>CM061058.1:20872611-22264492 GCA_030762865.1 Paraleonurus japonicus | reverse complement strand
CATTTCACTCCAATGATCATTATTTAAGGTAAGAAAAGTACTTAAAAAGTTCCAAAGGATCTCAAATTAGTCTAACAAGCACTCCATATTTTACCTCTTTTTCTTTGTTATAACAAAAATATATAGGATTTTTGTATGATTCAATAATCTCGGTATGACCCGTGATAAATCATTGATTTTCCTATTTTTGCATTCAAAAGGTTTATTTATCGGACTTTTTCCTCCATTATCTGCAATCGATGTAGTTTTTAGAGTGTTATTATCGACAACTAAACTTTGTGATAACTAGTTATTTTTGTCTTTTTGATACAAAACACTATTGTAATGATTATTTCACTCCAATGACGGTTGGGCTTTTCTGATCGATAAAGGTGTTCGCCCGCCCGACGTCGATGTCCAATAATATTTTGACACGTCATTTAATTTCGCTCTACGCAATCTAGTTTGCAATGAAATTAAATAATAGATTTAAAAAAATACGTATTGAATTTCCTAAAATACCCTTTTAACTTTTTTAGAAAATACAGATTGTACTAATTTATAAACTTAACCTTCTCCTATCTTATTTAATAAATTAAAATAATTATACATCTCTTTAATTATTTTAAAATATCATGTTCTTTCTCAAGTGTAAACGAAGAATTGAAGAACCCTAATTTCTTGTCGAACAAACTGAAAGAAGAACCACCTTCATTGTGTATAGTTAACTTTACATTTGTTTCCTCAGCTTCCTCTCTCTCCTAAAATTTGTTCTCTCCTAACCAGAGACCTGTGCTCTTCAAATAATCGAACTTAGAAAGAAACCAAATAATGTGGAAATTTTATAGAGATAGAGCAAAAATGTGGATAGGCGGAATAATGATCGGGGCCTGCTGAGACCCTGGGATTAACCACCGAATGTTCTTCAATGAGCGATGAAAACAGAGCTCCCCAAAACTTAAGGTACTCCTGGAAATTGAGGTTTTGGTTATCTAAATTTTCGTCTGTTTGTGTTGCGATTTTATTGAAAAGTTAATTTAATTTGAAATACCTGATGAGCCTCTCATTTGTATTACTGATTGCAACTTCAATTTTGTGGTTGATATTTGGTTAATAGTGTATTTACTAGTACCCTTGACGCGCTGCCTCTTTCATTGCTTTCAATTGGATTTGCTGGAAAAAATATTTCAATTTCGCGGTGCTTGTCTTCTTCTTTGTTTCAATTGTTGGAAAATATTAGGTAAAGTTGTGAAAAAAATTCTTCTTTTGAAATATTTGGTGTGTTTAACTGTTTAGTATGGACTATAATTTGCTTAGTAGAGACTATATCATTAGTTGCTTGTCTTGTATTTCCATTGTATTATGATTGTAACACTTCAATTTTCTATTTTTACATCTCTTGTCGGAGCTTTTGGAGATTCCATAAGTAATTTTTTAATTTATTATTGGTTGTTTAGGAAAAAGGGTTCCGACTGTTCTCAATAACATTTTCGGCTGGATTTTTGCGCAAATTGGCGGTTCAAACTCGAAATCTTTCGGTTTAGGAAGATACCAGTTTTATTTTGTGGATTTTCAATTGCTATTTTGATGAGGATGTTTGCCCATCTACTTTGTCTTTTGTTCAAAAACGTTGTTCGATAGAGATCTTCTTCGTTGAGTAGGTGGTTTATTCTTGGTGGTATTTTATCTCCATCTTCCTAATATGGATGGAAGATTTATGGTCTTTGACAGCACAAAACAACTAATATGTTGTGCGCTTTCTTTACCTCTAGGAAGCAGTTTGCACGAATTTTGATGTTATCGGTTGAATTTCAGTTTGCTTAATTTATTCTGATTTCACTTTCAACTTTGTTTTGAATTTCTGGATAAAGGAAATGGAATGATAAGATTACTTCTACTGTCATGAGTACTGGTGAGGATCGTTGATAAGGAGTACACGTGTCACCATCTGTAGATAACATAATTAGTTAGTTTGTTTTCTCTCATTAGCTTTGTATATAAATAGATAGATGTCCCTCTGTATTAGACTGTTATAATTTCTAATACACAGAAAATTTCCCAAAATTGTTTTCTTACTGTTTTACGATGACGAACACTGCTCACAATATTTCATTCACATCTACCAAATTTGATAAATATTCTGGCTACAATTTTTACTTTCCGATGAATGACTATTTTTTTTTTTCATTTTTCGGCGATAGCTTCACCGGATTAATTGGTGGATCTTTTGGTACAGTCTTTGCGTTAACATTCATTAGGGTCTGAGTTCAATTGGCCTTCTGTCCTATTTGAAATATATTCTTATATATAAATTAATTTAATTGGAGCATGAAATATTTGAGCCGATAACTTCACACTACTTGAAGGGAAATATGGGCACAGAGCTCATTTGCAGCCATCAAGTCAGCTCCAGACCACCAACTCGTTGCCTAGGATAAACCTTCATGACATTTTCAATTCAACTCATCAATCAAAGAACAATACATAGAACATTACAAACGAAATGACTAGTTTGGCAAATCATAACATTTCAACAATTTATGCTTGCATAAGCAAACCAAAGTTGAAAATATAGAATACTAAGATGTAAACTATCTTTCAAGAGCATAATAATCTGATAATCTAAAATAAACGACATCAACATGTCAACAAATTAACTCTAAACTTCTTCCCAATTGTCCAAATACACACGCACTCAACAGATTACGAGGATATTTCTTCTAGATAGGATAAGGCTAATCTGATTTGAAAATATGGTGATATACCAAACTGCAATAAATCCCGATTTTCAACCCTGTTACACAAACTCAACAAGACTTCAAGAAGATCAGCGATAATGATGGAGGGATGGAGTCTGGTTACTCTTCCAAGTGTCCCTTCGCGAAGGACGTGCTTTGTGGTGCAAGTGGCCTCTTCCTCTCAGACCTCTGTATTTCTTTCCAGCAGAAGTGAGCCCTATAAGATCTCTGTGTTTGTGCACAGGGTTGCAAATCTAGTTGATCATTGGGTCATTACGGATAGTAGTATGAGCTGGGTCAATCAATATTACCTCAAAGTACTTATATGCTGAGTCCTCATTGATCCAGTAAGACCTTAGAACTCTAAGGCCGCCCAAATTCGGCCAGCACATTCCTCAGCTACTGATCTCTTGCTGCGCTAGAATTTCAACAATTTACGCAAATTAAAAATTTGAACACCTACACAGAAATCAACACTTCCCTTCTTACCCATATTCGCTTTCCTTGGGCCATCACTTGATACGTCTCAGGTATGTTGATCAACAATATTTTTAATTTAAAGGATGAGGTCTATTATTATGGAAAAATAACATATATGTAGCAAAAATAGGTTATAACTTTTTTAATTATAGGTGATAACTTTTCAACACAAAAGAAGCAAAAAATCACCAAAGTAAAACCGTTACAACATTAATAATAATCATAAAAAATTAAATTGCTGAAAGCACAATTTTCTGAAGAACAGATACACCAGGCCATCATTTTAGTACATGAGACTAAAATAAAACGAAATGACTATGTTTAGAAGCACCACATCACATTAGAGAAACCTCATTTTGCAAGACTATATTATAGATAACATGCTAATACATTCAGTAGTACATCATAATTCAAAACAGTATCACATCTTCAAGCACATAGTATAAGCTGTATAGCATGCTAAAACATCACATTTTGCTTCAGGTTTCAGAGAAATGTTAAAACTTCACCTTATTAAATAAACATAATTAAAAGATACAATCTATAAGATTAACACAATAAGCCATAATTGTCCACTATAGACCCTGAACATGTTCATATTTGAACATATATTTCTGCGGAAAACAGCAAGGAATCATAATTGAGACCAAACAATACCAGAAGCATAGATTTCATCTTTCTCCTATAAACAGATCTTCAATCACTTTGACACTCAATCTAATATACACATAAATACACATATACTTATATGAGAGAAGAAGAATTGATTAGAGAGAGAAAATATCAACAAGCTCTGAAGATAATCGTACTGGCTCCACCTGCAGGCTGCACTCACCTCTAGCTCGCCGGAATTGACGCCCTTTCCGATCTGAAAAGGCTCTCATTTCTCGACCGTTAGAGCAGCAGGAAGATTTATAAGGTGCTGCCATAAATAAACCGATGATATTTACATGTTAAAAGTACCGATGGAGTGGAGACGTAGGGCGACAGATAAAAATTTACGGAGAATCGATTCACCATAGTCGGCGGCAAAACGACAGGTGGCACGGTCACGAATAGGTGCGAAGCTAATTACCTTAGGCGGCGGCGCAAAGGATATGACGACCATCCATGGCTGATGAATATGTGAAGAACGGGGAGTGGAGTGGATTAGGGATGAGACTATTTTAATTTTATTGTTTTTATTAAAAATAAAATGTTAATACAAATATATGTGTAATTTTATAATAAATTATTTATTTATTTTTTTATTAAAAAGGATATTTTTGTCATTTTATATTTATTAATTTAATTTATTAATAGAAGCGGTATAGTGCGATGCAATATGCACAGTGCAAATGCATTAATGCAAAGTACAATTACTTAAAATGAATTTCATACGTTGGATCAATGATCAATGATATTTAATGTATTTCGACGCCGTAGAAAATCCCATGACAGTTAATTAAGGTAAGAAAAGTCTTAGAAAGTTCCAATGGATATCAACTTAGTCTAATAAACACTCCTTATTTTTTCTATTTTTGCATGCTAAAACATAAATTTAGTGAGTTTTTGATACAAAACACTATTGAAATGATCATTTCACTCCAATGGTCGTTATTTAAGGTAAGAAGCGTACTTAAAAAGTTCCAATGGATCTCAAATTAATCTAACAACCACTCCATATTTTTCCTCTTTTTCTTTGTTATAACAAAAATATATAGGATTTTTGTAGGATTCTCGAACAATCTCGGTATGACCCGTGATAAATTATTGTTTTTATATTTTTGCATTCAAAAGGTTTATTTATCGGTTTTCCTCCATTATCTTCATTAAGTGTAGCTTTTAGAGTGTTATTATCACAACTAAACTTCGTGATAACTAGTTATTTTTAGTTTTTTTTTATACAAAACACTATTGTAATGATCATTAAACTCCAATGATCATTAATTAAGGTAAGAAAAGTACTTAGGATGTCCCAACGGATCTCAAATTAGTCTAACAAGCACTCCTTATATTACCTCTTTTTGTTTTGCTAAAGTAGAAATTTCTAGGATTTTTTAGGATTCTCGAATAATCTCTCAGATGACTCCATAAATCATTGATTTTTCTATTTTTGCATTCAAGAGGTTTATTTATTAGTCTTTTCCTCCATTATCTCGCATTAGGTGTAGTTTTAAGAGTGTTATTATCGACAACTAAACTTTGTGATAACTTGTTAATTTTTGTCTTATTGATACAAAACACTATTGTAATGATTATTTCGCTCCAATGACCCTTAATTAAGGTAAGAAAAGTACTTAGGAAGTTCTCTCAAATTAGTCTAACAAGCACCCCTTATTTTTCCTATTTTTTGCATGCTAAAAGAGAAATCTATTGGGGTTTTGATTCAAAACACTTTTAATGATCATTTAACTCCAATGATCGTTAATTATGGTTATAAAAGTACTTATGATGTTCCAATTGATCTCAAATTAGTCTAACAAACACACCTTATTTTTCCTCAAATTAAAAGATATTATTGATAAAAGGAAGAAAGAAAAAACCTAAAACCATATGATCACAAAGTCGATCAAGAGGCCGGACCCTCACTAAAAACCTTTGATGACAAAACCCTCCTTAGGGAAAAATCCATCAAAGGGAAAAAGAGTAAGTCCTCTAAAACAAAGCAAAACACAAAAATGGCCACAAAAGCCGCTACCAAAAGCCACAAGCCACGTAAGAATCAACCAAAAGGTCAAATTTAATCTATTCTAGTATAAGTTTTATAAAAATCATCCTTCATTTGATCCTTCAAAAAATCGGGCTCCTCCGTCCACCACTTCATCTTCTCATAATCCGAGTACTTAGAAAGAATATCGCCACCATGTTTCCCTCACGCAAGGTATGCCTAAAGCAACCATGAACAGTGATAAGAAGATCTTTAGCTGCTAGCCATGCATTATGCCATCTCCAAGGAACCTTAGCCTCCTTTGAACTAAACGCATAAAGAACATAAACGGAATCTGTCTCAAAAATAATACGCTTCCAACCTTGAGAAGCCATTATCTCAATAGAACGAATAGCCGCTCCTAGCTCTGGCAAATGAAAAACCAAAGCCATGAGAAACAACAAAAGCACCAACCGAGTTCCTAATAATACCCCCACCACGAATAGCACCCGGGCACCTAATGCACTACCATCAATGTTACACTTTAGATAACCAAATCCTGGGAATCCATCTAACCAACCTAGACACAACCGGCTTAGGATCATTTGCAACAATATGAAAACTATTAAGAATACCCCTCTCAACAACAGGATTAAACATTCTCCCCATATTAACCAGGTTAAGATCACGAATATGAGCTTTCAATCTACAAGAGGCAGCAACAAAAGGAACAATCCTATCATCAAACAAAATCTCATTTCTTATCTTCCAAACCAACCAAACCCAAGTTATAAAAATAAATTTCCACACAAAATCCAGCTAAGCTCTAGAATTAACCTTAACAACCTACAAAATCAGCTCATCAAACGTAGAATAAGGCAAAAATCCATACAAGAAATATGAGAAAATTCACCAAACAGCCTAGTAGTATAAGGACAATGCACAAAAATATGATCCAAAGACTCCTCATAAGAGGAACAAAAACACAAACCGAAGGGCCATGAAACCCCTACTATGCAACAAATCCCAAGTAGCAAGCTTTTTATGAATAGCCTTCCAAACAACAATAGAACGACAAGGAGGAACATTACTATCCCAAATCCAGTCACCCCAAACAGCTTTAGGATAATGAGGACGCACACAAAATAAGCCAATTTGGTGAAAGATCCCCATGAAGAGAATCACGCCAAACTCTCCTATCCAAAGACCGAAAGGACCAAGCAGAATTTAAAATATCCTCAACAATATCAACAAAGGTACTCACAAAAGTTTCCTCCAAGTGCCAAACACCATTCACAAAGAAACAAGAAATAGGCTCATCAAGATGATTCCACAAAAATTTAGGAACACCTATTTTATCAACAATCTTATAACCTAACCAATTATCGGTCCAAAACCTAATTGAAGAATTATAACCTCTTATCCAACAAGAATTAACATCAACAACATCAAAACCTACGGATGCCATTAAGAGAAGAAGGAACATGTCTTACACGTAAGACAATGTCATCCTTCAAATGCCTTCTACGAATAAAATCCATACCAATACTATTACAAGTAAGAACATTCCAAACAAATTTGAAACCAAAAGCCGAATTAGAATGCAAAAGAGATCGAACCCCAATACCACCTTCTTTATAGGGAGCACAAACTTTCTCCCAAGCAACATGGGCAAAAGCTCTAGTACTAACATTGCTGCACCAAATAAAATTCCTAAAAGCACGCTAAATCTTCTTCAAACAAGTGATAGGCCAACAATAAATTTTCAAAAGATGAGTCAAAGAGGGCATGACAACCGAATTAATCAAATTAACACGACCAAACATGGATAAAGAAGACCCCTTCCAACGACTTAGATGAAGAATAGTTCTATCAACAATACTTTGAAAATGAGGAACTCTAGGATGCCCCCTAAAAAGAGGGACCCCAAGATAGTCAAAAGGCTCACTACCCTCCACAAAACTAGATGAGAATGAAGATAATTCTTAATGGACCTGCGAACATGCTTACCATAAAAACACGAGTTTTATGAGGACTATTACATTGACCGAAACACTCCCGTAAAGATTAAAAATCTTATTCAAACTACGAATATTCAATTTAGAAGCCTTCACACAAAAGCATGACATCATCAGCATATATGACATATAAAGGAGCAAACAAATTAGGCCTAGCACGAATTTGCTTAATCGTCCATAATCTTGACTAACACATCCTCCGCAAGGCAAAATAAAAGAGGGGACAAGGGGTCGCCTTGACGAACCCCCGACCACACTTAAACCAACCTTTCGGAGAACCGTTGACAAGAATAGAAAGATGGGCGTAATTCAAAATCACTCTAACACACCTAACAAACCAATCATCAAATTTCATAAGAGTTAAGACACGAAGCAAGAAATCCCAACTAATGGTATCAAAAGCTTTAGTTATATCAAACTTTATAGCAATACCCCCAAAGATGAGGATCCAAATCAATACAATTTAAACATTCGTAAGAGACAAGAATACTCTCACAAATATCTTTCCCTGTGAATAAAGCCAAATTGCATAGGAGAAAGCAAATCATGCAACAAAGGACCTAACCTAGTAGACACAATTTTAGTCAAAATCTTGAACAAAAAATTACCAACAGAATAGGTCTATAATCTACAATGGAATGAGCAGCTTTACTCTTAGGAACAAGGGTCACAAAAATAGAATTCATACCATTAGGAACAAAAAGGAATTTAAAAAATAATGAACCAAGTTCAAAAGATCATCACAAATAATGTCCCAAGCTTTCTGAAAAAATAGACCCCCAAAACCATCGGGACCGGGTGCTATCTTTCAAAGCGAAAAACAAAGATGCTTTATTTCCACAATATCGCTTCCTAATCAATAAATCATTTTGTTCAGCATTCACACAATTATAATCAAGACCACTAAGAAAGTCATCATCAATAACCAAAGAATCATCCCTAGCAAACAAATTCATATAGTAATCAAGAATATGGTTAGAGAAAACTTCCCGATCCGAGACAAGAACCCCATCAATTTCAAGTTGATCCAGAGGGGGCTGCCCAAGCCGAAGCTTATTAGCAATATGAAAAACCTGGTGTTCCTATCTCCATCACGAAGCCAATCAGCCCTATTCTTTTTAGCAAGAAAAGTATTCCTAACATCCAGACACCTATTCAAACGGATGTGGGCCTCAAGCTCATCCTCAAACAAACCCGAATCACCACCCACACTATAACGCCTCGTTTGAATATCACAAAGATCAGCCAAAGCCTTCTCGGAATCAGCAAACACATTCCCAAAGGATTCCCTATTCCAGATTTTCAAACACACTTTAAGCCTGTGTAAGCTTGAGAATGAATCTCTGGATAGGGTCTTTGGAAACTAAATCCGCATTCCAAGAATCACGAATAACCTTTGCAAACAATCAGCATTAGAAAACCAAACATTCTGAAATTTAAAAGGAAAAGAACGTCTAGCAAGCAGCTCTAGAACACTTAAGAAAGATAGGATGATGATCGAGCAATGTCTAGGAAGAACCTCCGAACCAACACTATTCCATAAATCCAAAAACCAGAATTAAAAGCACCCTATCAAGTTTAGAGGCATAAAGTCTAGAAGTTCTAGTACGAGAAGTCCAAGTAAAGAAAGGGCCCTAGACTCAGCTTCCATCAAATTAAGACTATCAATGAAAGACCTAAAATCACTAATAGCAAGAATTGCAGTCTACCAAAACCCACCCGCTCATGCGAACCAAGAACAATTAAAATCACCAATCAAACACAAAGGCAAAGCAGTAAACAACTAATATCATGCCAAAGATTCCTTCTATTCACATAGGCACCATCCACATGCACAAAACCCAAAAATAAGAATAAGAAAAAGTGGAAACACGAATAACCACAACTTGAGAAGTAATAAGAACAACATCCGTGACCTCGCTAACAAAGTAGATCCAAAAATCCAAATATTAGGCAGATATTATTCCTATCATTTTTACAAATCAATTTCAAACCAAGAGAATTCCAAAAACGAGCAGAATAGAATCAAACACAATTTTAGGTTCAGCAAGAGCAATCCACATAGGTTTATATCTAAAAATAGATTTGACAAAACCGATCTAGTAGGATCCCTTCTAATCCCCTGAGCATTCCAAAAAGAACATTCATTTATGACCCGAAGAGGAGTGTGCTTAGGCGGCTTATAACCAGCGAGACAGCCTATCGGTTGGTTTAGAAACAATGGATGGCTTATCGAATGGCTTAGGACCAGCAGCAACGGGTGGCCTATCAGGAAGCTTAGAACCAGCAAATGATGGCTTCTCGGATGGCCTAGAAACAGCGAGAAGAAGGCCTATCGGGTGGCTTATCGGGAGGCTTATTCGATGGCGGGTTAGAGCCTCCACACTCCCAAATACGATCCGCAACCTGCTTCATTTAAAGAAAATTAGTATCCTCGATGCAGAGACTATAACTAAATTGTTAGAATTAACACGAGAAGAAGGTTTCTTTAGAATTGATTTTAAAGTTCCTCCTTTATCATTTAAAGGAATGTCTAACTCCACCAATGGAGCCTTCTCCGTGGGAGCCTTCTCAAAAGAACCAGCCTCCTCAAGAGGAACAAAGCAGCATGGCTGACCCCGACCGAAACATCCCCACCTAAACCCACAGAGAAATCAGAATTTTTAATCGAATCAACTAAAACATCACTCCTTTCCACAGTCTCCTCCGAAACCTGCGAACCAAGAGTCTCAAAATATTAGCGTAAACAAAATCTATAGGATTTTCGTAGGATTCTGAATAATCTCGGTATGAACCGTGATAAATCATTGATTTTTCTGTGTTTGCATTCAAGAGGTTTATTTATTAGTCTTTTCCCTTCATTATCTGCATTAGGTTTAGTTTTTAGAATGTTACTATCGACAACTAAACTTTGTGATAACTAGTTATTTTTGTCTTTTTAATACAAAACACTATTGTAATGATTATTTCACTCCAAAGATCGTTAATTAAGGTAAGAAAAGTACTTAGTAAGTTCCATTGGATCTTAAATTAGTCTAACAATCATTCCTTATTTTTCTTCTTTTTGTTTGCTAAAACAAAAATCTATAGGATTTTTGTAGGATTCTGAATAATCTCGGTATGACCCGCGATAAATCATGGATTATTTGTATTTTTTCATTCAAAAGATTTATTTATCGGTCTTTTTCTTCCATTATCTTTATTAGGTGTAGCTATTAGAGTGTTATTATAGACAACTAAACTTAGTGATAACTAGTTATTTTTAGTCTTTTTGATATCGTTAGACTCCAATGATCATTAATTAAGGTAAGAAAAGTACTTAGGATGTTACAACGGATCTCAAATTAGTCTAACAAGTTGTGTTTTGTTGTTCTTGCTGGTTCTTTTGCTTTGGTTTCTTGCAGGTTTTTGCTGCTTTGGTCTCGGTTTTGTTGTGTTTCGTTTTGGTTTTGTGGTTGTGACGGCTCTTCCCGATTTTGTTGCTCCGTTTGAGAGGTGTGGCTGTCCATTTGGTGAGGTTGACCGGCTTTTGTGTTTTCCTGTTTTTGGTCCATTTTGGTTTGTGTTGGTTGTTTTCTTTTTGTTGGTTTTTCCGGCTTTGTATTCCGGGTCCTTTCCTTTGTTGGGTCTTGTATTCCGAACCTTTTTGACCTTTGTATTTCGGGTCTCTCTAGATTTTTCTCTCGCCTCTCTCTACACTCATTCAACGCTGACTTTCATCCTTTCTCTCTTATTCTTGAACGTTTCTTGACTTTCGTATAATCTTTTCGATGGATCCTCTTCCATCTTCGATTGATAGGGATGTAATTTCGAAAATTGTTAATTCAAGATATGAATCTTTGACCAAGGGTTCTCTCATTTCCGATCATGTTCCCGCGATTTCCGAACAACGTCGCGTGATTTCCGATTCTGAGTTTCCTCCTATACTATCGACGGCGGACAAGACCGGACCATCCGCGCCTGCTTTTTCCGTCGGCGGCGGCAGCCCCGATTTCCGGCAGCTCTCCTTCAAAATCCGACACCAAGCAGCTTCTAGTGAGGCGCGATTTAGCGCTCACGTTGGCCACCGCTTCTGCGTCTCGCCCGAATTCCACGACGGTTCCCATTCGCCCAATTAAAAAGGGTGAGTTCTATTCTATTCCGATTAGTGATGAATTGTTCAATGACAAGTACAAAACCCTTTTTGGATTCTTTAATTGGACGTCTTGTGTATTCTAAAGGGGATAAACTGGTTGCTAATTTGATTATGAAAAAGAAATTAGAGGAATTATGGGGTGTTTCTTCTGGTTTTCGTATGCTACCCTTGGGAAGAGGGTATTTTAATTTTCGATTCTCCACCACGGCTGATAGGGATAGGGCTTTTTTGAGACAATCCCGGGTTTTAAAACTGGGTTATTGCGATTGCAAAAGTGGGTTCCCAATTTTAATCCCTATAGGGTGAATTCTTCTATTGCTCAAATATGGGTTAGGGTTTTGAGCCTGCCGATTGAATATTGGAGGTCCGAGGTGTTTGAGGCAATTCTTGCGTCTTTGGGAACTTTGATTAGGGTCGATGATCGAACGCCTTCCCGTGAAATGTGTCACTATGTTAGGATGTTGGTTGAAGTTGACATGAAGAATTCGCTTCAGGACAAGATAATGATTGAACGTCGGGGTCTTGTTTGTTTGCATATTTTCAATACGAACGGCTGCCGGAATTTTGCAAGCATTGCGGGATTATCGGTCACCCGGTGAGTCGTTGTAGAAATTATTCGAGGGGGAAGGAGTCATGATACGCCTCGATCGCAAGATGTTCGGCATGTGGACTCTTTTGATAATGTTAGTGGTAAAGATGGCCTTCGCCAGGGGGTCCCTAGAAGGGGGCTGATGAGGAGGAACGTGATGTTCGGGCTTCGGCGGCGGGGATCTCAGTGAGGGGGCTGTTGGTACTTCAAATCCTTTCGGGTTCTTGCAGAACCGCATTTGAGACAGCTGATTCCGGCCTTGATAGTGATTCTCTTGAGGTCTATCCTAAGCAAGTGGACGTCTCGGGTACTGGGAGTTCCTTTGAAGTCTATATTGAAGCAAAAATAGGTTGTTTGAGGAAGTTGCTGCTAGTTTGGAGCAGGATAGGCAGGGAATTGGGGTTGAAGGGGTTTTGGGTTCTTCATCTCTTGGTGTTGCCGAGGCTGGACCTATTGTCCCGCATGGGATTTCGAATGAAGAACAAGATATTGCGGCTGCTGTTCTTGAAGTGGCCGAGGTTGCCGCGCACAAATTTTCGGTTGTTACGGAAGGATCGGAGGTCAAGGGCTATGGGCGGTGGCAAGAAAGGCTGGTCCTTCTAAAATCCCGCGAAGCACGGGTCCTTACGACCCCCTTAATGAGCATCCTTTTTGGAATATTCAAGGCATCGGCAATAAGGCTTCGAGGCTTTTGCTTCAAGATTATTGTCGACGTCTTGATCCTTTGTGGGTTGCTATTTTTGAACCCAAAGTTTTATTGCAGTCTATTCCTTCTAGGTTTTGGGATAATTTGAATCTTGTTTTCCTTGCGCATAATGATCGCTCTCCTCTTCGGCCGAATATTTGGGTCTTTTGTAAAAGGGGTTTTTGCAATTGTTCTTCTGTGGTTTTTTCTTCATCTCAAATTGTTGTTGTGAAAACGGTTTTAAATAATATGGAGCTTCATTTTGGTTTTATTCATGCCGCCAATGACTATAGGATTCGTAGATGCTTATGGATTGATATTGCTAGTTTGGATTTATCCTGTTTATGCCTTTGTGGGGATTTTAATTCGGTGGTTGGGGATCATGAAAGGGTGGGTTATACTGCTGCTAGTACCATTTCGATGAATGAGTTTTGTGTTTTCATTAATAATAATGATTTGGTTGATATTCCTTTGTGGGTGCTGATTTTACTTGGTTTGTTCGTCGTGGTGTTAGGGGTTACATGGCTGCTAGACTTGATAGAGCGCTTGCTAATATTGGTTTTATTGATAAGTGGCGGGGTTGCACGGTGGAGGTTCTTCCTCGCTGTTCTTCCGATCACCGTCCCCGTTATTCTTCTCGGCTGGTCACTGGGCCGCCTCGGTCCCTAGGCATTGTTCATTTCGTTTTCAACAAATGTGGTTAAGTCATGGTGATTTTAGAGACATTGTTGCACGCCTTGGATGCTGCCATTGAATAATAATAGGGATCCATTGAGGCTGGTCATGTACAAGCTAAAAAGGCTTAAAGTTGCTCTTCGACCGGAATAAAAACGTTTTGGGGATGTTCATAGACGCGTTTCAGGCGTTAGCGGAGCTGGCTGCCGCTCAAAAGGAGATCTTGGCCGAGGGAGATACCGAGGCTCGCCGGGTTCGGGAAACGCCTTGTCATGAATTCGTTAACGCTGCTCTTAGCCAGCAAAATTTGTTCTACTCTCAAAAAACAGTCGGAGTGGTTGATGGACGGTGATCGGAACACGACCTTTTTTCATTTGGCCAATAAATTGGTTGCTAAGCCTAAGGGCATTTCTTCCCCTCTATTAATGATGTCATTGTCAATGATCCTTGTGTCATTAGTTCCCATATTGTCGCTATTACAAGCATTTGTTTTCATGTGATAGGGATACTTCTCCTATAAATTTTGGTATGCTTGATAATTTTATTACTTGTATGGTGACTCAGGGACAAAATGAACTCTTGGTAGCTGTCCCCTCGGAGGAGGAAATCGAAAGCAGCTTTTGGGCTCTCGGGTACAAGTTCCCTGACCGGATGGCTTTGGAGGTATTTTTTATAGAGGCTGCTGGGATATTGTTTCCTCGTATGTGTGCAAGGCGGTTGGGTATTTCTTTAGGCATGTTTCTCTTCCTATGGGGCTGAATGAGAGCTCGGTTACCCTCCTTCCTAAAGGGCAAAGATCCGGTTTCGATTAAAGACTATCGTCCTATTGTTGTGGGTAACTTCTTTTTTAAAATAATTACTAAAGTCATTGCGACCAGGTTTGGTTATGTCCTTGATTTGCTTTGCTCCCCTTTTCAATTTGGTTTCATTCCTAATAGAAGCATTCAAACTTGTCTTGCTTTAGCTTCGAGGCTTTTAATGATATTATGGCTAATTCTAGATCTGATGGGATGATTTTAAAAGTGGATATTACTAAGGCTTTTGATACTCTTTCTTGGGATTTTTAATGTCGGTTTTGCATAAGTTTGGCTTTTGTGACCGTTTTCTTGAGATTGTGCAGGCTGTTCTTGATTCGGCAAGGCTCTCTATTTTGGTTAATGGGGAGCCTTCGGAGGTTTTCGGCTGTTCGAGAGGGGTTAGGCAAGGGGACCCCTTGTCCCCCTTCTCTTTTGTATTGCGGAGGAGGCTCTTGGCCTTTGGATTAAGTGGAAGATTGCTACGAATGCTTTTTCTCGTTCGCATCACTCCCCCTTTTTGTTTTATGCCGATGACCTCTTGATTATTGGGGCTGCTTCCATGAGTAACATTCGTTGTTTGGCTGATATTTTGCAGGCTATGGGGTGCTCTCGGGCAGATCTTTAGTCCTTTGAAGTCTAACATTTATTTTGGTAGGAAAGTTAGTATCTCGAAAGCTCGTCACATAAGATCGCACATTTCCATCCCTCGGGGCAGGCTGCCTATTACTTATCTTGGTCTCCCGATCTTTCGTGGATCTCCTCGCCCTTCACATCTTCGGGTTATTGCGGATAAGGTGATATCTAAATTCAGTAAGTGGAAAGGTAATTCCCTATCCTTTGCGGGTAGGGTTTGCCTTGTTCGTTCGGTTATTGAGGGTTCTTTAGTTTATTCTATGATGTTGTACTTGTGGCCTCGTAGTTTGCTTAGGAAGGTGGAGTCGGCCATGAGGAATTTTATTTGGACCGGTGACATTTTTAAAAAGGGTCTTTGAATATTTCTTGGTCTAAGTGTTGTGCTACTTTAGATGAGGGGGTCTTGGGATTAGGTCCCTTAGGATTGCTAATCATGCTTATATTTCTAAACTTGCTTGGACGATTTTGTCTAACACTACGGCTAGTTCCTTTCTTTATAATAGATTCTTCACTAAGGTTGCTTTGTTTAATGATCGTAGAAGGGTTTCTTCTATTAGATCGGGTGTGGTTAGGCATCTTCCTAGGGTTTTAGCCGAGTCTCGTTGGATTGTGGGTAGTGGTTGTGATGTTAATTTTTGGAATGATAATTGGTTGGGGTTTGTTATTGCCGATCGTCTTGATATTCCGCTTGATGTTCGTAAGACTCTTTCTTATACCATTGCTTTGATTATTATGTGGATAATTGTTGGGTGTTTCATGTGGATTTTCGCTTAATTGTATTGACATTGTTAAGTTGATTGTTTCTATGGATTTTGCTATTAATGACTCTCGTGTTTGGTGCTATTCGATTTCGGGAATCTTGCTTCTAAGCATGTGTTTCACAGCTCCGTGTTTCTTTCCCTCGGCCCAGGTTGGGGCTGTTGGATTTGGGACAAGGTTGTCCCCTCTTGTCGCTCGACTTTAGTTTGGCGGGCGATTTATGGTAAGCTTCCCACGGCTGATCGTTGGATTGGTCGTGGGTTCTATGGTCCTTCTATTTGTTTTCTTTATCGTAGTAATTCGGAGAGTGTCGATCATGTGCTTTGTTGTTGTCCGTTTGCGATTAACCTTTGGACTAAATTATGCATTTATTTCAATATTGATTTTGGTCATCCTTGTTCTTATAATCAGCTGACCATTTTGGCTATGAGTATGAATTTTAGTAAACAGGTTTCTAAGCTTTGGAAGGTGGCGTTTATATCCCTATCTTGGATTTTGTGGGCTACCCGTAACAAATGCATTTTTATGGCTTTACGCCTACGGAAGCGGGCTGTTGGGCTCTTCTTATTGCGCTTATCGGGAGTCTAGTTCTTTAATTACTAATTTTTGTGGGGATTCCCAACATGATCTGACTATTTGCGCTCGTTTAGGTGTTGCCCCTTGCCATCGGCCTAGTCTTCGGACAATTCCTTGCCGTTGGGCTGCCCGTCCCGGGATGGGTGAAGATAAATTCTGATTGTAGTACTCTTGGGTCTCCGTGCTTGTTATTTGCGGGGCGGTTTTCCAAAATCATCGTGGTTTTTTTCTCGCGGCTCTCTCTTCCCCGTCGGTTGGGGTTTTCCTCTGAGGGGAATTAGCGGCTGCTCTTAGATCTCTTCTTCTTGCTTTTCGAGAGAAATTGGTTGTGTATTATTTTGGAAACTGATTCTATTTATGTGGTGAATATTTTTCAGACGCTGCCCGGTTATTCCTTGGCGTGTGCGCCTCCTTTGGGATGCCTGGGTTCGTGTTCGTGGTAATGTTTCTTTGGAGGTTAAACATGTGTTTAGGGAGGTCAATCGCATAACCTGATTGTCTTGCTAAGTCTAGGATGGATGCGGTTTGGCTTGGTAATCCCCTGCTTTCATTGCTTGTATGTTAAGTGATGATGTATCGAAGGATTTCTTTAGGCATTGTAGGTGAGGTTTGTTTTGTTGGTTGTTTTTCTTGCTGGCCGTTTGTGGTTTTTGGGTTTATTTTTTGGACCTTGTATTCCGGGTCTTTCTCTTCTCTTTCGGTTTTGCTTGGCGCTTTGTGTGGTTGCGGGCTTTGTGTTTTCGGCCTTTTGTGGCTCTTTGATTTGTTTGGACCTTGTATTCCGGGTCTTTTACCTATGTTTAGGCCTTGATGTACCCGTTGTTACTCTTTTCCCCTTACATCGGTTTTTCCCCAAGGGGGTTTTACGATGTAAGGTTTTTAGTGAGGCCGGGTTGCATCTTGTGTTGTTAGCCTTTTGAGCCGGGTTGTGGCTCTCATCTTTTTCCTTTTCTTTAATAAAATTTGCCTTTATTTCTCATTTTGTGTGGCATTGTATTCCGGGCTTATCTTTTATTTTGGAGGCTTGCTTGTAGTATCTCTTTTCCTCCTGGTTCCGGTTTTCCCCTAGGGGGTTTTACGGACTAGGTTTTTAGTGAGGCCTTGCAAGTCTCCGGTTTGTATTCCCTCCGAAGTCCTGGGTTATGATTTCTTTTTCATTTTCTTTTTTCAATAAAATTACCTTTATTCCTCAAATTAAAGGTATTATTGATAAAAGAGAAGAAGCAAAAGGGAGGGACCACAACCCGGTCCAAGGAGAAACAAAAAGAAAAAACCAAAATCAAACAAAAGGGAAAAGCCCAAAATAGGAACCCTTAATCAACATCAAAGAACCTATCTAGAAATAAACCGCAAACTCGGTGGCAAATACGAATATGGCCAAACATGATTTGACTAATGTAATCTTTATCTAACCGGCTAAATCAAAATTCTTAGCTAACGAAACATTGTCGAGAATAAATCTAGCAACAATCCTCACAAATCATAGCGCTTCACCAAATCAAAATGAAGAGAAAATCGCAGGATTTTGCCGAGGCGTATCGTCGAACGTAATGTGGGCAACCAAGAATTTGAAACAACCAGCAAAAATCCGTCCACTAGCAAACCGTAATAAACCCAGCTAAATTGACCAAAACCAGGACGAACCCAGAAAATATTCAAAAATCACCGAACACACTAAAACTGCCATTGAGGACAAGAAATGCAGGAATTTAATACTCAAACCCAGCGAAACATCACGATCATGAAGAAGATTACGCAAACAACTTCAAGAATCTCAAAGAGACATTATAGCGAAACATTGTGGACGAACCACAAACCAGCCACCAACGACTTAAACAAACCAAAAATTGAAACCAAAAATCAAACCTTAAAAACATCCAAAAGGAATCCAAAATCAATCGGAAACCCAATTTGCAGGCACCCAAATCAATCGGAATTAACAATCGGAACCAAATTTGCGACAAGCACTCCTTATTTTACCTTTATTCCTCAAATTAGTCTAACAAGCACTCCTTATTTTACCTCTTTTTGTTTGCTAAGGTAGAAATCTATAGGATTTTTGTAGGATTCTGAATAATCTCGGTACGACCCGTGATAAATCATTGATTTTTCTATTTTTGCATTCAAGAGGTTTATTTATTCATCTTTTCCCTCGATTATCTGCATTAGTTATAGTTTTTAGAGTGTTATTATCGACAACTAAACTTTGTGATAATTAGTTATATTTTGTCTTTTTGATACAAAACACTATTGTAATGATTATTTCACTCCAATGACCCTTAATTAAGGTAAGAAAAGTACTTAGGAAGTTCCAATAGATCTCAAATTAGTCTAACAAGAACTCTTTATTTTTCCTATTTTTGCATGCTAAAAGAGAAATCTATAGGGGTTTTGATTCAAAAACACTATTGTAATGATCATTTCACTCCAATGATTGTTAATAATGGTAAGAATAGTACTTAGGATGTTCCAATTGATCTCTAAATATGGGTAATATTATAAAAAAGAAAAAGAAAAACCTAGAGCCATATGATCACATGTCGATCAAGAGGCCGGACCCTCATTAAAAAACCTTTAATGGCAAAACCCTCCTTAGGGAAAAATCCATCAAAGGGGAAAAAGAGATAGTCCTCTAAAAATGATATTACAAAAAGCTTTAAAGAAGCTAACATACAACCAAATAACAGCCAAACAAAAACCCAACAAAACCAATCTAACCACTACGAACATATGTCTCATGAAGATCATTAAAAATCTGCTCCTTAAGAAAAGCAGTTCAGCATCCCACCAACGAAACCATCAAAATCAGCATACTTGGAAAGAATGTCAAGAACTTTGTTTCCCTCGCGATACACTCGTCCAAAATGACCATGAATATCACCAAGAATTGATTTCGCCTCAACCAAGCATTACGCCATCTCCAAGGGACCCGAGCATCCTTCGAACAAAAAGCATATAAAACATATGATGAGTCAGTCTCAAAGAAAATATTTTCCCAGCCATGCGCCAAAGCAAGTTCAACGGCCCGACCGCTGCCTCGATTCCGCATCAAAAGCAAAACCAAGACCGTGAGTAATAACAAATGCACCCACAAAAAGACCCGCCGAGTCCCTAAAAACACCCCCACGAATCAAACCGGAGATCCTAAAGCACTACCATCTATATTGCATTTGAGACATCCCTCCAACGGAGGAATCCATCTCACAAATTTAGAAACAACCGGCTTAGGATTAATCCCAGCAATTTTAAGATCATCAAGAATAACTTTCTCTACCAACGGGTTAACCATACGCCCCATATTGACCCTATTTAAATCACGAATATGGGCCCTAAGTCTACAAACAGCAGCCAAGAAAGGAACAACCCTATCATCAAAAACAATCTCATTCCTAATCTTCCATATAAGCTAAATCCAAGTAATGATAATGTATTTCCATACAAAATCAACTTGAGACCCCGAGCGGAACCTAATAACCTGCAAAACAAACTCATCAAACGTAGAATGAGGCAATAAAGGTCTATTGAAAAACTGCAAAACTCATGAGACAAAATTTCTAGAAGAATAAGAGCAACCAATAAAAAGATGATCCAAAGTCTCTTCACTAGCAAAACAAAGAGGACAAACCGAAGGACCATTAAAACCCCTATTATGCAACAAATCCCAAGTTGCAAGCCTCTTATGAATAGCCTTCCACACAACAATAGACCGACAAGGAGGAATATTAGAATCCCAAATCCAATTCCCCCAACTACTCTCCGGATAGTGTGGACGAACACAAAATAAGTAAGTTTGGACGACAAATCTCCATGCAAAGAAGTCTGTCCAAACTTTCTTATCGACGGCTTGATAAGACCAAGCCGAATGTAATATGTCATCCACAATATCCTTATAAGTATTAAAAATTCTCCTCAATATGCCAAACATCATCAAAAAAATAACAAGATATAGAACACCTTATTTTTCCTCATTTTGTTTGCTAAAACAAAAATCTATAGGATTATTGTAGGATTCTCAATAATCTCGGTATGACCCATGATAAATCATTGATTTTTCTGTGTTTGCATTCAAGAGGTTTATTTATTCGTCTTTTCCCTCCATTATCTCGCATTAGGTTTAGTTTTTAGAGTGTTATTATCGACAACTAAACTTTGTGATAACTAGTTATTTTTTGTCTTTTTGATACAAAACGCTATTGTAATGATTATTTCACTCCAATGACCGTTAATTAAGGTAAGAAAAGTACTTAGGAACCATTGGATCTCAAATTAGTCTAACAAGCACTCCTTATTTTTCCTATTTTTGCATGCTAAAAGAGAAATCTATAGGGTTTTTGATTCAAAACACTATTGCAATGATCATTTCACTCCAATGATCGTTAATTAAGGTAAGAAAAGTACTTAGTAAGTTCCAATGGGTCTCAAATTAGTCTAAGAAACACTTCTTATTTTTCCTCAAATTGTTGATATTATTATTAAAAAGAAAAAGAAAAACCTAGAGCCATATGATCACAAACCGATCAAGAGGCCGAACCCTCATTAAAAAACATTTGATGGCAAAACCCTCCTTAGGGAAAAATCCATCAAAGGAAAAAAGTGATAGCCATCTATTACAAAAGCATCAACAACCATAGCCAAACTGTTACAAATTGCTACCAAAGCCACGGCAACAAGCCAAACAAAAATAGCCCATAAACAATGCCATTAACGAACAGCCTAAAAGAAAAGCGAAGGGCAAAACAAACAGCCTAAGAGAAAGGGCAAAACAAACAGCCCAAGAATAAAAACCATACACAAACTAACCATTTCTAACATAGGTCTTATAAAGATCATCCTTCAATTGATCCTTCAAAAATCAGGCTCTTCATTCCACCAAATCATCTTCTCATAATCGGTGTATTTAGAGAGGATATCAGCCACCTTATTTCCTTCCCGTAAGACTTGACAAAAACTCCCATCCATGGACAAAAGAAGATCCTTGGCAGCAAGTCAAGCATTATGCCACCTTCAAGGAACCTTAGCAATCGCCGAGTTAAAAGCATAATAGACAAAAGAAGAATCCGTCTAAAAATAACTCCGCCTCCAGCCACGCAAAGCCATCATTTCTATAGCTCAAATAGTTGTACCAAGCTCTGCATCTAAAGCATATCCAAAACCATGAAACACAAAGAAAAGCCCCAATAAAGAAACCAGCCGAATCTCTAAAAGCGCCCTCCACGAATAACTCCCAGAGTCCCCAAAGCACTACCATCAATATTGCATTTAATAACCCCATCCCGGAGGAATCCATCTAACAAACCTAGAGACAATAGGCTTAGGACTCTCAACAGGAATATTAAAACAATGGAGAATATGACTCTCAACCATAGGATTTACCATCTTACACATTTTAACCCATTTAAGATCTTTAATATGAGCTTTTAAACGACAAACAGCAGCAATATAAGGCACAACCCCCATCAAACACAATTTCATTCCTAATTTTCCATATCAACCACACCCAAGTGATAACAACATATTTCCAAATAAAATCCACTTGAGATCCCGAGTTTACTTTAACAACCTGCAAAAAGAACTCATCAAAAGTAGAAGAGTGCAATAAACATTTGTTGAAAATAGAAGTAAACTCACGAAACAACCTGGTGGTATAGGGACAATGAACAAATATATGATCCAAGGATTCCTCATTAGAGGAGCAAAAAGCACATATCGGAGGGCTATAAAATCCTCTACTATGCAAAGCAAGTCCCATGAAGCAAGCTTTTTATGGATGGTCTTCCAAACAACTATAGACTGCAAGGAGGGATATTACTATCCCAAATCCAAGCCCCCAAAAAGTCTCCAGGATAATGAGGACGAAGACAAAAATAAGCTAATTTCGCCGATAAATCTCCATGAAGAGAAACACGCCAAACCCTCCTATCCAGAGCATGAAAAGAACAAGCAGAGCTCACAATATCATTCACAATATCCGAAAAGCATCAACAAAAGTATCCTCCAAATACCAAATGTCATTCACAAAAAGAAATAGGTTGGTCTAAAAGCCTCCATAAAAACTAGGAATGCCAATTTTATCCACAATTCTATACCCAAGCCAACTATCCGTCCAAAACCGAATAGAAGAAACATAACCCCTAATCCATTGAGAACTAGTATCAATAAGCCCATAGAACTTACGGATACCATTCAATGGAGTAGGAACATGTCAAATCCTTAAAACATTATCATCTTTCAAATGCCTAAGCCATCCCCTCATTATTAGAAGTTTTAATGTTCCAAACAAATTTTAAAGAAAAGGCAGCATTAGAATGCAAAAGAGACCGGACCCCAAGACCCCCTTCATCAAGAGGAGCACACACTTTTTCCCAAGCAACATGAGCAAAAGCCTTAGTATTCATATTACCCGACCAAATGAAGTTTCTAACAACACGTTCAATTCTTTTTAAACAAGTAGCAAGCCAAATATAAATTTTCGTAACATGTATAAGAGAAGGCACCACAACATAATTTACTAAATTGACCCTACCAGCCATAGACAAAGAAGACCCTTTCCAACGACTCAAAAGAAGAATAGTTTTATCCACAATTTTTTGAAAATGCAAAACCCTAGGATGACCCGTGATAGATCATTGATTTTTTTGTTTTTACATTCATTAGGTTTATTTATTCGTCTTTTTCCTCCATTATCTCGCATTAGATTTAGTTTTTAGAGTGTTATTATCGACAACTAAACTTTGTGATAACTAGTTATTTTTGTCTTTTTGATACAAAACACTATTGTAATGATTATTTCACTCCAGGTGACCGTTAATTAAGGTAAGAAAAGTACTTGAGAAGTTCCAATGGATCACACATAAGTCTAACAAACTCTCCTTATTTTTTCTATTTTTACATGCTAAAACAAAAATCTATAGGGTTTTTGATATAAAACACTATTGTAATGATTATTTCACTCCAATGATCGATAATTCTGTAAGAATAGTACTTAAAAAGTTCCAATTGAACTCAAATTAGTCTAACAAACACTCCTTATGTTTCCTCTTTTTTTTTTTTTTTTTTTAAAACAAAAATCTATACGATTTTGTAGGATTGAATAATCTCGGTATTACAGTGATAAATAATTGATTTTTCTGTTTTTGCATTCAAGAGGTTTATTTATTCGTCTTTTCCCTCCATTATCTGCATTAGGTTTGGTTTTAGAGTGTTATTATCGACAACTAAACTTTGTGATAACTAGTTATTTTTTCTCTTTTGATACAAAATACTACCGCCTTTCTTATTCTACTCGGCAGAACTCGGCTTTGTCTTGAGCTCTAAATTATCCTCTCTTAATCCGTGTACTCCAAAAAGGAAACCCGCAGAATACCAACACAAAATAGAAACAAACAACAACCACAAAATAGAAAACCACAACCACAACTTATAAAGAAGAATCAGCCTTCACAAATCTGAAATGCTCTCTATTGATATCGACATTGATAAAATCAGCAATGAAATCCGGAGGACGACCCCGCCATTCAAAGACATAAATGGGACTTGGCAATAACGTCGGCAGGCTTATTACCTTCTCTATATATATCACACGTAAATCCACCACCGTAACCAAATCACACCATCTATCCCATAAGGCCTGCAACCTCCAAGGAATAAAAGACAATCTACCATCAAAAGCATCACGAACATACAACGAAACCACAAAACCAAACAAAACCGAACTTCTCGGAAAAGTAACTCGAAAACTTGAACAACTCCGCCAAAGCAAAGAAACCCAACTCCAAAGCAAATACCAAAACCAATGAACCCAAATATCCAAAGAAAGACAATCGGACATAATCAGCCCAAACAAATGTCCAAAATCCGAAGACTCATTGAGACAAATTACCTAGCAGATTGTGCGCAACTTCAAACTAAATTTATCAAGAACAAACAATCGCCCTTCGTCAAACGGGAAAGACAACCGCAAAACAATGAAAATCACCAAGAATTTGACAATAACGAACCTAATTGAACCACCCAATCTAACAAAACCAAATCAAATTAGAAAATGTAAAACCAATATACGAATCACAGAGTCAAACTGCGAATTTTAACCTAAAAACAGAGATGTACCGCCCATCACCGACGTTGCCGTCGTAAACCGTCTTCGCCACCAAGAAACGATTGTTTTACCCCGATCAAAAATCCTCTGCAAGAACCTGCCACCAAAGATTAAAAGTTGCGGAAGAACCGTCTCTAAGAATCGTTGGGAATTCGCTGAAAGAAATGGTTGATTCCGACGCCGTAAAAGCGTGAAACCGACATGAACCTTTTCATCTTCGAACTCCATCGCTGGCGAAAAACTCCGCCGTCGATTAGCTGAATATCCTCCGATGAAAACCCCGCACTGAAAACCGCCGAACCGCCATCGCTAAATCCTTGCAAATGGCCATCCATGGCCCTTTTACCGACACTGTCGCCTTGAGAGAAAAAATCTCTTTTAATCTGAGACCAATTTAAACCAAAAGAAATAGCTCGAACCAGATCATCGGCTCTTTTCTCGACCGGAAAAAGCTCCGCGACAGCGTCCCCACCTCGTATTTTTCCCGATCGAAAATCCTCCGCAGAAAACGCCGCCATTTACGCCGTCGATCATCGGTAAAAAAGAAGTTATCGGTAACCGCAAAATTTTGTATGCGGTACTCCATGGTAACGATGCCTTTCCTTTTTAAAATTCCTTGAATCAAAATACTTCGGTCAAAGAAATCCCAACCGAAAATTGGCCATAGAAAACGCCGCTGAACAGTTAATTTTCTGGGCAAATAGAACAGAAATTTGCCGTTGACCTGAAGTGAGAAGAAATCGCCAAGAACGATTTGTGAAATGCTCAGTAATAAATGCAGGGCTATACTTTGATTCTTGTAAACCCAAGCAGCTTCGAGAAGCGAACCAATTGTTGACTTGAAAATCGGAGGATTATTGACAAGAATTTTTATGCAGCAGCCCTTATAAACCTTGCTTTTAATTATTGAATTTCTTGAAATTGATGAAGTAAACATTGAAGATGACGTAAGACGATCATTGGGAAATGAAATGTTGAAAGAAAAATAACTACCAAAATTCTAGAGAGAAGGGAGAGCTTCTCTCTCTACATTTTGGCATTTCTTATTTTTCCTCTTTTTGTTTAAAAACAAAAATCTATAGGATTTTGTAGGATTCTGAATAATCTCGGTATGACCCGTGATAAATTATTAATTTTTATCTTTTTCATTCAAAAGGTTTATTTATCGGTCTTTTCCCTCCATTATCTTCATTAGGTGTAGCTATTAGAGTGTTATTATCGACAACTAAACTTTGTGATAACTAGCTATTTTTAGTCTTTCCGATACAAAATACTCAGTAATGATCATTAGACTCCAATGATCATTAATTAAGGTAAGAAAAGTACTTAGGATGTTCCAATGGATCTCAAATTAGTCTAACAAGCACTCCTTATTTTACCTCTTTTTGTTTGCTAAAGTAGAAATGTATAAGATTTTTGTAGGATTCTGAATAATCTCGTTATAACCCGTGATAAATCATTGATTTTTCTATTTTTGCATTCAAGAGGTTTGTTTATTCGTCTTTTCCCTCCATTATCTCGCATTAGGTGTAGTTTTTAGATTGTTATTATCGACAACTAAACTTTGTGATAACTAGTTATTTTTTGTCTTTTTGATACAAAATACTATTGTAATGATTATTTCACTCCAATGACCCTTAATTAAGGTAAGAAAAGTACTTAGGAAGTTCCAATGGATCTCAAATTAGTCTAACAAACACTCCTTATTTTTCCTATTTTTGCAAAGCTAAAATGTAAATCTATAGAGTTTTTGATACAAAACACTATTGTAAAGATCATTTCACTCCAATTATCATTAATTAAGGTAAGAAAAAGTGCTTAGAAAGTTCTAATGGATCTCGAAATATGGATATTATTAAAAAAGAAAAAAGAAAAAAACCTAGAGCCATTTGATCACATGTCGATCAAGAGGCCGGACTCTCATTAAAAAACCTTTGATGGCAAAACCCTCCTTAGGGAAAAATCCATCAAAGGAAAAAAAAAGAGATAGCCCTCTAAAAAAATATAACAATAAAGACCAAGAGAACATGAATGTGAAAAGGCCAAGATAAAAGGCCACCACAACCTAAAGCCCAACAGGGAGGCTAACAAGGCTAACAAACTAAAAAAATCAAAGCCTGCCACAAAAGGAGCAAAATAAACAGCCCAAGAAAATTAATCAACTCTAACATAAGTCTTGTGTAAATCATCCTTCATTTGATTCCTTAAAAATCAGGTTCATCCTTCCACCACGCAAAATCTTCATAATCCGAAAACTTAGAGAGGATGTCGGCAACCATATTTACCCTCACGAAGAACATGGACAAACCTCCCGTTAACAATAACAAGAAGATCTTTCACCATGAGCCACGCATTATGCCATCTCCAAGGAACACGAGCATCTTTAGAATTGTAAGCATAAAGAATATAGGTAGAATCAGTCTCAAAGACTAGATTCTTCCAACCATGGGCAGCCGCAACTTCAATGGCTCGAATCGAGGTTCCAATTTCTGCATCAAAAGCAAATCCAAGACCATGAGAAACCACAAAAACACCAATAAAGAGACTAGCCGAGTCCCTAAAAACACACCCACCACGGATTAACCCGGAGCCCCTAAGGCACTACCATCTATATTACATTTTAGATATCCTCTCACCGGAGGGATCCATCTAACAAATCTAGAGGTAACCGGCTTAGGATCAACCCCACAATATTAAAACCTCTAAGAACATCCCTTTCCAAAATCGGGTTAACCATTCTACCCATATGAACCCATTTAAGATCACGAATGTGAGCCCTCAACCGACAAACATCAACCAAAATAGGGACAGCCCCATCATAAAAAGATTCTCATTCCTAATTCTCCATATTAGCCAAATCCAAGTGACAATAAAATACTTCCAAACAAAATCCACTTGTGATCCAAAGGTGTTGAACTTGATAACCCGTAAAATCAACTCATCAAAAGTAGCATATGGTTGAAGACATCTATTAAAAATATTTATAAATTCACAAATAGACCTGGTCGAATATGGGCAAAGTGAACAAATAAGTGGTCCAAAGTTTCCTCACTTGAAAAACATAAAGAACATATCGAAGGACCATAGCAGCCCCTACTTTGTAACAAATCCCAAGTGACCCGGCCTCTTATGGACAGCTTTCCGCACAACAATAGATCGACAAGGAGGGACATTAGCATCCCAAATCCCAGTCCCCCAAACAAGCTCCGGATAATGGGGACGAACACAAAAATAAGCAAACTTGGAAGACATATCTCCATGGAGAGAATTAGTCCAAACCCTCCTATCAACTGACTAGACCAAGCGGAGCTCAAAATATCATCAACAATATCAGAATATGCATTAAAAAGGTTTCCTCAATATGCCGTAACCCATTCATAAAACAACAAGATATAAACTGATTTAAATGACCCCACATAGATTTAGGAATACCAATTTTATCCACAATTTTATAACCCACCCAATTATCGGTCCAAAAACGGATAGTGGAAACATATCCCCTAATCCATTGAGAACTAGTATTAACAATCCCAAAAACTTACGAATACCGGTTAAGGAGGTAGGAACACGTCTAACTCGTAAAGTCATGTTATCCTATCAATGTCTCTCCCGAATGAACCTGAAACCAGCATTATCGGAAGTTAAAATATTCCAAAGCGATTTTCAAAATAAAGGCAGCATTAGTATGAATAAGCGAACGAACACCAAGGCCCCCTTCACTAATAGGGGCACACACTTTCTCCCAAGCCACATGAGCAAAAGCTTTAACATGAATGTTACTGCAGACCAAATAAAATTACGGACAACTTTCTCAATCTTTTTTAAACAAGAAATAGGCCAGCGGTAAATCTTCAAAACATGAACCCAAAGATGGCACAACAATCGAATTTACCAAATTAACCCTACCAGCCATAGACAAAGAAGAACCCTTCCATCTACTAAATTGACAAATTGTGTTATCAACAATCTTTTGGAAAAAAACCAACCCTAAGATGTCCCCGAAAACCGGAACTCCTAGGTAATTGAAAGGCTCACAACCCTCAACAAAACCAAGCTGGAATTTCAAATAGTATTTAAAAGACCTACGAACATGTTTACATTAAAAAACCCGAGTCTTATTAACACTAACATGCAGTCAGAAGCATTTCCATAAATTCTTAATATTTCTTTCAAACTCCGAACAAACACTCATTATTTTTTCTCTTTCTTTTTTTTTTTGATAAAACAAAAATCAATAGTATATTTGTAGGATTTTGAATAATCTAGGTATGACCGTGATAAATCATTGATTTTTATTTTTGTATTCAAAAGGTTTATTTATCGGTGTTTTCCCTCCTTTTTCCTCATTAGGTGTAGCTTTTAGAGTATTATTATCGACAACTAAACTTTGTGATAACTAATTATATTTAGTCTTTTTGATACAAAATACTATTGTAATGATCATTAGACTCCAATGATCGTTAATTAAGGTAAGAAAAGTACTAAGGATGTTCCAATGGATATAAAATTAGTCTAACAAGCACTCCTTATTTTTCCTCTTTTTGTTTGCTAAAATAGAAATCTATAGGATTTTTGTAGGATTCTGAATAATCTCGGTATGACCCGTGATAAATCATTGATTTTTCTGTTTTTGCATTCTAAAGGTTTATTTATCGGACTTTTCCTCCATTATCTACAATAGGTGTAGTTTTTAAAGTGTTATTATCGATAGCTAAACTTTGTGATAAATAGTTATTTTTTGTCTTTTTGATACAAAACACTATTGTAATGATCATTAGACTCCAATGATTGTTAATTAAGGTAAGAAAAGTACTTAGGATGTTCCAATGGATCACAAATTAGTCTAACAAGCACTCCTTATTTTTCCTCTTTTTGTTTCTAAATCGAAATTTATAGGATTTTTGTAGGATTCTGAATAATCTCGGTATGACCCGTGATAAATCATTGATTTTTCTGTTTTTGCATTCAAAAGGTTTATTTATCGGTCTTTTTCCTCCATTATTTGCAATAAGTGTAGTTTTTAGAGTGTTATTATCAACAACTAAACTTTGTGATAAATAGTTATTTTTTGTCTTTTGATACAAAACACTATTGTAATGATCATTCCGCTCTATTGGTGTTTGTTTGGTCGTCTTTTCCGTTTTGGTCCTGGTTTTTAGGTCTCGCCTGTGTTGGCTGGTTTCGTGTGGTCTGCTTCTTTTCTTGGGTTTTTCGGTCTGCTTTTTTAGTTTGGATTGGTTTTCTTGCTGTCTTGTCTAGCGAATTGTTGGTTGTTTTCCTTTGGTTTTGGTGTTTGGTTTGTTGGGCATTTTCGTGAGTTTGGTCGATGGGTTGTCCGGTTTTATAGTGCTAGTTTTTTACCGGTTTCTTTGGGTATTATTGCGGTTTATTTGTGCTGGTTGCGGGTTTATTATATTAGTTTGGCGGGATGTTGCAAGTTTCAAGGTCTTTGGGCTTTCTTTGGCAGTTCTTTGGTTCTTTTAGTTGTTTTGGGACCTTGTATTCCGGTCGTTTAGTTGGTTTTGTTTTTGGGTTTGTTTCTCCTTTGTTGGGTTTTGTATTCGGACCCTTTTTTGATCCATGTATTTCGGTCTTCTCGTTTAGCCTTGTATTCCGGCTTGTCTCTTTTATTTTAGAGGCTTGCTTGTTGTATCTCTTTTTCTCCTTGGTCCGGTTTTTCCCAAGGGGGTTTTACTGGACAAGGGTTTTAGTGAGGCCTTGCAAGCCTCCGGTCTATTAACCCTTTGAAGTCCGGGTTATGACTTCTTTTTCATTTCTTTTAATAAAATACCTTTATTCCTCAAATTAGTCTAACACACACTCCTTATGTTTCCACATTTTTTTTTTTTTACTAAAACAGAAATCTTTAAGATTTTTATGGGATTCTCAATAATCTCGATATGACCCGTGATAAATTATTGATTTTTCTGTTTTTGCATTCAAGAGGTTTATTTTTTCTTCTTTTCCCTCCATTATCTGCATTAGGTGTAGTTTTTAGAGTGTTATTATCGATAACTAAACTTTGTGATAACTAGTTATTTTTTGTCTTTTTGATACAAAACACTATTGTAACGATTATTTCACTCCAATGACCCTTAATTAAGGTAAGAAAAATACTTAGGAAGTTCCAATGGATCTCAAATTAGTCTAACAAATGCTCCTTATTTTTCCTATTTTTGCAGCTAAAACAGAATCTAAAGGGGTTTTTATACAAAACACTATTGTAATGATCATTTCACTCCAATGATCATTAATTAAGGTAAGAAAAGTGCTTAGGAGGTCATCAACATCTCCTTCACGGTTCCACCAGCTTCTTCAAAGAAAGAGTTCATCGTGTACATCTGTCTCCATTGTTGCAGCGGTTGGTGCAACATCTTCTCGCAAGCATCCGTAACTCCAACTTCATCGGCGGCGGTTATATCAGTCTGGTACATGTTCACCTTCATCGGCATTAGGATTATCGGCACTTCAAACATGACCTTAATCGGGAACCGCACTTTGGTACTCCCGTGTTGGAGCAGAAAGCAAGTCTTCCGAGAATCTCTTCATAACCTATAACTCACCTATATGATCACCTAAATTAGAAATCGAGTTAATATAAATGATCTATGAATGGTGACAGAGTTGACAGTTAACTTCTCAAGTCTATGTGGTCATCAATGTGACCAACATCTTCAAAGAATATTCTAGGCCAGTTCTCCTTTGGTATAACACTGTTGAAGTAAATTAATGTCATTTGACACCAACATATATTATTAAAATGCGAGAGGCATAAAAAGTGAAACACACCATTTAACTTGTTACCACCCGGATATAATTCCTCAAAGAGATTTCAACTTCCCAATTGTTGTGGGTATCTCCCCATTCAAAATGTTGTAAGATAGACCTAGCACATGAAGATTTGAACATTCCGATAGATTTGAGAATTTGGCGGCTCGAGATGATTGTAAGAAACACCAATGAAGTTAATAAAGGGAAGATTATCACACATGTTCATGGGAAGACGCCACTCAATTCATGTGATCCTAAATTTAAAGTTTGTAAGGTATATCTATTAAATATGGCGGATGGTATACCACTTGATACATGTTTCGTGTGCATGCCTAGAAATTTCAGCTTATCAAGTCTCCCTAACTCTTGTGGAATTTCTCCATGGAAAGAATTGAAAGTGGTGCGGATAAAAATGACAGGCCCAACTACATGTAAGACCCAAAGATATTCGGCCCAATATGACCCGATAGTATAACCAAATACCCTCGAAAGAGGAGCCGAATCCAAGATGGGCTTAGGCCCAAATTAGTTCTGAAAAGGCTGTGAAGCCTAAACTTGGCTACATGCAGGCCACGAGGCCCAAGCCTGGTACAGTGGGTTACGAGGCCTAAATCTAATCGCAGTGGGCCGCGAGGCCTAGATGAGATATGAAGCCCATGAGCCGATATTAATCAAGCCCATATGGACGAATTACCCAGATAAGACCGGGAAACGTGTGAAACAACTATCGCTTGAGAAGATTAAGGCCAAGTCAAGGAATATTCCTCATATTCTTCATCGATCGGGTCCAACCTCCGTCTAGGAGGGAAATCGTAGGCACAATACGCTTTTTTGAGAGAGACGATATCAACGCATCGACATCATGAAAGATCGTGCGGAGTAATACCAAAAACCGTGATAACGGTTTCTATTCCTAAAAGTACGTATAAATAATGCACTCAAAGGAGGTAAAGATCTAACATCTATCACTCTCACTTAGCTACTTCTTACGTACTTGCCTATTCTTTTCTTGAATGTTTTCCGGTGATCCGACTTGAACGTCGAAGTGCTTACGCCGGAGAATCCTCCGGCGTGTTTTGCAGTACGTTTGTTCGAGAAGAGCTAGGGATTACACTGCGTAAAGGCTTTACCCACGTGGAACCTGTAGAAAAATGGGCCAAAGTTAGTTTTTACGTATCAATTGGTGCCGTCTGTTGGAAGGGCGAGACGTGAGTTTCAACTTCTTTTCTATCGTTTGAAAGAAAGACATCATGACCGTGAGCATACACCATTGAGACCGATTGCACTAGTACCGGCTCGGGAATGACGGCTCCCTTAAATCCAACTCAAGGTGAAGCCGCACCCAACCCGGCGCCACCTTCCGTTGTACCCAACATGGGGGAACACCACTTATTACGGTGGTGCGAGATGAAAACTCAACTCCTTGTCGGCGCCACTCGGGAGTAGGAGTTGCTGCTAGAGAGAGAGAGGCTAACCTACTGCTTCTTCCTCCGGGATTCCGTAAGGAATCCCTTTAGCTGAGGTACCAGGAGCTGCCAATACTCCATCAAGGGGGACACAAAAATACTCCTCCAATTCCTTGATTTGCGGTGAAGGGAGGAGGTTGGAAGGACTCCACAAGCTGGATAACCTAACTGGGACACAAAAATACAATTTGTGTTAACATTTATTTTGAGAGATGCATATTGACAATCAAAGTTGAAATGAAAGTTACTCGAGCAAAGTGGCTCGCGGCTCGGTGTTGTTGTTGATTAGGACGGAGGTTAATGAGTCTCTCACAATCTTCAAGCAGAAATCAATCACTAAAAAACTTGATGGCGAAGTACTCGAGTAATAGGAATCGACATCAATCGGGGTAGAAGAGAGGCCTTGATCGCATCAGTTGGATACTTGTGTCGGAACGTGCCTTTGGAAGGAAGCGAGCTCGCCGGCTGGAGCTTTATCTTTGTTGGTCTTCGACCTCTTCGGGGAGGGGCATCGGCTTCCAGATTCTCCGTGGGATCTCGGGCGGGAGATGAAGGAGGTATATCCGGAGCATCGGTTGTGAGGCGGGAGGAGGTGGGGCTGAATCGGAAGAATCGGCGGGACCCTCCAAAACTTTGGATAGCCACAACATTTCGAAAACAGAAAACGACATGAGTTAGTATTAGATATGATCATACTCATAAACATAGAAACAACAACTAGATAATTACCATCATCCGGCTCGAGGGGAACCCTCACCGGGCTGAATTTAAAGTAGGAAAAGAGATGAGGATTGGAGCAGAGTTCGGGTATGTTAAAATATCTCGTGAGCATTCACATGGGCATTCAACATTTGAATTACCCGGTGATTAGTAGAAGAGAAAATCGACTAGAGGGGACTGGAGGAGATGAATTTTTGTAAACCCATTTTTGGTGTTTGAAGGGCCAAGGACGATCGAGAGGTGACAAAATGTAATGATCACTCCACTCTATATTTATATTTGGAATTTTCCCAAGGAACAAACACTTCCCTATCACTCTACTACTCACGTAGTAGAAAGGGCCAATAGTTTTGCAGCTTATACTGGGAGAAAAAAACTCACCGACGGCTTCACCCCATTCCCCTTGAGGAGAATGTAGAAGGAAATCATCATTCAGATTGCATTTGGGTAAATTGATTGAGCGAACCACTGTAAAGGTTTGAGATTTGACATAAGAATTTGGGAGGGGGAAGCCTTAACCCACTTCGAACCGAGCTTGCTAAAAGGCAAGAGTGGAAGAAGAAGTTAGGTTAGGATGCTTACTTGGAGCCGGAAAGAATATCTCGATAGCCAAAAGAAATAATGTCATCCGCGAAATAACTACTTAGGATTTTCGCATGAAATTTCAAGGAACCCCGAAAGAGTCCCAAAAATGAGCTCCTATCTACCTCGCGAGGACGAAGATACAGGGAGGGATTTGCACGAGAATTAGGAATAAGGGAGTGATGAGAACTTTGAGAAGAATTACGGGAAGGAGAAGGAGTTTTTGAAGAATTGGATTGAGACATTACTAGAAATATCCCTATGAGAGAGTAAGATTATGGAAAGAAAATTTACCCGGATATCGGAGGAAGGTCGAGGAAAAAAGTGGAGAATGCGTTCATGGAAGACTTGCAGAAAGAAATCACAGAGGAGCGAGAATTTAGAAAGATGGAGGAAGAGGAATAGTAAACGAGAGGTGATTTGAAATAAAGAGGGAATTGATTGAAACGTGTATCGGTGGACTAAGACTGGAGGGTAGATGTATGCTCGGCACCGGCTTACACGGAATCGAAGAGTCGCCGAACACTAAGGGTTAGAAAGAGGATGTACCCCAAAAATCAAAGTCATGGGAGGATTGCCAAACCTTCCTTACTCTAGTGAGCTCCGAGATTGCTCACCAGAGTAGGGGAAGTGGTTGATGCGGATAAAATGACAGCCCAACTACACGTAGGGCCCAAGAATATTCGGCCCAATATGGCCCGACAAAGATAACCAAATACCCTCGAAAGAGGGAGCCGAATCCAAGATGGACTTAGGCCCAGATTAGTTACGTAAAGGCTATGAAGCCTAAACTGCTATGGGCGAGGCCACGAGGCCCAAGCCTGGGTACAGGTAGGTTACGAGGCCCAAATCTAATCGGGTGGGCCGCGAGACCCGTATGAGATATGGAGCCCATGAGCCGATATTAATCAAGCCCATATGGGCGAATTACCCGATAAGACCGAGGAAACGTGAGAAGCAATGATCGGTTGAGAAGATTAAGGCCCAAGTCAAGGAATATTCCTCAAATTTTTCATTGATCGGGTCTAACCTCCGTCCGTGAGAGAAATCGTAGGCACAATGCAATTTTCTTGAGAGAGACGATATCAACGCACGACATCATGAGAGATCATGCGGAGTAATGCCAAGAAACCGTGATAATGGTTTCTATTCTTAAAAGTACGTATAAATAATACACCCAAAGGGAGGTAACGGTATCTAACATTTGTCACTCTCACTTAGCTACTTCTTACGTACTTGCCTATTCTTTTCCCGAGTGTTTTACGGTGATCCGACTTGAGCGTCGGAGTGCCTATGCCGGAGAACCCTCCGGCGTGTTTTGCAGGTACGTTTGTTCGAGAAGAGCTAGGGATTGCACTGCCTAAAGACTTTACCCACGTGGAACCCGGGTGGGGAAACGGGCCAGGTTAATTTTTACGCATCGTAAAGTAAAATCAACAACTTGCAGATTTGATAAGTTTGAAAGAGAGTTTGGGATGAGATGATACCAGTGAAGCTGTTATTTCTTAGGGACAAGTACTCAAGTTTGGTTAAATGGTCAAACCATGATGGAATCTCTATCTAACAACTTCCTTCATCATTTAAACCTCCACCTCTGCAGAACTTCCTTTAAACATGAATTCCCCAACCCATTTATCCGTGATCAAGAATTTTGTTCCCCACATCTTCACTATTCATTCTTCAAACTAATCTTCCTCAACTCTTCCTGTGAATTTCTGTAAATCAGCCCACGACGTTGATTCCCCCTCAACCTTCGATCTTCAATATATTTTTGCTAACCAGTTTGTTTATATTAACACCCCTCCTTTCAATCGTACGCTAGGTTCTAGAATTTACAAAGAAGCCCACCAAGCAGGCAAAATTAATTATGCATCTAGAAAGACTAGAAATGATAATTTTATGTTTGATTGATATTATTAAAAAAATTAAAATCTATTTTTTGAATGGTAATAAGGGCTCTAGAGAAAATGATTGCTGAGCAACCCTGCTTCCAACAACTTAAATGAGAAAATCCTATAAATAACGTATTAATGATGAAGAAAATTTGAGTTAATGATTGGAGAGATACAGAAAATATAGTTCGCAGAGTAGACTAGATGCAATGTTGTAAATAATAATAAGAACCACATATTGTGTAGAAGGGTATTTTAGGGGGCAGAAATTTGTATGTGACGTCTCATATATAAAAATGAAGTTAATTAAACAACGTAATGAACCACATTTTCCATCTAAGGAACCACGTTTTACGACCATTCTTTGATTAATTAGCTCATTGATCAACTCCTATGTCTTGAGAATAAATGATTGTCATGGTCATGTTTTTGTTTCCCCGATTATACTTTAGTAATTATAAAAAAACAAGTGAAAGGTTCTATATTAGAAATGTAATTATGGCGTGTAAAAATAGGTTCATGAAATCCTCAATCCTCTTAATCATTCATCTTTAAATTATAGATACGAGGATTTGTTGGCGGATTCAGAAATTGATTGTGGAGTGGGCTAGCAACAATAAAAATAAATAACAACAAAAAAATATAATTATATATAATACATACATTATCACCATGTCCAACAAAAATAGTGTTAGGCAATTAAAATAAATATATTAAATTCACAACTTTATACAAGTTTGAACTTTTAGATGAGATGAAATTCTTTTAGACGAGCTCTATTCTACAAGATCACAAGACTCGATTATTTTCCTAGAATGCCCCGTGACTCGAGAGAAAAATTGGCACGAGCTTCTTCTCGTCGGCGTTTAGTTTGAGGCACAAATTGAAAGAGTTTCACCATGCTCAGCAACAATTCCGTTTGCTTTGCAGCAGCAACTTTATGTTTAGCTTCCTTACATTATCAGCAAGTTTGGCGTTTTGGTCATCCATCCAAGTCCTCACCTTCTCGGTTGCGAACTTCGTCACACAAATTGTTTAAAAGACTAAGCTTTTTGGAAGCTTAACGCTCGCTCGTTGTTCTTTCGTAAAATAGATATCGGGGGATATGAAATAAAGAGGTGACACTATGCCAAAATCGCTACGATTTACGGTGAATCCCCGTTGTCGTAGGGGTTTTTTCACCGCCGTCTATCAACCCGATGTCTTAGGGTCCGGGTATTCGACAACGGTTTTTCACCGTTGTCGTAGGTATTTACCACAACGGTTAATGAAGTTATGACAACGGTTTTTCACCGTTGTCGTAGGTATTTACCACAACGGTTAATGAAATTATGACAACGGTTTTTCACCGTTGTCGTAGGTGTTTACCACAACGCTTAATGAAGTTATGACAACGGTTTTTCACCGTTGTTGTAGATATTTACCACAACGGTTAATGAAGTTATGACAACGGTTTTTCACCGTTGTCGAGGTGTTTACCACAACGCTTAATGAAGTTATGACAATGGTTTTTCACCGTTGTCGTAGGTGTTTACCACAACGCTTAATGAAGTTATGACAACGGTTTTTCACCGTTGTCGAGGTGTTTACCACAACGGTTAAAAACCGTTGTCATAACTTCATTTCACCATTGTCTTAGGCTTTTACCACAACGGGTTACTACCTACGACTACAGCTTTTTTCCGTTGTCTTTGCCATTATTGTAGATTTTTTTCTGTTGTGAATTATCTAATTGGACAATAATATAAAATTAAAAATAAGCATTAAAATAGAAATCAATTCATCATCTACATTGTTTAAACATCAAATTAAGTAAAATGTAAATAGTCTAGTGTTAAACTACAATAACATGTTCAAATGTCACAAAAACTAAACTAAAATAAACATAACAAACTTCTAATCATCACCCATGAACTCAAAGGCAATCGGCCCACTTCTCCCGCACGTTGTTAATATCTTTTCCGAGTAATCCTTTTGTGAAAACTGTGAAAGTACAAATAATAAAAGTAAATAAGTATTATCATTTAGCCACCTATTCAACCATCCAATCAAATATTTACAAAAACCACACACATAACTATGATCAACATAAATTATTCTTACCACCGATTGCATCGAACTGCTCCCACCATTCCATTAAACTCGATTATATCCTTCATGTAGCGTAGTACAAAATAACCACATTGAAATAAATCAGGTCGTTTAGGTGCCTAGGTAAGAAAAAAATTCGTTTAAACACTTAGACCTTTTTTGCAAGAAAACACAAATAGATATATATATATATATATATATTTTCACCTTAATTATATTTCATGCGATATTTTTCTTTGGTCTCTTACTTGAGACACCCGCATTAAAGATATATAATGCCCTACAACAATAAATATTAACCAAAGAAATATGTTACAATTTCCAATAATATGTTTATTGCATTATATGAAAAGGAATGAACTTACATGTCCACAACTTTTTTCCATTCTAGAAAAAAATTTCATTAAGCAACTATGTGGCACAGAAATTCCTCAAGGAAATAATTTGAGCTAAATCTGCAATTGCAGTTGCTTCATCATCCTTGTATCAGAAAAGTGTTTGACATCAGAAAATGAAATAAATAAACCTACACTCAAATATCATTGTTAGTTTAAATATATCAAAAGTTAAATGAAGTTAAAATGACAGATATTACCTTTGGAAAGCATAAGGGCGTTCTGGAGATCTATAGATATTTTTAGAGATATTTTAACCTTTTTAACAGGTTTGACAAGGTACACTAAGTGGCGCGTAAATTTAGAAATTCTGGGGGTCCAATAGCACAACCCTAAACATGGGATACCCACCTTCCTTTGCCTTTTTCTGAGAGGCAGACTGATCATCTTTGGCAAAATGGGCAAATAACTTTGTTTGCTGTAAGAGATAGTTCAGACGGCCCTTTCCTTTGTTGTTCTGCCCAAGAAAAACCAGTTTAAATGATAAATCACAGCAGATAACACGCAGTACAGAATATGTCTAGTAACAATCCATTTTCAGATTACATACCATGTCAGCATCAATAGCAGCATTCTGGGCATCTAATATTTCTTGTATTTTATGCTTCTTCATCCTCTGCATTTCCTATAAAAATAATCAGGTCAAAACTGACAAGAAATAGAAAATTATACTACAAAAGATCAGAAAGTGTATGGAACCTCAATCAAAAACATAAAAAACAGATGCATAAAAATAACAAATACTGCCTGCCCCAAAAAAAGGAAACCTATTACAACTTATTTTGGTCAACTAATTGAAGGTACAACCATTAATAAGTCATCACTTCTCACTTATGGATTCATTTATTTGTTAGTTTATCTAATTTAATCACACTTAACTCGTAAGCACTTTGCAGTACGGGTATATTATGGAAATTTCACAAAATAAGAATCAAATTTTTAACCACACTCCTTTTTGAGAAAAAACTATTAGGCAATCCAGTGTGCTCAGAAAGAAAGTAAACCAATTATGAGCTATAATGCCATGCCAGATGGTGAAAATATAATGAACACCATATGAACTGTATAGTATAAAGAAAATGCCACAGCAAAAGGGAATTGTCCTATTAAGTTAGGTTTATCTGGTAAGAGGAGAAACTGAAAGACAATAAAAACACATGAGAAATGTTTTAACATAATAGAATATAAAATGCTATTTAAAAGGAAGATTTGAGATGGTGATAAATTTTCTGACACTAATTAAGCTTTGTTTCCCAAATTATCAATCAGGAATAGAGGCACTATTCCTTTTTACTTTTTTCCTTTCTAACTCTCTTTAGTTTCTGCCCCAGCCCCTCTTTATTCCGTTAAATTTACTAAACAGATGTACAATCTTGCATTCTCCAGTAGTGGTGAAAACAATATGCTAAAATACTTGTAAATATAAGTTCCTACTAGAACTAAAATCCAAATAATTTAGACCATCTAAATACCTGTAGACATGACAACAAAGATTTATGAAGCACTTTGTTCTCCACCACGCACCTAAATTAAAATACCAAAAAGTATTATCTGCGAGACAAAACTGTATAGATTCTGGAAGGAGTCACGTGCAATCATTACTCTTACCCCAGTACTTCTTTGTTGATGTCTCTTGCGTTGTACCTCGTATACCCAAGACCTGTGTAGTCCCAAACCTAGAAGAACACAAAAATAAAATAGATTTAACTCTTTCTGACAACAATCGGGAACCTTTTTCAATATTAATAGTTAGGAGACAATTTGCTCAGTATTATGTTATAAAGGAATTTACGAACATTAGGATTACCAAAAAGGTAAAATCAAGGATATAGTGTTAACTTAAAATAATTAGATGGACAAATTTTACTGGTTAGACTTCTATCACTCAAACAATCTTAAACTTTAGGACAAGGAGTTCAACTCAGTTTTCCCAGAAATAATTTATCAGGCGAAAATTTTCAGTACTTAAAGTCACTATTCTAATCAACACTCCTATCTGTCAAGTTGTAGAGGATCAATTACTCTATTTCATTTTCGAAATATCACTTTAGCTGGTAAAGCAGACAGTTCAACGCCCATCTTACCACATTTAATTTCATCAAACAGCAACCAAGCCATCTGAAGTAACACACAATTGCAAGAGAAGCGATTTCAACTAACATTAGAACTGGAAAGGATTTTAAAGGAAACATGTATATGTACATTATCATAGTTGCTGCAAAGCAAATATGGCACTTTAACATTGACATTTTCACAAACACGTTATGGGCAGAAAATGAGAAAAAATAAAATTCTGAAAAACGATTATAAAAAGGGAAAACCTGGCGACGGTGGGGAAGGAAACTGATAATGGTGGAGCAAGGAAGCGGTGGTGATGACGCGGCGGGAATGGCGTTGTAGCTTCGGCAGCAGGGGACGCGGTGGCTCGACGCGAACTTAGGGCACGGTTGAGGGCTCGCGAATGGCGGTGGCTCTGATGCGAATTTAGGGCACAGAGGAGAGGGGTGACGACCGGTGGTGACGAGCGGCGGAAATTTGGAGGTGGTGGCTCCAGTGGTGGTGGATCTGGTGGGTGAACGCCGGTGGCCGGTGGTGAAGGTTGAGCGTGAATGGCTGAGCGATTTTGATATATCTGAGGAGTAAAAAATATTTAAGTGTTTGTTTAATATTTTTAAGTGTTGTTTAATTCCTCGTAAAAAAGAAGTGTTGTTTAATTTAAAAAAAAAAAAGAAAAAAGAAAAGACGACGGCAAAAAGACAACGGTTGCTTTTATCCGTTGTCGTTTGGTGCAGACCTTGAACCTAAGACAACGGTTTTACCTAAGACAACGGGTTTTATACTTAAGACAACGGTTAGAGCAAAAACCGTTGTCTTTATACCGTTTTCTTAAGCCATTTTTGGCATAGTGTGAAAAGATCGAGCTTGATTTGCTTGTTTGTTGATTCACCCATGCTAGTCAAAGCCTCTTTGAGTTTTCTGTCATATACAAATAAAGATCACCTGGAACATTATATTGTTCAACTGGCCATCCATTTCTTGATCCTCGTCTGCATTGATCACGTTGAGATCAAACTTACTCTGATTCAGGCTAAGTTGAGGTGGCTCTTTCTCAACGGAGCAGTGACATGCTATAATCAAATATTCGGAGCCCATAATCTTCAATCTTCAAGTACCTCATCTAAGGCATTATTTAGAAGCTCAGAGCCAACAATTTGGGATAGTCCATTGTAAATGTATAGGTCCAATCTGCCAAAAATAACTTCAAAATTAAAGCAATCATAACAAACATCATTGAGCTGGAGAAATTGAAATCAAGCTCTGAGAATGATGAATCCTTTTTCTTCCAATGGAATGATGAATCGGTTTTGTAACTTTATCATTCTGCAGGTATACCTACATAACCAAAACTATGGATGTAACTGAATCTGGAAAGAACTTCAATTGAATCGAATTGGCGATCCAAAAAATCAAATACTACACAATTACATGAACAGTGGGGGTATATAAGATTAAAATTCAAAAGTAGCAGAATCTTAAAAGATCTTCGCTTTTATCGAAGTCAGATTCCACAAAATCAAAATCTGAGGTTGCAAAAATATAGGTTATCAAACAGATGTGAAATGAAGTACATCAAATAACGAGTGTTTTTAAAGTAGAAGAAACCAAGGTTCCTCTTTTTATTATAAAAAATTCCAATAGAAGACCAGATGAGATTTAAATGTAGAGGAAATGAATAAATACAGACCTGAGTTTCACAATTGGGCATAAAGACACAAAAAAACCGAAATAGATTACAACTGAGATGTACCTTCACATGAATTCATGGAGAAATTTTAGATCTGAGATTTTTGGAGGAGCGGCGCCACTGCTGGTCTGCTTATATGACTTTAGGGTTTCTTCTGCCTCCTCCTTACTTTTATAGATAGGGAGGCAACACTAATGTAAAAAGACAAATTCTTATATATAATATTTCATGTGAAATAACTCATATATAAAAATTCGCGGTTCCCGGGCAGGTTGGGTCGGATCTCGCGGGTATTTCCAAAAAAACTCACGCTAGGGTTAAAAAAATCCCTCGTAAGTGCTCCCAGAGTGTTACTAGTAGGTTAAACATGTGTTACTAGAATCAGTAAATATGTGTAACTATAAAATAAATAATACATATTTTGTGTAAAATACTCGCTCAAATGCAAAATAAAAAAAAAAAAAAGTTAAATAAGTCTCTAATCTTGTGTGTGGATCAAATAGGTTTCTAATCTTCGATAGTTTTATTTTCACTAATAAAATATAATTTTATTAAGATTGAGGGCTTATTTGATCTCAACATAAAAGAAAAATGGTTTTAATGTGTCAAGAAATAGTTCATGGGTAATTTGATCTCCACGTATAAGATTTGGGGTAAATATATGTTACCGTAAAGGTAATATGTGTACCGAACTCACAGTAAAGGTCAAAATAAAAATTCACTCTTAGGTTGTGTTACTATAAGGTCAAACACGTGTTACCGAACGGAAAAAATATGTTACTATATGAACAAACTCATTAACATGTATTTGCCCTTACAGAACATATATTAATTTGTTCTTACAAGAATATATGTTTAATGTTATATTAACATATCCGGGAGCAATATTTTATTGTTGTCTTTGTGAGAATTTTTTCCCGGAAAAAATATGTTATATGTTACTATATGAAAACAAACGTATTACTATAAAGTCAAATATTTGTTACTATATGAAGATATCGTAAACAGAGTAACAGCTTGCGATATTAATTCCAGTTAAACAGTAAATCGAAATTTATCATCGAAGTTCACATAAACTTTGTTTTCATCACTATTTAAGTTTTCTCCACTATTGTTTTCATCAATTAGATCATCCAATACCTGATAATCTGATAATTTTCAAAAAAAAATCATCCATGTACTCTCCCCTTTTCTCGTATTTTTGTGTTTTTCTCCAATGTGTTGTCTTTGTTGAATTCACATGTTGATTCGCCAGATTTTGATGTGGAATTAACGGCGAAAACAACATCTTAATTCAATTAGGACAACACATCTAAATATGTTGTCTGCGCCGCGAGAAGGAGAAGAAGAAGATCCGCTTGACCTGCTAGATTTCTCAGTAAATTTAACGGTGAAATATTTCACACAAGACTAGCTCATGTAAAAAAATATTACACCCTATTACAATGGACCTGGCATCGATTATGTGTTGAAGGCCCATGACTAAGGCCAGGCCCGTTCCTAAATACATGTAATGCCCAAGATCAGTATGTTAAATCACTAACCTTAAGAGTAAAAGACCGAAGAATGTGAAGGCTTTATTGATATTTTTTTCGAGGGATACTATTAATTTTGATTAAATTGAGGTTTTAGATGAAAATAAAAACGCCAGCTTTTATGGGGATGCAATTGCAAATAGCTAGATACCAGTGGCAACACATCGGAACTATTAAAATTGGTACATAGATAAATACAAGAAGATCCTCTCACCCCATTCCTTTGTTAATTGCAGTCGAAGCATAACACATTATGATGAAGAAACAGTTGACTCGAGCCTATTTGATATTGCAAAAGTTGAAAAAGTAAAAATTCCAGTTTATCATCTATAATATGCTGATTGTTCAACATATAATTGTGTTTTATCGATCTAACTTTCCTTAAAGAATGTGTGACGTAATTATACCATGAGAGCAGAAATAGAATATTTTAGATGCTTCGACTAACTAATTTTGTTAACAGAAAATGAGTGATGTGAGTTGAGTGCACGTGTCAGCTAAACATAAACTAGTTCAAGTGTTTAATTTAATAAAACAAATTCCTAACCATGCACATCTCTAATACTGATAACACCATTCTTTTGGTCCAGGTATCACCAAAATATATTTAGGCTACGAAATGCATTCACAAAGGTATGAAACGATTAATCTCATTAAAAATGTCGAAAATGGCTTGGAATGTTTTAAAGAAAAGAATCCCACAAGAGAAAACGTGAATAGAAGAGGAGTCCATGAAGATAACAACCACATTAATTAGTTGCGGATTCTTCAATCAAGGTGGAATAAATGTGAATCATTTATTCTTTGAATAAGTGTGTTTCACAAAATCTGGATGGACTTCTATATGTGGCTAGAATCTCAGATGGCACCCACAACAAGTCAATAAATCTTTGAATTTTCAATGGTGCATAAATCAAAACGGCCAAGTTGATAAAAGAGATCAAATCACCCCTATACATATTTGTAGAATACAATATACATGGAGAAATGACTTATTTATGTGAGAATTTAACAAATGAAAATTTACAAATAATTAACTTAACGATCTTAGTATTCATTTAGTAAATTATTGAATGAAAAAAATAGGAAATAATTATTTTATTGAAGGAGCTTGGTTTGATTGGCTCCAATTGCTCAAGATATATATATATATATATATATATATATATATATATGTTTTTTTTTTACTCCAATATAATATGAAGACGTGGTTATATTTCTACTTCCTTATAGGGGATGAAGTATAAATAAGAGATAATCAAGGATTCCAAATATGATATTTCCTAAGAAAATTCAGCTATCCAAATATGATATTTCCTAAGAAAATTCAGCTATCCAAATATGATATTTCCTAAGAAAATTCAGCTAAGTATACTCATTTTTGTTATGTTTCTTTATTGAATATTTTGTATCAGATATTATTCTCTGTATTGAGATTGCTGCATATTTATAGAGTACAAATATATTATGGGAAAAAAGGAAAATTGTAGTTTTGGTCCCATGAGAATTTTTCAACGACAATGTTTATCCCACGTTCTTTTTGGATTTTTTTTTTTTTACAAAAATAGTCTTGACCATTATTTTTAGGACCAAACCTGTAATTTTATCTCATTCTCTTGGGACTAAAACTACAATTTTCTTGAGATTAAAAATGTCGAATAACTAGGGGACCAAAAGTATAAAAAAGAACCAATTTGCTGACCATTCATTATCCTGGGACCAAAAATGCATTTTACCCCGGAAAAAATGATGTTAATTGATTTGTTAACCTTATGATTTATATCGAATTTGGAGTTTGTATAATATGTTTTGACTGTGTGGATGTGTGATAGGCTAGGGCTTGGCTATATATAATGATGATGGGGGAGAGAAACTTGTTTTAATTACTAATATTTCATTTCATTCTACAAAAGAATTACAAATTGCTTTCCCTATTTTATTGCTGTCGAAGTCGAGAACTAAAATAGGTAAATTGCTTTCCTTATTTTATTACAAGTTGCATGATGATGATGCGAACTCAGCCAACAAGCTTAGCAATTGAGTTGCCACAAATTTTATATTTAGTACTTTAACCTTTTGTATTGCCTAATAGGGACTATTTTACAAGAGTTGTATTGTTCTATTAGTTGTTAGTTGAAGTTGTTAGGTGTTAGCTAGTTTGTTAGGTAGAATTGATGACTATATACTAGTTGTATAAGCTCATTTGAGATATGAATAAAATAGGAGAAGCTTTATAGCTATTAATCGAATACTTTCTAGCCCGAGCTAGAGTATCGGTTTGGGTTCGTTGCTTGCCAATCTGAGTTGGGGCATCGAAATTACGTAGGATTGAGGAGTTCGTTGCTTGCTAACCTGAGTTGGGGCATCAAAATCATCGAGCCAAATTCACAGTTCTCATCATTGGTGCTTTCATTGAGACAGCTTATCGCCGTTGAGAATCGCGAAAATCTATATTCAAGAAATCATCGCCTTTCTCTATATACACAAAATGCAAGGTCTAATCAGGTCAACAATGGCTCCAAAAAAACAGCATTACAGTGCACTACTCAGAAAATGATGCCAACAAGAAATGCTTTAGCGTTGCGATCTTCAATCTAAGCATCCTCACCATTATAGAAATTGTGAAATGGCCTGCAAAAGAGAAAGAAGGTGACTGCAAGGATGCGAATAAAGTGAAGAAGAAGCTGGACAGCCCGATGGAAAACTTAAAATTTGATCCAAAGAAATCGTGTTTCTGTAGGCTCGGGAGTGAAGTTGATGAAATCAAAAGAATAGACAGCACGATTGAATATTCTAGTAAGGAGAAATCAGATCTTGTAGCCGATCAGAGTGCTTTTCTTGCATTCATCAAGGAGTATTTGCAGGTGGATGTAAGCGGACGCAATTGTAGGATATGATTCGAAGGCTAAAGAAGAAATACGAGAACAATAAGAGCAAGAGAAGGTTTTTGATCCTGGAATAATGGATATGGAGTCTTTAAGTGGAGGTTTCTACATCGCCGACGTAGTTTCAGCGTTTACGATAGACCGACGACAAATCGTTTTTGTTCTACAATTCCCGGCGTGGTCAATTAGATTTTCTGCGTATCATTGGCGATTCCCCATGGGTGGTTCTGATACGAAAGTTATCTCTTTCGATTCGATGGGAGAAGACGGTTTCAAAGCGCCGCATAACCGCCTCACATGGCAGTTTCTTCAGAGTTTGGGTTTCTTTACTGGTTCTTTCTTGCAGAATCGGTCTTTGATATACAATTCTGTTGGGTTCTTTCAATTTCTACCATTTCAAGACTCGGGTTCATTAATATGGACGATATTGTTTCTCGTAGTGTTTGTAACAGGATGCAGCTGCTCATGGGTGCTGATACAAATACCTTGAGTAATTGGTTGAATTGGAAAGTATTTCTGTGTGCAGTCAGTATGGGAGATGTCATTTATGATTGCTGCATCATTTATAATATGGATATATGAAAGGTCAATGGAAGGAGGACTCAACAGAAGAGCTCACGTGTGCACTATGATAAATCTTGGAAACCTTGTCTAAAAATAATTCATCACACCTTTCTGAATGATTGCTTTTTCATTGCTTTTAACTTTGATATTGCCATTCACGTAGAGATAATACGAGATCGATTTTCAAATTTCGTCCTTTAGGACAAGGACAATCTTGAAGGGTCCGGGAATAATGCGAACTCAGCCAACAACCCTAGCAATTGAGTTGCCACGAATTTTGAATTTAGTCCTTTAACATTTTGTATTGCCTATTAGGACTATTTTGCAAGAGTTGTATTTTTTATTAGTTGTTAGTTAAAATTGTAAGGTGTTAGTTAGTTGGTTAGGTAAAATTGATGACTATATAACTAGTTGTATAAGCTCATTTGAGATATGTATAAGATAGAAGAAGCTTTATAGCTATTAATCGAATACTTTCTAGCCCGAGCTAGAGTATCGGTTTGGGTTTCGTTGCTTGCCAACCTGAGTTGGGGCATCAAAATTACGTAGGATTGAGGAGATGGTTGCTTGCTAACCTGAGTTGGGGCATCGAAATCATCGAGCCTAATTCGCGGTTTTCATCAAATGATTACCGACTTAAAAATTGTGGCCAAGATTAGTGGCCTAAAATTCTCTACAATTCTTAATTCGTGTGTGCACTATTTTAGAATTTTTTTAAGGCAAAACTGGTGAGAACGCCTCACGCATTTCATTTCATGAGACGGGGTCACTTTTTAATAAATTGTTATTACTTTTTAAAAAGTGATACAACTTAGTATAAATGTGATAAAAAATTAAAAAGTGATACACTTCACATTATAAGTGATAATAATTATTAAAAAGTGAACTCCGTCTCACGAAATGAGATCCGTGGTCTCACACAAGATTTACTCTTTTTACTTTCTTTTCTATTTTAGTTATTTCTTTATTTCTATATTCTAATTCTAGATATTTTTTTTTTTTTGGAATATGAGTAGGTCTCTTGTGTTTCGTATACACCGTAAGCTTACAAGTGCTATCACTTTTGAAAAAGTTATATATCAAATTTAGTTAGTAGAAGCATCCGTAAGCTTCTATTTTAACTTTCGTTGTTTAAATATGTCACACACATTTTTCATGCAAAGTTAGCTCGATAAAACACAGTTGCAATTTTGTGTTGGTGTTCAACAATTTGCATATTGTAGATGAGAAACTTGATTCTTTTCTGTTCCAACTTTTGAAGCATCAAATAGGCTCGACTCAACTGTTTTTTTTTTTTTAATTTCATCATAATGTGTAATGCTTCGACCACAATTAAAAAAGGAATAGTGAGAGGAGATCCTCTTGTCCATGTTCCAATTTGAATTGTTGCGATGTGCTGCCACTGACAAGGACATAAATTGCGATTTTATCTCATTCTCTTGGGACCAAAACCGCAATTTACCATTCTATTGGTACCATAACTGCAGTTTTCTTGGGACCAAAAACCATTCATTCTTTTGGGGCCAAAAATACAATTTGTCCTATCATTACGATATCACATGCAGGTTTGAGTCCAAGGCCGTTCACTCCTGACAGAGTTGCCGTGTATTGCAAACCTGAGATGCCTTATAATCCGGATGATCTCATGGTGTAAACACTGATTTCATCCTCTTGTATGGGTATGACCATTGAAAGCTAAATTCTATGAACAACTTCTTAATATATATCAATTCTATGCTGCTAAACGTATCCATGTCGCAGGAACAGCTTCTTATTGTATAGGAAATTTTATCTCAGTAAAAATAAATGAAAATGAAAATGAGTGCCACATCAACGATAGGATGAGTACCCTGGAGCAGTAGGTCAAATTTGGGTAAGTTACAGAATGATTTTAAATTACTTTAGGATTGAGGAGTTACTATATACATTGAATAACTCATTTATAGTGTGAGTGTAAAATCTTAAATTCTTAAATGAAAGGTATTTTAAAATTGGAAAATAAACTCAAAGCAACCAGAATCCAATGATAACAAAATGACTAATATTAAAATATCACGGACGAATCAATCAACTCGAATGTATTATATATATTTTTAAAATTCAATAATCAACCTCCATGATTCAACTTAGAGCCAATGTCTCATTATTATATTTTCGAGACATGCAAATATATATTATGGCAGCAAACTGGTGATAAATAACATAACAATAACATGTTGGAAAATCTGTGAACACTTCAATCAATTTGTGGGCTGTTAGTGGGGGAAGAAAGGCAGGAAATTTGCTATTGGTTTATGGGAGTGTGTGGTGAGGGGAAGGAATTGTAAGATCTTTGAAAATGGGAAATTCAATAGTGATATAGTATTGTTGAGGAGGTGAAGGCAAGACGTTGGAGTTGGTCAGTTATCTATTTTCCTGAGATTAATTATTTTTCTTATCAAGATTGGTTAAGAGATCCTAGATCTGTTTTAGGTTTTTGAAACTATTTATTGTAACGGTGGGGTATGCCTCATACCCATTTTATTTTTGGAATAAAAATTTCTTTTCCTGATTAAAAAAATAATTAACATGCAGGCCATATTTACTTTTCCAAGATAATATTGTAATTTAAATGCGTGGCAGTGTACAGTTCTATACGTGTTTGCATGGTGGACACGTGGCAACTTCTGAGATCCAATTTCTTCTCCAATATAAGCTTCCACTACCCTTCACTTCACTCTTACACCACTCTAAAATATCTCTCTCTCTATATTTCTTATTCTCTTTCGCCCATAGAATTAACCATGTTTACTTTTGGCCTTTACAACCCTCCGATTCCAATTCTACCAATGAAGTAAATATACATATATATATATATATATATTTGCTTAGTGCTTTTATGCTCTTCCGTTTCCCGGTTTAATTTATTTGAAACATTTTTAAATAATTCGTTGATATGTGTCTTTTTCATTACTTTGTGCATACTTTTGTAATATTTTAACGAAGTTTTCTTAATTTTTATACATATATGCAGATGGAAACGTATTTGAAACATCACCAAGAGAAGAAGGTGGATATCCCAGAAGATGCCATGGAAGGACTTTGGCCCAATTACAACATATATCCTAAAGAAGTCCACCTTCTTGTTTGAAGTGTGTTGAATTGCATAATTATGGTATTTCTATTATTGTTGTTGTTGTTTTTGTCGTCATGTAAGTGGAACTATAATAATTGAGGGTTCTACGTGAATTCTCACATTCAATAAACTTTAATTTATTTTGTGTTTTTCTTCTTTATTAGTTGTTTTTCTCATCTCTAATTATCTATGAACAATATCTTTACTTGAATCCAATTTTAGTCTTTTTTCTCTTTTTAATTTATCAATTTTGATCCTTTTGGTGTCAATTTTTGTCCTTTTCACCAGAAAATTCTAATTTTTGCCGAAAAATTGCCCTAATTTTTACTCTTGTCACGCCGACCGTCATGTTAAGTCTCATTTGAATCATTACTCATCCAGGAAGTAAAGCTCTTAATTAATTTCAAATTTCGATTACACCTTCCTCGTAAATTGCAATTTTTAAAATCATAAATTTTATCAATTTTCATCACTAATTCCGAGTGCCACGATGAGGGAAGGTTCGAGGCCTATAAGTTTCTTTTTCTCTTGTTGAGCCCGTCATTTTGGTATATTTTCTTGTCATTTTGTATGCTACAACAGATTTCTCGCCATTTTTCGGTTATTTTTCCGCCAAAATTTAAATTATCCGGCTAAAAGGACCTATTTTGATATTAAAAGGACCACAATTAATAAAATAAAAAGAAAAATGATCAAATCTGGATTCGGAGAAAGTTACATTACCAGTTTTTAAATTATCTCATTAATAGTTGTTAATTAATGTTTTAATTTTGTTTCTTACTGGTGTTATTACATAAGTTATTGTTTATAATTTCGTTACCTTGTGCTTATGTATATTATATATGTTTTTTTAGAAGTTAACTAGATAGTGTTTAGTATTAATTATTATATTTATAGAATTATCCGTTTAAAATTAAATTGAATTGAATGTTAAAAATTATAATAAGTTGAATTGATCGATACAAGAAATTAGAATTGTACGATCAATGTTAGAAATTACATGATATTCGATCGAATTAATTGTATGCATTTCAATGAGAATCTATTTAATTGATAGTTAATAATTGAGGAATAAAATAGGATAAAAGTGAAACTTTGCTTAAACTTTAAAAATATCTTAAAAGTTTAATATAATATATGTGTTCAATATATAATTATATTAATATTGTATTATAATATTATTTATTGGGTGTACCTTGAGTCAAAATTGGGTTAGGCTAATACAATTCATAAGTTCTTTGACAATTTAAAAATAATTTTTATATATAATTTTAATATTAACATAAAATAATTCTTATATATATATATATATTTATATTGAGGTGGGAGTAGTGGGGTAAGTGGTGTGTGGTGGGGCCTGGTAGGGGGTTAGTGAGGGAGTGGTGGGGTAGGGTGTGTGCGGGTAGAGGAAGGGTGGGAGGGTGGATGAAATTTGTTTTTGTAGTGTGGTTTATTAAGTTGTCCACTCATTAAGTTTCCTCTCCAGTGGGGAGATCTAAAATTCCAAATACAACGAGTTAAGTTTCCTCTCCAGTGGGGAGATCTAAAATTCCAAATACAACGAGTGAGGGAAAGTGTTAAGGAAATAATATAAATGAATTAATAAAGTTCACACCTCTCTACAAGTTCGGACTAGTGAAAAGTAGGAAATTAACTTTTTTTTTTTTTTTTGCTATTGTAGGACAATTATCTTTATTTTTGGCAAATGTAGATCATTTTTCTCACAATTTTGGATCTTAATGTGCGGAAAAAGTAATTTATGGGGCAACAAAAATAATTAATGTCCTATTTTTACAAGTTCGTATATTATTGTCTTTTAATCAAAACTCCCTAAGTTAAGAATCTAAAAATATTTTCCCTTGTAGGGAGATCTAAGATTCTTAAAACACGAGTATGGAAAAGTGTTAGAAATAAATATATATAAATTAATTTCACACGAAATAATTGTGGTACTCATCGGGTACTTGTGGCCTAAATAATTCGATTTCATTATCAATTAATTTAAAACAAAACAATGCCCTACATAAACGTGATTCATGGCTTAGAGTAATCATAACACTATATGTAAGCACATTTATTGAATAATAATTTCAAGGTAAATTAGTTCTCGGTATTATTAATTTAAAACGAAACAATGACCTGCTATAAATATGATTCATGGTGTTGTTAATTAACCACAATAAATCCGTAGATTTGTTGTTGGCGTGGCTTAGGAATCAGTTAAAACAAATATTGATTGATGAATTTATGACAATAAATATACAAGAACAACAAATGAAAATGATGAGTAATAAGTACGCAATGAATGCTTGAAAGCAAATAAATGAGAGAGAGGATTGTTGAGGGATCTAGCCCTAGTGTGTCATTTAGGACTTATTTATAGGGCATAAATGTTGCCCTAGAATCCCACGAAAAGGGGTGTGTATTAAATACACGCATTCTCATTAAATGCAACACTACAAAAATAAAATAGAATTTAAAGAGGGGGTTAAAGAGGGTTTTAATGAGGGCTTTAACGAGAGAAATAAGCCCTCGCTAAAAAGCTCCTCGTTAAGTCATCCCTCGTCTCGGCCCTCGCTAGCTAACAAGGGTAGATGCCTCGCTAGTTGCCGAGGGCGCGCCCTCGCTAGTCGGGCGAGGACTTGGCGAGGGTGCCGCCCTCGCATTAGCGAGGGCCCAGCCTCGATAACTCGCGAGGGCTGGCCCTCGTGTCGCCCTCGTTAACTCGCGAGGACCGGCCCCTCGTGTCGCCCTCGGTATTCTCGCAACCTATTAAAAATTGCGGCCGGGGTATCAAACCCACGCCCGGATGCGCCCAAGGCCAATTTAATTCAATATTTTCATCACTCGCGGTCGATCCTCGCGACCTCCGCGGAGTTGTGCATAAAGGCTTGTCGCTTTACCGCTTGGGCAAAGCTAATCATTCGTTATATTTTTGCCCTGAAATATATTTATATCATATTATGTTCAATATTTTATATATTCAATTTATAATTGTTATTCAATTAAATTGTTATCACATATATATTCAATTAAATTGTATACTATATATTTACTATATATATATATATATATATTATCATTTTATAATTGTTATTATTATCACATATATATTCAATTAAATTGTATATTATATATTTACTATATATATTATCATTTTTTAATTGTTATTATTATCACATATATATTCAATTAAATTGTATACTATATATTTACTATATATATTATCATTTTATAATTATTGATATTATCACATATATATTCAATTAAATTGTATACTATATATTCACTATATATATATATATATATATATATATTATCATTTATAATTGTTATTAATATTATCACATATATATTCAATTAAATTGTATACTATATATATATATATATATATATATATATTATCATTTATAATTGTTATTAATAATATCACATATATATTCAATTAAATTGTATACTATATATTCACTATATATATATTATCATTTATAATTGTTATTATAATTATCACATATATATATATATATATATATATATATATATATATATATTATCATATTTATAATTGTTATTATTATCACATATATATTCAATTAAATTGTCACTATAATATCATGTGTATAAATATGTACTCTTAAACAATTAAAATTTATACTCTTAAACAATTAAAATTCATACTCTTAAACAATTAAAATTCATAAATTCTTAATCAACATTCGTAAAAATTCATAGTTTTAAACACATTCATAGTCAATTCAGCGCCTTGAACCCGGGACCCACGGGATGAGTGATCGTAACCACTCGGACTAGTTGGGGGAATACCACCACCGTAAGGAACCCGAGAACCCCGCATCCACTCCCGGGAATTGATGCCGCATGTCCGCTCTCAAAGCCGCGTCTCTTCGCCTCCATCTCCGCCTCGCACCTCTTCTATTTATTTTTGCAACCTCTCACGCTCCTCTTGGAGTAGGCAATGACATCGATTGGCCGTAGGTGCCAATTGGAGTACTCGATGAGCTACACTGAGGGGATGCACCTAGACTTACCCAATTGATCAAGACCCCGAACACGTCCGTATTGTTTTCCAATGGAACCGACGTGACAACCGGGATAAGTCTGGTTGGGGTTCGGAGCTCGACCCGCAGGGCCGAGGCATTTAGGAGGTCATCTCTCGTACTTCATGCCGTACGAATTTTTCCACGCTTAAAATTTTAGATTACAAAAATAGACATATATATATTATAAAATGAAAATACTTACAAGTGTGTCACTAATAGCCGCGTAGGTGTACTCCCTTCACCATAGTAGTGGTAATGCTCCACTATGTCCTAGTCAAGAGGGGGTCAGCCCTTCGCCTTCTCATGTATTTATTTAATTAGAACAACATGTTTAATTAAAATATCGAACTAGCATTAAAAATTACTTACAAAGTCATTTGCAAACTCGATCGCTTCTCGGGATCTCGCCTTATGGCGGGAGATGCCGCATTCTGGCCTCGCAGACTCCGATAGTCGATTCTTCTTACACTGCCGCTCTTTGCTTTTACGTCTTCTCTATCCCAAAGACTCGAGCAAAGGCATTGAAAACTTCGCATCCCATCCAGCCTCTTCTTCTTGGTCAACCACGTTGTCTTCACATTGTTCAAAGATATTTCCAGATATCTTTCCGCCGCCTCTACGAAGGAACAGTCATACACCTCTCGTGTTGTTCGTGAAATCACAGTGGTCCCACCTAGTCACCGCCAAACAAAATATTATTGTACTCAATAAGCATTAAAGATCTTAAATTAATCAAAATTAAATAACGATTAATGGTATATATACATGAAATGACTCCCAAGACGATCACAGCTTCTCCAAATGATATCATCCTAATGTGAAGGTGCCAAGCTCCATATGTTGATACATAATCAATCTAATAAGCTTGGATACCACATTCGATGGCATCAACCAGCAAAAATGGGGTAAGAATGCGAAATTAATGGACATATAAAATTAACATATAATAATATTCACATATATTTAACTTACGTATTCCTCGTAGATCCATATATCGAGGATTTCTCCCTCACCGGATCTCGAGCAATCCTTATAAGACTCGGTGCCGTAGCCTCTTCTTCCTCGATCAATAACCGGCACAGTACCGGTACTGTCACCTTGACGGTCGACCCAGACGGTCCCCTCGATCCACTCGCTTCACTCATCCAGAATAATAATTAAATAAAACCACATTATTACACTATTCAATAAAAATCACTCATATATATAACATTAAAAACACATATTATCATCATATAAAACATCACTTATCATATATATAACATTAAGAACACATTATTACACTATTCAATTCTCATCCGAGTCCAATTTAACTCCTCCTCCTCCTCCTCCCTCTCCTCCTCCTCCTCCTCCTCATCATCATCATCATCATCATCATCATCATCTTCTTCATTATTCTCAATATCAATTAGTGCACCATTGACATCTCACAATATGATTGGATCACCATCCGTTTGCACAACATTAATTTAAGACTCAATATCGCCTTGAAAAGTGGGGAAGCTCTTGTTCATTCGTTGGCGCGGTTTCCACCAAGGATCTCGGCTTGATTTTGCAAACGGCCAACCATTCATGTCTACGCTTTCCGGTACTTGCAATAGTAAACTTGAGTGACTTGACTTGGTAACACAAAAGGAACCTAGCGTCCGTATCGACCTCGTTTGTAATTAGGATGTACTCTTGTTCCATTTGGCACAGATGGATCAAACCACTCACACTTGAACATAACAACTTTTTTCTTAATAAGTCCGGGTATTCCAATTGTACTACCTCGAGGATCCCGTATAAATCATTCTCATCTCGCATCATAGTTTTTGCCCTTGATACAAACTCCACAATTTATAGTTGATTTAGATGAGCCATAAATTCTTGTGTGAAATTTGTAACCATTCACGTAATATCCAGTGGTATGTGATGACACAACTCGAAGGACCGCTAGAAAGATCACATATCCACCGATTTTAAATATTGTTTATCTTTACAAGTTATTCAAATCACGATGCAAACTCCTCTTGTAGTTTATCATCTTGTTCAGCCCTCGAGAGATCCGTTTGAAACTTTTGAAGTTGCTCAAAATATACTACAAAAAGGGAGTTTATTTATTTAATATACAAATTGAACGTTATAATTAACAGAAGTTGAACATTATAAACTTACTCAATATACGGTTACAACTCGCCGCAATTCAAGAACACGTATGTATGAGCGGTGTTCTTCTCCTCATCTAAAATTCATCTTTTATTCATCTTTCCAAGATGTCGATCAGGAGGTACAAATATCGACAGGTACCTTTCGCTACTTGGGGTTCTCCACCACGACCATCGTAATTACGAGGCACATTGTGCCGCCTCGTAATATGATCGTCACATTCATCACCTGTAGAATAAATTATCAAACATATTTTTTTAATGTGCATCACATCCAAATTATGTCGGATCAAGAGGGTACTCCAATACGGCAAATCCCAAAAATACTTTTCTTCCTCCAACCACCATCTAATCTTTTGTTGTGGGCCTCAAAGACCCTCTTCTGTCACTTTTCGGTATCCCACCCAATTAATTTCTTGTAGGAGCACTTCACCTGCTCGGATTGGCAAGTGGATCTTCTCAGAACTACTACATTCTTCATGAATGCAGTCTTGTTCCTACGATACGGATGTCCCCTAGGTAAGAACTTAAGATGGTTATCAAACCACCGACTATTTGTGACTCGAGTCTTAAAGTGAAGGCATCGGAGTATTCAACACAATATGGACAAGCATTCTTCCAGCCGGTGCTCCAACTGCAGGACAACATTGAGTAAGTTGGAAAGTCGCTAATGGTCCAGATTAGTGTAGCCCGCATTATAAAATTCTCGCTTTCTAGCAACATCATACGTTTCCACTCCATTTTCCCACAACATGTTCAAATCATGAATTAGTGGTTGTAAAAAGTCATCTAAATTATCTTTTGGATTTTTAGGACCAGGCACCAAAACCGCTTAAACATAAATTGTTCTTTCATGCACAACCATGGGGGCAGATTATAGGGTGTCACTATCATTGGCCATGACAAATACTGTTTTCCCGATCGCCCAAACGGCTGAAAACCATCAATGCTCAAACCCAACCTCACATTCCGTATTTCGTATGCAAAATCGTGGATATGAATAGACCAGTGTTTCCAAGCCAACGAATTTGCAGGGTGACGCATAACACCGACTCATCATTATAGCAACTAGCATGCCATGTCATATCCTTAGCGGTAGTATTGAACCGATACAATCTTTACAATCGAGGAATGATAGAAAAATAGAACATCTCCTTGAATGAACTGTTCTTTTCTATCGACCATCCACACTACATCTAGCAGGTTTGAATCGTGACCGACCACAAACCTTACAAGATTCAAGTTCGCCGTTTGCACCCTAATATATCATACAATTATTTGCACAACAATCAATCCTCTCCACGGAAGACCCATCCCACTCATCAATTGTTTATTATCGTAAAATTTCTTGGGCACCATATTTTTTGGAGGGCAAATCTCACGAATCAAGTTAACGATTTGATTATAACCCCTTTTAGACAGTCATTTCGCTTTTAATGTTTAAAAGACGGGTATTGAATGACAACCGAGAATGAGACTCGCAATCAGATACAGATCCGCCGCACGAAGCATGTCAAAAAATGTGCAACATGTTGATTAGGAGGTTCCTCATTAAGGAGCTCTTCTTCCACATTTTCGAAACTAATGTTGGGACCAAGTTAAGTCAATCATCATATTGTGGTACGAGCTAGATGTCAGCAGTTGTCGCCAACTCTATATGAAGTCGATGCCGACCGATCATAGTTTCGGTGTGGTATAGGATTCCATTTTTGCTCACCGTGCAAAATCCAATTGTGATAATTAGGCATAAACCCATGCCTATACAAATGTGATTTCACGTCAATGAGTTCTCTAAAACTCTGGTTCCTACATTTATATTACGAGCAAGGATACCTAATCTTTCCTTCACTCATCCAATCCGGGTTACTAGTAGAGAATTCTATAAACGATTTGAGTCCACTAAGAAATTTGGGAGATATCATGCCATTAATCGTTCTTGGACCATAAATCCAACTACACCTTGAATAATTCATAGGAATCGCTTTGATTAATGCATTCAAAATTTAATTAAATCATAATTAATTCTTCCAGCTAATATATTTTTTCCTAATATTAATATATTTTCTATAAATTTCAGCAGAGTTTTGTTTTAATATATTTTATCGTATTCCCGCTTAATATATCAAGATCCTAGTGCATCCATTTCCGACTTAATTAAAATTAATCAAGTTGGAACGCACATTCTACATCAAACAATACCACACAATTCATCAACCCCAACTCCAACATCAACTTGAATCGAACATTAATTCAATTTTCAACATTAATACAATTGACCTATCATGCAAAATTTGATCGAACATCGATCATCATATATATAAATTATTATATCATGCATACAAAATAATTTTAAATCAAATAATTATTATAATTAAATTAAGAGCATTTTCAAATAATTAATTAAAAAAAGAATACTTACGGTGATAGTAGTTGCGTGTAGTGTATGAAATTATACGCCCGGATCGAATCTCTTTTCAATTTACGTCCTACAAATATATAAATTATAATAATTAAATTAAAAATATAATAATAATAAAAATAAATTTATATAATTGCATAAATACTAATTAACTCTAAATAATTAATAATCTTATACTATTAATTATATAATACTAATCTTAAATACTAAATAATTACTAATAATTAAAATACACATATATAACAATTACACAAATTAACACTAAATAATTAATCAATCAATACATGCACTATAACAACAAAATTACACACATACATGCATATGAAAAATTAAAAATACAAAATTAATAATCTTATACTACTAATTATTCCTAAATATTACTAATAATTAAAATACACATAACAATTACACTAATTAACACTAAATAATTAATCAATCAATACCTATAACAACAACAAAATTACACAAATACATGCATATGAAAATAAAAATACAAAATTTATCCACTAAAATAACAACAAAATTAACCGATTAAATTGTAAAAATTACTGTAGAAATATTCCCGAGAACGCGTACTACAAAGCCCGACTAGTAGTAAGGTCAATTTCTCAGGCAGCGGCGCATTTTTTTTTTTTTGGAAATAAGCCGAGGATTCGTGTGGGGGAGAAAGGGGCTGGCCAATAATTAACCTCGCCCTCGTTAGTCGGCGAGGGCACCCAGCCCTCATTAATTTTATGGGCTAGCGAGGGGCTCGCCCTCGTTAAATATAATCTGGCGAGGAGAGGGGGCCTGCCCTCACTAAATTTCCTCTGGACCTTACCGAGGGCCCCCACCCTCGTTAACATGGGCCTCGGCGAGGGTCCTCCTCGTTAACTAGCGAGGGCCTGTTTTCGCCGCTAAGCCCCTCATTAACCTTGGCCCTCGCCTCGCTCCTCGTTAACTAACGAGGGTTTTAACACTCTCGTTAATATCCCTCTTTAATTTTATATTTTTTGTAGTGCAAGGAGTAACTCTCTTGTAATTGGATAGGAGTTACCCTCTCACGCCTTGTCACTTGTCCGTTGGCGAGGAATTCCTCGGTAACAAAAGGAATTTTTATCTATACTAGGTAATATTGACATCCCTAGCATATTGTTACATTGATCCTATTTCTTTTGAGGGAAACTTCGCACGGAAGCTGCCGAGCTATTTGCCATTAGACTCGCCGAGCTCGCCCTCTTGAGGCGAGCCAAGGTCTTCGATGGACTTGGATGAGCTCACTTCTTAGTTGGACATGCTCGCCTTGACCGAGAGAGCGGATCGCTCGATGGGCCGAGCTCCTTTGATCTCTGCCCATAAGGAATGGCCTGACTCCTTGGTTATTGGGCCTTAGCGTGAATAATCGTGGTACAACACATGACTTAGAGTAATCATAACACTATGTAAGCACATGAATTGAATAATAAGTGCTAGGTAAATTAATTCTTGTAATACCGAGAGAGATGCAATGAAAAAAAAACAAATCACGCCATCACTGGAATAGATAAATACCTGTCTTTTTCTTGAAGTTGTAGAAATTATTTGCAATAAGATATTAAAATAAGTTATCAATGTAAATCGAGATAATTGCACATTTGGTCTCGTAACAATTTTTCGTAATAGTCCTTTTTCATGCATATTTGGTCATATACTATTATTCCGTCAATTTTTAATGCATTTTGAGCGCGTAACTAACACGCGTTGTGATACCCGAGCTTCGACTACTCATTGGTCAATATATTTCATGCATTGAGCGCATTTTAATTAATTATGTGCTACTTGTGATTTTTAATTATTTTATCTTGCATTATTTTATTGTGCTTTTAGATATTGAATTAATTAAATATGCGTTTATATGTTTAGTGGTGAGAAAATTAATTTATAAGTGATTGAGATTTTTATGGTGTTGGAGTACTAATACAAATTATATAATTATTAACGGTATTAATGAGATTAATTATAATACTAATTGTTTATTATAATATATATATATATATATATATATATATATATATATATATAATATGTATATATGTGTAGTAAGTAAAATAAATAAATAAAAAAATAGAAGATAAATGAAAAGAAAAGAAAACTTACCTCTTAAGTTAAGGTAAGGCGGTGGAGTTGTGGAAGGATATGCATAACATATCAATTAGAAAAAAAGAAAAATTTAGAGACAAAGGTGAGAAAGCACGACAGAGAGAGGAGAGAAAGAGAGAAAAGAAGAGAGAGAAGAGAGAGAAAGGAAGAGAGGGTCGTATCGTGCGAGATTCTCAAGCATTTTGGTAAGTTTTTAACTTTCATTAATTGACAAATTTTGTACCGTTTTGAAGCTCGCGACGAGTAGAGCAAAATCCTATCATCAAATTATTAATAATTGTTCTTATTTGATTGTGGAAGGTGATAAAAGGGTTTAAGGATTTGATTTATATCGACGTTATATGGATTTGAGGTAAGTAGAAATTTATTTGTGACTACAATGCATAAATGGAGTAATTTGTGAATTTGTTTACGTTTAATCGGTTATATGTGAATATTATGCGAATTTTGATTTTTGATATTGTTATTTATCGTGAAAAGAGCCTGTGAGCTCAATAATTGATGTGGACTCAATCGTGAGTTTAGTGATTTTTATGAATCGAACTCGTGAGTTCAATTATTGTTGAATTGAACCTCGTGAGTTCAATTGTTGTTGAATTGAACCTCGTGAGTTCATATATTGCCGAATGAACTTATGAGTTCTCGTGGATTATTATAGAAATGGATATGGTGATCGAATTGGTGAGTTGTGTGTAGAAATGAATTAGGCGAGTGATTAGAAATGAATTAGGTGGTTTCAAAAGAGAGTATTTATATTGGCCACGTGGTGGCTTTTATATTGAGCGTACGCCGGCATATATCTGTAAGTTTGGGGCCCCCAAAGAATTGAGTAGAAATGAATTAGGTGGGAGATTAGAAATGAATTAGGTGAGAGCGATAGAAATGGATTAGGACGCGATTAGAAATGAATTAGGATATTTCAAAAGTGGGTATGTTGGAAGAATTGTTGAGAATACTATATCGTGCATAATTTATGCTTACAAAGATTTATATTTCACTCGCTTTATGCATTGTAGGTAATCCCGATGATTACCGATGAGGTTATCGACAAGCCGTGGCGCTCTTGCAGGGTTTTGAGTAGCCGTGTACATAGATGACGCACTGTTGGGCAGGACCGTGGCTTATTTAAGTTCATATTGTGTCTAGTATTGAAAAGGTGGTCGTGTCGAGTGGTATTAGAGCACGGTTTGCCTCATGTAGATCGCCTATGTACACGAGCTCAAAACATGGGGAGCCCGACTGTTCCTGTAAGTGTTTATTTAATTTTGTTTATACTATTTGTATGATGAACTATACTGGCCATGTGGTGTAGGACTGGTAGTGTGAATAAATAGATATGGGTGGGGAAAAGGGTGATAGCAGTGGTAGGGAAAGGACTCGAACCGACGGCACCGATCACCGGTGTTAATCGAGATAATGTTATTGCTCGCTTAGCAGATTTAGTTGAGCGTCCGACCCAACAAATTCAACAACTCATCCAACAAAGGGATTCAGATAGACAACGTGAAAATGTGAATCGACCACGCCCACGAAGTTGAACTCGTTGATTTAGTTTCGAGAGATTCCGAAAACTAAATCCCCTATCTTTGAGGATGCCGCTGATCCTTTGGTCTGCAGAGGATTGGTTGAGAACCTTGGATAACATGTTTCAAGATAGTAGAATCCCCGACGTGGAAAAGGTCTTGTGCGCATCCTTCATGCTACGCGGTAGTGCTTGACATTGTATCAAGAGCATCAAGACATTACCGCTATGACTGGGAGAGGTTTAAAGAAATTTTCAGAACAAGTATTTCACAAAGACTCGTTAGAGTAATGAAAATGAATGAATTCATACAATGAAGCAGTGGAACAATTGATCAGCATGACATTACCTCCAAAAATTCGAGCAATTATCCAGGTTCATGGAGCATATGGTTAGTACCGAAACTTTGAAGGTGGAGAGATTTCTCGGAGGGTTTGAGACCCGAGCTCTATAGAGATGTGAGCATGGTGGGAATCCAGGAGTGACGTATGCACAAGTTGTGGAGAGAGCGCAACTTGCCGAACAGACCGAGATGCGAATAAAACACGCACAAGAGGTTAGACGACAATTCCAACAAAGGCAGACCCCACAATGGAGTGTGAATAACGTAAAAGGCCACCACAATTCCAAGCACCACGACCTAGTTTCCAACCTAGGCAAGGACGTAGACCTGGAGCAAGGAGGCCCAAATAAACGTTTTAAGACGGATCAGGTAAAATTCCACTACCACCACCACCACCCCTACGCATGAATTGTGGTAGACCACACGGTGGAGTTTGTCATCTTGATCCAAAGACTTGTTTTTCATGTGGGGAGAAAGGACATATATCCAAGACGTGTCCGAAAGTGGTAACCGAAGGGAGCAAGGGAGAGCTCCAAAGACGAGTGTATACTTTGACAAAGGAGGATGTCAAGACAATCCAAATGCGTCACGGGTAAACTTTTGATTTTTGATACTTCAACCTTTGTATTATTTGATTCTCGAGCTACACATTCATTTGCATCCACCGAGTATGTGATAAGGCCGGGTAAACCACCTAACCTAACAAGCCAAATTTGATGTGATGATCCCTTCCGGTGATTTGAAACGAACCAATAAGATTTTACGGGAATGTGTTATACCCATAGAAGGTAGAGAACTGTGTGCGATTTGATTATATTGGACATGAACGACTACGATGTGATTTTGGGTATGGATTGGTTATCGAAATATGGTGCTACAATTGTTGCTTAAAAGTGTATTACATTTCAGCTAGTGGGAGATGAGCCTTTTTCCTTTGTCGGAATGAAGAAAAGACTCAGTTTCCAATGATATCAACAACCAGAGCACAAAGATTATTGGAAAGTGGTTGTGAGGGTTATTTAGTGAGTGTGATGAGTATCGAGGGGTAGTAGTGTCTATCTGCTAATAACGCATCAGCTTGTACGAGAATATCCCTAATTGTTTCCAGATGATCTTCCGTGATTACCATCGATCGTGAAATAGAATTTGTAATTGAACTACAACTAGGGTCTCTCCTATATCGAAATCACCATATAGGATGGTGCCACCGAATTGAAACAATTGAAAGTACAATTGCAAGAGCTACCGGAAAAGGGTTTCATTTGCCCTAGTTTTTCACCCCGGGGAGCACTAGTTTTGTTTGTTCGAAAGAAAGACGGTACATTGAGAATGTGTATAGACAACCGGAGCTGAACAAAATCACGATCAAGAATAAATATCCCTTACCTCGCATTGATGACTTGTTTGATCAACTTCAAGGTGCATCAATATTTTTGAAGATTGACTTGCGATCGTGATATCACCATTGAAAATAAAAGAGGAAGACATTCCTAAAACATCATTCAAGACAAGATATGGGCACTACGAAGCCTCTGGTAATGTCATTTGGACTAACAAATGCTCCGCGACGTTCATGGACTTGATGAATCGGATATTCAAAGACATTCTGGATAAATTTGTTATTATATTCATTGATGATATCTTGATTTACTCCAAGACCAAAGAAGATCATGCAAAGGCATTTAAGGAAAGTGTTAGATGTTTTGAAAGAAAAACAATTATATGCAAAATTCAAGAAATGTGAATTCTCGTTAGATCGAGTTGTTTACTTGGGACATGTGATATCGCAGCAGGATTTCAGCTTGACCCAAGCAAAGTTGAAGCAATTAATAACTGGCCACAACCTACAAATCCGTCCGAGGTGCGCAGCTTTTCTTGGTTTAACGGGTATTATCGTAGAATTGTCGAAGGATTCTCCAAAATTGCTTCTCCATTGACACAGTTTGACCGTAAAGAGCACAAATTATAAATGGACAGATGCGTGTGAACAAAGTTTTCAAGAATTGAAGAAGCGATCGACATCACTCCAATCTTGGCGATTCCAACTGGAACTTGAGGTTTTAAAGTTTACAGTGATGCTTCAAGAATGGTTTGGGTTGTGTACTAATGCAAAATGGTAATGTGATTGCATATGCATCTCGACAGCTTGAAGGATTACGAAAAGAACTACCCTACACACGATTTAGAGCTTGCAGCAGTAGTATTTGCACTTAAAATTTGGAGACATTACTCAGTACGGAGCATTGCGAGATCTACACAGATCATAAGAGTTTGAAATACTTCTTCACTCGTAAAGAATTGAACATGAGACAATGGAGATGGTTAGAACTTGTAAAAGACTATGATTGTGTCATCAACTATCATCCCGGTAAAGCTAATGTGGTGACAGATGCATTGAGTCGAATATCAGCAGAAAAGATAGCAGCTTTGACTTCGCCTCGTAAACCTAGACTTCTTAACCTACAAAAGAAGAACATAGAACTTGTTGAACGAGGAATCAGGATGAAAGAAAGCTTGCAGCTCTAACACTTAAACCCACTTTGATTGACAAAATTTATCAAGGGCAGAAACCGATGAATATTTTGCTAAGGTAAAGAAAGACCTCACTTCGCGAATCATCCGACTTTCAGCTTATCCGAGAATGGTGTACCGAGATACGTAAATCGACTATATGTGCCTAATATTGACAAGACTCGTGAAGATGTGATGACGTAGCACATTCGACACCCTATTAAGTACATCCAGGAGCTACCAAAATGTTTAGAGATTTGAAATTGCATTACCGGTGGCCGTGCATGAAGAAGGATATTGCTCAATACGTAGAACAGTGTTTGACACGTCAAAGAAATCAAAGCGTAATATCGCAGGCCCGCACGAACTTTGCAACCACCGCTTATCCCTAATGAAAATGGGAGAATATAACGATGGATTTTGTTACAGGATTTTCCAAGACGATCAAAAGTTACGATGCAATTTGGGTCATTGTGGATCGATTGACAAAATCAACTCATTTTCTACCAATTTGCACCACATACTCTATGGACCGTTACACTCAAATATATATACAAGAGATTGTCGACTTCATGGTGTACCATTCACCATTATTTCAGACAGGGACTCTAGATTTTTATCTAATTTTTGGAAGAGCCTACAGTAAAGTTTTATGGACTCAATTATCTTTCAAGATCGTGTATCATCCACGTACATATGGACAATCGGAACGAACGATACAAATTCTGAAGATATGCTCAGAGCTTGTGTTTTAGATTTTGAAGGTCAGTGGAGTAAATTTTTGCCTTTGATAGAGTTCTCTTATAATAATAGCTATCACCCACTATCGAAATGCACTACTACACATTTGGACTTAGACAGCCTTTACTTAGAGAGCATTTAAAAAACCGCTCTCTAAGTGGTGGCTTAGAGAGCGGTTTTACAAAATTATATTAAAAAAAAAGAAAAATGACTATAGAGAGCGGTTTTGAACCGCTATCTAAGATTAACTCTTAGACAATGTTTTTAACCGCTATCTAAGTGGTCAATTTTTAGACAATGTTATCAACCGCTATTTAAGTGATATGAGATTATACAAATGTTATTAACCGCTATTTAAGTGTTCAACCCTATTTAATTACCCTTCGTCGTCCCTGTGTCGTCCCCAATTTCCATTTCGCAAACACAAAAAGCAGCAGCCCCTCTCTCAATTAATCCTCCGCCACCGCCGCCGTCAATCTCAAATAACTCAAGCCGTCGTGCCGCCGCGCACTCCCAGCCCCGCCGCGCGCCGCGCACCCCGGCCCCATTGGTTCGTATGAAGAATTAGTTTCCTTTTCAATTGTTCAGCTTGTTTAAATAGGCTTTACCACGAAAATATTGCTGCAGTTTTTAGTCGCCGTCAATGTCTTCCGTGTGTTTGCTTCGCCCCAAATTTTGATCACCCCAAAGGAGAAAGCATAATTTAATTTCGATTTGATTCATCAACCCTAGATTGGACGGAGAGAGAATGGAAGCAGAGCCATTGCTCACCTTTGAACCTTCGGAGTATTAAGAGTATAGAATTATTGTCCCGTATGGTATCACAAGCCATCTTTGGCTAACGCTTTTTTTTTTCCCGATCCTCTCGATTCTCCTATTTCAAGAATTGATCTAGTCTATCACATCTCCTATTTTCTAGGAAACCAAATTATTCCATCGTATTCGGTCAATTCAAGTTCCCCATATTTCATCTTTTTCGCTAATCATCTCCTCTACAACGCCCATCCTCTGCTTTTCTTTTTCGCTTTCACTGCACCCCATGACCGAGTATAGAATTATTGTCCCACATCGGCCGTAAATACATTTGTTGTAGTCTCGTATTTGTATTTGTTCACACTCTCTTTATGTAAATATTAGAATTGAAATCATTTTCCTTATAATCTCTATACGGAGCCGAAGTTTTCTGCAAGTTTCTTCCTCATCACATTTAACTTTGCTTTCCGTTACTTCTTATTTTGTTTTCGTTTTTGTATTTCTCGATTCTAGGGTTTCTGTCCTTGTTTGTATAATTGTATCAATGATAATTGGTTTCTTTTTTTTCGGGCGTTTTCGGTTGAGTTGAACAAGCATATATCATCCTCTATCCGATTATTAAATAAGACCGAATATTATGTTGCTTTTAAGGTGAGTTTCTTCGTTTTTGACGATTGGTCTTTCAATTGGATAAAATTTTGCATTTATCGATGTTTATATGGTTATGCTTTCAGCTCCCGTGGTACTAATTCGAGAAATTATGTTGTTCGACCAAGAATTGGAATTCTCGTTGCCTGAATCAACTTGTGACATCCGAGGTTCTTAATTTTGCCTTTTCTTTTTCTTATGGTAATTGAGAATAATTTTTGTAACCAAGGAGCCATTAACATTAGATTTTCTATTCCCTTTTCACGTTGTGCATTATGTGGCGGAAATAGAAGATTGTTTATTATTATTATTATTATTATTATTATTATTATTATTATTATTATTATTATTATTATTATTATTATTATTATTATTATTATTTAAAAAGAACTCAAATTGGAATATTTTGCGGTGATCGCAACACGAGTCCTGAAAGATGCTCCCGTAACATGAGGTGCAAGGACAAATTTATGATACGAAGTGCCGCTTTCAACTTCCAAAGACAACCCTCGAAGTAAGTCGATTTATTTAAATTATTATTGATTGAATAAAAATTCGTATTATTTAATTAAATTTTCAATGTAATTTGCAGTTTGTGCATACGCCGGATCGATTTTTACAACAACGATAGAATGGACAAATGGAAAATGGATTGGATTGAGTATTTTTACAATCGATTCTTGTAATAATAGTGTTCTTGTAAGTAAATTTTGGTAACATGTAACTTATATATTAATTTTTGATAATATATAATATTTCATATTTTTTGTATATTTAATTATATTTATTTATTTGATGTTACCAATTAAAATTAATATTAGTATAAGTTTTGGTAATTTTTTGTATATAAAAACAGTTTATAAATAAATATAAAAAAATTAAATAGGATTAGATAGCGGTTAAAAACCGCTGTCTAAGGAGTGACTTAGATAGCGATTATTAACCACTGCCTAAAGTCCTCACTTAGATAGCGGTTATTAACCGCTGTCTAAAGTGCCCACTTAGATAGCGGTTATTAACCGCTGTCTAAAGTCTCCACTTAAATAGCGCTTTTAACCGCTGTCTAAGCTCATTCCCACTTATATAGCTGATTCTTAGAGAGCGGTTATAATCGCTTATCTGAGCTCAATTTTAACTGCTATCTAAGCTCTTTTATGTACTAGTGATGGCTCCGTACGAAGCACTTTATGGTAGAAAATGTCGATCCCCTGTACATTGGGATGAAGTTGGAGAAAGAAAACTTTTGGGTCCAGACATGATTCGAGAAATGAGTGAAGCAGTGGAACGGATTCGAGAAAGAATGAAGACCGCCCAAAGCCGATGTAAGAGTTATGCAGATAAAAAGAAGAAGAAAGTTAGAGTTTGAAGTAGGCAACCAAGTATTTCTGAAAGTTTCTCCAATGAAAGGAATAATGCGATTTGGAAAGAAAGGGAAGCTTAGTCCAAGATATGTGGGTCCATTTGCTATCACCGAAAGAATTGGCGAGGTTGCTTATAAACTTGACTTGCCTCGCGTCAATGTCTCGGATACATAATGTATTTCATGTGTCAACATTGAGAAAGTATATTGCAAATCCATCACATGTTTTACACAATAAACCCACAGAGCTGAAAATAGATTTGAGTTATGAAGAAGTACTAGTGGAAATTTTACTACGAGAAGTAAAACAATTTAAACAAAGAGATTCCATTAGTTAAAGTATTATGGAGAAATCAGTCAAGAGAAGAGGCCACTTGGGAAAGAGAAGATGAGATGAAATCTAAATACCTTAACTCTTCAGTAAGTGAAATTTCGGGGACGAAATTTTTATAAGGAGGGGAGGATGTGATACCCGAGCTTCTCACTACTCATTGGTCAATATATTTCATGCATTGAGCGCATTTTAATTAATTATGTGCTACTTGTAATTTTTAATTATTTTATCTTGCATTATTTTATTGTGCTTTTAGATATTGAATTAATTAAATATGCATTTATATGTTTAGTGGTGAGAAAATTAATTTATAAGTGATTGAGGTTTTTATGGTGTTGGAGTACTAATACAAATTATATAATTATTAATGGTATTAATGAGATTAATTATAATACTAATTGTTTATTATAATATACATAATATGTATATATGTGTAGTAACTAGTAAGTAAAATAAATAAAAAAAAATAGAAGATAAATAAAAAGAAAAGAAAACTTACCTCTTAAGTTAAAGTAAGGCGGTGGAGCCGTGGAAGGATATGCATACCATATCACTTAGAAAAAAAAAAAAGAAAAATTTAGAGACAAAGGTGAGAAAGCACGACAGAGAGAGGAGAAAAATAGAGAAAAGAAGAGAGAGAGAAGAGAGAGAAAGGAAGAGAGGGCCGTATCGTGCGAGATTCTCAAGCGTTTTGGTAAGTTTTTAATTTTCGTTAATTGACAAATTTTATACCGTTTTGAAGCTCGTGGACGAGTAGAGCAAAATCCTATCTTCAAATTATTAATAATTGTTCTTATTTGATAGTAGAAGGTGATAGAAGGGTTTAAGGGTTTGATTTATATCGACGTTATGCGGATTTGAGGTAAGTAGAAATTTATTTGTGACTACAATGCATAAATGGAGTAATTTGTGAATTTGTTTACGTTTAATCGGTGATATGTGAATATTATGCGAATTTTGATATTTGATATTGTTATTTATCGTGAAAAGAGCCTCGTGAGCTCAATAATTGATGTGGGAATCGTGAGTTTAGTGATTTTTATGAATTGAACTCGTGAGTTCAATTATTATTGAATTGAACCTGTGAGTTCAATTGTTGTTGAATTGAACCTCGTGAGTTCAAATATTGCCGAATGAATTTATGAGTTTTGTGATTATTATAGAAATGGATAGGGTGATCGAATTGGTGAGTTGTGTGTAGAAATGAATTAGACGAGTGATTAGAAATGAATTAGGTGGTTTCAAAAGAGAGTATTTATATTGGCCACGTGGTGGCTTTTATATTGAGCGTACACCGGCATATATTTGTAAGTCCTGGGGCCCCCAACAATTGAGTAGAAATGAATTAGGTGGGAGATTAGAAATGAATTAGGCGAGGCGATAGAAATGGATTAGGACGCGATTAGAAATGAATTAGGATATTTCAAAAGTGGGTATGTTGGAAGAATTGTTGAGAATTCAATATCGTGCATAATATCTCGCTTATTGAGATTTATATCTCACTCAGCTTTATGCATTATAGGTAATCCTAAAGATTATTAATGAGGTTCTTTGGGACAAGCCGTGGCGCTCTTGCAGGTCATAGATGACGACTTGTTGGGCAGGATCGTGGCTTATTTTGCTTCTCGCTATTATATATTACGTCTGTTTTGGATATATACAGTATAAACAAGCATGTACTTGGTGTGTTTTGTGGATTGGGGTTTGTTAAGAACTCGTATGAATGTGAACAGTTATGTTTTGAGTATGTGATAGTGTTATGTCATTTGGAAAAAAAAATATAGCAGGTTTATAGGTTATTTTATGTTTAAGTTCATATTGTGTCTAGTATTGAAAAGGTGGTTGTGTCACGCGCCGTTAAATTTACACTTTTAGTCCCATAAGTTTTTTATTTAAGTTTTAACATTAATTTTAATCACAATTTATTTATTAGATTTTCTATAAATAATAAAATTAATTTATAAATATTAAAATTAATTTGAAGCCTTGTTAATTAATAAATATTTTAGAATAATATCATAATTTAAATTTGAAGAATCGTAGTTTAAAACTTTTTGGTCCCATAACTTTTACCTTTTTCGCAAAACGTCCCACTTTAGTTAAAAAATTCAATTTAGTCCCATAATTTTCCCGATTGCTCAATTTACGCCCAATTTATGCGGAGACACAAAAATGTTGTCATTTTTGGCATGCGCCGCACGTGCGTCGTTAAATTGGGGAAAGCTGGCGAATTGAATATCTCGGACGCTTGCATGGCTTTTCTTCATCCATGTGTCATTTAGGGTTTTATTTTTAATTTCCACATCACATTAGTTAAAGTGCTACTCTACTGAAAACGTTTTTTAAACACAAATTGAAATGAATCAAACAAAATGAACCGCAAATGAAAATGAAATGCATAGAAATGAAATGTAAATTAACAAAACCGATCAAAACTCTACCCTAAAATCGATTTTCAATTTCTTTGTGAAGAAAACCCTACCCAAAAATCCCCAAATCCCCAACTACAAATCAAGCTTTCTACCCGTCATATCGCTATTAATCGAGTAGCCGCCGATTGTTGTTGTTGCTTTGCGCCTTCGCGCACATCGGCAGCCATGGTTTTCGTTCGAAAAAAGGGGGTATGGAATGGCCTCAACCTCAATACGGTAAGTTTCTTCTTTATATAAAGAACTGACTTTTGTTAGTTTTGATAAAGTTGGTGTACCTTTTTAAACCAAATATTTAAAGCGATCCTTTTTGGTGGTTGTGAATTTTAAAGTGTGTGTATATAATAGAATACTCGTGTGGTCCCTTTCTCTACGGTGTTTTGTTTGGGTGTTTTTGTAATGGAATCTAATGTATGCTTTTTTATTTTTTATTTTGTTTTTTTGTGCACCGTAAAAGTAAATATCTTCTTGTTGTATTGCATTTTGGGGGTATTTTAAAAATATGCCGACATCGTATATGAGGGGGTGACAAACTTGTATTTGATTGGGTTAAGGCCGATGAAATTAAGGTCTCTGATTTAGTTGAGTTTAGTATTAAGGCCGGTGTAAAAGGGGATTCTAAATTCTTTCTAAGACTGCTAAATGGGGGATTTAAGTTTGTAATCGATGATGAAGATCTTAATCAATGGACACATAGGTTTCTGGTTTTTAGAGAAATGAATGTGTACGTGGAACCATTAGAGGTAGAAGAACAAGTCGATAACTTGTGTGAAATTGACTCTGACTATGACTCCTTTAAGGATTCGATTTTGTAATTGGCAATGAACTTACGATGATGATGATGATGTGTTTGATGGTTTTGTGGACACCGTTGAATATGATTTGTCCTGAAATTGACCCTAGAAACATGGTAGAGAGTACAATCCATATTAATGCTAAATTTGATCCTTTGCAAGTAGAAACAGCTAGTGGTAAAAACCAATGAGTGACAAGGGTAAGAGGCCTGTGGAGAGTGAAAGTGATAGTGGGAGTGGGTATGAAAGTCAAAATGAGAAAGATGTGGTTGAGGAGGGTGATGATTTTGATGAGCATAGACTGCTCAAGAAGATAATGAGGACCACTGTTCCTGTTTTTAATGCACAAACCATTATGAAACCCGAGTTTACCTTAAGTCAGTTTTTGCATCCAAAAGATTTCAAGAAAGCTGTACAATCTCATGCCATTAATGTTAGGAGAAGTGTCCATTTTCCAAAGAATGATAAGAGAAGAATATATGCTAAATGTGTTGATGAGTCTTGAAACTGGCATATTCATGCATTAAAGAAACATAATGAACTTACCTATCAGTTAGGAAGTACAATGGCAAGCACACTTGTGCACCTTCACAAAAAGTAAAAATTTTGACTTCAACTTGGTTGAGTGAAAGGTTCATGCAAAGGTTTGTTTCGATGGTGGGAGGGATATTTCAGGGTTTGTCTTGGATATGTCACATGATATTAGGTGTGAAATGTCTAGGCACCAGGCTTATAAAGCTAAAGTAAAGGCAATCAATAAGATAGAAGGTGATCCTGATGTGCAATATGATAAATTGTGGTCATATCTTTGAAGAACTTAGAAAAAGTAATCCGTGCTCAACAATTATCCTAGGGACAACTAATGAGAGTAGGTTTGACAGGTTTTATGTTTGTTGGAATGCCATGAAGAGGGGCTTTTGGGTGGTCAGTAGACCTTTGTTGGGAGTAGATGGGTGTTTTTGAAAACCAAGTATGGGGGTCTTGCTGATCTTTGTGGGGGTAGATGGAAACAATAATTTGTTTTCAAAGTGGCATATGCTGTTGTTGATAAGGAGAATGGGGAAATTTGGGAGTGGTTTTTTACTATACTCAAGAGGGACCTAGAAATCAAAGCCGAGGAGTTTACCTTCATTTCGTATAAACGAGGGGTTAATACAAGCATTCCGATCTGTCTTTCCCGGGTCGAGCATAGGTTACATGTTAGGCATATGCATAACAATTTTAAAAATGCTGGGTTTAGGGGTCTTGCATACAAGCAAGCTATGTGGAAAGCAGCTTGCAAAGACAACAAAGGGTGAGTTTAAGTCTAGAATGGATGATTTGATGTATTTGAATCAGTGCTTGGGAGTGGTTTAGCAACAAGCCTCCAACACCGGTCCAAGGCTTATTTCTCTGAAAGACCTAAGTGTGATATGTTGTTGAACAATGTTTGTGAAGCATTTAATGCTAACATATTAGCTGCTAGGGATAAGAACATCATAACCATGCTTGAGTGGATTAGGGAATATTTGATGAAAAGGCTTCAAAAAACAGGATTTGGCAAGTGCAAGATGGAAGGGCCAGCGTGTCCTAGGATACAAAAAATTGTGGACAAGAATATGGAGAGAGTGAGTGACTGCATCCCAATTAAGGGAAATGACACTCATTATCAGATTTCTATGTTTGAAGGTGGCGATTTCTTGTTGATTTGAACAAGCATCAATGCTCTTGTAGAGCATGGCAATTGACAGAATTCCATGCACTCATGGGATATGTGCAATACTTTGTTAGCACAAGATTGTTTTGATGAGTTAAAAGACTATTCCAGATGAGCAGACTATGATAAAGAACTGTAAAAATTAAGTTCCAAGATTAAGTCGATCGAGACTAGGTCAAGGATAGTTCAAGTCGGTGAAGACTAGAAATCACAAGTCATCCAAGACAAGCTCGATTCTAGTCATCTGCAGGAGACAAGTATGAAGAGCTCGACGAGGTCAAGACAAGCTGAGTAGAATAAGAAAGGCTAGTCTTGAAGTCACCGCAGACGAGTAGGAAGAATCACCGAGGTCAAGAGCAGCTTTCAAGATTAAGTTTGTTAAGCGGTTTCCGGTTTGTTAGAACTAACTAACAAACTAACCTGTCTTTCCGCACTTATAAATAGGACTAGATCTTATTCTTTTTATACACTTATGGAAATTTGATTTTTACACTATTCACTACTCAGTATCTCCATCACAATCAATTCACAAGTATTTCAAGAGAGTTTTCAAAAGTTCTAAGTGTTCATAGAACACTTTTCTTGTAATCTTCAAAAATCCATTATTCACTGTAATAGTTAGATCTTAGAGAAGGATTTAGGAGATTGAAGACTTGAAGATCATTACAAATTGTAAGTCGTAAGTTGAAAGTGAGAAAGTAAGTAGTAAGCAGAGTCCCTTCTTCAAGTTGGAGAAGGAGAGTGGATGTAGGATTATTAAAATCCGAACCACTATAAATCCTGGTGTTATTTCTTACTTTCTTTAACTTCTCAAATTACAATATTGTTAATTCAAGATTAAAGTTCAGAATCTTAACTAAAATCAATATCAGCCTTGCTTTTGATCTTGATAAAAGTTGAGTTCTCAATTATATTCCGCTGTGTTTAATCCGATATTTTGAATTGATTTTGAGAGATTGGAAAAATCTACAAAATCTATTCAAACCCCCTTTCTAGATTTTGTTCTAGAAGGTTATCTCAAGGCTTTAAATCAACTCAACATTCAGGACCAACAAGTGGTATTAGAGCGGTGTTAAGCTGTTTCGATATTGATTTTAGGTCTTGAACAAGATTCTGAAATTATCTTGATTTTATTCATTTACTTCCTTTACTAACGGTGCTACTAATTAGCTTGTGGAGTATTTTGTTTCTTTGTTTCATCATGTCATCGGGAAAAACAAGAAGTCTAGGAATCTTCCCGAATTCTCAATTGAAGATTATGATTTCTGGAAATTTAGGATGGAGAATCACCTAAAGGTCATTCATGATAGGATGGAAGAGGTTCTTGAAGAGGGACCTATAAAATTTTATCATGGAGGCACCAAGATCGAGCCGAAGTCACCAATCCAGAACTGCATAAGAAAAGAAGAGTTACGAATTGACAAATGATGAAAGAAAGGTCCACAATCTTGACCAAGTAGCTCGAACCGAAATCATCGAGACTCTAAGTAAGGATTGGATAGAAAAGGTTAAGAGATGCAAAACTCGCCAAAGAGATGTGGCAAACTCTAGCCAATGTTTGTGAAGGATTTGAACAAGTCAAAGAAAACAAGTCATCGAGTCTTGCATACATTTGAGACATTCAAAATGAAAGAAAATGAGTCTGTGGATCAGCTTAGATGTAAGGTTGACCAATCTTCTCAACAAAGCATGACCTTGGAAAGAATTATTCAGAGAAAGAGATTAATAACAAGATTCTCGAGATCATTAACCAAGAGATGGAGGAAAAATCCAATACCCTTAAGGCTACTCAAGATTTATCTTCTATTACTCACCATACTTTGTTTTCACATCTTAAAGCTTTAGAATATGATATTCAAATAGAAGACGAGGAGGATGAGATGGAGTCAAGTACCTCATCCAAGTCTGTTGCCTTTGTCAATAAAGAAGACAAGGTGTCAACAGTAGTCTCAGGAGCCGATCTATCTCTCGAAGGAGCAGATGGCTTTACTCACTAAGAGGTATGATAAATTGAGAATGAAGTATAAAAGAATTAAATTAAGATTTGTAGGAAAGGATAAATCAAGATCCGGATCGAGGTAGAAAGGAAGATGAATCAACAGATGATGATAAAAGCGTAAATCGCACAAGAAGATACAGATCACCCGTCAAGAAATCCTTCTAGCCCTAGATCGACAGAGTGATATTTGTTACACATGCAACAAGCCGTGACATTTCAGCTTATGATTGTCCTCAACCGACTCCTAAGGAAAGGGAAGAAAAGAGGAAGAAAAGAGACAGGAGGTTTGCGAGATCAAAGAGCTCTGTTGGTCAAGAAAAAGAGCCAAAGAAATCATCATCATCCTCATCTAATTTCGGATCGTATGATGAAATCTGTCTCATGGCTAATGAGGTAATCTACTATTCATCGCCGATAATGATTCTTGTTAGTCTGCATCCGATCATGACCAAACCGTTATCCATGAGTTATTGAGAGATTTAAAGACATCTCTGGCTGCTTATAAACAGCTAGAGACAGAGAATTTGTTTTTAAAGGATCGATTCAAATTCTAATTAAAGGCAAGCAGGTGATGAATCGCTCGAGACCGAGAAAACATTCAAGCGGGGAATGTTTTCTTCAGATCGAGGCTAGTACTTCACCAAATTTTACCCGAAAGGTTAGAAAATGAATTGAAAACTTTAAAAGACAAATTTGAGGTAGTCTGTCTTGAAAATGAATCAATTAAGAAGGACAATGAGAAGCTTGTCTTCAAAATCGACCAACTTAATAATTCACAATAAGCAATAGATCATATTTTTAATACTTCTAAAAATCTCATGACAAGACAGGTCTTGGTTATGATAGGAACAATAAATCAGATGTCCAAAAACCTAGAAAATTTGTGAAAGCATCTGCTCAATCAAAGAATGTTAAAATTGGTCCATGGAAACCAACTAGTCGATAAGGATTACACCTCCCAGCCGAAACCAAGAATTCACCAAAACTCCCTATCGACTAGGAGAAATCCAAGAACCAAAATAAGAAGACATTCTTATTATAATCCTTTTGATGGAAGGAGCAAATGCTATCCTACATTTCCTAAGTTTAGGAAAATTACTCAATCTGAATACAACAAATTATCATTAAAAATAATATAATTGTAGAAACGTGATTTGGTAGAAAAACCTGAGTCGATTTATTGTTTGAAGATGAGATGTTTATTTGGTTACCTAAAGTGATATTTGACCTTAAAGGACCCAAGATCACTAGGGTACCTTATAACCGATTTGTTTTTCAGATACACGGGGATCATCACTCAAGGAAGAGATCTTAGCCTCAATATGGTACATTGATAGTTCTTTGTTCACAACACATGACCCATAACAAGAGGTCTGTTATCAAATTTCCAAAGCATTGATGGTCCAAGAGTATTATTTGGTGACAATAATTGTGGTCGACTAAAGGTGTAGGTACTCACGATTATCAAGGATATTCGGATATCCGAGGTATATTTTGTTGAGGGTTTGAAACATAATTTGTTATCTGCTTTCTCAGCTTTGTGATAAAGGTTTTCTTGTTAAATTTTCAAGGGATAAATGTGATATTTTAGATAATTCCTTAGATAAGGTAATCGTTAACCGGCTTGAGACATGGTAATGTCTATGTGGCCAACTTTAATAGTTGTCCCAAAGATACTTGTTTGATAGCTAAGGGTGGAGAAGATCTCACTGGCTATGGCACAAGAGGCTTAGTCATCTGAATTTCAAAACCCTTAGTAAGCTAGCTAAGAAGAACCTTGTCAAAGGATTACTGAAAAACTTTTATCCACCGATCTTAAATGTGATGCATGTCGAAAGGTAAACAGCCTAGACACTCATTTAAGAGTATTAACTCCTCTTCATCCGAAAGAGTATTGCAACTACTTCATCCTGGATCTGTTTGGACCTCGTTTCTCCTCTTAGTTTCAGTGGAAGGAAATATACTCTTGTTGTAGTAGATGACTTTTCTAGGTACACTTGGGTGATATTTCTTTTCAAGAAAAATGAGACTATGAACAAGATTCCCGATCTGCATCATGATTGAGAATGAAAAGGGTGTTAATATTATTAAAATAAGGAGTGATAAGGGCACGGAATTTTTGAATTCTTGTTTATCTAACTTTTTCAATGAGTGTGGAATTATTCATGAGACATCTTCAGCAAGAACTCCACAACAAAATGGAGTGGTTGAAAGAAGGAATAGAACTTTGAAGGAAGCAGCCAGAGCATGTTAGCCGAGTATGACACCCCACATAGGTTCTGGTGAAGCCATTAACACACTTGCTATACCCGAACAGTGCTTAGTTGTCAAAGACAAGGGTAAGACTCCTTATGAGATTTGGAAGGGTAAGATTCCAAAAATCTCATACTTCAAAGCTTTTGGTTGTAAGTGTTTCATCCATAACAATGGAAAATCTAAGTTAAGAACTTTTGATGCTAAGGCGGTGATGGAATATTCTTGGGATATTCTAACACTTCCAAGGCATTTAGAGTTTTTAACAAGACAACCCTTTGTGTGGAGGAAACCCTCATGTTGTTTTTGATGAGTTGTATTCTTTCTCGGATAAAGTGAATCAAATTTCTAAAGTCTAGATAAAATTGAACCTGTCCAAGACTAAACATAGAACCTGTCTATCTACCTAGTCTTGATTTAGAATCGATGAAGAAGAATCCCCATCCGATAATCGAAGACAACTTCTCGATCGACTCCATCGAATCAGACACCCTTGACATCACCGATCAGCAGGGGTCGATTGATGAAGGGGAACTTCAAATGAGGTTGAGTCGAGGAGTTGCCTACCGAGACTCAAGATGAGGATCCTTCTCCTCACATAGGCAAAAGGATGAGAAGCTACCATCCATCCGATCAGATTATAGGAGACCCATCTAGTAGTGTGCACACGAATGATGCTGGACTCGAAAGTCTTTTCACCGCTATGTGTCGCTTCTTGAACCCAAGTCTATTGAGGAAGCTCTATCGCACCCAAATCGGATAATCGCCATGCAGGAGGAACTACATCGCTTGAAAGGCAAAGTGTATAGAAATTAGTAGAAAGACCTTTACACGTAAAGATTATAGGCACCAAATGGGTGTTTAAAAATAAAAGCAGATGAGAACAACATTATTGTTCGAAATAAGGCAAGATTGGTTGCACAAGGTTACTCACGATCGAGGGGATAGACTATGATGAAACCTATGCTCCAGATTGCCGATTAGAGGCAATAAGGTTGTTCTTGGCATTTGCTTTGCATATAAATCTTTCAAAGTCTTTCAAATGGATGTAAAGTCTGATTTCCTTAATGGTGTGTTGCTTGAGGAAGTCTATGTGGAAGCAAATTTCTCTCACCGGATTTAAGATCAATAACAAAGTCTATAAACTCAATAAAGCTCTATATGGACTGAAACAATCTCCCGAGCTTGATATGATACCTTATCGATTTCTTGACATCAAATGGTTTTACAAAAGGTAAGATTGATAGAACTTTGATTAGAAAGGAAGTAGATGGTAACATCTTATTAGTTCAAATTTATGTAGATGACATAATCTTTGGTTCACCTAATCGAAATTATGTGAAGAATTTAGCTTTCTCATGAAAAACAGGTTTGAAATGTCAATGATGGGCGAATTAACATACTTTTTAGGCCTACAGATTAAACAGATGAGTAAGGGTATATTTATACATCGGTCTAAATATGCTAAGGATCTGATTGAGAAATTTGGAATGACTACTAGCAGAGAAGTTAAAATACCTATGGCAACTAACTTCTCTATGGATTCGAGATGAGCAAGGGATACCCTCCGATGCAACCGAGTATCGTGGGTGATTGGATCTCTTCTCTATCTCACCGCAAGTAGACCGAGACATAGCCTTTGCGGTTGGGGTATGTGCAAGATTCCAGTCTAATCCCAAGAAAACTCATCTGAGTCACTAAGAAAATTCTTAAATATCTCAAAGGAACCTTGCAAGTAGGGTTATGGTACCCACTGATGACAACCTTGGTGACAGGTTATTGATTCAGACTTTGGAGGATGTAAAATTGATAGGAAGTCCACTTCAGAACTTGTCAATTTTTAGGCAACAAACTAATTTCTTGGTTATCTAAGAAAGCAGACATCCGTTGCCACCTCTACAACCGAAGTGAATACATGGCGGTGGGAAGTTGTTGCTCTCAACTCCTCTGGATTAGTCAACAACTTAGAGATTATAATATTCAAACATCACTGTTCCTATTTCTTGTGATAGTAATAGTGCAATAGCAATGACTTACAATCCGTTACGCATTCTAGATGTAAGCATATAGATATTAGGCATCATTTCATTAGAGATCATGTTGAGAAAAATCACATTAGGATTGAAAAGATAGCCACCGAGTCACAAAGAGCAGACATTCTTACAAAACCATTAGCCGAGTCTAGGTTTAAAGAAGCGTGCTTAGAATTAGGATTACTTGATGCATCTTTAGCTGGTTTCTAATTTGTGTGCATCTGTTGAATATTTTTCTTATTTCTCGGGTCTTTTCTTTTCTTTAAATTAATGTCTAGAAAGAATTATCGGACTAGATATGTGTCAAAGGACAATCGTGTAGCTGATATCATTAATCTCCTTTTAGGAATCAAGAATCAAGGATTAGTCATATTGACCTTATCGACTTGATAATTACTTGTCTGACATTGAGTAAATCGAGACAAGGACACAATAGTCGGTGATCTCCTGAAGAAACAGATGACTATTTGCACCCTATCCGATTTACCTCAAGCTACCGATGGTTTCTTTTGAGTTTATGTCTTTGCGAGAACAGTCACAGATCATCTTTGTTTCACCTCATCTTATCCAAACTCCTTTATTCTATTACTTTTGTTTCTAAATAAACTTCACATAAAAATATTTTTGGATTAATTGGATGAACAACCAAATTTTATAAAATTAAGTCTGAGTCTGTTTATTTAAACTAATTTTAAGATTGCTAAAAGTTAAACCTAAAGTTGTTTGTTTTAAAATCAGACAGTTACTTTATCGATGACTTTACAAACTCATCTGTTTTCAAATCATTTGTTTTGCAAACCTTTATTCAAAGTAAGGTAACCTTAGGGTGACGTCAGTATACTTACTTCTCTGCATAAAGTAACCTACATCTGTCAAATCAACGATCTATAAAGTAACTATTTACGCATTCCAAAGGCGATTAATTTCCACGCGCTGAATCCTAATCGCTTATCTTAGTTTTTAACCGTTGATTTATGCGCGGTAAAAACTTTTGAATAAATGGCTCAGATTTATTCAAATTTTCTAAAATGGGGTTTCTCTTTCCAATCTTCCCTATAAATTTATCTTCTTCTTCCCTTAATCATTTTCCATTCTCGAGAAAACCTGCATATCTTCCATATACTTTTCCAAATTCACAAAAAAATTTCAAATGGCATCTTCTTCCAAAACCACCAAAACTCATAAACCCAAATACATTTCCACCAATATTTCTCACTTCAAAATGAATGAGGAATATTTCAAAACCGTTTAAAGGCCGAAATGTATGTCGATTTTGAAACAACCCAAGATCCAGAGTCCCTGAAATCCTTCGTCTTTTGGAGGCATCAAGGCTTAGGGATTTCTCTCTATAAAATCACCCCAAAACAGAACGCCAGATTTGTTAGGGGCGAATTTCGCAAGAATGGAGGATACTCGGGATGGGTTTGATACCTCTGTGGATGGGACAACTCGAGTTATTCAAGGGAGAATATATCCGAGAATTTTTGATACATCAATGGAGGGAGTTAATCTATTGACGTACAAGGAGGACGAATGGGAGGCATCGTTTGATATGATGGCCAGGTGTCGCAGAGGGGTATAAGAAGGGATTTAAAGAAGAACCTTCTCGAAGGAAATACAGATCGTTGATGACAAAGTGGTCACAAAGGCGGTGTTGGGTGAGCAAAGCTCACATGATGGGTTAACCAAACCCAGATTGTGTGTGATGCGAGCCATCTGGATGGGGTTCTTGTGAATTGGGTAGATTTGTTGATTCACAAGCCGAGGGAGGAGAAGAAGCGCCTCACCTTCAAGTCGTCTGCAGAAGGCTGGATACCTACCTCGGCAGTCGGCTGTTTAACAAAATCACCGTTTTAATCGAAGGGCTTAACAGGAGGTGACTGAGAATAGGCACGAAGAAGTACTCCAAACAGAAGGGTATCTGACCAAGGATGACAGGCTTGGAGGAAATCCGGACTCGACGATGAGTCGATGCTTTGCAAGAGCTCGCAGAGGTCGGAGGCGGCAGTGCAGAGGTCCAACAACCAGCAGTTGAACCCTGAGGTGCCTCAGGCTGAGATCGAAGCAGAGGGACAAGAGGAGGCAGCAGCTGAGGTCACGCCTCAAGTAGAATCGGTTGAAACATTGCTGCTGTTCCCAGGAGTTTCTCGGAGCGGGAGGAAGAAGAGAAGGCTAGTGAAAGTCGTGGATAAGAAGAAGGGGAAAGCTCGTCTGCTACTCCCACCAAAGATGCCTCGGACGAAGAAGAAGAAGAGGAGGCTGAAATTCCTCTGGTGGGAAGGCCAAGACGAGCAACACACAGCTCTGAAGGCTCCACCAAATCTGGTAGCTCCGAGCAGCAGACAGAGTTATCAACCCTGCTACCTAAGAGGTCCCGATCCTTGAGATAGCGGTGAGGTTGGCCAGTGGAGGTCCCACCCTCCCCAACCAAGGAAGCTGCTCTCTCACCTATTCCAGAGGCAGGTACAAGTCTTTCCCCATCTCCTCAATTATCTCCCGCACCCGGCAATGAAGAAATGCCCCAGTGGCATTTACGAGCCTTTGACTCACGAAATCCCACCGGTCAAACAGCAATGAAGGGATATCCCAGTGGTATCCCGTAGCCTCTTCAACACCTACCTCCCCACACCCAAATCCAAATCCCACCAACAGAACTCCGAACCTACCTCATCTCCAATAACCATCCCTACCATACAAACTCAAACATCTCCTCCACCCTCATCTCGAACAAGTTACTCTTCCCACACCCAAACCCCACCAATTCCAATCATATCCTACTCCTCTCTTCCAATTATTCAAACTCAATCTATTCCTCTCCCATTTACTCAAACAGAACCCATACCCTCCTCGTCGATTCCTCAACCGAGGATGATGACACCGATCTAAGCCCCACCACCGCTATTTCCTCCATTCTATCCCTTGTCGAGAAAAAGATCAATGCAACATTCGGAAGAAAGATGGAAAGGAAGACAAGGAGGATGGTCAAAGTCATTCTGAGACACAATGATAGCCAACATGAGAGAAGTAGAGGTAAACTTATCGATAAAATCATATCTACTACTAACTCGTGTTGGTGACAAAGTAAAAGCAATGGAGGCTGAGTGATGACTTTAAAAGAAGAAGTGAAAGGGTATAATCAGCTGGTAGTGAATGAGCTGGTGTAGATCACTCGAGACTTCAGGCCAAGTGCAACATATTGGATGAAAAACTCACGGCCTTGGCGAGATGAAGTTAAAAAGGGGAAAAAGTGAAGCGAAAAAGAGACAAGCCCTCACATGTGGTCGAGGAGACCAGAAAGATGTAGGCATGAAGGCCAACACGGCTGATCTGGAGGCAGCTAGGGAGGAAACTCGAATCAAATCGATGGTGGCTGCACTCCAGTGAGGGTGAGTCAACTTGAAGAAGTCAGAAAGGAGGATGAGGAGAAGAGAAGGAAAGAAGAGGAGGAAAGGATCGAGAAGCTCTTGGCTCGGCTTAAAGAATCCGAACTGGAGGAGCCAAGGGGAAGGGAAAAGAAGTAGCAGCCTCTCGAGCCCGTATCAACCGAATTCATTACTGTGGCTGCCGCTAAGGGGAAAGGAAAGAGGGAAGTCTGATTATTCTAATCTCTCGGATGAGCGAGATCAAGAGAATTAAAAGAGAGATGGAATTCTATGGCAAGAAAGAGAAAAAGAAGCAGAGAAAGAAGAAAGACTCCAATGTCTTCTCGGAGTGTCCGTGAGCGAAAATGGTTGATCAAAGATCAAGGCGGGAAATTCGTGCCATTTCACAACACGTCTGCTCCTCCTAAGCTGGCTTGCGGAAAGTATGTCTTGAATACAGAGAGAAAAACTGAGGGAATGTGGATATACTACTGGTATATTCTCAAGGGCCGGAGCATCTCAAAGAAGATCCAGACTTGGCTTGGCATGAGTGGATGGAGAAGGTGGATAAAGAATTCTATCATCGGCTCTTTGGAAGAAGCAGATGTGGAGTTTAATGTCAACCTAGTTTCTCCAGCCTTATGAATATGCCATCCCCGCCAGAAACCGGATGGATCCCACGGACCTAGGCCCGGGTCAAGGGTATTTTGAAGAAGGCAGAGGCTGAATCGACTTGCTCAAGGAGAAGATCTCGCAGCGCTTAGGAAGCGTGTGTTTAATCGGGTGATGATCCTGCATTTAAGACCAATGGGAAGATTGATAGAAACAGGATTTTACTTTTCTTTATCTTTCTTTTCTATTATCTTTGTAAATCCAATATACTTTGTTTGATTCATTTTACTTGTTTTATTTTCTTAAAGTTATTTTTACCGCTTTAAGAAAAACTTAAAAATCTTTCAAAGTATAAGTCATCCGAGAATTTTATCTCTCGAGACTTAAAATTTTTTTTTCTAAGTCTTAAGACTCGTTTTAAGTACTTCTAAAAGAGTCTAAAAGACTTAAATTTTTTTAAAAGTGTTTTATGTGAATGAATCTGTTGTAATGTGAAAAATGTGCTCGATATACCTATCTAATAATCTTGATTAACTGTAAACTAACTTCACTGTGAGTGTGTTTCTTTCTTGTAGGTTTTAACTTCATCAAAAGGAAATTGTTAGCACAAGATTATTTTGATGAGTTAAAAGACTATTCCGAGATGAGCAGACTATGATAAAGAACTGTAAAAATTAAGTTCCAAGATTAAGCGATCGGACTAGGTCAAGGATAGTTCAAGTCACCGAAGACTAGAAATCACAAGTCATCCGAAGACAAGTTCGATTTTAGTCATCTGCAGGAGACAAGTATGAAGAGCTCAGACGAGGTCAAGACAAGCCGAGTAGAATAAGAAAGACTAGTCTTCACCAAGTCACCGCATTTGAGTAGGAAGAATCACCGAGGTCAAGAGCAGTTTCAAGATTAAGTTTGTTAAGTTTCCGATTTGTTAGAACTAACTAACAAAACTAACTGTCTTTCCGAGACTTATAAATAGGACTAGATCTTATTCTTTTTTATACACTTATGGAAATTTGATTTTTACACTATTCACTACTCGGATCTCCATCACAATCAATTCACAAGTATTTCAAGAGAGTTTTCAAAGTTCTAAGTGTTCATAGAACACTTTTCTTGTAATCTTCAAAAATCCATTATTCACTGTAATAGTTAGATCTTAGAGAAGGATTTAGGAGATTGAAGACTTGAAGATCATTACAAATTGTAAGTCGTAAGTTGAAAGTGAGAAAGTAAGTAGTAAGCGAGTCCCTTCTTCAAGTTGGAGAAGGAGAGTGGATGTAGGATTATTAAAATCCGAACCACTATAAATCCCAGTGTTATTTCTTACTTTCTTTAACTTATGTTCAAATTACAATATTGTTAATTCAAGATTAAAGTTCAGAATCTTAACTAATATCCGAATATCACCTTGCTTTTGATCTTGATAAAAGTTGAGTTCTCAATTATATTCCATTGTGTTTAATCGATATTTTGAATTGATTTTGAGAGATTGGAAAAATCTACAAAATCTATTCAAACCCCCTTTCTAGATTTTGTTCTAGAAGGTTATCTCAAGGCTTTAAATCAACTCAACATTCAGGGACCAACATACTTAGACAAAATCTAGACCACTGTGGCCTTTGTGAATTCTTACTACACCGTGAGACCTACCTCAAAACTTATGAGCTGCCTATTTTTGGGATTAGTCATGATCAATTGTGGGGAGAGTCATTGTACATACCTCCATTACCTCCATGTTTTGGAAGGCCTACAAGAGGTAGAAAAGCAACAAAGAGAAGGCTGGAGGCAGATGAGAAAGACAAAGATGGGCGTAATAAAGGTAAAGGCAAGAAAGTTCGGATGAGGAGGCAACAAACTACAATTAGGTGCAGCAAGTGTAGAGGAGAGGGACACAATGCAAAGACATGTGAACAAAATAAGACTGAAAGTGTCTCTTTGTTTGTGTTTATAACTCAATTTTTTTAGTGTTTAAAACTAACAGTTTGTGTTTATAATAGGGACAAGGAGAGGGGTCTGCTAAACAAGGAGATAAACATGCCGAAAACATTGTGAAGAGAGTGAGATTCATTCTATTATGTTTATCTTTGTTTGTGTTTATAAATTAATTTTTTAGTGTTTAAAACTAACGGTTTGTTTTTATAATAGGGACAAGGAGAGGGGTCTTGAACAAGGAGATAAACATGTGAAAATATTGTGAAGAAGAGAGTGAGATTCATTCTATTATGTTTACAAATATTTTATTAGAGTGGAAAATTTATGCTAATAAATTGATATATCTTTTAGATTGGAAGTAGGAGTACATTAGTGGATGAGGAGCCTGCTCCACGAGGATTGTGTTGATGGTGATGAGGTATATATTGTTGTTTTTGCTTTAGTTTATTGTTTGAGACACCCTAATTATTTTTGTAATAATCAATTATAGGTAATTATTCGCCCTCCAAGGGCTGTGAATGAAGAAGTTATTGTTGAGGATATCAATCCGGATGGCATCATTGGTACTCAACAGAGTATCATCACAAGTGAACCGGCTGCGACACGGTGCAAGGGCCCTCCATGCAACAACAATTAGAGTTGGGGCAGCCTCAAGCATCAAGGGTTCGAATGACAAAGCCACCAAGGTTGGGAGAAGGCCATTTCACCAGAAGTCCATTCATACCACCACAAAAGATAGACAAGACACATATTTATGTGGATGGTGGTCGAAATTCATGGACCTATCATCTCGGACAAGTGGTTCGAGATAGGAAGGGCAAACGAAAGAAAAAGAAGTGATGATAGAGTATTTTAGAACCTTTTTGCATCTTTTTTGAAAAGGCATTAACATGAGTGGTTCAGATAGAACATATATATTAATTATCTCATGGTGTCATGTATTTTGCTTATTTGGAAGCACTTTGAAAAACCAAATATTTTGCCTTTTGTTGGATGAAACTTGTGAATTTGGAACTTGTATTTGGTGGTTATTTCAGATATATGAAATGTATGACATTGCCTTTTGAAGTGAAATTGCTTGTTACAGCTTTCTAGCAATCAATGTATGAAATTGCTTGTTTTTTATAGACTTATTGTGAAGAGCAACAATGCAAGAGCAACAATGCAAAATTTAATAGTTTTATAGACTCGTTTTCCCAGTTTTAACTTCCACTATTTTATACATTGCAACATTAATTTAACATCCACTATTTTATACAGATTCTATGAGCAACAATGCAAAATTTAACTCAAACTAATTACATTAATTTAGCAAAAGTGCTACCAAATACATTAATTACATCCAAATCCAGCAAAAGTGCTACAAAATTACATTGATTAACATTAAATTTAAAAAAATTATTGCATATCTTCAAGCTATCATCCTAAAGTTGCTAGAACCATCACCAACAAAATGACTTGATATCTTGCACAAAATCATCCAACATGTAAAAAATACCAACGAGAATTTCAAAAATTTCTTGAATACTTTGTTTGAGTTGACAACCGACTTCTCCTCAATAATCTTCACTTGCAAGTTGAGCAAAATATTCTCTTGCTTTAATTCTCTATTTTCTTCCTCCAATCTGCATTTGCATCCCGCAAGATTGTTGTGATTTCCCCAACTTACTGTGAAATAGATTCAAGATTACTATTCTCTGCCTTCAATTCATTCATTTTCTTCAAAAAACCAGGAATTATTTGCTTAGCTCTATCGCACACGGGAGGATCAATCCATCTAAAATATTTACAAGGTATCCAAATTCTATTACCCAAACAACAAAAACAAAAAAACCAAACAAAAATACATCGACAAATTTCTCTAAACAACTACAAAATTAAGATACTAATAATCTCATTAACGTACGGTACTTTTCACATCCAAAAATCTTCGCCCGACATTGTCGCCCTTCCGAGTTGTCGCGATGGTGGCTGGTCGCCGGCAATGGCATTTCATACTCTCGAGCTCGAGTTTCCACTAAAATTTGACATTTCACAGAATTCCACTACAATCCTCTCACCTTTGACTATGAACGCAGAGCTTTGGGGGAGATAGATACGCGATTAGGGTTCGTCCATTTTGGGGGAGAAAGGCTTTAAAACGTAGCTGCTCTCATTTCAATTCAATTTGTGTTTAAAAATGTTTTTCATTAGAGTAGCACTTTAACTAAAGTGATGTGGAAATTAAAAATAAAATTCTAAATGACACATGGATGAAAAAAATCAACGCATAGCGTCCGAGATATTAAATTCGCCGGTTTTCCCCAATTTAACGACGCACGTGCACACAGCGCATGCCAAAACGACACCGTTTTTGTGTCTCCGCGTAAATTGAGCAATCGGGAAAATTATGGGACTAAATTGAAATTTTTAACTAAAGTGGGACGTTTTGCGAAAAAGATAAAAGTTATGGGACCAAAAAGTTTTAAACTCGAAGAATCACTACTACACATTTGGACTTAGACTGACTTTACTTAGAGAGCATTTAAGAAAACCGCTCTCTAAGTGGTGGCTTAGAGAGCGGTTTTACAAAAATATATTAAAAAAAAAAAAAAAAGAAAAATGACTATAGAGAGCGGTTTTGAACCGCTATCTAAGATTAACTCTTAGACAGCGGTTTTTAACCGCTATCTAAGTGGTCAAATCTTAGACAGCGGTTACTAACCGCTTTTTAAGTGCTATATGATTAGACAGCGGTTAATATAACCGCTATGTTAGAAGGTATGAGATTAGACAGCGGTTTTTAACCGCTATTAATTCTTAGATAGCGGTTAGAAACCGCTATGTAAGTGTTTAACCCTTTTTCCAATTTAACTTCGTGCCGTCCCCAATTTCCATTTCACAAATTCAAAGAGCAGCAGCCCCTCTCTCTCAATTAATCCTCCGCCACCGCCGCCGTCGATCTCAAATACCTCTAGCCGCTGCACCGCCGCAGCCCCTAGCCCCACCGCGCGCCGCCGCCGCACCCCAGCCTTACCGGTTCGAATTCATGTTACCCGCCCTATCCCACCAATTGAAACCACATAAAACACCCATTTCTCCTTCACCAGTACACTCCCAATCTCTCTCTCTATCTCTCTCGTTTTCGTAGAGAGAGAAGGATTGTGAAGTAGCAGAAGCTGAAGAAAATGGAAATCTTCAAATCCCGGTCATTTTTCCAAGACTTAAAATTAAGAGAAATCGATGGGTACCGAGGTACGTTTTAATTTTTATATTTCCTTCCTTTTTATTTTGTTCTGGTATGGCTTAGATTTTAATTAGTTTGTTGCAAATTCCAGTAAGGAAACGCCCTTATATGGGAGCGATTTGCAAGATTCCGATCCAATTGGAGCTCTGGTGGTTGAGCACATGAGAAAGCCGTCACCTCCGATGGCTCTGTCTTTCTGCCTGGTTAATTTACTGATACAGTGTGTATAGATTTAAATCTTAGCTAAAATATGTGTTAATTATTGTCTTTTTGTGCTCTTTAGACGAATACAAAAAGCATTTCTACTTTCTATATAAGCAATGTATATAGTTTGATCTTCAAGTATGTACCAAACTATTTGTGAAAATGATGATTCATGTTATGTTGTTTATGTGCAAAATTACAAACTAATGTCACAAACTCACAGGTTGATGGTTATTGTTATGTCTTTGCAGAAATCATATGAAACAAAACAGTACAAAAAGGGGTTAAAGGCTGCTGATGCTATTTTAAAGAAGTTCCCTGATCATGGAGGTATGTCATATGGAAATTTATATGACAGTGTAAATTGGTACCAGTTTAGTTTTGTTTGTGGTAAGATGCAAACTTATGTTATGCTGAAGAATCATTGCGTCTGAGCCTTTTTAATTTGTAGGGTTGAGCAAAATTATGAATAATTTATGCCATTTCTCATGTGCGTAAAGTTTTGTTGTGGAATAATGGGAATGCCCAGTGAGGAAACACAGTTTCCATTGTCATACAGTATTCGCGTTGCTGTCAACAACTTCCACTCTCCCAAAGTTGTAATTCCTATCTCCTTTCATGGACGTCCAAACTTTCTTTGCATCTCCTGGAACTGGAACTCCTTTTCCCAATATACCCAAAGTAGTGAAATAATTCAACTGTCTCCATATATTTTATGTGGAAAAATTGTATAGACACCTTAAATAACTTGTTTTCTATGCTCGCATAAATTCTGTATCAAGTCAAATTGGATATTTAGTTTTTGAAAGATAGGATATATAGCTACTTTGTGTCGAGTCAAATTGGATATTTAGGATAGGATATATAGCTATTTCTATTCATGTGCGTGCTTATTGTGTGAGTTTAATTCTGTTACATGCAAATACTTTTCCAATCTGATCACTGAAAAGTTTTGAAGCCAAATGAGTAAACTTATGATATCGGGTGGGTGAGTCATATTACCATGAGTGATATGAATGTCTTTGATGAAAGTTATATGCTGTGTTTCCCTTGTATAATTATTTTGTTGCTTGATCCCTAAAACGACTCTCCCCCTTTAAACTATTGTTCGTCTTTCAGATAGTTCAGTTCAGTACTTCTTTATATTTTCCATTATATCTTTATACTCTCTTTAGTAATAAGGGTTTCTGAGATGAGCCCCTTTCATTTTTCTTTAGTTACCTAGCAATTGTTTCGGGAGAAAATTTTTTTTTTTGTCCCATAACTTGTCCACTCTCCAGTTTTGGTCCCCAAAAAGATGGTCGTCTAATTTTGATCCCATAACTTTTCAATTTGTCCAATTTTGGTCCCATTTTTGCCGAAAAATCGAATACGGCGTCGTTTTGTGTCACGTGAGACACGCGTGCCGACAAAATTTGGGGGTTTCCGATGAAAATGCTTATGTGGAAGCTAAGTGGCATTTTTTTCGTTTTTAATTTTTTATTTGCTTTTATTCCACTTCACTAAATACACCAATAAAAATAAAATTAAACTAAATAAAATCAATTAAAATTAAGGGAAAATTACTACTAGGTGTAAATTCCAATACCATATTACTGTTAGGTGTACACTTTTTAAAAGATTACTAATAGGTAGAAAATAGCAACCAAAAATACCAATCTACCCTTGCTTTTCAGTTTTTAAATTAAAGAAAATATTTTCGCTTCAAAATTAAAAACGCCGCCTCTCTCTCGACCCTTTCTCTCTCTCAATTTGGTACCCTAAACATGCTGGCTCTCTCTCTCTCGCCTCTCTCGGCTCTGCCTCGATCGACGGCGGCGACACTCCCCAAGGTTACTTGACCGACGCCGCTCTCTGTTTCTCTCTCTGGGTCTTTCTCTCTCCCTCCCCTCTCTCTAAAAATCCCGACGCTGGAGGTTAACAATGGAGGTTTTTTTCTACGAGATCTAGGGTTTCGACGCTGTTGAAGACGAATCGACGGTGGCGGCTCTTGTTGATTGTAAAAGGGTGAAGAGGCTGCCGCCGCCAAGACGAATCGACGGTGGCGGCTCTCGTGGATTCTCGCGACGGCGACGCGCGTCGACGACTAATCGCGCATAGAGGGGCGCTGTTTCGGTTTCAACGCTCAAGACGAATCGACGGTGGCGACGCGGTTCTGTTGCTGGCGGCGCGACGGCGATGGTTGGTGAAGGGCTGCTGCTGCAGTGATTGTAAATGGGTGGTCGGCGGAGGCGCGGCGGCGGCTGGGCGCGCCGGATTGAGGCTGTGAAGGCCGTGGCTGAATTGGGGTTGCGACGGGAATGGGGAATTTAGGGAAGAAGGTGGTGGGTGCACTTCTCAAAACCGTGGGTGTAGTAGGTGGGTGCACTCACCAATCTGGTGGGTGCATCGGTTTGGGTATCGATTTTTGCTATTTTCGCCAATCAACTTCGTTTTTAGTGCATGTGCATTTTCTGTTGTGCATGTGCATTTTCTGATGTACATATGTATGTATATGCCCTTGTGTGCATATTGGCACAGACGTGCAAATTGATATGGACATATGCATATTGATGTGCATTTTCTCGATGTACATATGTATGTATATGCACTTGTGCGCATATTGGCGTGGACATGTGCACATTGATATAGACATGTGCATATTGATGTGACGTGTGCACATATATGTGTGAGGACTCGAATTTAAAAAAAAAAATAAAAACGCTCCAAAAATGGGCCCGAAACAATAAGGCCCGAAAATACATGTACTTGAGAAAAAATGGGCCCGAAACAATAAGGCCGAAAAATGGGCCCGAAACAATAAGGCCCGAAAAATGAGCCCGAAACAATAAGGCCCGAAAAATGGGCGAAAATAAGGCCCGAAAAAATGGGCCCGAAACAATAAGGCCCGAAAAATAGGGCCCGAAAGTATTGGGAGGAAAATTTAATTCAAATTAACCAAAATGTAAAAGAAAGGGTATTAATGTCAAAACACATTCCATTTTACACCTATTGGTAATAGCTTTTATTTTTACACCTATTGGTAAAGTGAGTCTCCAAATTACACCTATTGGTAACTCCCCTAAAATTAAAACTAATTCCCAAACGTGGCTACCCCCTTCTTCCCCAACCCTCCTTCTTCTTCCCAAACGTGACTTCCCTGCAATCTTCCTCCCAAAACTAAAATACATTCCAATGTTTAACACACGTAAATTAAAAAAACAAAGGAAATCAGTTTCAACAAAGAAGTACAACGTCTTCTTCCTTTTCTCTGAAAAAAAATTCAAAAACCAACAGGAAAGCCAAAATTCAAAATTCAAAAGTAAAAAAATTCAAAAACATCTTCTTTGGCAACAAGAATAAGCCAACAAGTCTACAGTGCCAGCCTCGCCGCCGCCCTTCCACAGCAGAACCACGGCGTGGGGCACGGCGACTCGAGTTTTTAATCTAGGGTTTTCAGATACAATAACACGTGTTTTCAGATCGGTGTGGTCATTGCCGACAATGTTGCGCGCGGCGGCGCCTTGAAGAGGAGAGGAAGAAGGTGGTGGTATTCCGGTTGGAGACGGGTGTGAGTTTCGCACTCTCTTCCTCACGATTTGGGATTTTTTACACAAATAGAAGAAGATATTCTTTGATGAATGGATTTTTTTGTTCTGTTTTTAATTTTTGTGTGTGAAACTGTATTTTGGGGAAGAAGAATTAGAGGGAGGAAGAAGAACCGAGAGGGGCATCGGGGAGGGGGAAGACGACGGTGGTTTGTGGGGTGGGGGAGGGGTTGGGTGTAGATATTGATTTCTTTTGTTTTTCATTTTAATTTGTTTCTTTTTTTTTTTATTGTGTGTATTTTATAAAATACAATTTAAACTTGATTTATGTGTTAAAATGTTGAGTTGGATTTTAAATTTAATTTTGCTTTACTTTTTATCCTAAGTGTAATAAAAAAATGAATTAAAAAATTCAAAATTATAAAAAATAAACCAATCAGCATCCAAGTCAGCATTTTGATCGGAAACCCCCAATTTTCGCTGGCACGTGAATGAAAAGCGACATCGTTTTCGATTTTTCGATGAAAATGGGACCAAAATTGGACAAATTAAAAAGTTATGGGATCAAAATTAGACGGCCATCTTTTTGGGACCAAAACTGGAGAGTGGACAAGTTATGGGACCAAAAAAATTTTTCTCATTGTTTCGGCATATTGCCTCTTTGAATGTGGTACGGTACATCTTCATTGCATGCGTTAATTTCATCTTTTTAAGTTGATCATCTCATTGTATCTGTAAATCTTATTAATTTTGGCTGCATAATGCATCAGTTTCTGTTCCCTGTCTCTCTTGTTCTGTATTAGGAGTTTTAACATATGTATAGTCAATGGGTTAGAGTACCTTAAAGAAATGCATCATAAAAGCTCTCTTTTCCAGTTAATAATTCTGCCATTAAAAGCTGTCTAAGCTGGTCTATTATTTGATGTTCTCATTCAAAAGACATGTAAAGTGACTATGAGGTGACTCACATGATTATTGATACCATGGTTATCTATACCTCTTAACTTACGGTATAAAATTGGACCATGAGGAGCTGACCAAGCATTAACTAAGACTAATGCAATTGAAATGATGCTTTTTCTTATTCGTTAATCTAGTGCAGCAGTTTAAAACTTGATATGCTTTTGGGGTGTATACCTTCTTGGTTTGTTCAAATGTCTTATTGTATTCAAAGCGCTGCAACTGAGTTAGCAATCTCTTATCTCACACTTTTTTGTATTCATTAATAAAAATTTTGTTTCCTATAAAAAAGTGTTGTAACCTGTAAGAAGTGTGTTAGAATAAGTACTATCCTTGGTGAAGTGATTAACATTTTTTAATTCTATTTATATTGTTTATTAGATTTTTTATAATTATTAAAATTAATTTATAATCCCAAAACTTTTATAATATCAAAACTAAGTGATAATTATTTTATTTTATCACAATAATATTATATTTATTAAAATTCAATGATAATTATTTTACTTTTTGATATACTATTAAAAATAATTTCTAGAATTATAAATAAAAAAATGGTCACAAAATTTATCGTACATAAATAAAAAAATAAGAATAAGAAAATTCATCGTAAATAAATAATAATATATAAATTTAAAATTTTAAAATAGATATATCACAAATAAATAATAAAATAATAAATTTAAAAAAAAATAAAATAATCCATTGCAAATAAACAAAAATATTTAAATTTAAACTAAAAAGAACTCTATTGCAAATAAAAAAATATATTTGTCGCAAATATTTTTTCTCTTTTATTTGTCATCGTAAATTTGTTGTAGATTCTATATATTTTTCTCTCTTTACATTTTTATGGTTCTTTCAACAATTTTTAAGTTTTATTTTGAATTGTTAGATCAAATACGTGGAAGATATATAACCATAAATTTAGCTGGGTGTTTTTAATGATTTATGTCATTTGGTACTTTATTTAGGGTTAATTGCTTAAAAGGTTTAATGATTTATGTCATTTGGTACTTTATTTAGGGTTAATTGCTTAAAAATACACTACCTTTTAAGTGTTTATCAATTACAATATTGATGCGTAAAAATGACTGGGCTGTTTTCCCACCGGGTTCCAAGTGGGTAAAGCCTTTACGCAGTGATGTAATCCTTAGCTCCTCTCACACGAACGTACTGCAAAACACGCCGAGGGTTCTCCGCGTATGCACTTCGACGCTCAAGTCGGATTACCGGAAAACACTCAAGAAAGTACGTAAAAAGTAGCTAAGTAAGAGTGATAGTTATTCGATACCGTTACCTCCCTTCCGGGTGTATTATTTATACGTACTTTAGGAATAATAACCGCTATTACGGTTTCTGGCATTATTCCGCACGTTCCCTCATGATGTCGCGGCGTGGATATCTTCTTTCTCAAGAAAACTGATTGTGCCTACGATTTTCCTCCCCGACGGAGGTTGGACCTAGTCAATGAAGAATATGAGGAATATTCCTTGACTTGGGCCTTAATCTTCTCAACCGATTGTTACTTCTCACATTTCTCGATCTTATCGGATAATTCCCCTATGGGCTTGATTAATGCTCGCTTATGGACTTCAAATCTCGACTAGGCCTCGCGGCCCACTGCAGATAAGTTCGGGCCTCGCAGCCCACCTGTAGTGAGGTTTGGGCCTCGTGGCCCATCCGTATCCAGGCATGGGTCTCGTGGCTTGCACTGTAGTTAGGTTTAGGCTTTTCGGCCTCTCTAAAATTAGTCTCTGGGCTTAGGCCCACCTCAAGTTTTTCTCCTCTATGGAGGGTATTCTCGTTATGCCATTGGGCCCTATTGGGCCGAATATCCATGCGCCCTACGTGTAATTGGACCTGTCATTTTTATCCGTATCAACCACTCCCCCTACTCCGGTGAGCGATCTCGCAGCTCATTTGGAGTAAGGAAGATTTTGGAAACCTGATTGGAGTGAATTGATGCATGTTTTTAGGGCCAATTTTAGTGCAAAAAGTGAGCTAAAATGTTAGTTTTTGTGCCTAAATGTGAAAAGTATCACTCTTTTGCTTGAAAAGTATTATTTGTGAGATTTTGATGTTTTTCGTCCATTTTGCGGGTAATTCGGTGGATTTTTGCCAAACCGAGAGTACCATTAGGCTTAGAATGAAGAGACAGGACATCCGGGACGAACGGGGGTCGGGGCCGAAGTCCCGTGCGAGAAAAGTGCCACTGGACTCGAGCTCGTCGAGGAGCAAGAGCCTCGAGTCGAGGGCTATGCGAGAAAAGGATCAAAAACGGAAAATGGCAATTACCTCGTTGTTTTTATATTTTTGCTAGTGTTTTGTTGTTTTTGTTTCAAACCTTTGTTGCAACTCTAGTCACTAATAACTTGTATTCCTAGGGACTCATGTGCATACCTTTTTCCCTTGGGTTCGATATTTTGTTGATTGGTCTTAATAACTCTTACCCTATACACTCCAATCAAATGGCGCCGTTGCCGGGAATTAGTTTTTGCGCCTTAAGTGAGACTTAGGAATTGTTTGAAGTGACTATTTGTTGCCTTTGTGTTTGTGTTTGTTTTGTTATTTTTGTTGGAATTTGATACTTTGATATCTTGTCTAGATGGAGGGATACAATTCATATGCATGGAATCAATATCATTATCAAGAGAGCATGGTATATCCTCCACATTTTGAAGATTTTGGATGCAATAATTGGATGAGCTTTGAAGATAATTCTCAATTGCAACAAGTTCCATCCAATTATGAAGATTGGAGATATGAAGAAATTCCTCCCCAACCTCAAGAGATGTTTCCATATTATGAGCCTTGTGATCAATTATTTGATCCATGTCTTGGATTTGAGTGTCAAGGAGCATCGAGAGGTGATTACTATGATGATAGGAGAAGCCATGAATTTGATCATCCAATGCCACAAGCTTCTCCTCAAATTGAAGAATGGGGACTCCATGATATGAGAGCCATATTGCAAGAGATGCTTGGATTTGTGTTGGAAAAATTCGAGTCGAGGCATGACCCTCGAGTCGAGGGATGAGATAAAGGCAGCAGCCTCAACTCGAGACATGACCCTCGAGTCGAGGGAGGAGAATTTTGCGGGGACCTCGAGTCGAGGCCTGACCCTCGACTCGAGGGGGTAGTTTTCCAGAAATTTCGGTATTTAAAGACTTGAAGCAGCGGAGTTGAGATACACAGTTCATAGTAGCGATTAGTAGCGGTTTTGGGGCGATTTCTCGGCCCCAAGCCAATTTCCTTCTTAGATTAGATTAGAAGTTAGATTTAGGATTAGATTTCCATTGATGTTGCTAGATTAGCATTAGATTAGCATTTGATCCTTGTAATTCTTTCAATTCAAGCTTGTAATTCATTTGAAGATTGTTGTTGAAGACTCAAGCATTCCTCTTTTGTTAATTGAAGATCATTTGGTGATGTTTTTCCTCTCTTGTCTCTTTAATTTCTTAATTGTTGTGATTTGCTTTGTGTTTGATTAATTCTATCTTCTTTCCATTGGTATTGCTTGTGGTACCATGGGCTAAACCTCTCTTGTGCTTGGGTTAATTGAAATTGATGATGAATTGATTGATGATGCTATAATTGTTGATGATTGGAGATCAATTGAGTAGATTGCTTCCTAATTGTGATTCTTAATTGTGCTTTGTGTAAAATTGTCTCTTTAGATTAATGGTTAATCACCCTAGCAATAGGCGAGAGTTGAGCAACGTGATTAGGTGTTAATCGAGTTTCAATTTTGCATGATTGTATGAATTGGGGATTTCTACATTGAGAAATGGGAAAGACTAAGGATACTCACATTAGGCATTGTGATTTTAATGGAGTGATTAATTTCATGATGGTTTATGCTTTCTATCTTAGTTGATTTGCAATTTGATTCAATTGTAGCTTGTTGATTGATGATTCATTGATGGATGTTAATCCTAGCACCTCTATCTCACCATTTATTGTTGTGTTTGTTATCGCATTCTAAGCGTTCGATCAATTGCTTGCTCCTTGTTGTTTTGTATTTTTGCTAGTGTTTTGTTGTTTTTGTTTCAAACCTTTGTTGCAACTCTAGTCACTAATAACTTGTATTCCTAGGGACTCATGTGCATACCTTTTTCCCTTGGGTTCGATATTTTGTTGATTGGTCTTAATAACTCTTACCCTATACACTCCAATCAAAACCCTCCCTGCAGCTTTGACTTTCGAGGGTACATCCCCTCTCGCTAAGCTGTTGGAGTCTAGCGACTCTTCGGTTTCCGCATTCGCCATTGCCGAGCATACATCTCGCTTCTTCGGTTTTAATCCACCGATACACATCTCAATTAATTACCTCTTCATTTCAAATCAGTTTCACTTACTATTCCCCTTCTTCTTCATAATTTTGTTCACATTGTCTCTCTCTACTACAAATATATCGCCGAAATCCTTCCTCCTACATTTCGATCTTCCTCCTCATCTCCAAGTAACTTCTCCATTTTTCCTTTTACTTTACGTAAATAAGGTTTCAATCTGTGTCTTCTTCGAGTTCCTCTAGAACCCTCCTCCTAGTCGGAACTCTTCATAGAGCTCCCATCATTCTTCAATCCCTTGCTCCGCAGTGGACTCCTCTCTTGTTTCATCGTCCTCTCCCGAGGTAGATAGGAGCCATTTCTGGGATTCCTTCGCGGGTTCCTCGAAACTTACCTGAGAAAACCCTAAATAGCTATTTTTGGAAAATATCATTTCTTCGGGTTACCACTTAACCCTACCTAGTCAAGTTGGGTGCCCTAACCTGGTCACTCCCGACTCTCGCTTTCGGCATGCGCGGTTTGAAGCGGGCCGAGGCTCCCTTCCCCTAAATTCCTGTGTCAAATTTCTGACCTATACGGGGTCCCTTTGAATCGGTTTGTCCCAAATGCCATTAGGATGATGGTTTCTTTCTACATTCTCCTAAAGGGGAATGGAGGGAAACCATCTGCCGAGCTGTTTTTCTCTCGGTATAACCGCAAAACCGCTGGTCCTTTTTATTATGTGAGTGGCAGAGTAAAAGGGAAGTGTTTGTTTCTTAAAAAAGCCCCTAACATCAACAAAGACTGGGTGATTACTATGTCTTCGTAGATTCCGACCGTTCTTGGCCTTTTAAGAACAAAAATGGGTGTATAAGAACCCATCTCCCACCGCTCCTTCTAACCGCATTTCTTATTCTACTAATCGGCAATTGGTTCAAATGTTGAACGCCCACGTAGATGCTCATGGGTATTTCGACTTGCCCGATCTCTGCTTTAATCCTCGTCTTCTCTTCCACTTTAAATTCAGCCCTGTGAGGGTTCCCCTCGAACCAAATGATGGTAAATACTTGATTTCTCTCGCATTTCGTTTCTCTTTTGTTTTTCTCTTTCGTAAATGTTGTGGTTATCTAAAGTTTTGGAAGGACCCGCCGATTCCACCGACTCGGCCCCTTCGCACTGTTTCTCAAGATGACGTGCCCGATGCACCTCATTCATCTCCCCCTCCTCCCACGGAAGACCTAAGGATGATCCCCATCCTCCGAAGAAGTCAAAACCACGAAAGGCAAGGCCGCAGCCAGCCAGTGGTTCTCTTCATTCCAAGGACACTTTCCGTCGTAAGTACTCGACCGCACGCAGCAAAGGTCTTTCCTCTACTCCTATTGATGTGGACTCTTATTCCTCTGGTCCCTCTGCAAGTAAATTCTTCAGCGAGTTGATTTCAGCCCAGATTGTGATCGGCTAATCAGCCTCTCCCGAACCCAGAACGGCGTCGGGCCGCTAGTTAATTACTTTGCCCGAGGTAACCACTGTTTTCCTATCTTAAGTTCTGTCATTTATCATGCTTTCGTATGCTAATCGTGGACTATGCCTTTGTATTTCGGTTGGGCATCCTGTTGTCCAAAGCTTATGGAACCCCTCCAATCTCCTCCTCCCTCACCACACTTGAAAAAGTTGGAGGACTCCCTCCTTGCGAAGAAGAAAAAGGCTACTCTTGCCTCTCTCCGCATCAAAAACTCGAGGATGAATTAGCGAAGGCCTAGATAGCTCGTGAGGCCGCCGAGAAGGAGACCAACGACCTAGCTGTGCACCATGCTCTGCAGAGTCCCGAGTCCATCATAAAGCCTTGATAAAGGGAGCTAAGTCACTGCTTTGAGAGCCTCTTCGATTCGAGCACAGTTAACGATTTCTACACTCCTTATGGCCTATTCTCAGAAAAGTTATATGGACCACCCTAGTTTTCTCGGGGATATGGGTCCATATATTCGAATTTTCTATGAGTATAGATTCAATGCGAGATGTTCAACGGCAAGGTGACCCTTCCTTCACGAGAGAATTTAACGAGGACCGGCCCTCTCGCAGCCCATGCCTACCCCTTCCCACTTCAAAGGTGACTCTTCTCGATCGATCGAGGAAGAATGGTGGATTCCAGTGCTTAACAAGATGGTTCTTTGAGCTAGTGAGGATCGAGGTAACTGCAGCAGAGATGCCCCCACCGATTCCTCCTCTATGCCCCCGACCACAGGAAGTTCCCTGTCTCCCGGGAGGAAGCCTGTATAGCCGGGCTGCGGAGAAGGATGCGGAGATGGCTGCTGTAGTTCTTTGAGACAGGAGAACCTCCCCGATCCCCAGTTAACTTCGAAATAATCTCTCTTTCTTTCTCGTATTTTCATGGGTTGTAACAAATAATTTTCTTTCTTTTTCTTATGCCGGTTTGGCACCCAAACTCTGTCCTTCCCTCTGTTAAGAGTTTTATTTTTGCACTCTTATTGCCTCCTTGTCGGGGCTTTTTGTCATGAATAGATGCCACCCTCCCTTGCCGGGAGTTTATCTTCGTTCATCATGCTTATCCTCCCTTGCCGGGAGTTAATTTACAGCTAGAATAATTTATGTCCTCCCTTGCCGGGAGTTTATTTTTATTACGTTGTTTATCCTCCCTTGCCGGGAGCATATCATTGCATGTATGCTTGTGTCCTCCCTTGCCGGGAGTTGCATGTTTTTTATCTACACTTTTCGTATCTAATTTTTGCTGCATGTTTTCAAACTGTTTAGCTTCTAAGTCTGTTAGCTTGAATGCATGACTTAGGCGCTAGGAGCCTCTTCCTAGCTATAGCTTGAATGTATGTCTTTTCTCATAGGTTGATAACCCATCTGCTTGAATTCCCCCTTTTCATTCCTAGGGGTTGATGCCTTAGGTTCTGCTTGAACCTATATTTTTAGATTCTCCCTTGACGTAGCGAGTCGAAGAGTGTTTCTAGATAGCTTTTCTAAACATGAAGTTACCTTTTCCTTAGTAACTTTTGTTCTAGGATAAGTCAAATCCTTTTTATAGATTTAACATAGTTTTTCTTCAAAAGAACCTCTTCTAGGTTTAAACTAGTTAAGACCCTTTTAGAGGTTGAATATAGGCTTTCTCACAGCCATGTCTTAGATTCTTCTATCATGCGATTTCTCTAAGGCTTGAATATACTCCAACCCTCGGATCGGTTTCGTTTTCGACCATAAAACCCTCTCTTTTAGGCTTCCACTGAATTGAACTTCTTCATAGGCCTAACTTAGTTTCGTCAAAAAGGCCTTTTCTCATTTTAGGCGAGTGTAAACCCTTCTTGTAGGTTTAATTTAGGCTTTCTCCGAGCTATATTTCAAATCGTTCGTGCAATTCTCCCTGGTGTTTGAATTTAATCAAAACCTTTTAGGCGAGACGCACTCCCAAAGTTTTCTCCGACTCTAGTCGTGAAAACTTCATTTAGTTCGATTAAACCTTTGTATAGGCTAATCTTGTGTTGCTCCCTAAAAAACCTCTCTTAGGTTCAAGGTAGTTAAGACCCTTTCTATAGGTCGACTTCAAAGCTATCTCCTAGCTTTTTCTCCTTATAACTCTCTCTGGATTTAGGTTGGTCAAACCCTTCATTAGATTCGGGTTATGTTTTTGAAAACTATACCTTAGATGGATTTTACAACCCCTTTCCGAGCTTGGTAAACCCTTTATTCGTGGGCCCAGCCTTGTATTTTCGAAGTTGCCTCATTGTTAAACCTTTTTATAGGTTTAATTCGGTGTCCTCAAGCTATCTCTTAGCTTTATTGTATTACGGGTTTAAATTAGTTAAACTTTTATAAGTCTAACTTAATATTCCGTGACACTTTCTCGAGTCTTAAACCACGTAATCCTCTCTGGATGTAGGTCTAGTTAAACCACGGAGGTTTTACTCGGTATTCTCAAAACTTCTCACGGCTTTGAGTCTCGGAACCCTTTACGGGTGTAAATTTAGTTAAGCTCTTTCAATAGGCTTCACTTAGTTTAGCCTTAATTCTTGCAACCTTTCTTTGGTTGAACCTTTTATGTAGGTTTTAACTTGGTTTTGAAGCAATCTCTTAGGTTCTTTTCGTAGGTGTGTTAAACCTTTTACGCAGCTTAACTTAGTGTTTAAAGGCTATCGCTTAGTTTCTTTTCTCATAACCCTTTTAAGGTATAGGTGGGTTAAACCCTCTCTGTAGATTTGACTTAGTGTTTTGAAGCTATCTCTTAGCTTCTTTTCTCGTAACCCTTTTACGGGTTTAGGTTGGTTAAACCCTCTCTGTATGTTTAACATAGTGTTTTGAAGCTATCTCTTAGCATCTTTTCTTGTAACCCTTTACGGGTTTAGGTGGGTTAAACCCTCTCTGCGAGTTTAACTTAGTGTTACAAGCTATCTATTAGCTTCTTTTCTTGTAACCCTTTTAAGGTTTAGGTGGGTTAAACCCTCTCCGTAGGTTTAACTTGGTTTTTGAAGCTATTTTTAGCTTCTTTTTTCGTAAATTGGGTTAAACCTTCTCTGCGGGTTTAACTTAGTGTTTTGAAGCTATCTCTTAGCTTCTTTTCTCGTAACCCTTTTCTCGGGTTTAGGTGGGTTAAACCCTCTCTGTAGGTTTAACTTAGTGTTTTGAAGCTATCTCTTAGCTTCTTTTCTCGTAACCCTTTTACGGGTTTAGGTGGGTTAAACCCTATCTGCAGGTTTAACTTAGTGTTTTGAAGCTATCTCTTAGCTTCTTTTCTCGTAACTCTTTTCTGGGTTTAGGTGAGTTAAACCCTCTCTGTAGGTTTAACTTGGTTTTCGAAGCTATCTCTTAGCTTTTTTTCTCATGGTGGGTTAAACCTTCTCTGCAGCTTAACTTAGTGTTTTGAAGCTATCTCTTAGCTTCTTTTCTCGTAACCCTTTTACGGGTTTAGGTGGGTTAAACCCTCTCTGCAGGTTTAACTTAGTGTTTTGAAGCTATCTCTTAGCTTCTTTTCTCGTAACCCTTTTCTCGGTTTTAGGTGGGTTAAACCCTCTCTATAGGTTTAACTTGGTTTTTGAAGCTATCTCTTAGTTTCTTTTCTCGTAACCCTTTTTTGGGTTTGGGTGGGTTAAATCCTCTCTGTAGGTTTAACTTAGTGTTTTGAAGCTATCTCTTAGCTTCTTTTCTCGTAACCCTTTTCGGTTTAGGTGAGTTAAACCCTCTCTGTAGGTTTAACTTGGTATTTCAAGCTATCTCTTAGCTTTTTTTCTCGTAGGTGGGTTAAACCTTCTCTGCAGCTTAACTTAGTATTTTGAAGCTATCTCTTAGCTTCTTTTCTCGTAACCCTTTTACGGGTTTAGGTGGGTTAAACCCTCTCTGCGGGTTTAACTTAGTGTTTTGAAGCTATCTCTTAGCTTCTTTTCTCGTAACCTTTTCTCGGTTTTAGGTGGGTTAAACCTTCTCTGTAGGTTTAACTTGGTTTTCAAGCTATCTCTTAGTTTCTTTTTCGTAACCCTTTTATGGGTTTGGGTGGGTTAAACCCTCTCTGTAGGTTTAACTTAGTGTTTTGAAGCTATCTCTTAGCTTCTTTCTCGTAACCCTTTTACGGGTTTAGGTGGGTTAATCCCTCTCTGTAGGTTGAACTTAATGTTTGAAGCTATCTCTTAGCTTCTTTTTATATTGACCGATGTCAATTTATCTTGCTCATATTCATCATGTTTGTTTTTCTCACTAAATGCTTTCGTGCATTTCACTCATTCATTTAACTTTTTGAAAGTTATCAATTCTCATACAATCGATCGTGTGTTGTGATTCAATTGTATTAAATAATTAGAAATCATATCATCTCAATCGTAATCAACGACAGAATAAAGCGGCAAACTCATGAATAATGAAGAATTTCTTTCATAAATCGATAAATGATTTGTTCCATTGACCATAATTGATCAACACAAGTTAAGAACTAACTTGGCCGGCCTCTTTAAAAAACCTCCCTACGGTAAAACCCAATGGAAAACCCACGGGCGGGGAAAAAGAGTACCAATGGAACGAAATTACATCAAACTCAGAATTTAAATGACATAAATAAAGCAACTCTAAAATAAAAAGACACCACCTACTTACAGCGAGGTGGGTACTTTCTTCAAGTGTAAAACTTCGTTAATCGGCGAGACATTCTAGGGTCAAGCCGGTCGATTTCCATCCATATCTTGTTACTCATAAGCCCCTCCTCTGAGGACTTTAATCACATTGTATGGCCCTTCCCACTTTGGATCGAGCTTTCCAATATTTTTCAAAGCATCAGCTTGTCTCAACACCAAGTCTCCTTCTTCAAACCTCCGACTTATGACTTTCTAGTCATAAGCAGCTTTATGCGATTCTTGTACTTCTCGGCTTTCGGTGGGCTATTTCACGCTCCTTCTCTAGCATGTCTAGGTTTTCTCTCATCAATTCTTCGTTTCTCCCTTCACGGAAGTGGGCTAGGCGATGCATCTCCATCCCCACTTTAGAAGGTATAAGCTATGTTGCCCATACACTAGGTGAAAAGGGGACTCTTCGTTGGCTCTCTGGGTGTGGTTCGGTAAGCCTACAAAATCGACTCTAGCTCATCGAACCACCTCCCTCCAGCCTTCGTCCGGTTGGGCTCGTATCCCGTATACAATAGTTACGTTGGTGACCTCCACTGGCCATTAGCTTGAGGGTATGCCACCGAAGTGAATCTCTGAGCGATCTTCGTGTTATCACACCATTCCCGTACCATGTTTCCCATAAAGCTGGGTCCCATTATCTCGATAATAGGATTACGGGTATGCCAAACTGCAGCAAATATACCTCCATAAAAATTTAATTATGTTACCTTCCTCAATCCTCGCTAGAGGTACAAACCGACCCACTTGCTAAAGTAGTCCACTACTACCACTAGAAACTTCCACGGCCCACCGCAATCGGGAATGGGCCCACCAAGTCTATCCCCCACTTCGAAAAGGGACATGGAGAGTGCATGACCCCATCTCCTCTGCGCAAGGAGGTGGATAAGGCAGACATGCTTTTGGCATTTCTCGCACTTCTTTACCCAATCTTTGGCATCCTGGGTCATGGTAGGCCGAAGTATCTAACCCTCAAGGCTTTCCGAACTATTGCTCGAGCCCCCTGCATGGTCGGCACAACAATCTTCATGTATATCTTTGATAACGTACCTCCCTTCTTGAGGGATAAACACCTCAAGTAAGGCTGCGTGAAGAACCGTCGATACATTTTATCTCCGATCATCGTGTATCGGATTCTCCATTTATGAGCTTTCCTTTTATCTGGCGGCTCTCTGGGTTCTGCAACACTCGGTAAATACCGGTTCTCCAATCATCTTCACTCAATGACCCCTACCGAGGAAGTCGTAGCTTGCCTCTATAGTGACCGGGGTGATCTTCCCCCTCCTGCGGTGTTGCGTAACTCGCTTGATTTGGACACGCTATCTGCTCTAGAGTTTTCCTCTCGAGGTATCTGTCTAACCTCAAAAGAGTTGAACCTTCCCTACAACTCTGCTACCGCCGGAGGTAGGCTATCATTTTCTCATCTTTGGCTTCGTACCCACCTGTAACCCATTTGGGTTACAAGTTGGGAATCCGAAAATATGACCACCCGACCTGCTCCGGCTCTGCGGCCATCTCGCCTCGAATCAAGGCCTCGTACTCAGCTCCGTTGTTTAAGGTGATGAATTTGAATCTCACCGCATCTTGCATTTTACGGCCCTCTGGATCAATAATCACAATCCCAACTACACAACCCCGCATGGATACGAGATAGTCTTTGCTAAAATAAATGAGCTGCTCGTGAGCTCGGCTCAGCTCGGCTCGTTAAGGCTCGAACTCGGCTCGCTCGAATAGCTAAGCGAGCCGAGCTCGAGTATCATTAAAGCTCGATTGTGTTATCGAGCCGAGTGAGCCTAGCTCGCGAGCTACTCGTTAGGCTCGTATAAGCTCGTACTAATATATATTTTAAAATATATAATAATTATTATCATTTTTTATTTAATATATTTGTGGAACCCTAATTTCTAATTTTCCAATTTACACACAGAAGTCGAGAACCCTTCATTTCAAACGCACAGCTGCAATCCTTCATCTTTGCGCCGTCGCCATCCCTCCTTAGCCCTAGCGCCATCGCCCAGCCCGGCTTGCTCGTCGCCGTCGCCCCGGGCCCCAGCCCCAGCCTGCTCGTCGCCGTCGCCCCCAAGCCCATCGCCATCGTCGTTGCTCCCTAGTCCCTACTCTAGCTCCGTCGCCGTCGCCCCCAACCCTTGCCCGTCGCCGTCTCCGCCAAATCTCCCGCCCTAATGCCATTGACGGATACGCCAATCATCTCTCCAATCTTTTTAGAAATTGGTAATAATAATTTCGCACTTATTATGCTTTGATTTTACTTTTTAATTTCTCGGTGTCATAAAAGCTACTACCATACGCATGATTTGTAAGACTTGGGAGATCAATGATCGTGTCTTTGGTAGTTTGCGACAAGGATTCATTTTTATTTGGTTATACAGTGTGAAATTTGTGTTAAATAATTTTGGCTTGTGAAATTCGTTAAGGTTACGCTAAGAAGCCATTATCGATTATGAAGCGAGTCGAGTGACAGACATTTAAATCAATAATCTCCCTATTTATGTATGTGAATTATAAATGTATAGTGAACCATAATATAGCAAAATATGGTACATGATTTTTAAAACCTTAAATCTTCTCTGGATATCGTAGTCATATCAATTTCACAGATAGAGTTCTTCCTCTTGATTTTTGTGGAATTTCATCTAATGATTCTATATTGAATTTGCATATTGAGAGAATCACAGAGCGGTTAAGCTTTTAGTTCGGGCAATATAGTTTGCTTGTGAAATTTTTATAAGGGGAATTACCTTTCTTTATAATTTGGTTATTACCTTATTTTCTAACTTAAGGCTTATCAATTCTTTGTACATATGACCACGCCAATTTGGAATTTCATCTAATGTTCAGTAATTGTTTAATAATTCATTACATAATTATATCTACCAAATAATTTTACTATGTACAATCTCTTTACATAAATTGCCACACAAACAATGAACAAAGATTACCGAAAAAACCAGTGATATCAGAAATATGATTAAACTGTTTTCAGCTTTTTAAAGTTATTTCCACTACTTTCTACAACAAACTTGCTGCTATTTCAAGATTCTCCCAACAAGCACTTTATTTAGGTACTAATATATAATCATTTTCATTCTTTAAATGCAAAATAGGATGTCCAGTCCCCTTTTCAACTCACACGAAGGTTCATGCTCAAGTGTTGGTATGGATCGGATCAATGATAATGTGGAGCAAGATGTTGAAATTGAAGCAAATGTTGATGACATGAGTGAAGAAGAGTTGGAAAGAATAGAAGAACAACCCAATGAAGATGGAGGGGAAGATAAAGGTGAAGATCCAATACTTTTTGATAGAAAGAAACGGAAAAAAACTTCAATTGTATGGGACAATATGAAGATTGTGAAGTTGCCTAACGGAGCAGAAAAAGTGTAATGCAATCATTGTAAGGAGTATTTTACCAAGAGTGCAAGTGGAGCTACATCCCAACACAAACGTCACCTAAGTTCATGCCTTCGAGAAAAAACTCGGCCGGGAGTGGGGATCAAAGCAAAGTGAAGCAAAAATATTGTCTTTTACGGATGGACAATCCAATGGTATCAGCTCTATTACCAACTTTTCATATGACCACGCTAAGGTACAAGAGCTTGCATCCCATATGGTTCTTGTACATGAATATCCATTTTCTATGATGGATCATGTTGTTTTTAATAAGTTCATGAAAGCCGCCACACCATTTTACAAAATGATTACCCGTCAACAAGTTAGAGAAGATTGCTATACTACCTATCAACTAGAAAAGAAAAATTGAAATCTGTGTTAAAGGGTGTTAGTAGGGTTAGTATAACTACTGATTTGTGGAAATCTGAACATAAACTTCGGTATATGGTTGTGACGGGTCATTTTGTGGATGCTGATTGGTTGTTACAAAAATGTGTGTTGGACTTTTGCAATGTTCCACCTCCACACACAGGAGTCATTATTACCGATGCTTTGGGTAAATGTTTCGATGATTGGGGAATTGAGAATAAAGTGTCTAGCATAAGCGTAGACAATGCCGCTTATAATGATGTTTGCATTAGGAGACTTAGACGAGGATTTTGTTCTAAGAAAGTCCCTAAGTATTGGTGGAAAGATTTTTCATGTGAGATGTTGTGCACATATACTTAATCTTATAGTGCAAGATGGTCTAAAAAATCTTGATGAGGTGATTGATGTTGTTAGGGATGTGGTCAAGTACTTGAAAAATTCAGAGTCTCGTCTTATTCAATTTGCAAAAATTGCAAAACATTGGCAATTACCCTCTCGAAAATTGATTCTAGATTGCCCAACTAGGTGGAACAACACATATCTCATGTTGGCTTGACTTTAGAATTCAAGGATGTATTTTCGAGATATCAAGACATCGACCCAGGTTTTACTTATGTTCCAAGTGAATTTTTAGTGGTTGAAAGTGGAGGAAGTATGCAAATTCTTAGCCATATTCCATGAAATAACAAACATGATTTCTGGATCCTACTATCCCACTTCTAACATTTTTTTCTTGTGGAGCTTTATAGGGTGAAAGAGCTTTTAAATGAAAAAGTTGATGATATTTCTGATAATATTAGAAGAATGACTTTGAGCATGTCGGAAAAATTTGATAAATATTGGGGAGAAAGCAATGTGTTATTGTCAATAGATGCTATTCTTGATCCGAGGTATAAAATGGTACTTATTGATCATGCTTTTCCGGTTATTTATGGTGAGATAGAGGCTGTGGCTAAAATTGATGAAAACAAAGTGCTTCTTTATGAGCTTTACAATGAATATGTTGAGGCTTATATCTCATCTCATGCCGAAGATCCAAAAAGACAGCAGCTAAATCGACAAAATAGAAACTTGATGAATAAGCGGGCAGCCGTTAAGAAACTTAGAGTTAATGTTCTTACTAGTAAGGAAAAATTTCTTATGCATGTCACAAATATTGATAAGACTCCACCGGAGAAAATGGATTTGGATGTGTATTTAGAAGAAAATAGGTATAGTTGCGGTGATGTCTCTGCCAATCTTGATGTTTTAGCATGGTGGAAATCGGAAAGATTGAGGTTTCCGATATTATCAAGGATGGCAAGTGATATTCTATCTATTCCGGTTACAAGCGTGGCCTTTGAACCTACCTTTAGTGCTGGTGGTAGAGTAATTGATGATAGACGAGCTTCTATGACGGTGGATACAATGCAAATGCTACTTTGTGGCAATGATTGGATCCGCAATGTTTATGGAATAAAAACTCGGCCTCGTGTAAGTGAAACAAACCTTTTAGTATTCTAATAATTTGTTGATTGTTTTAATTTTTGCAAGTATTATATTGTATTATATTTATTTATATATAGTGACTTTCTCATTTTTATTTTGTAGGATTCATTGGATGTTGTTGAATCGTCATATCATGACGTTGAACTCCCCGATCAAGATTGAAGTGGTGCAAGAAAAACAATGACTTGTGATGTTTTGTGTTGATGTATCGCAAACTTGAATTTTATTTTGTTGATGTAATATGGAGTATCTAGAATGATGGATTTATGTTTCATGTTTTAATTTGATGTTTGTTGATTTATTAAATTCATGAATCGATAATTTATGTTTTAAGTTCAGATTTATTTTGCAATTTTAGGCTGATATTTTGCTTTAAAAAAAAGCAGGTTAACTAATTTCGAGCTCGAGCTCGAGTTCGAGCTCTATCGAGCTTAGCTCGTTTAGTTAAACGAGCCGAGCTCGAGCTCGAGCCGAGTATAATTTTGAAATAAGCGAGCCGAGCCGAGCCCCATTTTCAGCTCGAAAACCTTAACAAGCGAGCTCGAGCCTAGCTCGAAACACTGATCGAGCCGAGTTCGAACTCTTGGTACTCGAGCTCGCTCGGCTCGAATAATGGCTCTAGATACAGAGCCGTCCACATATACCTTCCATTCTCCTTCCTACATTGAACGTGTACCCTCCCGAATAAAATCGAGACAGGCATGTGCTTTGATGGTCCTTCGTGGCTCAAAATCCACATCATACTCCCCGGCTCGGCGACCCATTTGACCATCCTCCCGAGAGATCAGCTCTGTCGATTACCTATTTCGGAAGGTAGTTAGTCTGAAAAATAACCTTATGTGATAAGAAATAAGGTCGTAACCTCCGAGCCGTGACCATTATAGTCGTGGCTGCCTTCTCTATTTACGAGTATCTCTCTTCGCTCCTTGAATTAGTTTACTAATATAGTAAACAGGGTTTTAGGTTGATGATCATCATATTTTAGTGATAAGAAATTTTCGACCAAACAAAATATCGAACCCAAGGGACTAGGAGTACAATGGAGCCTCGAAAACATACGTTTCCATAGAATTATAGTGGCTAGTCAAGATTGCAAAATTAAAGCAACAAAATGACAATCACAAATACGACAAGCGATTAAACCAAGCAATCAACAAAGGAATAACAAGGATGAGATAGAAGTGCTCGGGTGCAAATCACCAAAGACTCGTCAAATTCGGATCATCAACAATCAAGTGTTCATTCAAAGAGGGATCATAGGGATAACCAACAAATAGTTCAAATAAAACCGTACTTGATAAGCCTAGGTTCTAAATGATCGATAAAGCACGTAGGAATGTAAGAGACGGCACTCTCACCCCTCACTAATCACAAGCAACAACAAGTAATCAATGTGCCTTAATGAGGTTCTAATTAATCAACCAAGTATCCTTGTGTTAACCAAATATCCACTTCAATCACATAAGCAAACCTAACACCTATGCATCAATTCAATCAACCAAGTATCCTTGCATTAATTAAATCAATAAACACAAGATCAAAGCTCACATTAGCAATTAAATCATTCAAAGCATCATTAAGACAATTAATCACCTCAACAAATGAACACCCAATCATCAATTCACCAAAATCAACTCATCAAGGGATCATTACACCCAAGCATATATGAAATTTAGCCTATCATGGCTAATTGAAAGAAACCCTTGAACAATAAGTAAATAGAAAACATGATTAAGCTGGAATTAGATAACAAAACTGAAAATAAATGGTAGAAGTCACCTTGTTGGAGTTTAATACAACTTGTTTGATTCAATTCTAGCTGCTATTGCTCTTGGAAAATGAAAATCTACAAAAATATGAAGAACACCTAACACCGTGTGTTTGTGTGTGCAGAGGATTGTTGAGACTAACTTAATCCAATGTTCTAATGGTGTGGAATGCCCTTTAATGCTGCTAAGAGAGAGTATATATAGTGGGTAACAAATGGGATATCTTACTTTGCTAAATACCCCTTAAGAAAGCCTAATTTTCGTCCATAAAATCGCAAAACGCGCATAAAACGTCACACTTCGGTAGTGACTCGGGCGATGACTCGGTCGAGTCACTTTTGGTTGCCCGAGTCACTTCTCTCCGTAAAATAACCGACTCGGGCTGCTCTAGGATGTGACTCGGGCGAGTCACTTTGCTTTGCCCGAGTCACCTAGCCACGTGAATCTTCCAACTCGGGCATCGTATTTGGTGACTCGGCCGAGTCGGGGTGGCTTGGCCGAGTCGCTTGGCTACGTAAACATCATGACTCGGGCATGTAATATGTGACTCGGGCGAGTCACTTTGGTTCTGCCCGAGTCACTTTGCTCATATGCCACCTCTCGCTTCGTTTGTTCATATCTTCTTCGTGCGAACTCCGATTTCCCGATTCTTGTTGCTCTGCGACCCTCTTCCAGCTCTCTATCCAATGATCTAAGACACCTCTTCATAGTAATTGATTTGATTACCTGAATTTCTTCTCAAAGTTGATTGTTTCCTGCATAAATGAACTTTGTCACACATAGCCAATTTGAGAGCACATTAGAAAGCAAAATACAATCAAATCAATGCAGTCATGCACTAAAAAGTCTATACAAATTCACCCTAATCAAATTCCCTCAAATTTAAGGTGTTGCTCGTCCCGAGCAACGAAACACTAAAACACGAATAAGGGTGAATTTTTGCAATTATGTCACACGGCACGAAGATGAAAATAAGATAATAGACTCATCAATGATCACAAGCATTCAATGCTACTCTCCACTAACAATCAAAGGTTTCTTGTTTTGACAAATGCAAATTCAAATGCTCACTCTATGCTCCTCTCAAGGAGTGTTTCTCTCACTCTCAAGTGTATATGGGAAATGTAAGCACTCAATCATCAATTCACAACAATACACACCATATGCTTGCCAATAGACTCAATCTCAATCATCAATTTTGTGTGTCAACTATGAATCAAAGAGGTCTTTTTCCAATGTTGTAGTGTAAGCTTTTTGGATTAGGTGGTTGAATTTAGGAAGAAGTGACTCACAACTAGTAGAGCAAATGAGAGTTGATTAAGCAATTCAATACACTTCATCTCAAGTCTCAACAATCATACTCTTTCTTTTCTTTTTCATTCTTTTCAAATGTAATTCACCACCACACTCCTATGAGTCTTTCTTTTCATTCATGCTCAAAATTGAATTTCTCTTTCTCATTTTTCTTTCCTTTTTTACCATTCAATTTTTCTTTCTCTCAACCTTCTTTCTTTTCTTTCTTCTTTCTCACAACAAACTTATCAAATCATACCACCACACTTTTTCTTTTAACTTCACCAATCAATTGCCAACAATCATGCTCTACTAATCATATGGACAAAAGCTCATAAAGATAGGCAAAACGGCTTTAATTTCACAAGCTTGCCAAAGAATAAAGAATTAAGGCTCAAATTGGCTTACTAGGGAAGTTAATGTCAATGGTGGGGTAGAATTTGGCTAAGTAGCTTTTTAAACCAAACAAGGCCTCTAATCATCTTCATAGATCAACACAAAATTCAACTTCAACTAGTCTAGAGGCAAGTTCTAGCATGCAAAGTCACAAATGATGCACTCAACAAGGAATCAAACCGTTTAACGTGCACGATTCAAATAGCCTCAAAAGCTCACGGGTTTAACAATTAGCAAAAAGAGTAAGCATCATCCATCACACTCATCTTCACAAACCCATTTTCATGCTAGTATTGAGCAACACATCAACTCATATCACATCTCAAAGCCCATATATCCATCAATCAAAGCATACATGCCATGTACATATTTCCAACACATCTCCCTTCTCATATTTCCACCAAAAATGCACTCAAAGATAGGCATGCAATCCACAAATAAACTCAACTTCACAAAAATTTTCTCATGCTAATGAGAGGCAAGTTGGTGCAACAAAAATGGTATACTAACACACCCCCAAACTTTTTATTGCCAAACAATTAAAAGTTTGGTAAGATAGTTAGCCAATTGAGTTGCACACAACTACCCAAATCAATCGACAATCACAAGTCTAACAATAATCCAAACACATCAAAATATGCCACCAAGATGAGATTAAAACGAACAATTCACCTAAGAAAGAGTGAAAGAAGTGTAACAATATAAGTACAATCCAAGAGTTCAAGAGTAAACATTAATCAACAAAAGACAAGGAAAGAAATCTTCAAACTCTCGCATCAAGAAGGAGGAAAGCCCGGAAAATGTCCTTGTGCAACATGCCATTCAAACATAGCACGCCGCATACGGAGCCGCTCGTCGCTTGATATCTCCATTACCGCCACTCTCTCCGTGAGACTCCTCATGTTGTTGTTCATTGTACGTACACTCGAAGTCGATTGTTGCGATTCTGTTCTTCGTACATAAACATGAGATGTATCCGGATAAGAATGAGGTGGCTGGTCCGTGCATCCTGTTCTTGATGTTGTGCTTCCTCATCTCGTCTCGGTGCTCGCTTGAACTCCCTCGTTCTCTTCTTGGTCTTTTCTCCCTTCTTGCTTCTTGCCCTTCCGGCATTCCCCTTAACAATCTTCGATGGGCCTCGTACCCAACCGCCAATTTTCCTCATTAAATACCGTGAAGAGAGCCGGGTTCGTGAGTGGGAACCTTCCACCTTCATGCATCATGAGACACCAAGTACTTCCTACTTGCTCAATGATATTCATTCTCGCCAAAGCCCGAATGCTTAACTTGTTTTCGCCACTGAATTATTTCATCTTCCTCACTTGGCTCCCATCCATAATGCTCTGCTATCAAGGTGATCAGTCCTCCTAGAGCGCAGATTTTACCTTGTATTGCCACCCCAAATGTCCCATAAAGTAAATACCAAAATTCAGAGGAATTCTATTCATCATGCAATGAAGAATATACAATTCTTCTTTCCTCACGGTTCCACATTCATATCGAGCAAACACGGTATTAGATAGGATCCTATGCACAAGCCGAAAAATGGGATTCCGAATGTTAGAGGCTTTGGCTCTCTTCGGGTTGTAAGAGCAGGAACTTCCGGGAGTGTCGTTGGAGATGCGATCCCACATGCTTTCCAGATCAAATTCATTCATGGCTCAAGGACGCTGCTGAGACTTTCTTTCTTGTGCAAAAATCTCATTCATTTCTTCTCGACTCGTAGTTCTTGAGGTGTTGCACAAGCTGAATCTGAGCTTGAAAGGGACTGCATTCTAATCATTTTGAACCTCTAAAGTACTTAGCATCTCTACAACTGGACTCAAGTAGGTATCGAGGACAATGATAAGAAGTCCTTCCACCCGATGTTAGCAAACAAGCTGCTCTACCTCTTCTTGCAAGCCCAAAACCTCCGCCTCTCTATCAAAGAATTTTGTGGCCTTGAAATTGGTCTGTATAACTTCAACAAAATTTTCTCGTAGACCTCCCTATTGGTACCAAAAGTGATCCCGAAATTTTCGGGCCTTTTACCACATTTTCCAAAGCAATATGCATTCATACCCTCTTCAATGCTAAAAGGGCCTGATTTCTTGAAGATGAACCCACTCTGGACATTTTCCTATACAAACATGATCAACTTAAATCATTAAGACAACCCAAGGAAACTCAATGCCAAGACTTTACAACTTCATATTCACTCATAATCAATTAATCTCCACAAAACAAAAACTTCATCTTGGCCACTATGTGATTCACAACAATTCATTCAAAATATGAGAAACTCCTCCATAATCAATTCATTCCCAACATCATGAGAATATTGCAACATACTTTAAAAGAATTTTCATATATCTCATTCATCCACAACATTCATTCCAAATTCACCAAAAACTCATTCTCATTCCTAATTCAATTCAACTAGCATGTGACTTGAAAAACAAAATTGGACAAATAATTGACAAACCCATGCCATTTTAGCACTCCCCATTATCAATTCATGCACAAATTCATCAATTTCATCCAAATTCTACTCAAAATCACAAACTTCAAATTAACCCTAAGTTCATGCCAATCTCTAAAAATTCAATAAAAGAGAAGAGAAAAGTGAGAAAGGCTTACCTTAGTAGATTAGGAATGAGAGGAAAAATCACTTAGAAGGATTTCCCGAGTCAATTATACCCGAGTCACACAATTTCAGCGTGAGATATGGACGAACGCGCTGCTTCCCTTTCTCTCTTATTTTGACCGATTCTTTTAGTGGGTGGTGTGTGAAATTGTGTGTTGTGTGTGTTATATATGGGAAGGGGTTAAAGTGGGGGCGTTTTTGCAATAGATGAACTACAGGGGGACCAAAACGCGAAATAAAAAAAACGTACTGCCTGCGCACGCGACTGGCCGGGTCAACGCGTGACTCGGGCGAAAGTCTTTCTTGGTTGCCCGAGTCGCTTCTCTTCGGCAAACCTGTGACTCGGCCTGGATAAATCGGACTCGGGCGAGTCGGATTTCGCTTGCCGAGTCACCTCCTTTCGTAAATCATCCGACTCGGGCTAGACATAGGTGACTCGGGCGAGTCACTCTTCGATTGCCCAAGTCGCCACCCTTCGTAAAATCCCCGACTCGGCCTAGGCATAGGTGACTCGGGCGAGTCACTTCAGGCACCGCCCGAGTCACACTTCTCATTTTTACGAATTTGACTCGTTTCTCCCCTTTTTTCACCACTCTTCCCGCATCATGTTAGTTCAATCCCAACAACAACACAACACAATTATCAACTCATTAGAACACACAACACCCAATTTTAGTGCGACACGATTATGAAAACGAATACCCCCAAACTTTTTCATTGTTACACAATAAAAATTTGGTAAGAAAGTATATCATATGAGGCGTGCACTAAAATGGAGACAACAATTCATATCAAAGACAACCCGGCAAGGGTGTGCGCTGTCTGCAATGTCAAAGTGCTCAATGTAAACAAAACAAGTACATTTACCAAAATTCACCCTCATTGACTCAAAATTTGCACTTCTAACACTCCTATGCCTCCACCACGTACCACTTCGTCCCTCAAGCATGTAAGTTTCCACACAGTCATTAGCAACTCCAACACCTAACACAAACCAAACACACTTATTGAAAGCGAAACGAACACGAAACAAAGAAAACAAGAAAAGGATGGGTTGCCTCCCATCTAGCGCTAGTTTTAACCCTATGCCGGACGGAGCGTGAGTTGCTCAACTTTCCTCTAAGAATTGCTCATCCACAAGGCCGATTTGAGAGGGTGCAAGATAATGCTTGATTCTATGACCATTAACCACAAACTTATCACCTCTCTCATTTATCAATTCAACGTGGCCATAAGGAAATGATTGCACCACCACAAACGGACCACTCCATCTAGACTTTAGTTTTCCCGGAAAGAGCTTCAATCGGGAATTGAATAAAAGCACTTTATCACCTTCCTTAAACTCCTTTCTCTTGATCCTTTGGTCATGCCATTTTTTCGTCATCTCTTTGAGCAATTTGGCATTTTCATAAGCATTCTCACTAAATTCTTGAAGCTCATGGAGTTGCAAAATCCTCTTCTCACCACACAAATCATTATCCAAATTCACCTTTCGAGTAGCCCAATACGCCTTATGCTCCAACTCCACCGGTAAATGGCATGCCTTTCCAAACACCAATTTATAAGGAGACATCCCAATAGGAGTTTTGAATGTCGTATGGTAAGCAGACAATGCGTCATTTAACTTCTTAGACCAATCCTTTCTTGAAATGCTCACCGTTCTCTCCAAGATCTTTTTAATTTGGTGATTAGACACTTCGCAAGTCCATTTGTTTGAGGATGGTAAGGTGTGGAAACCTTGTGTGACACTCCATAACTAGTTAAAACATTAGCCAACAATTTGTTCACGAAGTGGCTACCCCCATCACTCACCAACGCTCTTGGCACACCAAATCTTGCAAAAATGTTCCCCTTTAGAAACTCGATCACAGTTTTGGCATCATTGTTCTTTGTTGCAACAGCTTCAATCCATTTAGAGACGTAATCTATGGCTAGCAAAATGTACTCATTGCCAAAGGAATTAGGAAAAGGTCCCATGAAATCCATGCCCCAAACATCAAATAATTCAACTTCAAGCATGTTGTTAAATGGCATCTCATCCCTCTTCGATATGTTCCCACTTCTTTGACACTTGTCACATCTCATCACAAAATCATTGCAACTCTTGAACATTTTTGGCCAATAGAAGCCTGATTGAAGAATCTTAAAGGTGGTCTTTTCCTCCATAATGTCCTCCACAAGGTGATGAATGACAATGAGTCATTATACTCTCCCATTCCTCTTGAGGCACACATCTTCTAATAATGGAATCAACCCCTTTCTTGTACAAGAAGGGATTATCCCAAAAGTAATCCTTCACATCCTTCAAAAATTTCTTCTTCTCATGTGGTTTCAAGTCATAGGGCAACCTTCCTACTACAAGGTAATTAGCAAAGTCCGCGTACCATGGCCCCTCTTCTCCATCCTCCTTGGTTTTGATAGCAAATATATGCTCATCCGGGAACTCCTCTTTCACTTCACCCCCTTCCTCATCATACCCTTCATCATGCTCCAACCGTGACAAATGATCGGCGATTACATTTTCACTCCTTCTTATCCTTGATGTCCAAGTCAAATTCTTGTAGGAGTAGAATCCACCGGATAAGTCTTGGCTTAGAGTCTTTCTTCGTCATCAAATACCTTATGGCCGCATGGTCGGTGTAAACGGTGGTTTTCGCACCTACTAGGTAGGGTCGAAATTTATCCACCACATACACCACCGCTAAGAGCTCCTTCTCCGTTGTAGTGTAATTGAGTTGGGTAGAGTTAAATGTCTTGGACGCATAATAAATGGCTCGAAACTTCTTCTCCCTCACTTGTCCCAACACAACACCCATAGCCCAATCACTAGCATCACACATCACCACAAAAGGCTCCTCCCAATTTGGTGCCACAAGGATAGGTGTAGAAATCAATGCTTCCTTTAAAGCCCTGAAAGCAAACAAGCAATCATCATTAAATTCGAAAGGAACATCTTTCTCAAGCAAATGTGAAAGGGGTTTAGAGAGTTTGGAAAAATCCCTTATAAATCTTCTATAAAAACCGGCATGTCCAAGGAAAGAACGGATTCCCTTGATGTTTGTGGGTGGAGGAAGCTTCTCAATGGCCACAACCTTGGCTCTATCCACTTGAATTCCTGCATTAGACACATGATGGCCAAGAACTATCCCATCCCTTACCATAAACCTGGCATTTTTCCCAATTTAGGACAAGGTTAGTTTCTTGGCACCTCTTAAGAACACTCTCAAGATTAGCTAAGCACACATCATATGAACTTCCAAAACTGAAAATCATCCATAAATATCTCCATCACATTTTCAATCATATCATGAAAGATAGACATCATACAACGTTGAAATGTTGCGGGAGCGTTACACAATCCAAATGGCATACGCTTCCACGCATACGCTCCATAAGCACATGTAAAAGTAGTCTTCTCTTGATCTTCGGGGCAATCATGATTTGATTGTACCCGAATAACCATCGAGAAAGCAATAAAATGCATGTCCACTTACACGATCCAACATTTGGTCCATAAAGGGAAGGGGAAAATGGTCTTTGCATGTAGCCTTATTCAATTCTCTATAATCTACGCACACTCTCCACCCGGTCGCTACCCGTAGCAATGACCTCGTTGGAGTCGGTGGTAATCACCGTCATCCCTCCCTTTTTGCTCACCACATGTAAAGGAGATACCCACGGGCTATCACTAATAGGAAAAATCATACCGAATCAAGGAATTTAATCACCTCTTGAATTAAAGGGTTAACCCGTCTTTGAGGTTGCACTATAGCCTTACTACCCTCTTCTACCCTTATTTTATGCATACAAATAGATGGGTTAATCCCTTTCAAATCATCAATACACCAACCCAAAGCACCTTTGTTTCTAGCTAGCACATGCAATAATTTCTCAAGTTCATTAGCACTTAAAGTAGAAGAAACAATCACGGGTACCTCATTTCTTCATCTAGATAAGCATACCGAAGGTGATCGGGTAGAGGCTTGAGCTTGTCCTTCTTTTCCTCCAATTTAGGCACCTCTTCTCCTTCTATCTTCAAGGGTAGAAATTTGGGTTGCCCTTTCCATTGATCACATCCCTTTATTTTCTCATCAACTTTGCCCCTACAATCATTAGAAATATGCAAAGAAAATTCATTAGACTCACCCAAATGTAATGCATGCAAATTTCTATTCAAGAACGAATATGAATCAAGAGACAAAGATGAGTTTGAGAAATCTTCCCATTCATCTTGAATGACCCCGTAATTAAGCTAACAAAGCTAACACTCTCCGCTTGGTCATTCTTCTCCAACGCTTTGTAGATAGAAAACTTGATCTCCTCATTGTTGAAGCACAATTTAAGCTCTCCATCTTTCACATTGATCATAGCCTCCCCGTTGCAAGAAACGGTCTTCCCAAAATAAGAGGCACATCTTGATCTTCCTCCATGTCCAAAATCACAAAGTCCGCCGGAAAGATGAAACGATCTACTTTCACAAGCACGCCCTCAACCATTCCTCTAGGCCTCTTAATTGATCGATCGCAAACCGGAGTGTCATAGAGACCTCATTAATATCACCGAGATCAAGCCTTTGTAAATAGAGTAGGGCATAAGGTTTATGCTTGCTCCAAGATCACATAACGCCCACATTGTATCACTTCCACCAATTTCACAAGGAATTGTGAAACTCCCCGGATCTTTGAGCTTTTGTGGCACACTCTTTTTGGAGCAAGGCGCTACACTCCTCCGTCAAACTCACCGTTTCATGCTCTTGGAGCCTCTTCTTCTTGGAAATTGCATCTTTGAGGAACTTCATGTAGTGTGGCATTTGTTCCAAGGCATCGGCAAAAGGTATGTTGATGTGAATCTTTTTGAAGATTTCTAAGAATTTAGCAAATCTTTCCTCCATCTTTTGCTTCATGAACCTTTTTGGAAAATGAGGTGGAATTGGTGTCTTGGGTACTCCCCATCTATCACAAGGCACATGCTCCTCTTTTTCTATCAACTCCTTGGCCAATTTCCACTTTGGAATTCGAGTTGAACACTCCCTTTTTCGAGCACCTTTTCCTTCTTCTTCATCAAGGCTTCGTCCTTCTCCTTCATCATCCCTTTTTCCTCCTCATCTTCATTGAATCTATCAAACTCATTTTCTTCCTCTTCACCACCCTCTTCTTCAATCTCTTTCTTCTCATGAGAATTCTCCCTTTCAAACTCCCCTTCTCTCGGCATTGATGGTCCATCGTACTTAGTACCACTTCTCAATAGAATTCCCTTACATTGCTCTTTTGGGTTCACCTCGGTATTTGAAGGAAACTTCCCTTTATTTTGCAAATTTCCCAAGGTGTTAGCCAATTGACCCATTTGGAATTCAAGGGTCTTGAGTTGGTGACCATGTTGAGAAATTTGGCTTCTAAACAAGCTTTCCATTTTATCTAGCCTTGCTTCTAGTTTAGCATCTTTCTCTTCCGTCTTCTTGATCAACAAGGCTAACAACTCATCCGTTGATGGTTTCCTTCTCCATTAGGCGGTTTAGCTCCTGGATCAAATCCGGGTGGGAATTGTACGGCTGCTTAGGATTTGCATATGAAAAGTTTTCATTCTTCCGTGCATTTGAGTTGTAGGAGTTGTTACCTTGAACAAATTGGCCTCCTTGTTGAAAAGGGGGTCGGAATTGCCCTTGATTAAATTGCTTCCCTCCTTGGTAGCCTTGTTGATATCCTCCTTGATGTTGCCTTCCCATATAATTTACATCTTCACATGGTCCAACTTGATTAAGAGCTTGCCCATCTTGCATCATTGGAGGAGGAGTGACATCTCTTTGTTGGTTGGCGGTAAGTGAACTCTCCTTATCAATAAGTGTCATCATCATAGACTTCATTAAGTCTCCTTGCTCCACATTGGCTACTCTTTGATTTGGGCCTTGATTGGTGTTCCATTGGGAAGCATTGTTGGCTACACCATCTAAAATCTCAATGGCTTCTTGTGAGGTCAAGAATAAGAAGTCCCCTTAGCACATGCATTCAAATGTAATTGAGATGCTTCATCCACTCCACAATAAAAGAAGCATATTGTTTGCTCCTCCGGAAACCGTGTTGGGGACACGATATCAATAAATTGTTGAAACGCTCCCATGCATCCTTGATACTCTCCTTTGGCTTTTGCTTAAAACCAGCAATCTCATTCCTTGCTTGGACGGTTCGAGAAGGAGGATAGAATTTAAGCAAAATTTTTGACTTATCTCGTCCCAAGTACGTACACTCCCGGCGGTAAGGTTTTGCTAAGCCATTGCTTGGCCTTTCATGTGAGAGTAAATGCAAACATCCTCAACTTCTTAGCGTCCTCGGTGACACCATTGAACTTCATAGTATCCGCCAACTCCAAAACCTATCCAAGTGTTTGTGAGGATCATCTATCCCATCTCTTCCCTCAAATTGATTCTCCATGAGAAGCTTGATCATAGCTGTGCAATCTCAAAATTATTAGCTTGGATATTCGGCCTAGCTATCCCAACGTAATACTCCCGTAGTTGAGGCTCAAAATAAGCACGAATGGGTCTACTTTCCCTTTGAGGTGGGGGATTTTGTGGGTTTTCATTGTTAGGCAAGGGTGGTGGTGGAGGATTGTATGGAGCAATGTAATTTTGGTCTTGGTATGGAGGATATGGTGGATATGGAGGTGGGTATGGATATGGATTTTGGCCTTGAATTGGAGGTGGTGGATATGGATATGGATAGGGGTAAGGGTAAGGATAAGGATTTTGGGCATTTGGTGGATTTTGATGCACCATCTCTTCTCTTTGAGGTTGGGCACCTCTCAATTCCACTTGGATGCCTTGAATATTGATCTCCCTTCTCCTACTTCATGAGCAACCCTCTCTCCATGTGGGGTGGATCCCCTTCCATTTCTCTATCAAAAGTCCTACGATTCCTCCTCCGATTCCTTCTTCTTGGTGGAGCTTCGTTATCAATTTTCAAAGTTCGAACAAGCACCTACCAAAAAGAGACCAAGTATCAAATTCTTAAAACAAAGATAACAAATAAAAAAATAAATGCCACTAGTAACTCCACTCAACTAGAATTCAAGTTCCACCTAAGTGTCCTCAACTAGTCCCCTGCAACGGCGCCATTTTGATCATCATATTTTAGTGATAAGAAATTTTCGACCAAACAAAATATCGAACCCAAGGGACTAGGAGTACAATGGAGCCTCGAAAACATACGTTTCCATAGAATTATAGTGGCTAGTCAAGATTGCAAAATTAAAGCAACAAAATGACAATCACAAATACGACAAGCGATTAAACCAAGCAATCAACAAAGGAATAACAAGGATGAGATAGAAGTGCTCGGGTGCAAATCACCAAAGACTCGTCAAATTCGGATCATCAACAATCAAGTGTTCATTCAAAGAGGGATCATAGGGATAACCAATAAATAGTTCAAATAAAACCGTACTTGATAAGCCTAGGTTCTAAATGATCGATAAAGCACGTAGGAATGTAAGAAACGGCACTCTCACCCCCTCACTAATCACAAGCAACAACAAGTAATCAATGTGCCTTAATGAGGTTCTAATTAATCAACCAAGTATCCTTGTGTTAACCAAATATCCACTTCAATCACATAAGCAAACCTAACACCTATGCATCAATTCAATCAACCAAGTATCCTTGCATTAATTAAATCAATAAACACAAGATCAAAGCTCACATTAGCAATTAAATCATTCAAAACATCATTAAGACAATTAATCACCTCAACAAATGAACACCCAATCATCAATTCACCAAAATCAACTCATCAAGGGATCATTACACCCAAGCATATATGAAATTTAGCCTATCACGGCTAATTGAAAGAAACCCATGAACAATAAGTAAATAGGAAACATGATTAAGCTGGAATTAGATAACAAAACTGAAAATAAATGGTAGAAGTCACCTTGTTGGAGTTTAATACAACTTGTTTGATTCAATTCTAGCTGCTATTGCTCTTGGAAAATGAAAATCTACAAAAATATGAAGAACACCTAACACCGTGTGTTTGTGTGTGCAGAGGATTGCCGAGACTAACTTAATCCAATGTTCTAATGGTGTGGAATGCCCTTTAATGCTGCTAAGAGAGAGATATAGTGGGTAACAAATGGGATATCTTACTTTGCTAAATACCCCCTTAAGAAAGCCTAATTTTCGTCCATAAAATCGCAAAACGCGCATAAAACGTCACACTTCGCAGTGACTCGGGCGATGACTCGGTCGAGTCACTTTTGGTTGCCCGAGTCACTTCTCTCCGTAAAATAACCGACTTGGGCTGCTCTGGGATGTGACTCGGGCGAGTCACTTTGCTTTGCCCGAGTCACCTAGCCACGTGAATCTTCCAACTCGGGCATCGTATTTGGTGACTCGGCCGAGTCAGTGGTGGCTTGGTCGAGTCGCTTGGCTACGTAAACATCATGACTCGGGCATCAGAATATGTGACTCGGGCGAGTCACATTGGTTCTGCCCGAGTCACTTTGCTCATATGTCACCTCTCGCTTCGCTTGTTCATATCTTCTTCGTGCGAACTCCGATTTCCCGATTCTTGTTGCTACGCAACCCTCTTCCAGCTCTCTACCCAATGATCTAAGACACCTCTTCAAAGTAATTGATTTGATTACCTGAATTTCTTCTCAAAGTTGACTGCTTTCTGCATAAATGAACTTTGTCACACATAGCCAATTTGAGAGCACATTAGAAAGCAAAATACAATCAAATTAATGCAGTCATGCACTAAAAAGTCTATACAAATTCACCCTAATCAGTTGACCCTCCTCCCTCACCAAAGACTGAGCTAAGTGAGACCCCACCTACAGAGAGGTAAAGGTAAAGTGTCTCCCGGTATTGGCTTCGTTAAGGTAGGTAATCGGGCCGATGCTATTTGAGCTCCTCGAACGCCGCCGGCATCGCTCATCCCATTCGAACTTGGATCCCTTCCTAAAAATCCTAAAGAAGGGGTGGCTCCTTTCTCGTAGATCTGTCTATAAATCTACTCAATGTTGTAATTCTTCCGTTCTCTCTGTAACTCCTTAATGTTAGTGGGGGCTGCATGTCAAGCACAGCCTTTCACCTTGGCGAGGTTGAAGTTCAATACCCCGCCGGGTTACCATGTATCCGAGGAATTTCCTGGACCTCACTCCAAAGGAACACTTCGCGGATTTAGCTTCATGCCATTCATCCTTAGCACCGAGAAAGCTTCCTCCGTGTCAGCCACGTGTCCCCTCGCCTTCACACTCTTCACCAAAGATGTCATCTATGTGAACCTCTATGTTTCTCCCTAGCTGGTTTTAGAACATCTTGTCAACCATTCTCGATAGGTTGCTCCTGCATTCTTTAGTCCAAAGGGCATTTTAATATAGCAAAAAGTTCCACCGGCAATAATGAAACTTAACTTTGGAATATCTGGAGGAAAAATCTGTATTTGATGGTAGCCTTGGTAGGCATCCATCATACATAGCAACTCAAATCTAGATGTAGACTCGACTATCCGGTCAATCCCGGGTAAGGGATAATAATCCTTAGGGCATGCCTTGTTCGGATCTCGAAAATCTATGCACATTCTCCATTTCCCCCTGGTTTTGCCTCCAACACTACATTAGATAGACAGTGGAAAATCGGATTTGTTAGATCAGATTTTAGTTTTGATGAGTTAAAATGTATAGGTTAGACAAGCTCATGTAAATAGGATGACCAAATGAGATTATATAGACCAACCGAAGTAGTAAGCTTTGTACTAGGCCGATCGGACTAGGCAAGGTAAATGAAGTCACCGAGACCAGAAGTAGAAGGTAATGCAAGACAATCTTGAAGACATCTGTTGAAGAGAATAATGAAGAGCTCAAGACAAGGTCAAGACCAGCTGAGTAGAATAAGAAAGACAGGTTTTCACCAAGTCAACAATGCATAACTAACTCAAGATCACCGAGATCAGACAATTTTAAAGAAAAGTTTGTTAAGCGGTTTTAAGTTTGTTACAACGAACTAACCGCTTTACAGCATTCTTAGGAGAACTCTTAGCACTCATTATTATGAAATTCACATTCTCGAAAAGCACCCAAAATCTTCAAAAGTTTTCATAGTTTTCTAAGTGTTTAAAGAACACTTACCGTACATCTTCAAATCACAATCTGCACTATAATTTCTAGATTAGCCAGTTAGATTGCTAGATTGAAGGTGAATTGAAGACGGAGATCGTCTAAATTTGTAATTGTAATCGATAGTAAGTCGTAGAGTAAGTAAGTGAGTAGAGACCCTTCTTCAAGTTGAAGAAGGAGAGTGGATGTAGGATTATTTGATCTCGAACCACTATAAATCGTGTGTCATTTACTTTCGTATTTATTTCGTTGATAATCATTGTTTGAACAAACTTGTTTCAGATTGCTTTTAGACCCTAATTCATAGATTGAGTTTAAAATTGTTTCCACTTTGACTTTGGTTTTGGGGATTTGCAATTATCTCTTAAATTGATAATCTAAATTTTATAAAAGATTTAGATAATCTATTCAACCCCCCTTCTAGATTATGTCCTGGAAGGTCTGCTTGATTTCTTCAGCTACTCAATCTCGGGACCAACAAGATTCGCTTAACATGTCCCGCCTCCAGCAACTTGTCTCGCTTCTACCTTCATGATGGCATCCTTTTCTCGGCCCGAAGACTCTTAGTTTTTTTGTTTTACGGGTTTAGCTTTAGGATCCACGTTGAGGTGGTGAAAGGCCACCTCCTCCGGAATACATGTCATGTCAAAGGAAGAAAACAAACATATCTGAATTTCTTCGTAAAGATGTTACCAAGTCTTTCTCCAATTCTAGGTCCAACTAGGCTCCAATCCTCGCCGTACCTTTTTTATCTGATACAGCTTCGACCATCATCAATTGTTCTTCACTCTCATTTTTGGAGGATCAGCTTCCTCCATGATCTTACATCTCTTAGATTCACGATCCACCTCTTTGTCTCTTGTCAAGCTGCGATGCAACTCTTTATCAGCCATCTTTACCGCCGCCACGTCATTGCGATGACTAACGCATCACCGTGGTCTTTCTTCCCGAGACCTCCATCCTCCTGACCAAAATGGATCCGAGGTGTATGGCCCATCTCCTTCTGGTTCGTCTCTCTTAGCATTTCTCCTACCTCTCTCCTTAGACTCCTTTCTCCAACTTTTCGCCCACGGAATGAGTCTCCCTCGGTTGGACCTCCTATTATCATTTAAATTAGTCCTCTCTTCTCGGGAGGGTCTCTCCTCCCGCCTCCCTTCCATCATCTTTCCTTTCTCTTCAACTTTGTCATCAACCTCCTTTCTTTTTTGCCCCTAGAATTGACCCGATCTATGTAGACAAATTCTTTAAGATGACTCGCTTGAATCATCCTTTCAATCTCATCACGTAAGTGAAAACAATTATTAGTGTCATGCCCATATTCATTATGGAAACGACAAAACTTATCGACTTGGGCCTCATCGGCCCTCTCGGATCGTGTCTAAGGAAACTTCATTTCAGTGGTGGTACGATGTCACCTCTAATAGCTCCGCAGTTCCAGCTTTAGGGGGTATATTTGTCAAACTTGGAGCGGGGTCCAGATTTTGGTGCCTTCTTTGGCTCTGCCGTTGAGCCTTTCTTGGCTGATTCCTTCTTTTCTCGGGTCCACCTCGCTGACTTCTCTCTTTGCCTTCCTCACTTCTTCCAAAGTGACATACTTCTCTGTTCTTCTCAGCAATTCATCAAATATCCGAACTGCTTCTTCGCCAGAGAGGAGAATAGGTCTCCTCTCGGAGGTTCTGGTGAAAGCATTAATCTTCACTTCTCGGGGTGGCGGTTGGGACTTCCATTGCCGCCTGATTGAATCTCTTCATGAAGGCTCGCAAGCTCTCACTTCATGTTGAACAAAGTCAGCGTAGCTCTAGGTTGTCTCCTTGCACCGCGAATCGGGTGCAAAAATAGCTCTCCAAATTGCTCGAAAGAGCCAATGGAGTTGGGCTCGATTGGCTAAACCATTGTTGGGCCGCTTTAGACAGAGTGATTAGAAAGACCTCTGCACTTCACACCCTCCCCATATCGATGGAGGAGGGCCCGAATTTTGGAATCTCACCAAGTGGTCATAGGGGGTCGTACCATTATATTCATAAGTAAGAGGTTTAAAATTGCTAGGCAATTCATCTTGTAAAATATTCTCGAATTGACAACATGTAACGGGTCTAGGCATAATAACCCGAATTTTCATCCGGTGTTTCATGTTATCCATCTGCTTTTCTTAGGGACTCCGATCTCGGTCCTTCATGGCTTCGACCGGGGTATCTCCCGAACCCTCTTCCACATCCTCAATCTTACTCCCTCGCCGTAGGGGGTTGTATCCTCCCCGTCCCAGCCTTCTTCCTGACCAGCCTCCCTTGGTCCTGGGAATTGCCGATCTCCTTTCTTGGGCTCCTTCGCTCCCGTGACCTCCTCCTAGTTTCTAGACTCCAACTCTCTTCTTCGCTCTTGCTGATGCTCGCCTTGCCTACCCCCTGTGCTAGGATCGAGTAGGCGGTGTTTGTCTTCCGTGCGGGTGGGGGTCCTCCTCCGACATTGCTCTTGCCACGGCTCGAGCTATCATGTCATCCACCGCTCTTGAGTGAGAGCGATGGGGGCAGCTGGTTCTCGCACTCTGTGAGGTGTCCACTGGACGGAGCGTTAGTGGTTCCCGGGACCCAACTATAGGGATTCCTTCGGAATCGCAGAGGAAGAAGCAGTAGGTTAGCCTCTCTCTCTCTCTCTAACAAAGACTCGCTTCTTGGGTGGCGCCGACCAGAGTTGAGTTTTCGCCTCGTACCACCGTAACAAGTGGTGTTCCTCCGGTTGTTGGGCACAGCAGTGGCACGGGATTGGATGCAGCTTCACCCCGAGTTGAATTTGCGGGGTCCTTTCCCGAGCCGGTACTAGTGCAATCGGCCTTATGGGTGTACACTACCATGATATCTTCCTTTAAAAATGACGGAAAAGAAGTTGAAACTCACGTCTAGCTCTCCTATCCCACAGACGGCGCCAATTGATGCGTAAAACTGACTGGTCCGTTTTCCCACCTGATTCCATGTGGGTAAAGCCTTTACGCAGTGTAATCCTTAGCTCCTCTCACACAAACGTACTGCAAAACACGCCGGAGGGTTCTCCGCGTAGGCACTCCGACGCTCAAGTTAGATTACCGGAAAACACTCAAGAAAGTACGTAAGAAGTAGCTAAGTAAGAGTGATAATTATTCGATACCGTTACCTCCCTTCGGGTGCATTATTATACGTACTTTAGGAATAATAACCGCTTATTATGGTTTTTCGCATTATCCATACGTTCCCTCATGATGTCGTGCGTGGATATCGCCTTTTTCAAGAAAACTGATTGTGCCTACGATTTCCCTCCTCGACGGAAGTTGGACCTACCAATGAAGAATATGAGGAATATTCCTCGACTTGGGCCTTAATCTTCTCATCTCGATTGTTACTTCTCGCGTTTCTCGATCTTATCGGATAATTCGCCCCTATGGGCTTGATTAATGCTTGCTTATGGACTTCTGGGCCTTGGCCGGCCTCGCGGCCCATCTCGCAGATAGGTTCGGGCCTCGCAGCCCACCTATAGTGAGGTTTGGGCCTCGTGGCCCATCTCGTATCCGTGCCCGGGCCTCGTGGCCTCGCCCGTAGTTAGGTTTAGGCTTTTGGCCTCTCGAAATTAGTCTGGGCTTAGGCCCACCTCAAGTTTTTCTCCCTCTATTGAGGGTATTCGGTTATGCTATTGGGCCCTATTGGGCCGAATATCCATGGGCCCTACATATAATTGGGTCTGTCATTTTTATACGCATTAAATATGACCTTTTAAAATTTAAAATTTGATAAACGATCTAATTAATTGTTGCAAGTCGATACACCTGGTCAAATTCCCTCCAAAAATTCTGCCCTAAAAGTGTTTTTCCTCCAATTTCAAAGATTTAACCGAATCATAACTTAATTAACAGCTAGGACAAAATATGCACGTAAATTGATTATTTGAATACATAGGGACCAACTTTAAAATTGAAAAATTCCTACAATACCAAATATGCAATTAACCCAATGCGAATCAATTAATTTCCATTATCAATGAAAAAAACTTTCTTTTTTATTTTTCCTTTAGAAAATCGGACGAGACTCCAGGAACGGTAGAGAGAGTGAGCGATTGTCACCAATTCCATTAACTGATTTGAACGTTGTTTGAAGCTCCTCTTGCGACGATCCTAGGGTTCTTGATTGCTCCTCAAATCGGACGAGACTCCAGGACTGGTATTTGTAATTAATTTATAAAAACTTTTGATCAAGATTCTGTTTAGCTGAGATTATGAGCTCTTTAAAACTGCTTATAAGCTTTTCTAGGATTTCAAAGTGTCTAGTAAAATGAAAGTTGCAAATTTATATAAACAAAAAAAAAAATCAACTAATCTATATTAATAAAATTATTACAATAATTAATAAATCTTAAAAATTGTGAATTTGTATACAAATAATAGAGTTCATTTTGTATGAATAAGTTTCACTGTAAAATTGATTTAGAATTAATATCTTATTATAAAACAATTAATACAATTTAATGAAACATTAAATTATTTAATGGAACAATTAATATCAATCAAAATTAATACCTTATACTAGAAAAAGTTAATACTCTTTATAAAATTTGTTCACACAAGACTTTGCCATGCTATAAATTGGTAGGACAAAGAGCGGATCAAGAATTTAATAATTGAGTGAAGTGAAATGTAAATATTTCGACACGATAAAATTTATGCACAATAAAGTATTCGCTCGCTTAAGTTGTGTCCTACGAAATTTCAAAACATAATATATATGTCTTTCCATTATGACTGGAGTCATATCATCTTGGGTCCTTTCTACCTTCTCGAGCATATATATATATATATATATATATATATATTAATCACCGTAGCTAATATAATTGATAATTATTTTATTTCATGTATAATTATTTCTCCGACAAATATATATTATATGTTGACTAGCGTGCCCATTAAATTAATATAGCACATGCAGCTGCAGGCCATATTTACATATATATAGTTTTATTTAATCACCAAATCAACCCTACCGGATTTAAAATCCCCACAATCCACAACAGATCGACAGCCTAAAGAGTAATCACTTTTAATTAATACAACATGCAGGCCTTACTAGATAATTTATTTAATATTTATAGAAAATTATGTAAAAACTACCAGTAGGTTCAATAAGTTGTGAACATAGTGTACATTGCAAAAAGAATACACTATTCAAAGATAATATTGTAATGAGCTATTTGGGAAAAAAAAAAATCACCTTTAAAGTGTATATCAATTATTATATATTTTTTCTATCCCAATAAAAAATTATATTTTTCTCTGCAATAAAAGAACATCTTCATCTACTTCAAATCTTCAAGAAAAGAAGTTACAAGAAAAGTTTGAAGATTCGAATTCTATAATCTGTAAGTTTGTAAATCAGTAAGTAGAAAAGTAAGTAAGTAAGCAAAGACCCTTCTACAAATTGTAGAAGGAGAGTGGATGTAGGATATTCATATTCAAGCACTATAAATCGTATATTCTTTACTTTTCTGCGTTTGTTCTTATTTTGAAAGGTTGAGTATAAACTTTTCCGTTGTGAACTTTGATTAATTTAGAAGACTTGTTTGAATCAGACAATCTAAAATTCAAAAATTTTAGATAATTTTTTTATAGGTAAAGGTATTCGCTCCCAAAAGGAATCGAACCGGATCTCCCACTAAAGTGAGGAACCCGGTGGCCAGGTGGGCTAAGCCACATGGTTAGAATTTTAGATAATCTATTCAACCCTATTCTAGATTATCTTGTGAAACTCAGCCGAGGGACCAACAATTAATTGATTATCGAGGCGCATACGTAGTTTTATTAAAGGTAGGGCACAAATTTGTAAAATGATTTGTCTGCATATTAATATAATTATAAATTAAACACATAATTATATTATTTAAAACTTTTAAGATAAATTTTTAAAAATTTAAGCAAAGTTTCTCTTTATCCTATTTTATTCCTCAATTTTTAACTATCAATTAAATAGATCCTAATTCGAAATGCATACAATTAATTCAATCGAATATCATGTAATTTCTAACATCGATCGCATAATTCTAATTTCTTGTATTGATCAATTCAACTTATTATAATTTTTAACATTCAATTCAATTTAATTTTAAACGAATAAAAACCAATATGTGTTCATAAGGGGCAATTATGTTTTTCTTAATCTATTCTTCATCTCATAAAAATAAGGGTAAATTTTTTTCGTATTTGTACTTATTTTCTTCATTTATCAAAACATCTTTCTATAGATTATAACACATTATTCAATATTTTACATGTACCTTTATTTCTGTAAGGACATACACACACACACACATATATATATATAATTATTTATTCTTATATATATATATATATATATATATAATATAATCATTTATTCTTATAGTAACACATATTTACTATTAAAGTAATCTATGTTGTCTTTATAGTTTGTGTGATACCATAAAAACACCGGGATTAAATCTTAGATGGTCCCGTAACTTTGCACCTTTTTTATTTAGTCTCATAACTTTTTTTGGAACAATTTAGTCCCATAACTAATTGAATTGCTCAATTTTCATCCTATGATTATTTTTGGAACGATTTAGTCCCTTAACTAATTGAATTGCTCAATTTCCATCCCATAACTATTTTTTGGAACGATTTAGTTCCATAACTACTTGAAATCATGTTTTTAGGATTTTTTTAGGATTATTTATTCTAGAGATTTGAGGCTATGATATCTCGGTATCCCATATTTCGTATTTTAGTTTCGTTTGTTTTTCTTTTTCTTTTGTTATATAATGATGTGTATTTAACTTAATTATCATGTGTATGATTTTTTTCCATGTAAGTGCTGAAACACAACCCTCACAAGGAAGCCTCAATTTAAAATGGCACGTGCATCATCGCTTGGGTTATTTCCTAACCATGGGACTAAAATTGAGCAAAGGCAAGTAGTCATGGGACTAAATCGCTCCAAAAATAGTTATGGGACTAAATTTGAGCAATTCAATTAGTTATGGGACCAAATCGCTCCAAAAAGAGTTATGGGATGAAACTTAAGCAATTCAATTATGGGCCTAAATCAAAAAGTTGCAAAATTTTGAGACCATTTAAGATTTAATCCCTTAAAACACCCATTTGAGTAGGATCAATCCAGCTTAAAATTCACAGCTTTTTTCTATTTGAACTATATTAATTACACAAATAATTGATTCATAAAATTTTTATATAAGTTTTTATCTATATATATATATATATATATATTGTAGCGCCCCAAGTTCACTTCCTTTTTAAAATAATATCACTTTGGGGCCGAGGCGCTACTAAAATACCATTTCAAACTCATTTCCAGAGATACGATAATAAAATTATTATCTTTATAAGCGGAAGCTATAACCAAATCAAAAATAATACCCCAAAGCAACCGTAAATCAGTGATTCGTACTTGAGAAAGAAGAATTTAACAAATCTCGCTCACATGCGATAATTACACATCAAAAGAAAAAGGGCAAAATATGTTTTGTTACACGTTTCAACTAGTATATTTATACTAGTCAAACAAAAGAACCATTATTTTTCACTCCCGAGCATAACTCATAATATATACAATAATTACACAACCGAACCAAAAGGTATAGTGCTGCATCCTCATCGTCCCCCACATCAAACTTAAGATCTATAACAATGGATATGAGGGTGAATATTTCAAATACCCCGGTGGAATGATCTCAATGATTGCACCGATAAAATGTATATGCAAATAACACATAACATGAAAACATAACTCATGTGCACATTGTACGGGCCATTACCCGGCTTAAACATTGTACGGGCCATTACCCGACTTGAACATAGTATGGGCCATTACCCGGCTTGAACATAGTACGGGCCATTACCCGGCTTGAACATAGTATGCTCCCATTTCCATTCTGGAATTTCCAATGGTTTTAGAAGTCCTCGCTGGTCGTTGATGTTCAGCTTTCACTTGCCGACATGTCATGCACTTCCGAATAAAAGATCCTATACTCCTCTTCATATTTCTCCACCAAAATATCTTTTTCAAGTCTTGATACATTTTTATGCCTCCTAGATGTGCATTGTATGGAGCACAATGGGCCTCCTCCAATATCTTCTTTCGAAGTTCTTCATCCTTAGGGACACACAACCTTCCTTCATAAACAAGTGCTCCTCCTCTGCTAATGCAAAACCTCTTGTCTTTCCCGCTCCAACGTGATCTTTAATCTTTTTCAAAAGTTCATCTTTCTCCGAGCTTCAATGATTTCTTCTTTTAAGGTTGGCTTCACCACCATGGCAACTATCATCATTTCGATCTTCTTTGGGGGTATCACTACTTTTAGTCTTAATCGTGTGAATTCAGCTTATCAATTGCTTTTGACTTGTTAGTGCACAAGCTATTTCCCCTTTTCCCTTTCGACTTAGGGCATCTCGCCACCACGTTCGCTTTCCTGTGGTGCGCTTATAGTCTTTTATTAATTCTAACCACCTTCTTTACCTCATGTTCAACTCCTTCCGTTCAAAATAATACTTTAAACTTTTATGGTCCGTGTAGATTTGACACTTTCCTCCATATAAATAGTGTCGCCAAATCTTCAAAGCATACACTACCGCCGCTAATTCTAAATCATGAGTTGGATAGTTCTGTTCATGAGGCTTTAATTGCCTAGAAGCATAGGCGATCACCTTTCCATGTTGCATTAAAACACCACCCAATCCTTGCTTCGACGCTGGCCGCTATAGATGAAAAATTCTTCCGACCCATCCTGGAAGGGCTAGCACAGCCGAGACCAATTTCGCTTCAATTCACGAAAACTATTATCACACTCATTTGTCCACCGAATTTGACTTCCTTCTGGTCAATTTTGTTAAGGGTCCCTGCAATCTTCGAGAAACCTAAGATGAATCTTCTATAATATCCAGCTAAACCCATAAAGCCTCGTACTTCACTCACACTCGTAGGTGTCTTCTACTTATTCACAGCTTCGACTTTTGCTGGATTCCACTTCGATTCCTCGAATTGAAACAATGTGGCCAAGAAAAATTACTCTATCAAGCTAAAATTCACATTTCTTACATTTAGCGTATAATTTCTCCCTCCTTAGTGTGTCTAGAGTGATTCTTAGATGTTCTTCGTGTTATTCCCAATTTTTCGAATACATAAGGATATCATCAATAAACACAATCACAAACCTATCAAGGTAAGGATGAAAAACACGATTCATCGATCCATAAAAATGGCTGGTGCATTACTAAGCCCAAATGGCATCACTATGAACTCATGGTGTCCATAACATGTTACAAAGTTGTCTTCAAAATATCACCCTCTCTAATCCTCACCGATGATATCCCGACCTTAGGTCAATCTTAGAGAATACCGTTGCCCCATTTAATTGATCAAACAAATCATCTATCCTTGGTAGAGGGTACTTATTCTTGATGGTAAGTTTATTTAATTCCCAATAGTCTATACACATCCTAAACGAACCATCTTTCTTTTTCACAAATAGTACAAAGTATCCCCATGGTGAAACACTAGGTCGTATAAAATCCATATCTAAAAGCTCCTGAAGTTGAACTTTTAGTTCTTGCAATTCTTTCGGCGACATCCTATACGGTGTTTTCGACATCGTGCAGCTCACTGCACTAGATCGATCGTAAACTCTACTTGTCGATCGTGTGGCAAACCCGAAAGGTCTCCGGAAACACGCCCCGGTAATCTCGCACGATAGGAATGTCATCTATTTTTGGCCCCTTTTCTTCGTAATTTATAATGTTCACGGTATGCTTGACAATTTCCTTCTCTCAACATTCTCCTTGCTTTCATCATAGTCACTATTCGTGGTAATATTCCAACCTTTGTTCCACAAAAAGTGAATTTTTCTTTCTCGGGCGGTTGAAATATCACTTCTTTCTCATGACACTGAATAACAAATAGTGATTAGCTCTAAGTCAATCCATACCCAAGATTACATCAAAATCTTTCATCTTAAGTACATGCAAATTTGCCATCAAAATTTTGTTATCAATTCCTACCGGTACACTTCGACACAATTTTTCGGTCTCAGTATTACTCTAAACTCTTTGATAGATTCTAGAGGAGCAAAGGTGATGTAATACCCTGTGTTGCCTCTTCATTTACATACTTGTCGATATAAAAAAAAATGAATAGTGTAATGATACATGTAAAATTAACCCAAATGGCAACAACAAATTTTACTTTAGACCATATAAATATTTTCAACATAGGTCATTTATGAGATAATAACACAATAAGATAGCAAATATATAGAATAAAGCATAAACTTAAAGCGATCGATTCTAAATAATCTAAAACGAATCACAATTTTTTAGCGTAGTAAAGTAGTAAAGTAAAATAAATAAAAATTCTCATATTTACTTACTTTAATTCAATCATATTCTTTCTTTTCAAGTCATCATGTAATTCGCCTAAAGAGTACTAGTCTTTGTATCACTAGGGTGTTACCACAAATTAACTCTACCACCTATCACGGAACATATGCATGTGAAACAACTCATTTAACGCAAACCTAAACTCCCCAAAACCATAACTACCACACACGTACTGTGCACCGATACACATGCACGACCACACACGCTCACAAGCACACGCTGCCGCAGCCACGGGCTCGGCGGCGGCGATCAAACAATAGCATCTTAGCCAAAGTAACATTATGCGAAGTAAGATAATTAGAGTCATTCTATAATATTTCTTGTGTATTCTGCTCATTCGAACAAAGTCATATATATAGTTCTCTATCTTTATTAATCTCCAAATATTTCATCATATGATCATTATTTCTCTTTTCTATGCCTTTGGATGCAAAAATAATTATTTCGTGCTACCGACGCTCGGTGACGTGGAGCAGGTAGTGCGAGGTTTCCCCTAAATTATTGCGCTAATCCTCGGAGAACGATTATTAGATCATCATCGTGGTTTTTATCAAGATCTCCAAGTATCGGTGGAGCCTCTGCTAATGCTTGCTTACGTGGTCTACCACGTGACATGATCTATCACACAAAATAATTTACCCTCCAAGTCTCTAACTTATTTATCCAATACTTAAACATTCACATGACCTAAAATATTTCACCTTAGGTCTAGCAGTTGCTCCAAAACACATATTACAAATGCATTCATATTAATCACATTGTATGCCAAAGAATATGCATCACATAATCAAATTATGTCACATCAAGTCAAAGAGGGCACATAGTACACATCAAAGCACTTACCAGAGTCTAATGAGGTCGAACGTCTATCGGATGCGCATAATCGGTATAATCTTATAAATTAACAATTTTGACTTAATAAAATGCTTGAGCAAAACATTCGAGCAAATCTACCCGACATGCACCTTTATTCTCGATACCACACCGTAGCGCCCCAAGTTCTCTTTCTTTTTAAAATAATATCACTTTGGGGTTGAGGCGCTACTAAAATACCATTTCAAACTCATTTCCAGAGATACGATAATAAAATTATTATCATTATAAGCGGAAGCTATAACCAAATTAAAAATAATACCCCAAAGTAACCAGGAAATCGGTGATACGTACTTTAGAAAGAAGAATTTAACAAATCTCGCTCACATGCGATAATTACACATCAAAAGAAAAAGGGCAAAATATGTTTTGTTACACGTTTCAACTAGTATATTTATACTAGTCAAACAAAAGAACCATTATTTTTCACTCCAGTAGCATAACTCATAATATATACAATAATTACACAATCGAACCAAAAGGTACAAAGTCCGCATCCTCATCGTCCCTCCACATCAAACTCGGGATCTGTAATAATGGATATGAGGGTGAGTGTTTCAAATACACCCAAAGTGGAATAATCTCAATGATTGCACTGATAAAATGTATATGCAAATAACACATAACATGAAAACATAACTCATGTGCACATTGTACGGGCCATTACCCGGCTTGAACATAATACACATAGTAGAGGCCATTACCGGCTTGAACATAGTACGTGCCATTACGGCTTGAACATAATATCACAATTGTTGCATAATCATGACATATATTACTCACATATTGCACCTTAACATAGCAATCATAACATGGAATGTTAAACTCAATTAAGAGTGGAAATTATCCCACCCGATTAGATATGAGCACTGTTTTGGGAGCGTAATCGCTTTTATGCTTCAGTTCTTCTCGCCCTACAAATAATATCGTGTGCTCAGAACATTGTAATAGATATGATAATTAACTTATAATAACTATAATAAGAGCTTCCTAGAGTTATAGGACCACCGGATTTGGTCTAGAGGTTAAAGGGCAAACCAGTCTTTTTCTAAGGATTTTAAAGTTCGATTAATGTGTTTGACGGTCAAAAGACAAAATAGCTAGTTTATTGACAATATAATCCTATTTAGAGCGTGTAGAAACTTGTTGGGATAAAAACGGACTTGAAACGAAGAATTTGGATTAAAAACGGAGTTTACTACATACCGTTCAAGGGTAAAACAGTCATTTTTATAATGTTTTTTGTCCCGTGATTTTAGAATTTAAATTTAGATCTTTGAATTTGGAACAATTTGACGCTGGTTTGGATCAAATCGGATGAAAAACGAAGATTCTACAAACGTTTGAAAATGAGGGCAAAATTGTAATTAAATGAAAAGTCAATGTTGAACTTTGACCGTTGACTCTTGACCAGAATTCAAAATTTGCATTTTAGTCCCTGAAGTTAATCTAATTCTCTTTGGCCTCCCCTCTACTTTCAAGCTTTTGTACAAGAGGTCCCTACCGTCATTCTACACCTCCGATCGGAAAACCGAAAATACCGTTGGAATCCTTACAATCTCGGCTTCCTATTTCACCCAAGCCTCACCTCAAACGGTCACCGGAAAGGTGACGACCATTTTGGCAGAGAACGACGAATTTTTCACTTACGCCATTAACGTCCATTTCAAGCTTTTGATACTCCATTTTTATCGCTTTCCTACTCACAATTAGGCCTATGACCTTTACTACATCCCATAATGACTCGAAACGTAAGAATCCACAAAAATAAATTTTAATTCTAAACGTTGAAACCCATTTCTACGCGTCACTTTCGGCTTATTTTTCTACTAATTTCATATACCGATTCTAACAATGGAGAATAGAATTCTACTCTACGCACAAATGACTTTACAACGGTATAAGTCTCGCCACCTATCGTTTGCCGAAACGACGGTGGTGATTGAATGAAAAACACATTTAAACAATAATTTTTGAAGCTTCGCACTAAATTTTCGGACGCTATAGGAATTGAAACAACAAGCTGATCTTATTTCTACAATCTAGAGCATTTCCATATATAATATGATAATACCAAAGAAAACCACGCGACGGAATAAGGTGGCGTGAACGAAGAACATAAAAGAAGAAAAGGGACGTACTGCGGCGCTAGCTTGCCACGGAAGGAAAGAAGAAAAGTGATTAAAAGAAATTTTTCAAATTAACTTATAATAATTTTACTTTATCTAAACATAATATATTTATTTGTAACTTAAATTTAGTATTTTAATTAACTTACTTAATATATATATATATATATATATATTCTATTTAATACCTCTTATAAATATATTTGTATATAAATACACTTTATTAAACACTATAAAATATTTAATTTTCTATTTCAATTAGAAAAATTATTAAATTATAATACTTAATTTATTAAAATTAATAACATGCATTAATAGTTCATATAAGGAATAATTCATATAAGGATTTCGGGGTATTACATATATATATTCTGAACCTGGATCTAAGGTACAATTCAACAAACACATAATAATGTTAATTTAAGTTTGAGGAGAAAATTAACAATAACCGAAGAACATGCATCACAACATAGAATTAATTTATTGAAATTTTTGAGGTTTATACATAGAAACTCCAATTATTATTTTACAACAACACGACGACTGCATAAAAGATTACAACCAATGAGGATAAGGTGTAGATGAAGTTGTTTAGACTGAGTCCTTCCATAGCAGTGAAATACCCACCTTCTCCTCTGGTGTGATTGTTCTTAGGAACGTTTCCATCTGTATATGTATATAAATGAAGTATATACATTAACTAATGAGAAATCAAAATGAACGTTAATTAAGATGAAAGAGTGAAAATTTATGTTTTTAAATGAAGAAACTGTATATATTGATAATTGGTAGAGTAAGAAAGGCAATAATCGAAAAAAATATGATTAGTTCATTGGAGGCGACAAAGGGAAAAAACCGCCAAAAGCAAACATGTTTGCAGAAAGTAAGAGATAATTAATTGAGAAAGAGAAATAGTATATATTTTATAGTGTGAGGTAGATGAGGGAAAGATGCAGCTTATGCTTATGCTTATATAGGACAGGAAATTGGATCCATCATGCACACAACTAATCATATTATTAATATTGGAAATTACAATATTATCTTGGAAAAGTAAACATGCAAGGCCTGCATGTTATTGTTATATTATTAATCACCACTTTGCTGACATAATATATGTTTACATTTTTCAATCATGGAGGTGGATTACAATTCAATTTTTAATTAATAATATTCCTCATATTTAATTTTAATATTAGTCATTTGTTTTTATTTTTGTATTATTGGGTTCTGATTGCTTTGGATTTATTTTCCAATCTTGAGATACCTTTCGGTTGCGAATTTAAGATTTTGTTACACTATCACTTAAATGAGATATGCATTGTATTTAGTAACGCCTCGACCCTAAAGCAATTTAAATTCTAGGCGTTACAATTAATATTTAAGTGGCAGCGTGGCTCTAAACACAAACGCATGGGGTGTTTTATTGTAAAAGTGGACCAAAAAAATCTCATAAAAATGTATTTCAAAGCTAAAAATATAAGATAGGTTGTATCATGACCAAAAGGTTAGAATAAAATAAAATCTTATGAGCATATAATTGCAAGGTCTCACGTGATACCTGTGTTACAATATTAAAGTAAAGCATACAATAAAATCTCGCAGCGTCACATCCAAATGTTTTCTCTTGCCCAAAAACTAATCTCTTGTTTATGTTATCTTCCCAGAATAATAATAAATATTATTAAATAAATTAATTTGGTCCGGGGCCTAGCTTCTTTTATTTATGTTGGTTATTATTCATGCACGCCGTTATTTTATGTTGTCAAGTCAAGAGGGTGTCGCTATGACAATATATAGGGATTTTTTTAAAGAATTTTATCCACTTTTTAATATAAAATTTAAATGAAAATAATAGTCAGTTCTAATAAATATATCTGTAAAAGTAATGAAAATGGTCAAATTATGTTTGTTTCGGGATAGAATATATGTTACTTCTCATTTATTAGATTTAAGATTCGATTTTCAAAATTCATCCACATCAATTCCTATCAATATAAAATCATAAAATTTGTCAATTTACATAAACAAAAAATCATCTAAAGTGTAATAAGAAAATTATTACAAAAATTAATAAATCTGATTTTTTTAAAATTTATATAAAATAATAAAGTTGGTCATCACTGTGAAACTGGTTAATAATTAATACCTTAGTAAAACAAGTAATGCACTTTGATAAAACAACTAATATGTTTCAAGTAATATATACCCTTTAATCAAACAAGTAATATCATTTATAAACTAATACCTTATAGTATAAACAATTAATACTTTTTAATGAAATTTGTTCACACAAGATTTGACAAAATAATAATATAATCTCTAAATTCAAGCACACTCACGATAGAGAAAAACTCTAAATAAGTAAAATCCAAAACACTTATAAATATATTATTATAATACCATTTAGAATACAATATATTATTAGATTTTTCAAGTCTTAATTTATATTTATATCCTTGTTTTTAGTCTTAAGCATTATAATAAACACATGACTGTGGATGAATGATATTCCATTCGTCCCATACTAGATGATACATTTGCTAAAAAGATTCGTTTCAAACACAATGATACATTTCCTTAAAAGGAAATAAAGCAATATAATCATCTTCATTTATCAACATGATCATCTTCATTTATACCCTTCAAACTCCTAAATATTACACACAACACAATTACTTTATCTACACTAACAAAATATTACACCCTCTCAATGAAGTAAAATGGACTATAATACCCTTATTTAATTTAATTTAATACCAATAAACAACTCATACCTTAATAACCGTGCAAACAAAAATATATCATCAAGTATGAGGCAGAGGGAGTACATATATATTTAGTCGATTGTGTCTATAACAAAACTTATTTAGTTATAACATACACATCATAATACAATGGAATAAATTCATATTTGGTAGCCTAAGTTTACATTTTTCTAGAATAGGTACTCCTCTTTTAGTCACTCTCAAAATTGGTCATCGAAGTTCACTTTTCCTCTCAAATTAGTCTATTGACCGTCGATTGACTGACAAAATACCTATTTAGAGGATATAAATGTAACTATTCAAAATTAATATGCCTTTTGAATATATAATACAAAATTATCCCAAAAATTATATATTTTATATGATATTAATCTAACCTAAAATATGCAAACAAATATTTTATATCTAAATAAATTCTGAAATTACATATTTACCAAATAAAAAAATTACAAATGATTAACATCATAAAAATTAATAACAAATTATTCGAATTGTCAAAAATAAATATCATCAAGCAAATATCTTAAATAAATAATCGTGCAACCAGTTCTTCGTCCAAAATAAAAAATAGCATGAAGAACTACTTAAATCTAAATTTCAAATAACACCAAGAATAACTTAAAACCTAGATGCAAATTCCAGTCCTCAAATTACCAAAATGGTTTTTTAGGTTCTTAACTTAAGGGAGTTTTGATTAAAAGACAATAATTTTACGAACTTTTAAAAGTAAGACATTAATTATTTTTGCTGCCCCGTAAATTACTTTTTCCGCACATTGAGATCCAAAATTGTAAGAAAAATGACCTACATTTGCAAAAAAATAAAATAAAAGTTAATGTCCTACTTTCACAAGGCCGAACTTGAAGAGAGGTGTGAACTTTATTAATTCATTTATATTAATTTCCTAATACTTTCCCTCACTCGTTGTATTTGAAATCTTAGATCTCCCCACTAGAGAGGAGACCTAACGAGTGGAATCGCTTTGAATGGAATTTGAAAATAAAATTTGGGCGTGAGCCAAACATTCTAATACTAACCAAACCAATCACTATCAACTCCGTAACACTTGCACAACTCCATATAACCTACTTCCATCCATATATATCCATTTAAGTAATTACATCTTCTTAAATTGAATTATCATCAATGCTCTTTCAACTAATTTATGGAAGAAATGTTAAGTCTTTCATGTCATTTATCTAACTAATTAGTTCAGTTGATCGGTAACCTTTGCAGTTTATACACGGTGGCACAAATAATGTGCGTGTTACCTTATATGCCGTAGAAATAGAAATAATTGTACACCTAATGAGAAAAATATATTTTAAGGACCGTAATTGTGAAAATATGAAGATAATAGGCATATTGTAATGAAGAAGATGATTCAGAAAGATATTTTTATTGTTTTCCATTTGGATAAGATAGAGATTACAAATATATGTAGCAATATTATTGGTAATAGAATGTGTTGGTCCCCGAATGTTGAGTTGATTATAAATCTTGAGATATTCTTCTAGAACAAAATCTAGAAAGGGGGTTTGAATAGATTTTGTAGATTTTTTTTTTTAAAATCGTTTCAAAGTCAATTCAAAGTATCGATTAATCACAATAGGAAAACAATTTTAAACTCAACTTGTAACAAGATCAAAAGCAATGATGATATTCAGATTTTAGATAAGATTCTAAATTTAATTCTTGAATTAACAAATTGTAACTTGAACGAAATTAAAGAAAGCAAGAATAACACTGAGGATTTATAGTGGTTCGGATTATAACAATCCTACATCCACTCTCCTCCTCCAAACTTTGAAGAAGGGTCTTCACTAGCTACTTACTTACTTACAATCTTTACAACTTACAATTCAATCTTCAACTCTTCAACAATGCTAACCAAACTTCTAAAATCTAAATCTAGAATAAGAAGTGTTTTTGAAGATGTGAAGTGAAGTGTTCTATAAACAGATTAGAAAAATTTTGAAACCTCTTTTGAAAATACTTTGTGAAATCAATAGTGAATAGTGTGAAAAATCAGATTTGCATTCGTATCTTGAAAAATAAAATCTAGTCCTATTTATAAGTCTGAAAAGACAGTTAGTTTGTTAGTTAGTTCTAACAAACTGAAACTGCCAACAAACTTAATCTTGAAAACCGCTCTTGACCTCATTTGATTTCTTCTACACGTCTCGGTGACTTAGTGAAGACTCGCCTTTCTTATTCTATTCAGCTTGTCTTGACCTTGTCTGAGCTCTTTATGATCGTCTCCTGCAGATGGCTAGATTTGAGCTTGTCTCCGGATGACTTGTAAACTTTGATCTCCGGCTAACTTAATCGGCTCTTGACCTAGTCCGATCGACAGCACTAAACTCGATCCGAGCTATTTATCAATGTTATCTGCTCATCTGGATTGTTCCTTTTAACTCATCAAAACTCTACTTGGTCTAACGTAATGCTACGTGTCTATCTCTTATTTGCTCAATTGAATCTGCATGATAACAACAATATTCCTTCCTCATTTAATCGTACGAATGTTACCGCACCAATAGTTGCTTCACACGTCTCATGCTTGATAAATCATCCTGTGCCAAACGGTGCACATATACTCTGTATACCCTTTATGCACGCTCTTCTAATATTCCCCCTCGGTTCGAGCGAGGTTAATCTCTAATGTGAAGTCTATCTTTTAAACGAGCATTGATCTATCTAATTAATACTTTAGTGAAAACATCGCTTGCCCGATCAATCCCAGGAACATGAAGAACTTGTAATTCCTTCCTTGCAACTTTCTCTCGTACAAAATGCGAGATCCAACTCCAAGTGTTTAGTTCTGAGTGAAAAACGAGATTAGATGCTAATGAAATTGCACCTTGATTATCCACCCATATGGTGGATATTTTTCCTTGAAAAACTTTCAGCTCTTGGAGTAACAACCTGATCCAAAGAACTTCATAGGCTGCAAAAGCAAGACTTCTATACTCTACTTGATTACTCGATCTTGACACCGTTTGTCGCTTCTTTGAGCTCAATGAAACCAAATTATCGCTAAAGTATATGCAATATCCTGATGTAGATCTCCTATCATCAATGTCGACGCCCAATCGGCATCCGCAAAAGCCACTATATCGAGATTTTTAGGAACTTGAAAATATAAGCCTTGATCGATTGTCCACCGCTAAATACCTCAAGATCCTTTTGACCGCCTTCCAATGAGGTTCCAATGGATTGGGCATGAATTGGCTAACTTTGTTAACAACAAAAGTGATGTCCGGTCTAGTAATAGTAGCATATTGTAATGCTCCAATGACACTTCTATATAAGAATGCATCTCGTGAATGGCCGACCTTCAAACTTGGATAGAAATTTCCCTCCTATTATAGGTGTGGCTGATCCTGTAGCCTTGTCCATTCCTCGCTTTTCAAGAACTTCTTTAAAATACTTGTGTTGATTTAAGAAGATTCCATCTACGCTTTTGATATCTCTACCCCAAGAAAGAAATTTAAAGGACCTAAATCCTTTAGTGAGAAGAACTTGTGAAGATCTTGTATAACTTGTTGGACTTGTTTATCACATGAACCAAGTAATTATGATATCATCAAGATAGGCCAAAACAAGAATCATGCCATCCGATTTATTCCTAAAATAAAGAGAAGTATACGCCTTAGAAATCCGAAAGCTAAGAGTCTTCAAGACGGTGGCAAATTTTGAAGTCCAAGCTCGCGAAGCTTGCTTTAAACCATAGATGGACCGTTTGAGCTTGCACACCATGTGTTCTTCCTGCAAGCTCAAACCCCGGAGGTTGAGTCATAAACAAAGGTTGATCAAGCTCTCCATTCAGAAATTGTCAACGTCGAGCTGATGGAGATGCCAATTGTAATGGAGAGCGAGAGAAAGAATAATGGGCATCAGAATCGGCTTTACAACCGGACTGAAAGTATCGGTGTAATCCACACAGTATCTCGAGTATAGCCTTTAGCGACCAGGCACGCCTTATGGCGAGCAATAAAACCGTCGAGATTCTTCTTAAGTTTGAAGATCCATTTGCAACCAATAACTGATTGATTAGGAATGGGTGGACAAAGTTCCCATGTCCCATTTTTAATGAGAGAAGAGTACTCGGCTGCATGGCTGCCCGCTAATGATCATCGGACAATGCACGAAAATGGTTAGCGAGTTACGAGGTCAAGGAACAACGAAACAAGCACTTTTGGTTTAAATATGCCAGCTTTGGAGCGTGTAATCATCGAGATGAGTAGGTGGCACCGAGGAACTGTAGAAGTATCGAAATCTGAAGAGAATCATTAGTAGAATGAATAGAAGATGAAGCATCAACATTAGGCAAATCTACAATTAATTTACCCCGTAAAGGAGAGGAGGAAGAATCACTAGAGTCATTAGAATGAGTAGGAGAGGGAGTAGGCGGGGAGAAAGGCATGGGGCCGGAGGGATTCGGAGGACTTATGTACACTAAAAGAGGTGGTGAGGTAACATGATGTGGAATAGCGAGAATCGGGCTAGGAGTGAGATGTAGATGAGGCAAAAGGAAAACAAGATTAATCGAAAGTGACACATGCCTAGTCATGATAACTATCTTATCTCGGTAAAAGAACTTTGTATCCCTTATAATGAAGACTATAACCAAGGAAAACACATTTATCTAACGTGGTTGAAGTTTGTGTTTGGAGTATGAACCGAGAAGAGGATAACAAAGACAACCAAAACATTTTAGGGAAGAATAATCCGATGGAACTCCGGTGAGGCACTCAAGAGGTGATTTATAAGAGAGGAATTTTGAAGGGAGTCTGTTTATGATGTAAACACTAGAAACAAAAGCATCATCCCAATATTTTTCCGGAACTTTCGATTGGGCAAGAAGAGTTAAAGCCATTTCAACAATATGTTGGTGCTTTCTTTCGGTCGTGCCATTTTGCTCAGGGGTATACGAACATGATATTCGATGATGAATGCTGAATCATGGAAAATGGGTGTAAGAGTTTTATATTCCGTTCCCCATTACTTTGGAATGTTTTTATTTTGGCTTTAAATTGAGTCTCAATGTGGTTTTTGAAATGAACAAAAGCTTCTTTGACATCACTTTTCAATCTAAGCAAATAAATCCAAGTGAATTTAGTAACCGGATCCAAGAAGCTAACATAGTAGGAATTTTCATTAATGCATTTAATGGGAGATGGACCCCATAAGTCGAATGTACAAGGGCAAAAGACCTAGTGACAATAGTTTCAGAATTAAAAAATGGGAGTTTGTGGCTTTTTCCTTGCATATAAGCAGAACACACAGAATTGGAAATATCATCAATGTATGAAAATTGGCTATTCTCTAAAGCCTCCTTGATAACTAGAGTAGAAGCATGACCTAATTTACTATGCCAAATGCTTAGAGGAATACAATCTTTCTTTTCAGCTGAATTCACCACATGTGAGACGGATGAGATGGATGGCTGGGAATCAATGAGAGGTGGATGAGGCTTGGAACAAGCAAGAGCGAATTTGTAGAGACCTTTGTCAAGGGATCCTTTGTAGAAGAATCTTGTGAGTGAACCGATCCTTCACAAAAAAATGATGAGGGTGAAATTCAAAGTAAACATTATTGTCTAATGCAAATTGAGAAACACTAATGAGATTCTTCTTTATATGAGGAACATGAAAATGATTTTTGAGAAGAAAAGCATGAGAATTAGAGGAATTGGAGTCGAAATTATAGAATTGCCAAAATGTAAAATGCTCAAACCTGTACCATTCCCCATGTGAACTCTCTCGGATCCTTGATACTCGACCCTCCATTCAAATTGTTGAGATCAAATGTGATATGATTGCTGGAATCTGGGTACCAAGAATTTTCATAAGAGGAGTTGACTATTTCATAGTTTGCAAGATTTGCGGTGGGATGGAAACCCATGTTTCGTTGTTGTAATTCTGCTGTGGCATTTGTCTTTGTTGATTTTAATTTTGAGGAGGAACATGATAGCGTGTATTTTAGCAACAAGTATATTAACGACCAAACAAAATATCGAACCCTAGAGACTAGGAGAACGAAGAGCCTAAAAATGAGCGTTGTCATAATATTATAGTGGCTAACAGGTGCTAAGACAGTAATGATCAATAAACCGAACTAGAGCAAGCAAGCAAATAACTTTAAAAAGCAAATAAAACTGGGACGAGTGCGGTGGTGAAAAGTGATTGTTCGGGTGTTCTCCTTACACAATCCTTTAGATAAATCACAAATTAATCACAAATCAAGGCATGAATCGGGCTAAGCTAAGAGCGATCACGAGAAAATTCAACAAGTAAGCTTCTAAGATTGTCTAACTCCGAGACACGTTCACAATCGGGTACTAATGCCTAGGGTCGTCTCTTCACTACACACCTAAGCATGCAATGTCTACTAGAGATCTAGCAACTAATCCACCTCTCGGTGCAATCAATCACAATTACAATCATCATAATTAATCGAAAAGTTCACTTAATCACCCAACATGCATATCCAACTCTCGTTGCAACATACAAATTCGATAAATCAAGCTAATAGAAACAATTAATCATAAGATCAATACAAAGCCCTTTAATAAAAGCATCAAAACCCAATTACATGCCCATCAAAGTAATCAACTCATGATTAACATCAAATTCATGGATAATTCAAACACCCAAGCAATCAAAGAAGTTTGCCCATGGCTAATTTGAACAATAAAATAGAAAGGAGAGAAGATAGATCAAAACCTATGGAAGAATAGATGAAAACAATTAAATAGAGAAATATCACCTTGATTGAATTGAATTAACTTGAAAATGATCCTTACAATTGCTTGATCCTTGCTTGAAAATGAAAATTACAAGAAGATAAACTATAGGTGACTCAAACCCATGACCTTTAGGTCATAGGTAGTGGAGCTCTAACCACTTGAGCTATACCACTTCATCAGAAGATAAACTATAGGTAACCTTAATCTATGAGGAATTTAAACAATCTACCTATGAAATTGAAATGCAAGAGAAAGTGAGAAGGAAACTTGATAGGAAAAACTAAGGAAAATATTCTAAGTGTCAAAAGTGTGTTCCAAGGAGTGAATGGGGTTAATCCTTTTTTTCCTCTCAATCTAATCTACCCCTATTTTCGCTGCTATTCCCCCTTCAAATCTGATGAAAATTCAAGTTATATGGCTAGATGATATTCTCTCCACGTGTCATGCAATGATTGGCCGAGAAAAAGGGAGAAAAACTCGCTGAAAAAACGTGTTGCAATTTCTGCTTGCAACAGATGCCACTCAACTCGAGCGAGCTTTGGCATCTGGGTCCGAGGTAGAGATGGCTGGTCGAGGCGAGCTCCGAACGAGTTGAGCTAGCTACAACAATTGGAGGTCTAACGCCTCGACTCGGATTGACCTCTGCCACCATTGCTATTTTGGTAAGCTACGTTTGCACTAAGTGGAGAGGATCCATCAGTGTTAATAGATTGTGTAGACGATCCTTCAAGCCTTGCTTCAAAACTCAACAATAATGAACTAACTTCAGCTATGGATATCATTCCTGGTCTGGATGTAATAGTCACCATAACAACATTATATTCAGGACCCAAACCAGACAAAATATATAGAAGATGATCATCACCAATAATTTTGTGTCCTGAAGCACTCAACACATCAAAACATCCTTTGATTTTACTCAGATATTCCCTCATATTCATAGAACCTTTTCTTATGTTCTGCAATTGTTGTCTATATTGCATTATTTTAGCTCTTGATTGATTAGAAAAGCTAATTTCCAGAGAATCCCAAACCTCCTTAGTAGAATTCAAACCAACAGTGCCAAGTAATAAACTCTCTGTGAGAGAAAACAATAACAAAGACATAACAAGTTGATCTTGCCTATGCCATTGAAGATAATCTAAATTTATGTGACATACAACAGTAAATCTTTCAGGTCATACCTTCTCACCCATCGACAGACCATCCAGCCCATAACCTCTGATCGCAGTCATCACCTGCTGCTTCCAGATCAGATAGTTATTCTTAGATAGCTTTATGGTGATGAGTTGATGGAGTGAGAGATTAGGCAAACATGGAGGACTGAAAACCTCATTGTTACTGGTTCCGGACTTGATTGACATCTGGACGAAAAGAGAAATAAATATCAAAAGAGGAAGGTATAGAGACTCCAGGCTTTTAACTTGAAGCTTTGATACCATGTGAAAATATGAAGATAATAGGCATATTGTAATGAAGAAGATGATTCAGAAAGATATTTTCATTGTTTTCCATTTGGACAAGATAGAGATTACAAATATATATAGTAATATTATTGGTAACAGAATGCTACATGTCTATCTCTCATTTGCTCAATTGAATCTGTGATAACAGCAATATTCTTTCCTCATTTAATCTGGTACGAATGATACTGCACCAACAACTGCTTCACACGTCTCATGCTTAGGGATGGAGGAAATACCGAAAATGTCGATATACCGACGTTACGGTGCCGAAAAATACCGAAAAATATCGAATTTGCGGTATACCGAAAATTTCGATGCGGTATGGTTACCGCACCGAAATTTTCGCACGGTATCGGTATAGGATTTTAAAATTTTCGGTATTTCGGTATATACCGTATACCGTAAATATTTTTAAAATAATTATTTAATTAATTTGTTTATAATTTAAATAATATAATAAAGAAATGTAAAATATTAATTTTTTTAATTAATTGTTCGGTATGAACGGTAAATCGGTATGATTCGGTGTGGTCGGTATAGTCGGTATGATTCGGTATGGACGGTATAATCGGTATGGACGGTACGGTAAGGTATACCGAAAAATCGGCACGGTATGCGGTATGAATTTTTAATACCGAAATTTCGGTATACCGAACTTTCGGTATACCGAAATTTCGCACGATATCGGTATGTTTTTATAAATACCGAAATTTTCGGTACGGTATACGGTATTTTCGGTATACCGCATGCGATCCATCCCTACTCATGTTTGATAAATCATCATGTGCACAATGGTGCACATATACTCTGGTACACCCTTTATGCACAGCTCTTCTAATAGTAATTTTTGGGGTTAGTAAAATAAGGATCGTAACTTTTGACTGGCAAATTAAGTAAAATAAGTTTAAAAGGTGACGAATTGAGGCCAAATCTTCACATATCAGGCTAATTGATTGGATTTGGGTTGAAATTCGCCCAATTTGACCTGAACTTGGGCTGAAATTTGGACCCAATTTGGGTTTATTAATTTGGATTGATTTGGCCTAAATATGCTATTTATAAAATTATGGTCCTTAAATTGTTAACTCGAAGAGTTACGGTCCTCATTTTTCCACCTTGAAAAGTTATGATCCTCATTTTGCCAGAAAAGTTAAGATCCTTATTTTGCCACCCTCATTAAGTTACAGTCCTTAAAATATAATTTTCTCAACACCTAATATATAAAATGATATAACACAATAGATGAGTTTTGTATTGTATTTTCTACACCCAATAAATAATATTATAATACAATATTAATATAATTATAAATTAAACACATAATTGTATTATATAAAACTTTTAAGATAAATTCAAGCAAAGTTTCTTTATTCTATTTTATTCCTCAATTTTTAACTATCAATTAAATAGATTCTAAATCGAATGCATACAATTAATTCGATCGAATATCATGCAATTTCTAACATAGTTAAATGCGATTCTAATTTCTTATATCGATCAATTCAACTTATTATAATTTTTAACATTCAGTTCAATTTAATTTTAAACGGATAATTCGATAAATATAATAATTAATACTAAACACACAATCTAGTTAACTTCTAAAAACATACTCCTTCTGTCCCATAAAAGTTTTCACACTTTCTTTTTTGGTCGGTCCCATTATAAATTTCACACCCTTAAAATGGAAAATACTTTATAAATACTCCACCTTCACAATTTTCACTATTTTACACAAATGTCATTATTTTTACTCTCACGAGACACATAACCCAATAAAGTTTTTACAAGTTTACAAAATTACCCTTCAAAACCTTAATCATTACTCTTTTTCTTAGAGTATATGCCCTCCTATATATGAAAGCTTTTGCGGGAAGGAGGGAGTATATAATATACATAAGCACAGGGTAACGAAATTATAAACAATATCTTCTGTAAAACCACTAGTAAGAAACACAATTAAAAACATTAATTAACAACTATTAATAGAGAATATACATTAAATAATGATAAATCAAGACAAAAGTAGTTAGACGTAACAACGTTAATTGAGACGAACGAGTGAAAATAATTTTAAATCAAGAAATTATAAATATTTAAACAATAACTTAAGAGAGTTGAAGATTATTATTTTAATAATTTTTATCTTTAATTAATTTTTTAAGATTTGTTTAATTTTCAAATTTAATATATTTAAAAATAGAAAATGTCACGTATCTATGATAACAATTTTCTTGGGATCAAAACTGTAATTTTCTTTGGGACTAAAAACGTCAAAAAACTACGGGACCTATAGTGTCTAACAAATAATCATTTTGCAAATCACTCATTCTCTTGTGATCAAAAATTTAATTTACTCAATTAATATTAGTCTAATAGTATATATGACTAGGACTTGGTTTTTATACAACTTAACAACATAATAATGTAACGTATCAAAGTGTTGGGTGAAAATCAGATAGATAATTAGAGTTGAGAAAAAACAATTAATAAAGAAGAAAAACACAAAACATAAGTTTATCAAAACATGTGAGGATTCCCGTAGAACCCCCAATTATTATTGTTCCACCGACACGATGACAATATATGTAAATACCATAATTATACAATTCAACACACTTCATACAAGAAGGTGGACTTCTTTAGGATATATTTTGTAATTGGGCCAAAGTCCTTCCATCACATCTTCGATTTACATCCACCTTCTTCTGGGTGATGTTTCGGTACATTTTTATCTGCATATGTATAAAAATTAAGACATATATCAACGATTTCTTTAATAACTAAAGAAATAAATGAAATTGAAACGTTAATTAATATAATTCAGGAATTCTAGAAATCAACAACTATACTTGAAGAATATAAAAATTGTTGCTCAATAATTACGTCCAAATAAAGATGAATCAAATCAAAACTAGTTAGGTATAATGTCATCAATTAACATGAAAGAGAAAAAATGTTTCAAATAAATTAAACCGGGAAACGGAACAACAAAAAACACTAAGCCTATATATATATATATATATATATTTACTTCATTGGTGGATATGGATGCTTGAGAAAGCCAAAAGTAAACATAGTTAATTTGTATGGGTGAAAGAGGATAAGAAATATAGAGGAAGAGATGTTTTAGAGCGGTGTAAGAATGAAGTGAAGGGTAGTGGAAGCTTTATATAGGAGAGCAAATTGGATCTCCAAGCTACCACGTGTCCACCATGCAGACACTGCCATGCATTTAGTCACCAAGTTTGCTGCCATAATTATGAGACCTTTGAATCATGGAGGTGGATTATTATTGAATTTTAAAATATAATACATACAAATTGATTGTTTCATCATATTTTAATACTAGTCATTTATTCATAATTCGGTATCATTGAATTCGGGTATATATTTTTGGGTTATTCAAAATAAAATTGTAATATTTATTTTTTAATTTGGAGCAATCTAAATTGTAGCATATGGAATATATAATTGAAATATAAGTGCATTCAATATTGAAGGAAATTTTTGTATAATTTTGATTATACGAGTTGAATTTAATTTTTTAATTCTTTACATAGATTTTAAAATATTTTTATATCATTTTATTAATTATGAGTAAAAAAATATATAATTAATTATTTGATTAAACAAAAATATTTAGTAAAAGAAATTAATAAAATTAATAAATATATTTAATTTAAATTCTTATCCCAGTCTATTTTATACTTAGATAATTTTATATTAAAATTTAATACTCTCTCCGTTACGATTTAGATTGCTCAAAATAAAATGACACGGTGTAGCGCCCCAAGTTTTCTTCCTTTCTAAAATAATGTTACTTTGGGGCCGAGGTGCTACTAAATACAATTTAAAACTCATTTCCAGATATACGATAATAAAATTATTATTTTTATAAGCGGAAGCTATAACCAAATTAAAAATATTAACCCCAAAGCAACCAAGAATCGGTGATACGTACTTAAGAAAGGAGAATTTAACAAACCTCGCTCACATGCAATAATTATATATCGAAACAAAAGAGCAAAATATATTTTGTTACACGTTTCCACCAAAACACCATTTTCTTTCACTCCAGCTTGCAAAAACTCATAATATACATAATAATTACACAAACGAACCACAAGATACAGTCTTTGCATCCTCATTGTCCCTCCACATCAAACTCAAGATCTGTAATAATGGATATGAGGGGTGAGTGTTTCAAATACACCCAAAGTGGAATAATCTCAATGATTGCACCGATAAAATGTATATGCAAATAACACATAACATGAAAACATAACTCATGTGCACATTATGCGGGCCATTACCCGGCTTGAACATTGTACGGGCCATTACACGGCTTGAACACCATTACCCGGCTTGAACATAGTACGGGCCATTACCCGGCTTGAACTTAATACGGGCCATTACGGCTTGAACATTGTACGGGCCATTACCCGACTTGAACATAATACACATAGTACGGGCCATTACCCGGCTTGAACATAATTTCACAATTGTTGCATAATCATGACATATATCATTCACATATCACACCTTAAAATATCAATCATAACATGGAATGTTAAACTCAATTAAGAGTGGAAATTATCCCACCCGATTAGATATGAGCACTTGTTTTGGAGCAGAATCGCTTTTATGCTTGATTTCTTCTTCTCGGCCCTACAAATAATATTGTATGCTCAGTAACATTACGATAGATATAATAATTAACTTATAATAACTATAATAAGAGCATCCTAGAATTATAGGACTACCTGGATTTGGTTTAGAGGTAGAAGGGTAAACCACTCTTTTCCTATGGCTTTTAAAGTTCGATTAATGTGTTGTACGGTCAAAAGACAAACTAGCTAGTTTATTGATAATATAATCCTATTTAGAGCGTGTAGAAACTCGTTGGGATAAAAACGGACTTGAAACGAAGAATTTGGATTAAAAACGAGAGTTTAGGGCGTATAGCCGTTCCGGGGTAAAACGGTCATTTTATAAGGCTGTTCATCCCATGATTTTAGGATTAAGACGTAGGTCTTTGAATTTGGAACAATTTGACGCTGATTTGGATCAAATCGGATGAAAAACGAAGATTCTACAAGCGTTTGAAAATGAGGGTAAAATTGTAATTAAATGAAAAGTCAACGTTGACCGTTGACCTTTGACCGTTGACTGGTCAGTTGACTAAACTATAAGATTTGCATTTTAGTCCCTGAAGTTAATCTAATTCTCTTTGGCCTCCCTATACTTTCAAGCTTTTACACAATAGGTCCTTACGGTCATTCTACACCATCGATCGGAAAACCGAAAATACCGTTGGAATCCTTACAATCTCGGCTTCCCATTTCACCCAAGCCCCGCCTCCAACGGCCACCGAAAAGGCGACGACCATTTTGGCAGAGAACGACGAAATGCAACCTATGCCATCAATGTCCATTTCAAGCTTTTGATACTCTATTTTCATTGTTTCCTACTCACCATTAGGCATATGACCATTACTACATCCCGTAATGACTCAAAACGTAAGAATCAACAAAAATAAATTTTATTTCTAAACGTGGAAACTCGTTTCTACGCGTCACTTTCAGCTTATTTTTCTACCGATTTCATACACCGATTTTAACAATGGAGAATAGAATTCTACTCTATGCACAATAGACTTCACAACGGTATAAGCCTCGCCACCTATCGTTTGCCGGAGCAGCGGTGGTGATTGAATGAAAAAGCACATTTAAACAATAATTTTTGAAGCTTCGCACTAAATTATCGGGCGCTACAGAATCGAAACAACAAGCTGATCTTATTTCTACAATCTACGAATCGCTACGAGCATTTTCATATATAATATGATAATATCGAGAAAACCGCGCGACGAAATAAGACGGCGTGAACGGAGAAAATAAAAGAAGAAAATTTACTTACTCGCTGCGCTATCTTACCGAATAAGGAAAAAATGAGGAAAGTGAAGATAATACGGACGTCAACTAACTTATCAATTTAACTTATAATAATTTTACTTTATCTAAACATAATATATTTATTTGTAATTTAAACTTAGTATTTTAATTAACTTACTTAATATATATATATATATATATATACTATTTAATATTTGTATATAAATACACTTTATTAAACATTATAAAATATTTAATTTTCTTTTTCAATTAGAAAAATTATCAAATTATAGTACTTAATTTATTAAAATTAATAACATGTATTAATAATTCATATAAGGATTTATGGGTATTACACACGGATTTTAATAAAAGTGTTGTTTATTAATTTTAAAAAGTGTAAAGTGAAAGGTAAAGAGATCCTTTTAACTTTATTGGAGTGACTAATTGAGTGGAGTGATTTAATTATACTAGAGAATTAAGTGACATAAGGTGTAGATTAGAGATGTTTGTAAGGGTTTAGTTTGAGAACGTAGAATTTTTTTCCTATTTTGGGTATGGAAAAATAAAATTGTAACGTTTATTTTTTAATTTTAAAAAATCTAAATTACAACGGATGGAGTAATATTAAAAGAGTGTGTCCAATGTGAACCACGTTTCACGGTGAAACTTGATTCATATTGAAAAAATAGATCAATTTAATTTTCAGTTATCCCAACTAATTTATTTTAGTAATATAGGTAATACGCTCCGTTATCATGACCGATCTCTTTAATAATATAGGTAATACTCTTTAGTTATCACGACTGATGCTATTTAGCAATATAAGACATACTCTTCAGCTTATCACGACTGAAATCTTTTAGTAATATAGGTAATACCGTTCAGCTTATTACAACCGATATCCTTTATTAAATGATCAAGTTTTTACCATGAACACTTGTTTATAGTAGACTTTGTCATATGTAAATGGTGAATTGCGCATAAGAATTGCTGACATTAAATAATTGAAGGACAGCGACTAAAAGTAGACCCAGTTCAATTAATTTATTTCATACCGGTCCTCCAATAATTTACTACGACTACATGCACGTTTTTTTTTTTTTCAAAAAATATATCCGTCCGACATAATAAGTGCGATTAGATATGAAAATAAAGAAAATTAAAGTGTGTTTGGATATTTTATAAGAACAGTTCCAAATTGAAAACATTTGAGTTAAAATATTGACGGATATTTCCGTATTTTTTTATTATTATTTTTAAATATTTTTGAAAATTATACTCAATATATACTGACAGATATTTCCGTCCTAAATTATTTCTATTTTTTTAATATTTATTTATATTTATATTTAACAAATAACAAGCTAATTTTTCGTTAATAAAATTTTTCATTATAAATTAACCTGATACTATATATATTCATATAGTGCAAAAATTAAGACTTAAAACTATCAAGCTAACACAGAAATTATATGGTTAATGAAGTCGATACCAGATCATTTAGTCGCTTTTGCATCATATTGTTCTCCACTTCTTTTTCTGATGCTGACGAGTGAAAAGAATTTAGAAAAAATATTCACCAAAATACACCAATGCATTGTACTAAATGAACAATTATAAAAAAATACTCAACAGTCGAGAAAATAGCTCTTAAATAAAGGTACCAATTAATGAGGTCAATCCCTTGTTTGCTTAGTGGAGCTCTGTATACTTGTGATGTATGTCTTTTCGGGCTGGCAAAATAAGGACCGTAACTTTTTGGTATAGCAAATTAAGGACAATAAATTTAAAAAGTGGCGAATTTAGGACAAATTTTCACAAATCGGGCTAAATTACCTGATTTTAGTTGAAATTCGGCTCAATTTGTCCTGAACTCGGACTGAAATTTGGGTTGATTCGGGCTGATTTGGCCCCAATTTACTCTTTTTAAAAGTTATGGTCCTTAAATTGCCCTATCTCGATTTTGCCAGCCTGAAAAGTAAGGGTCCTTATTTTGCCACTTCCATTAAGTTACGGTCCTTCAAAATAATTTTCTTTTTTTTTTAACAATAATTCGTTTATGTCAGAAATATGTAATAAATTTTTTAATTTCTGGCACAAATTACTGACGGATATTTCTGTTACAAATTTTTGTAATGCATCTTACCATCCAACTATTTTATCTTAAAAATTAATGACAGATAAATTTTTTCATTAAATTTTCATACATATAAATATCTTTTATTAAATTAATGACGGATAATTTCCATCATTGACAATATATATATATATATATATATATATATATATATATATATGAATATTATAAAAGAATTAGTGATGGATAATTTTCTTCATTAATTTTTTATTATATTAGTGAGGGATAATTTCATCATTAACTTTATTACATATTAATATTTTTAATCATGTTTAATAATTAGTGATGGATTATTTTTGTCATTAACTTTTTATACATAAAGATATTTTTTAACTCAAATTAGTGACGGATAATTTCCGTCAAAGACATTCTATACATATAAATTTTTATTAAATTAATTGATAATTTTAATGATAGAAATTTCTATCAGTAATAGTTTAATTTTTTAAATTTAAATTCAAATATTTTTAATATTTTAAATTCATTTTAAATTATTTTTGATGGCTATTTCGGTTGATATATATTTTATTATTAAATATTTTACATTTAAAATTATAAAAGAATATTTTGACGAATTTTTCGTCTTTATGTTTTCTATAATATACAATTTAATTTTATAAATAAAATATGCTTTTAAAGGAAATCTGTCAAAAACTTTTCAGTTTCCGTCACAGAACACTTACGGAGATTTCCATCACAAAACTCCGTCTCTAATTACAAATATTTTTGTAGTGAATTTTTCGGCAAAAGATCCCAAAAAATTTATGATTTTTAATTTTATACCATAATTCCTTTGCCAAAAAGTCCAAAGTTATGTGATATAATTAAAATTAAAATTATTTCTCCGTAAAATATATATTGTATGTTGATTAGCGGGCCCATCTAATTAATATTGCACAGACGGGCCATGTTTACTATTCCAATATAATATTTGTATACATATTTGGGCACTAATATTAAAAGTGGATATTATACATTTTATTTTTATTTTTAATGGTAGGAGGCCAACCATTTTAAGAAAAATAGTAATTCTTAATATTTGTGAAAATAATTACAAGTCTATATTTGTGTACAGAGAGAGTATTTCTTTCTTTAAAAACTTGGCAAATAAATTACAAATATTATATTGGAATAGTAAACACGGCCCTCTCTCATCAAAAAAGGAGAAAAAAATTTATTTTGGTCCCATAACTTGTTCACTCTCCAATTTTGGTCCCAAAAAGATGGTTGTCTAATTTTGGTCTCATAATTTTTTTAATTTGTCCAATTTTGGTTCTTTTTCGCGGAAAATAATAAACGCCGTCGTTTTAAATCACGTGAGACACGTGTGACGGCGAATTTTGGGAATTTTGATCGGGAATCGACGTGGCTTTGAGTAAGTATTTTTTTAATTTTGAATTTCTTTTTATCAAAATAAATGACAAGTGTCATTTTCTATTTTAAAATTAATACAAAATTAAAATATAAAATCTAAATCATCAAATCACCAATAAAATAAATTCAAAATAAAAACTAAATGATTAATTGAAGCTGTGAGGCGATTCTTGGGGCAATGGGTATTCCCTTTTCTCTCTGCCTTCGGGCTTCGACCTTTGAGGATTTTCCGACCTCAGGTGGCCGGTCACCGGCGTCATCCCCTATCCTAGGGTTCCAACGACTGCTTTTCTAGGTTTCCGGCGCCGCCCTAGGGCGCTTGGGCTCGGGCGATTCATTTCTGCCCTATTTCGCATCTCAGCGATTGTGGCGCTGCTGCCTTGGGTCGACTTTTACTGTTCAGGCGACGACTCTAGGCGGTACTTGGTCGTTTTTGTCACTGTTTCTGAGCTTTTTTTGCGTCATTCCTTCCTCACGGTGTTTGGCTTTGATCGCGATTCAGCGTCTTTGGCCACTGTTTCTCGTTGCTGGGTCGCAAAGCTCCGATTTCGTGAGGGTGTTTCTTTTGTTTCTATTCTGTTTTTAATATTTGTATGTGTAACTGTAATTTGGGGAAGAAGAATCATAGGGAAGAAGAAGAACAAGAGGAGGATCAGGGAGGGGGAAGACGGCAGTGGTTTGTGGAGATTATACATTTTTTTTTTTTTGGGTGGGTTAATTAGGGGTACAAAATTAGACCCCTTAATATTATAAGATACAAAAATTTTTCTAATTCCTTTCAGCTATAAAAAATATCAATGTTGGGCCAATTTACCCTTCTGATTGCTTTTCCACCTTTTGTCCTTTTCTTCCACTTTTTGACAGCCACACTTTTGTCCCTTTCTTCCACCTTTTGGCAGCCACTTTTTATTAGCCACTTTTTGACACCCACTTTTTAATTTCTTTTTGGATGTTAGTTTTTCAATTTTTTTAATTTCCTTCATATTATATATTACCAATTCAAAATTTGTAATTTTAATTGAGGGGTTCAAAATTAAGAATTTAAAAAAAAAAAAGATAATACATCATTCTTCATTGATAAATTTGAAAATTACATATCTGTAAAAAAAAAAATTACATCATTCTAAAAAAAAATCCATGCTCTTTTTGCTCCATCTTCCTTAAAAAATTTTTCTGTCTCGCACATCTGCAATTACACTGCACATGTGCAATATAGTTGTGCAATTACACTGCACATGTGCAACAAGATTGCACATATACAACAAGATCTGTCCTTCTGTGTAACCATATATGAAGACAGTGGTTAAGCACCAGTGAAATGAAGTAACATGATATAAACAGCAAGAGAACTTCAATTTTTTAGTTACACCACTATATCACAAATAATATTGTTTCTTTCTCAAGAGTGTGAGTTAATCTATATCAACCTATAAATCGTAATCATATAACTTCCTCACACACTCCACAAAGCAACCAAAGCAGAAAGCATCTTAAATCTAAATCAAATACAAAGTTATGCAACTAATATAGTGCTCTTACTGGCATTACTAACAATACAACCATGAAATAGCATGATAGGTGGTCCCTTCCAGTATCCTTACCTGACTATGGCATATAAAGTAACACCAGTCTCAATCCCAGCACTTACATCAACTGCCACACATTTCAAAACCATAAAAGCCTTACTGGTATGAAAGTTACTGGTATGAAACCATAAACTGGTATTTCAAAAAACCATAAAAGCCTTACTAGTATTTCAAAACCATAAAACCATAAACTGCCACACTTACTGGTATGAAAGATTGCACATGTGCAACAAGATTGCACATATACAACAAAAAAATTTAAAAACTTACAAAAGAACCGATCAATTTACAGATGAGTGATTTAAACACATAAATTACCAAAAAATCACCGATAAAAATTCACTGATACAAAAATAAGAATTTTTACAACACAACAAGAAATCACCGAGCGACGGGTTAGATCCGGTTGAAACTCACCTTTACAGCCTTCGTTGCTTCTGCAATTGATATGTAAAAAATACTGCAAAATTATTTTTCTTGACGGATCTGCTATTCATCACAAATCTGTTCTTCTTGTTCTTCACAGATTCTTCGTCACCGCGAGGAGCGGTCGCGGTTCCACCATCGTCGGTACCCCTCTTCGTCGCCTTGGTCGGAGAGAGAGAGCCACCACCACCGCCGGTCGGTAAGAGAGAGAAACGCATCGGGGCTTCCTTGCTAGAGAGAGAGAGAGGAAGAGGGGTTTCCTTGTCTCGAGAGCAGAGGGGCTTCGTGGCGGTGGTGGGTCGTCGAGAGAGAAGGGCTGCGTTGTTGTCTGGTGGGCGTCGTTGCCGTCGCTTGGGGTTCGGTGGTCGCTTAGGCGTTCAACACACAGAGAGAGAGAAAGAGAGAGGGGTGAGAAACTGAAGAGGAATACAGTAGAAATATGGATATTAAATGTAGGGCTGAGGGAATTAATGCGTTGCGTAGTCTTGTTCGGCGGAAAGGCGCGTGACCTAGGCGAAAGCGTAATCTTTCATGAGGATGTGCAGCGCGTGAAGGGTATTAGAGTAAAAGTAGTATTGAGTATTGTAGCTGAGAGTATTGTTTTTTTGGGGTTGTATCCCAAACTAATAAAGTGTTAAAAATGTATCTCATAGTAATAAATCCTTTTTTTTTTTTTTGTTTTTAAAGGTAGGAGGGTACACACTTTAAAAAAATAGTAATGATTGAGGTTACGATGGGTAATTTTGTAAACTTTATGTTTAAAGTAAAAATTTATAGGGTTATGTGTATGAAAAAGTAATGACACTTATGTAAATTAGTGAAAATTGTAAGGGTAAAGTTTATTAAAGGTTTTCCATTTTAAGGGTGTGATGTTTATAGTAGGACAAATGAATAAAGAAAAGTGTGAAAGGTTTTATTGGACGGAGGGAGTATTAATGTAAATAAATATATATTTGTAGGTTGAAAAATATAATAAACTTATGTATGGAAATAAATTGGGATTTAGATTATTTTTGTCCTCTAACTTTTCACCTTTATTGAAATGGTTCTCTAATTATCTACCTTATCAATTTAGTCCACTATGTTCACATATTTGGTAAATTTAGTCCTCTAACTATTCATCTTTATTGAAATGGTCCTCTAATTATCTATTTTATCAATTTAGTCCACTATATTTACATATTTTTCCAATTTAGTCCAAATTAGTTATTTTATATTATCTTACATGGTGGGCTAATTTGGACAAAATTGAAAAATATGTAAACATAGTGGACTAAATTGGTAAAGAATGTAAACATAGTGGACAAAATTGATAAAGTAGAGAATTGGAGGACCATTTTTAATAAAGATGAAAAGTTAGAGGACTAAATAAATAAGGTAGATAATTAGAGGACCATTTCAATAAAGGTGAAAAGTTAGAGGACGAAAATAATCTAAATCCCGTAATAAATTAGTGTAGCCACTAATTTCGAGTCCGTCGGTATATGTGAGAAAATTTCAAATTTGGTCACATAAGAATTTTTCAACAACAACTTCAATCTCACGTTCTTTTTTAACCTTCATTTTTGGCAAAACATAGTTCCAACCATTATTTTTTAGGAACATAACTGCAATTTTTATCTCATTCTATTGGAACTAAAATTACATTTATCATTCTCTTGGGAACAATACAACAATGTTCTTTAGACAAAAGATATAATAAAAACTGCAGGACCAAAAGTGAAAAATTGAACATTTTGCGGAATTCTCATACTCTTGGTACCAAAAATACAATTTACCCTCATGTAAATTGCAACATAGTTTAATAGGGTAAATTTTATTTTTGATCCCAAGAGAATGAGTGTTTTGAAAATTAAATTGTCCTTTTTGACACTTTTGGTATCTTAGTTTTTTTCAATCTTTTTTATATTTCATAATTATCTTAACCGAAATTCTCTTTCCTAATTCTATTATACACGGTCATATATATCAAATCTTTAACCATAAGAAAATATATTTTCTTCTATGTTTTATTGTTTTTCTCTACTCTAATTATCTATTGATATCTTCACGACCCTCTAACACGTTTCATTATTATCTTATTTAGTTATACGAACCTTATATCGTGAACCAAGTCATGATCATATATATATATATATATATATATATATATATATATATGTGTGTGTGTGTGTGAGAGAGAATAATATTAATTTAGTGCAAATTAATTATAGAGAAAATAGAGTCACGACCACAACAATACATACAAATTAAGTGTATACGCTGGTAAAGTAATAGGTTATCACACACAAATATATGATTATATATGTACCATTTCTCTTGCATATGAAGTTGAAATGTACGAATTCATGATATAATATATACTATATATATATATATATATATATTAAGTAATCCGTAATCGATTATTTATCTGTCGAGTAAAGCAAACTAGCCATTAAAATCCGGATAAAGAGAGCAGGAGAGAAGCAGTGATTGCATGGATAAGATCAAAGAAATGGACGTTCAAGATTGCATAGATAAGGGAATCAATAGTACAATGCATGCACAACCAATAGTACCAATAGCTGCAAGCTTGCAGCTGATCAACATGAACAATAAATGTATAACACGTGCCTTGGTAGCTATTTATTAGTACCAATAGCTGCAAGCTTTCTCAATATTAAGGGGCCGCTTGGTTGGGGGTATTAGAATTAGGTAATGAGAATGACTAGTAATTCATTTCCATTTATGATGCTTGATAATATTTACAATTTAGAATTAATTTAAAAAAATCAAAAAAATCACTAATTTATTTTGATTACATAATCTCCCTCTTATAATCAATCATTTAACAATCATTCATTTTTACTAAGTGTTTCTCTTAAAGGGGAATTTTAACTTAGTAAAATTTTTAATATTAAAAATGAATAGTTAATGAAGAAAATAGAAAAGGGGCTACATGAATATGTTGTCTGCTTTCTTAAAGAAGACCGATCTGTTGTGAGTTTGAAAATAAGTAGTTAAGAAAGAATCGAAGTTTCAATTTGGTCTCATAACTTCAGCCTTCTACGCAACTGTCCCAAAAAATTATAATTCCTTAAATGATCTAATTTTAGTACAAAATTGACTGGAAAAAGGGTATTGCTTTTTAAAATTTCGTTGTATAGTACCCATTCGATCATTCTCCATAATTAATTTTTTGTATTATTTTGATTTGTAGAATGAAGAAATTAAAGTATACTGAATAAGTGTCTTGAGTGTATTCTACATGTGATGTTGGGGATAGAGTTTTTTTTGTTCCATAATTTTTCACCTTTTCCTAAAACATCCCAAAAAAATTAATTTTTGATTACATCCCAATTTTTGGCTAAGTTTACAATTTACGTCCCAAAGTCACCGGATAAAACGAAACACAATCGTTTTACCTCATGTGTCGTGCACGTGTTCGCTACATATAGGGGCATCTGGCCAAAAATTACGACGGCTGTTTCGGGACATAAATTAAACACTTAACCAAGATTTGGGATGTAATCGAAAAAATTAACTATATTTGGGACCGTTTTGGAAAAGGTGAAAAATGATGGGACTAAACAAAACTCTATCCCTGTGATGTACGTTGTGTTGAGAAGGGATTTCACAACACCTTAATCAATCGCTATAGCTTCTTTAATAACAAGAATCAATATAACAATAAACAAAAATACAGTAACACACACACACACAAATATATATATATATACATATATATATATATATATATATATATATATATATATATATATAAAGGGATTCTACGCCTAGTATCCATCGTTTACGGCTAGAACTACGCCAAATCTAAAAAAAAAAAAAAAAACCCGAGGTTATTTGTATTCCTCATTATGCATTAAATGTGTAGTTATACAGTATATTAAAATTTGGGAAATATATGCACAGACAGCTCACTACATCATAGGATAAGTTTGCTAATTTGATTGATAATCAAATAGGAGTACTAAATATATTAATTTTTATAAGCGTCCTAAACTAGATGTAATCAATGTTTTGAAAATCGGATTGAACCGGCCGATTCGACCGGTTTAACCGAACGGTGCCGGTCCGATTCTTTCGCTTACCGATTCTTACAAAAACTATTAAGAACCGCCAAAAACCAAGTTCAACCAGTGAACCGACTTTTTGAATTTTTTTAATTTATTTTTCAGCATTTTCTTATTGGTTGATGGTTTGTAATTGTTATGCAGTTATTTTTAATTGTAAAAATTTATGTTGTAAATTTTATTTTTATGACATGCAATCAAATTTTTTTACGTACTTTGTTAATCTTATGCAATGTTTTGCCATAATATTGAATTTTATGTTACATCATTATAAATATTACTATTTATAATAAGGGCTAGTTACAAATAGGTTAACAAAAAAATTTAAAATTGCAAATAAGTTTAAAAATATTTGCACAACCGCACAAGATAAATTTGCACGAAGCACAAAAATATTTGCACAATGAATCTACTTGCAATTTTGGGATACTTTTTGAACCTATTTGTAATAATCTCTTATAATATTTGATGAAATGGTATAGCTCAAGTGGTTAGAGCTCTACTACCAATGACCTAAAGGTCATGCGTTCGAGTCACCATTTAACCGATCAAAAATATTATTATTTATAATATATATATTGATATTGATATATATTATACATAAATAAATAAATAATAAAAGAAAGATATTTGTAAATAAAATGTTGAATTTGATTGTTTCATTATAAGTATTTTTATTTATTTTAATTATTAAATATTTTTAATATTTGAATCACTAATTTTTAATCATAAAATATAAATAACATCTTTATCAAATAATAGGAAACATAAAGGATAGTTTCATAAAAAAGACATTCGTGTCAGCTTCTACCAGTCGGAAATTGGGGTATTTTTATCAAGAAACAAAAGCATATAGGGTTAAATTGTTGGATGAATTTTGGTTAAGTGTAGACGAAGATGACTATAGGACTTCATCTCCACATTTCAAGATAATTATAGGAAAAATTTGTGCTCTCAAGGACAATTTCAAAAGAGACCTTAGTTGTCACCCTTAACTTAAGAATAATTCTCTGATGAAATAAACGAGTTAGAACCTTTTGGATTAAATCCAAAACACAACTTGTACTCTCAAATAAAATTTAAATGTGCATCAAAGGATTCAAAATTATAGAATATTATTTATAGGAAAATGGTTTTTTTGAACCTTTTGGTCCCGTTGACTTTAATTTTGTGATTCTCATCCTTTAACTTTCAGTTTTTGACATTTTCGTCCTCGACATGCTACAATAGGTAACCTTTCTGGTAAATCTGATGTAGATATCTTTATATTGATAAATACCCATGTGGTATGAATTTTGGTCCCGTTGACTTTGAATTTTTATTTTCATCCTTTAACTTTTATTTTTTCCAATAGTATTTATATTTAATAAATTATTTAAATTAATATTTAATCAAAAGAATAATTTTGAGGTGTGAGGAAATGCATGAAAGTTTCATTGTAGGTAGGGTGACGACTAAACAATTCATTAACTAAATATGTTAGATTTTTTTATTTTTAAAAAATTATTTTAAATTATTTACAATAGTATTCATAATTATTAAATTATTTAAATTAGTATTTAGTTAAATTGGTTGAGGTTAGTGAGGAATGAGTTGTTTTAATTAGATTTATGTTTTTAAAATTTCAATGGTATTTATATTTATTAAATTATTTTAAATTAGTAATTAATATTTATTAAATTATTTGTATGAAAATTGATTTTTTTAAATTTTATATTAATTAAAATGAATTTTATGTTTTTTTAAGGTTTTATATGTATTTTTCAATTAAAAAAATTAAAAAAAGGCGCATCAAAGCAATAGTCCCTACCAAATTTGTGCCACATGAATATTTAGCAATTAAATAAATTAAAAAATCAAACCAGGTAAGATATGACTAGAAGGTGACCTGGTGTAGAAGGTCAGAGGATGAATCAGAGAAAAATAAAAGTTAAAGGACAAAAATAAAAAAGTTAAAGTCAACAGATGAAAAACGTAATTGGTGAAACTTAGAGGACAAAAAAAAATAATATTTCCCTTATTTATAATACCTCAAAGTATTACTAAATAAATTCTAAGTTGTTACTTGGCATGAATTCAGTTAATTCAACCTAGGTTTTCTAACCACATTTAGGCTTATCAGCCTAATGTAATAATTAGCCAACTCAAGAATTTCAATTAATTTGAGCTAATGACCAACTAAATGTCCACACATTATAAGAATTTCCAAATACAATGTAGCCTAAGGCCCAAGTAATTCTTAGATTCTAATTTAAAAACCGTACTCACTAACAACTTTCTGCTTTAATTGTTCCCCCATTGTTTTCAAATGTGCTCTTTTTATTTATTCTTTAAATACTCCTTTCATCCCGCAATTAATTTCATACTTTCCTTTTCGGAATGTCCCACAATTAATTTCACACCTTTAAAATAGAACATCCTCCATACACTACAAAAAAATACCGAAATTACCGAGGGAAATTACCGAGGGGATAAATCCATCGCTAATTAACGAGCGGCGAGGATTTTTCCCTTGGTAAAACCTCGCCAAACCCTCCCCTTGTTAATTCCCTCGCTAAATCCCTCTCTAAAACCATTTTTTTTTTTGTGGTGATAAACTATATCCTCACAATACCATTTAAATTTAAAAATATCGCTCTTGTTTTATTCTATTTTATCATATCTCCTACACTTTATCTCGTTCATATCAACCCAAAATACCCTTACACTTTCTCTCTCCTATACTAATTTCGGTGTTCTTAATAAATGTGTCTCTTCACACGTGAAGATAACTCCGGGACGAAGGGAGTATGTTTTATATTAATTATTTTATGTGTTTCTTGTTAAATATTAGTTATAATTGTTTATTAAAAATTGGATGAGGAAATTATGAGTAATTAAAAAATTGAACTTTAAAAATTTATATTATCTAAAGATATACACATTTTAAATTTAAAAAAATTATTTGATATTTATTGATATTTGCCTACCTGACTATTGAATTGTCATTTTACAATAATTTTGTTATTCTTATTTCTTTTGAAAATAATATACATTTCTACCTTCGTCTTTCCTTGATAAGACAAAGGTTGCAAATTATTCAACCGAATTAGAAAATATTCAAAACAAAATACAAATTATTCAACATAATTGCAAAATACTTAATAGACTTGCAAAATTGCAAAATTATTCAACATACTTTCAATTATACAATAGAATTGCAAAATATTCTACGAATTTAGAATCCGTAAAATATTCATAATTATGATCAATATACCGGTCATTTTAACCAATTTTCCCTTATACTATTATATCAACTCGTGCATTTCAACCTCAGACACAAGTATACATATATAGATACTTCATATAGTATATAAGGTACCTTACGTGCATGTACGCTTGATTTTTATATACAGTTGTGGTCGTGACTTGATTTTGTTTAATATTTGCACTACATTAGTTATATTATTTGTAACCATGTATATGATCATGATTTGGTACAACTCAACAACATAATAATGTAACATATAAAAAGAAGAGGTGAACATATCTACAAATAATTAGAGCTGAGGTAAAACAATAAAGAAGAACAACTCAAAATTGAAGTTTATTGAAATTACCGAGAATGTACATAGAACCCCCAATTATTATTGTTCCAATGACATGATGACAAAAATGAAGGATATTGTGAATAGAGTTAATTGCACATTTGGTCCAGTAGGAATTTTCAAATTTCACAGTTGGTCTTTATGTTTGCAAATAGTCTTTTTACATGCATATTTGGTTCTAACCGTTAACTAAGTTTACGGATTCCGTTAAGTGCTGAAATTGGAGGGAAAACACCCTGAATAACCCTAAATAAATCATTAAAAACACCCTAAATAAACACTTGGTCATGTAATTTTATACAATTAACCCTAAATAAATCATTAAAAACACCCAACTAAATTTATAGTAATACGTCTTCTAAATTTTTTTTTCAAAAACCCATCTTCCACGTATTTGATCCAACAATCCAAAATAAAACTTAAAAAATGTTAAAGAACCATAAAAATGAAAAGAGAAAAAAATATAGAATCTACAACAAATTTACGATGACGAATGAAAAGAAAACAATATTTGCGACAAATATATTTTTATTTATTTGCAATAGAGCTCTTTTTAGTTTTAAATTTAAATATTTTTGTTTATTTGCGATGGATTATTTTATTTTTTAAAATTTATTATTTTATTATTTATTTGTGATATATCTATGTTAGAATTTAAATCTAAATTTTATTATTTATTTACTATGAATTTTCTTATTCTTATTTTTTTATTTATCTAGTGTTTTTTTATTTTAATTCTAGAATTTATTTTTAATAGTATATCATAAAGTAAAATAATTATCATTGAGTTTCAATAAATCTAATATTATTGTGATAAAATAAAATAATTTTCATTGACTTTTGATATTCTAAAATTTTTGGATTATAAATTAATTTTAATAATTATAAAAAAATCTAATAAACAATATGAAATAGAATTAAAAATGTTAATCATAATTCTTCAAATATAAATTATGATATTATCTAAAAAATTATTAATTAACAAGGCTTCAAATTAATTTTAATATTTATAAATTAATTTTATTATTTATAGAAAATCTAACAAATAAATTGTGATAAAAATTAATGCTAAAACTTAAATAAAAAACTTGTGGGACTAAAAGTGCACACTTGCGGGACTAAAAGTGTAAAATTTAAGGGCGCGTATTATTTATGAGCTCAATATCCGTTAAAAATTGACAAAATATTAGTATATGACCAAATATGCATGAAAAAGGACCATTTTGAAATCGAGAAAATTCTTCTTTGGATCAAATATGCAATTATCCCATTGTGAATATTTCCATCTGTTTTATTTCCTTTTTTGAGGATATGCATATATTTTTGTGATTTGTATTTGCTAGTTTTTAGGCGATTGTTGCCGAGAGATTTCTTCTTTTCTCTCTTGGTTACCTAATGGGTTGAAAATTGATCGTGTTTTAAAGGAAAAATGGAGTTTTTTATCCTGTAAGTTTAATCGACTATAGTTTTAGTCCCCTTATCTTTTGACCTTTGATTTCAGTCCTATAACTTTAAAAAATCGATTTTAGTTCGAAACTCTGTCCCCGGGTTACCCAACCGGTGACAGACGACGTGGAAATAATTTTTTTATTTGTTAATGACGCGGATCGATTTTCGTGCTTAATTCATTTACCACATCGACCCAACCCAATCTCGTGCGCCTCATGTGATAGGTAAAATCCCCAAATTCATTCCTTAGGGCTTATCACCCTATTTCGAACACCTCCTCCCTACGTGGAATTCTTGGACAGAGTCCATATAAGCGAGCTTGGTCTACGCACAAAGGGCTTTGGGATGTTCCACACCCATGGCTCAATCTTCTTGTTCCCAAAAGCAAGATTTCCACCTTTGCGTAAGGTGTTTTCGGCAATATTCTAATAGACACAAACAATGGCCCTATTCTTGTCTACCCAGTAAACAAATCAAAGTAAGGAAAATTTAATTCATTGAGGCAATTTGTCGAACATCTTACTGCTCACTAACGTGTTTTTACTCTCCAGTTGGATAACGAAGTACTTCATTTGTAACGCCGGATGAAGAGATTTTTTACCTAGTTGCATTTTTGTCTCACGCCAAAGAAAATAATAAATTACAACACCGGCTGAATCAACAAAAGAATCTTGAATTTCTATGAATCATCAGAGCTAGGAGTAAAGCGGTATCTCTCTCACTATAACACACAAGAAGAATGGCGGGCTCATTTCGGGCAGAGGTGGGAAATCTTCGCGTAGAGGAAATCAACTTATGACCCTCTGTCCATTCTTGCCCCCGGCTAGAGAATTTTCAGAAATCCATATCTATTTTATGACACAAACTTTGTTGGTTAGAACAAAGAAAACGATAATAAAATCTGCAATTTTCAAGTTGAGGAGAAAAAAACCTCAAATTGGAATTCTTTGTTTAGTTGATCTCGCATATTTTTGGGATCCCAGTCTCATATTTCACGAAATTTCCAAAATTCCAGCTTTGATTCGTGTCGTTGTTCTCTGTGGAAGGAGCTTATAGTACGAATTTGATGAAGATTTTTGGAAGAGGGAGAGATGTTTGAAACAGGGTGATAAGCCCTAAGGAAAGAATTTGGGGATTTTTACCATGGTTCCCTCTTTTACCTATCACGTGAGGCGCATAAGATTGGGTCGGGTCGACGTGGTAAATGAATTAAGCTTAAAAACTGATCCACATCGTTAATAATTAAAAAAATTATTTCCACGTCTTCTGTCACCGGTTAGGTAACTCGGACAAATCGAATTTTTGGAAGTTATAGGACTGAAATCAAAGGTCAAAAGATAAGAGGACTAAAAACGTAGTCAGCTAAACTTACAGGACAAAAACTCCATTTTCCCTATTTTAAATATTCCAGCTTTTAAATACAATTTGCTTTTTGTCGGATTGACCAATGAACTGAATTGTGCTTGATTAGTGTGAAAATTGCTAGAAATTAATGTGATTTATTTGCTTAATTTAATAGGATTTCTTGCATTATTTACACTAAATTGACTAATTGCACTTGAAATGAGAGAGGTATTGTTTTGCTATTTTTGTAGGTAAATTGAGCATTATTGGGAGCAAAATACGCGATTAGTATTTTGAGTTGTCATTGCCATAAGAATGGAAGCAAGTTACACTTATTAACCATTGACCCCACCTTGACCTTGTTAATTAATTTAAAAGTCGTGAGTTGTTTAGAAGAAAAGGAGCGACTTTTTGGAAGCAGAGTATTGATGAAAAAGAAAGAAAGGTACGATTCTGGAAGAAAAAGGAAAGGGAATGAATTAAAAAAAAAAGCCGGAGTAGGAAAAGCAGCACAGTAGGAACAAGAAAGGCGGAGGCGTTCGATCATTCTTAGGATTTTAGGGATTTCCTCACATTATCCACACATTCCTCTCACTCTTTACTCTTTCATTAGATTAAATACACACAATACACACATAGAATAGGCGTTCTTGATTTCTCTTTAATTTCTTGCAAATTAGATATAGATTTCATACAATCAAGTGTATTGCACTCTCACAAGGTGACATCTCTCCTTATTTCATTAATCTATTGATTTAATTTCCTTTTAATTATGTTTTCCCAAATTTTGATTTACGTGGGTTTATTGTTTAAATTCATGCTTGGCTAAATCTTATTGTGTTTGGGTGTAATGACCCTTAGATGAGTTAATTATTGTGTTAATATGATTGGGTGTTTCAATTGTGGGGATGATTGATTAATCTTTTGTGCTTTGCATGTATTAATTGCTTGATTATGTCTTGAACCCTTGTTTGATGAATTAATTATGGTAATTGAATTATTGGTTAGGGTGTTAGATTTTAATTGTGTGATTGATATCAATATTGGATTAACGCAGGATACTTGGTTAATTTCACTAGAACCCGCATTTGAGTACAATAATTGCTTGTAATTAGTGAGGGGCGTCGAGTGTTGTCTCTAGCAATCTTACGTGTTTAATTGATAATGCATACTCTAGGCTTACCAACTACGGTTGTGTGTGAACTTTTGTTAGATATCCCCTATCGTCACCCCTTGTAATTGATTACCCGATTGTATGTTGCAATAGTTGACGAGCCTTTGGTGATTTGCACCCAAACACTCTTCTCTTATTTGATATCTCTTTGCTAGATTACTTGCATACTTTATTTTATTGTTTAATTGCATTCGTAATTTAAATATTTTCATATCCGTGTTAGCTTCTATAATACTATAACAACGCTTAATCTCATGGCTTCATTATTCCACTAGTCTCTTGGGTTATGATTTACAAATTTATACATCACGAGATGTGTCATTTTTGAAGATAAATTTCCATTCAAACAAAATCAGTTTAATTAATGTTCCAAGTAATGGCATTAATTGAGGCATGGAAGGAAAAGGAATTGGATACAGACCTTGAAAATTGGGTGAATAGATTGCAAGAGGTTGAGCCACCTCACACACTCCACAAAGCAACCAAAGCAGAAAGCATCTTAAATCTAAATCAAATACAAAGTTATGCAACTAATATAGTGCTCTTACTGGCATTACTAACAATACAACCATGAAATAGCATGATAGGTGGTCCCTTCCAGTATCCTTACCTGACTATGGCATATAAAGTAACACCAGTCTCAATCCCAGCACTTACATCAACTGCCACACATTTCAAAACCATAAAAGCCTTACTGGTATGAAAGTTACTGGTATGAAACTGATGCGAACCGCGATTTACGATCAATAATTTCGACGCCCCAACTCAGGTTGGCAAGCAAAATCGAAAGTTGCAAGTAATCTTGCTAAGTAAAAGTTACTTGATATTTTCATAATTCCTCAAAAGTGATGATACAAGGAGTTATATAGCCAACTTACTCCCTTAACCAACTAACTACCTAACAATTTGAAACTACCTAACAGCTTTGAGAAAAGAAAGTGCACAAATGAATTACAAATAACAAATCCAGAAAAGTTACTGGACCAAAAGTGAAAAACGTGGCTATCACTTGCTAGACCCAAATCACCATTCAAAATATGTAAACTTCTCATTTTGGGCCTGATTTTGTGTTGGCTCGACACGTCCCTGAGTTTGGGCCCGCATTCTTGCACGTCTTGCTCGGTTACAAGCATCTTTTTAGGTCCCGACCCTTGTTCGCATCATTCCCGCCTCCTTGAAGAACGTCCTTGTCCTCAAGGACAAGCTCCGGAAATTGGTCTCTTAATGCACGTAAATTCTCCCAGTCCACCCAATTACTAACCAAGTGAAGAAAACAAGATTTTCCTCTGTCGAAAATGAAAAATCGGCCATCCAAAGTTGAACGAAATTGTGCGAACACGTCCACTTCGTCCTTTACTATTTCTTTCTTCCCACTCTCATTCATGACAACAATAGATCCACTAGAAGCATCATTAACAGAACCAGGCATTATTGATCCAAGAAAATTGTTTGATTTTCTGCTCCTCTCATTTTTTGCTGCTCTTTTTTCCTTCAAGGCTTCAACAATGAGTTCTGCAACTTGCTGAGGTCTTCTCACGGGCCACCTACTGTCCAAATTAGCAGCAAGATTGGAAAACTTTCTGCACTTTATGGGTTTTTCCTTCCTAAAGGGGATGAGCATATCCATTGGCCTTTTGTAGTTATGCTCTTTGACATTTATTCTTCTTAACGTAGGAAACCAAAATTCATGATAAATATGATCAAGAAACAAGATACTTGGAACCTTATCATCTTCTTCAAAAGGCACGACATAGCTGTTGGTGATTGCATCCCAAGGGCAGAATCTGCTCGCCTTTTCATTTCTCAACCATTTTTGGACCGCCGACACATCGGTCATCTCCAGTGCTTGGAGTGTCACGCTGGATTCACCCACTTCTCCTTTATTTGTTCCCGGTTCTTGGACTGCATCAGTAATATCTTCAATGTTTTTCCAAACATGAATCTTGGAATTTCTGTGAGGTTTGATGCAAGTAAATTCTCCATTATCGTCTTCCTTAAACTCAAGAAACTCTTCATTATTTTCGTCATTCAACGTGACCTCCTTTGAATCCAAACTCTCACCCTCATCTTTATCATGAATTATGCTGCTATCAAAATCTTCTTTTGAACTTCTCTTGCCATCATTAGTTGTATATTCATTTGCATGCGAGATATTATATTGCCGCCCAATTTCCATCTTCGAAATAGAACTCACGGTGAAATTTGGTGGATTGAAAATGGGATAATGAGCAGACTTTGTGAAACGATTCTAATCTTGTCTCTGAACTCAACCCTTTCTTCTTCTTTGATTGTCGTCCGCCCTTCTTGTGTTGTCGCCGGAGCAATTTCTTCAACATTTGCTCAATTCGATCCAAGGAAGCATTGAATCGATCCATAGAATTACCATTCGTATTCATACTCATATCTCCAAAATGAAATCGCAGTTCTTGATCCTCTCAATGAAAGCACCAATTGATGCGAACCGCGATTTACGATCAATAATTTCGGACCCCAACTCGGGTTGGCAAGCAAAATCGAAAGTTGCAAGTAATCTTGCTAAGTAAAAGTTACTTGATATTTTTCATAATTCCTCAAAAGTGATGATACAAGGAGTTATATAGCCAACTTACTCCCTTAACCAACTAACTACCTAACAATTTGAAACTACCTAACAGCTTTGAGAAAAGAAAGTGCACAAATGAATTACAAATAACAAATCCAGAAAAGTTACTGGACCAAAAGTGAAAAACGTGGCTATCACTTGCTAGACCCAAATCACCATTCAAAATATGTAAACTTCTCATTTTGGGCCTGATTTTGTGTTGGCTCGACACGTCCCTGAGTTTGGGCCCGCATTCTTGCACGCGTCTTGCTCGGTTACAAGCATCTTTTTAGGTCCCGACCCTTGTTCGCATCGAAACCATAAACCGGTATTTCAAAACCATAAAAGCCTTACTGGTATTTCAAAAAACCATAAAACCATAAACTGCCACACTTACTGGTATGAAAGATTGCACATGTGCAACAAGATTGCACATATACAACAAAAAAATTTAAAAATTTACAAAAGAACCGATCAATTTACGGATGAGTGATTTAAACACATAAATTACCAAAAATCACCGATAAAAAAATTCACCGATACAAAAATAAGAATTTTTACAAAACAACAAGAAATCACCGAAGCGACGGGTTAGATCCGGTTGAAACTCACCTTTATAGCCTTCGTTGCTTCGCAATTGATATGTAAAAAATACCGCAAAATTATTTTTCTTGACGGATCTGCTATTCATCACAAATCTGTTCTTCTTGTTCTTCACAGATTCTTCGTCACCGCGAGGAGCAGAGTCGCGGTTCCACCATCGTCGGTACCCCTCTTCGTCGCCTTGGTCGGAGAGAGAGAGCCACCACCACCGTCGGTCGGTAAGAGAGAAACGCATTGGGGCTTCCTTGCTAGAGAGAGAGAGAGGAAGAGGGGTTTCCTTGTCTCGAGAGCAGAGGGGCTTCGTGGCGGTGGTGGGTCGTCGAGAGAGAAGGGCTGCGTTGTTGTGCGGTGGGCGTCGTTGCCGTCGCTTGGGGTTCGGTGGTCACTTAGACGTTCAACACACACAGAGAGAGAGAAAGAGAGAGGGGTGAGAAACCGAAGAGGAATACGAGAGAAATATGGATACTAAATGTAGGGCTGAGGGAATTAATGCGTTGCGTAGTCTTGTTCAATGGAAAGGCGCGTGACCTAGGCGAAAGCGTAATCTTTCATGAGGATGTGCACGCGTGAAGGGTATTAGAGTAAAAGTAGTATTGGGTATTGTAGCTGAGAGTATTGTTTTTGGGGTTGTATCCCAAACTAATAAAGTGTTAAAAGATGTATCTCATAGTAATAAATCCTTTTTTTTTTTTGTTTTTAAAGGTAGGAGGGTACACACTTTAAAAAAATAGTAATGATTGAGGTTACGATGGGTAATTTTGTAAACTTTATGTTTAAAGTAAAAATTTATAGGGTTATGTGTATGAAAAGTAATGACACTTATGTAAATTAGTGAAAATTGTAAGGGTAAAGTTTATTAAAGGTTTTCCATTTTAAGGGTGTGATGTTTATAGTAGGACAAATGAATAAAGAAAAGTGTGAAAGGTTTTATTGGACGGAGGGAGTATTAATGTAAATAAATATATATTTGTAGGTTGAAAAATATAATAAACTTATGTATGGAAATAAATTGGGATTTAGATTATTTTTGTCCTCTAACTTTTCACCTTTATTGAAATGGTTCTCTAATTATCTACCTTATCAATTTAGTCCACTATGTTCACATATTTGGTCAATTTAGTCCTCTAACTATTCATCTTTATTGAAATGGTCCTCTAATTAGTGTAGCCACTAATTTCGAGTCCGTCGGTATATGTGAGAAAATTTCAAATTTGGTCACATAAGAATTTTTCAACAACAACTTCAATCTCACGTTCTTTTTTAACCTTCATTTTTGGCAAAACATAGTTCCAACCATTATTTTTTAGGAACATAACTGCAATTTTTATCTCATTCTATTGGAACTAAAATTACATTTATCATTCTCTTGGGAACAATACAACAATGTTCTTTAGACAAAAGATATAATAAAAACTGCAGGACCAAAAGTGAAAAAAATTGAACATTTTGCGGAATTCTCATACTCTTGGTACCAAAAATGCAATTTACCCTCATGTAAATTGCAACATAGTTTAATAGGGTAAATTTTATTTTTGATCCCAAGAGAATGAGTGTTTTGAAAATTAAATTGTCCTTTTTGACACTTTTGGTATCTTAGTTTTTTCAATCTTTTTTATATTTCATAATTATCTTAACCGAAATTCTCTTTCCTAATTCTATTATACACGGTCATATATATCAAATCTTTAACCATAAGAAAATATATTTTCTTCTATGTTTTATTGTTTTTCTCTACTCTAATTATCTATTGATATCTTCACCGACCCTCTAACACGTTTCATTATTATCTTATTTAGTTATACGAACCTTATATCGTGAACCAAGTCATGATCATATATATATATATATATATATATATATATATATGTGTGTGTGAGAGAGAATAATATTAATTTAGTGCAAATTAATTATAGAGAAAATAGAGTCACGACCACAACAATACATACAAATTAAGTGTATACGCTGGTAAAGTAATAGGTTATCACACACAAATATATGATTATATATGTACCATTTCTCTTGCATATGAAGTTGAAATGTACGAATTCATGATATAATATATACTATATATATATATATATATATATTAAGTAATCCGGTAATCAGTTATTTATCTGGTCGAGTAAAGCAAACTAGCCATTAAAATCCGGATAAAGAGAGCAGGAGAGAAGCAGTGATTGCATGGATAAGATCAAAGAAATGGACGTTCAAGATTGCATAGATAAGGGAATCAATAGTACAATGCATGCACAACCAATAGTACCAATAGCTGCAAGCTTGCAGCTGATCAACATGAACAATAAATGTATAACACGTGCCTTGGTAGCTATTTATTAGTACCAATAGCTGCAAGCTTTCTCAATATTAAGGGGCCGCTTGGTTGGGGGTATTAGAATTAGGTAATGAGAATGACTAGTAATTCATTTCCATTTATGATGCTTGATAATATTTACAATTTAGAATTAATTTAAAAAAATCAAAAAAATCACTAATTTATTTTGATTACATAATCTCCCTCTTATAATCAATCATTTAACAATCATTCATTTTTACTAAGTGTTTCTCTTAAAGGGGAATTTTAACTTAGTAAAATTTTTAATATTAAAAATGAATAGTTAATGAAGAAAATAGAAAAGGGGCTACATGAATATGTTGTCTGCTTTCTTAAAGAAGACCGATCTGTTGTGAGTTTGAAAATAAGTAGTTAAGAAAGAATCGAAGTTTCAATTTGGTCTCATAACTTCAGCCTTCTACGCAACTGTCCCAAAAATTATAATTCCTTAAATGATCTAATTTTAGTACAAAATTGACTGGTAAAAGGGTAATGCTTTTTAAAATTTCGTTGTATAGTACCCATTCGATCATTCTCCATAATTAATTTTTTGTATTATTTTGATTTGTAGAATGAAGAAATTAAAGTATACTGAATAAGTGTCTTGAGTGTATTCTACATGTGATGTTGGGGATAGAGTTTTTTCTGTTCCATAATTTTTCACCTTTTCCTAAAACATCCCAAAAAAATTAATTTTTCTGATTACATCCCAATTTTTGGCTAAGTTTACAATTTACGTCCCAAAGTCACGGATAAAACGAAACACAATCGTTTTACCTCATGTGTCGTGCACGTGTTCGCTACATATAGGGGCATCTGGCCAAAAATTACGACGGCTGTTTCGGGACATAAATTATACACTTAACCAAGATTTGGGATGTAATCGAAAAATTAACTATATTTGGGACCGTTTTGGAAAAGGTGAAAAATGATGGGACTAAACAAAACTCTATCCCTGTGATGTACGTTGTGTTGAGAAGGGATTTCACAACACCTTAATCAATCGCTATAGCTTCTTTAATAACAAGAATCAATATAACAATAAACAAAAATACAGTAACACACACACACACACAAATATATATATATATATACATATATATATATATATATATATATATATATATATATATATATAAAGGGATTCTACGCCTAGTATCCATCGTTTACGGCTAGAACTACGCCAAATCTAAAAAAAAAAAAAAAAAAACCCGAGGTTATTTGTATTCCTCATTATGCATTAAATGTGTAGTTATACAGTATATTAAAATTTGGGAAATATATGCACAGACAGCTCACTACATCATAGGATAAGTTTGCTAATTTGATTGATAATCAAATAGGAGTACTAAATATATTAATTTTTATAAGCGTCCTAAACTAGATGTAATCAATGTTTTGAAAATCGGATTGAACCGGCCGATTCGACCCGGTTTAACCGGGAAACGGTGCCGGTCCGATTCTTTACGCTTACCGATTCTTACAAAAACTATTAAGAACCGCCAAAAAACCAAGTTCAACCGGTGAACCGACTTTTTGAATTTTTTTAATTTATTTTTCAGCATTTTCTTATTGGTTGATGGTTTGTAATTGTTATGCGAGTTATTTTTAATTGTAAAAATTTATGCTGTAAATTTTATTTTTATGACATGCAATCAAATTTTTTTACGTACTTTGTTAATCTTATGCAATGTTTTGCCATAATATTGAATTTTATGTTACATCATTATAAATATTACTATTTATAATAAGGGCTAGTTACAAATAGGTTAACAAAAAAATTTAAAATTGCAAATAAGTTTAAAAATATTTGCACAACCGCACAAGATAAATTTGCACGTAAGCACAAAAATATTTGCACAATGAATCTACTTGCAATTTTGGGATACTTTTGAACCTATTTGTAATAATCTCTTATAATATTTGATGAAATGGTATAGCTCAAGTGGTTAGAGCTCTACTACCAATGACCTAAAGGTCATGCGTTAAGTCACCATTTAACCGATCAAAAAATATTATTATTTATAATATATATATTGATATTGATATATATTATACATAAATAAATAAATAATAAAAGAAAGATATTTGTAAATAAAATGTTGAATTTGATTGTTTCATTATAAGTATTTTTATTTATTTTAATTATTAAATATTTTTAATATTTGAATCACTAATTTTTAATCATAAAATATAAATAACATCTTCATCAAATAATAGGAAACATAAAGGATAGTTTCATAAAAAAGACATTCGTGTCGGCTTCTACCATCGGAAATTGGGGTATTTTTATCAAGAAACAAAAGCATATAGGGTTAAATTGTTGGATGAATTTTGGTTAAGTGTAGACGAAGATGACTATAGGACTTCATCTCCACATTTCAAGATAATTGTAGGAAAAATTTGTGCTCTCAAGGACAATTTCAAAAGAGACCTTAGTTGTCACCCTTAACTTAAGAATAATTCTCTGATGAAATAAACGAGTTAGAACCTTTTGGATTAAATCCAAAACACAACTTGTACTCTCAAATAAAATTTAAATGTGCATCAAAGGATTCAAAATTATAGAATATTATTTACAGGAAAAAATGGTTTTTTTGAACCTTTTGGTCCCGTTGACTTTTATTTTGTGATTCTCATCCTTTAACTTTCAGTTTTTGACATTTTCGTCCTCCGACATGCTACAATAGGTAACCTTTACGGTAAATCTGATGTAGATATCTTTATATTGATAAATACCCATGTGGTATGAATTTTGGTCCCGTTGACTTTGAATTTTTTATTTTCATCCTTTAACTTTTATTTTTTTCCAATAGTATTTATATTTAATAAATTATTTAAATTAATATTTAATCAAAAGAATAATTTTTGAGGTGTGAGGAAATGCATGAAAGTTTCATTGTAGGTAGGGTGACGACTAAACAATTCATTAACTAAATATGTTAGATTTTTTTATTTTTAAAAATTATTTTAAATTATTTACAATAGTATTCATAATTATTAAATTATTTAAATTAGTATTTAGTTAAATTGGTTGAGGTTAGTGAGGAATGAGTTGTTTTAATTAGATTTATGTTTTTTAAAATTTCAATGGTATTTATATTTATTAAATTATTTTAAATTAGTAATTAATATTTATTAAATTATTTGTATGAAAATTGATTTTTTTAAATTTTATATTAATTAAAATGAATTTTATGTTTTTTAAGGTTTTATATGTATTTTTCAATTAAAAATTAAAAAAAAGGCGCATCGGCAATAGTCCCTACCAAATTTGTGCCACATGAATATTTAGCAATTAAATAAATTAAAAAATCAAACCAGGTAAGATATGACTAGAAGGTGACCTGGTGTAGAAGGTCAGAGGATGAATCTGTAGAAAAATAAAAGTTAAAGGACAAAAATAAAAAGTTAAAGTCAACGGGATGAAAACGTAATTGGTGAAACTTAGAGGACAAAAAAATAATATTTCCCTTATTTATAATACCTCAAAGTATTACTAAATAAATTCTAAGTTGTTACTTGGCATGAATTCAGTTAATTCAACCTAGGTTTTCTAACCACATTTAGGCTTATCAGCCTAATGTAATAATTAGCCAACTCAAGAATTTCAATTAATTTGAGCTAATGACCAACTAAATGTCCACACATTATAAGAATTTCCAAATACAATGTAGCCTAAGGCCCAAGTAATTCTTAGATTCTAATTTAAAAACCGTACTCACTAACAACTTTCTGCTTTAATTGTTCCCCATTGTTTTCAAATGTGCTCTTTTTATTTATTCTTTAAATACTCCTTTCATCCCGCAATTAATTTCATACTTTCCTTTTCGGAATGTCCCACAATTAATTTCACACCTTTAAAATAGAACATCCTCCATACACTACAAAAATACCGAAATTACCGAGGGAAATTACCGAGGGGATAAATCCATCGCTAATTAACGAGCGGCGAGGGATTTTCCCCCTTGGTAAAACCCTCGCCAAACCCTCCCCCTTGTTAATTCCCTCGCTAAATCCCTCTCTAAAACCATTTTTTTTTGTGGTGATAAACTATATCCTCACAATACCATTTAAATTTAAAAAATATCGCTCTTGTTTTATTCTATTTTATCATATCTCCTACACTTTATCTCGTTCATATCAACCCAAAATACCCTTACACTTTCTCTCTCCTATACTAATTTCGGTGTTCTTAATAAATGTGTCTCTTCACACGTGAAGATAACTCCGGAGACGAAGGGAGTATGTTTTATATTAATTATTTTATGTGTTTCTTGTTAAATATTAGTTATGATTGTTTATTAAAAATTGGATGAGGAAATTATGAGTAATTAAAAAATTGAACTTTAAAAATTTATATTATCTAAAGATATACACATTTTAAATTTAAAAATTATTTGATATTTATTGATATTTGCCTACCTGACTATTGAATTGTCATTTTACAATAATTTTGTTATTCTTATTTCTTTTGAAAATAATATACATTTCTACCTTCGTCTTTCCTTGATAAGACGGGTTGCAAATTATTCAACCGAATTAGAAAATATTCAAAACAAAATACAAATTATTCAACATAATTGCAAAATACTTAATAGACTTGCAAAATTGCAAAATTATTCAACATACTTTCAATTATACAATAGAATTGCAAAATATTCTACGAATTTAGAATCCGTAAAATATTCATAATTATGATCAATATACCGGTCATTTTAACCAATTTTCCCTTATACTATTATATCAACTCGTGCATTTCAACCTCGGACACAAGTATACATATATAGATACTTCATATAGTATATAAGGTACCTTACGTGCATGTACGCTTGATTTTTATATACGATTGTGGTCGTGACTTGATTTTGTTTAATATTTGCACTACATTAGTTATATTATTTGTAACCATGTATATGATCATGATTTGGTACAACTCAACAACATAATAATGTAACATATAAAAAAGAAGAGGTGAACATATCTACAAATAATTAGAGCTGAGGTAAAACAATAAAGAAGAACAACTCAAAATTGAAGTTTATTGAAATTACCGAGAATGTACATAGAACCCCCAATTATTATTGTTCCAATGACATGATGACAAAAATGAAGGATATTGTGAATAGAGTTAATTGCACATTTGGTCCAAAGAGGAATTTTCAAATTTCACGGTTGGTCTTTATGTTTGCAAATAGTCTTTTTACATGCATATTTGGTTCTAACCGTTAACTAAGTTTACGGATTCCGTTAAGTGCTGAAATTGGAGGAAAACACCCTGAATAACCCTAAATAAATCATTAAAAACACCCTAAATAAACACTTGGTCATGTAATTTTATACAATTAACCCTAAATAAATCATTAAAAACACCCAACTAAATTTATAGTAATACGTCTTCTAAATTTTTTTCAAAACCCATCTTCCACGTATTTGATCCAACAATCCAAAATAAAACTTAAAAAATGTTAAAGAACCATAAAAATGAAAAGAGAAAAAAAAATATAGAATCTACAACAAATTTACGATGACGAATGAAAAGAAAACAATATTTATGTATAAATATATTTTTATTTATTTGCAATAGAGCTCTTTTTAGTTTTAAATTTAAATATTTTTGTTTATTTGCGATGGATTATTTTATTTTTTAAAATTTATTATTTTATTATTTATTTGTGATATATCTATGTTAGAATTTAAATCTAAATTTTATTATTTATTTACTATGAATTTTCTTATTCTTATTTTTTTATTTATCTAGTGTTTTTTTATTTTAATTCTAGAATTTATTTTTAATAGTATATCATAAAGTAAAATAATTATCATTGAGTTTCAATAAATCTAATATTATTGTGATAAAATAAAATAATTTTCATTGACTTTTGATATTCTAAAATTTTTTGGATTATAAATTAATTTTAATAATTATAAAAAAATCTAATAAACAATATGAAATAGAATTAAAAAATGTTAATCATAATTCTTCAAATATAAATTATGATATTATCTAAAAAAATTATTAATTAACAAGGCTTCAAATTAATTTTAATATTTATAAATTAATTTTATTATTTATAGAAAATCTAACAAATAAATTGTGATAAAAATTAATGCTAAAACTTAAATAAAAACTTGTGGGACTAAAAGTGCACACTTGCGGGACTAAAAGTGTAAAATTTAAGGGCGCGTATTATTTATGAGCTCAATATCCGTTAAAAATTGACAAAATATTAGTATATGACCAAATATGCATGAAAAAGGACCATTTTGAAATCGGAAAATTCTTCTTTGGATCAAATATGCAATTATCCCATTGTGAATATTTCCATCTGTTTTATTTCCTTTTTTGAGGATATGCATATATTTTTGTGATTTGTATTTGCTAGTTTTTAGGCGGATTGTTGCCGAGAGATTTCTTCTTTTCTCTCTTGGTTACCTAATGGGTTGAAAATTGATCGTGTTTTAAAGGAAAAATGGAGTTTTTATCCTGTAAGTTTAAGCTGACTATAGTTTTAGTCCCCTTATCTTTTGACCTTTGATTTCAGTCCTATAACTTTAAAAAATCGATTTTAGTCTGAAACCTGCTGTCCCAAGGTTACCCAACCGTGTGACAGCGTGGAAATAATTTTTTTATTTGTTAATGACGCGGATCGATTTTCGAGCTTAATTCATTTACCACATCGACCCAACCCAATCTCGTGCGCCTCATGTGATAGGTAAAATCCCCAAATTCATTCCTTAGGGCTTATCACCCTATTTCGAACACCTCCTCCCTACGTGGAATTCTTGGGCCGAGTCCATATAGCGTAAGCTTGGTCTACGCACAAAAGGGCTTTGGGATGTTCCACACCCATGGCTCAATCTTCTTGTTCCCAAAAGCAAGATTTCCACCTTTGCGAGAAGGTGTTTTCGTAATATTCTAATAGACACAAACAATGGCCCTATTCTTGTCTACCCGATAAACAAATCAAAGTAAGGAAAATTTAATTCATTGAGGCAATTTGTCGAACATCTTACGCTCACTAACGTGTTTTTACTCTCAGTTGGATAACGATTACTTCATTTGTAACGCCGGATGAAGAGATTTTTACCTAGTTGCATTTTTGTCTCACGCCAAAGAAAATAATAAATTACAACACCTACTGAATCTGAACAAAAGAATCTTGAATTTCTATGAATCATCGTAGCTAGGAGTAAAGCGATATCTCTCTCACTATAACACACAAGAAGAATGGCGGGCTCATTTCGGGCGAGAGGTGGGAAATCTTCGCGTAGAGGAAATCAACTTATGACCCTCTGTCCATTCTTGCCCCGGCTAGAGAATTTTCAGAAATCCATATCTATTTTATGACACAAACTTTGTTGGTTAGAACAAAGAAAACGATAATAAAATCTGCAATTTTCAAGTTGAGGAGAAAAAAACCTCAAATTGGAATTCTTTATTTAGTTGATCTGCATATTTTTGGGATCCCCGAGTCTCATATTTCACGAAATTTCCAAAATTCCAGCTTTGATTCGTGTCGTTGTTCTCTGTGGAAGGAGCTTATAGTACGAATTTGATGAAGATTTTTGGAAGAGGGAGAGATGTTTGAAAGCAGGGTGATAAGCCCTAAGGAAAGAATTTGGGGATTTTTACCATGGTTCCCTCTTTTACCTATCACGTGAGGCGCATAAGATTGGGTCGGGTCGACGTGGTAAATGAATTAAGCTTAAAAACTGATCCACATCGTTAATAATTAAAAAAATTATTTCCACGTCTTCTCCGTCACCTGGTTAGGTAACACAGGACAAATCGAATTTTTGGAAGTTATAGGACTGAAATCAAAGGTCAAAAGATAAGAGGACTAAAAACGTAGTCAGCTAAACTTACGGGACAAAAAACTCCATTTTCCCTATTTTAAATATTCCAGCTTTTAAATACAATTTGCTTTTTGTCGTGATTGACCAATGAACTGAATTGTGCTTGATTAGTGTGAAAATTGCTAGAAATTAATGTGATTTATTTGCTTAATTTAATAGGATTTCTTGCATTATTTACACTAAATTGACTAATTGCACTTGAAATGAGAGAGGTATTGTTTTGCTATTTTTGTAGGTAAATTGAGCATTATTGGGAGCAAAATACGCGATTAGTATTTTGAGTTGTCATTGCCATAAGAATGGAAGCAAGTTACACTTATTAACCATTGACCCCACCTTGACCTTGTTAATTAATTTAAAAAGTCGTGAGTTGTTTAGAAGAAAAGGGGAGCGACTTTTTGGAAGCAGAGTATTGATGAAAAAGAAAGAAAGGTACGATTACGGAAGAAAAAGGAAAGGGGAATGAATTAAAAAAAAAAGCCGAGTAGGAAAAGCAGCACAGTAGGAACAAGAAAGGCGGAGGCGTTCGATCATTCTTAGGATTTTAGGGATTTCCTCACATTATCCACACATTCCTCTCACTCTTTACTCTTTCATTAGATTAAATACACATAATACACACATAGAATAGGCGTTCTTGATTTCTCTTTAATTTCTTGCAAATTAGATATAGATTTCATACAATCAAGTGTATTGCACTCTCACAAGGTGACATCTCTCCTTATTTCATTAATCTATTGATTTAATTTCCTTTTAATTATGTTTTCCCAAATTTTGATTTACGTGGGTTTATTGTTTAAATTCATGCTTGGCTAAATCTTATTGTGTTTGGGTGTAATGACCCTTAGATGAGTTAATTATTGTGTTAATATGATTGGGTGTTTCAATTGTGGGGATGATTGATTAATCTTTTGTGCTTTGCATGTATTAATTGCTTGATTATGTCTTGAACCCTTGTTTGATGAATTAATTATGGTAATTGAATTATTGGTTAGGGTGTTAGATTTTAATTGTGTGATTGATATCAATATTGGATTAACGCAGGGATACTTGGTTAATTTCACTAGAACCCGCATTTGAGTACAATAATTGCTTGTAATTAGTGAGGGCGTCAGTGTTGTCTCTAGCAATCTTACGTGTTTAATTGATAATGCATACTCTAGGCTTACCAACTACGGTTGTGTGTGAACTTTTGTTAGATATCCCCTATCGTCACCTTGTAATTGATTACCCGATTGTATGTTGCAATAGTTGACGAGCCTTTGGTGATTTGCACCCAAACACTCTTCTCTTATTTGATATCTCTTTGCTAGATTACTTGCATACTTTATTTTATTGTTTAATTGCATTCGTGTAATTTAAATATTTTCATATCCGTGTTAGCTTCTATAATACTATAACAACGCTTAATCTCATGGCTTCATTATTCCACTAGTCTCTTGGGTTATGATTTACAAATTTATACATCACGAGATGTGTCATTTTTGAAGATAAATTTCCATTCAAACAAAATCAGTTTAATTAATGTTCCAAGTAATGGCATTAATTGAGGCATGGAAGGAAAAGGAATTGGATACAGACCTTGAAAATTGGGTGAATAGATTGCAAGAGGTTGAGCCACCTCACACACTCCACAAAGCAACCAAAGCAGAAAGCATCTTAAATCTAAATCAAATACAAAGTTATGCAACTAATATAGTGCTCTTACTGGCATTACTAACAATACAACCATGAAATAGCATGATAGGTGGTCCCTTCCAGTATCCTTACCTGACTATGGCATATAAAGTAACACCAGTCTCAATCCCAGCACTTACATCAACTGCCACACATTTCAAAACCATAAAAGCCTTACTGGTATGAAAGTTACTGGTATGAAACTGATGCGAACCGCGATTTACGATCAATAATTTCGACGCCCCAACTCAGGTTGGCAAGCAAAATCGAAAGTTGCAAGTAATCTTGCTAAGTAAAAGTTACTTGATATTTTCATAATTCCTCAAAAGTGATGATACAAGGAGTTATATAGCCAACTTACTCCCTTAACCAACTAACTACCTAACAATTTGAAACTACCTAACAGCTTTGAGAAAAGAAAGTGCACAAATGAATTACAAATAACAAATCCAGAAAAGTTACTGGACCAAAAGTGAAAAACGTGGCTATCACTTGCTAGACCCAAATCACCATTCAAAATATGTAAACTTCTCATTTTGGGCCTGATTTTGTGTTGGCTCGACACGTCCCTGAGTTTGGGCCCGCATTCTTGCACGTCTTGCTCGGTTACAAGCATCTTTTTAGGTCCCGACCCTTGTTCGCATCATTCCCGCCTCCTTGAAGAACGTCCTTGTCCTCAAGGACAAGCTCCGAAATTGGTCTCTTAATGCACGTAAATTCTCCCAGTCCACCCAATTACTAACCAAGTGAAGAAAACAAGATTTTCCTCTGTCGAAAATGAAAAATCGGCCATCCAAAGTTGAACGAAATTGTGCGAACACGTCCACTTCGTCCTTTACTATTTCTTTCTTCCCACTCTCATTCATGACAACAATAGATCCACTAGAAGCATCATTAACAGAACCAGGCATTATTGATCCAAGAAAATTGTTTGATTTTCTGCTCCTCTCATTTTTTGCTGCTCTTTTTCCTTCAAGGCTTCAACAATGAGTTCTGCAACTTGCTGAGGTCTTCTCACGGGCCACCTACTGTCCAAATTAGCAGCAAGATTGGAAAACTTTCTGCACTTTATGGGTTTTTCCTTCCTAAAGGGGATGAGCATATCCATTGGCCTTTTGTAGTTATGCTCTTTGACATTTATTCTTCTTAACGTAGGAAACCAAAATTCATGATAAATATGATCAAGAAACAAGATACTTGGAACCTTATCATCTTCTTCAAAAGGCACGACATAGCTGTTGGTGATTGCATCCCAAGGGCAGAATCTGCTCGCCTTTTCATTTCTCAACCATTTTTGGACCGCCGACACATCGGTCATCTCCAGTGCTTGGAGTGTCACGCTGGATTCACCCACTTCTCCTTTATTTGTTCCCACTTCTTGGACTGCATCAGTAATATCTTCAATGTTTTTCCAAACATGAATCTTGGAATTTCTGTGAGGTTTGATGCAAGTAAATTCTCCATTATCGTCTTCCTTAAACTCAAGAAACTCTTCATTATTTTCGTCATTCAACGTGACCTCCTTTGAATCCAAACTCTCACCCTCATCTTTATCATGAATTATGCTGCTATCAAAATCTTCTTTTGAACTTCTCTTGCCATCATTAGTTGTATATTCATTTGCATGCGAGATATTATATTCGCCCAATTTCCATCTTCGAAATAGAACTCACGGTGAAATTTGGTGGATTGAAAATGGGATAATGAGCAAGCTTTGTGAAACGATTCTAATCTTGTCTCTGAACTCAACCCTTTCTTCTTCTTTGATTGTCGTCCGCCCTTCTTGTGTTGTCGCCGGAGCAATTTCTTCAACATTTGCTCAATTCGATCCAAGGAAGCATTGAATCGATCCATAGAATTACCATTCGTATTCATACTCATATCTCCAAAATGAAATCGCAGTTCTTGATCCTCTCAATGAAAGCACCAATTGATGCGAACCGCGATTTACGATCAATAATTTCGACGCCCCAACTCGGGTTGGCAAGCAAAATCGAAAGTTGCAAGTAATCTTGCTAAGTAAAAGTTACTTGATATTTTTCATAATTCCTCAAAAGTGATGATACAAGGAGTTATATAGCCAACTTACTCCCTTAACCAACTAACTACCTAACAATTTGAAACTACCTAACAGCTTTGAGAAAAGAAAGTGCACAAATGAATTACAAATAACAAATCCAGAAAAGTTACTGGACCAAAAGTGAAAAACGTGGCTATCACTTGCTAGACCCAAATCACCATTCAAAATATGTAAACTTCTCATTTTGGGCCTGATTTTGTGTTGGCTCGACACGTCCCTGAGTTTGGGCCCGCATTCTTGCACGTCTTGCTCGGTTACAAGCATCTTTTTTAGGTCCCGACCCTTGTTCGCATCGAAACCATAAACCGGTATTTCAAAAAACCATAAAAGCCTTCTTGGTATTTCAAAAAACCATAAAACCATAAAGCGCCACACTTATCGTATGAAAGATTGCACATGTGCAACAAGATTGCACATATACAACAAAAAAATTTAAAAAATTTACAAAAGAACCGATCAATTTACTGAGATGAGTGATTTAAACACATAAATTACCAAAAAATCACCGATAAAAAAATTCACTGATACAAAAATAAGAATTTTTACAAAACAACAAGAAATCACCGAGCGACGGGTTAGATCCGGTTGAAACTCACCTTTATAGCCTTCGTTGCTTCGCAATTGATATGTAAAAATACCGCAAAATTATTTTTCTTGACGGATCTGCTATTCATCACAAATCTGTTCTTCTTGTTCTTCACAGATTCTTCGTCACCGCGAGGAGCAGAGTCGCGGTTCCACCATCGTCGGTACCCCTCTTCGTCGCCTTGGTCGGAGAGAGAGAGCCACCACCACCGTCGGTCGGTAAGAGAGAGAAACGCATTGGGGCTTCCTTGCTAGAGAGAGAGAGAGGAAGAGGGGTTTCCTTGTCTCGAGAGCAGAGGGGCTTCGTGGCGGTGGTGGGTCGTCGAGAGAGAAGGGCTGCGTTGTTGTCAGGTGGGCGTCGTTGCCGTCGCTTGGGGTTCGGTGGTCACTTAGACGTTCAACACACACGAGAGAGAGAAAGAGAGAGGGGTGAGAAATCGAAGAGGAATACAGAGAAATATGGATACTAAATGTAGGGTCGAGGGAATTAATGCGTTGCGTAGTCTTATTCAGCGGAAAGGCGCGTGACCTAGGCGAAAGCGTAATCTTTCATGAGGATGTGCAGCGTGAAGGGTATTAGAGTAAAAGTAGTATTGGGTATTGTAGCTGAGAGTATTGTTTTTTGGGGTTGTATCCCAAACTAATAAAGTGTTAAAAGATGTATCTCATAGTAATAAATCCTTTTTTTTTTTTGTTTTTAAAGGTAGGAGGGTACACACTTTAAAAAAAATAGTAATGATTGAGGTTACGATGGGTAATTTTGTAAACTTTATGTTTAAAGTAAAAAATTTATAGGGTTATGTGTATGAAAAAGTAATGACACTTATGTAAATTAGTGAAAATTGTAAGGGTAAAGTTTATTAAAGGTTTTCCATTTTAAGGGTGTGATGTTTATAGTAGGACAAATGAATAAAGAAAAGTGTGAAAGGTTTTATTGGACGGAGGGAGTATTAATGTAAATAAATATATATTTGTAGGTTGAAAAATATAATAAACTTATGTATGGAAATAAATTGGGATTTAGATTATTTTTGTCCTCTAACTTTTCACCTTTATTGAAATGGTTCTCTAATTATCTACCTTATCAATTTAGTCCACTATGTTCACATATTTGGTCAATTTAGTCCTCTAACTATTCATCTTTATTGAAATGGTCCTCTAATTAGTGTAGCCACTAATTTCGAGTCCGTCGGTATATGTGAGAAAATTTCAAATTTGGTCACATAAGAATTTTTCAACAACAACTTCAATCTCACGTTCTTTTTTAACCTTCATTTTTGGCAAAACATAGTTCCAACCATTATTTTTAGGAACATAACTGCAATTTTTATCTCATTCTATTGGAACTAAAATTACATTTATCATTCTCTTGGGAACAATACAACAATGTTCTTTAGACAAAGATATAATAAAAACTGCAGGACCAAAAGTGAAAAAATTGAACATTTTGCGGAATCCTCATACTCTTGGTACCAAAAATGCAATTTACCCTCATGTAAATTGCAACATAGTTTAATAGGGTAAATTTTATTTTTGATCCCAAGAGAATGAGTGTTTTGAAAATTAAATTGTCCTTTTTGACACTTTTGGTATCTTAGTTTTTCAATCTTTTTTATATTTCATAATTATCTTAACCGAAATTCTCTTTCCTAATTCTATTATACACGGTCATATATATCAAATCTTTAACCATAAGAAAATATATTTTCTTCTATGTTTTATTGTTTTTTCTCTACTCTAATTATCTATTGATATCTTCACGACCCTCTAACACGTTTCATTATTATCTTATTTAGTTATACGAACCTTATATCGTGAACCAAGTCATGATCATATATATATATATATATATATATATATATATGTGTGTGTGTGTGTGTGAGAGAATAATATTAATTTAGTGCAAATTAATTATAGAGAAAATAGAGTCACGACCACAACAATACATACAAATTAAGTGTATACGCTGGTAAAGTAATAGGTTATCACACACAAATATATGATTATATATGTACCAGTTCTCTTGCATATGAAGTTGAAATGTACGAATTCATGATATAATATATACTATATATATATATATATATATATATTAAGTAATCCGGTAATCAGTTATTTATCTGGTCGAGTAAAGCAAACTAGCCATTAAAATCCGGATAAAGAGAGCAGGAGAGAAGCAGTGATTGCATGGATAAGATCAAAGAAATGGACGTTCAAGATTGCATAGATAAGGGAATCAATAGTACAATGCATGCACAACCAATAGTACCAATAGCTGCAAGCTTGCAGCTGATCAACATGAACAATAAATGTATAACACGTGCCTTGGTAGCTATTTATTAGTACCAATAGCTGCAAGCTTTCTCAATATTAAGGGGCCGCTTGGTTGGGGGTATTAGAATTAGGTAATGAGAATGACTAGTAATTCATTTCCATTTATGATGCTTGATAATATTTACAATTTAGAATTAATTTAAAAAAATCAAAAAAATCACTAATTTATTTTGATTACATAATCTCCCTCTTATAATCAATCATTTAACAATCATTCATTTTTACTAAGTGTTTCTCTTAAAGGGGAATTTTAACTTAGTAAAATTTTTAATATTAAAAATGAATAGTTAATGAAGAAAATAGAAAAGGGGCTACATGAATATGTTGTCTGCTTTCTTAAAGAAGACCGATCTGTTGTGAGTTTGAAAATAAGTAGTTAAGAAAGAATCGAAGTTTCAATTTGGTCTCATAACTTCAGCCTTCTACGCAATCGTCCCAAAAAAATTATAATTCCTTAAATGATCTAATTTTAGTACAAAATTGACTGGTAAAAGGGTAATGCTTTTTAAAATTTCGTTGTATAGTACCCATTCGATCATTCTCCATAATTAATTTTTTGTATTATTTTGATTTGTAGAATGAAGAAATTAAAGTATACTGAATAAGTGTCTTGAGTGTATTCTACATGTGATGTTGGGGATAGAGTTTTTTCTGTTCCATAATTTTTCACCTTTTCCTAAAACATCCCAAAAAAATTAATTTTTCCTGATTACATCCCAATTTTTGGCTAAGTTTACAATTTACGTCCCAAAGTCACCGGATAAAATGAAACACAATCGTTTTACCTCATGTGTCGTGCACGTGTTCGCTACATATAGGGGCATCGGCCAAAAATTACGACGGCATTTAGGGACATAAATTATACACTTAACCAAGATTTGGGATGTAATCGAAAAAATTAACTATATTTGGGACCGTTTTGGAAAAGGTGAAAAATGATGGGACTAAACAAAACTCTATCCCTGTGATGTACGTTGTGTTGAGAAGGGATTTCACAACACCTTAATCAATCGCTATAGCTTCTTTAATAACAAGAATCAATATAACAATAAACAAAAATACAGTAACACACACACACACACAAATATATATATATATACATATATATATATATATATATATATATATATATATATAAAGGGATTCTACGCCTAGTATCCATCGTTTACGGCTAGAACTACGCCAAATCTAAAAAAAAAAAACCCGAGGTTATTTGTATTCCTCATTATGCATTAAATGTGTAGTTATACAGTATATTAAAATTTGGGAAATATATGCACAGACAGCTCACTACATCATAGGATAAGTTTGCTAATTTGATTGATAATCAAATAGGAGTACTAAATATATTAATTTTTATAAGCGTCCTAAACTAGATGTAATCAATGTTTTGAAAATCGGATTGAACGGCCGATTCGACCGGTTTAACGGGAACGGATGCCGGTCCGATTCTTTACGCTTACCGATTCTTACAAAAACTATTAAGAACCGCCAAAAACCAAGTTCAACCAGTGAACCGACTTTTGAATTTTTTTAATTTATTTTTCAGCATTTTCTTATTGGTTGATGGTTTGTAATTGTTATGCAGTTATTTTTAATTGTAAAAATTTATGTTGTAAATTTTATTTTTATGACATGCAATCAAATTTTTTTACGTACTTTGTTAATCTTATGCAATGTTTTGCCATAATATTGAATTTTATGTTACATCATTATAAATATTACTATTTATAATAAGGGCTGAGTTACAAATAGGTTAACAAAAAAATTTAAAATTGCAAATAAGTTTAAAAATATTTGCACAACCGCACAAGATAAATTTGCATGAAGCACAAAAATATTTGCACAATGAATCTACTTGCAATTTTGGGATACTTTTTGAACCTATTTGTAATAATCTCTTATAATATTTGATGAAATGGTATAGCTCAAGTGGTTAGAGCTCTACTACCAATGACCTAAAGGTCATGCGTTCGAGTCACCATTTAACCGATCAAAAATATTATTATTTATAATATATATATTGATATTGATATATATTATACATAAATAAATAAATAATAAAAGAAAGATATTTGTAAATAAAATGTTGAATTTGATTGTTTCATTATAAGTATTTTTATTTATTTTAATTATTAAATATTTTTTAATATTTGAATCACTAATTTTTAATCATAAAATATAAATAACATCTTCATCAAATAATAGGAAACATAAAGGATAGTTTCATAAAAAAAGACATTCGTGTCGGCTTCTACCAATCGGAAATTGGGGTATTTTTATCAAGAAACAAAAGCATATAGGGTTAAATTGTTGGATGAATTTTGGTTAAGTGTAGACGAAGATGACTATAGGACTTCATCTCCACATTTCAAGATAATTGTAGGAAAAATTTGTGCTCTCAAGGACAATTTCAAAAGAGACCTTAGTTGTCACCCTTAACTTAAGAATAATTCTACGATGAAATAAACGAGTTAGAACCTTTTGGATTAAATCCAAAACACAACTTGTACTCTCAAATAAAATTTAAATGTGCATCAAAGGATTCAAAATTATAGAATATTATTTACAGGAAAAATGGTTTTTGAACCTTTTGGTCCCGTTGACTTTTATTTTGTGATTCTCATCCTTTAACTTTCGAGTTTTGACATTTTCGTCCTCGACATGCTACAATAGGTAACCTTTACGGTAAATCTGATGTAGATATCTTTATATTGATAAATACCCATGTGGTATGAATTTTGGTCCCGTTGACTTTGAATTTTTATTTTCATCCTTTAACTTTTATTTTTTCCAATAGTATTTATATTTAATAAATTATTTAAATTAATATTTAATCAAAAGAATAATTTTGAGGTGTGAGGAAATGCATGAAAGTTTCATTGTAGGTAGGGTGACGACTAAACAATTCATTAACTAAATATGTTAGATTTTTTTATTTTTAAAAATTATTTTAAATTATTTACAATAGTATTCATAATTATAAAATATTTAAATTAGTATTTAGTTAAATTGGTTGAGGTTAGTGAGGAATGAGTTGTTTTAATTAGATTTATGTTTTTAAAATTTCAATGGTATTTATATTTATTAAATTATTTTAAATTAGTAATTAATATTTATTAAATTATTTGTATGAAAATTGATTTTTTTAAATTTTATATTAATTAAAATGAATTTTATGTTTTTTTAAGGTTTTATATGTATTTTTCAATTAAAAAATTAAAAAAAAAAGGCGCATCAAGCAATAGTCCCTACCAAATTTGTGCCACATGAATATTTATCAATTAAATAAATTAAAAAATCAAACCAGGTAAGATATGACTAGAAGGTGACCTGGTGTAGAAGGTCGAGGATGAATCAGAGAAAAATAAAAGTTAAAGGACAAAAATAAAAAAGTTAAAGTCAACGGGATGAAAACGTAATTGGTGAAACTTAGAGGACAAAAAAATAATATTTCCCTTATTTATAATACCTCAAAGTATTACTAAATAAATTCTAAGTTGTTACTTGGCATGAATTCAGTTAATTCAACCTAGGTTTTCTAACCACATTTAGGCTTATCAGCCTAATGTAATAATTAGCCAACTCAAGAATTTCAATTAATTTGAGCTAATGACCAACTAAATGTCCACACATTATAAGAATTTCCAAATACAATGTAGCCTAAGGCCCAAGTAATTCTTAGATTCTAATTTAAAAACCGTACTCACTAACAACTTTCTGCTTTAATTGTTCCCCCATTGTTTTCAAATGTGCTCTTTTTATTTATTCTTTAAATACTCCTTTCATCCCGCAATTAATTTCATACTTTCCTTTTCGGAATGTCCCACAATTAATTTCACACCTTTAAAATAGAACATCCTCCATACACTACAAAAATACCGAAATTACCGAGGAAATTACCGAGGGGATAAATCCATCGCTAATTAACGAGCGGCGAGGATTTTCCCCTTGGTAAAACCCTCGCCAAACCCCCTCCCTTGTTAATTCCCTCGCTAAATCCCTCTCTAAAACCATTTTTTTTTTGTGGTGATAAACTATATCCTCACAATACCATTTAAATTTAAAAATATCGCTCTTGTTTTATTCTATTTTATCATATCTCCTACACTTTATCTCGTTCATATCAACCCAAAATACCCTTACACTTTCTCTCTCCTATACTAATTTCAGTGTTCTTAATAAATGTGTCTCTTCACACGTGAAGATAACTCCGGGACGAAGGGAGTATGTTTTATATTAATTATTTTATGTGTTTCTTGTTAAATATTAGTTATAATTGTTTATTAAAAATTGGATGAGGAAATTATGAGTAATTAAAAATTGAACTTTAAAAATTTATATTATCTAAAGATATACACATTTTAAATTTAAAAAATTATTTGATATTTATTGATATTTGCCTACCTGACTATTGAATTGTCATTTTACAATAATTTTGTTATTCTTATTTCTTTTGAAAATAATATACATTTCTACCTTCGTCTTTCCTTGATAAGACAGTTGCAAATTATTCAACTGAATTAGAAAATATTCAAAACAAAATACAAATTATTCAACATAATTGCAAAATACTTAATAGACTTGCAAAATTGCAAAATTATTCAACATACTTTCAATTATACAATAGAATTGCAAAATATTCTCTACGAATTTAGAATATAAACAATATGAAATAGAATTAAAAAATGTTAATCATAATTCTTCAAATATAAATTATGATATTATCTAAAAAATTATTAATTAACAAGGCTTCAAATTAATTTTAATATTTATAAATTAATTTTATTATTTATAGAAAATCTAACAAATAAATTGTGATAAAAATTAATGCTAAAACTTAAATAAAAACTTGTGGGACTAAAAGTGCACACTTGCGGGACTAAAAGTGTAAAATTTAAGGGCGCGTATTATTTATGAGCTCAATATCCGTTAAAAATTGACAAAATATTAGTATATGACCAAATATGCATGAAAAAGGACCATTTTGAAATCAGAAAATTCTTCTTTGGATCAAATATGCAATTATCCCATTGTGAATATTTCCATCTGTTTTATTTCCTTTTTTGAGGATATGCATATATTTTTGTGATTTGTATTTGCTAGTTTTAGGCCAGATTGTTGCTGAGAGATTTCTTCTTTTCTCTCTTGGTTACCTAATGGGTTGAAAATTGATCGTATTTTAAAGGAAAAATGGAGTTTTTTATCCTGTAAGTTTAACTGACTATGGTTTTAGTCCCCTTATCTTTTGACCTTTGATTTCAGTCCTATAACTTTAAAAAATCGATTTTAGTCTGAAACCCGCTGTCCCGAGGTTACCCAACCGGTGGCAGACGACGTGGAAATAATTTTTTTATTTGTTAATGACGCGGATCGATTTTCGGGCTTAATTCATTTACCACATCGACCCAACCCAATCTCGTGCGCCTCATGTGATAGGTAAAATCCCCAAATTCATTCCTTAGGGCTTATCACCCTATTTCGAACACCTCCTCCCTACGTGGAATTCTTGGACAGAGTCCATATAGCAGAGCTTGGTCTACGCACAAAGGGCTTTGGGATGTTCCACACCCATGGCTCAATCTTCTTCTTCCCAAAAGCAAGATTTCCACCTTTGCGTAAGGTGTTTTTGGCAATATTCTAATGCAGACACAAACAATGGCCCTATTCTTGTCTACCCAAGAAACAAATCAAAGTAAGGAAAATTTAATTCATTGAGGCAATTTGTCGAACATCTTCTCGCTCACTAACGTGTTTTTACTCTCAGTTGGATAACCATTACTTCATTTGTAACGCCGGATGAAGGGATTTTTACCTAGTTGCATTTTGTCTCACGCCAAAGAAAATAATAAATTACAACACCGGCTGAATCTGAACAAAAGAATCTTGAATTTCTATGAATCATCGAGCTAGGAGTAAAGCAGTATCTCTCTCACTATAACACACAAGAAGAATGGCGGGCTCATTTCGGGCGGAGGTGGGAAATCTTCGCGTAGAGGAAATCAACTTATGACCCTCTGTCCATTCTTGCCCCGGCTAGAGAATTTTTCAGAAATCCATATCTATTTTATGACACAAACTTTGTTGGTTAGAACAAAGAAAACGATAATAAAATCTGCAATTTTCAAGTTGAGGAGAAAAAACCTCAAATTAGAATTCTTGTTTAGTTGATCTCGCATATTTTTGGGATCCCGAGTCTCATATTTCACGAAATTTCCAAAATTCCATCTTTGATTCGTGTCGTTGTTCTCTGTGGAAGGAGCTTATAGTACGAATTTGATGAAGATTTTTGGAAGAGGGAGAGATGTTTGAAACAGGTGATAAGCCCTAAGGAAAGAATTTGGGGATTTTTACCATGGTTCCCTCTTTTACCTATCACGTGAGGCGCATAAGATTGGGTCGGGTCGACGTGGTAAATGAATTAAGCTTAAAAACTGATCCACATCGTTAATAATTAAAAAAAAATTATTTCCACGCCTTCCGTCACCGGTTAGGTAACACAGGACAAATCGAATTTTTTTGGAAGTTATAGGACTGAAATCAAAGGTCAAAAGATAAGAGGACTAAAAACGTAGTCAGCTAAACTTACAGGACAAAAACTCCATTTTCCCTATTTTAAATATTCCAGCTTTTAAATACAATTTGCTTTTTGTCGCCAGATTGACCAATGAACTCAATTGTGCTTGATTAGTGTGAAAATTGCTAGAAATTAATGTGATTTATTTGCTTAATTTAATAGGATTTCTTGCATTATTTACACTAAATTGACTAATTGCACTTGAAATGAGAGAGGTATTGTTTTGCTATTTTTGTAGGTAAATTGAGCATTATTGGGAGCAAAATACGCGATTAGTATTTTGAGTTGTCATTGCCATAAGAATGGAAGCAAGTTACACTTATTAACCATTGACCCCACCTTGACCTTGTTAATTAATTTAAAAGTCGTGAGTTGTTTAGAAGAAAAGGGGAGCGACTTTTTGGAAGCAGAGTATTGATGAAAAAGAAAGAAAGGTACGATTCGGAAGAAAAAGGAAAGGGGAATGAATTAAAAAAAAAAAAAAGCCGAGTAGGAAAAGCGGCAAGAGGGAACAAGAAAGGCAGGAGGCGTTCGATCATTCTTAGGATTTTAGGGATTTCCTCACATTATCCACACATTCCTCTCACTCTTTACTCTTTCATTAGATTAAATACACACAATACACACATAGAATAGGCGTTCTTGATTTCTCTTTAATTTCTTGCAAATTAGATATAGATTTCATACAATCAAGTGTATTGCACTCTCACAAGGTGAAATCTCTCCTTATTTCATTAATCTATTGATTTAATTTCCTTTTAATTATGTTTTCCCAAATTTTGATTTACGTGGGTTTATTGTTTAAATTCATGCTTGGCTAAATCTTATTGTGTTTGGGTGTAATGACCCTTAGATGAGTTAATTATTGTGTTAATATGATTGGGTGTTTCAATTGTGGGGATGATTGATTAATCTTTTGTGCTTTGCATGTATTAATTGCTTGATTATGTCTTGAACCCTTGTTTGATGAATTAATTATGGTAATTGAATTATTGGTTAGGGTGTTAGATTTTAATTGTGTGATTGATATCAATATTGGATTAACGCAGTGGATACTTGGTTAATTTCACTAGAACCCGCATTTGAGTACAATAATTGCTTGTAATTAGTGAGGGCGTCAGTGTTGTCTCTAGCAATCTTACGTGTTTAATTGATAATGCATACTCTAGGCTTACCAACTACGGTTGTGTGTGAACTTTTGTTAGATATCCCCTATCGTCACCCCTTGTAATTGATTACCCGATTGTATGTTGCAATAGTTGACGAGCCTTTGGTGATTTGCACCCAAACACTCTTCTCTTATTTGATATCTCTTTGCTAGATTACTTGCATACTTTATTTTATTGTTTAATTGCATTCGTGTAATTTAAATATTTTCATATCCGTGTTAGCTTCTATAATACTATAACAACGCTTAATCTCATGGCTTCATTATTCCACTAGTCTCTTGGGTTATGATTTACAAATTTATACATCACGAGATGTGTCATTTTTGAAGATAAATTTCCATTCAAACAAAATCAGTTTAATTAATGTTCCAAGTAATGGCATTAATTGAGGCATGGAAGGAAAAGGAATTGGATACAGACCTTGAAAATTGGGTGAATAGATTGCAAGAGGTTGAGCCACCTCACACACTCCACAAAGCAACCAAAGCAGAAAGCATCTTAAATCTAAATCAAATACAAAGTTATGCAACTAATATAGTGCTCTTACTGGCATTACTAACAATACAACCATGAAATAGCATGATAGGTGGTCCCTTCCAGTATCCTTACCTGACTATGGCATATAAAGTAACACCAGTCTCAATCCCAGCACTTACATCAACTGCCACACATTTCAAAACCATAAAAGCCTTACTGGTATGAAAGTTACTGGTATGAAACCATAAACTGGTATTTCAAAAACCATAAAAGCCTTACTGGTATTTCAAAAAACCATAAAACCATAAACTGCCACACTTACTGGTATGAAAGATTGCACATGTGCAACAAGATTGCACATATACAACAAAAAAATTTAAAAATTTACAAAAGAACCGATCAATTTACAGATGAGTGATTTAAACACATAAATTACCAAAAATCACCGATAAAAATTCACCGATACAAAAAAATAAGAATTTTTTACAAAACAACAAGAAATCACCGAGCGACGGGTTAGATCCGGTTGAAACTCACCTTTATAGCCTTCGTTGCTTCTGCAATTGATATGTAAAAAATACTGCAAAATTATTTTTCTTGACGGATCTGCTATTCATCACAAATCTGTTCTTCTTGTTCTTCACAGATTCTTCGTCACCGCGAGGAGCAGTAGTCGCGGTTCCACCATCGTCGGTACCCCTCTTCGTCGCCTTGGTCGGAGAGAGAGAGCCACCACCACCGTCGGTCGGTAGAGAGAGAAACGCATCGGGGCTTCCTTGCTAGAGAGAGAGAGAGGAAGAGGGGTTTCCTTGTCTCGAGAGCAGAGGGGCTTCGTGGCGGTGGTGGGTCGTCGAGAGAGAAGGGCTGCGTTGTTGTCTGGTGGGCGTCGTTGCCGTCGCTTGGGGTTCGGTGGTCGCTTAGACGTTCAACACACACAGAGAGAGAGAAAGAGAGAGGGGTGAGAAACTGAAGAGGAATACGAGAGAAATATGGATACTAAAATGTAGGGTGAGGGAATTAATGCGTTGCGAGTCTTGTTCACGGAAAGGCGCGTGACCTAGGCGAAAGCGTAATCTTTCATGAGGATGTGCAGCGCGTGAAGGGTATTAGAGTAAAAGTAGTATTGGGTATTGTAGCTGAGAGTATTGTTTTTTGGGGTTGTATCCCAAACTAATAAAGTGTTAAAAGATGTATCTCATAGTAATAAATCCTTTTTTTTTTTTTTTTTGTTTTTAAAGGTAGGAGGGTACACACTTTAAAAAAAATAGTAATGATTGAGGTTACGATGGGTAATTTTGTAAACTTTATGTTTAAAGTAAAAATTTATAGGGTTATGTGTATGAAAAAGTAATGACACTTATGTAAATTAGTGAAAATTGTAAGGGTAAAGTTTATTAAAGGTTTTCCATTTTAAGGGTGTGATGTTTATAGTAGGACAAATGAATAAAGAAAAGTGTGAAAGGTTTTATTGGACGGAGGGAGTATTAATGTAAATAAATATATATTTGTAGGTTGAAAAATATAATAAACTTATGTATGGAAATAAATTGGGATTTAGATTATTTTTGTCCTCTAACTTTTCACCTTTATTGAAATGGTTCTCTAATTATCTACCTTATCAATTTAGTCCACTATGTTCACATATTTGGTCAATTTAGTCCTCTAACTATTCATCTTTATTGAAATGGTCCTCTAATTAGTGTAGCCACTAATTTCGAGTCCGTCGGTATATGTGAGAAAATTTCAAATTTGGTCACATAAGAATTTTTCAACAACAACTTCAATCTCACGTTCTTTTTTAACCTTCATTTTTGGCAAAACATAGTTCCAACCATTATTTTTTAGGAACATAACTGCAATTTTTATCTCATTCTATTGGAACTAAAATTACATTTATCATTCTCTTGGGAACAATACAACAATGTTCTTTAGACAAAAGATATAATAAAAACTGCAGGACCAAAAGTGAAAAAATTGAACATTTTATGAATTCTCATACTCTTGGTACCAAAAATGCAATTTACCCTCATGTAAATTGCAACATAGTTTAATAGGGTAAATTTTATTTTTGATCCCAAGAGAATGAGTGTTTTGAAAATTAAATTGTCCTTTTTGACACTTTTGGTATCTTAGTTTTTTTCAATCTTTTTATATTTCATAATTATCTTAACCGAAATTCTCTTTCCTAATTCTATTATACACGGTCATATATATCAAATCTTTAACCATAAGAAAATATATTTTCTTCTATGTTTTATTGTTTTTTCTCTACTCTAATTATCTATTGATATCTTCACCTGACCCTCTAACACGTTTCATTATTATCTTATTTAGTTATACGAACCTTATATCGTGAACCAAGTCATGATCATATATATATATATATATATATATATATATATATATATATATATATATATATATATATGTATGTGTGTGTGTGTGAGAGAATAATATTAATTTAGTGCAAATTAATTATAGAGAAAATAGAGTCACGACCACAACAATACATACAAATTAAGTGTATACGCTGGTAAAGTAATAGGTTATCACACACAAATATATGATTATATATGTACCATTTCTCTTGCATATGAAGTTGAAATGTACGAATTCATGATATAATATATACTATATATATATCTATATATATATTAAGTAATCCGGTAATCAGTTATTTATCTGGTCGAGTAAAGCAAACTAGCCATTAAAATCCGGATAAAGAGAGCAGGAGAGAAGCAGTGATTGCATGGATAAGATCAAAGAAATGGACGTTCAAGATTGCATAGATAAGGGAATCAATAGTACAATGCATGCACAACCAATAGTACCAATAGCTGCAAGCTTGCAGCTGATCAACATGAACAATAAATGTATAACACGTGCCTTGGTAGCTATTTATTAGTACCAATAGCTGCAAGCTTTCTCAATATTAAGGGGCCGCTTGGTTGGGGGTATTAGAATTAGGTAATGAGAATGACTAGTAATTCATTTCCATTTATGATGCTTGATAATATTTACAATTTAGAATTAATTTAAAAAAATCAAAAAAATCACTAATTTATTTTGATTACATAATCTCCCTCTTATAATCAATCATTTAACAATCATTCATTTTTACTAAGTGTTTCTCTTAAAGGGGAATTTTAACTTAGTAAAATTTTTAATATTAAAAATGAATAGTTAATGAAGAAAATAGAAAAGGGGCTACATGAATATGTTGTCTGCTTTCTTAAAGAAGACCGATCTGTTGTGAGTTTGAAAATAAGTAGTTAAGAAAGAATCGAAGTTTCAATTTGGTCTCATAACTTCAGCCTTCTACGCAATCGTCCCAAAAAATTATAATTCCTTAAATGATCTAATTTTAGTACAAAATTGACTGGTAAAAGGGTAATGCTTTTTAAAATTTCGTTGTATAGTACCCATTCGATCATTCTCCATAATTAATTTTTGTATTATTTTGATTTGTAGAATGAAGAAATTAAAGTATACTGAATAAGTGTCTTGAGTGTATTCTACATGTGATGTTGGGGATAGAGTTTTTTTCTGCTCCATAATTTTTCACCTTTTCCTAAAACATCCCAAAAAATTAATTTTTCTGATTACATCCCAATTTTTGGCTAAGTTTACAATTTACGTCCCAAAGTCACCGGATAAAATGAAACACAATCGTTTTACCTCATGTGTCGTGCACGTGTTCGCTACATATAGGGGCATCTGGCCAAAAATTACGACGGCTGTTTCGGGACATAAATTATACACTTAACCAAGATTTGGGATGTAATCGAAAAAATTAACTATATTTGGGACCGTTTTGGAAAAGGTGAAAAATGATGGGACTAAACAAAACTCTATCCCTGTGATGTACGTTGTGTTGAGAAGGGATTTCACAACACCTTAATCAATCGCTATAGCTTCTTTAATAACAAGAATCAATATAACAATAAACAAAAATACAGTAACACACACACACACACAAATATATATATATATACATATATATATATATATATATATATATATATATATAAAGGGATTCTACGCCTAGTATCCATCGTTTACGGCTAGAACTACGCCAAATCTAAAAAAAAAAAACCCGAGGTTATTTGTATTCCTCATTATGCATTAAATGTGTAGTTATACAGTATATTAAAATTTGGGAAATATATGCACAGACAGCTCACTACATCATAGGATAAGTTTGCTAATTTGATTGATAATCAAATAGGAGTACTAAATATATTAATTTTTATAAGCGTCCTAAACTAGATGTAATCAATGTTTTGAAAATCGGATTGAACCGGCCGATTCGACCGGTTTAACCGGGAACGGTGCCGGTCCGATTCTTTACGCTTACCGATTCTTACAAAAACTATTAAGAACCGCCAAAACCAAGTTCAACCAAAGTGAACCGACTTTTTGAATTTTTTTAATTTATTTTTCAGCATTTTCTTATTGGTTGATGGTTTGTAATTGTTATGCAGTTATTTTTAATTGTAAAAATTTATGTTGTAAATTTTATTTTTATGACATGCAATCAAATTTTTTTACGTACTTTGTTAATCTTATGCAATGTTTTGCCATAATATTGAATTTTATGTTACATCATTATAAATATTACTATTTATAATAAGGGCTAGTTACAAATAGGTTAACAAAAAAATTTAAAATTGCAAATAAGTTTAAAAATATTTGCACAACCGCACAAGATAAATTTGCACAAGCACAAAAATATTTGCACAATGAATCTACTTGCAATTTTGGGATACTTTTTGAACCTATTTGTAATAATCTCTTATAATATTTGATGAAATGGTATAGCTCAAGTGGTTAGAGCTCTACTACCAATGACCTAAAGGTCATGCGTTAGTCACCATTTAACCGATCAAAAATATTATTATTTATAATATATATATTGATATTGATATATATTATACATAAATAAATAAATAATAAAAGAAAGATATTTGTAAAGAAAATGTTGAATTTGATTGTTTCATTATAAGTATTTTTATTTATTTTAATTATTAAATATTTTTTAATATTTGAATCACTAATTTTTAATCATAAAATATAAATAACATCTTCATCAAATAATAGGAAACATAAAGGATAGTTTCATAAAAAGACATTCGTGTCACCTTCTACCAATGGAAATTGGGGTATTTTTATCAAGAAACAAAAGCATATAGGGTTAAATTGTTGGATGAATTTTGGTTAAGTGTAGACGAAGATGACTATAGGACTTCATCTCCACATTTCAAGATAATTGTAGGAAAAATTTGTGCTCTCAAGGACAATTTCAAAAGAGACCTTAGTTGTCACCCTTAACTTAAGAATAATTCTCTGATGAAATAAACGAGTTAGAACCTTTTGGATTAAATCCAAAACACAACTTGTACTCTCAAATAAAATTTAAATGTGCATCAAAGGATTCAAAATTATAGAATATTATTTACAGGAAAAAATGGTTTTTTGAACCTTTTGGTCCCGTTGACTTTTATTTTGTGATTCTCATCCTTTAACTTTCAGTTTTTGACATTTTCGTCCTCGACATGCTACAATAGGTAACCTTTCTGGTAAATCTGATGTAGATATCTTTATATTGATAAATACCCATGTGGTATGAATTTTGGTCCCGTTGACTTTGAATTTTTTATTTTCATCCTTTAACTTTTATTTTTTTCCAATAGTATTTATATTTAATAAATTATTTAAATTAATATTTAATCAAAAGAATAATTTTGAGGTGTGAGGAAATGCATGAAAGTTTCATTGTAGGTAGGGTGACGACTAAACAATTCATTAACTAAATATGTTAGATTTTTTTATTTTTAAAAAATTATTTTAAATTATTTACAATAGTATTCATAATTATTAAATTATTTAAATTAGTATTTAGTTAAATTGGTTGAGGTTAGTGAGGAATGAGTTGTTTTAATTAGATTTATGTTTTTTAAGATTTCAATGGTATTTATATTTATTAAATTATTTTAAATTAGTAATTAATATTTATTAAATTATTTGTATGAAAATTGATTTTTTTAAATTTTATATTAATTAAAATGAATTTTATGTTTTTTAAGGTTTTATATGTATTTTTCAATTAAAAATTAAAAAAAAAAGGCGCATCACAATAGTCCCTACCAAATTTGTGCCACATGAATATTTAGCAATTAAATAAAATAAAAAATCAAACCAGGTAAGATATGACTAGAAGGTGACCTGGTGTAGAAGGTCGAGGATGAATCAGTAGAAAAATAAAAGTTAAAGGACAAAAATAAAAAAGTTAAAGTCAACAGGATGAAAAACGTAATTGGTGAAACTTTGAGGACAAAAATAATATTTCCCTTATTTATAATACCTCAAAGTATTACTAAATAAATTCTAAGTTGTTACTTGGCATGAATTCAATTAATTCAACCTAGGTTTTCTAACCACATTTAGGCTTAACAGCCTAATGTAATAATTAGCCAACTCAAGAATTTCAATTAATTTGAGCTAATGACCAACTAAATGTCCACACATTATAAGAATTTCCAAATACAATGTAGCCTAAGGCCCAAGTAATTCTTAGATTCTAATTTAAAAACCGTACTCACTAACAACTTTCTGCTTTAATTGTTCCCCCATTGTTTTCAAATGTGCTCTTTTTATTTATTCTTTAAATACTCCTTTCATCCCGCAATTAATTTCATACTTTCCTTTTCGGAATGTCCCACAATTAATTTCACACCTTTAAAATAGAACATCCTCCATACACTACAAAAATACCGAAATTACCGAGGAAATTACCGAGGGGAAAAATCCATCGCTAATTAACGAGCGGCGAGGGATTTTTCGCCCTTGGTAAAACCCTCGCCAAACCCCTCCCCTTGTTAATTCCCTCGCTAAATCCCTCTCTAAAACCATTTTTTTGTGGTGATAAACTATATCCTCACAATACCGTTTAAATTTAAAAAATATCGCTCTTGTTTTATTCTATTTTATCATATCTCCTACACTTTATCTCGTTCATATCAACCCAAAATACCCTTACACTTTCTCTCTCCTATACTAATTTCAGTGTTCTTAATAAATGTGTCTCTTCACACGTGAAGATAACTCCTGACGAAGGGAGTATGTTTTATATTAATTTTTTTATGTGTTTCTTGTTAAATATTAGTAATAATTGTTTATTAAAAATTGGATGAGGAAATTATGAGTAATTAAAAAATTGAACTTTAAAAATTTATATTATCTAAAGATATACACATTTTAAATTTAAAAAAATTATTTGATATTTATTGATATTTGCCTACCTGACTATTGAATTGTCATTTTACAATAATTTTGTTATTTTTATTTCTTTTGAAAATAATATACATTTCTACCTTCGTCTTTCCTTGATAAGACAGTTGCAAATTATTCAACCGAATTAGAAAATATTCAAAACAAAATACAAATTATTCAACATAATTGCAAAATACTTAATAGACTTGCAAAATTGCAAAATTATTCAACATACTTTCAATTATACAATAGAATTGCAAAATATTCTACGAATTTAGAATCCGTAAAATATTCATAATTATGATCAATATACCGGTCATTTTAACCAATTTTCCCTTATACTATTATATCAACTCGTGCATTTCAACCTCAGACACAAGTATACATATATAGATACTTCATATAGTATATAAGGTACCTTACGTGCATGTACGCTTGATTTTTATATACAGTTGTGGTCGTGACTTGATTTTGTTTAATATTTGCACTACATTAGTTATATTATTTGTAACCATGTATATGATCATGATTTGGTACAACTCAACAACATAATAATGTAACATATAAAAAGAAGAGGTGAACATATCTACAAATAATTAGAGCTGAGGTAAAACAATAAAGAAGAACAACTCAAAATTGAAGTTTATTGAAATTACCGAGAATGTACATAGAACCCCCAATTATTATTGTTCCAATGACATGATGACAAAAATGAAGGATATTGTGAATAGAGTTAATTGCACATTTGGTCCAAAAGAGGGAATTTTCAAATTTCACAGTTGGTCTTTATGTTTGCAAATAGTCTTTTTACATGCATATTTGGTTCTAACCGTTAACTAAGTTTCACGGATTCCGTTAAGTGCTGAAATTGGAGGAAAACACCCTGAATAACCCTAAATAAATCATTAAAAACACCCTAAATAAACACTTGGTCATGTAATTTTATACAATTAACCCTAAATAAATCATTAAAAACACCCAACTAAATTTATAGTAATACGTCTTCTAAATTTTTTTTTCAAAACCCATCTTCCACGTATTTGATCCAACAATCCAAAATAAAACTTAAAAAATGTTAAAGAACCATAAAAATGAAAAGAGAAAAAAATATAGAATCTACAACAAATTTACGATGACGAATGAAAAGAAAACAATATTTGCGACAAATATATTTTTATTTATTTGCAATAGAGCTCTTTTTAGTTTTAAATTTAAATATTTTTGTTTATTTGCGATGGATTATTTTATTTTTAAAATTTATTATTTTATTATTTATTTGTGATATATCTATGTTAGAATTTAAATCTAAATTTTATTATTTATTTACTATGAATTTTCTTATTCTTATTTTTTTATTTATCTAGTGTTTTTTTATTTTAATTCTAGAATTTATTTTTAATAGTATATCATAAAGTAAAATAATTATCATTGAGTTTCAATAAATCTAATATTATTGTGATAAAATAAAATAATTTTCATTGACTTTTGATATTCTAAAATTTTTGGATTATAAATTAATTTTAATAATTATAAAAAAATCTAATAAACAATATGAAATAGAATTAAAAAATGTTAATCATAATTCTTCAAATATAAATTATGATATTATCTAAAAAATTATTAATTAACAAGGCTTCAAATTAATTTTAATATTTATAAATTAATTTTATTATTTATAGAAAATCTAACAAATAAATTGTGATAAAAATTAATGCTAAAACTTAAATAAAAACTTGTGGGACTAAAAGTGCACACTTGCGGGACTAAAAGTGTAAAATTTAAGGGCGCGTATTATTTATGAGCTCAATATCCGTTAAAAATTGACAAAATATTAGTATATGACCAAATATGCATGAAAAAGGACCATTTTGAAATCAGAAAATTCTTCTTTGGATCAAATATGCAATTATCCCATTGTGAATATTTCCATCTGTTTTATTTCCTTTTTGAGGATATGCATATATTTTTGTGATTTGTATTTGCTAGTTTTTAGGCCAGATTGTTGCTAAGAGATTTCTTCTTTTCTCTCTTGGTTACCTAATGGGTTGAAAATTGATCGTGTTTTAAAGGAAAAATGGAGTTTTTATCCTGTAAGTTTAACTGACTATGGTTTTAGTCCCCTTATCTTTTGACCTTTGATTTCAGTCCTATAACTTTAAAAAATCGATTTTAGTTCTGAAACCTGCTGTCCCGAGTTACCCAACCGGTGACAGACGCACGTGGAAATAATTTTTTTATTTGTTAATGACGCGGATCGATTTTCGTGCTTAATTCATTTACCACATCGACCCAACCCAATCTCGTGCGCCTCATGTGATAGGTAAAATCCCCAAATTCATTCCTTAGGGCTTATCACCCTATTTCGAACACCTCCTCCCTACGTGGAATTCTTGGGACAGAGTCCATATAGCGAGAAGCTTGGTCTACGCACAAAAGGGCTTTGGGATGTTCCACACCCATGGCTCAATCTTCTTGTTCCCAAAAGCAAGATTTCCACCTTTGCAGAAGGTGTTTTCGCAATATTCTAACAGACACAAACAATGGCCCTATTCTTGTCTACCCAAAGTAAACAAATCAAAGTAAGGAAAATTTAATTCATTGAGGCAATTTGTCGAACATCTTACGCTCACTAACGTGTTTTTACTCTCCGATTGGATAACGATTTCATTTGTAACGCCGGATGAAGAGATTTTTACCTAGTTGCATTTTTGTCTCACGCCAAAGAAAATAATAAATTACAACACCGGCTGAATCTGAACAAAAGAATCTTGAATTTCTATGAATCATCGTAGCTAGGAGTAAAGCGAGATCTCTCTCACTATAACACACAAGAAGAATGGCGGGCTCATTTCGGGCAGGTGGGAAATCTTCGCGTAGAGGAAATCAACTTATGACCCTCTGTCCATTCTTGCCCCGGCTAGAGAATTTTTCAGAAATCCATATCTATTTTATGACACAAACTTTGTTGGTTAGAACAAAGAAAACGATAATAGAATCTGCAATTTTCAAGTTGAGGAGAAAAAAACCTCAAATTGGAATTCTCGTTTTAGTTGATCTCGCATATTTTTGGGATCCCCGAGTCTCATATTTCACGAAATTTCCAAAATTCCAGCTTTGATTCGTGTCGTTGTTCTCTGTGGAAGGAGCTTATAGTACGAATTTGATGAAGATTTTTGGAAGAGGGAGAGATGTTTGAAACAGGGTGATAAGCCCTAAGGAAAGAATTTGGGGATTTTTACCATGGTTCCCTCTTTTACCTATCACGTGAGGCGCATAAGATTGGGTCGGGTCGACGTGGTAAATGAATTAAGCTTAAAAACTGATCCACATCGTTAATAATTAAAAAAATTATTTCCACGTCTTCGTCACCGGTTAGGTAACCTCGACAAATCGAATTTTTGGAAGTTATAGGACTGAAATCAAAGGTCAAAAGATAAGAGGACTAAAAACGTAGTCAGCTAAACTTACAGGACAAAAACTCCATTTTCCCTATTTTAAATATTCCAGCTTTTAAATACAATTTGCTTTTGTCACAGATGGACCAATGAACTGAATTGTGCTTGATTAGTGTGAAAATTGCTAGAAATTAATGTGATTTATTTGCTTAATTTAATAGGATTTCTTGCATTATTTACACTAAATTGACTAATTGCACTTGAAATGAGAGAGGTATTGTTTTGCTATTTTGTAGGTAAATTGAGCATTATTGGGAGCAAAATACGCGATTAGTATTTTGAGTTGTCATTGCCATAAGAATGGAAGCAAGTTACACTTATTAACCATTGACCCCACCTTGACCTTGTTAATTAATTTAAAAGTCGTGAGTTGTTTAGAAGAAAAGGGAGCGACTTTTTGGAAGCAGAGTATTGATGAAAAAGAAAGAAAGGTACGATTCTGGAAGAAAAAAGGAAAGGGGAATGAATTAAAAAAAAAGCCAGAGTAGGAAAAGCAGCACAGTAGGAACAAGAAAGGCAGGAGGCGTTCGATCATTCTTAGGATTTTAGGGATTTCCTCACATTATCCACACATTCCTCTCACTCTTTACTCTTTCATTAGATTAAATACACACAATACACACATAGAATAGGCGTTCTTGATTTCTCTTTAATTTCTTGCAAATTAGATATAGATTTCATACAATCAAGTGTATTGCACTCTCACAAGGTGACATCTCTCCTTATTTCATTAATCTATTGATTTAATTTCCTTTTAATTATGTTTTCCCAAATTTTGATTTACGTGGGTTTATTGTTTAAATTCATGCTTGGCTAAATCTTATTGTGTTTGGGTGTAATGACCCTTAGATGAGTTAATTATTGTGTTAATATGATTGGGTGTTTCAATTGTGGGGATGATTGATTAATCTTTTGTGCTTTGCATGTATTAATTGCTTGATTATGTCTTGAACCCTTGTTTGATGAATTAATTATGGTAATTGAATTATTGGTTAGGGTGTTAGATTTTAATTGTGTGATTGATATCAATATTGGATTAACGCAGGGATACTTGGTTAATTTCACTAGAACCCGCATTTGAGTACAATAATTGCTTGTAATTAGTGAGGGCGTCAGTGTTGTCTCTAGCAATCTTACGTGTTTAATTGATAATGCATACTCTAGGCTTACCAACTACGGTTGTGTGTGAACTTTTGTTAGATATCCCCTATCGTCACCCCTTGTAATTGATTACCCGATTGTATGTTGCCATAGTTGACGAGCCTTTGGTGATTTGCACCCAAACACTCTTCTCTTATTTGATATCTCTTTGCTAGATTACTTGCATACTTTATTTTATTGTTTAATTGCATTCGTAATTTAAATATTTTCATATCCGTGTTAGCTTCTATAATACTATAACAACGCTTAATCTCATGGCTTCATTATTCCACTAGTCTCTTGGGTTATGATTTACAAATTTATACATCACGAGATGTGTCATTTTTTGAAGATAAATTTCCATTCAAACAAAATCAGTTTAATTAATGTTCCAAGTAATGGCATTAATTGAGGCATGGAAGGAAAAGGAATTGGATACAGACCTTGAAAATTGGGTGAATAGATTGCAAGAGGTTGAGCCACCTCACATGAAAGTATCATGATTAGTAGTACTGATGTACTGACCATTGATAATGTACAACATCACGATAGTCCGACTATCGATGGTGATGTAGGCTATACTACCGAAGAAAATCCTGCCCAACCTATGCTTCCACAAGCTGAAAATCAAATTGAACAGATACGTAGAAGTGAAACATTATGAAACAGATTTGCCACCCTCTCTTGACCATTCGCAACCCACTTCATGTCTGGGAATCTCGACGGTACATCCTATCTCTCATTTTGTCTCTTATAGAAAATATTCCGCTGCTCACAAGTCTTATCTTGCGGCCATTACCTCAAATGATGAGCCAAAATACTTCTATCAGGCTATGAAGAAAATACAACCTTTGGAGGCAAACGAGTCATGGACCTTAGAAAGTGTACCCCAAGGGAAACGAGCTATTGATTCAAAATGGGTTTATAAAATTAAATATAAACCCAATGGTGAGATAGAACACTACAAGACTCGTCTCGGTGCCAAAGGATTCACACAGATCGAGGGCATAGACTTTCGCACCCGTTGCCCAACTTGTTACAGTTCGTACTAGTGTTTTGGCAGTTGCTGCCAAGAGGAGGATATGAAGATTCCCCAAGGCTTTGCAAAGAAAGATGATACTTGAGTTTGCAGACTTCGCAAGTCCTTGTATGGTCTCCGTCAAGCATCACGTAATTGGTATACAAAGTTTACACAATCTCTTCCTGAGATTGGTTTTCGACAATCTAGGGAAAACCATTCATTGTTCATTTTGGAGGAGGGCACAATAGCTCTGATTTATGTAGATGATGTTATTCTTGCTGGAAATGATATTGTTGAAATCATGGTGATGTGAAAGTGTTTCTTGATCGTCGTTTTTGCATTATAAGACATGGGTAATTTGAAGTATTTATTAGGCATCGAAGTAGCCCGCTCACCTGAGGGTATAGTTCTTAGCCAATGGAAATACACAGTTGATATTTTGGAATAAAGTGGAAATCAAGGAAGCCGTCCGAGTGCATTCCCTATGAAGCAAAATCAAAAATTTTGTAGCGAACAAAGAAATAGTTAGTGGTACCACGTTCTTCCGCTGAAGTCGAGTATCGCGCTATGGCCACTACCATTTGTGAGGTTTTGTGGTTACGTTGGTTACTTCATGATCTGCATGCATCTCAACATGGCCCAACACCTTTGTATTGTGACAACCAAGCTGCTCGTCATACTGCAAACAACCCTGTCTATCATGAGGGCACTAAATTTTTTTTTTTTTAATCGGGAAAATGGTGACTCAAACCCATGACCTTTAGGCCATAGGTAGTGCAGCTCTAACCACTTGAGCTATATCACTTCGGCATGAGGGCACTAAGCATGTTCAAATGGACTATTATTTTGTTCGAGAACGTGTGGAGATGAACGAAATTGAACCAAAAGCTATCTCGACCAAGAATCAAGTGGCTAACTTTAATACCCGTAAATTTTATTAAATTTATATATGTATTAAATTATTTATTTAATTATATTTTATACATACTATTATATTTTTAAAGATTTAAGATAAAGATTCATAAGACATTTGAAATTTAAATTCTAATTCTTATCTCACTCAAGCCCAAGCCCATGCCTAAAACATCTATTTTTATAAGATCTTTCCCTAGAAAGTTATATACTCATAAATTACAAATTTCTTTCTACACGGTTCTTCCTCGGCAATAATTCTCACGGTAGGTTCCTTATCTTTATTTTTCTTTATTGATCATTAACCTTCAAAACCCATTCAAGATCCTTTTTTTTTTTTCCGTTCACTACAAAAAAATTGGAAATTAGAGACGGATTTTTCGGTAAATATATTTTGTAAATTCGTTGCTAAATAAAGTTAATGACGGATTTCCGTCACTATATTTTCGTCAATGTTTTCAGCGTCGCTAATTATTAGTGACGGATTTAAATCCGTTAGTAATTTTATTGACGGAAAAATCCGTCATTAACTTTATTTCCGTCATTAATTTTCATCATTAAACCCGACAATTATAAAAAATTACCAACAGATTTTATTTTTTACCGACGGAAATATCTCTTTAATCTTTTTAAATAATTATTTTTAAATATTTTTGAGGGATAATTCTCGTCACTATTTTATTTTATAATTTATAATCAATTTAGAGACAAATTTTCCATCACTAATTTATTTTTTAATATCTAAATTGTTAGTTTAGAGACGGAATATTCCGTCAAAAGTTTATTTTAGGATTTATTAATTAATTTTTTTATTTTTATATTAAAAAATATTGATGAGATGTTTTCATCAAAGAAATAAATTTGCACTTTTTAAATATATTTTTGATAATTATATTCATTATATCTTGACGGATAAGTCCGTCCTAAATTATTTTTAATTTTTATATTTAATAAATAACGAGCTATATGCTAGTTGGTAAAACATTTTTATTATATACTTGAAACAATACATATTCATATTGGACAAAATAATAATAATATTTAATCATAAAATCTGTCATTCCGTTCAAACAAAAAGATAATATATTCGTACCAATTCAATTTCAAATAAAATAATCTTTGCAATCATATCATAACTAATTAACTCAATTTTAATTCGACAGTCTCTAGCCAACTTGAGATCTTGAGCTGGCTGCGTATCTCATCCACTTCATTAATCTTGGACTTTAAAATCTGCATTTTTTCTTCAAGAATAGTCTCTCTCTACTTCACTTCTTCGAACACACTGAAGTCAAATCCACAACTTTCAAGAAGAAAAAATAAAAGATACCACCTCTTGCATTTCAAATATTCTGGAGAATATAAAGTCTTAATACTATTTACACTTAACATAAAATTTTACTAGCATTTAAATAGAAGAACAAAGAGATTCTAGATAAACAATTTAAATAATAGCACACACAATGTTGAAACAAGACTTACACTTTGCAATTTTTCAATTGTAGTTTCCGGTTCTTCTTCTTCCTCTCTCCATTTATTTCTTTATTCCTCTCCATTTGCTTGATTAATATTTTTCCTCTCTCTCAGCTTCCTTCTCAACCCTACACCATTAATAAACTGATTAAGCTAATATTACAAGCAACTTGCCAACATATCATCCTCGAATACATACATTTACACCAATTTTACGTGACATGCTCTCCATTAACAATCGAATATCTGACTCAATTAAGACTTTACAAACTGTTGATCAAAAGTTGAAGTATACATATATACACTTCAACATTTTTAAGGTTTCACGAAATACAACAATCAACATTTTAAGGCAAAAATTTGGTAAGAACCTCTTGTAAAAGGCAAAAATTCCCTACAAGAAATGGTGATCCACCATCAGTGCCTGCATAAAGGTCGAAATTTTGTTAAAATACAGACAATATAATTTAAAAAACCAAAAAAAAAAAAAAGGATGACTAAAATTATTAAATATCTGCAAGTGACCATATTATAAGCAACTAGTGTTCAGAAATATCTCATGTAAGAACTGAGACCTCCCCCTCGTCAGGAGGCGAACTGACTAACTTGAGTCGAATTGCTCGAACACACCACCTTGATTCCTACTTCTACATGCAATATGACGAAGATAGCAAGGTGATTCAAATGATAACAACTCCAAAAAGCCAATAATTTATATTTTAGGCACGTGAACATATTGTACGTCTTTTCAGTAATATAAAACTGCAATCCAGTAGATTGATAATAAGAAAAAAATCAGGTGTATATTGATCTGTTAAATTTATGCCAAATAGAAATTGAAAGGGAACATATCTCATTCTTAATGTTTTGAAGAAGCAATCTATGGTGTTTTTGTAGACTAAAGTCTCCCATCATTCTAGATTTGACCTGGAATTGAACAAGCGGAAACAATTAGCATGGGCGTTGCCAACAGATAAAACATGTTTCACTCATTTTGTGTGCATCATAATCACTCTACTGTTGAAGTAGAGGTCAACATAAATGATCACATGAAGCAAGATGTTGTGGTGGCTTCTAAGGATGTAAAAGAAGAAACAAACTAGTCATTAGAAATTTATGGTGCACACTATAGTTTAAAATATGCATCAGAAAAGTTTAATAACTACACGAATGCATCAGGATATTTAATAGTTCCGAGGGAAGAAAAGTTTCATTGGACAGATGCGTCTCAAACAACTATTCTAAAGTTGTCATTCAATCAAAACCAAAAAAATTATTAACCTCATAGCAAATGACCAATTAAAACAATATTCAATCACGCTCCATAATAAATTCCAGAAATCGAGAAGAAACACATGAATATAAATAGAGATACCACATTAAAAAAGAGCAACGAAATTGATATTCATTTTGACCTAATCATGCGGTGTTCGTCGGCGAAGAGCACTAAATAGAGTGAACAAATTTGAGTCGAACTCAGCTGAATTGAGCGAATTCTTCCATTAGCTCAGCATTGCATAAATTAACGAAATATACAAGTATAGAGATGCGGCGACACTGGGCGAGGGAAGACGAGTGTGACAGAAAGTTTATTCAGCGCCTATATTGTGCTTGTATTGGGTTTCAATGAAGATTTATTCAATTTTGTAGAATCGAAGGGATTGTGACATGTTACCTAGGTTCAAGCGAGACTCTCCCTTGTAGAAGCACAACAGCAGCGGAGAGGCAGTTGCCCTGAGGTTCGGCGGCAGCACCGGTGATGGAGGAGGGCCGACGGTGTGGAGGTACCCTAGGATATGGAAATTAGGGGAGAGTAAACAAATTCTAACTCTTATGACACATATAGCAGGAAATGAAATTGAGGAAGGGAAAAATTATCTAAATCATCTGATAACTAATTCTTTATACATAATATAAACATTTTAAATCATTTGAAAAAATTAGTGACGGATAATTTCCGTCTTTAATTTTTTATAGATATATTCTAAATCATTTGAAAAATTAGTGATAGATAATTTTTGTCATTGACTTTTATAGATATATTTTAAATCATCCGAAAAATTAGTGACGGATAATTTCCGTTGTTAACTTTTTATACATATAAATATTTTAAATCATCGAGAAAAATTAGTGACAGATAATTTTCGTCATTAACTTTTTAATAGTTTTATACATATAAATATTTTTTATTAAATTAGTGACTGGATAATTTCCGTCATTGACTTCTTATACATATTTAAAATTTAAATCATTTGGAAAAAAATTGGTGATGGATTCCCGTCATTAATTTACAATACATATAAATATTTTTTTATTAAATTAGTGACGGATTATTTCCGTCATTATCTTTTATGCATATAAATATTTTTATTAAATTCATTAGTAATTTTGATGACGGAAATTTTTGTCAATAATAATTTAGATTTTTTTAATTTCAAATATTTTTAAAATATAAATATTCTTAATTCATCTTAAATTATTATCGACGGCTATTTCTGTCAATATATATTTCATTATTAAATATTTTACATTTAAAATTATCAAAAATATTTTTGACGGATTTTTCCATCTTTATGTTTTCCATAATATACTGTTTTAATATTTTATAAAAAAATATGTTTCGACGGAAATCACCATAAAATTTTTAATTTCCGTCACAAAGCACCTACGGATATTTCCGGTTGATTTACTTTAGTAGCCAATATTATATCTCTTCCTCTCTTTAACAAATATATGTTCATACAAAATTTGCAGTTTTGTTTTACTCTTTATATATATTTTTTTCATATATATAAATATCAATTGGTATGAATTTACGTGTAGTAGCATAACTATATATTGGATCATTGTGGTCAGATTAGGAATTGACTTGCTTTATTGAGTTAAATTACCTAGGAAGCATTGGTTATGGACGATGGAGATAGGATTCAAAATAATTAGAATCTTTATTGTATTAGTCAGTTCTTATGTTGGTAAATTATATTTTTAAAGATCTAAGTTGCGCGAGAATTTTATTATTAAATTAGTCATAAGATTTAGGAACATGATTTAAATAATTTATTTCAAGAACTAATTTCTATTTTTTTGTTTTCTAAGTTAAGCTAATTATATATGTTAGGCGACGGTAATCACGAGGTGTAGGACTTGAGACAATTGCATTCATTTCATCCCGACATTAATTTCAGGTTGGGATTTCTATCCTACCATGTTTGTCTCCATTAAATGCGATATGTGATTTTATTATCATTCATATGAGATATTTAGGAAGAAATGTCTAACTTTTAAAAATGAGATTATGATAGGTCTTTTGACCTTTATAAATGAGGTGATGATACGTCTTCGACCTTTATAAACGAGGTGACGATAGGTCTTTTGACCTTTATAAACGAGGCGACGATAGGTCTTTTGTCCTTTGTAAACAAAGTGATATTAATGGACTAAATGTTAACGTGATTGATTAATTTAATTACTTATCATATTTAGTTTTGACAAGCATGACCCCACCGAGCCATGGCTTGCTCACCCTTTCTTTTTCCCCCTTTTCGGATCGAGAGCCAACATGGTACAATGGAGGATGCATAGCTTGGAGATTAAAATAGCTCACTATTAACTTTATCTACTTATTCATTTAAATTCTTAGTGACAAGCTTTAATTTTTATTGTCATTGATACTCACTCGAATTTAATTAAATTGGATTTTATTTTAATTCTTCTCGTTGATTGTCAAAATTATTATATTGTCAAATAGAGTTGTAGTTTTTTTTTCAAGTTAAAATCTTGTTCACGCCTTTTATTTTAAAATTATTATTTATTTTCAAAAATTTATATTTAAGAAAATTGGGGCATGACAAAGTGGTATCGGAGCGGGTCTACGTTCTTGTAGACTTGAAAAAAAAAGTGTCATTTTAAATCTTCTGAAATGTTTTAAAGTTAAGAAATAAATGTTACTTGCCATTGTATCCATCCGCTTACTACGTTGGCTCAAAAAGGTATGTGACTTATTTCAAATTTAGTGTTTTAAGTTAAGATGACAATTTATGTATTTTTGAAACCATGATGTTTAGATCTTGGTTCTATAGTTTAAACTTAAAACTTATTAGGATGCCTCCAAGACGAGAAGTGTGAAATAATCAAACTCAAGATCATCAAGCTTTCTTCAACTGATGATCATGCACGCATTCCGAATAATAATAACACTCACATCGGGATGGTGGAACAATTTCGCAAAGATGATCCACCCAAGTTCAACGGTTGCGAAGGACCGAGAAATTGTAGAGGATTGGTTACGATCATGGAATAGACTTGCGCGATTATGAGATGCACCGATGCACAAAGAGTCATTTGCGCCACCTATCAACATAGTGGAAGATGCATATCATTGGTGGGAAGCGTATTAGAGAATGAGGAAAGAACCAATCTCACTTAGAATAACTTTAAAAAGATAGTCATGATAAAATATTTCCCTCACTCTTACTTCTTTGCGTGTGAACAAATGGAGATCGAATTTTATAACTTGAAACAAGGTGGGATGACTGTGATAGATTATGAAAGAATGGTCAATCAACTTAGTCGATCTCGCACCACAATTAATTGACACGGAGGACAAAAAGGCTCGGAAGTTCGTAAGAGGCTTACGCGCAAATATAAGAAATATCATATCCGGGCATGGTGAGATGACTATCATTTGAAACATTTAGAAGAGCTCAAGAGATAGCTGCTAGCATGGTGTTAGATAATTCAAGTCGAAAGCAAGTTGAGAATTCTAGAAAAAGAAAGTGGGATGATTACAATAAAATTGTAGGCCGTAACAAACAATGTAAGGCCTGAGATACAACACCAATCCCCAAGATATTAGACAATCTTGCACTGCATGTGGGATGAATCATAGGGGATAATGCCTGCAAGGACAAGGAAAGTGTTATAAATTTGGGATGTAAATTGTGCTGTTATCAATAATTTGTGACGTAATCGGAAAAATTAACTTTTTAGGACATTTTTGAAAAAGTGCAAAAGTTATGGGACGTATAACAATTTTATCCCGAGTGGCAATCAGCCAGCAAATGTGAAAAACATATTCCAAGAGCAATTCCTCCACAATCAAATAATGTGATTTGCAAGAAAAGAAGTGGACTTTCTGCAGTAGTAGGTCCCACTGGGAGGTAATAATATTGCTTCAACTTATAATAATCTTCCACGTCTGGATCTTTTAAGACATCCACAAGTTGAGCATGAACTTGAGCCTCGATAAACTCAACACCCGCGTCATTGCAGTCGACGACGGTGTCATCACCATCTTCCACCCGTCCCCGCTAATGGATAGAACGAGGTTAAAGAGTAAGAGAGAGACTGCTTCAACTGTTTGGATATTTGGACATGCTTTGAGGAAGTTAATCCTTTAGATTCATCTGCTTGGTAGAAGAAGATAATGGGAACATACACTCTCGGAATTGTTTGATATCTAGGCATGAAAGTTTCAACTTTTTTGGGTGAATTTTGGATGAGGGCTTTTCTCTCCACATTACATGCACACCACCTTCCATACTTTCAAATTAACAATCTCTAAGTAATATGTTCCAAAATGAAATTTGGGCTTTTTTGCTAATATATCTCAATCTAATTCGGTGCACTATTTATATTTGAACTGAAAATTTTATATTAATTACTTCAATTAATACTAAATGGTACTTGTTTGTAGATTAAGCAGGTTTTCCACGATCAGTTTGAATTTTGCTTTCATATGTGATATATGGAGTTTAATTTAAGACTAAAAATACTAAAGTTTATGAAATGATATATATATATATATATATATATATATATTAAAGAGCCAATAAATATCGATTATATAATCAAATATGCATGAAAATCTTAAATAAAAAATTAAGACAGCCTCGATGAACTCAATACTCATGTGAAATTAATATATATTTTATTTTTTTGGAATTGTATTATCACTACAAAAAAACTTGTAATTAGAGACGGATTTTTGTGACGGAAATATTCGTAGGTGTTTTGTGACGGAATTTAAAAATTTTATGACAGATTTACATCAAAATATATGCTTTTTATAAAATATAGAGTCAGTATATTATACAAAACTTAAAGACGGAAATATCCGTCAAAAATATTTTTGGTTATTTTAAATATAGAATATTTACTAATAAAATATATATTGACAGTAAATAATCACAATAATAATTTAAGTTGAATTCAAAATGTTAAAAGTATTTATATTTTAAAAATATATTAAATTTAAAAATTAAATTATTACTTGGAAATATCCGTCATTAATAATATCAATGAATTTAATAAAAATATTTATATGTACAAAAAGTCAATGACAGAAATTTTCCGTCACTAATTGATTGAAGTGAAGTGATGCATGTTGTTGGGGCCTATTTTAGTGCAAAAAGTGATTAAAAGTGTTAGTTTTGTGCTTATATGTGTAGAGTATCACTATTTGGCTTAAAAAGTATCACTTGAGGTATTTCGTCCATTTTACGAGATAATCGGTGGAATTTGGCCAAACCGAGAGTATCGGCATTCTTAGGATAAAGAGATGAACGAGACGGACGAAATGGGGGTCGGAGGCGGAGTCCTCGCTCGTAAAAATCCTGGACTCGACCTGCGGTCGAGGGCAGGCCTCGAGTCGAGGGATTGGATGGAAAGAGAGAAGTCGAAAAACACACGAGGCCTCGACTTGAGGGAGGAGCCTCGAGTCGAGGGATTCTGAAATTGAAGATCCCTCTCGAGGCCGGCGGAAAATTGCCAATGCGATGTTGACACGTGGAATGAGATATTTCCAGTGCATAAGGTGTAATATCCCAAAATCACTACATGAATTATTCATATTTAGGTGTAATTATTTTTTAATAAATTGAGTATTAGTATTAATAATTAGCTTTTAATTAAATTATATAAATCTTTTAAAATAGAAAATATAATATATATTATATTATAGAATATATATATATATATATATACATATATATATATATAAAAGAGTGTGGTGTGCGTGTGTTTTTATATAAATATATAATAATAATAGTATATAATATAATAATATAATAATAGTAATATAATAATAAAAGATAGAAAACTTCCTTATTAAATTTTCTTTAGGCGGTTTATGTATAATTAGATATACACACGCACAGTAATAGAGAAAGTAGAAAGAAAGAAAGCGGAAGAGAAAGAAAGAAAAGAAGAGAGAGAGGGAGAGAGAGAGAGGAGAGAGAGAGATCGTCGAGCATTTTGGTAAGTATTCGATTTTCGTTAATTGTGGTATTATATATCAAAATGCTCGTATTCACTCATAGATTATAGAATTATAATTAGTTTGTTGATGTGATGCTCGTAGCGTCTGGAATTGGAGATTATTAAGAATATATGTTATTTGTAGGATATGAGGAGTAACTTGACACCGTTAAGATTATGCATTTTCAAGGAGTTGAGGATCACTAAAGGGGTATTGCATTGCATCGATTATTGTAACTACCGCTTTTAAGGTGAGGGCAATCTCCACTCTTAATCGAGGTTAACATTCGTGAGGCGCTTGGTTGGAAATTCTTCAATGGCAATGGGAATGAGGATTAATATAAGGCAATTGTGGTGCTTAATAAGAATAAAAGATGGTGAATGACATTATTTTTCCTCATAAATAAGGTAATCATTACCCATTATGATTAACCTTTTCTCCATCTACCAATTATCCTCAATCATTCCTCCACCACCAATAACAAGCTTCTTTTGTCCCATTTTTTCCAAAATTGGAGCACAACACCAATGATGTAACCAACATGGAGACATTCATCCCTCCAATAAATTTGGGGGCATAGGAGGAAAAAGTTAATTCCATTCTCATTCCCATTGAAGATCTTGTAACAAGCGCCCTCAATGTTATGATTGCTATGTTAAATTGCATTATTAATCAACACGGGTAGTAACCCGCACTATGTTCAAGCTGGGTAATGGCCCGTATAATGTTCAAGCCGGGTAATGACCCGTACTATGTGCAAGCCGGGTAATGGCCCGTGTAATATGTTCAAGCCGGGTAATGACCCGTAATATTATGTTCAAGCCGGGTAATGGCCCGCATAATGTTCAAGCCGGGTAATGGCCCGTACTATGTGATAAAGCATTAAATATTCTCATGAGCTTTATAATGAAAATATCATATACACTTATGAATGTTGTTTAACCGTGCAATCATTGATGTTTCCCTCACTTAGTGTATTTTCAAACACTCATCCCCCACAATTATGATTTTCTACGGATTCAAAGGAGCTCGAGCAGGCACGTGGCGATGGTTGCATGTAATTTATTTTATATTGTTTTCATTGTAAATCTCAAATGATTATTTTGTAATAAATCTCATTTATTCAATTATAATTTTCTCTTTAATTAAGTTAACGAGTCAATTTGGTAGCGCCTCATCTATTATATGTTATTATTAAATTCAGGGCGTTATAATTGGTATCGAGCATTTCGGTTCAGTACTTGCTACTATTTCTTTAAAAAAATATTTATTTACTTCATAATTATAAGTCAACTTCTTTTTAAAAGATTTGTTTGTAAATTACTTGCTTCCATCTTCCACTGTCTCGATGACTCCACAAGGTATAAAATATCATTATGTTCACTTTTATTAAAATTTTGGTTTTATATACAATCTGTGGGTTTAGAATTTTTTTAAATTTAATTGCAATTTTTGGTGCATGTGTACCCCATTAGATAATTATAAGTTGCTTAATATGGGATATGTAGTGGACTATAAGATTGATTTTAGTTGCATTACTTTTGCATGATGTCATTATAGTCAATATATCAGGTAATCGCCGCCACTAAGCCGCCGAACCAGCAGAGCGTGTGCTCGTGAGCATGTGTGGTTATGCTGGTATATTGATATGTAGTGCGTATGCAGTAAGTTATGTTTTTGTGGTTTAAATTTGGAGAAATAATTTAAGAATGCAATTTGTAGTGCATATGCAATGACTTATGGTTTTGTGGTTCAGATTCGAAACAATAATTTAGGAATGAAATTTGTAGTGCATATGCGGTGACTTATGATTTTGTGGTTTAGATTTGGAGTAATAATTTAAGAATGAAATTTATTATTCTGATATGGATCTTGGATTGTGGTGTAATAATTATTATGCAATTGGGCTACCATTTAACATTGAGTATGAGGAAAATAGAGTGATGAATGTAGTGCGATCTATACATTGTGTGATAGAAATTATTTTGGGTTAACTCCTAAATAAGGATTAATAGTATGGATGTGAACCACATTTGGAGTTTAAAGGATGAAGAAATAATTTCTAGGATAATTTAGCATGAAAAGTGAGTTGTGATGATCTAAGCTATAACTGAATTTCGAGGACGAAATTTTTAGAAGGTGGGTAGATTGTAATATCCCAAAATCACTACGTGAATTATTTATATTTAGGTGTAATTATTTTTAATAAATTGAGTATTAGTATTAATAATTAGCTTTTAATTAAATTATATAAATCTTTTAAAATAGAAAATATAATATATATTATATTATAAATATATATATATATATATATATATATATATATAAAAGAGTGGTGTGCGTGTGTTTTTATATAAATATATAATAATAATAATATATAATATAATAATATAATAATATAATAATAGTAATATAATAATAAAAAGATAGAAAACTTCCTTATTAAGTTTTCTTTAGGCGGTTTATGTATAATTAGATATACACGCGCACAGTAATAGAGAAAGTAGAAAGAAAGAAAGCGGGAAGAGAGAAAGAAAGAAAAGAAGAGAGAGAGAGAGGGAGAGAGAGAGAGAGAGGAGAGAGAGAGATCGTCAGAGCATTTTGGGTAAGTATTCGATTTTTGTTAATTGTGGTATTATATATCAAAATGCTCGTATTCATTCATAGATTATAGAATTATAATTAGTTTGTTGATGTGACGCTCGTAGCGTCTGGAATTGGAGTTTATTAAGAATATATGTTATTTGTAGGATATGAGGAGTAACTTGAGACCGTTAAGATTATGCATTTTCAAAGAGTTGAGGATCACTAAAGGGGTATTGCATTGCATCGCTTATTGTAACTACTGTTTTTAAGGTGAGGGCAATCTCCACTCTTAATTGAGGTTAACATTCAATGTTATGATTGCTATGTTAAATTGCATTATTAATCAAGACGGGTAGTAACCCGCACTATGTTCAAGCTGGGTAATGGCCCGTACAATGTTCAAGCCGGGTAATGACCCGTACTATGTGCAAGCCGGGTAATGACCCGTACTATGTGCAAGCCGGATAATGACCCGTACTATGTGCAAGTCGGGTAATGGCCCGTGTAATATGTTCAAGCCGGGTAATGGCCCGTAATATTATGTTCAAGCCGGGTAATGGCCCGTATAATATTCAAATCGGGTAATGGCCCGTACTATGTGATAAAGCATTAAATATTCATGAGCTTTATAATGAAAATATCATATGCACTTATGAATGTTGTTTAAGCCGTGCAATCATTGATGTTTCCCTCACCGAGTGTATTTTCAAACACTCATCCCCCACAAATATGATTTTCTACGGTTCAAAGGAGCTCGAGCAGTGGTACGTGGCGATGGTTGCATGTAATTTATTTTATATTGTTTTCCGCTGTAAATCTCAAATGATTATTTTGTAATAAATCTCATTTATTTAATTATAATTTTCTCTTTAATTAAGTTAACGGGTCAATTTGGTAACGCCTCATCTATTATATGTTATTATTAAATTCAGGGCGTTATATAAGGGGCGTGATATAGCAGCAAATTTGCATTTTTGAAGAGGAGGGGAGATACATATTCAGGGGAATTCATTTTTATATACACACTTTTTCATTCTTTATCTACACACACATACGCACATAGATTAGGTGTTCTTCAATTTCAAGTTTAATTCTTTGCAAATTAGGGTTAGATTTCAATTAATTCAAGTGTCTCAACACATTCAAGGTGATACCCATACTTTTCTCTTTATTATTAGTGAATTATTTCTTAATATTCATGTTCTCTTCTCCTTCAATTCTCTCAATTTCTATGGGTTTGTTTCAATTCATGATGTTGGGCTAAATTCCTTTTGTGTTTGGGTGTGATGACCCTTGGATGAATTAATTTTGATGATCATGTGATTGGGTGTTTCATTTATTGAGGTGATTAATTATTCTATTGTGATTTGTATGATTTAATTGCTAGATTAGGTTTTGATCCTTGGTTAATTGATTTAATTTGCTCAAAGAGATTTGGTTTATTAAATTGATGCTTAGGTGTTAGGCTTGGTTTGGTGATTGAAGTTAATATTGAATTAACGCAAGGAGACTTGGTTGATTTTCATTAGAACCTACATTAGGATACGTTAATTGCTTGATTCTATTTCTTGTGATTGAGTGAAGAGACTTAGGGTGTCGTCTCTAAACTATCTTACGTGCTTATTTGATGTATTAAACCTAGGCTTATCAAGTACAGTTGATACATGATTTTTGGCTAGATAGCTCTTATTATCCCTCGTTAATTGAAACCCCGATCATGTGTGATTCGTAATTAAGGATTCCTTGGTGATTTGCACCCGAGCACATATTTCTCGTATTTGATATCTCTTGGTAATTTGCTAGTTGATTAGTCTTAGTTGTTTAATTTAGATTTAATTTTGAATACCCGAGCCCGACTCTATAATATCATGCCAACTCTTAGCTTTAGGGATCCTTGCTCAACGTAGTTCCTTTGGGTTCAATAACTTGGTTGTGTCTTAATTATACTTACTCGAAAAGCTGCAATCACTAATTTAATAAAAAATATTTATATGTATATAAAGGTAATGACGAAAAATTCCGTCACTAATAATTTTACATAATTTAAAATACTTATACGAACAAAATTTTAATGACGGAAAAATCATCACTAATTTAATAAAAATATTTATATATATATATATATATATATATATATATAAAAATCTATGACGGAAATTATCCGTCACTAATATTTTTAGATGATATAAAATATTTATACGTATAAAATGTCAAAGGACGGTAATAACGTCACTAATTTAATAAAAATATTTGTATGTATATAAAGTTAATGACGAAAATATTCCGTCACTAATTATTTTGTATGATTTAAAATATTTATATGAACAAAATTTCTATAACGGAAATATCCGTCACTAATTTAATAAAAAAATATTTATATATATAAAAAATTAATGACGGAAATAATCCGTCACTAATTTTTTCAGATGATATAAAATATTTATATGTGTAAAATGTCAATGACGGAAATAGCCATCACTAATATAATAATAAAAAAATTTATGTATATAAAAAGTTAATGACGGAAACTATCTGTCACTAATATTTTCGGATGATAATATTTATATAAAATATCGATGACGGAAACATCATTTGCTAATTTAATAAAAAATATTTATATATATGTAGAAATTTTGAGGACGGAAATTATCCGTCACTAATTATTTCAGATTAAATATAACATCAAGTTTATAATTACATATAAATATAAAATTAATAAAAAAACCAACAGAAAAAAAAATTAATTAAAAACGTAAATAAGTTTCTCTTTCTGCAATATATATACTTAGTTCATTTCAATTTCCTTTCCCTTCTCTCGATATTCTGATAAAACTTAAGTATGGCGACAGCGATTTGCCGCTCCTCACGGCGGTGAGGCGCTACTCCCGCCATCTGCCACCTCTCTCTTCTGCCGTTGATTTCCTATCGCCTCTCCTTTGCCATCGATTTTCTATTGCCTTTCGTCTGTGGCTCCACCGCTTTAAGAGTTTCTACTATTGTGTGTAAGTGAGTGAAATTTCATGGCATATTGGTCTGAAACTGCTTAGGAATAGGTTGAGATTGAAGGTTTGTGCTCGTATTCTGTTTCATTTCTTTGTTCTTGTTTTTCTATTTTTTTGTGTTTGAAAATATAGATTCATTTTCTGTGTTGTTTATGCCCTATTTTCCACCTTCACCCTTGTTGAGTCGATAACATTAGTTATACTCAGATACGGTTTAAATTAGTGTTCTCTAGATACGATTTTCTTCGTTTTTAGTTTAATTTGTTTAATATTTTTTTCGGCTATTCTGTCTATTCTGTCATTTGAATCAGTTTGAAAAAGTATTGAGAGTATTATTGAAGATATCCTTTTAATTATTGAAAGTATTATATTCCTAGTAAAAGATGCATTTGATACAAAGGATATCTTTAACTTAGAATTACGTACAGCGGCGTGGTCGATTGCGCAGATTTCTCTCATCCGAATCTGATGATATTTCAAAAGCTTTGATCTCAAGTTTAGAGGAAAATTATGCACTGTCTCAGCATATCTGCAAATCCAGGTACTGATCCAATTCAAATTCAATCAATGAGCAGGGAATAATTCTAATTACAAATGAAATGATGCTTTACATTGTTAGTGTTTTGTTATAATCTTGAAACAAATGAGGATGAAATATGATTCTTGGTTGAAGAATGGTGAAATGATGGAGAAAAAATGATTATAGAAGGGGAGATAGTTAATCAAAATGAGATAATGATTTACTTATTTTGGGGGATTGGATTGCTAGGCAAATTCTTTGATCATCTTTTTCACTAAGTGAGTTGTTGAAAATGTCATTCACTTGTGTTCAATACTTGATTGTCTTTGCAGTTTCCAGCCTTGGTTGAGTCGGGAGGAGCAGGAACAACGAAGGAAAGTAATCATATTTGGTTCTGAGAAGATTCATATTTGGTGCTGAAAGTAATTCATCTAATTCGAAGGTATTAAAACAATTAATCTGGGCAAGGAACTCTATATACTGTTTTGCTTGTATTTTGTAATTTGTACCATGACTTATGAGTTCTATATTTATTTATAAGTTGGGAGTTTTATTGATTGAAGGCAGTATAATGATGACATTCTCAGCTTTTAATCATATTTTGCTCATTATGCTTTTTTTTTTCATAAAAATAAAGTTTTCTGGTTATGAAAATTTCTGCCAGTATATATTTACTGTAGAGCTTTACATTCTTGAAAAAAATTGAAGGAAAATCAAGTGTTAGAAATTCTCTCCATGCTTTATGATTGGGAACTTGTGTGATGGTTATAAGCTGAAGTTTTTGGTTGCTACATTAACTATATTTTACGTACGTGCATCTCTTTATTTCCAATCAACTTTTCTTCATTCGTTTCTGGCTCTAAAATACGTATTATTTCTGATATTATTTTTTTATTTTTAGTTTTTCAAAGCACTATATTGCATCACTAGGATTAATAAATCATATATGGTATATATAATGCATTATTATTAAATGGTATATATGGTGCATGAATCCTTCCATGTGTTGACTTTTAGATAAGACCGGTAGATGAAGAGTGAGTCTCTTGTACAATATTGCACTGTGCAATATTAATTAAAAATATAAAGATTCAAAATTCGTAGGTCATCATCGGATCGGGTCAAAGATAAGAAGATACGCAGATTTGCAGAATTAGGGTAGAAATCGCGATGATGACAACTAGCGCAGAAGGCGACGATCAAGAGGCGATTCAACAGAGAATTCACGAAAACAACCGCGGAGATCAATGAAAATATCAAATTGAAAAGAATCACGCAGAGATAAAAAGAAAAAGGAGAAGATATAAATGTTTTTTGAAAATTTTCTAATAATTGTTGCAGATCTTATCAAACACAATAACAAAGTTCTGGATCATCTTTGTTATCGATTGCATGTTCTTCTAAAAAGCTGGAATTAATATCTCAATCAAGTACTGCTTTCTGATTTCTTCATATAGTAACACATATTTCTCTATAGGGTAACACGTTTGTGTTCATATAGTAACACTTTTTTTTTCCATATAGTAACACATCTTTCACTATACAAGAACACGTTTGTATTCATATAGTAACATATTTTTTTCAACAAAGTATGTGTTACTGTAAGAACAATTATGTGTTACTGTAAAGGTAAATACGTGTTACTGGTCTTTAAAAGAATGAAATATTGGTTTTGTTCATTAATAACACATTTTTCTTCATACAGTAACACATGTTTGACCTAATAATAACACAACCCGAGAGTAAAAATTTGTTTTTACCTTTGCACGAGTTTAATACACATATTTGCCCTTACAATGACACATATTTACCTCAAAATCTTATACTTGGGGATCAAATAAACCCATGATTTTTTTCTTAACACATTAAAATAATTTCTCTTTAATATTGAGATCAAATAAGTCATCATCTTAATAAAATCACACTCTTTTAATAAGAATAAAGTTGTCGAAGATTAAAGACTTATTTGATTCACACATATAATTAGATTAGATATTTATTTGACCATTTTTTCATTTTTATTTTTGCATTTTGACGATTATTTTTAGACAAATACATATTATTTGTTTTATAGTAACATATATTTATCGTTTAAGTAACATATGCGTAACCTAATAGTAACACCCCCGGGAGCACACAGAGCGAAAATTTTATTTTTGTCCTTGTGCGAGTTTTTTTAGCCAAACACGACCTAACCCACCCGACCCGCCCGGGATCCGCGAATTTTGTTACATGGGTAATTTCACGGATCTTAGATCCATGAAATATTGCATATAAGAATTTGTCGTAGATGAATATTAGTAATAAGAAATGACAAATTGTTCATATATCACCAAATACGTATATTAAACTATAGATAATAAAGAAAGATATTAGATAGATATGTATGATATGAAATATTGTAGTGACAAGTTGATACACCTGAATTGTTCTACAATAAACTAGTTTGTTGTAAATAAATTTCCTGGACAACCATCTAAGCAGTATGCCATTAATTTTAGGAAATAAACTAGAACCTTTTTGGATTAACTGAAAAAGAATCTAAGTGATGAACGCCATAAACTATTTAATTAAATTTCCTGCTGTTTGAGAAGCAATTTTTGAAAAAGGCGAGACGTTTGAAGAAGTAACACTTCTTCTTTTTTTTCCTTTCTTTAATTAGAATTAATCTCTTTTTTTATTCTGGGTGCCATTTTCTTAATTCTGAATAATTTAATTAACAATTCTAAATAATTTTCTTAAATTTTGTTCGACGTTGCTCTTAGATGTTTGTTTGCTTAGTTTCATTGACATTGTAGGTGTGTAGCTTGTTGAGATTGCTTGGACGGAAGTTTGCCCACATATCATTTGGACAAAGGATTCAGTGGCTGTGCACGCAATTGACTTTTGCATTTTGAGGTAATTCTTTTATTTTTAGAGATTCAAAATTTTACTTTAATTGGACAAATTTTATTTTTTAGACTATTATAATAAATAGGAGATTAGCGGGATGGTGGTGGAAGTTTGTTGGTTGTTATTTCGTAGATTGTGCGTTTGGATGCACCGTAAATTATGTGTGTGATTATGAAATCTATTTGGTTGATTATTCATTATTTAGTTAATGTGTGATTAAAATAATAGTGTGTATAAAAGTGTAAATATCAATGGTTTATTTGTTTATCTTATATACTATATAGAATGGAAACAAATCGTCGGTGGATGTATGGTCCTCGACTCATGCATGGCAAACGAGAACACGTAGTTTCGTAAAGGAGTTGATTCATTTATTGAATTTGCAATAAGTCAACTTGCTTGGATGGATGGAGAAAAATTCGATGCCCATGTTCCGAGATCGTAATGTCAAAACAAGACGTTTCTTTATCCCGATCAAGTGAGAGAACATTTAATGAGACACGGATTTAAAAAAATATTATGATTGTGTGGGTTTTTCATGGTGAAAGCAAACATGACATCGAAAATACCATGCAAAGTGATTTTGAAATGACTGGCGACGATGACGTAGATGAACAAGCTCGGGATTCGTACCACGCTATGGTCATGGATGCAGCAGGTCCCGCTTTTAATGTAGATGATGTTGAAGAACCACCAAATCCAGAGGCTAGACGATTTTTGAAATGCTCGAGACAACAGATCGGGACTTGTGGCCTGATTGTCAAACACATTCACAATTGTCATATCTTGCTCGGTTGATGACAATTAAAGCTGAGAATAACATGACAATTAAAGCATATGATCGTGTTTACAATTGATAAAAGAAGTGGTCCCCGCAGATAATTTCATTCTTGAAAACTTTTATGAAAGTAAAAAATTGATGCGAGCTATGGGTTTACCAAGAGAGAAGATAGACTGTTGTGTGAATGGATGCATGATTTATTGGAGAAGTGATGGTGAACTTACTAATTGTAAGTTTTGTGATGTGCAACGATTTAAAACAACTAGTCGAAAGGGAAAAAAATAGCACGTAAAAAGATGTATTATTTCGCTCTTGTTCCTCGATTACAAAGGTTGTATGCATCTAATGCTACAAGGCTCATATGAGTTGGCATGCAAACTCTAGTGATGATGGGGTCATGCGTCATCCCTCGGACTCAATGGCTTGGAAACATTTTAATAATATTTTTCCAGTTTTTCAACCGAAATTAGGAATGTAAGATTGGGCCTCTGCACCGACGGTTTTCAGCCTTTTGGTTTGTCTCGATCAACAATATTCATCTTGGCGGTGATAGTGACAACATATAATTTGCCTCCGTGGATGTGCATGAAAGAGCAATATATGTTTCTTACCTGTACTAGTTCCAAGCCCTAGAAGTCCCAAAGAGAAGTTGGATGTTTTCCTCCAGCCACTTATTTACGAGTTGCTACAATTATGGAATGTGGAGTGCGCAAACGTATGATATTTCAAGAAAATAAAATTTTCTTATGCGAGCAGCACTTATGTGGACAATTCGTGATTTTCCTGCATATTCAATGTTTTCGGATGGAGTACAGCAGAAAGTTAGCTTGTCCACATTACATGGAAAAAGCGAAGCTTTTAGCCCGAATTGTAGTCACAAACAATCATGGTTTGATAACCATAGAAAATTTTTGCCTTTAGATCACCCGTTCCGTAGGAATAAGAATGCATTCACTAAAAATGTTGTTGTTACAACCGAGCCTCCACACCTTTTGACAGGATATGAAATCTTAGAGCATATAGACCATTTGGGTTTTGAAGGTGACAGAATTTGATGCACATGAAGTGAACAGATCAATTTCTTCGATGGTTGAAAGAAAAAGAGTATTTTTAGGACTTGCCATATTGGAGCTCGCTCTTGATTTGACACAATCTTGACAAGATGCATATAGAAAAAAATGTGTTCGACAATATTTTCAATACTATAATGAATGTTCAAGGGAAAACAAAGGATACTCCAAAGTCACGAGAAGAATTGAACATTTATTGTAGACGCTGGAGCTTAAAAAGAACATCCATACAGAGAAATACCCCAAAGCTTGTTGTACGCTCGATAAGAAGAATAAACAATTGTTGTGTGAATGGATCAAAGAGCTCAAGTTTCCCGATGGATATGTGTCGAACATGATGCGATGTGTTGATATGCAAAAATTGAGGATGTTTGGGATGAAAAGTCATGATTGTCATGTCTTTATGCAACGGTTATTACCTATTGCATTTAAAGAATTACTCCCACAACACGTTTGGCAAGCTATTACAGAATTGAGTTTATTTTTTAGAGACTTATCTTCTACGACCATTACAATTGATGACATGGTCCGTTTAGAGAATAATATTCCTATAATTCGTGTAAGCTTGAGCGCATCTTCCCACCTTCGTTCTTTGACTCGATGGAACATCTTCCGATACATTTGGCTTACGAATCAAGAATTGTAGGATTAGTTCATTACGATGGATGTATCCATTTGAGAGGTAACCATAATATAAAATTTTATTATTTTACTATTAGCTCACAATCGAATTTGTAATTGAATTATATCGTTATTATCCATAACCTCCTTAGGTACCTTCGGAAGTTGAAAAAATGTTCGTAATAAGGCAAAGGTTGAAGGTTCAATATGTAATGCCTATTTAGTGGAAGAGGCAAGTACTTTTTGTTCTTACTATTTCGAGGATCATGTAATGACAAGACATAGAAAGATACCTCGAAATGATGATGGTCATGCAGATATGCAAAAAGAACATGAGGGAAATCTTTCCATATTCACGTATCCCGGTCGACCGTATAGGAAGAGGCAAACAAGATATTTAATCGACAAAGAGTATGAGGCTGCCCACTCTTATGTTTTATTTAAGCTGCGTTGAGGTTCAACCATATATTGAGTAAGCTCATGATCCTCAATTAGTACAAGTATATATTTTTAATACTAACAATAAAAGTTAAATAAGTAATTACAATTATTCTTTTGAAGTGTTTTTTTGGATCAGGTCAAACATTTTCAGCCAAATATCTCTGTTCTTTGAAACTAATGCCAAACTTGATTAAATTTCCTACATGGTTCGATGAATATGTGAGATCATCTATTCCTCGGGATATATATATATATATATATATATATATATATATATATATATATATAACACAATTGACAATAATTATTATCTAAATAAACAATATCTATTTATATATACAGTACATCACCCGTTCAATAACATCAAAAATAAATTCACTAGAGATCTCGGAGTTGGTCATTTGCGTCGTGTTGCCACATATCCCGTATATTTTGTAAATGGGTTTAAGTTTCACACAAAGATTATGGTTCATCCAAAGCAACAAGAAACAAGTGGAGTGTGTATAAAAGGAACCAATCACACAGCTAATGAGAGCGATTATTACGGGATATTAGATGAAATTGTTGAATTAGATTATCCTGGATTGCCGCTTAAGAAAGTTGTGTTGTTTAAATGTGACCGGTTTGACCCTTCAAACAAGTGGCACAAGAGTTCATCCGAATTACAAACCGGTAGAGGTCAACCAAAAACGGAAATTCAATGGCTATGAACCTTTTGTCTTAGCAATTCAATCTACTCAAGTGTATTATTGCACGTATCCGACCTCTAGAAAGACAAAGAGTGATTGGTTGGCTGTTTGTAAGACAAAGGCTAGATATATTATGAATGTGCCGGTGAACTCAACTAACACCGCACAACAAACAACCCCACCCTTCCAAGAGGATGATATAATTGTTCAAACTTCTGTGCTTGTTGATAACAATCATATACAATTGGTCGATGCAAGTGGAGAATTGATAGAGATTGAAAGCGAGGAGGAGGAGGAGGAAGAAGAAGAAGAAGAAGAAGAAGAAGAAGAAGAAGAAAGAAGAAGAAGAAGAAGAAGAAGAAGAAGAAGAAGAAGATAGTCATGATGATACTTGAAGTATAATTTAACTAATATGTTTATATATGTTGACTTTTATGACACATAATTATTTAGTTATTATTAACAGTAAATTATTTGCATATTTTTAATTGGTGTGTTTGTTAATTAATAATTGTATAAAAATTGCTTTTAATTATTGAATGATACAATATAGATGCATTCATTAGCCGGAGGTAGACGAGGTGGTGCATCTTCATCTACAAGACCACGGATATCGGTCCCGCCACCGATACCACATACTTCTTCTCAGAGGAGAATGCTACAGCACCGGAAATACCAATCCCACCACCAATACCACATACTTCATCCGTAGAAGAGAATCGCACTAGATTCGAGAGTGCACCTACTGATTCTCGGGAGTGCCACGGTTGTATCTCGAGGCACCCTCGGTAACAAGTTCCATGGATAAAGATGATAGACCGACATTGATCGTGGTGGGGACAAGGTATTACATTAATTATTTATTAGATTGTTTGCAATATTAATGTTCCTTTTGACGGCCATAAATGCATAAGTTGGTTTTTAATTATCATTTTTTATTTGTTTGTATTTTAGCATATCTCCTTCCTATCAAGCTTCTCGATGATGAGATTGGCTTTCTTGTCTCATTTAAGTTTGGGCGCAACGACTTGGAGGCAAGTACCAAAACATATCAAGCAAATGTATTGGGAGGAGTTTCAGGTACACTTATATTTAAAAGAATTATTCAATATTTTATTATTATGTTTATTATTTAGTATTATGTTTATTACTTGTAAACACCGCAAGTGGGATCCGACTCTTGATCAAAAATTTTTGAGTTGTTCATGCGCAAGGGAACTAGTCGGTATAGAGCATTAATCCATGAATTGAAGCGACTGGCTTGATGAAAAGTCAAAGTTGGTAGCATACCCGATCTAGTGTGGAAAAGACTTGTGGCTCACCGGAGGGATCCAAAGGTTCGTAAGAAAGCATACCAACAGCAAAAATCGACGAAGTGAGCCCTTAGGACACTGTACGGGATGTCCATACATCGAGGAGGCTCTAGAGTCATCGTAGATCACGCAATTGCTATTGTAAGTACTATTTTTATTTTTACATATTTATGATTTATTTTGTATTTATTATAGATAATATATTATTATTTCGTTATTTAGGAGAAAGAAACAGAGGAGCGCCCTTTGAAAAATGGAGTGTTTTTGCAAGTTCCATCCCGATGGTAACACGTATGCGGTGCCCAAGAAGATTATGGTGCGTATTAATATTTTGTATATTATTTGTTGCACAATAAATCTATCTCTTTAAATGTGTGCAATCATTATATTTAATTAATTCATTGATCACGGGAAGAAGTAACAAAGAAAGCATCGAGATAAGACTCGACGGCCTTGAACGATGATGAGATTCTTGATATTGACGTGGATCAACTTTTCATGGACTCTATCAGTACAAACTAAAGGTCGTGTTTTGGGCATCGGTAACATGGCCAAAACATCGTCCTCTTTATACCGGCAGCACTTCATATGCCGGTTTAGCCTCACGAGAAGAGATGCATTAGCGGTTCGAAGAGGTGAAGAAGAGGGATATTATTCTTGAAGAAAAAATGGATGTTCTAGAGTCCAAGATGAATGAAGTAGATGAGATGCGCAACCAGTTGAAGGTTTTGGTGGATATGGTTGCACGAGATCATATGCCTTTTTCAGGTCCATCGAGTTAGCTAGAAACTCGTTGAATTAAAACCGAGTTACTTAGTTATGGTCATAATTTCTTAGATTTTTTGATTAAATAGTATATCATTTTGCCCAATATGAAAATGTTTCTTTTCAAGTATATAATAAAAATATTTTACCAACGAAAATATAGATCGTTATTTATTAAATATAAAAATAAATTATATACTTTAGGACAGAAATATAGGTTAGTATATATTGAATATAATTATAAAAAAATATATTTAAATAATTAAAATTTATGTTTTTGACGGAAGTATCCGTCAATATTCTTTAAATATAAAAATAAAGAATTATTCAACAAATTCCTAAATAAATTTTTGACGGAAAATTCCGTCTCTAAATTGTCTATTTAAAAATTCAAAAATAAATTAATGACATAAAATTCTGTCTCTAAATTAATTATTAAAACTTTAAAAAATAAAACAGTGACGGATTATCCGTCAATATTCTTTAAATATAAAAATAAAGAACTTATTTAATAAATTCGTAAATAAATCTTTTGACGGAAAAATCCGTCTCTAAATAGTGTATTTTGAAATTAAGTAATAAATTAGTGACAGAAAATTTTGTCTCTAAATTAATTATTAAAAATTTAGAAAATAAAACAAGGACGGAATTATCCGTCAAAAATATTTTTTAAAAACAAATATAAAATAAAATAGTGACGGATATTTCCGTCGGTAAAAAAATAAAATCATTGGTAATTTTTCGTAATACTTGGGTTTCATGACAAAAATTAATGACGGAAATAAAGTTAATGACGGATATTTCCGTCAATAAATTTATTGACGACTAAAATCCGTCTCTAATAATTTAGCGGCGAGGAAAACTGAGACAAGACAATTTTATTTAGCGGCGTAAATTCGTCACAATTTTATTTAGCGACGGATTTTGAATTATTATGACGGAAAATTCCGTCCCTAATTTTAAGTTTTTTTGTAGTGTATTAAAATATATTCTTAAATTAATGTTGTGAGTCATAAATTGATAGATTCTATATTTTACGTCCTAATTTGATAGTTTTATATTTTTCAGGCACTACATTAATTGAAAGGGTCTTTCAGGGTCAAAATTGATAGTTTTCTAACCACATTGTTAAGTAACATATATATATTTTTATAAGTAACATTAATAAAGTGATATAGTATTTGGGGTACTTTTGGTTTGAGACAGTCTTATACAAATTTTTGTCATAGTATTTTATTTTAAAGTTGTTGATGGAAGTGTAAGAAAATTAAGTAAAAAGGTGGAGTATTTTATTGTAAATATAGGGTCACAAATTACCAAAAATATAAAAGTCATGAAGGTCTTTAAGAGGGAATATCAAAATGGCAAACTGTTGAACTTAAAGAGCGAGGGAGGAATATTTAAAGAGATTCATCACAAATATGCATAAATGAAGAACAAAGAAAGTTATAAATTAAAAAGGTATTTTTGCTAAGAACGAATACTCTTTCCTTGATAATTAAAGAGTGCTACGTTGATACATATATAGCAAACAATCAGCTGCAACTCATGGAACAGTGTCTCCTTCCAATAGGCCTATACTACAAGACAATAACAATAAATGATATCCATCAAGATTTTGTTGCTTTTGCATGCTGCACTTTGTACCTTGTACAATTTTCTTTATCTTCATCATGGCCGTTCATCTTATCATGCCCCTTCAATTCGGATGAGCTCTGTGGAACCAGATTCAGTTTGTTGCGCAGACGATAGAAGAATTGGCCTCGTTAGAGGCTTGGTGAAACTATCAGCGACTTGATCAATTGTCGGCACATGTAAAACTTGTATCTGTTTGCTTTCCACCTTTTCTCGTACAAAATGCAGGTCTAGTTCGAGGTGCTTTGTCCTTGAATGATAAACGAGGATTGGCTGCTAAGGAGATAGCCCCTTGATTATCTATCCAAATAGTTGGAATTCTTTTTCTTTGTCTTTGAAGTATCTCCTTTAATAAGGATTGTATCCATAACACTTCGCTTGTAACCAAGGCCAAGCTTCGATACTCGGCTTCCGTACTCGACCTTGACACTGTTGGTTGTTTCTTGGATGACCAAGACACGAGATTTCCTCCTACAAATACACAATACCCAGAAATGCATTTTCTATCATCAACATCTCGATGCCCAACAAGATCTGCAAAGGCCACAATGTTCATCTCTTTAGTCTTTTTCATTTCTAAACTGAAGTTGGAGGTACCAGCCAAGTATCTTAGTATCCTCTTCTTTGCCTTGAAATGTGTATGCAATGGATTTTGCATAAATTGACTAACTTTGTTTACTTGCAAAAGCAATATCCGGCCTTGTTATTGTAGCATATTGTAATGCTCCCACAATACTCCTATACTTGTGTTGATCAGCAATGGGGTCACCTTCAAACTTGGATAGTTGACTACCAGAAATCATGGGAGTGTTAAGAGCATTTGCATTTTCCATATCTGCTCTTTTCGAAGTTCCAGGATGTATCTCTTTTGAGATAAGAAAATTCCTTCGGTGGTTCTTTTGATCTCAATTCCCGAGAAAATAGTTAAGCTCACCCAAATCCTTAATTGAGAAAAACTTATGCAGTTATCAATCACTTTCTTAATTTCGTAGAACTTGATCCTGTGATGATAATGTCATCAACATAGGCAACTATAAGTATAGTTGAGCCTTGATGATGTCTATAATATAAACAATTATCAGCTCTAGAAGTTTTGAATCCAAGTGTTTTCAAAATAGAAGCAAACTTTAAATTCCATGCCCTTGAAGCTTGCTTAAGACCATATAGTGATCGTTTGAGTTTGCATACCATATTTTGCCCCTTTGCTAACTCAAAACCAGGAGGTTGAATCATGTAAATTTCATGTTCAAGATCACCATTCAAAAAGCATTATCAACATCAATTTGATGCAAAGGCCAAGAATGAACAAGTGCCAAAGTCAGCAATATTACGATCGTAACAGGCTTGACTACAGGAGAGAAAGTATCGGTAAAATCGAAACCTGGTACTGGGTGTATCCCTTTGCAACTAACCGAGCCTTGTACTTGGCAATTGATCCATCCGCATGTCTTTTTAGTTTGAAAACCCACTTGCAGCCTATAGGAGAGTGAGTAGAGGGCGGTGAACTTATTTCCCAAGTACCATTCTTAATTAATGCCGAGTATTCCGCTTCCATGGCTTTCTTCCACAAGGGATGAGAAAGAGCCTCAATGTAGGTGAGAGGCTCGGAGAAAGAAGTATAAGTGGTGTTAACTTCTTTAGGTTTAAAAATGCCATCCATAGCTCTAGTCACCATTGGATGAGTAGAAACCCGAGTATGAGCTTGTGTACCGCATAGCTTAGAGAATCATTAGTAGATGGGGAGGAATCATATTGAACAATTGGTAACTCAACATGTAACTGGCCATGAAGAGAATGTGGTGATGAAATGGGAGTAGTAGAGGTAGACTGATGAGAGGCGGTAGGAGATTGAGGTGAAATGGAAGATGAATCATCGAAGTATTAGTACGGGAAGTGTCTTTATGAGGGGGAATATATAAGAGTGGAGATTGAGGTGTTTGAGAGGAATGTGATTCAGTGGGAATTGAAGCGGAAGCGAAAGGATAGCAAGTTTCGTCAAAAATGATATTCCCGGTGATGATGATCTTATTATTGGGCAAAAGAGCTTTATATCCCTTGTATTGAGAGTTGTATCCCAGAAAAACACTTCTCTCTGATCTATTCTCAAGTTTATGATGAGTATATGGCCTTTGAAAGGGGAAACAAAGACAACCAAAAACTTTTAGTCTTTGATAATGGAGTGGTTCCAGTGAGCGGTTCAAGAGGAGTTTTATGATTGAGTGAAGGTGATGGTGTTACGTTGATGAGGTAGACACTAGTGGAAAAAGCATCATCCCAATAAAGTAAAGGAACTTGAGAATGAGATAGCATAGCCAGAGCATGTTCTACTATGTGTCCGTGTTTTCTCTCGGCGGTGCCATTTTGTTGAGGTGTATAAGGACATGATATTCGATGATGAATACCAGATTTATTGAATATAGGAATGAGGGGCATGTATTCAGTACCCCCATCAGTTTGAATGGCTTTTATGTTAGTGCTAAATTGATTTTCAATGAGAGCCTTGAAATGAAGGAAAGCACTTTGTACATCGATTTTAATTTCAACAGATAAAACCATGTGTATTTAGTAGCACCATCAATAAAACTCACATAGTATCTGTATCCATTAACGAAGTAATGGGAGATGGACCCCAAAGATCGAATGAACAAGATCAAACGGATGCTTAACAATAGTTTCGAGAAATAGAAAACGGCAATCTATGGCTCTTAGCCTTCATACAAGCGAGGTAAATAGCACTTGAAGCATCATCAACAAAAGGAATATGACTATTGCTAAGTGCCTTCTTAGTGATAGAAAATGAGGGATGTCCTAATCTCTTATGCCAAAGGCTAAGTGAAGAACTTCTTGGAATAGAACTGACGTTGACTTGTGGAGGATGAGAAAGTTGGTGTGGATGTGAGGCTGGAGTAAACGACTTTAGAGGTGGAGAAGCTGTCAAAGAGAACTTGTATAATCCATGCTCAAGTGTTCCTTGTAGAAGTGTTTGATGAGTGTTTTGATCCTTCACAAAACAACAAGAAGGGTGAAATTCAAAATAAACATGATTATCTTTTGCAAACCGAGAAACACTTAATAAATTCTTTTTGATATGAGGAACATGAAGAAGATTTTTTAGAAGAAATGAATGAGAGTTAGTAGAATCAGCACGCTCTACAATTGTATTACCAAAATGTGCAATATTTAAACCTGTACCATTTCCCATATGAACTCTTTACGTGCCTTGATACTCGTGAGCCAATACTCAGATTGTTCAAATCAAAGGTCACATGGCTTGATGCACCAGAATCTGGATACCGGGAATTCTCCATCACAGATTCACCTCCATCATAACTTCTTGTGTTAGCGAGGGCTGATATCATTAGAAGGTTGTTGCTGCTGATTGTTTTGATTTTGATTAGGTGGAACATAATCAAAATCACCCCTATGATAACATATTTCAGCGGTATGGTTAGTTCTATAATGATTTGACAATGAGGCTTACCACTTCGCCTCCTCCTCTATTGGTATGGAAACCTCCTCTGAATGATGTTCTTCCTCCTCTATTGTTCTTTGTTTCCACCTCTCCCTCTGTTAGATTGTGAGCTAAAATTTCTTCCACCGGTATTATGTTGAGTAGCCATGTTAAAGGTAGGGGAGGATCCATCTGTGAAGGAAGAAGAACCAATGCCCTCGAGTCTAGCTTCAAAGCTAAGTAGTAGAGAACTCGACTTCGGAACTGATATGGGATCACACTTTGAATCGATGGACACCATTCTTGGATTATACTCGGCTCCTAATCCAGTCATGATGTAAAGCATGTGATCTTCACCGAAACTTTGTAACCAGAGGCATTTAATACATCACAATAACCTTTGATTTTGTTTAAATAATCTCTCATACTTAGTGACCCTTTCTTAATGTTCTGGAGTTGTTGTTTATAGTGCATTATCTTAGCTCTAGATTGACTAGAAAAACTAGACTCTAAACATTCCCAGTTTCCTTAGATGTATGTAACCCCACGGTGGTAATCAAGATACTTTAGAGTGAAGATAATAACCAAGACACTAACAACTCGATCTTGTCTATTCCATTTCAAGAAATCTGGATTTATGTTACCTTCTTCTCCTTCCTCTCCATCGGTGTATTCCGGTGGGCATTCCTTCTTTCCATCGAGATAATCATGGAGTCCATAACCTTTTGCATGCCAAGATTTGTTGCCTCCATATAAGGTAATTGTTTTACGTAAGTTTTACGAAATGAGTTGATGGAAAGGCATATGAAAATTAGGAAAAGGAGGTACAGATGATACTCCATCTGTGTTGGTGCTATCAAGCGAATCAGCCATGAAAATATAGCTTTTAATAAGAAAAGAAAGGGGAAAGGCACAGAGACTCCGGGTATTATCCTAGAGCTCGATACCATAAAGAGATTCATCACAAATATGCATAAATGAAGAACGGTGAAAGTTATAAATTAAAAAGGTATTTTTGATAAGAACGAATACTCTTTCCTTGATAATTAAAGAGTGCTACAGTTGATACATATATAGCAAACAATCAGCTGCAACTCATGGAACAGTGTCTCCTTCCAATAGGCCTATACTACAAGACAATAACAATAAATGATATCCATCAAGTATTTTGTTGCTTTTGCATGCTGCACTTTGTACCTTGTACAATTTTCTTTATCTTCATCATGGCCGTTCATCTTATCAATATTATCTTTTTTTTTGATAACTCGGTATCCGGCTCAAAGATCGACTAATGCGGGGACCAATCCCACCGTCTAGTAAGGAAAACAACAAAAATATAGGGGAATATTATCTTATATGTCAAATAGTATTATATTTTGAATGAAATACTACAGGAAAATACATAATACATTCAGACATATAAGTAATGACAAAGTATTTCTTTACGAATACTTTTTTATTATGTTTATTTATATAATGAATACTTGGTACGTACAAATTTATATGAGATCTAGTTGACAATGGCCGATAATAATAATTATGTAATAAATTCATAAATTACAGTGATCATCCTTTTAATTGTTTATAATATTTATTTGTTTGTGATTTATTCAGCACAACTAACACTTTGTGGTGAATACTTTTGTCGATGAATTGGTTTTAATTATTTAATTAATTATCAGGGTTCACTTCAGTTCAATTATTGTTATATATTTTTGTTGCCGTGGTTTTGCATCTGTGAGGTTTTAGTTGTTAGTTTAATCATAATCATTTTAATTTCTGATACACACACGGTACATGTTGATGCAATTGCTCTCAGTGTTTTGTTATCAACGGTATGTTCTGAGACGTATTCACATTTGACCACCAAACCAACATAATAATACCTCATTTGGAGACGTACATATTAACATTTTTCAGGGGTAAATTGTATTTTTGTCCCAAAAGAATGAGTGGTCTCCAAAATGGTCATTTTGACACTTTTTGTCCCGTAATTTTTTCAACATTTTTGTCACAAGAAAATTGCAGTTTAATCTTGAAAAATAATGGTCGGGACTATTTTTGCAAATAAAAGGACCAAAAAAGAACGTGAGATCAAAATTATTGTTGAAAATAACTAATACTCCCCGTCCAATATTAGTATGCATAAAACTTTTTATACGAGTTTTAAGAAATATTAATAGTTTATGTATAAAGTAGATATGTTGGAGGGTATTATGGGGTCCATTTATGAATAAAATGATTGTTTGTGAATAAAGTCAATAACATTTTGAGTAATTAAAGAGATGTTATGAGGGTGAAGATAAAGTCTTTGCATTTCATTTTAGAACTTAAATTGGATGGACAAAAAAAAATATGCATACTAAAATTGGACGGAGGGAGTATCTTATAGTAAAATTACTAAAACTATCAAAATAAATCAGTTTCATAGTGAAACATACTCACACGAGACTTTGCCACGCATCATTTCCTATTTATTTGAAGACTAACATGTGCGACTTGCTTAACAAAATGGGTCAATCATGTGTTCAATTGGTCAATTGCACGGTGCAATAGGTGCATATGACATATGATCGTAGTGACTCATGAATTTTTATTTCGTGATTTTAAGATTATTAAATATTTTCAATTTCATTTGATAATTCTCTTATTTTAAGTAAAAGTATTTTTCAAATTTTGAAATTTTTATTAAATATTTTTAAAAATTTTATTGAGTAATATTTATCTTTACTTAAAATGTATAATATTTTAGTTGTTTTATTAAAGGATATTAGTTGTTTTACTATAAGATATTAGTTTTGAATGATATTAATTGTTTCCCTAAAATATGTTAATTAGTTATTTCACTAAATAATATTTATTATTTTACAAAATGGTATTACTTGTAAATCAATTATAAAATGTAGGTTTTTTTCCTGAGTGACTGTTTTTATTATCCGAAAATATAATTTGCGGGCATGAATTTATAAAAATTCAAGACTTACAAGGCTATATTTGCAGTAAAAAAAAAAAAACTGCCTTCATTTGTCAAAATAGAAACATATTATTCTAAAAACGTAACCCCTAATTTACATGCCTTAAAAAAATATTCACCAGAACTATCCGTGCTCATTTCTATTGATGAATTTCGAATCAAGTCGTCAACCTACTTTTTCACCTACATTTCCTCAGCTATGCCATATTTTATGTCCTAACAACCAATTGAACATGCACAAAATCTAAACCCACATTTTTACTATTTTAACATTTTTCAATCAAAATTCACCCCAACAACCCCAAACAAATTAAACATATAGCATAAATTTTGCTTATAAATACATATTATTTATCTATCTATCAAAGTCATCTTATTACTCTAAATTACATCTACAAAAATAGAGTATGGATGCATTAGCACTAGTTATAGTATCATTTTTATTGGTTTGGGCATGGTTTAACGTGGTGAATCACCGGATGTCGCAAAACAAATATTACAACAACATGACCAAGTCCTTTCTAACCGGACAGTCATCGCAGCCGCAGAAGCACACGGCTACCACAAGAGTTCCATGGTGTACTTACCAGCGGGAAATAAATGGAGAAAATTACGAAAAATATGGCGGGAAAATATGTTCTCGTTTCAGCGGTTTGATGAGAGCCAAGAGCTTCGGCTGGAGAAACTGAGGATACTACGTGAGTATTTGCGCGAATGTTGCATCCATGGCCGAGCTATCAACATCGTGGATGCGCTATTTATTATGACTGTTAACATCATAACGACGTCACTTTTCTCCGTTGATTTCATAACTAACTTTGATTCAGATGTTACTCAGGATATTAAGGAGGCTATTCAGTGTGCGTTGGAGATGTTGGGTGCACCCTCTCTTGTTGACTTTTTCCAATTCTTAAACCGATGGATCCAGAGGGGATTATGCGCCAGTCGGAGTTTTACTTTGGGAAAATCTTTGATAGGTTTAAAGATGAAATTAATCGAAGATTACGATCCAGTAATGCTCCAAAGAAGTATCATGATTTGCTGGAAACACTTCTCCATCTCAAGGATAAAAATTTGAGCATCAATGACATGAAAGTTTTATTTATGGTTAGACGCTTTCTTTTACTAAATATATAGGGTTAAAATTGAATTTTGCCCCATTACTTTTGACTTTTCCACAGAAGGTCCCAAAAATTTAAGATTTTCAATGTTGTCCCATAACTCCATAATTTGTCTGAATTCAGTCTAAAATTTCACAAACAATGTCGTATTGACGCACATTTTGGGACCTTTTGCAAAAAAACTCAAAGTTATGGGATAAAAGTTCAAAATTCGGCAAAAAGGACCAAACTTGGATCAATTGAAAAGTTATGGGACAATATTGAATAATTTAATTTTTACGGACCTTTTGCGGAAAAATCCAAAGCTACGAGAACTAAATTGAATTTTCAATCAAATATAACGTGATGCGGATAAAAATAACGGCCCACGTACATGTAGGGCCCAATAGCATGACCGAGCACCCTCTAGAGAGGCAGAATCCGAGATGGGCTTGAGGCCCGGACTAATTACGAGAGAGGTTGCAGAGCCCGAACTCCGGCTATAGGCGAGCCACGAGGCCCAAGCAGAGTACGGGTAGGCCGCAAGGCCCAAACCCAGTGCGAGATGGGCCGCGAGGCCCAAACCTAACCGCAGATGGGCTGCGAGGCCCAATCGAGGATTAAGGCCTTTAAGAGATTATCAACCGAGCCCATATGGGCAAATTATCTCGATAAGGTCGAGAAACGCAAGTCAAGGAATATTACTCCTAAAGTATGTATAAATCGATTGAGAAGATTAAGACCCAAGTCAAGGAATATTCCTCATATTCCTCATTGTGGGTCCAACCTCCATCTAGGGAGGAAAATCGTAGGCACAATCAGTTTTTTGAGAGAGAAGATATCAACGCACGACATCATGAGAGAACGTGTGAGATAATGCCAGAAAACCGTAATGACAGGTTATTACTCCTAAAGTATGTATAAATAACACCCCGGGAGGGAGGTAACGGTATCGAATAACTATCACTCTTACTTAGCTACTTCTTACGTACTTTCTTGAGTGTTTTCTGGTGACTGACTTGAGCGTCGGAGTGCCTACGCAGGAGAACCGTTCGGTGTATTTTGCGAGATACATTCGTGTGAAGGGAGCTAAGGATTGCACTGCGTAAAGGCTTTACCCACGTGGAACTCGGGTGGGGAAAGCAGGCCCAGTCAGTTTTTACGCATCATAACGCATCCATTAGGATACAAATTATATAATCCATCCCTCCCATCTTATTATAATTAATCTGCAAACTTAAAAAAAAAAAAAAAAAGGAAAAAGTGTTTTGAAAGTTAATAGCCTCACGTATTGAATTACAAATATTAATTTGAGTGGTGTGAATTCACTTGATTCAGATTTACATTAAACATTTATTAAAGAGTAGTATTTATGTGCATATTGTGCACAATGAAAGATTATGTGCACAAAGTATGGTTATAGTGTAGTATTAGTTTGGTTACAGTGTAATATTATTTCGGGCATTGTATTGTATTAGTTTAGCTACGGTGTAGTATTAGCAACATTGTATAATATTAATTTAGTTACTGTAGTACTAGTTTAATTATAGTGTAGTATTAGGTAAATATATTGTGCACACTATTTTTACTGTGCACAATGTGCACACAAATATTTGTCTTTATTAAATTTATATATATAATGTGTATGTACTGAGTTGTAACTAATTCTACTGGGTATATATTATATCATTAGGACTTGTTTCTGGGAGGATCCGACATAACACCAAACACAGTAGAATGGGCAATAACACATATACTCCTTAGCCCCAAGAAGATGACTAATGCCACCAATGAGCTGAGAAGTGTGATCGGAAAAAATGAGCAAGTTGAAGAATCGGACATGTCCAGACTCCCGTACTTGCAAGCGGTGATTAAAGAAACCCTTCGACTCCACCCGTCTGTTTCACTTTTAGCTCCTCACAAAGCAGATCAACAAGTCGACTAAAAATGCACAGAGATTCCTTAATCTCTGGGCAATTGGACGAGATTCAAGTGTATGGCCCAACCCAACTTCCTTTGAGCCTGAAAGATTCTTAAACAGCGATATAGACTTCAAGGGCCAAGATTTCGAACTTATTTCATTTGGCTCGGGAAGAAGAATCTACCCTTGTTCTGCTCGGCTCATCGAATCGCCTCTCATGCTCGCTTCTTTGATTCATAACTTCGATTGGAAGCTCGAACCACAACATGTCCAGGACATCGATAAGTTCGGAATTGGAGTGCGCATGGTAGTTCCTCTCATGGCTGTTCGATTGAGCCATGAAGCAACAATATATATAGCTAAGCTTGTGTTGTTATATTGAGTATTAATTGCCACCCTATGTCTTTGTGTTTTCTAATTCCAACTTGTTATGGTGCTTATATAGAGAAGCATTATGTGTAATCATAAAGGATAATAACCAAAACCTGATGTTCAAACTTCTATCCAAAGTGTAATGTGTTCGAGTCACCATTTGTCCGATAAAATAGAAAAGGCCATAATAATAAACTTTGGCGAAGCCGCATCCAACCCGTGCCACCGCCACTTTGTGCCCAACACTAGAGGAACACCACTGCGTTACGGTGGTACGAGATGATAACCCAACTCAGTCGGCGCCACCCGGGAGTAGGAGCTGCTTCTAGAGAGAGAGAGGCTAACCTACTGCTTCTTCCTCTGCGATTCTAGAAGGAATCCCTATACTGGGTCCCGGGAGCCACCAATGCTCCATCCAGGGGACACCTCAAAGAATGCGAGAACTAGCTGCCTCCATCGCTCTCACTCAAGAGCAGCTGTATGACATGATAGCCTGAGCCGTGGCAAGAGTAATGTCGGAGGAGGGAGGACCCCCACTGCAGGGAAGGATATGAGAAGCGGGGACCGAGAAACCTGCTGCTCGATCCCCACTGGGAGGAGTAGGCGGGATGAGCATCAAGAAGAACGAAGAAGAGAGGTGGAGTCCGAAACCAGGTGGAGGTCCCGGGAGCAGAAGGGGCCCAAGAGAGAAGGTCGGCAATTCCCAGGACCAAGGAGGCTGGTCAGGAAAGAAGGCTGCAAGGGGGAGGGAGATAGTCCCCTGCGGCGAGGAGTAAGATCGAGGATGAGGAAGAGGGTACAGGATATACCCAATTAGAGGCCATGAAGGACCGAGATCAGTCCCTAAGAAAAGCGAAGGATAACATGAAACACCGGATGAAAACCGGGTTAGTATGCCTAGACCCATTACAGGTTGTCAATTTCGAGAATATCTTACGGGATGAATTGCCTAGCAATTTTAAACCTTTCAATTATGAATATGATGAGTACGACTGACCCCTATGACCATTTGGTGAGATTAAAAATTCGGCCTTCCTCCATCGATATGTGGAGGGTGTGAAGTGCGTAGTCTTTCTTATCACTTTGTCTAAAGCGGCCCAGCGGTGGTTTAGTTAGGCTGGAGCCCAATTCCATTAGCTCTTTCGAGCGATTCGGAGGAGTTGTTCTTGCACCCGTTCGCGGTGCGAAGAGACAACCTAGATCTACATTGACATTATTCAACATGAAGCAAGGAGAAAGTGAGAGCTTGCGAGCCTTGATGAAGAGATTCAATCAGGCGGTATTGGAAGTCCCAACCGTCACTCCGTAAGTTAAGATCAATGCTTTCACCAGCAACCTCCAAGATGGAGACCTATTCTCCTCTCTGGCAAAGAAGCCGGTTCGAGACATTTGATGAGTTGCTTTGAGGAGAGCAGAGAAGTATGCCACGTTGGAAGAAGTGAGGAAGGCAAAAGAGTAGAGGTCAAGCCAGGTGGACCTGAGAAAAGAAAGAATCAACTAAGAAAGACTAAGCAGCGGGCAGAGAAGGCGGCAAAATGCGGACCTCGCTCCAGTTTGACAAATACACCCCTTGAAGCGGGAACTGCGGAATTATTAGAGAGGTAGCATCCGACCATCCCGAAATAAAGTTTCCTTGGACACGATCTAGAGGGCCGATGAAGCCCAAGTCGATAAGTTTGTCGTTTCCATAACGAATATGGGCATGACACTAATAATTGTTTTCACTTACGTGATGAAGGCAAGAGAAGGGAAAGATGATTGAAGGGATGCGGGGAGGAAAGGCCCTCCCGAAGAGAGGACTAATCCAAATGATAGTAGGAGGTCCAGCGGAGGAGACTCTCTCCGTGCACGAAAAGGCTGGAGAGAGGATCCTAAGGAGAGAGGTAGGAGAAATGTCAAGAGAGACGAACCGAAGGAGGTAGACCATACACCCCGGATTCATTTTGGTCCGGAGGATGGAGGTCTCGGGAAGGAAGACCACGGTGATGCGCTAGTCATCACAACGACGTGGATGGATACACTGTTGCGAGAATCTTCGTAGATACGGGAGCTCAGCGGATATCATTTTCTTGGAATGCTTCAAGAAAATGAATTTAAATGCAAATTACAGCAAGTGGATACCGTAATATCCCGAAATCCTTATATGAAATATTAATGCATGTTATTAATTTTAATAAATTAAGTATTATAATTTGATAATTTTTCTAATTGAAATAGAAATTAAAAATTTTGTAGTGTTTAATAATGTGTATTTATGTACAAATATATTTTCATTAGAAGTATTAAATAGAATATATATATATATATATTAAAAGGATAAAGTTAAGTATATATATAAATATTTATATATTAAATTGATAAGTTACAAGTTACGGCAATCCTATCTTCTTCTTTTTTATTTGCTTCCTCGGTAAGCTAAGAGAAAAGGCAAGTACGTTTAGCCGTTCGCCGCCTTATTTAAATCAGCGATTTTCTCATTATTATCATATTATATATAGAAATGCTCGTAGCGATTCGTAGATTGTAGAAATAAGATCAGCTTGTTGTTTCGATTCCTGTAACGTCCGATAATTTAGTGCGAAGCTTCGGAAATTATTGTTTAAATGTGCTTTTTCATTCAATCACCACCGTCGTTTGCAAACGATAGGTGGCGAGGCTTATACCGTTGTGAAGTCTGTGCGTAGAGTAGAATTCTATTCTCCATTGTTAGAATCGGTGTATGAAATTAGTAGAAAAATAAGCCGAAAGTGACGCGTAGAAACGGGTTTCAACGTTTAGAATTAAACTTTATTTTTGTGGATTCTTACGTTTAGTCATTATGGGATGTAGTAAAGGTCATAGGCCTAATTGTGAGTAGGAAAGCGATGAAAATGGAGTATCAAAAGCTTGAAATTGACGTTAATGGCGTAAGTGAAAAATTCGTCGTTCTCTGCCAAAATGGCCGTCACCTTTCTGGTGACCGTTTGAGGCGAGGCTTGGGTGAAATAGGAAGCCGAGATTGTAAGGATTCCAACGGTATTTTCGGTTTTTCAATCGGAGGTGTAGAATGACCGTAGGGACCTTTTGTACAAAAGCTTGAAAGTAGAGGAGGCCAAAGAGAATTAGATTAACTTCAGGGACTAAAATGCAAATTCTCAATTCTGGTCAGTTGACCAGTCAACGGTCAACGGTCAACTTTGACTTTCCATTTAATTACAATTTTGCCCCTCATTTTCAAACGCTTGTAGAATTTTCGTTTTTCATCCGATTTGATCCAAACCAGCGTCAAATTGTTCCAAATTCAAAGATCTACATTTTAATTCTGAAATCACGGGACGAATAGCATTATAAAAATGACCATTTTACCCCTGAACGGCTGTACGCCGTAAACTCCCGTTTTTAATCCAAATTCTTTGTTTAAAGTCCGTTTTTATCCCAACGAGTTTCTACACGCTCTAAATAGGATTATATTATCAATAAACTAGCTAGTTTGTCCTTTGACCGTCAAACACATTAATCGAACTTTAAAATCCTTAGGAAAAGAAGTGGTTTGCCCTTTAACCCCTAGACCAAATCCGGTGGTCCTATAACTCTAGGAAGCTCTTATTATAGTTATTATAAGTTAATTATCATATCTATTACAATGATCAGAGCACGATATTATTTGTAGGGCGAGAAGAACACGAAGCATAAAAGCGATTACGCTCCAAAGCAGTGCTCATATCTAATCGGGTGGGATAATTTCCACTCTTAATTGAGTTTAACATTCCATGTTATGATTGTTATGTTAAGGTGCAATATGTGAGTAATATATGTCATGATTATGCAACAATTGTGATATTATGTTCAAGCCGGGTAATGGCCCGTACTATGTGTATTATGTTCAAGCCGGGTAATGGCCCGTACAATGTTCAAGCCGGGTAATGGCCCGTACTATGTGTATTATGTTCAAGCCGGGTAATGGCCCGTACTATGTGTATTATGTTCAAGCCGGGTAATGGCCCGTACTATGTTCAAGCCGGGTAATGGCCTGTACAATGTTCAAGCCGGGTAATGGCCCGTCTGATGTGCACATGAGTTATGTTTTCATGTTATGTGTTATTTGCATATACATTTTATCAGTGCAATCATTGAGATTATTCCACTGGGTGTATTTGAAACACTCACCCCTCATATCCATTGTTACGATCTTGAGTTTGATGTGGAGGGACGATAAGGATGCGGACCGTACCTTTTGGTTCGATTGTGTAATTATTTTATATATTATGAGTTATGCTACTTTGGAGTGAAAAATAATGGTTCTTTTGTCGACTAGTATAAATATACTAGTTGAAACGTGTAACAAAACATATTTTGCCCTTTTTCTTTTGATGTGTAATTATCGCATGTGAGCGAGGTTTGTTGAGTTCTTCTTTCTCAAGTACGTATCTTGATTTCTGGTTGCTTTGGGGTATTATTTTTAATTTGGTTATAGCTTCCGCTTATAAAAATAATAATTTTATTATCGTATCTTTGGAAAGGAGTTTGAAAAGGTATTTTAGTAGCGCCTCGGCCCAAAGTGATATTATTTTAAAAGGAAGAGAACTTGGGGCGCTACGGTGTGGTATCGGAGCAAAGGTGCATGCTCGGGTAGATTTGCTCTGAATGTTTTGCTCATGCACTTTATTAAGTCAAAATTGTTAATTTATAAGATTATACCGGTGTCTGCATCCAATAGGACGTTCGACCTCATTAGACTCGGTAAGTGCTTTGATGTGTACTATGTGCCCTCTTTGACTTGATGTGACATAATTTGATTATGTGATGCATATTCTTTGGCATACAATGTGATTAATATGAATGCATTTGTAATATGTGTTTTGGAGCAATTGCTAGACCTAAGGTGAAATATTTTAGGTCATGTGAATGTTTAAGTATTGGATAAATAAGTTAGAGACTTGGAGGGTAAATTATTTTGTGTGATAGATCATGTCACGTGGTAGACCACATAAGCAAGCATTAGCGGAGGCTCCACCGATACCGGAGATGCTGATGAAAACCACGATGATGATCTTATAATCGTTCTCCGAGGATTAGCGCAACAATTTAGGGAAACCCTGCACCACTTGCTCCACGTCACCGAACGTCGGTAGCACGTAAATATCTTATTTTTGCATCCGGCATAGAAAAGAGAAATAATGATCATATGATGAAATATTTGGAGATTAATAAAGATAGAGAACTATATATATGACTGTTCGAATGAGCAGAATACACAAGAAATATTATAGAATGACTCTAATTATCTTACTTCGCATAATGTTACCGTGGCTAAGATGCTATTGTTTGATCGCCGCCCGAGCCGACTGCAGCGAGCGTGTGCTCGTGAGCGTGTGTGGTCGTGCATGTGTATCGATGCACGATACGTGTGTGGTAGTTATGGTTTTGGGGAGTTTAGGTTTGCGTTAAATGAGTTATTTCACATGCATATGTTTCGTGATAGGTAGAGTTAATTTGTGGTAACACCACTAGTGATACAAAGACTAGTACTACGAGCGAATTACATGATGACTTAAAAAGAAAGAATATGATTGAATTAAAGTAAGTAAATATGAGAATTTTTATTTATTTTACTTTACTACTTTACTACGTTAAAACAATTGTGATTCGTTTTAGATTATTTAGAATCGATCGCTTTAAGTTTATGTTATTCTATATATTTACTATCTTATTGTGTTATTATCTCATAAATGACCTATGTTGAAAATATTTATATGGTTTAAAGTAAAATTTGTTGTTGCCATTTGGGTTAATTTTACATGTATCATTACACTATTCATTTTTTTATATCGACAAGTATGTAAATGAAGAGGCAACACAGGGTATTACATCATCTTTGCTCCTCTAGAATCTATCAAAGAGTTTAGAGTAATACGAGACCAAAAAAAAATTGTGTCGAAGTTGAGACAATAGAGAATGACATACTTGAGGTTAGTATACCATCCGGTAGAGTAATACAGACCGAAAATTTGTGTCGAAGTGTACCAGTAGGAATTGATAACAAAATTTTGATGGCAAATTTGCATGTACTTAAGATGAAAGATTTCGATGTAATCTTGGGTATGGATTGACTTAGAGCTAATCATGCCGTTATTCGGTGTCATGAGAAAGAAGTGATATTTCAACCGCCCGAGGAAGAAAAAATTCACTTTTTTTTTATGGAACAAAGGTTGGAATATTACCACGAATAGTGACTATGATGAAAGCAAAGAGAATGTTGAGAGAAGGAAATTGTCAAGCACATCGGTGAACATTATAAATTTCAAGAAAAAGGGGCCAAAAATATATGACATTCCTATCGTGCGAGATTATCGGGACATGTTTCGAGAAGACCTTCCGAGGTTTGCCACACGATCGACAAGTAGAGTTTACGATCGATCTAGTGCCGGGAGCTGCACCCATCGAAAGCACCGTATAGGATGGCGCCGAAAGAATTGCAAGAACTAAAAGTTCAACTTCGGGAGCTTTTAGATATGGGTTTTATACGACCTAGTGTTTCACCATGGGGAGCGCACATGTACTATTTGTGAAAAAGAAAGATGGTTCGTTTAGGATGTGTATAGACTATCGGGAATTAAATAAACTTACCATCAAGAATAAGTACCCTCTACCAAGGATAGATGATTTGTTTGATCAATTAAATGGGGCAACAATATTCTCTAAGATTGATCTAAGGTCGAGGATATCATCGGTGAGGATTAGAGAGGGTGATATTTTGAAGACAACTTTCGAACACGTTATGGACACTATGAGTTCATAGTGATGCCATTTGGGCTTAGTAATGCACCAGCCATTTTTATGGATCGATGAATCGTGTTTTTCATCCTTACCTTGATAGATTTGTGATTGTGTTTATTGATGATATCCTTGTGTATTCAAAAAAAAAAAAATTGGGAACAACACGAAGAACATCTAAGAATCACTTTAGACACACTAAGGAGGGAGAAATTATACGCTAAATTTAAGAAATGTGAATTTTGGCTTGATAGAGTAATTTTTCTTGGCCACATTGTTTCAATTTAAGGAATCGAAGTAGATCCGGCCAAAAGTCGAAAGCTGTGAATAAGTGGAAGACACCTACGAGTGTGAGTGAAGTACGAAGTTTTATGGGTTTAGCTGGATATTATAGTAGATTCATCGAAGGTTTCTCGAAGATTGTAGGACCCTTAACAAAATTGACCAGGAAGGAAGTCAAATTCCGGTGGGCAGGATGAGTGTGATAATAGTTTTCGTGAATTGAAGCGGAATTGGTCTCGGCACTGTGCTAGCCCTTCCCGAGATGGGTCAAGAATTTGTCATCTATGGCAACGCGTCAAGTAAGGATTGGGTTGTATTTTAATGCAACATGGAAAGGTGATCGCCTATGCTTCTAGGCAATTAAAGCCTCATGAACAAGAACTATCCAACTCATGATTTAGAATTAGCGGCGGTAGTATATGCTTTGAAGATTTGGCGACACTATTTATATGGAGGGAAGTGTCAAATCTACACGGACCATAAAAGTTTAAAGTATTTCTTTGAACAGAAGGAGTTGAACATGAGGCAAAGAAGGTGGTTAGAATTAATAAAAGACTATGACTGCACAATTTTATATCACCACAGGAAAGCGAACGTGGTGGCGGATGCCCTAAGTCGAAAGGGAAAAGGGGAATTGGCTTGTGCACTAACAAGTCAAGAGCAATTGATAACCGAATTCACACGATTAAGACTAGAAGTAGTGATACCCCTAAAGGCGATCGAAATGATGATAGCTTACATGGTGGTGAAGCTAACCTTAAAAGAAGAAATCATTGAAGCTCGGAGAAAGATGAACTTTTGAAAAGATTAAAGATCACGTTGGAACAGGAAAGGCAAGAGGTTTTGCATTAACCGAGGGAGGAGCACTTGTTTATGAAGGAAGGTTGTGTGTCCCTAAGGATGAAGAACTTCGAGAAGAAGATATTGGAGGAGGCTCATTGTGCTCCATACAATGCACATCCAGGAGGCACCAAAAATGTATCAAGACTTGAAAAAGATATTTTGGTGGAGAAATATGAAGAGGAGTATAGGATCTTTTATTTAGAAGTGCATGACATGTCGCAAGTGAAAGCTGAACATCAACGACCAGCGGGACTTCTAAAACCATTGGAAATTCCAGAATAGAAATGGGAACATATCACGATGGATTTCGTGGCGGCTTACCAAAATGCATGCGAGGAAATCAAGCCATCTGGGTCATTGTCGATCGACCGACCAAATCAGCTCATTTTCTTCCAATAAAAATGACACACGGATTAGATAAGCTTGCATAGATATACCTTGAAGAAATTGTCGATTACATGGAGTGCCGATTTCCATAGTCGGTGATAGAGATCCAAGATTTACTTCTAAATTTTGGTACAACCTATGTTGCCATGGAGTGCGAAGTTAAATTTCAGCACACTTTTCATCCTCGGATCGATGGACAATCTGAAAGGACTATCCAAACATTAGAAGACATGTTAAGTGCTTGCGTGCTGGATTTTAAAGGAGGATGGGAAAGCTATTTGCCATTAGTAGAATTCACCTACAATAACAGGTTATCGAGGCCACAATAAGTATGGCTCCTTATGAAGCTCTTTACGGAAGGAAGTGTAGATCGCCCCTATATTGGGACGAAGTAGGCGAAAAGAAAGTTTTAGGGCCAGAGATAATAGAAAAAGACGGTAACGGCAATTGAAAAGATCAAAGAAAGAATCCAAGCGGCTCAAGATAGACAAAAGTCTTATCTTTGATAAAGCAGCCAAAGATTTGGAATTTCAGCCAAGAGATAAAGTATTTCTAAAGGTTACCCCCACGAAAGGAGTTATTCGTTTTGGCAAGAAAGGAAAATTGAAACCAAGATTTATTGGACCTTATGAAATTCTAGAACGCGTAGGAAACTTAGCTTAAAGATTGGCGCTACCACCCAATCGGCCGAAGTACATAATGTATTTCACGTATCTATACCTTGAGAAAATATGTGTTTGATCCAAGCCATATAGTCAACCGTGAAGTGATTGAGATTGACAACAATCTATCATATGAGGAATTTTCAGTAGCTATTCTCGACCGAAAAATTCACAAACTGAAGAATAAAGGAACGAGAAGATGGAGTTCGAGAAAAGTATCCTAATCACTTAGCTTGATAAGTATAATTTCGAGGACGAAATTTTTTAAGGGTAGGTAGGTTGTAATATCCCGAAATCCTTATATGAAATATTAATGCATGTTATTAATTTTAATAAATTAAGTATTATAATTTGATAATTTTTCTAATTGAAATAGAAATTAAAAATTTTGTAGTGTTTAATAATGTGTATTTATGTACAAATATATTTTCATTAGAAGTATTAAATAGAATATATATATATATATATATATTAAAAAGGATAAAGTTAAGTATATATATAAATATTTATATATTAAATTGATAAATTACGAAGTTACGGCAATCCTATCTTCTTCTTTTTTATTTGCTTCCTCGGTAAGCTAAGAGAAAAGGCAAGTACGTTTCGCCGTTCGCCGCCTTATTTAAATCGTGGCGATTTTCTCGGTATTATCATATTATATATAGAAATGCTCGTAGCGATTCGTAGATTGTAGAAATAAGATCAGCTTGTTGTTTCGATTCCTGTAACGTCCGATAATTTAGTGCGAAGCTTCGGAAATTATTGTTTAAATGTGCTTTTCATTCAATCACCACCGTCGTTTCGCAAACGATAGGTGGCGAGGCTTATACCGTTGTGAAGTCTGCATTTGTGCGTAGAGTAGAATTCTATTCTCCATTGTTAGAATCGGTGTATGAAATTAGTAGAAAAATAAGCCGAAAGTGACGCTGTAGAAAGCGGGTTTCAACGTTTAGAATTAAACTTTATTTTTGTGGATTCTTACGTTTCGAGTCATTATGGGATGTAGTAAAGGTCATAGGCCTAATTGTGAGTAGGAAAGCGATGAAAATGGAGTATCAAAAGCTTGAAATTGGCGTTAATGGCGTAAGTGAAAAATTCGTCGTTCTCTGCCAAAATGGCCGTCACCTTTCTGGTGACCGTTTGAGGCGAGCTTGGGTGAAATAGGAAGCCGAGATTGTAAGGATTCCAACGGTATTTTCGGTTTTCCAATCGGAGGTGTAGAATGACCGTAGGGACCTTTTGTACAAAAGCTTGAAAGTAGAGGGGAGGCCAAAGAGAATTAGATTAACTTCAGGGACTAAAATGCAAATTCTCAATTCTGGTCAGTTGACCAGTCAACGGTCAACGGTCAACTTTGACTTTCCATTTAATTACAATTTTGCCCCTCATTTTCAAACGCTTGTAGAATTTTCGTTTTTCATCCGATTTGATCCAAACCAGCGTCAAATTGTTCCAAATTCAAAGATCTACATTTTAATTCTAAAATCACGGGACGAATAGCATTATAAAAATGACCATTTTACCCCTGAACGGCTGTGCGCCGTAAACTCCGTTTTTAATCCAAATTCTTTGTTTAAAGTCCGTTTTTATCCCAACGAAGTTTCTACACGCTCTAAATAGGATTATATTATCAATAAACTAGCTAGTTTGTCCTTTGACCGTCAAACACATTAATCGAACTTTAAAATCCTTAGGAAAAGACTGATTTGCCCTTTAACCCCTAGACCAAATCCGGTGGTCCTATAACTCTAGGAAGCTCTTATTATAGTTATTATAAGTTAATTATCATATCTATTACAATGATCTGAGAGCACGATATTATTTGTAGGGCCGTAAGAACCTGAAGCATAAAGCGATTCTGCTCCAAAACAGTGCTCATATCTAATCGGGTGGGATAATTTCCACTCTTAATTGAGTTTAACATTCCATGTTATGATTGCTATGTTAAGGTGCAATATGTGAGTAATATATGTCATGATTATGCAACAATTGTGATATTATATTCAAGCCGGGTAATGGCCCGTACTATGTGTATTATGTTCAAGCCGGGTAATGGCCCGTCTGATGTTCAAGCCGGGTAATGGCCTGTACTATGTGTATTATGTTCAAGCCGGGTAATGGCCCGTACTATGTGTATTATGTTCAAGCCGGGTAATGGCCCGTACTATGTTCAAGCCGGGTAATGGCCCGTACAATGTTCAAGCCGGGTAATGGCCCGTACAATGTGCATATGAGTTATGTTTTCATGTTATGTGTTATTTGCATATACATTTTATCGGTGCAATCATTGAGATTATTCCACCGGGTATATTTGAAACACTCACCCTCATATCCATTGTTAACGATCTTGAGTTTGATGTGGAGGGACGATAAGGATGCAAAGACCTGTACCTTTTGGTTCGGTTGTGTAATTATTTTATATATTATGAGTTATGCTACTGGAGTGAAAAATAATGGTTCTTTTGTCCGACTAGTATAAATATACTAGTTGAAACGTGTAACAAAACATATTTTGCCCTTTTTCTTTTGATGTGTAATTATCGCATGTGAGCGAGGTTTGTTGAGTTCTTCTTTCTCAAGTACGTATCACCGATTTCTGGTTGCTTTGGGGTATTATTTTTAATTTGGTTATAGCTTCCGCTTATAAAAATAATAATTTTATTATCGTATCTTTGGAAAGGAGTTTGAAAAGGTATTTTAGTAGCGCCTCAGCCCCAAAGTGATATTATTTTAAAAAGGAAGAGAACTTGGGGCGCTACAGATACAAAGACCTTGTATGGATTTATAGGAGGCGGTTCACCCTCTTGGTCGTAACTCTCCGTGGGGCTGGGCGAAGCTCCACGAGAGGAGGGTGGTAATGGCGAACTTTTTTATTGTTGATGTACCCTCATCTTATAACATGATCTTTGGTAGGCTAGTGTTGAATTTATTTCTGTGGTCATATCAACCTATCACATGAAACTTAAGTTTCCAGTGAATGATGAGGTGGGAGAAGTAGTGGTGACGATTGCGGTCTAGGAAATGCTATGTGGAGGCGAAAAGCGGCTGATAGAGAGCTGCATCCAGCTTGAAAAAGACAAAGAGGTGGATCGTGAATCTAAGAGATGTAAAATCACGGAGGAAGCTAATCCTCCAAAAATGAGGGCTGAAGAAGAACTGATGATGGTTGAATTGTATCCAGACAAGAGAGGACACACGGCGAGGATTGGAGCCAGTGGAGCGAATTGGAGAAAGACACAGTAACAACTTTACGAAGAAATCCAGATGTGTTTGCTTTTTCTTCCTCCGACATGACAGTATTCCGGAAGAGGTGGCCCTTCACCACCTAAACGTGGATCCTAACGCTAAGCCGCAAAGCAAAATCGAGAGTCTTCGGACCGAGAAAAGGATGGCGTCACGAAGGCGAAGGCAGAAGTTGCCGGAGGCGTGGCATGTTAAGCGAATCCAGCTTTTCCAACCGGCTATCTAATGCAGTGTTGATGGCAAAACCAAGGGAAAATGGAGAATGTGCATAGATTTTCGAGATCCGAACAAGGCGTGCCCTAAGGATCATTATCAATGGTCGATTCTACATCTGGATTCGAGTTGCTAAGTATGATGGACGCCTACTGGCTACCATCAAATACAGATTTTTCCTCCGTATATTCCAAATGTAAGTTTCATTATCGCTAGTGGAACTTTTTTTTTTTTTTATATTAGAATGCCCTTTGGACTAAAGAATGCAGGAGCAACCTATCGAGAGAATGGTTGACAAGATGTTAAAAAACCAGCTAGGGAGAAACATGGAGGTTTACGTAGATGACATCTTTGGTAAAGAGTGTGAAAGCAGGGGGACACGTGGCTGACCTGGAGGAAACTTTCTTAGTGCTAAGGATGAATGGCATGAAGCTAAATCCGCGAAGTGTTCCTTTGGAGTGAGGTACGGAAAATTCCTCGGATACATGGTGACCCAGCGGGGTATTGAAGTCAATCCCGGCAAGGTGAAAGTTGTGCTCGATATGCAGCCCCTACTAACATCAAGGAGCTGCAGAGACTGAACGAAAGAATTACAACATTAAGCAGATTTATAGCGGATCTGCAAAGAGGAGTCACCCCTTTTTCAGGATTTTGAGGAAGGGATCTAGGTTCAAATGGGACGAGCGATGCCAGCAGCATTCGAAGAGCTCAAACAACATCCGGCCCAGCTTACCTACCTTAACGAAGCCAATACCGGGGAGACACTCTACCTTTGCCTCTCTGTAGGTGGGGTCTCACTTAGCTCGCTTTGGTGAAGTAGGAGGGATCAACCCGAAAACTGTTTACTACATTAGTAAACTAATTCAAGGAGCAAGAGAGGTACTCGAAAATAGAGAAGGTAGCCCTAACTATAATGGTCACGGCTCGGAGGTTACGACCTTATTTCTTATCACATAAGGTCATTGTTCGGTACTAACTACCTTCTAAAATAGGTAATCGACAGAGCTGATCTCTCGGGAGGATGGTTGAATGGGCCGTCGAGTGGGGAGTATGATGTGGATTTTGAGCCACGGAGGACCATCAAAGCACAGGACTTGTCGATTTTATTCGGAGGGTACATGTGCGCTACAGAAGGAAAATGGAAGGTATACGTGGACGGCTCAAGATCCATGCAGAGTTGTGGTGCTTTGGGATCGTGATTATTGATCCAGAGGGCCAGAAACACAAGTTGCGGTGAGGTTCGAATTCATTACCTCAAACAACGGAGCCGAGTACGAGCCCTTAATCCAAGGAGCGGAGATGGCTGCAGAATCTGGGAGCAGGTTGGGTGATCATATTTTCGGATTCCCAACTTGTAACCCAAAGAGGGTACAGTGGGGTACGAAGCTAAAGATGAGAAAATGATAGCCTACCTCGGGCGGAGTAGCGAGTTGCGAGGAAGGTTCGGTTCTTTTGAGGTCGACAAATACCTCGAGAGGAAAACTCCAAAGCGGATAGCCTATCCAAACCGGTGAGTTCCGTAACACCTGCAGGAGGGGGAATATCACCACGGTCACCGCAGAGGCGAAGCTACACCTTCCTCAATAGAGGTCATCGGAGCTGAAAATGATTGGAGAACCAAGATTTACCAAGTGTTGCATAACCTAAAGAAAAGCTCGAAATGGAGAATCTATTACACGATGATCGGAGATAAAATGTACCGACGGTCCTTCACGTAGCCTTACTTGAGGTGTTTATCCCCTCAAAAAGGGAGATATGTTATTAAAGATATACATATGAAGGTTGTTGTGCTGACCATGCAGGCCCGAGCAATAGTTCGAGAAAGCCTTAAGGCTGGATACTTCGCCTACCATGACCCAGGATGCCGAGATTGGGTAAAGAAGTGCGAGAAATGACAAAAGCATGGCTGCCTTATTTACCTCCCTACAGAGGAGATGGGGGCCATGCACTCTCCATGTCCCTTTGTGAAGTGGGGGATAGACTTGGTGGGCCCATTCCCGATTGCGGTGGGCGGCGGAAGTTTCTAGTGGTAGCGGTGAACTACTTTAGCAAGTGGGTCGAAGTTGTACCTCTAGCGAGGATCGAGGAAGGTAACATAATCAAATTTTTATGGAGGTATATTTGCTGCAGTTTGGCATACCCAAAATCCTAGTATCGAGATAATGGAACCCGGTTTATGGGAAACATGGTACGGGAATAGTGTGATAACACGAAGATCGTTCGAGGATTCACGTCGGTGGCACACCCTCAAGTCAATGGCCAGTGGAGGTCACCAATAGAACTATTGTAAACGGAATATGCGCCCGTCTATATAAAGCTGGAGGGAGGTGGGTAGATGAGCCGGAGTCGGGCTGTGGGCTTATCGAACCCTCCCCGAGAGCCAATGTAAGAGTCCCCTTTTCACCTAGTGTATGGGGCAGCTACGATCATACCTTCGAAGTGGGGATGGAGACACACCGTCTAGCCCATTTCCAAAAAGGTAGAAATGAGGAACTGATGAGAGAAAACCTCGACATGCTTTAGAGGAGGAGCGCGAAATAGCCCACCCGAAAGCCGAGAAATACAAGAATCGCATAAAAGCCGCTTATGACCGTAAAGTCATAAGCCGGAGGTTTGAAGAAGGAGATCCTGGTATTGAGACAGTGATGCATTGAAAAACATGGGAAAGCTCGATCCCAAGTGGGAAGGACCGTACAAGGTGATTAAAGTCCTCGGAGGAGGAGCCTATGAGTTGCAGCTAGACCCTAGAATGTCTGCCGATTGAAGAAGTTTTATACTTGAAGAAAGTACCCACCTCGCTGCAAGTAGGTGGTTCTTTTTCTATTTTAGAATTGCTTTGCTTATGTCATTTGAATTTTGAGTTTGATGTAATTTCATTCCACTGGTACTCTTTTTCCTCTGCTGCGGGTTTCCCACCGGGTTTTACCGTAGGGAGGTTTTTTAAAGAGGCCAGTGAGTTAGTTCTTGACTTATGTTGATCGATTATGGTCATTGGAATAAATCATTTATCAATTAATGAAAGAAATTCTTCATTATTCATGAGTTCGCGGATTTATTTCTTGCGGCGATTACGATTGAGACAATATGATTTCTAGTTATTTAATACAATTGAATCACAACACACAATTGATTGTATGAGAATTGACAGCCAGGTCATTGGTTTCTTTCTCGGCGGCCTCACGAGCTGCTGGGCTTTTGAATGTTCCGCCTCAATCTTCTTGATACGGAGGGATGCGAGAGTGGCCTTTTTTTCCTTTGCTAAGAGGGAGTCTTCCACGTCCTTAATCTGCGGAGAGGGAGGAGGTTGGAAGGACTCCACAAGCTAGATAGCGGAATACCTAATCGAAACCCGAGAAAATACCACCGGTAAAAGCATATTGACAATTATGCTAAAGTAGAAAATTACCGAGCAAAGTGGCCCGCGGCTTGGTGTCGCCGTTGGTCGGGAGGGAGGTTAACGAGCCTTTCACAATCTTCGGCAAAGATTACCTCACTTAAAAACTTCTTTGGCGAAGTACTCGAGGAATAAGAGTTCACGTCAATAGGAGTAGATGAGAGACCTTGGCTGCACCTTATTGGATATTTTTATTTGGAAAGTATCTTCGAAGGGAGAGAACCCTTGCTGGTTGTAGTCTTACCTTTTGCAGTCTTAGACTTCTTCGGGAGAGCATCGGCTTGGATCCTCCGTGGGAGCATGAGGAGGAGATAGAGGTGTGTCAAGAGCATCACTTGGATAAACGGGGAGGAGAGACTGACTCGGAAGAATTAGTAGGACCCTCCAAAACTTTAGATAGCCACAACATGTATGAAAAACCAAGAAAAAGGTAAGTTCAACAGTGGTTATAACAATACACGTACACTACAAAAATGAGCAGATGATTACCGTCTCCTGGTTCGAGAGGAACCCTCACGTAACTAAATTTAAAGTGGGAAAGGAGGCGGAGATTGGAGCAGAGATCGGGCGGATAAAAATACCCATGAGCATCTACGTGGGCGTTCAGCATTTGGACTACCCGACGATTAGTGGAGGAAGGAATTTAGCTAGAAGGGGCTGCGGGAGATAGATTCTTATAAACCCATTTCTGGTTCTTGAAAGGCCAAGGACGATCGGGGTCACGAAAACATAGTGATCACTCCAGTCTTTGTTAATATTTGGGGCTTTACCAAGGAGCAGACATTTTCCTTTCACTCTACCACTCACATAGAAGAATGGACAAGCACTTTTATAGTTGTATTGCGAGAAAAACAATTCGGTAGATGGTTTTCCCCCATTCCCCTTGAGGAGAATATAAAAGGAAACCATCATTCAAATCGCATTAGGGATAAACTGATTAAAAGAGACCCCTTACAAATAAGAAAGTTGGCATAAGAATTTAGGACAAGGGAGTCTCAACCCCGCTTTAAACTAGGCATGCCGAAAGCGAGGGTTGGGGGAGTAACTAGATTGGGATGCTCACCTTGGCTAGGCATGGACAAATGATAACTTGAAGAAATAAGGTCATCGGAGAAAAAAGCTACCTAGGGTTTTTCTTTTAGTTTCGAAGAACCCGCGAAGGAGTTCGAAATGGCTCCTATCTATCTTGGGGAAGACGACGATACGGAGAGCCATCCCTACGAGAGCAAGGGATTGGAGAGTGGTGGGAGCTCCGTGAAGAGTTCCGAGTGGGAGAGGGAGTTCGGAAGAACTCGAAGAAGACATAGATTGAAAACCTACTTATGAAAAGTAAAAGAGAAAAGGGAGGAGTTACCGGAGATGAGGAAGAAGGCTAGAGCACGGGAGGAAGGATTTTCAGCGAAGAGATTTGTAGTACGAGGAACAGTGTGAACGAAATTATGAAGAAGAAGAGGAATAGTAAGTGAAATTGATTTGAAATGAAAGAGGGAATTAAAGAAACGTGTATCGGTAAGAAAAAGCTGAAGAGCGGATGCATGCTCGGCAGTGGCGGTCTCGGAAGTTGAAGAGTCACTAGACTCCAACAGCTTAGCGAGAGGATGTACCCTCGGAAGTCGAAGCTGCAGGAGGATTTCCAAATCTTCCTTACTCCGGTGAGCTCCGAGATCGCTCACCGGAGTAGGGGGAGAAGTTGATGTGGATAAAAATAACAGGCCCACGTACACGTAGGGCCCATGAATATTTGGCCCAACAGGCCCCAATAGCATGACCGAGCACCCTCCGAGGGGGAACTGAATCCGAGATGGGCTTGAGGCCCGGACTAATTACAGAGAGGATGCGTAACCCGAACCTCGGCTACGAGGCCACGAGGCCCAAGCTTGAGTACGGGTAGGCCACAAGGCCCAAACCCGATTGCAGTGGGCCGTGAGGCCCAGTCGAGTTTTAAGGCCTTTAAGTGAGTATCAACCAAGCCCATATGGGTAAATTATCCGATAAGGTTGAGAAACGCGAGAAGTAACAATCGATTGAGAAGATTAAGGCCCAAGTCAATGAATATTCCTCATATTCCTCTTTGACTCGGGTCCAACCTCCGTCCGGGGAGGGAAATCGTAGGCACAATCAGATTTCTTGAGAGAGAAGATATCAACGCCGCGACATTATGAGAGAACGTGCGGGATAATGCCAGAAACCGTAATGGCAGTTATTACTCCTAAAGTACGTATAAATAACACCCTTAGGAGGGAGGTAACGGTATCGAATAACTATCACTCTTACTTAGATACTTCTTACGTACTTTCTTGAGTGTTTTTCGGTGACCTGACTTGAGTGTCGAGTGCCTACGCCGGAGAACCTTCCGGCATGTTTTGCAGTACATTCGTGTGAAGGGAGCTAAGGATTGCACTGCGTAAAGGCTTTACCCACGTGGAACTCCGGTGGGAAAACGGGCCCAGGTCAATTTTTACGCATCATAACGCATCCATTAGGATACAAATTATATAATCCCTCCCTCCCATCTTATTATAATTAATCTGCAAACTCAAAAAAAAAAAAAAAAAAAAGGAAAAAAGTGTTATGAAAGTTAATAGCCTCACCTATTGAATTACAAATATTAATTGAAATGGTGTGAATTCACTTGATTCAGATTGACATTAAACATTTATTAAAGAGTAGTATTTGTGTTCATATTATGCACAATAAAAGATTATGTGCACAAAGTTTGGTTACAGTGTAATATTATTTCAGGCATTGTATTGTATTAGTTTAGCTACGGTGCAATATTAGCAACATTGTATAGTATTAGTTTAGTTACAGTGTAACACTAATTTAATTACAGTGTAGTATTAGGTAAAAATATTGTGCACACTATTTTTTACTGTGCACAATGTGCACACAAATATTTGCCTTTATTAAATTTATATATATAATGTGTATGAGTTGTAACTAATTCTACTAGGTATATATTATATTATTAGGACTTGTTTCTGGGAGGATCCGACACAACACACAGTAGAATGGGCAATGACACATATACTCCTCAGCCCTGAGAAGATGACTAACGCCACCAAACACAATAAAAACAAAGGCCTTGCTCTCGCCTTTTTGCATCTCGTCCCACGTCAATTTCTTGACTTCGGTTGGATTTGATCGTGGATTTGCACTTGTATTTCCCACGGTATTTCCTTCTCTAGTTTTCCATTCAGGGTTCACCATATTTCCCTTACGGTTATCAGTTTTGAACCCTCTTCGGAGAGCGGTTAGATGATTGTCCCGAATGCGAGCCAATTCAATCGCTTCTCGATATGTCTTTGGTCGATAGACCCTGATTTCAGATGCTAATTCAGCCTTTAGCCCTCCAATAAACACTCCGACGAGAGCCTTTTCTGGCCAATCTTGAACCCTACTTGCTAATCGTTCAAATTCCCTTTGGTAATCTCTCAAGGTCCCTGTTTGTCTAATGTGTAACAAAGATTCGCCGTAATCGGAATATTCGGAGGGATCGAACCGTATCATTAGTTCCTTCTCAAATTCTCTCCACCGTAATTAACGTCCCCATTTACGGTAAACCCGACTAATCCATTGCCACCACATGTTGGCTTCGCCTTCTAGATAATAAGCCGTGTAGCGTACCTTTTCTTCTCGAGTAATGTCGTTTAAACTGAAATATTGATTAACCCTACTAAGCCATGAAATTGGATCAGTTCCATTGAACGTTGGGCATGTTAATTTGGGTCACGTACGCCTCCCTGTCTTCTCCTAGTCCCCCTCGATTGTATCGATCTTCCATGTTGTAATTATGTATGGGATTAAGCTCTGCTTCGACTCGAGTCCCGATGATTCCCCTCCTCCAATGGAAGAACCGGTATCACTATTTCTTGATCCAGTTCTTGATCGATTTCTTGGGTTGTTTCGGCCCATCCATTCCATCATCCTCTCTAATTGCTCCACCAATTGTCCAATGGCATCAACGTGTTCACCGACGTCGATGATTGTTGTTTCAGCGGTATCAAATCGTTATTCTAGGTTATCAATACGTTCTCGGTGTGTTCGAGCCATTTGTCTCGAGATAATTCACGATTCTCGGTTGCTCTCAATGAAAACACCAATTCGATGAGAATCGTGATGTTGAATGCAATTCGAACTCCAACTCAAAGTTGGCAAGTTTGAATTAAGAAGCAAAGTTGCTTGAAGTGTAATCAATTTTCTTATTATTCCAGCCTCCGAATTAGCAATCGTATATATACATTCCTTTTTCCCGCTCACTACATACTAGTTTGCAAAATAAAAGTTACAGGATCAATTTTAGAATTGTGCCCCTAATGCTTGCATAGCTTGATCCGCTTGGGCCTCACTTTCTCCCCCTTCGCTATGCTTGGGCTTCTCTCTTGAGCCTTGAGTTTGACCTATCTTGCTCGATTGTACGTGTTCTTCAATTCCCGGCCTCATTCGTATCACCCAGCCTACAACGCCTCCTACTTCTAGTCTCAAACCCCTTTCAAATCTTTGTGTTTTCTTTGAATCAATCTCCACTTGATGTGAAGCATATCTAGCCAACTGATTGAACTTTCTCTCATACTCAAACACCGAGAGTCCTCTTTGATGAAGATTGATAAATTCTTGTTCTTTACGATCACACAAGACTTGCAAGGGAAGTACCTTCCCATCACCGCTTCTTTAAACTTTTTCCATGTTAAATCTTGTCTTTCTACGACATTCAGGGTTCGTTCATAAGATTTCCGCCACTGGGCAGCATCCTTTGCCATTTGGAATTGCGCACAAGACACTTTTTGTGTCATTCAAAGTAATGTGTCAGTAAATTCGTTCGAGTTCGGCGATCCATTCCTCGGTGCCTATAGGACCTTCTTTTCGGTTAGCCTTGGTGGGTGCATACATCGAAACTGTTCGACGTATTCGTTAGCTCTAGGTGGTGGTGGAGGCATAGGCATAGCTGGTTGTGGAGCTTGTTGGTGCATAAAGGTCCGGAGGGAGTGGAAAAATTCTCTCGCCATGTCACCCGGAGGTTGCATTTGCCTCTGTCCTGTCCTACCGACTCCATGGAAGGGTTTTGTGCTCTATTCCTAGTGTCACGTGGTCTTCCTCGTGGTGCCATCGTAAAAGAACTAAAAAGAAAAGAATAGTTTATTTCATATAGGTGTGATAAAATTCAAAACGAAAGAACCCTACATTTTAAACAACAAGGTACTAATGTCAATTATGCAATGGAGCACACAATAAACCGGATCATATTGTCATGATCAGCAGCACGGTTGTTGGGCTACGAGACTACATGTTAGAGAACTAATAACACGTGTTGCAAATGATTGGATAAACATAACGAGATAGAATAGAATAACTCACAAAAAGACGTGATGCAAAGTACACATATATATTTTAGATGAGAAAAACTAGGTTCTCAAAATGAATGGAGAAAAGAGTCTCCTACGAAATAAAGTTCTTGGAGAAAAGTGTCTCCTGCGAAATAGTTCAATTTAAAATCGTTAAGAGTACATATAGGTCAATGCTAACGCGATTAGAGTTCACGAAAAAAATTATGGCTCGAGTGCCCAAGAGGGTATCTAGCTACAACTGAAAATAATTCCCAAAATATGTTTATATCTGTCAAAAGCCTATACACATATTCAATCAGAAGAGGGAGTATGAGGGCAACTAGGTCCTGCCCCAGTGTCACGTCTGTCATCTATAACTCCTTAATGCAGAGAAGATATAAGATTGATATCATGTAGTGGAAGGATAACACAGTTTTTCAAAAAAGAAATTTAAAATATTTATATCGTATAAGCAAAAGGTTGCTTTTACATATTTAAAGCATGTATTCGATCACAAGATCATTCTCATAACATTCCTTCATTTCATATGCTTATCATATAACTTATCACTTCTTCCTTTCATAAACTCGTAGCTGTCATAATTCAAACTTTCGTATCATAACTTTTAATTAGTGGTTTTCATACCTTGAGGGTGCCTCAGAGTGCTGCAATAGACACATTTTCCCACTAATAAAATATTCTTTCGATATTAAATTAATATACATTTTAGTATAAGTCTTAAATAAGATTTATTTTATACATATATGACTTTTGTTAAAAGTGATTTTTCTTTTTATAAAGAAAATTTCACGAAACCGATTTACTCAGCTAGAATATATATTGGATGTGAAGTAAATAAGTTGTTTTGTCTGAAGTTTTGAACTTGAGCTCGATACCACCTGTAATGCCCCAAAATTTAGAATGCAGACCATCGTGGCTTAAACACTCTAAACTCGGGTTGTCACTTAGTAATCGAAAAACTGAGCTTAAATTTTTTTTTAATAATAAAGAAAACATAATTGTAAGAGTTTGACAGCGGAAGACTTGAAATATTTTCAAACATAATACTAGAGGTGCATTAATAATAATATTTGAAAGAGAAATAGTTGCGTACAAAGTGAAACATCGAGTGATCCATAAAGGGTGTTCACTCGGCATAAGAATTTAAAAATGTAATTCTATGCGATTGCATTTTATTATATAATATAAATATATTAGCATCATATTTAGGAAACTCCGTGTCACCGCAGCTCCGGCCCCTCTTGAGCATAACTTGAAAATATTGAGTTTGGGGTGTGAGATAAAAATTTCAGTGGATAACTTTGTATCTTTGTTATACTGATTGGTAGTACCCGAAAAATAGATATTTTCCCTTACCCATGATTAAATCCTTTACTTGTCATTTATTTAATTTAGGGTTCGATCTTGTATACATATTAAATCCTCGTTCGTTGAACTCACATCGACGTACACTTAGGGTATGCTCATTGAATGCGATCTTGCTTTCCATATATGAGATTAATAGAACTCACATCGACGTACACAGGGTACGTTCACCGAAAGCAGCTTGATCTTGCTTTCTTTATACAAAATTAATAATTAACTAAGTCATTAAAGATTTTAAGGTGTTTAATTACTTTGCTTCAGAATACACCAATAGTCCATATAATATTAACGGCTAATACAGATAGTATCAACCACCTTTTAACTTTATAGATAAGTTAGAACTCGTAATGAAGAATTCCGAAAATTAGGAACGATCGGGATGTTCAAGCTCGACTTATGTCGCACTTCACCTAGCATGATTTTTCTCAAAAAATTAGTGATCATTCATTCGTATAATTATTAAGAAACTTTGCAAGACCGTTATTTCGTTCCGTTAACTCGATTAGGAATTTTGAGTTTTGGTTCGCTTTTTCATGTTTGAATTACTTTTATAAATATTTTTATAAATTTCTAAATTCTTTTAAACATGTTACAATATTGAATGATTATTTGAAATACTATAAAATCATTCATAAGTTTAATGAGGCGTTTAAAACTGTCTTTATTCTTTTGAAAATAGTCCAATAAGTTCAGAAAAATCAAATAAAATACTTACACTATTCTATTATTTATAAAACACATGCTCATTTAAGGAAAACACATACCAAAACAATTATTTGCTAAAAGACAAAATAAACAGCTTCTCAACTTTATAAAAATCAATTTAAATACTTAGACTTTGAATTAAATCATCAAAATTTGCATCTAAGCATATAATAATACATACAACTCATAAGTATATTAATTTTGATCAAAACAAATAATTATAAATGTTGTTTCTCAAAGTATGTTAATAATTGTCCTACTTCTCGAAATTCCAAATAAAATATTTATACACTTCCATAAATTCTCAATTTTAACAATATGATACTTTAATATGTATAGAGTAATATCATAATATGTATTATCGAATAATTCAACCATAAAATTATAGCTTCATGATTTTCGAATAAACATGAAAGATTGTCACATAATATTTAAAATTCTAGAAAGGACATTTAGACAAGTCTAAAATTTATGAAATTAAACTATGTTATACATGGATAAACATAGAACAAAGTTTATTAAGGGTCCTAAGCCTAATTCGTTACGGATCATAACAGTTTTCCATGAAAAATGAAAAATCAATACGCTTCATGATTGTCTTTCTCGGGCAGGTTTCAATCAAAACTTCATAACTTTCATTGTGGTCATCCAAAATTCACCAAATTTAAATATGTTATAAAAAGACGTAACACGTATAAATTTCCATTAAGGGACCTGATCCTAATTGCTACCGATTAATACCAATTTAGCAAGAGATGTTGATGTACCTCACCGATCCTTGTTCTCGACAGTTTCTTAGTAAAAATTCATATCTCTATTTTGGCTAGGCCAAAACGTACAAAATTTAAATATGTTGTACCAAACAATTCATCAATCCCCAACTCCAACATCAACTTGAATCGAACATCGATTCAATTTTAAACATTAATATAATTGACCTATCATGCAAAATTTGATCGAACATCGATCATCATATATATATATATATATATATATATATATATAAATTATTATATCATGCATGCAAAATAATTTTAAATCAAATAATTATTATAATTAAATTTGCGTACGTACCTACAAATTTATAAATTATAGCAATTAAAATAAAATTATAATAATATTAACAATAAATTTATATAATTGCATACATACTAATTAACTCTAAATAATTAATAATTTTATACTACTAATTATATAATTGCATACATACTAATTAAATCTAAATAATTAATAATCATATACTACTAATTATTCCTAAATAATTACTAATAATTAAAATGCACATAACAATTACACAAATTAACACTAAATAATTAATCAATTAATACCTATATATACATGCATATATATAATAACAATAAAATTAACAACAAAATTACACAAATACATGCATATGAAAAATACAAAATTTGTAAAATAACAACAAAATTAACCGATTAAATCATAAAAACTCACCGTAGAAATATTTTAAATGTGTACATGGAATGCGTACAACAAAGCCCGACTAGTGGTTGGTCCAATTTCGGGCGACGGCGGCGGCGACGATTTTTAAATGTGTGTGGAGAGGGCTGCGCTGATGAAGGGAAAAAGGGTCTGCTGGAAATAATAACATGGGCTTAACAAGGGGGCCTCGCCCTCATTAACATTATGGGCCGAGGCGAGGGGTGAGCTCTCGTTAATTCACGAGGGGCCTCGCCCTCGTTAACAATATGGGCCGAGGTGAGGGCGTGCCCTCGTTAACACTTTCTCGGGCCTTGGCGAGGGGCTTTGCCCTCGGTAACTATGGTTGGGCCCTTGCGAGGCATTGCCCTCATTAACTTGGGCCTGCCGACGGGCTCCCCTCGTTAGTTAATGAGCGGACACCTGCCCTCGTTTGGGCCCTCGCATTAACGAGGGTTTTTTTACCTCATTAAAACCCTCGTTAATTTTGCCCCTCGTCTAGGCCCTCTTTAACAAACGAGGGTTTAAAACCCTTGTTAACTCCTCTCTTTAAATCCTATTTTTTTGTAGTGTGGGATTAATTTTTCAATTAAAATACATATAAAATAATCATTTTCGAGCATTGTATTAAAAGTATAATCATTTACCCAAAATTTCTATTGAAAGGTCCCTTTCTAGGTCGCTCTTTTAATTAACATTAACTTGATTTGTTGTATATATTTGTTGCTTCAATTTATGCTGAAGAGAAGAAACACTGAGAGTACATCTCATTTGGTTTATTTATTTAATGTAAATAATATTTGGTACATTGTTTTTTTCCCTAATTTCAATGTAGTCAAGTAATTATTAGAAGAAAAAACTAAATTCATTTAATGATATTTTAATTGATTCTTTAAAAAGTTTTGTAATAAATTCTTCTAATGACTTTTAATTGATACTTTCAACACCCACTTCTGCATGTGCGTAATTTTTGTAACAATTTGATTTTGTTAAACCCCACTCGACAAAATCAAAACTCTTACCAGTTTTAAACTATTGTATTTGTACCGTGGGTGTTTCCAGAAAACACAAGAGAGTTACATTTTCGCAGAAGTGTACTTATAGCTTTCCCAGACACCTGATCAAAGTTTCGATTTCGGCTAAAAGTACTTATTATTCGAAGTCTGTTATGATTCTTAGTAGGGGCTCCTCTTTTCCCATAAAAAGAGGGATCTGATAGGTCTTCAGCTATTGTTAATGAAATTTTTGTTGCGGAGCTGTGGAGATCTTGTTGAAAACATGGATTTCGATTGTTTTAATTTTTATAATTTATTATTAAAATTTATGTGATCAAAATATTCTAAATTCGTTATTAAGTAATTTTTATAATTTATTATTAAGATTTATGTGATCAAAATATTCTAAATGTGTATTTGTAGAATAAGATACATGGAGGAATGACTTATTTATTTGAAAATTTAACAAATGAAAAATTACAAATAATTAAATTAACAACTTTAGAATTCATTTAATAGTATATATATATATATATATATATATATATATATATATATATATATATATATATATATATTTTCAACTCAATTGTTTACGGTGGATCTTACGAAATATAAATTTATAGTGGAAAAACGAATGAATAAATGATAATAGAGAATTTCAAATATGACACTTTTTAACATAATTCAGTTGAGTATGCTAATTTTAATTATTTTTCTTTATTGGGTATTTTGTATCAGATATTAGTCTCATCATTCAGATCGATAGACTAGGCTATATTAAATGATGAGAAAGAAACACTTGTTTCAATTAGTAAAATTTATTTCATTTCATTCTAAAAATAATTTACAAGTAGTTTCCCTATTTATAATCGCTCAAGCATGAGTACCAACTTAAATTGTGACCAAGATTAGTTGGCTTGAATTCTCTACAATTCTTAATTCCCATGTACACTATTCTAGGATTTTTCCTTTCTATTTTAGATATTTCTTTATATCTCTATTCTAATTCTAAATATTTCATTTTTGGAATATATATAGAGTATATTTACTTATATATTATAGATTTGAGGTTTTGTAAGGTCCTTTATATACAATAGTCTAATTTATTTTTGTATAAAAATAAAAACATAAAAAAAAATCATAAGACCACAAATTGGTCCAGAGGTCGGAACTCCCATTAAAATCCTTGTTAAGAAAAATCCTCCTTAGAGTTAAACCTTAATCAAGGATGAGAGAAAATTCCTCTCGGAAAAATCAACAAAAACATAAAAATTCAATAAAACTGTCATTCTAAGCAAGTTTAACAATCCATGAAATATTAGGTTGGCAGAGTCATTTCTCAACCCTTTAATGTTCCAAAAGATCGCAATCATTGGGTCATTAATGCTGAAGCCATGGCATGTATAATTTTAGGGTGAAAGAATTCCATCAGAATTTCAAAGATTCGGACCCGAGTTGGGCTAGGTTAGTATTTACCTTATACGGGTTGAATCCCGGACCCGACATTGTACTCTTATAGAGCCAGGTTTCAATCCCCATGATCGTTTATCAAGAATACGCTTCTGTTTATCATATTAGGGAGCGGAATGTTGTAGTAGCCTTTTCCGAGCGGCACAATCTTCCACGGCTCCAAGACCCCAGACAATGATGGAGCCAGGGGGTGTGATGCGAACCGCGATTTACGATCAATAATTTTGACGCCCGACTCAGTCGGCAAGCAAAATCGAAAGTTGCAAGGAATCTTGCTAAGGAAAAGTTGTTGGATATATTTCATAATCCTCAAAAGTGATGATACAAGGAGTTATATAGCCAACTTACTCCCCTAACCAACTAACTACCTAACAATTTGAAACTACCTAACAGCTTTGAGAAAAGAAAGTGCACAAATGAATTACAAATAACAAATCCAGAAAAGTTACTGGACCAAAAGTGAAAAACGTGGCTATCACTTGCTAGACCCAAATCACCTTTCCAAATCTGTAAACTTCTCATTTTGGGCCTGATTTTGTGTTGGCTCGACACGTCCCTGAGTTTGGGCCCGCATTCTTGCACGTCTTGCTCGGTTACAAGCATCTTTTTAGGTCCCGACCCTTGTTCGCATCATTCCCGCCTCCTTGAAGAACGTCCTTGTCCTCAAGGACAAGCTCCGAAAATTGGTCTCTTAATGCACATAAATTCTCCCAGTTCACCCAATTACTAACCAAGTGAAGAAAACAAGATTTTCCTCTGAAAATGAAAAATCGGCCATCCAAAGTTGAACGAAATTGTGCGAACACGTCCACTTTGTCCTTTACTATTTCTTTCTTCCCACTCTCATTCATGACAACAATAGATCCACTAGAAGCATAATTAACAGAACCACACATTATTGATCCAAGAAAATTGTTTGATTTTCTGCTCCTCTCATTTTTTGCTGCTCTTTTTTCCTTCAAGGCTTCAACAATGAGTTCTGCAACTTGCTGAGGTCTTCTCACGGGCCACCTACTATCCAAATTAGCAGCAAGATTGGAAAACTTTCCATTGGCCTTTTGTAGTTATGCTCTTTGACATTTATTCTTCTTAACGTAGGAAACCTAAATTCATGATAAATATTATCAAGAAACAAGATACTTGGAACCTTATCATCTTCTTCAAAAGGCACGACATAGCTGTTGGTGATTGCATCCCAAGGGCGTAATCTACTCGTCTTTTTGTTTCTCAACCATTTTTGGACCGCCGACACATCGGTGATCTCCAAAGTGCTTGGAGTGTCACGCTGGATTCACCCACTTCTCCTTTATTTGTTCCCACTTCTTGGACTGCATCGTAATATCTTCAATGTATTTCCAAACATGAATCTTGGAATTTCTGTGAGGTTTGATGCAAGTAAATTCTCCATTATCGTCTTCCTTAAACTCAAGAAACTCTTCATTATTTTCGTCATTCAACGTGACCTCCTTTGAATCCAAACTCTCACCCTCATCTTTATCATGAATTATGCTGCTATCAAAATCTTCTTTTGAACTTCTCTTGCCATCATTAGTTGTATATTCATTTGCATCCGAGATATTATATTGCCGCCCAATTTCCACCTTCGAAATCGAACTCACGGTGAAATTTGGTGGATTGAAAATGGGATAATGAGTAGCTTTGTGAAACGATTCTAATCTTGTCTCTGAACTCAACCCTTTCTTCTTCTTTGATTGTCGTCCGCCTTTCTTGTGTTGTCATTTGGAGCAATTTCTTCAATATTTTCTCAATTCGATCCAAGGAAGCATTAAATCGATCCATCGAATTACCATTCGTATTCATACTCATATCTCCAAAATGAAATCGCGGTTCTTGATCCTCTCAATGAAAGCACCAATTGATGCGAACCGCGATTTACGATCAATAATTTCGATGCCCCGACTCGGTCGGCAAGCAAATCGAAAGTTGCAAGGAATCTTGCTAAGGAAAAGTTGTTGGATATATTCCATAATCCTCAAAAGTGATGATACAAGGAGTTATATAGCCAACTTACTCCCCTAACCAACTAACTACCTAACAATTTGAAACTACCTAACAACTTTGAGAAAAGAAAGTGCACAAATGAATTACAAATAACAAATCCAGAAAAGTTACTGGACCAAAAGTGAAAATTGTGGCTATCACTTGCTAGACCCAAATCACCTTTCCAAATCTGTAAACTTCTCATTTTGGGCCTGATTTTGTGTTGGCTCGACACGTCCCTGAGTTTGGGCCCGCATTCTTGCACGTCTTGCTCGGTTACAAGCATCTTTTTAGGTCCCGACCCTTGTCCGCATCAGGTGCCAGCCCCCTGAATTTTACAAATTTTATATATATATATATATATATATATATATATATATATATATATATATATATATATACTAAGTCCAATTTTGTAACATAATTTGTATAGCTTAAGTGGTTCTTAATTGAGGAGAAGTGTTTCCTCTCTTATTTGTTGTGTGTTCGATTCTCCATGGGGCCATATTTTTACTTTTATTTTGTGTGGTTTTTCCTTATTTCTGGTTTTTTACGTTTTTTCATATTTTTACTTTTATTTTGTGTGGTTTTTCCTTATTTCTGGTTTTTCACGTTTTTTCCTTATTTCTGGTTTTTAACTCTTTTATTTTTTGTGTTTTTTTCTTATTTCTGGTTGTAAAATTTGATGTGTTTGTTTTTTCAACATTTTATTTCAAGTGAGCACATTTTTTACACTCATTATATCTTTTTATTTTTTCATGAAATTTAAATTAATAAAATTTTGACTAATCAATTTTTTTTTTTATGTATGTAAGTTTAACTTAATTTTTTTAATAATACTTGTGTACTTATTTTTTTCTTCGCAATTATTAATATTGTTGTGTAATAAATTACTATAATTTTTTTACTTTATCAAGATTGAACATAATATTTATTTTTATATTTTGATATTGAAAAATTAATATAAAAATTGTGCACTTCTAGTTAGTAATCAGCCCCCTGAATAATTTTTCTGGCTTCGTCACTGCCCCCAGACCTGCTGAAGCTTCAATTTTCAAATCCTCAAAAGAATATGGTGTATCACCAGGAGCCATAGAAACCCTACCTATCAAGGTGTGTTGAAGATTTTTATCTCCTGATGTACCAAGGACTCGTCGATGTTAAGTGAATAAAAAGTCTCCCTTTCGTTGTGGCATCATAGACGCAGTGCATTCGTTGGCATCAATATGTGGGGATAGGTAGGAAACTTTCCGAGGCTCGGGGTCAGATTGTGCCTGCAAAGGAATAGGATCCGCAGTAATGTGTTCATCAAGAATAGGGGAGAATTATCCATGGGAGTAGGGTTATCATGATTGCTGGAAACCGTCAGGGAGTTGTTCTCGGCAGCGGCAGTAGGTGGTATCTGACTTAGTACGGCGTGATTTGTATGGAAAACCGACGGTGCGCTGCCGTTAATGGTCGTGAGGGAATCCGGCAAAAAGGGATGCATGTGTTCTGAAACTAATCCAGAGAAAGAAGAGCGCTGGTGTTGTTCAATGATTAGGCCAACGCTAGCTGAGAGATCTAAAAGTGCCGCCATAACGGCGGCGCGTGATGGAGGAATTGCCCGTCCAAGAAACATGGAGCAAACCCTTGAATCAGCCTTTTCCCGTATCTCCTTTACATACAATAGTGTATATTTATAAATTAACATCATAGTACATTGACATCATAGTCCATAGTTACTAAGAAGAAACACAGTCAAAATTGATTAATAAATTAACAGCATAGTCCATATTTATAAATTTAAGTATGGGAATGGAGCATTCTCACTACATATTCGTAGAGTAATGGGGGCAAACGGTGACTCAAAATCATGATCTTTAGGCCATAGGTAGTGGACCACTTGAGCAGTACCACTTTCCTACATTCGATGGAAAAACATGCTTCTAGTGAAGTAAGAAGTTGTTCTGCAAGTGTAGGCGAAAATCTTATTGAAGCTCCGGAGGCCAAGAAAGATTAGTCCACTACTCACTAAATCAAATAAGGTAGATAGCTTTCCCTACTTACTCTCTCCTTGCGGGAAATCCACTTCTTGGCAATATTGATGCAGATGATATCCAATAATTATAGTAATTGTTATTGAGAACATGCACTGTGAAGGTCATATCAACTAGAACAATTGAAGATTGTAATAATTTCATAAGTTTGTTATTCTAATTTATAAGTAATTCACCTTATGTTAATTCTCAGATATAGTCTCAGATAAAGCAAGACCATAAGATCATTTAATTTAATTTTTTTGTAAATTATGTTTTGTTAATGCTCACATATTGTAGCTGAAGAAACAAGTCATTATCTGCACTTTACATATATACAACCAGAATGCATTATTAACACACATAAATCATAACCAACTAAAACATATAGGGAAATATAGGGATTTAGAATATTTTCATCCTCTTACTTTTCACCTTTATTGAAATGGTCCTCTAATTATCTACTTTATCAATTTAGTCCACTATGTTTACATATTTTATCAATTTAGTCCTCTAATTTTTAATCTTTATTGAAATGGTCCTCTAATTATCTACTTTATCAATTTAGTCCACTATGTTTACATATTTTGCTAATTTAGTCCACTATGTTTATATATTTTGCCAATTTAGTCCAAATTAGTTATTTTATATTATTATACATAGTGGGCTAATTTGGACTAAATTGAAAAAATATGTAAACATAGTGGACTAAATTGGTAAAGAATGTAAACATAGTGTACTAAATTGATAAAGTAGATAATTAGAGGACCATTTCAATAAAGGAGAAAAGTTTGGGGACTAAATTGATAAAGTAGATAATTAGAGGACCATTTCAATAAAAGTGAAAAGTTAGAGGATGAAAATAATCTAAATCCCGGGAAATATAATTTCAATCAATTTACAATATGCGGTACAAATGCTAAGTTATGTAAAAAGCAATAAGAAAATTTTAAACATCATTTCCACCAATCAAACAAGTAAATACTACGCTAATCTAACAAGGTGTCATACTCGAAACCCTCGTCTTTAGACTATAGATCTGAACATCTATCAAAATCAACAAAACATAAGAAAAATAAGCATTAAGTTTCTACTATTACATCATCCAAGTACTCGGCGGTCTTATACAATGCCCATCGGATTAAACATAATATATTCCACTAGACATCGCATTTCTCGTTCTAATATTGGAATCCTTTTCTTCAAGCATAGGTAATTATGAAAGTATAAGTCCAATCTGAAAAAAAAATCCTTCAAAATTAAAGAAACCCTAAATATACACAACCTAAAAATAGCATTGATTCAACCTCTTTCCTAACGAGAAGATGAATCTAGTGATGTAATGAATCATTTTTCATCTTCCGCCATGCCTACATAACACAAACCATTACATTCAATTCGATCAATTTTATTGAGCTGTGGATCACAAAAAAGGAAGAAGCCAGTATATATAAGACGGTACATATTGTGATAAAGGCTCTTGTTGGAAGGATCAGCAAAGACTAGAGAAAATCATCTCGGAGAAACAAACAACTTCATTCACGGTAGAAAGATTTTGGGCGAGATTCTTGTGCTCAATGGACTTATTTATAAAGTAAAGAAAAATTAGAGAGTTTTATGTTAAAAATTGAGTTTTTCAAAAACATTAGGGTGATTGGAAATTCCTTAATTTGATAATATTGAAATATATAGAGTACGATATTAAATGACGCCAATGGATTATGGAATATATTTCCACGGCCATAGTGTCGGTCCTTGCCAATGGCAGCCCATTGAAACAATTTTAATTAGAATGTGGATCACATTATGATTTAAATTTTTGAACCGAACCTATTTGATGCAGCGGAAGTTGGAACATAAAAGATTAAAGTTTCTCATTTACAATATGCAAATGACATTATTTCATCGAACAAGTATCATAAAAAATAACATTTAGGTTATAAAAACATTTAAGATTCAAGTACTTGAGATTCTCAGTTGTCTCTAATTAAATCGTACTCCCTCCTATGTAAAATATATGTCATTCTAGATGAATGCACATATAGTAAGAAAATAATTGATTTTTATAATACCCTTAATAAATGTTTTACTTTTTAATAAAAACACAATTTTCTAAAATATTTTAATGAATTTAAGTGTAAATTTGGAATAAATGCAATTAATTTGCATTAAAAATATAAAACGTCTCATCTAATTTGCGAGATAATATGAAGGGTTAAAAGCGACATTTATTTTGAACGAGAGGGAGTATACATTTACACTAAATTAATGTGTTGTGATCTTGATAAGCAAGTCTATACGTCGTGGTCGTTTGTAGTTTCGATGTATCTCATTTTGTTGTAATTAAATTTGTATTAATGTTTTTGCGAGACATTCTGTTGGCGCCCCAATATTTTTACATGCATGAAATTGTAGAAACATTTGATACTATATATATCCATATGTACATGTGTATTTATGAATGGGAAATACTATACATATTTATTTAGTAAAAATTGTAGTTTTGGTCCCATGAGAATTTTTCAGCGACAATGTTAGTTCCACATTCTTTTTGGTCCTTTTTTAAAAAAAATAGTCTCAACTATAATTTTTAGGACCAAAACTGCAATTTTATCTCATTCTCTCGAGACCAAAACTACAATTAATCTTTCTTTTGGGACCAAAAATGCAATTTTTGGGACTAAAAATGTAAAAAAAAAAAAAAAAAAAAAAAAAACTACGGCACCAAAAGTGTCAAAAAAAGGACCATTTTGCAAATCACTGATTCTCTTGGGACCAAAAATGCAATTTACCCTATTTATTTAGGAAATATTAGTAGAGAACACATTGTTGGTGTTTTGCAAGACGTTTTTATGTATTGAAGATATATTAGTTAATGTGTTTCAAAATACTTGATACACGTAAACCAATCGGGGTTCAAACTGACAGAAATTTATGAACAAATGAATCTAGAGAAAACTTAATAATACAAGTTTCATACTCTACAAATATGCAGTAACAATGAATTAGTCACATGCTTAAATCATCACAAAAACTAATAATACAATTAATGAAATAGAGAAAAATAATTAAATTTTCAATAGTAAACACTCAAAATACTCACATTACAAGTGTTAAGCTATTAAAAACAATAATAACATCTAAAATCAAACAACGTGCAATAAGGTATGGCCAATGCAAGGATACAAAATAAATAATACAAATAACAACAAGAGTGTGTCTACCGTAAACCATATTTCACGGTGAAATTTGATCCATATTGAAAAAATAGATCAATTTACTTTTCAGTTATCCCGACTACTACCTTTTAGTAACATAGGTAATACTCTTCTCGTTATAATGACCGATACTTTTTAGTAATATAGGTAACACTCTTCAGTTATCACAAGTGATACTCTTTAGCAATATAGGACATACTCTTCAGCTTATTACAATTGATACCCTTTAGTAAATGATCAAGTTTCAATATGAACCCTTGTTCATAGTAGACTTTGCCTAACAACAATGATATCCTAATAATCACAATTTGATTAACCCTGATGATACAAAAGGAAAATGGTAACAAACATAATAATAATTATATTACATCAACATTAGGTTTCATAAATTATAAGTTCTGGAAAAAAAAACATTAAAGCACAAAACATATTGATTTATTGCCTCATTATTATTTCAATCTAATATAGAAAGTAGACAAGTTCATAAACAAATTCGGGTCTAGAAACTCGGAATATGAGTTCGATAGAACACCAAATGAACAAGTAGGAGCTACGCCACAATCTTCTCCTGATGCACATGGCTGGCTAACGATGTGAGCAGTTAATACAGCTGATGAAGTGCAAACATCTGCACTTGTACGAATGGGCATCCCAGCAAATGTCGAAGGAGGCAATATTTGGTTCTTGATATTAGTCAATGCCTTGGGATATTTGGACGACCTTCCTTAGGATATATGGGCATGATTGATCCTGGTGATATAATGATTCTCCTACGAACACCGACCTTTCATGGTTAATGAGGCAATTAGGCAAAGGTACCTAACCGGACTTAAGGCTTCATCGTAGTGATGTTTTAAGTCTTCAATTATTTTTCCAGGAATCACTACAAAAAAACACTATTTGGCGAGGGGCGAGCCGAGGCGGAATTCGCGACGGCTTTAGCGAGGCAGGTGGCCCCTCGTAAGATAGCGAAGGCTCGAGACGAGGGCGTACTAACCTCGACAACTAACGAGGGCCAGCCCTCGCGAAGGCCACGTCACCTGCTAACGAGGGCCAGCCACCCTCGCTAGGCCCCTCGCCAACCACAATTTAAATACACCCAGCAACCCCTTTTCCCCTCACGTAAACCCTCCCTCCCCAGCTACTCCCGCCGCCGCCACCGCCTCCAGCCGCCGCCCAAAATTACACCACCCACTATTTGGGCTTTATTGTACTCGTTCCTAGGAACATTTCTACGGTGAGTTTTTATGATTTAATCGGTTAATTTTGTTGTTATTTTACAAATTTTGTATTTTTATATGCATGTATTTGTGTAATTTTGTTGTTAATTTTGTTGTTATTATACATAATATGCATGTATTTGTGTAATTTTGTTGTTATAGTTGGTGATTTATTAATTATTTAGAGTTAATTTGTATAATTGTTATGCGTATTTTAATTATTTAGGAAAATATTAATTAATTAGTAATTATGCAATTATATAATTTTGTTGTTATAGTTGGTGATTTATTAATTATTTAGTGTTAATTTGTATAATTGTTATGTATATTTTAAGTATTTAGGAAAATTATTAGTACATGAATTATATGTAATTATTTAGAGTTAAGTAATTAGTAATTATGCAATTATATAATTTTGTTGTTATAGTTGGTAATTTGTTGGTCCCGATTGGTTGAGTTGATTAAAACTTTGAATTAACCTTCTAGGACAAAATCTAGGAAGGGGGGTTGAATAGATTTTGTAGATTTTTCAAATCTCTCAAAATATATTCAATGTACCAGATGTACACAATGGAAAACAAATATTAATCTCAACTTCAACAAGATCAAAAGCAAACCGATAATTTTAGTTTTAACGAAAATCCTGAAATTAATCTGTGATTGACAAACCGAGAATAGTAAAGAAACAAATAGGTAAATCAAAGCAATAAAGAACACAAGATTTATAGTGGTTCGGATTATAACAATCCTACATCCACTCTCCTTCAACCTTGAAGAAAGGTCTTCACTTACCGACTTTCTTCCTTCTTGCTTTCTTACTTACAATCGTGAATCTTTAGCCTTACAACAAATTCTTCCTAATATCTGAATATCTATGGCTTGAAGATGTTCTGAAAAGTGTTCTACAAACACTAAATTGGAAAACGTATAAAACATTTGTGAATGTGTACAATATTTGTGGCTCGTGAATACAGAATGTGTATAATGGTGAATGCACAAGATCAAATATATTTCTAAACTAATTTCTATCCCTATTTATAGAGATCTTCATTTGGTAGTTGTAACTTCCTTGAATTCTCGCTTTTGGTCGGGCTTATAACAAAGATAACCGAATCTTGTAACTTCCTCTTGGTTAGTTGAAACCGCTTCTTGAAACTTGTGTAAAATTTCTCTAACACTTCATCGTCACATACTTGCCTCACCCTGTCTTCGTCTTCATTCCTTGTCTGGGTGTTTGTTTATCATATTGAATCTTAACTGTCTTCTAAGTGTTGTCCTAGTCTCGTATCTCGGTCCCCATCTCGATTTCCCGTCCTCATCTCGAGGTTTGTCCTAGTCTCGATATCTTGACCTCGTCGACTTCTTATACTTAGTTTTATTTTCAAACACTTACTTCAAATTGTCTATACATAATGCTCAGTTTGGTCATCCTATATTACACTTTTTAACATATCAAAACTAAATACAACTTTCTTTACCTAACAATTTTCCCCTTTTTGATGATGTTAAAACACATTTAAGAAAAGAAAAATGTTAGTACATTTTGAAGATAAGCATAATACAAGATATTCAATCACATAGTCGGATAATCGGAGCAATAGACTTAATAATCGGATGATCGTAGCTATATACTCAATAAACAAATGATCGAAGCAATATAGTCAATCAAAGTTAAGGTCAAATACTTCAAAGACAACATAGAATAAGATTTGAAGATTACGGATAAGTTAGTGTTATGAAATTATAAACAAGTTACTTAGAAGATTTTAAAAAATCAAGTTAGTTAGAATACCAAAGTTTATGAGAGAAGTCCAATCGAGATATTCAAATATATTCACAGATTCGCACATATTACATATAGATCGTATAAGGATCACGAGAGAGAGATTTAGAACTAGTCATACCACCTATCCCGCTCGTATCTTTAGCCAATCAAAGACTCTATTCTTTAAAGACACTGCCTCTCCTCCTTCTCGGCAAGATCGAATGGATTCGGCCTTGATGATCAACCGCTTGATCTTCTCATGATCTCGTCGACCATCTCTTGTTAGTGGAGGTTCCATTTGAGAATAGGAAGGTGCGACTACGCCTCGCATTGAACTCCTCATGCGCAAGGTCTATCGAGATATTGATACATTTGAGGATCCCTTTCTTCCAACCCGATTGTGAAATGCCGCGTTCTCATCCAAGCCCCATTTGATATTTTTGCACACATGAAATCGAAAGACCCAATCAACTTCAAAGGGTCTCCATTTCACTTGATCTCGCCATGAGTAGGATTTCTTTGGGAACCACCTCACCTCGATGGGTGGCACGAAAACTTCCCCGCCTTGCTCATCTTTTTCCTTCTGGACCCATCTCCTCAACAATCTATCATAGAACTTCCCTGCTGCTTTCTCCGCTCACGTCTTTTCTTGGCATCCCTTCTTTTATGTTTTTCCATGTCCTCCCTCTTCCTTTTCCTGATTTTTTCTTCTTCATCAATTTCACTGGGTTTTCTCGGAGTTGGCTTGAAGCCTTGGCTTTCCCAGTGCTTTGGATGAGGATGAGGATGAGGATGAGGGAGACTTGATCGTAAGAACAGGAGCAGGATCAGCGGTGGGTGGAAGTTCGGGTTCAGGATCGGACTCGATAGACTCGGTTGTATTTCTTCTTTTAGTCTCCTCGGTGCTCTCTGAGACTTCTCTTCTTCAGCCTTCTTCTTCTCTTCTTCTACCTTCAACACTCCTCGGACAACTCATCTATCCTTAGATTCGGGGCCATCACCGATCATCCCGTAACTCAACTCTTTTCTTGAGCTCACTATCTTCCCCCTTTTTACATCAGCAAATCGGGTGTTGCGAGATAGTGGCTACTTGATTTATCTCGCCCTATGAGTTCTTCTCTTACAAATCCTGTTTTACGATCAAGCTTATCAAGGCGCTTCTTATGGCTGTCTCGGTTAAATCTCAACTCATCTTCCATGAATTTGTTTGTGGTAGCTGTTTGTCTGTCTTTCTCCATGGCTAGTGCATCGATAGAATTTGAAGAAATGAAGCTTCCTTTGCTCTCCAAGACTCTCTCTCACCTGGTCTTCAACACTGTCACCGATTTGGCGAAATGCATCTTTGACATACCGTTTGACCTGTGCATCTTGAGAGTTCATTTCTTCAGCCACCTTCTCGCTTCAATTTGACCATATTCTCTTCATGTCCGATTACGGAGAAGTATAGATCAATCTTGGTCTTTTCATGAATCAAGGCTTCTATATTCTCCTTTATTGAAGAGGTTATGATACTTAGAACCGTCTGAATGCATTCAGCACAAGCATTCCTCGATTTTCAACTTCAGCCTTCGGTGCTTCCACGTCGGATACAGACGCAGACGTGGTTGACAAGATCTGCTCTTGAGGGAGGAAATAGAGTTAGATCTATTTCCTCAATGTCACTTCAGCTCGTATAGAAGGCTGGAGGGATTACGCCAAATGTGTCGATGTAGTTGGCAAGTCTGTTTCCACCTCGCTTGTTTCTTGCTCAACACCCTCGCTCTGTTTTTGCCTCCTCACCGTATCCATCTCAGGTGGCTCATCGGCAGCTCCACCGGTTATTTCTTCCTCCACCCTTTCTTCCTCAATCTCCTTCCCCTTCCCCTTCTCAACCGCTTTCTCTACTTCTTCGGGTCTCATCTCCAAGATATACCCTTTGTAGGATATAATCAACAAATGTAGTTTCCGACAGATATCTTGAAATGATTTGAGCTTTGCCTTCTTTAGGACTTGTTTCTCCCAGATAGCTAAGTTATTGCCCCTTCTCGCTATTAGAATAGCCGCTCTCTTCAAACGAACCCGGCTAAGTCTTCTTAACGTATATACATCTATCAGCTCTTTTAGTAACTCGGGCTCGTCCTTGAGAGTGGATTCTTGTCTAAGGATGAATTTCTTTCCAAGAATCCGTAGGGAGGTTTCATTGGACCCATTACCCCAGATGGGTTGGGTAGGTTTAGGAATAGATCTGGTTCTGGATGAGGTTGAGGGTAGGAAAGAAAATGAATCAAATGAAGGTTGAGTTTGTGTTGGACTTTTGGGAGTGGACCGTTTTAGAGGCTCGAGAGGCAGCAGCCTTATCGCCCCTTCATCACCAGGTTGGGATGTGGAGGGTTTAGGTACTCCATCCTCGATGAGGATGAAGATGATGATGGTGATCGGCATCCTCTCCTTCTTCGAGATAGTTCCTCGACAAGACCTTCACCGTCTTCGTCGCCGCCGAGATCCTCTTGCCTTTAGCCGCGACACTTCCCCTTGGGAAGTCGTCTCCTCCTCTTGCTCCTCTCGCATCCACTTCACCTTCCTCCGTCTCAGCAGACGAGGATTCATCAACCAAAGACTGTCTTGGCTTTCTTTTCCTTGGCCTTTGAAGCCTTTTTCTTGGGAGCTGGTGGTGGAGCTGGAGCATCTCCATCTCCTTCGAATCGGTTGGTCCATGGGGCTTTTCGTCTTTAATCGGAAGCTCTTTCGTCGGTGTATTTCTTTACACCTACCTTCCAAGCCAAGGTTATCTCGACCCACCTTGTGTTCAAGTATGATGGTAACCCTTTCCATCATACTTGCAAGTTTGGTCGAGACCATCTCATCAGCTCATCTCGTGATTGGGATCTTGGTAAACTTCTTCCTCTCCTCCATTATTGATTGGAGTGAATTGATGCATGTTTTTAGGGCCTATTTTTAGTGCAAAAGTGAGCTAAAGTATGATTTTTGTGCCTAAATGTGAAAAGTATCACTCTTTTGCCTAAAAAGTATTACTTTGAGAGGTTTTGATGTATTTCGCCCGTTTTGCAGGTAATTCGTGGAATTTTGCCAAACCGAGAGTACCATTATGCTTAGAATGAAGATACGGACATCCTGGACGAAAATGGGTTTCGGGGCCGAAGCCCCGTGTGAGAAAAGTGCCCGACTCGAGCTCGTCGAGGAGCAAGAGCCTCGAGTCGAGGGCTATGCAGAAAAGGATCAAAATGGAAAATGGCAGGCACCTCGAGTCGAGACATGACCTCGAGTCGAGGCCTCGACCCTCGACTCGAGGGCGCTTTTCGTAAATTTGGTATTTAAAGAGTTAAAGCAGAGCAATCTGAGAACAACTTTCATAGTAGCAGTTAGTAGCGGTTTTGGGGCGATTTCTCAGGCCCCAAGCAAAATTCCTTCCTTAGATTAGAGTAGAAGTTAGAATTAGAAGTAGATTTCCATTGATGTTGGTAGATTAGTCATAGATTAGCATTTGATCATTGTAATTCTTTCAATTCAAGCTTGTAATTCCTTTGGAGATTGGTGTTGAAGACTCAAGCATTCCTATTTTTGTTAATTGAAGATCATTTGGTGATGTTTTTCCTCTCTTGTCTCTTTAATTTCTTAATTGTTGTGATTTGCTTTGTGTTTGATCCATTCTATCTTCTTCCCATTGGTATTGTTTGTGGTACCATGGGCTAAATCTCTCTTGTGCTTGGGTTAATTGAAATTGATGATGAATTGATTGATGATGCTATAATTGTTGATGATTGGAGATTAATTGAGTAGATTGCTTACTAATTGTGATTCTCATTTGTGCTTCATGCATAATTATCTCTTTAGATTAGTGTTTGATCACCCTAGCTATAGACGAGAGTTGCGCTAACGTGATCCGATATTAATCGGGTGATAATTGTGTATGAATGTGTGGATTGGGTGCTTCGGAATCGAGAGATTAGTTGCACTAAGGATACTCACATTAGTTTGTTTCCTAATTGTGATTCTTAATTGTGCTTTGTGTAAAATTGTCTCTTTAGATTAACGGTTGATCACCCTAGCAATAGGCGAGAGTTGAGCTAACGTGATTAGGTGTTAACCGAGTTTCAATTTTGCATGATTGTATGAATTGGGGATTTCTACATTGAGAGATGGGAAAGACTAAGGATACTCACATTAGGCATTGTGATTTTAATGGAGTGATTAATTTCATGATGGTTTATGCTTTCTATCTTAGTTGATTTGCAATTTGATTCAATTGTAGCTTGTTGATTGATGATTCATTAATGGATGTTAATCCTAGCACCTCTATCCCACCATTTAGTGTTGTTTTTGTTCTCGCATTCTTAGTGTTCGATCATTTGCTTGCTCCTTGTTATTTTGTATTTTTGCTTGTGTTTTTGTTATTTTTGTACCAAACCATTGTTGCAACTCTAGTCACTAATAACTTGTATTTCTAGGACCTCATGTGCATACTTTTTCCCTTGGGTTCGATATTTTGTTGATTGGTCTTAATAACTCTTACCCTATACACACCAATCAATTATCCTTGAGTAAACCAGCCTTGCCCAGCTTTATCTCAGCCCCATCTAAGATAGCCCTCAGACAAAGATATCCTTGGCTTGGTCACCATCGTGGCTCTGTTGTTCCCCAAAATACACTTCGTCAATATCAACATTAAAAGCCTGTATTTCCTCTTTAACATCGGCCTCTTCAGTATTCGCCATCGTATTCTCGGTAAGTTCTCCCGGCCATCATTCGGAAACTCTCCAAATATTCCGATGATTTAAACCGATTCTCGCGGTGGTGCTCAAACCAAAAATCGCTCCAATTTCGTAAATTGATAACACCACCCTTCTCTTCTTCTCTTTTGTTCTGATTTGAGATTCCAAACTCAGATCTGTTGCTTTACTGGTTAAGAACTCGGCACATGATCATCCACAATGAGATTTCTAGAAGGCTTCATTGTGCAATATCTCTTTAATCCTCGTGATTCAAGCAGTATCTGCAATTTCTCTTGTTTCAGGATCGGTTGTAACATCCCATTCTACGTACATTTCGATTTGGTTCTATCACAAATGGATGTAAGATCATACTCGAATTTGGTTTTGGTTTTCTTAGAATCCGCCATTGATGAATGTAGAAGGTTTAGGAGGGAAAAGAAAAGTTTGAGAAAATATGAAGGGTTTTATGTGTGCGTAAATGGAATTATGCACACGAGTTCCTATTTATATGGCAAATATAATAATAAACAATTATAAGATTAATAATTGTCTGCAAAAGTGTAAATGTAGGCTTTCGAATCGCCATTAATGCAATTATGACATTTATTTTGAAAAGTGCAGAGAATATTATTTAATATGTCGCGCGTGAGATTGAGACGGTTCATATTTCGTAAACCGCCTCCATTTCTGCGCGTGAAGCATAATCAAGTGTATTTCAAAAGTAAATTTGATAATATTTCGGGTCCGTAGTAACTTCTCTCCCGACAGAGTTACTGATTTAAGAAAATTCTTTTCGCTTAATTGGAGAGATAAAATAAAATATTATGGATTTTAGAAAACAAATTTGAACCCTTATCCTTTTATTTTGTAAAACAAAATATTTTTAACAAACCGAGTAACTTCATTTTTGAATAAATGTTAAAGATAATTATGATATTAAATTCATATATTAATTATATGAACCCAATATTCATAATTAAGAGTATTTAAGAGAAACTTCCTGGATTTTCACCTCGTCTCAATTGATAGCATCACTGCTCTGCTTTCTCGAACACTTGGATAAATGGACCTTGTCTTGTATGTAGAGATGTATACTAAACTTTATTTTTCACGAAACCACGTACACTTGGACAAAGCGTTAGTATCAAGAGTAAGTCGATAAGGTGCAATAGTCATCCGATTCTCGTAGAAGTCGGTTGACTATTGTGTCCTTATCTCGATTTACCTATGTCGACAAGTAACTATCAAGTCGATATGGTCAATATGACTAATCCTTGATTCTTGATCCCAAAATAGGAGATCAATGATATCGCCTACCCGATTGTCCTTTGACTCATATCTAGTCCGATAATTCTTTCTAGACATAATAAACCAATTAAGAGAGACTTAAGAATAAAAACAAGGAATAAGATTATAGATTAACTAAAGAAGCATCTAATAATCCTAATTCTACATGACAGTTCTTTAAACCTTGTCTCTGCAAGTGGCTTTGTCAAGATGTCTCGCACTTTGAAAATCAAGTAAGAATCTTCTCTAGTCTGATATCTCCTTTTTCGACATGGTCTCGGATGAAGTGGTGTCTTATATCTACATGCTTGCATCTTGTATGTAGGACTGGATTTCGAGTAATAGCTATGGCACTATTACTATCACAAAAGATAGGTACTTCTTTGGTGATAATGTTATAGTCCCTTAGCCGTTGACTTATCCAGATCACCAGAACAACAACTTCCACCGCCATATACTCAGCTTCAACAGGAAGTAGCTACCGAGGTTTGTTTCTTAGACAACCATGAAATCAGCTTAATACCAAGAAATTGGCAAGTACCGGATGTAGATTTTCTATCTATCTTACACCCACCAAAATCTGAATCGAGTATCCGCATACTCAAATTTATCATCACCGATACCATAGTCCAACATTTATACTTCCTTTCGTATACTTGAGAATTTTCTTTGCTGCTTCAAGATGGCTTTTCTTAGGATTAGCTTGAAATCGAGCACATACTCCAACCGCAAAAGAAATATCGTGTCTACTAGCGCTTAAATATAATAAAGAACCGATTAGACCACGATATTCAGTTTGATTTGTGTCTTCTCTCCTTCTCATCTGGTTCCATTGAAAAATTTGTCATCATAGGTATCTTAGCTTCTCGGTTGGCACTTATTCCAAATTTGTCAATAAGATCTTTTGTATATTTGGCTTGATTGATGAATATTCCCTTCTTTGTCTGTTTGACTTGAAGTCCAAGAAAATAAGTCATCTCACCCATCATGGACATTTCAAATCTGCTTTTCATAAGAGAACTAAATTCTTCACACAAAGATATGTTAGTTGATCCAAATATTATATCATCAACATAAATTTGAACTAACAAGAGATCACAACCAAACTCTTTTCTAAAAAGAGTTCTATCAATTCTACCTTTAACAAAACCATTTTGAATTAAATAATCGACAAGGTGTCATACCAAGCTCTTGGTGCTTGTTTAAGTCCATATAGAGCTTTCCTTAGTTTATAAACCTTGTCTCATTTGACAAAACCAGGAGGTTGCTCTACATAAACTTCCTCAGCTAGGATTCCATTAAGAAATGCCGACTTAACATCCATTTGAAAAACTATGAATCTCTTAAAAGCAAGATAGGCTAAAAACAATCTTATGGCTTCCAGACGAGCTACTGGTGCAAAGGTTTCATTATAATCAATACCCTCCGATTGTGAATAACCTTGAGCAACTAGTCTGGCCTTATTTCTAACCACAATATTGTTTTCATTCTTTTTGTTTTTAAAGACCCATTTAGTTCCAATGACTTTTTGATGATGAGGCCTTTCAACAAGCTCCCACACATCTTGTCTTTGAAATCGATTTAGTTCTTCTTGCATGGCATTAATCCAGCTTGGAATCAGTTAGAGCTTCTGTAATAGATTTAGGTTTAAGTAATGACACATAGCAATCGAGCATACAATCTTGATTTAGTTGAGTCCTCGTCTGGACACCAATCTAAATCGCCAATTATCTCGCTCACCGGGTGATATGACATTACTTTCTTACCTTTATCTTTTACAAGTGGATGGTGTCTTGTCTGAACTATTTATTTCAAATGATTCTATATTACCTTCCGATCCTCGATCATCGATGTGCTAGTTGTCCGATTAGTTGACAAATCACCGGTGAGGAAAATCTTTCGTGTTCTTTTCCTTTGTCCAATTCTTCCTCTTCATCCGAATCGATTCTTGATTGTAGAATTTTATGGTTGATTCTTTGATAGTCATCTGCTCCAGATCGTCCCGATATCTTTGTGATATCCCTGTCTTATCAAACTCAAAAGAGGATTCATCAAATACCACATGAGGTGTTTCTTCTACACACAAGGTTGTCTTATTAAAAACTCTATATGCCTTTGATACAGTGAGTATCCTAAGAATATCCCATCTACTATCTTGGCATCAAAGGTTTTTAATTGAGATTTTCCATTGTTATATATGAAACATTTACAACCAAATATATGAAAGTATGAAATTTTAGGAGGTCGTCCCTTCCAAATTTCATAGGGAGTTTTACACTTATCCTTAACAACCAAGCTTCTATTTTGAACATAACATGTTGTATTAATGCTTCTCGCCCAAAACTCGTGTGGAGTGTTGAATTCGAGATAGCATTGTTCGAGCCGCCTCTTTCAAGGTTCTATTTCTTCTCTCAACAACTCCATTTTGTCTGTGGAGTCCTTGTTGCGAGATGTTTCGAGCTATGTCATTCTCAATGCAAGAGTTAGTGATAAATTTATTAAGGAATTCAGTACCTTTATCACTTCTAATTTTAACAATAGTTAGTCCCTTTTCATTTTGAATCTTTTTGAGAAATTATGGAATCTTAATCATAGTCTCATTCTTTTTGTACAAGAAAATAACCCAAGTAAATCTTGAAAAATCATCAACAATTACCAAGGTATATTTTCTTCCACTAAAGCCGAGAGGAGTTAATGGACCAAACAGATCCATGTGAAGAAGTTCTATAATTCTTTCTCAAGAAGGACTACTTATTGTTTTAAAAGAAGCTTTGGTCTGCTTTTCCTTTTTGATAAGCATCACATACATGGTTCTTTGAAAATACTTTATCAGGGAGTCCTTTAACTAAAGATTTCCTTGCTATTTTGTTAAGAGTTTTGAAGTTTAAGTGACTAAGTCATTTGTGCCACCCAACTTAAGTCATCTCGCACTCTTAGCAACAAGACAAGTATCTTTAGGACAACTTTTGAAATTGGCAACATAAATGTTACCTTGTCTGACTCCAGCTAGTAGAATATTTTCATTAATACCATCTAGAACATAGCATGCATTATGAGTAAATTTGACACTAAACCCTTTATCAAAAAATTGTGAAATGATAGTAGATTGTGCTTCAATCCTTCCACGTAGTAAACTTCATGTACTTGAATATCTCCAATCATTAGTATTCCTACACCTTTGGTAAGTCCATAATTGTTGTCTCCAAACATTACTCTTGGTCCATCTATAGACTGATAGTTAGAGAGAAGTCGTCTTTCATAGGTCATGTGCTTGGAACAACCAGCCAATGTACCAGATGACCTCAAGAATGTCTCCTCTATTAACTATCTTCTTATCTTCCTACTACAAATTTATTGCTTAGGTACCCTTTGTACTTTGGGTCCTTTCATGTTAAGTTTTAATTTTAGGAATCCAGATAAAGATATCAATGTTCCTCAAAACCATAGATTGCAGCTTACACCCATATCTATCCACTAAGATAAGACTTTCAAGATCAATCTTATTTAACCGATCTTTGGAAATGATCTTGAATCTTGGTAAGAATGGATATGTTTTGCTTCTTCCATCAAAGCCATTATACCTAGGATAAGTCTTTGATTTAGTCTTGGGTTTAATGATTAGGATGATATAGTGCATGATTTGATATGAGTTTAGATATGTACTTTTGCTAATTTCGTGGCATTATTCATCTTGATTGATATAATTGTGAGTCTAAAAGTCGTGAAGGGTAGTGTTGCATTTGTTGCAGGATTTTGCATGGATAAGGTGAAGAATGAGAAAGGCAAAGAAGTGAGGGTCGAAACGCAACAAGAATCACCTGAATCGGAGCTCGGGAGTTCAAGTTACGAACATGTGAGCGAGAACGGCACCAACTCGAGCCGAGTTGACTCAACTCCGCCGAGTTGAGGGGGAAAATGATTCGAAAGCATTGAAGCCAAGCCGCAGACCAACTCGTTCCGTTTCCACATGAACTCGAAGCCGAGTTGACCAACTCGAGCCGAGTTGGTTCAACTCGAGCCGAGTTGAAGGCTCCAGAAGATTTCTCGCCCAAAATCCTTGTTTCAACTCGACTCCGTCCTCATTCAACTCGAGCCGAGTTGACCAACTCGAGCCGAGTTGGTTCAACTCGAGCCGAGTTGACACCGGCCTCGCGCGGTTTTTGCTGAGTTATCCGATTTTGAGGGACCTAGGTGCAATTTTCGTTATTTAAAACTTTGTCCTCATTATAAATACCCCTGTTTCACTGATTGAGGGATTGGACACACTTAGAGCACATTCTATACTTAGATAAATTCCTTAGTTTAATTTTCAGCATTCCTTCACACACACAAACACATAGTGATAGGTGTTCTTCCAATTTTGATAGATTTCATTTACCCAAGTGTAATAGCTGCTAGAATTGATCATCCAAGTTGTAATAGACTCCATCAAGGTGACTTCTACCATTTATATCAAGTTTTGTTTATTGATTTCAGCATGTTCATGTTTTCCCTTTACTCAATGTTCATGGGTTACTTTCCATTAGCCATGATTGGCTAAATTTCTTATGTGCTTGGGTGCAATGATCCCTAGATAAGTTGATTTTGGTGAATTGATGATTGGGTGTTCATTTGTTGAGGTGATTAATTGTCTTAATGATGCTTTGTATGATTTAATTGCTTGGGTGAGCTTTGATCTTGTGTTTATTGATTTAATTGATGCAAGGATACTTGGTTGATTGAATGGATGCATAAGTGTTAGGTTTGCTAAAGTGATTGAAGTGGATATTTGGTTAACACAAGGATACTTGGTTGATTAATTAGAACCTCATTAAGACACATTGATTACTTGTTGTTGCTTGTAATTAGTGAGGGGTGAGAGTGCCGTCTCTTACATTCCTACATGCTCAATCGATCATTTCGAACCTAGGCTTATCAAGTACGGTTTTATTTGAATTAATTGTTGGTTATCCCTATGATCCCTCTTTGAATGAACACTTGATTGTTGATGATCCGAAATTGACGAAGTTTTTGGTGATTTGCACCCGAGCACTACTATCTCATCTTTGGTGCTTGTTGCTTTGTGTTTTGTTTCATTTCTTGTTGAATTTGTGTTGTTCTTTTGTTGTTTTTCTTTTGCAATCTTGACTAGCCACTATAATTCTATGGAAACGTATGTTTTCGAGGCTCCATTGTACTCCTAGTCCCTTGGGTTCGATATTTGTTTGGTCGAAAATACTTGTTGCTAAAATAGAACGATCAAAATGGCGCCGTTGCCGGGATTAGTTGAGGACACTTAGGTGGAACTTGAATTCTAGTTGAGTGGAGTTACTAGTGGCATTTGTTTTTGTTGTTTTGTTGTTTTTGTTTTAAGAATTTGATACTTGGTCTCTTGTTGGTAGGTGCTTGATCGAACTTTGAAAATTGATAACGAAACTCTACCAAGAAGAAGGAATCGGAGGAGGAATCGTAGGACTTTTGATAGAGAAATGGAAGGGGATCCACCCCCACATGGAGAGAGGGTTGCTCATGAAGGAGGAGAAGGGAGATCAATATTCAAGGCATCCAAGTGGAATTGAGAGGTGCCCAACCTCAAAGAGAAGAGATGGTGCATCAAAATCCACCAAATCCACAAAATCCTTATCCTTACCCTTACCCATACCCATATCCATATCCACCACCTCCAATTCAAGGTCAAAATCCATATCCATACCCACCTCCATATCCACCATATCCTCCATATCAAGACCAAAATTACATTGCTCCATACAATCCTCCACCACCACCCTTGCCTAACAATCAAAACCCACAAAATCCCCCACCTCAAAGGGAAGGTAGACCCATTCGTGCTTATTTTGAGCCTCAACTACGGGAGTATTACGATGGGATAGCTAGGCCGAATATCCAAGCTAATAATTTTGAGATTGCACCGGCTATGATCAAGCTTCTCATGGAGAATCAATTTGAGGGAAGAGATGGGAAGATTTCTCAAACTCTTCTTTGTCTCTTGATTCTTATTCTTTCTTAAATAGAAATTTGCATGCATTGCATTTGGGTGAGTCTAATGAATTTTCTTTGCATATTTCTAATGGTTGTAGGGGCAAAGTTGATGAGAAAATAAAGGGATGTGATCAATGGAAAGAGCAACCCAAATTTCTACCCTTGAAGATAGAAGGAGAAGAGGTGCCTAAATTTGAGGAAAAGAAGGACAAGCTCAAGCCTCTACCCGATCACCTTTGGTATGCTTATCTAGATGAAGAAATGAGGTATCCCGTGATTGTTTCTTCTACTTTAAGTGCTAATGAACTTGTGAAATTATTGTATGTGCTAGCTAGAAAAAAGGTGCTTTGGGTTGGTGTATTGATGACTTGAAAGAGATTAACCCATCTATTTGTATGCATAAAATAAGGGTAGAAGAGGGTAGTAAGGCTATAGTGCAACCGCAGAGACGGGTTAACCCTTTAATTCAAGAGGTGATTAAGAAAGAGGTGATTAAATTCCTTGATTCCGGTATGATTTTTCCTATTAGTGATAGCCCGTGGGTATCTCCTTTACATGTGGTGAGTAAAAAGGAGGGATGACGGTGATTACCACCGACTCTAACGAGGTCATTGCTACACGGGTAGCGACCGGGTGGAGAGTGTGCGTAGATTATAGAGAATTGAATAAGGCTACATGCAAAGACCATTTTTCCCTTCCCTTTATGGACCAAATGTTGGATCGTGTGAGTGGACATGCATTTTATTGCTTTCTCGATGGTTATTCGGGGTACAATCAAATCATGATTGCCCCGAAGATCAAGAGAAGACTACATTTACATGTGCTTATGGAACGTATGCGTGGAAGCGTATGCCATTTGGATTGTGTAACGCTCCCGCAACGCTTCAACGTTGTATGATGTCTATCTTCCATGATATGATTGAAAATGTGATGGAGATATTTATGGATGATTTTTCAGTTTTGGAAGTTCATATGATGTGTGCTTAGCTAATCTTGAGAGTGTTCTTAAGAGGTGCCAAGAAACTAACCTTGTCCTAAATTGGGAAAAATGCCATTTAATGGTAAGTGGATGGGATAGTTCTTGGCCATCATGTGTCTCATGCAGGAATTCAAGTGGATAGAGCCAAGGTTGTGGCCATTGAGAAGCTCCCTCCACCCTCAAACATCAAGGGAATCCGTTCTTTCCTTGGACATGCCGGTTTTTATAGGAGATTTATAAGGGATTTTTCCAAACTCTCTAAACCCCTTTCACATTTGCTTGAGAAAGATGATCCTTTCGAATTTAATGATGATTGCTTGTTGGCTTTCAGGGCTTTAAAGGAAGCATTGATTTCTACGCCTATCCTTGTGGCACCAAATTGGGAGGAGCCTTTGTAGTGATGTGTGATGCTAGTGATTGGGCTATGGGTGTGGTGTTGGGACAAGTGAGGGAGAAGAAGTTTCGAGCCATTTATTATGCGTCCAAGACATTCAATTCTACCCAACTCAATTACACTACAACGGAGAAGGAGTCTTAGCGGTGGTGTATGCGGTGGATAAATTTCGACCCTACCTAGTAGGTGCGAAAACCACCGTTTACACCGACCATACGGCCATAAGGTATTTGATGACGAAGAAAGACTCTAAGCCAAGACTTATTTGGTGGATTCTACTCCTACAAGAATTTGACTTGGACATCAAGGATAAGAAGGGGAGTGAAAATGTAATTGCCGATCATTTGTCACGGTTGGAGCATGATGAAGGGTATGATGAAGAAGGGGGTGAAGTGAAAGAGGAGTTCCCGGATGAGCATATATTTGCTATCAAAACCAAGGAGGATGGAGAAGAAGGGCCATGGTACGCGGACTTTGCTAATTACCTTGTAGTAGGAAGGTTGCCCTATGATTTGAAACCACATGAGAAGAAGAAATTTTTGAAGGATGTGAAGGATTACTTTTGGGATAATCCCTTCTTGTACAAGAAAGGGGTTGATTCCATTATTAGAAGATGTGTGCCTCAAGAGGAATGGGAGAGTATAATGACTCATTGTCATTCATCACCTTGTGGAGGACATTATGGAGGGGAAAAGACCACCTTTAAGATTCTTCAATCGGGATTCTATTGGCCAAAAATGTTCAAGAGTTGCAAAGATTTTGTGATGAGATGTGACAAGTGTCAAAGAAGTGGGAACATTTCGAAGAGGGATGAGATGCCATTGAACAACATGCTTGAAGTTGAATTATTTGATGTTTGGGGCATGGATTTTATGGGACCTTTTCCTAATTCCTTTGGCAATGAGTACATTTTGCTAGCCGTAGATTATGTCTCTAAATGGATTGAAGCGGTTTCAACAAAGAACAATGATGCCAAAACCGTGATCGAAGTTTCTAAAGGGGAACATTTTTGCAAGATTTGGTGTGCCAAGAGCATTGGTGAGTGATGGGGGTAGCCACTTCGTGAACAAATTGTTGGCTAATGTGTTAACTAGTTATGGAGTGTCACACAAGGTTTCCACACCTTACCATCCTCAAACAAATGGACTTGCGTATGTCTAATCGCCAAATTAAAAAGATCTTGGAGAGAACGGTGAGCATTTCAAGGAAGGATTGGTCTAAGAAGTTAAATGACGCATTGTGGGCTTACTGCATTTACATTCAAAACCCCTATTGGGATGTCTCCTTATAAATTGGTGTTTGGAAAGGCATGCCATTTACCGATGGAGTTGGAGCATAAGGCGTATTGGGCTACTCGAAAGGTGAATTTGGATAATGATTTGTGTGGTGAGAAGAGGATCTTGCAACTCCATGAGCTTCAAGAATTTAGGGAGAATGCTTATGAAAATGTCAAATTGCTCAAAGAGATGACGAAAAATGGCATGACCAAAGGATCAAGAAAAATGAGTTTAAGGAAGGTGATAAAGTGCTTTTATTCAATTCCCGATTGAAGCTTTTTCCGGGAAAACTAAAGTCTAGATGGAGTGGTCCGTTTGTGGTGGTGCAAGCATTTCCTAATGGCCACATTGAGTTGATAAATGAGAGAGGTGATAAGTTTGTGGTTAATGGTCATAGAATCAAGCATTATTTTGCACCTCTCAAATCGGCCTTGTGGATGAGCAATTCTTAGAGGAAAGTTGAGCAACTCACGCTCCGTCCGGCATAGGACGTTAAAAATAGCGCTAGATGGGAGGCAACCCATCCCTTTCTTGTTTTCTTTGTTGCTTTGTTTGTTCTTTGTTTTAATAAGTGTTTTGTGTTTGTGATAGGTCTTGGATGGCGTTTCGAGGGAATTAACGTGCGTTGAGAAGTTCGGGGTATCATTGGTGCAATGTTTGAGTCATGATACGTGAGTTTTGGGTAAGCAACCCCGGCTCGAACTTAGATTTTTTTGCAATGTCTAAGTTTGGGGGATTTTGTTATTGAGCACTTGACATTGCACCGGCGCACACGGGTTTATATGACACCGCATGTGCGCACTACCCGCTCTTTTCTCGATGGTCTTGAGGTTTTTCTGTGTGTATGAAGATGATTAATGTTGCTTAGGATTGGGCTTGTGAGTTTTTAATGATGATTGATTAATTGTTTGGGGATTTTATGCTTGAAGTGCAAATTTCATTGTATACTTTTTGCCCAAAATTTTTAATGGCCGAGCAATAAAAAGTTTGGGGGTATGATCAGTTCACAATTCCATTTGCATTGCATATTGTGTTGTTTGTGTTTCATGCAGAGAAAATGGTAAAAAAAAGAAGGAAAAATTTCGTGGTATATCTTGAAAGGTTCAACTCGCCCGAGTCGGACCAACTCGACCCGAGTTGAAAAGGCGTAATCATCCGTAAGGTGAAAAGGCCAACTCGGCCCGAGTCGCACCAACTCGACCCGAGTTGAAGTGTCCAGAGTTATATTTCGGGTGAGACCAACTCGACCCGAGTTGGTGAACTCGAACCGAGTTGGAGGCGACGGGATTCAAGTCAGGTTTGACTCTTTTTAAGTCAATATTTCACTCCTTATTCTCTCATTTTCCTTCATTATTTCAAAATCAACTCCTTCCTTTCCCTTCAAAGAAGAAAACGCACGATCTCTTTTCTCCCACTCGGTTCTTCACCAAACAACTCGGATCGAGTTAATTCCATAGAGTATCAAGTCTAGTTTTTCACTTCCCATTGAACAAGAGGTATGTTTCCTACTCTATTTCATCCATTGGCTAGGATTGGAGTTTTTTTGTGAAGTTGTGGAAGAACCCTAGAATTGAAATTTTGGGGCTTTTATTTGTGGGACGAATTGATGCTTAATGTGGCCTATTTGAGATGAATTTGTTGTTTTTGAGTGATGGGTTTTTCAATTCTTGTGTCAATTTGATATGGGTATGCCAAAATTTTGTGGAATTGGAAAATTTGAAGCATTAGGTCTCATTTTTGCTAAATTTGGAATAGAGGAAATTTGTTGAAATTGATGGTTAATTCTTGTTTAATTTGTGATGAGGAATTACTAATTGGTGAATATGCATGATGGGTGCTTTCAATTTCAATCCAATTGGGTAATTTTGTATCTCATAGGTTAGGCTTGGAATTTGATTTATTGTTGTTGAGAATGGAGAAATTGTGAATGTCTTGAGATAATTAGAACAATTGTTTGGTAAATTGCTTAATTGTGAGATTTTTGCATGCCCCATTGGGAATTTTGTTTATAATGAAATTTTCATGGGTTGAAGTTGTGAAGATAGATTCTTACATGCCTTGTTGCTAGACTTGTTGACTTCAAGAATGTGTTTAAATTGCATAGTTCTAGCAATAGGTTGAGGTTGTGAGAATTTCATGATTATGCTTGATATGTTGAGAAAATTTTAAGACTAGCCTAATTTCCTTGTTTGAATAGGAAATGCCGCCGAGGAGAAGAGAAAGGGTACGAAGAGACGTTGAGGATAGGGAATTCGCCGAGAAAGTCCGTGAATGTATTGATTATGATTGCTATAAGGGGTGTAGACGGATTCCCTCCGAATTTGGCATAGACTTAGGGGTTGATGGGTACAAGTACGCCGACAGATTCATCAAGCTCGCTCAAATGTCCATTAGAGCAATAAAATATTATGATGAGGCATGTGTTGAGGCGCTCGGGATAAGAGAGGAAGTGGAAGGACTGTTTGAAAGGATAGGATGGAAGAACTTTCTCACGCTTAGAGAGCCGACTTATGAGTCATTGGTCATGGAGTTCTTGAGCACCTTAGAAGATGCAATATTTGGTGATAACGATAGACGAAATGGGATCGATTCAGCACTGGAACCAAGACCGATTTCTGTATTTGTGGGAAATTAATAGGATTTTTCATACAGAGGAAGAGCCAGACGTGACCGAACATGATAATCTAAGTGCTTGGGAATTTTTGGATAAAGATTGCAGGAGTTAATGAGTATGACAGGCCAAAGATACAACCCATGTCGCTCGAAGGCATCCTTGATTAGGAATCCGGTGTTCCGTTATGTGCAACGGGTTCTATCTCAAACGGTATACGCTAGGCATGAAATTGGAGTCATAGAGAAGATGAACTAATAGTCATGTCTAAGATGGCCAAGGAGTGTGAAGCCAACTTTGCGGAGTCTCTAACTTATCGGTTTGGCGGCAAAGAGCACCTGTTAAGAATATCCAAATAGGTGGATTAATAACCCCTATTGCTCAGCATTTCGGTATGGTCGATTTTGGTGAACCAATTGAGGGCGAGACTCGGTTAGATTTGGGGTCCTTGATGCGATCAAGGATGATTGTAAGAAAGAAAGGAGTCCTATGCCTTAAGCTCGAAGATGATAATGCATTTCCACTTCCAAAGCCGGAGCTTATAGGGGTACTTAGTGATAATTTGAGGAACTGGCAATTATCCTCGCAAGCCCATAGAGATTGGATGAGCACACTTGACGATGCCCCGTAAAGAGAGAAGAGAAGAAGAGATGTGCCGGAGTCATCAAAAAGAAATGACACAGAGGAGAGAGAAGTCAAGAGGAACCATCTATGGGACATCAAGAGGAACCACCGGCTAGAGAACTCCGCCCGAAGACAAATCGTGCAAACATATCAAAGGAGGACTCGATTTACAAAATTTGACAAGGGGAGTGGAACGACTTAACTTGAGGATGACGGGAGTCGAAGAGCGTCAAGAGAGAATCGAGACTATGCTTTTGGAGCAAGCTAGGATGCAAGAAGCCATGTATAATTGGCATTTGAGTCAAGGACATTTCCCGCCATACCAACCACCACAATGATGAAGTTGATCGTGAGAATTCCAGAGTACCTTGTGGTGGTACTTCCTTTGTTTTACCATTCTATATTTGTCGTGATATTTCTCCTTGTGAGTTTATTGATCAGTAGACTGTTGATTATCTCTTCTTTAACTGATTTTCGATTTGTGGGTTGTATGGATTTGATATTTGACTTCACTTATTTTTAATTGTGGTTGAATTGTTGATCTTTAAGTTAAATTTGATTGAGTGAATGTTATTTGGAAGAATTGAGCATGTGAACTGGGTGATCATAGTCAGGACTTTTCATGAGTGAAATTGGTGATCTTGTGATTTGAATTGGAGGTTGAATCAAGTTAGGGTGTGATTTAGTCATTGTAGCATGTACTTTTGTGGGAACTTGGTTTATGAGAGCATGTGTCTACCATAAATAACAAGGGACTTTTGAGCCATAAATGGGTATTCATTTAACCCGATGATGTTCTTGTGTGTGATGTCGTCCATGTGGTCATGATCTAGAACTTGCCCTTGGTCCGATTTGAAGCTTGTCTAGGTCTAATTTGTTGAAAGGGATAAGAGGCATTTTCTTTGTAAGAATTAAGTTACTTAGCCAAATTGTATCCCCACCAAATTGATGAATTCCATAGTTAGCCCATTTGAGCTTTGAATCCTATTTTCTTTGGCTAGCCATGTTAAATTCAAACCATTTTGTCTATCTTAATGAGCTTTTGTCCCTATGATTGGTGGAGCATGAATTGTTGACAAGAAACGGTGAAAGTAAGTGATAGGTGTTCTTCCAATTTTGATAGATTTCATTTACCCAAGTGTAATAGCTGCTAGAATTGATCATCCAAGTTGTAATAGACTCCATCAAGGTGACTTCTACCATTTATATCAAGTTTTGTTTATTGATTTCAGCATGTTCATGTTTTCCCTTTACTCAATGTTCATGGGTTACTTTCCATTAGCCATGATTGGCTAAATTTCTTATGTGCTTGGGTGCAATGATCCCTAGATAAGTTGATTTTGGTGAATTGATGATTGGGTGTTCATTTGTTGAGGTGATTAATTGTCTTAATGATGCTTTGTATGATTTAATTGCTTGGGTGAGCTTTGATCTTGTGTTTATTGATTTAATTGATGCAAGGATACTTGGTTGATTGAATGGATGCATAAGTGTTAGGTTTGCTAAAGTGATTGAAGTGGATATTTGGTTAACACAAAGATACTTGGTTGATTAATTAGAACCTCATTAAGGTACATTGATTACTTGTTGTTGCTTGTAATTAGTGAGGGGTGAGAGTGCCGTCTCTTACATTCCTACGTGCTCAATCGATCATTTCAACCTAGGCTTATCAAGTACGGTTTTATTTGAATTAATTGTTGGTTATCCCTATGATCCCTCTTTGAATGAACACTTGATTGTTGATGATCCGAAATTGACGAAGTTTTTGGTGATTTGCACCCGAGCACTACTATCTCATCTTTGGTGCTTGTTGCTTTGTGTTTTGTTTCATTTCTTGTTGAATTTGTGTTGTTCTTTTGTTGTTTTTCTTTTGCAATCTTGACTAGCCACTATAATTCTATGGAAACGTATGTTTTCGAGGCTCCATTGTACTCCTAGTCCCTTGGGTTCGATATTTGTTTGGTCGAAAATACTTGTTGCTAAAATAGAACGATCATTTAACCTTTGAAATTTCTTTCCTCGTCTGCTTTCTTATTTTCGAATTAGCAGATGGGGTAATTAATTCCTTAGGTTTCAGTGACTAAATCTAGTTTCTATCTTTGGTTTAGTTGCTTTGACAAAGACTCTAAGTTTTATTGGATCATTTTTCTTACTCCTATCAAAACCTAATCCAGCTTTTATCACTAGACTTTTGTGAAGAATTGAAAATTTTATCTATTGTGATTTGGGAGTTATTTAGAAGTCCTAACTTGAGATTTAATTCTCTGTTAGTCTTCTTGTAACTCTCATTCTCGGAATAGATATTTGAAAATTTTACTTTCAAAGAACTCAATTCTTGTTCTAACTTATCTGTCTTATCGTACAAGGAACTAGTGATCATCTCACCGACATTCCCCTTGAATGTACAAATCTGGTTTCTCACTTTCCTTAGTTTGATTGACCTTAGTTAGATCAGTAATTTGATTCTTTAAATTAAAATTTTCAGTCTCTATCTGTTTATAAGCGAGATAGAGTTGTTTCCAAGTCTTTCAAAAGTTTATCAATAAGACTGACTGGCCGATAAGGTATCACAATCATTATCCGAGGATGAATAGTAATGTACCTCTTTTGCCATCGATGAGGATGAGGATGAAGATGTCTCATGAACTTCTTCTTTCTCGGCTAGAAGAGCTCTCCGATCAGCATATCTTCTATCTCTTTTCTTCCTCTTTTCTTCTCTCTCTCTCTGGGAGTGAGTTGAGGACAATCATAACCGTAGTGACCAGGCTTGTTTCATGTATAACATATATCTCCTCCGTCTCTGCTTTTGGACTACTATCTCCTCGTCTGATAGGTGACTTATGACTCCTTGACCGATCCTTCTTTCTATCATTGTCGAACTCTTTTCATCTCCTCGTCTCGATCTATAGTTCCTTCGACCCGACTTTGCCTCTCTTGTTTCTTTTGTACTTCATCTTCAATCTTTCATATCTTTTCAATAGAAGAGTCATTTCCTCCTTCATAGACAAATCGATGCCTTGGAGACCTTTTCGATTCATCTTGATGAACAAATGCTACAGCTCTTTTCCCGATGTTGAAGATTCTCGCTTCATCTTCTTCATCTTCAATTTGGATGTCATATTCTAATGCCTTTAGATGAGAAAACAAAGTGTGATGTGAAGTTGAGGGATGATTTTGAGTAGCTTTAATATTAGTTTTTTCTCTCCATCTTTTGCTTAATGACCTCAGACTTTATTATTGATTTCTTTCTCTGTATATGTTTTTCCCAAATCACCGCCTTGTTCAATAGATTTGTCACCTAACATCCAGCTTGATCAATAGACTCTCCTTCTTTCATCTTGAAAGTGTCAAAAACATGAAGAACAGATTGTAATTTGTTTTCTTTAACCTGCTCTGCATCCTTCACAGATTCCAGCAAAGAGTCTCCCACATTTCCTTGGCAATCTTGCATCTTTTAACCTTTTCTATCCAATCCTTGCTCAATGTTTCAATAATTTCAGTTCTTGCAACTTGATCCAAATTATGAATCTTCCTTTCATCACTAGTGAGTTCTGAGCTTTTCTTTTCTTGCCTCACTCTTGTTTCAAGAATTGTAGTACCATCGCTTGTGCCACCATGATAAAACTTGATAGGTCCTTCCTCAAGAACCTCCTCCATTCTGTCATGAATTGCTTTGAGATGGTTCTCCATTCTAAACTTCCAAGTAGTCATATTCTTCTATTGAAAAATCAAAGTGCACTCGGATTTCTTGCTCTTAACGAAGACATGGTGAAACAAAACCACAATACTTACAAGATCTTGTTAGTAAAACTGTTAGTGAAACAAGGATAATACAGATAATCAAGAACAAATTTCAGATCTTAGTTATGACCTAAAATCAATATCGTAATGACTTAACACTTTGCTCTCCGATACCACTTGTTGGTCCCGATTGGTTGAGTTGATTAAAACTTTGAATTAACCTTCTAGGACAAAATCTAGAAGGGGGTTGAATAGATTTTGTAGATTTTTCAAATCTCTCAAAATATATTCAATGTACCAGATGTACACAAATAAAAAAATATTAATCTCAACTTCAACAAGATCAAAAGCAAACCGATAATTTTAGTTTTAACGAAAATCCTGAAATTAATCTGTGATTGACAAACCGAGAATAGTAAAGAAACAAATAGGTAAATCAAAGCAATAAAGAACACAAAGTATTTATAGTGGTTCGGATTATAACATCCTACATCCACTCTCCTTCTTCAACCTTGAAGAAGGGTCTTCACTTACCGACTTTCTTCCTTCTTGCTTTCTTACTTACAATCGTGAATCTTTAGCCTTACAACAAATTCTTCCTAATTTCAATATCTATGGCTTGAAGATGTTCTCGAAAAGTGTTCTACAAACACTAAATTGAAAAACGTATAAAACGCTTGTGAATGTGTACAATATTTGTGGCTCGTGAATACGAGAATGTGTATAATGGTGAATGCACAAATATCAAGTATATTTCTAAACTAATTTCTATCCCTATTTATAGAGATCTTCCTTTGGTAGTTGTAAATTCCTTGAATTGCTTTTGGTCAGCTTATAACAAGTATAACCGAATCTTGTAACTTTCTCTTGGTTAGTTGAAACCGCTTCTTGAAACTTGTGTAAAATTTCTCTAACACTTCATCGTCTGCTACTTGCCTCACCCTGTCTTCGTCTTCATTCCTTGTCTGGGTGTTTGTTTATCGTATTGAATCTTAACTGTCTTCTAAGTGTTGTCCTAGTCTCGTATCTCGGTCCCCATCTCGATTTCCTGTCCTCATCTTAGGTTTGTCCTAGTCGATATCTTGACCTCGTCGACTTCTTATACTTAGTTTTTATTTTCAAACACTTACTTCAAATTGCCTATACATAATGCTCAAATTTGGTCATCCTATATTACACTTTTTAACACATCAAAACTAAATACAACTTTCTTTACCTAACATAATTTATTAATTATTTAGTGTTAATTTTTGTAATTGTTAGGTGTATTTTGATTATTAGTAATTATTTAGGAAAATTAATAGTATAAGATTATTATATAATTATTTAGTGTTAATTAATTAGTAATTATGTAATTATATAATTTTGATTATTAATATTATTATAATTTTAATTTAATTGCTATAATTTATATATTTGTAGATGTGTACGTTTATTGAAAAAGATTCGAGCCGGGAGTATAATTTCATAGCCACCACTATCACCGTAAATATTCTTTTTGTAATTAATTATTATTTAAATATGGTTTTAATTTAATTATAATAATTATTTGATTTAAAATTATTTTGCATGCATGATATAATAATAATTTATATATATGGTGATCGATGTTCGATCAAATTTTGTATGATAGTTCAATTATAATATTAATTTTAAAAATCGAATCGATGTTCGATTCAAGTTGATGTTGGAGTTGAGGGTTAATGAATTGTTTGGTATTGTTTGGTCAGTAGAATGTAATAATTATGTGTGTTTCATTTGCATGTTATATATATGATGAATTATTTATTATTGAATAGTGTACTAATGTGGTTTTATTTAATTATTGTTACGAGATGAGCGGACCGTCTAGATCGAGGGGACCATCCGGGGTCCAGAGGAGCTGGGTCGAGCGGACTGCGTCTGGGTCCAGGGGACCATCTGGGTCCAGGAGTCAAGATGCCGTGGTACCATTACGTACCCTTTTCGTGAGGATGAGGACGAGGCCGCCGGCCCCGAGGCCTATGAGGATCATCCTCCGGCTCCAGCGGGGGGTCCTGGATATATGGATCTACCGGCACGTAAGTTAAATACTTGTGAATAATAAACTATGTCATATTTATATGTCTATTAATTTTGCGTGTTTATTCCCTTTTGCGAGGTTGATGTCATCGAATACGGTATTCGTGACTATTCGGGAGATTATGTCTCGACATATGGAGCCCTGCATTCACATTCCGGATGATATCTCCCGAGAGGTGTAGACGTCTTGGGAGACATTTCGTGTACATTATATTTTGTTATTCGCTATTTAATTTTGATTAATTTATAAACTTTAACGCTTATTAAGTATAATAATATTTTGTTTGGCAAAGAGCTACTAGGTGGGACCCTACCGTTACGAACTCAACGGAGGTGTATGAGCTATTCGCTCGTAGGGCGAGATAGATACACTCGATATGCCGAACAACGTGAAAACGTTGTGGTTCACCAACCACCGTAGGCCTGGATGGGATGACGCCGTCTTCAATGGACTGCTCGCTTCATCGGGATAGAGAAGACATGAGAGCAAAAGCGAGCGGTCGCATTTAATCGAATGTCGGAGCTCGGAGGCCGGGTACCGCATCTCCCGCCATAGGGGCGGATCCCGTGGATCACCGAGTATGCATATGACTTTGTAAGTATGTTTTTAATGCTAGTTCAATATTTTAATTAAATACGTGGTTCTAATTAAATAAATACGTAAGAGGAAGCATGGATGGCCCCCTCGAACTCGGGACATAGTGCGGCATTACCACAACCGTGGTGACGGGAGTACACCTACGGCTATTAGTGACACACTTGTAAGTATTTTCATTTTATATTATGTAATAATTTATAATAAAATTTTATATATATATATATGTCTATTTTTGTAATCTAAAATTTTAATTGTCGAAATATTCGTGACAAAGCATGAAGTACAAGAGGTGGCCTCCCGTGATGCCCTCTCGAGGGGTCGAGCTCGAACCCCAACCCGACTTATCCCAGATCTATGTCAATGCCGTGGGAAAACAACACGGGAGGGTTCGAGGTCTTGGTCACTGGTAAGTCCAGACGCATCCCCTCCGGCTCCCGCTCATCGAGTGCTCCTATTGGCACCTACAGCCAAGCCGATGTCGACCGCCCGCTCCAAAAGGAGCGTGAGAGATCGTAGAAATAAATAGAAGAGGTGCAGGCGGAGATGGCGCGAAGAGACGCAGCTTTGAGAGCGGATATGCAACGTCAATTCCAAGAGTAGATGCAGGGGTTCCCGAGTTCCTCACCTGGTGGTGGTAATCCACCAACCGGTCCGAGTGGTTCTCGATCACTCATCTCGTGGGTCTCGAGGCGCCGAGTTCATTAATTATGTTTAAAACTATGAATTTTCTGAATGTTGATTGATTAAGATGATGAATTTTAATTGTTTAAAGTATGAATTTTAATTCATGAAGAGTGCATATATAAACACATGATAATTTAGTTGACAACTTAATTGAATATATATATGTAATAATAATAACAATTATAGAAATGATAATATATATGTGTATTAATAATAATAACAATTATAAATGATAATATATAGTGAATATATAATACAATTTAATTGAATATATATGTGATAATAATAATAATAATTATAAACATGATAATATATATAATAATAACAATAATAAATGATAATATGTATATAGTGAATTATAGGATACAATTTAATTGAATATATACAATATTAATAATTATAAAATAATAATATATATGCTAAATATAGTATATAATTTAATTGAATATTAGTATATAAACATGATAATATAGTTATATGTGATAATAATAAATATTATAAAATAATAATATATATAGTAAATATATATATATATATATATATATATATATATATATATATATATATAATTGAATATATATGTTATAATAATAAAAATTTAAAAATGATATAATTTAATTAAATATATATAGTAGATAATTCAATTAAATATATAGTATACAATTTAATTAAATATATAGTATACAATTTAATTATAAATTAAATATATAAATTATTGAACATAATATGATATTAATATATTTAAAAGCAAAATCATATTGAATGATTAGCTTTGCCCAAACGCTAAAGCACCTAAGCCTCTCCTCCTATTCTCTCGGAGGTCGCGGGTTCGATTCCCCTCCACGCGGAATAAAAAGGGCGCCCAGCCCCCTCCTCTCGGCCGGCCGGGCGCGGGTTCGATCCCCGGCCGCAATTTTTTTATTAGGTTCGACATTAGCGAGGGGCGAGACGAGGGGCCGCCTCGCCGGTTGGCCCTCGCCATTCCCTCGCCACTGGCCTCGCCGAAGCCTCGCCTAAACCCTCGCCAACACGCCTCGCTAAATCCTCGCCCAATTGCCCTCGCCAAAGCCCTCGCCCAGGTGCCCTCGGTAATTCCCTCGGCAACCGCCCTCGTAAAATTCCTCGGCAATTAGCGAGGGCAGCTGCCCTCGTTAATTAGCGAGGGCCGGGCCGAGGGATGTGGTTAGCGATGACGCTTTTGGCGAGGGCAACTTCCTCGTTAAAGCCCTCGCCTAACTCCTCCCCCTCGTTAAATCCCTCGCTAAAACCATTTATTTTTGTGGTGAATTTCCAAAGCGATCTTCTCCCACCGCTCAACATCATTGGGCATGGACTGATATTAGAGCATTCTCAAAGGCCCTGTCCTCCTTCCATGTTCAATCTGAATTAATAAATGATTTTTCGAATGCAACATCATCCTTCTAAAACCAGGATTGGCTGATGAATTTCCAATTTGTATTCATATTTTAGGCAACTGAAAAACATTGGTGAAGACAAGAGATGGACTCAAAAATTATCTAGCTAGTTTCAAGAGCTCATCAACTATTATAAAAGTAAAGAGTATATATTAGAAACCAGAAAAAAGAAGTGAAAATGGGGGATTCAAAATGAATAGGTGTAAAATTAGATAAACAAAAAGAAAAGAATAGTACGAAACAAGTAGAATAGAGTAAGATTTAGTACAAACTTATTCGGCAGATAAAAAGAAAAATTGATCATTTAAAGTGAACATAACCATAAAACAAAATAACTATATGGCACTGCTGACTCATTGTTGTTTACGCATTACCTATCAAATATAAGAAAGTAAAGTGTAAATTGAACATTTAATAGAATATCATATATAATTATACGCAAAAACACATACCTGATAATGACTTAGAGGTTCCAGTTGTGACAAGGCAATTGTAAATGTATAAGTCCAACCTGCCATAAATCTTTAATAAATAGAGCAATCCAAAATATAAACAACCAAAAACTAAAAAAACACATTTATTAAATGAATACTAAATCAAGAAATTACATGTATCAGTACCTGATAGGATGAATCTGAAACTTTTTCTTCTTCAACAGCATTAGTCTCCATTCCACAGGCGCATATAGATCTGATTAGATTTTAACTCTCACAAATCAAGGCAGTATCTAGAAAGAGCTTCAAATTGTTACCACAAATCAAGGTGCATATGAATAGTTATGGGACCAAAATTTTTTTCTCCTTATATATATATATATGTATATATATATATATAAGGAGAAAAAAATTTTGGTCCCATAACTTATTGAGTGTCCAGTTTTGGTCCCAAAATAGTTGTCTCTCCAATTTTGGTCCCATAACTATTCATTTTGTCCAATTTTGGTCCCATTTTCGCCGGAAAATAAAAACGACGCTGCTTTATGACACGTGACATGCTCATGCCGACGAAAATTGGGGATTTCCGATCTGAAAGCAGACGTGGACGCCGACTAAGTTATTTTTTATATTTTGATTTTTTTAAACAAAATTTAAACACATGGCATTACAACTAATAAAAATTAAATCAAAATTGAAATAAAAAATGCTGACTAATCACTCAACAATTAAATTTAAAACAAAACATAAATAAAATAAAATAAAAACAAACTAATACAAATAAAATTAAAACAAAAAATTAACAAATAAAAAATTAGAATATAGAAGAATATGTATTCTTCTTCTTCCCCAAATCGCAAATCGCGAAGGTCGCCGATTTCCCCAAAAATTTCCAAATTGTGAGCCCAACTCATCTTGGGAAGATGTATTTTTCTTTTAATTTTGTCCCTCTTTGATGTGGGGGCAGCGATGGCCGGGTACGGCGGCGTCGAGGTGGGGGCACAACAAAGACGAAGTTTTTGGATCTAGGGTTTTCGATATACAAACACACGTTTTTAGATCTCGTGGTCATTTCTCGCAACGCGCGCAGCGCGGCATCTTCATGACGGGAGGAAGAAGGTGGTGGATTTGAGGAGTTGAAGATGGTGGTATTACGGTTGGAGACGGTTGTGAGTTTCGCACCCTCTTCCTTATAATTTGGGAGTTTTTGCAGAAATAGAAGAAGACGTTTCACAAATAGATGATGTTCTTTGATGAACAAATTTTTTTTTTTGTTCTTTAACAATTGTATTTAGCTTCTGTATGTGAAACTATTTTGGGGAAGACGACGGTGGTTTGTGGGGTGGGGATATTAATTCCTTAATGGTTTTTTTTTTTTTAAATTCGTTTCTTCTGTGAATTTTAGAAAATAAAATTTAAATTTGTTTATGTGCTAAAAGTTGAATTAAAAAAATTTATTCAAATTCATCCTAGGTGTAATTAAAAATTGAATTAAAAAAATTCAAAACATAAAAAAAAAGTCACCGTCCACGTCGCCTTTCAGATCGGAAATCCCCAATTTTCGCCGGCATGCACATGTCACATGTCATAAAACGACGTCGATTTCGATTTTCCGCGAAAATGGGACCAAAATTGGACAGCAACTATTTTGGGACCAAAATTGGACACTCAATAAGTTATGGGACCAAAAAAATTTTTCTCTATATATAAGTATCGTCAAGATTTAATTAGAAATCAAACATTAGGTTAAACAAATCAAATGAGATTAAAAAACAATAGGAAAAAATAATGCCTACAATTCAAAAGCAAAAATGAGATGTACCGTCACAAGGATTTGAAAACTTGAGGGCATGAGTGTTTCGTGAAATATGGATATGAACATTCTAGAAGCTATTCGAGACTTAAAAACACGATTGAGTAGCTGAATTTGGAAACACCTTCGATCGAATGGGGATCAAATCAAACGACAATAAAATTCAAAAAAAAAAAAAAGAAGATGTACCTTTAGAATTGGGCGTCTTTCATCCTTTTAGATCCGAAATTTTTGAAGAGAGGCGCTGGCGTGTTTAGACTTTAGGGTTTTTGTGCCTCCTTTTATAGAGAGCAAGCCATAGGAAGAAATCACATATAGGACTACATCCTTACAATGGACTCGCGAACACCGGATACACTCCCATGTCACGCATCACTTTTGTCTTTTAACTGATCCTTTTCTATTTATATTCCTTTATAGGGAGGCAATTCGAGGCATGTTGCTAATTTTGATTATACTAGTTAGTTAACACGTGTGTTTCACGTTGTATATACGTTGGTGACGAATTTGGATCAAGTAGAGGCCTTTCACCGGAAGTCACGATGATTTTGCTCTAGAATCGATGCAATCCCTCCTTAAAAATTCAATCTATAGAATCTATCACATCCCCATCATCCACTATGTAATCAATTCGATCGAAAGTAACCGAAGAGACCTATATGTTATTTCATATGAAAAGTCGATTATTTAATGACTCGGAATTAAAAAGGAGAATACAAGAAAAGACCAGGATTATTAAGAATATGGATCAAATTGAGCAAAATAAAAGGTGGTAGGGATAAAAGGGTCCAAAAATATTTCCAAACCCCTAGCAATTTATATATTAGTATAGATAGATAGATAGATAGATAGATAGATAGATAGATAGATAGATAGATAGATAGATAGATAGATAGATAGATAGATAGATAGATAGATAGATAGATAGATAGATAGATAGATAGATAGATAGATAGATAGATAGATAGATAGATAGATAGATAGATTGTGTGCTGATGACAAATTTGAAATCATATTTTTTGTTATCCTCCAACTTATATAGGGATGCAGTTGGAAATAGATATCGCTTACATCACATCGAAACAATTAAAACCGCAATGCGGATCGAGACAAGAAGATTCTTTTGCCATTCCTTTTTAATTGCAGTTGAAGCATAACACATTATGATGAAAAAAGTTGAATCGAGTCAATTGATATTGCAAAAGTTGGAAAAATAGATTTCAGTTTCTCATCTATAATAGGCGGCTTGTTCAATAATTAAAATTGTGTTTTATCGAGCTAATTTTGCATGAAAATTGTGTGACGTAATTATACAATGAGAGTATAATTAGAAGATTCTAGATGCTTCGACTATCTAATTTTGTTAACAAAAATGAGAAATCTGAATTGAGTCCAAGTGTTTAATTTAACAAAACAAAACTCTAGATACCATTATTTTGGTCGTGTAGGTATCACAAAAATATTTAGACTAAAAACATATTCACAGACATATGAAACAATTTATTCCTTTAAAAATGTCGGCGATGACTTGGAATGCTTTAATAAAAATAATCCCACGAGAGAAACTTGAAGCATCCATGAAAATAACGACATTAATTTAGTTGTCAACTTTTTAATCAATAAGGAGCAAATGTGAAACATTTATTCGTTGATGTAGTGTGTTTCACAAAATTTGAATGAACTGTTATACGTGTGACACGACCACATTTTGACAACTCAATTAAAAACACTGATTTCACAAGAAGAATGAGTTTTGAATAATTTTATAAGAAATGACTCGTGCGCACGTGCGACCTTTTTTTTTTCTTTTCAAATGCTTTAACAAAGAGACAATGAACACTTCAAAACGTGACAAAAAGAACACATTACATTATATATATAAAATATTATAAAATACAACTCAAAATACACGCCTACGGTTTGACCCAACAAAGTCATCATCTATATACACAAAGAACTCAAAACCCCGCAGAGCCGCACAAATTGTCCAAAGAAACTATAGTGTCACGTATCATCGATTACCTACAATGCATAAACCGAGTGAGATTTATAAATCTCAAGAAGCGTAAATTATGCATGATGTGATGTTCACCAAAAACCTCCCAATGCACAAAGCACTCTCTTTAAAATCATCAATTTATTTATGAAACACTCGTTAGGGGTCCCGACTCACTACTATGCATCGACATGAGCTCATTATAAACATATCATATGAGACAGCTGGCCACTCTAGGTAGCATACGCCAGGTTCTCCCCGGTCGCCTTAACTCCTAGGTCGCCCTTCCGCTGACGGTGGCCCACACTAGGTAGCATACGCCGCTTCCTCCGGTCGCCCGAACTCCTAGGTCGCCCCTTCCGTTGTCACACATCATCATACACGACGGTGGCCTACTCTAGGTAGCATACGCCAGTTCTCCCCGGTCGCCTTAACTCCTAGGTCGCCCTTCCGCCGACGGTGGCCCACTCTAGGTAGCATACGCCGGCTTTTCTCTGGTTGCCTTAACTCCTAGGTCGCCCATTCCGCTAACGGTGGCCCACTCTAGGTAGCATACGCCGATTCTCTCTCGGTCGCCTTAACTTCTAGGTCGCCCTTCCGTTTTCACACATCATCATACGAGACGGTGGCCTACTCTAGGTAGCATACGCCAGTTCTCCCCGGTCGCCTTAACTCCTAGGTCGCCCTTCCGTTCTCGATGTATAACCAAGTGGTCAAATGCTTCAAATATAATTTCATGTTAATGCATGATATGCATGATGCAATGCAGCATATACACACAAGTAGAATCACATGCTCATAACTTCATTTCCATTTTTGCAATAATTATATAAATTCACAAATTCATTTCACGATAATCATTGAACTCACAGTTCATTCTCGCAACAATTGAATTCGGTGGCCCACTCTAGGTAGCATACGCCGATTCTCTCTCGGTCGCCTTAACTCCTAGGTCGCCCCTTCCGTTCTCACATTGAAATCCCCTAATTCATTTCTAACCACTCGCCTAATTCATTTCTACTCACAACTCACCAATTCAATCACCCTATCCATTTCTATAAAAATCACCGAACTCATAAGTTCCTTTCACAATAATCTTGGAACTCACAGTTCAATTCAACAAAGAATCGAACTCGGAGGTTCGATTCAACAACAATTGAACTCACGGGTTCAATTCACGATAGTCACCGAACTCAAATATTTAATTTCACATAAAATATTGAGCTCTGCTCTTTCACAATAACCATTGAATATCAATCAAATATCACAATTAACGTAATATTCAGATATCATCAATTAAACATTAATAGTACTTCACAAAATACTATATTTATGCATTGTAGGTGCAAATGAATTTCTACTTACCTCAAGTCCGCAAAATGTTGATAAATCAAACCCTAAACCCTTTTTATCGCTTTTCACTATCAAATAAGAATAATTATTAATGATTTGAGGATAGGATTTTGTTCTACTCATCACGAGCTTCAAAACGGTATAAAATTTGTCAATTGACGGAAGTCGAATACTTACCAATATGTTTCGGGATGTTGCACAACGTAACTCTCTCTCTCCTCTCTCTCTCTCTGTGCCTCTCTACGTGCGTGTGTTATGCTGAAGTTTTCTAATTGATATTTGATAAGAATATATACATATTTATTTCAACCGCCTAAGTTGAGTTACTTCACAGGTAAGTTTATATTATTTATTATTATTATTTTTTTCCTTTTCCTTATCTAAACATTCTGATATACTATATATATATATATATATATATATATATATATATTATAATTAGTTATTTCTATAATTTCACCTATTTATGTATATATACATCCTCTATTTTAATTAATACTAATAATACAAAATGATCTACATTTAATTATACTATCAATAATCAAATAAATTGCATTGGTATTCACACACCTTTAAAATCCAATCACTTATAAATTAATTTTCTCACCACTAAACATATAAAGACATGTGTAATTAATTAATTTAATATTTAAAAGCTCAATAAAATAATGCAAGATAAAATAATTCAAAATTACAAGTAGCACTTAATTAATTAAAAATGCACTCAATGTATGAAATATATTAATCAATGAGTAGTGAGAAACTCGAGTATCACAATTATAATTATTAATTTTCACGTTAACACTAGAGGTAGTAACAATTGAGTAGTACAAAAAGAATTAAATAAATCTTATAATAGAGTTAATTATTGTCTCACCACTAAGTAGGTAAAAACATATATTTAATACAATATTTAAAACAAGATAAATTAGTACGAGATTACAAGTAGTACATAAATAAATAATTATATGAAGTATATTGACTTATGAGTAGTTGACACTTAATTTATTTATATTACTTTAGATTTAACAATTTAGGTAGAAGTTTATAACTAATAATTCAATAAAATATCATATATTTCAAACTTAAGGAGTAAAATGAAAAGAATTATAAATAAATAACGTGTCACTCATATAAGTTAATAAAAATGAGTAAATTTTATTGGTAAATATCTAATGAGAGATGCGGATATCACAACGTGGCTAATAATTTTTATAATTTATTATTAAAATTTATGTGATCAAAATATTCTAAATGCATATGCGTAGAATACAGATACATGGAGGAATGACTTATTTATATGAAAATTTAACAAATGAAAAATTACAAATAATTAAATTAACAATCTTTTAGTAAAATAAGTAACCTAATGATCGAATAGTATATATATATATATATATATATATATATATATATATATATATATATATATATATATATATATATATATATATATATATATATATATAAATATAACAGGCTCTGTGCCTCAAGTCATTTGGTACTTAGTTGTTTAAAAAGTATAAATTTATAATGTAAAAAAGAATGATTAAATGATAATCGATAATTCCAAATACGACACTTTCTAAGATAATTCAGTTGAGGATACTAATTTTAATTATTTTTCTTTATTGCATATTTTTTATCAGATATTATTCCCATCATTCAGTTTGCTGATATTGATGGAAATAGACTATACTTGGTTATATTAAATGATGGGAGAAAGACGCTTGTTTCAATTACTAATATTTATTTCATTTCATTCTAAAAATAATTTGCAAGTTGTTTTCCAATTTATAATAGCTCAAGCATGATTACCAACTTAAATTGTGACCAAGTTTAGTTGGCTACAATTCTCTACAATTCTTAATTCCCATGTACACTAATTCTAGGATTTTTTTTTGTTTCTATTTCAGATATATATTTTTTTCTATTCTAATTCTAGATATTATATATATATATATATATATATATATATATATATATATATTCTATTACAAAATAAAGGAAGAGCTCGGTGAATAACACTATTTTATAAGGTAATCATTACCCATTATGATTAATTTTTTTCTTATCTACAATCATTTATGGGTTAATGACTCCTAGATACAATACAGTAGATGAAAATTACTAATAGATACAATGTTTTAAAAAACACAACCCACTACAATCTATACCCATTTTACCCCTAATATGATAAAACTCACTCACACGTCTCTCTCTCACATTATTTCTCCGACTCTCCCACGTTCTCTCTCTCTCAACCGCCCACCCCCTCTCTTTCTCTCCCATCTCTGCCTTCCCCGAGCCACCGCCTCCACCTCGGCCACCGCGACCAGCAACGCCCCATCCCCTAGCCCCCAAGACGGCAGCCACACCACCCCCACCGAACCAGGCGACGTGAATCGCGACTCTTCGACGTCGCCGCCGCTCACCCCCACCGAACCAGCGACGGCGCATACCACCGAACCAAACTCCGACCACCCACGAAGACGAAGACTCGCCTTTCGTGCCACCACCGACGAAGGCTTCGACGCCGCTGCCGCCACCCCCACCGAACCAGACTCCGGACCACCGACGGCGGATCTCGTGCTCCACCGCGACAGATCTGTGGGAGATGGCGGTGATGCGGCGACGGCGCTTGATCTGTGGGAGACGGCGGTGACGGCAATGATGCGGCGACCGACGGCGGCGGATCTATTGAATCCGGGTTTGTTGTTTATAGTTTTGTGTTGTATTTTTTTAATTTTTTTCTCGGGAATTCGATCTGGGATTTTTATTTTCTGGTTCTTGAGTTTTTGTTCTTGTATTTTGTTGTATACAATGACTTCGATTTGGGATTTTTTTATTTTCTGGTTCTGGAGTTTTTGTTATCTGTATTTCCTTGTATACAAGGACTCGATAATGTGCAGATTTCGATCACGGGAATTTTTGTTTTCTCGGTTCTTTGAGTTTTTATTCTTGTATTTATTTTGTTGTATACAATGACTTCGATTTGGGATTTTTATTTTCTGGTTCTTGAGTTTTTGTTATCGTATTTCCTTGTATACAAGGACTGATAATGTGCAGATTTCGATCCGGGAATTTTTATTTTCTGGTTCTTGAGTTTTTGTTACTCTATCTTTGTTGTATAGAACGATTGATAATGTGTGCATTTTCTCGCACATGTGCAGAGTTTTGGTTTTTTTTCTCGCACATGTGCGTAATTTTTTATTTTTTTGGCATAATTCTGGAATTATTTTTTTATTGTTGTGTGACGATTTTTGCACGATTTTTTTTTTTTTTTTGCGTCTTTTTAATTGTCTTCATATGTAGCCTCATATAGTATACAATTTTTTTGGATTAGAGAAGAAAGCCATTTTTATTTTCTCTAGATTTAATTTTGATATTTTGTTACTTGTAAGTTCGATGTGAAAGTTTTTTATTCTGGTTGTTTGTGTTTTTACGCACATGTGCGGATATTACTCGCACATGTGCGTAATTTTGCAAAAAGTGAGTATTGTAAAAATTCTCGAACCGTGAATTTTGTGGGAATAATTCGCAATTGTGAATTTTTTGTGGGAATGATTGTGGGAATTTTTTTGCGTTTCTTTGAATTTTTAATATTACTGAAAAAACGGTGACAAATTGAGATCGAAACAAACCGAAAATGGAAGAAAGGAAAAAAATGGCTTGAATCGTGAATCAAATTAAAATAAGTAACACACTATTCAATTAACACAAAAAGGTAACCGAATAGTTAGAAAGAGTTGTTAAGGAAAGGAAAAGGAAAAAGGAAAAAGACACTCAAATTATAAAAGGAAAAAGATAAACGTGTTTCAGGAAATGTCACATCAATTTCCTTAAGTTGCAGCTCTTGTTGACCGAGGGTTAATTTTGGAAAATATCACACTTTTTTTGTATCTCGTAGTCATTTATCAAAAAGTTGTATCTAGTTGTAAATAAGCTCTTAGGATTGTACTGGTTGTAACTCTCCCATCATTTATCCTCAATCATTTCCCTTTCACCACTAATAACAAGCTTCTTTTGTCTCATTCTTTCCAAAATTGGGTATGGAAAAAAACCAATTTCATTCTCATTCCCATTGAAGAGCTCGTAACAAGCACCCCTTAAGTTAATTTCAAAATTTTATATAAAATAGAGTATATTTATTTTAAATTATAGATTTGAGGTTTTGTAAGGTCATTTATATGCAATAGTGTATATTTATAAATTAACATCACAGTCCATAGTTACTAACAACAAACACAGTCACAAAATTGATTAATAAATTAACAGCATCCATATTTATAAATTTAAGTATATATTTATAAATTCAAGTATGTGAATGGAGCATTATCACTACATATTTCATAGAGTAATGGGGACAAATGGTGATTTAAACCTATGATTTTTAGGCTATAGATATTGGAGCTTTAACCACTTGAACTATGTCATTTTCCTACATTGGGTATGGAAAAATTGGGTATGGAAAAAACCAATTTCATTCTCATTCCCATTGAAGAGCTCGTAACAAGCACCCCTTAAGTTTATTTCAAAATTTTATATAAAATAGAGTATATTTATTTTAAATTATAGATTTGAGGTTTTGTAAGGTCATTTATATACAATAGTGTATATTTATAAATTAACATCACAGTCCATAGTTACTAACAACAAACACAGTCACAAAATTGATTAATAAATTAACAGCATCCATATTTATAAATTTAAGTATATATTTATAAATTCAAGTATGTGAATGGAGCATTATCACTACATATTTCATAGAGTAATGGGGACAAATGGTGATTTAAACCTATGATTTTTAGGCTATAGATATTGGAGCTTTAACCACTTGAACTATGTCATTTTCTTACATTTGATAATATTGATGCAGACATATCCAATAATTATAGAAATTGTTATTGAGAACATGCCATGTGAAGGTTGTATCAACTAGAACAATTGAAGATTGTAATAATTTCATAAGTTTGTTATTCCAATTTAAAAGTAATTCACCTTATATTAATTCTTTTGAAAGACCTTATGTTAATTCTCAGATATAGTACCAGATAAAGCAAGTTCATATATAAAATCATTTAATTTAATTTTTTTGTAAATTCTGTTTTGTTTTGTTTTGGTCAAACTTGTAAATTCTGTTTTGTTAATGCTCACATATTGTAGCTGAAGAAACAAGTCATTATCTGCACTTTACAAATATACAACCAGAATGCATTATTAACACACATAAATCATAACCAACTAAAACATATAGGGAAAATTAATTTCAATCAATTTACAATGGTGAATACTCAATACTCATGGTACAAGTGCTAAGTTATGAAAATAAAATAATTTTATATTAATTTTATAAAAATAAATTATTTTCGTGGATTAAATTTGATTTTTTTTTTTGTTTTTACAATGCATATTCGCCGAGATCCCTAGTGTTTCATATTCCGGTTTGGAATATTACTTGCTAGATGAGAGTGATGGATATGCCATTTCACAACTCTAACAATTTATCATGGAAATTTTGTATCTGATTGTCTACCAAAAATATATTTACAGATTTATGTTAAACTTATATTAGAACCGTTTCCAAATTAGACTTTAAAAAAAAATAGCAAATTAAATAGAAAAATCCAATGTTGATGCCATAAAAGTTTGCTTGTCAGTTTGTACTCTCATCATACTCATAAATCCTTCTCGTGATATATCTACAATTTTAATAGACATTTTTAAATCTTTATTGTCTCGTTTACTAGATTGACAATTCATTTGCCTATTATATATGGAATTTTCGACAGCTTTAATTATAGTTTTCCCTGTCTTTTCTATTCTTATGAGCCGGATTTTTTTATCAGTAAACTAAGAAATTTTATTGCAAAAAGAATAGGAAACATGGGATTAATTTTTCAATTAAAATACATATAAAATAATCATTTTCGAGCATGGTATTAAAAGTATAATCATTTACCCAAAATTTCTATTGAAAGGCCCCTTTCTTGGTCGCTCTTTTAATTAAAATTAACATTAACTTGATTTGTTGTATATATTTGTTGCTTCAATTTATGCTGAAGAGAAGAAACAGTGAGAGTATTGTTAATAGGTTTGAAATAGGTTTTTTTGGATTTTTGAAATAGGGTTTTTTTTTTTGGCAGTTGGTTAATTAAATGCTCTTTCGAAATTTAAATTGGCCTGTAGAACTGAACACTTTTATCACTAAAAACTAATTATTTTATTTATTTTTGGATATTATGATTTCAATTCTTCTAATAGTTATATTAGTAAAGTTAATTATATGTTGCAGTATCCAAAGAAAGCAGCTTTCAGAAAAAAAAAGGGCATATTTTTTCAGAAAACTCAAAAAGTTATATTTTCGCAGAAATGTACTTATAGCTTTCCAAAAACCTCAACAATGTTTCGATTTCGACTAAAAGTACTTATCATTCGAAGCCCGTTATGATTTTCATGTTAATTCACAATTAATTGGTCCTATTGCATTTTATTATTTGAGTTGATATTTTGAGTTTAAATTGCAGATTGTAGGCCAACTTTGAGTACAAATTGAGGATAGTTGTTTTATTCGAATTAATGGAGCAATTATATGGTTGGAAAGAGGGCTGAGAGATGGTCGTAATGCAAAAAGAATCGGGTCAAACGGATGTCGTATGAAGAAGTTATGCTCGAACGAAGTTGGGACGGCGAATCGATACACCCAAAACCGATACACCCATCGATGGTGACGTTACAAGAAATAAGAGATCGGTACGGAGCTTATCCTTGAGGACAAGGATGTTCTTTATGGGGCCAGGAATAATGTGAACTTAGCTAATAAACCTAGCAATTGAGTTGCCACGAATTCTGCATTTAGTCCTTTAACTTTTTGTATTGCCTATTACGGGCTATTTTGCAAGAGTTGTATTTTTCTATGAGTGGTTAGTTGAAGTTGTTAGGTGTTAGTTAGTTGGTTTGGTAGAATTGTTGTCTATATAACTAGTTGTATAAGCTCATTTGAGGTATATGAAAAATATAGCAAACTAGTTCTTGAAGAAAATTCTTGCTTTGTGAATTGATTCGAAAGCTTGCTAGCCTGAGCTAGAGCTTTGAATCAGGTTTCGTTGCTTGCCAACCTGAGTTGGGGCATCAAAATTATCGAGCCTAATTTGCGGTTCTCATCAATTGGTGCTTTCATTGAGAGGTGAAATAACGGTGAGAATCGCGCTTCAAATACTAAAGGATCAATGGCTAGCCTATCATTGAACCAAAAGAGAGTTCAAGAACATGGAAGATGGTGTGCGTCTTGAGTTATTGGAAACCAGGCTAGATCGGATGGAAATGACCGTTAGCAGTTAAAAGGAAGAGTCGAGTTCAATAGGAAAAGTTGTGGATCGATTGGAAAAGAAAATTTATTGGAAGCTTAGACACAAGAAACGCAGAAGTTCGTCGCGTTTACCATCGATTTCTGCGGCAATTCGAAGAGAATATCGAGGCGACATCGAGTTTGACAAAGATTGTTTTCGAATTGTGACCAAATTCATGTTGTGGGAAGAAGAAACTACCAGAAACCCTCCAATGGAAACTTGATTCGCAAGGATCCGATCACCGTCTCCTCAAAACAAATAGCGGTTCACCATATTTCACCTATTCTCCTTTCTTGGGCGACACTGTCTTGATCCATCACAAACTTCCTTCTTCCAGGATCTTAACATCCCAACCAAGATAACAAAGTTGTTGTCAAAATTATCACCCTCGTTGAGCCCATTAAGAAGGGAAATAAAATGGGTATTTTTGAAGGCCTATTTTCCAACCTTGAAATTATGCCATCATCTTATGGCTAATTGTACTCTTTGCTTATGGCAATGGAGTCTGCCTTCCACCCCAAGATTCTTGATTTGACCAAAGATGGCCTTATTGAGAAGATTGCTCAAGGTGTGTACATCGTTACTTCTCTATCAAGGTGCCAAAACTTTTAATTCATCGTGAGAAATTTTGAAAGATATCAAAATTCGGGCCAAAGCACAATTCGGGTTTTCGAATTGATTTTGAGAGCTTCGCGAAGGATGAGATTGTTGTTCTGAATGAGACTGTGAATAAAGAGACAATGATGGTTAAAGTGGAAGAATTTGCACAATTTTATTCAACTTTGGATGGCCAATTTTTCGCTTTCGATAGAGGAAAAATCATGTTTTCTTAAACGCTGCGTTACAAGAAATAAGAGATCGGTATGGAGCTTATCCTTGAGGACAAGGATGTTCTTTATGGGGCCGGGAATGATGTGAACTTAACCAACAAACCTAGCAATTGAGTTGCCACGAATTCTGCATTTAGTCCTTTAACTTTTGTATTGCCTATTATGGGCTATTTTGCAAGAGTTGTATTTTTCTATGAGTGGTTAGTTGAAGTTGTTAGGTGTTAGTTAGTTGGTTAGGTAGAATTGTTTTCTATATAACTAGTTGTATAAGCTCATTTGAGGTATATGAAAAATATAGCAAACTAGTTCTTGAAGTAAATTCTTGCTTTATGAATTGATTCGAAAGCTTGCTAGCGAGCTAGAGCTTTGAATCGGGTTTCGTTGCTTGCCAACTGATTGGAGTGAAATGATGCATGATTTTAGGGAGTATTTTAGTGCAAAAAGTGATCAAAAGTGTTAGATTTTGTGCCTAAATGTGTATAGTATCACTACTTTGCCTAAAAAGTATTACTTGTGAGATATTTGATATTTTTCATCCCGTTTTTAGGTAAATCGGTGGAATTTGGCCAAACCAAGAGTACCGGCATTCATAGGGTGAAGAGACGATCAAGGCGAGGCGAAAATGGGGGTCGGATGCGAGTCCGGGTCGAAAAATTCTCTGGACTCGACCTCTGGTCAAGGGTCGTGGCCTCGACCCGAGGTTGCCGGCCAAGTGATGAAATTCAAAAAAATTAGAGCAGCTTGACTCGAGGCTCGGCCCTCGAGTCGAGGGCTGGAGCTCGACTCGAGGTGGAGACAAATTGAAGAATCGCATTCGCGACTTAAGGAGCCTCGACTGAGGGCCCCAATCTCGAGTCGAGGGATGCCCAAATTTGAAAATTTATGTTTTAAGCCCATTTGAGCAGTAAAATGAGCATAATCTCCATAACCTTCATTAGAGCAGCTTATTTTACGCTTTTTGGGCGAATTTCCAAGTTCATAGCTTAATTCTCATTGTAGTTTGATTAGATTGTTAGTTTTAGATAGATTTTAATCATTTGTACCCTAGATTAACTTTTGATCCAATAGTTTTCATTTCCAAGTTGTAATTCAATTGAAGAGAAGAGCACATTTGAAGATACATTGAAGATTGAAGCATTCTTATTTTTATCATTCTAATCCAATTGGTGATGTTCTTCCACTTTACACCTTTAAATTCATTAATTGTTATAATTAGCTTTTTCTTGTGCAATTAGATTTTCTACCCATGGTTTTTGCTCTTTGCACCATGGGCTTGTTGGAACCACCGGATCGCCGACTCTAATTGATTATCTCGATTCGGGATCACATGCATGAATACGCAGCGGAAATAAAATCATACCTATTCACCTTAATAGGTGAAGTCGAACCGATTCTAAGGTCAGAATCATGGATTAGGGATGAGCCACGAACCTTACGATCTTCGTCGTATTCCTATCCCTTTCCCTTGGACGCCGAGTGGTCGACGATCTTCCAAGGAATCGAATCTGCCTCTCTCGATCTTACATTTTTCTCACACATCCGGAGGCTCTAATATAGGGTTTATTTATAGGCTACAACAGGGACCCTAAGGAGAAATTAGGGTTGGGCCTCTTGATGGGCCTAAACGTCCCGTGTTCGATCCGAACACTCCACTTAAGCTCATCAATTATAACTCGGTCCACTAAAGAGCTATAATTGAATTACCGTCCTAATCCCATATTACAATATGGGCTCCTTTATTATGTGTACGTTTATTTTCCCGTGTTTAAGATATCGAATGTCCATAAATTAATTAAGTTCGACAATTTAATTAATTTACATCTAATTCCAAGATCGGTACCACTCATCTTTATTATCATGTCGGATTAAATCCACTGCAGGATTAAATAAAATTGCCATCTCCCAATTCACCGAGCCTATTGATTTAATAAATCTCACCCATTGGCAAATTAAAGAAACATACACCGAGTACACGTAGCCGTTATTATATAGGGATTAAGAAGACGTACATCCATAATAACAGAGGTCTTGTTCTTTTAGATAGTCAGTTTAAATTGAACAACCTCATATGGTCCTACTCAATACATACAAAATGTACTAGTGTAACTTTATGGTCAAGATAGACTAATACCAAATTACACCACAACCTGTTCCAATGGTTTGTCCAAATCCATCTTGGTTGTGAGCAATTATTTTTAATCTATAAGGAACTCGATAGCATGATCTTTTGTGTGACACCACACACCATATTATCTACAAAAGATGTACTAATCTGACAATAACAATGATAGATGTAACAATCATAAAAACAAGTATTTTGATCATAATGAATCTCATATAAAAAAGATGTTCATACATAAGCTAGGCTTATAGTATACATCCTAACAATCTCCCACTTATACTAAAAGACTATGCTTCCATAATTGTTGTCATAGATCTGATTCCCATCCCTTCAATATGCCCATCAAAAGCTTTCGTTGGAAGAGCCTTTGTGAAAGGATCTCGCTAGGTTATCCGCTGGTGCAATTTTGGCGACAACAACTTCTCCTCTTTTACGATATCTCGTATCGTGGTACTTGCACTCAATGTGTTTGCTTGCTTTGTGGGCTCGTGGTTCCTTTGAGTTTGCCATCGCACCACTATTATCACAATAAATTTTGAGATAGCTTTAGGCAAACTAGGAATCACTTCTAAGTCCATCATGAAGTTTCGAGCCATACAGCCTTCTTTGGCCGCCTCGTAGGCTGCCACATACTCAACTTCCATGGTGGAGTCCGAAACGCATTTCGCTTAACACTCCTCCATACTATGGCTCCACCTCCCAAGGTAAACACAAAACCCGAGGTAGATTTATCGTTGTCCCTATCCGATCGGAAATCGTAATCCGTGTAACCCTCGGGAAGTAAATTATCTCGCTTGGTAAACCAAAGATATAATTTCTAGTCCTTTTAGGTACTTTAAAATATGCTTTACCGCAGCTTCAATGTCCTTGTCTGGGTTACTTTGATATCTGCTAACCATGCCCACGGCAAAATAGATATCTGGCCTCGTACATAGCATTGCATACATTAGGCTTCCTACGGCCGAAGCATAAGGAACTGCCTTCATGTCCTCTATCTCCTTTGGTGTCTTAGGACACATCTCTTTAGATAAAGGTACTCCATGTCGAAAAGGTAGAAAACCTTTCTTGGAGTTTTGCATGCTAAAACGAGCTAAGATAGTATCAATGTATGAAGCTTGAGATAAGCATAACATTCTTTTTCTTGTGATCCCTTATAACCTTGATCCCAAGAATATGTCCAACTTCTCCCAAGTCCTTCATATCAAACCGCTTGGACAGCCATACCTTTACGTCGACAACACCTTGACATTGTTGCCAATGAGCAAGATGTCGCCTATGTATAGTACAAGAAATACCATCATGTTTCCGTCACTCTTCTTGTATACACATGACTCATTCGGACATTGAATGAATCCATAAGACTGGATTACCTCATCAAAACGGATGTTCCAAGATCTCGAAGCTTGTTTCAATCCATAAATGGACCGATTAAGCTTACACACAAGATGCTCTTTGCCCTTTGCAATGAATCCTTCCGGTTGCTTCATATAGATGTTTTTTCAAGACTTCCGTTAAGGAAAGTCAGTCTTGACATCCATTTGCCAAACCTCATAATTCATATGAGCAGCAATAGACAAAAGAATCTGGATACACTTAAGCATGCCTACCGCGAAAAGGTTTCCTCATAATCGATTCCTTCTTTTTGAGTGTACCCCTTCGCTATAAGCCTTGATTTGAAAGTTTCTACTTTCCGTCCGATCCTCTTTTTCTTTTGTAGACCCACTTACAACCAATGGCTTTTACACCATTTGGTGGTTCTACTAGCTCCCAGTGACTTGATTAGAATCCATATATTCTAATTCGATTTCATGGCTTTTTCCCAAGATTCTCGCATCTTTATCTTGGAGTGCTTCGTCATAGCTCCAAGGATCGATTCGTGTTCACCATGTACTAAGTCCGAAGACTCTCCCAAAAATATGAATCTATCAGGTTGTCTAACAACCCTCCCACTACGACGAGGAACTTGTGGTAATGGTGTATCATTAGTAACAGATGGTCCCGACCCTCGTGGTATCTCATCTTATACTACCGGTACTAAGGTAGAAGTTTCCCCTCTCATTTCTTCTAAAATAATTTTACTCATGGGTTTGTGGTCCATTACATAGTCCTCTTCTAAGAATCGGGCATTTGTGCTAACAATTACCTTCGATCTTTAGGACTATAAAACAAACCACCTTTCATTCCTCTAGGATAGCCCACAAACAACCAACTTCGTACGAGATTCCAACTTATCAAGATCTCCTTTCAACACATGTGGCCGGATCGCCCCAAATCCGAATGTATTTCGGACTAGGCTTACGCCCATTCCACAATTCCGTGGGAGTAGAAGATATTGTCTTAGAAGGTACCAAGTTCGTAATGCACCTTGCCGTTTCAGGCATACCCCCAAAACGAACTCGGTAATTTCGAATGGCTCATCATCGATCTAACCATTTCCAAAAGTCATATTCCTTCGTTCCGCCACACCATTTTGTTGGGGTGTACCAGTGCAGATAATTGGGATTGAATCCCGGCTTCCGATAAGTAATTCCTAAACTCTCCTAAGAGGTACTCATCACCACGATCGGATCAGTAGTGTTTTGATATATTTACCATGACGCTTCTCCACATCAGCCTTGTACTCTTTGAATTTATCAAAGCACTCAGACTTGCGGCGCATTAAATAAATATATCCATATCTCGAATAATCATCTATAAAAGAGACAAAATATTCGAAACCACCTCTTGCTTGAGTAGACATAGGACCACACAAATCGAATGAACCAATTCCAACACTTCTTTGGTTCTATACCCCTTGCCTTTAAAAGGTCTTTTGGTCATTTTTCCTTCCAAGCGGGACTCGCAGTCGGATAGTTTTCCACTTCCAATGAACTCAAAGGTCCATTGGCTATTAACCTTTGAATCCTACTCAAATTAATGTGACCTAATCTTAGATGCCAAATATATGTTTAGTTCATTTTTAAAGATTCTTTTCTCTTATTTGAATTAGAAGATGTACTATTAATTTTCATTTGTTGCTTCGTAGGAGTTATTGGATTAAGAGTATATAAACCGTCAATTAACGTACCAAAATAGATAATAGCACTATTTTCTCTTGACAACCACTTTGCTATTAAAAGAAATAGAATATCCATTCAAAAATAACTTAGAAAGCTGAAATCAAGTTCTTTCTAAAACAAGGTACGTAAAGACAATTTCTCAAAATCAAAGTCTTATTCCTATCAAAAGATAAATAAACATCTCCCACCGCAATGACTGCCACTTTCGTAGCGCCGCCCATGTAGATGGTAATCTCCCCCTCACTAAGTCGCCGGTTTCCTTGAACCCCGCAAAGAATTGTAGACATGATCGGTGGCTCCCGTATCTACACACCAGTGCCGGTAGATAACACCGCTAAACATGTTTCAATAGTTAGTGAATAAGATATACCTTCTTTTTCCTTTTATGGGGACAATCTACCTTCCAATGTCCTGGCCGCTTGCATAAAAAACATGTGCCCTTTGGCTTCTTCACGCCGCTTTGTGGACCAATTTTCTTTGGTTCACCCGCTTTCTTTGCCAAACCAGGTTGTTTTTTCTTCATCACTTTACCTTTTTGGCTTAGATGTAGAAACATTTTCAGCAATATAAGCTTGAGAAGTCTCGCCAAGTATCCCTTCTGCTGCTTGGAGTTCGCCGAAGTTCCGCCAACGAATACAATCTTTTGTTCATGTTGTAGTTCATGCGAAACCGCTTAAAACTCTTAGGTAGCGTCGGAGAACGATATCGACTGGGTTTCCCCATCGATTTCAGCTCCTAGGACTTCCATCTCATTTAAATGAGCCATCATCTTGAGGATATGATCCCTTATGGGTGTCCCCTCGGTCATAGTGGTCGTCATTAAGTTTCTTATGGCCTCTTGTCTGGCAAATGACTACGTGTCTCAAGAGTTCTTTGAGATTGAGCATCATCTCATAAGCAGAGGTCATGGCCTCGATGTCGATGTTGCAACACATTTGACATAGAAGCCAAAATGTAACACCGCGCCATCTCATCAGCCTTGATCCACTTCTTATAAGTCTTTTTCTCCTCTTCATTAGAGTTTTCATCGGGTTTTTCAGATAGCCTCGGTGAGTACAAATTTGTACTCTTCAAAGATCAAGACAATGTCCAGGTTTCTTTTCCAATTAATATAATTTGGACTAGTAAGTTTGTTTTCTTTAAGTGTAACGAAGAGGATTGAAAGCCATAGATAATATCCCGAGAAACACGTAAATATACGAGATCAAAACGTAAGAATTTAAAACAATATTGTTTCCCTCAAACAATACAATTTAAATTCACCAACACTTCAAAACACCGTGAATTTTGTATGCCACGATAGTGTGGGCGTATTCTAATCCAAACATTTGTAAGAGGAGGTTTTACCCATTAATTTCATTATTTTGTCAAACAAAATAAAATTAATAGTTAGTTTATCTTTAGTCATACAAATAATAGCACTTACTCCGATGGGGAGGATACTATCACATGCACCTAAGTGTATACCATTTCTTAATACCAAGTCAATTATCTAGGTTTGTGCCTCTTCGGATGGAGAAGATAACACACTCCTAAATAATTTTCTCATAATTATCCATAAGGAAGTTTGATCCAGTTGATCCGCAAACAAACACATTCGATATGGAATAAGGCACTTAAAACCAACGTTTATGTTTGAATACATCACTTACAAACCAGAAATGGAGGCTATGGGATTTATTGAAATTAATCCTTTTCCCACTTAGTTTTTATCATGAGGGATTTTAGCATGCATAACATATGAGACACATAAAAGCATGCATAACATGTGAGACACATAAAAACATGCATAACATATGAGAAAACATAAATTCCAACTATTATGGCCTCTTTGATACTCCCGTGTTCTTGAATGCTCGCCGTCATACGGATCGACTCCGACCGATCAGGTCGTGGGTTGAGGGCAGCGCCCGCCATACGGTGATCGACTTGCCCGGTCGGTCGCGAGATCGACCACGTATGCCAATCGATCCTTCCATTACGTATGCCATCGATCTGGAATCGGGTTCATCTATCGATCTGTTTCACCAATCGAATAACCCTAATCTAATTCTATTACGCTTTATCCATCTATCATCAATCCGATACATCATCTAGATCGAAAAATAAAAACCTACACGATGTACCACCGTGTTAATTACTATTACAATCATGCACCAATCCAAAAAAATAACCTCAACAGTCCGAGGATTTAATCCATAAATAAACATACAATCAGCACCATAATAGTCGGATATAGGATTCCCGCAGAAACCACCATAATATCTAGCAAACCATACAATATCGATCATAAAATTTTGCAATCCCTATTATAATGTATCATAAAATTTGTAAACCATATTATAACAGATCATAAAATTTGCAAACCATATTATAACAGATCATAAAATTTGCAAACCCTATTATATATCAGTATCACAAAATTTGCAAAATTATTAACCGAATCAATCGCATAGAGTCGAAAACGCGGCTCCGATACCAATTGTTGGAACCACCGGATCGCCGACTCTAATTGATTATCTCGATTCGGGATGATATGCATGGATACGCAGCGGAAATAAAATCATATCTATTCACCTTAATCGGTGAAGTCAAACCGATTCTAAGGTCGAACAGCGGATTAGGGATGAGGCACGAACCTCACGATTTTCTGCCGTATTCCTATCCCTTTTCCTTCGACGTCAAGTGGTCGACGATCTTCCAAGGAATCAGAATCTGCCTCTCTCGATCTTAGATTTTTCTCACACATCCGGAGGCTGGATATAGGGTTTATTTATAGGCTACAACAGGACCCTTAGGAGGAATTAGGGTTGGGCCTCCCGATGGGCCTAAACGGCAAGTGTTCATCCGAACACTCCACTTAAGCCCATCGCTTATAACTCGGTCCACTAAAGAATTATACTTGAATTACCGTCCTAATCTCATATTAAAATATGGGCTCCTTTATTATGTGTACGTTTATTTCCCGTGTTTAAGATATCGAATGTCCATAAATTAATTAAGTTCTTGACAACTTAATTAATTTACATCTAATTCCAAGATCAGTACCACTCATCTTTATTATCATATCGGATTAAATCCACCTGCGGGGTTTACATGATAATCTTTATGAGCTCCTCAAGGGGACATCATCATCCTAAATAATTAGGACACGGATTCCTTCTATAATCAACAACACACCATATAAACAAGTGCTATCTCCCAATTCATCGAGCCTATTGATTTAATAAATCTCACCCATTGGCAAATTAAAGAAACATACACCGAGTACATGTGCCCGTTATTATATAGGGATTAAGAAGACGTACATCCATATTAACAGAGGTCTTATTCTTTTATATAGTCGGTACAAATTGAACAACCTCATATGGTCCTGCTCAATACATACAAAATGTACTAGTGTAACTTTATAGTCAAGATAGACTAATACCAAATTACACCACAATCGCTCCAATGGTTTGTCCAAATCCATCTTGGTTGTGAGCAATTATTTATAATCTATAAGGAACTGATAGCATGATCTTACGTGTGACACCACACACCATATTATCTACGGTATAGACTAATTTGGACAATAACAATGATAGATGTAACAATCATAAAAAATAAGTATTTAGATCATAATGAATCTCATATAAAAAGATGTGCATACAAAAGCTAGGCTTATAGTATACATCCTAACAGGCTAATACTCTTGTGCTTAGGATAATTGAAATTGAGGATGATTTGATTGTCTTATGCTATGGTTGTTGATGACTCGTTGATCAATTGGGATAGATTGTTCCCTAATTGTGATTCTCATTATGTTTCATGCATTTTTATCTCTTTATATTAATGTTTGATCACCCTAGCAATAGGCGAGAGTTGAGCTAACGTGATCCGGGATTAATCGGATTATAATTGTGTATGATTGTATGAATTGGGTGCTTCTTAATTGAGAGATTAGTTGCACTAAGGATGCTCATATTAGGCATTGTGTGGTTAATGGAAGCTTAATTGCATGATGGTTTTATGCTTTCTATCTTAGTTGATTTGCAATTTAATTCAATCATAGCTTGTTGATCATTGATTCCTTGATGGATATTATTCCCAGACCCCAATCCCCAATTGAATTTTAGCTACTTGTTCTAGCATTCAAGGTGTTTGATAAATTGCTTGCCTAGTTGTTGATTTTAATTTTTGCATTTTGTATTGTATTTTTAGAGCCAAAACCGTATTGCAACAATAGTCATCGAGAACTTGTATTCCTAGGGCCTCATTGCATACTTTTTCCCTTGGGTTCAATAGACTTGGTTGTCTTAAAATCGCTTGCCCGATATACCTACAATCAAAATGGTGCCGTTAGGGAATTAGTTTTGCGCCTTAAGTGAGACTTAGGAAGTGTTTGAAGTGGCTACTTGTTGTGTTTTTGTGTTTTTGTTTTGTTGTTTATTTTTGTTGGAATTTGATAATTGGATTGGTGGTATTGTAGGTGCATGATTACAAGATCTAGTGGTATACCACCCTTGCCACTCAATCCGAAAATTGAAGCTACAATTTGAAGAAATAGTGGGAGAAGAAGAAGAGAAGTGATGGAAGATGAAGAGTTGAGGAATGAAGAGAGAGTTGTTGGTGAACCTCATGTTAAGATGGTCAATGTAAATGGAGAGGGGAGAATGCAAGACAATGGAGGAGGTAATGGGCACAATTTGCCTTTTAATGGTCAAGTTGACCCTTTCCCTTAAGGGATGCCACCACAACAATTTCCCTACCAAAATCCATACCCCTACCCTCCACAAGCTCACCAATATCCATACTATCCACCTCATCCACAACAATTCCCACCATATTATCCTCATATGCCATATAACCATGAGCCACGATATCAAGAGCCACCTGATATTCCCCAAGCCCAACCACAACCGATGAATGAGCATCCACCTCAAGGTAGGCCATTGAGAGAGTTCTTTGAGCCTCAACTTCGTGAGCATTATGACGGTATTGCAAGGCCAAGAATTGAAGCTAATAATTTTGAGATAAGTCCCGCTCTTGTGAGGATGCTTAGAGAGAAGCAATTTGAAGGGAAAGATGAAAAGGAGTGCCCTCATCAACACATGGCACAATTTCTAGAGATTTTCGACACCACGAAGTACAACGGAGTGCCCAAGGATGCTAAGAAGCTAAGGCTATTTGCCTTTACTCTTAAGGGGAGAGCCAAAGCATGGCTAAATTCTCTCCCTCCCGTAACCGTTCGTATGTGGGAGGACCTAAGCAAAAGATTTTTGATGAAGTTTTATCCACCATCCAAGACGGTGCAAGCCAAGGAGGCGATTTCACACTTCCGCCAAAAGAATGGAGAGACTATACCGGAAGCTTGGGAAAGATACGGTATGTTGCTTATTAATTTCCCCAACATGGCTTTCCGGAAGAACAAACGATTATGTATTTTTGCAATGGCTTGGCGGATGGGGATCGATCATTTTTGAATGCATGTGCTAATGGTTCTATTTGGTCGAAGACGGTGGGGTAAATGAATGAAATTATGGAGAATATTGCCCAAGATTCTTTCCAAGTGTCGGTTAATCGTGGAGCTCATCATAGAGTGTCACATGTGGAGGAGATAGAGTCTATGAAGACTATGATGATGACGATGATGGACCGTTTGGGAGCCCTTACTACTTCTCAAGGTCAACAAAGTGTGAGTCCATCCATCCCCCAAGTTGATATGTGTCAAAGTCCATTGCCGATTGAAGAGGTGAATTACATGGGAAGGCCTCCATATCAAGGAGGATATCAAGGAAGCAATTATCAAAGCAATTTCCAAGGTGCAAGGCTATATATCAAGTGTCTTATCAAAATAGGCCTCAAGGTAATTTTCAACCTCAACCTCAAGCTCCGTTTAATGGCAACAATTGGAGGAGACATGAAAATTTTTCCTATGCTAATCCAAGAGTCGCCATCCAATTTCCTCCCGTATTTGATCCGGGTGCCAAAGCACCTAATAATGAGGAAGGCCACTACGGAGGAGCTTCTTGGTATGATTGTGAAGAGGTTAGAGGCTAGTGATTCGAGGCTTGATGATATTGGTAAACAAATGGACACAAGATTCAAGACTATTGAGCATCAAGTGGGACAATTAGCCACAACGGTTGGGAAGCTTTCTTCTACGGTAGATCATTTGCAAAATAAGGGGAAGTATCTATCTACCACCGAGCCCAACCCGAAGGTGTTTTGTAGTGCTATCCAACTAAGGAGTAGTGCTAGATATGAAGGCCCAAAGATGCCCAAGGAAGTGGAAGTTGAGAAAGAGGTGGAGCAAGAAGAAAGTGAAGAAAGTGTGGTTGAAGACTTGAGAGGAAGAAGCTTGATGAGGAGTTTGGTAAGTTTGTAGAGGTTTTTAATAGCTTGCATGTTGATATTCCACTTTTGGATGCCCTTGAGCAAATTCCCCATTATAAGAAATTTTTGAAAGAAATCATGTCCAAGAAAAGAAGATGGGATGAGAAGGGTATGATCAAATTGGTGTAAGAGTGCAAGGAGATTCTAGAGAGACACATACCTCAAAAGCTAAAGGATCCGGGAGTTTTATAATTCCATGTAAAATTGGTGAGAATGGGAACGCCCAAGGCTTGTGTGATTTGGGAGCTAGTATCAATGTCATGCCTTTGTCCATTTTTAAGAAGTTGGAGTTAGGAGAGGTGACTCCTACAAATATTAATCTTCAATTGGCGGATCAATATTATGCTCATCCTTTTGGGATTGTTGAAGATGTATGAGTATGAGTTGGCAAGTTTATCTTCCCGGTTGATTTTATTGTGCTTGATATGAAGGAAGAGCTTGAGGCACCTATCATTCTTGGTAGACCTTTCCTTGCTACCGGCAAAGCCATGATCAATGTTGAGAAAGGGGAGCTCAAGTTGATCTTTAATGGAGAAGAGGTGACATTTATTAGAGCTCCATTGGAAGAAGATGCTCCAAGTACTTTGGAGAAGAAGACGTGTGGATACATTGAGATTATCGATTTATACTCTTCCATTGATAGAGATGATTCTACACCTTCTACTTCTTCTAATTCTTTAGTTAATGAGCATTTTATTCCTTCTTGTAAAGTGATTGCTAATAAGTCTTGTGTTTCTCTTCATGATCTTAGGAAGGAGAAATCTCTCATGGAACCTTTGCTTGACCCCGGAGATAAGAAGCTTGAAGGAGGTGAGAAGAATGTGACCAAGCTTGAGCAATGCTCAAGTTTGGGGGTGTTAGAAGAGGAAAAGACACCACTTAAAAAGAAGGAAGTGAGTTTTGAAGTTGGAGATCAAGTGGTGTGGATTGAGTCGAATTGGAGCCGTTTACTAGGTGTGGAAAGACTCAAGGAGGTCTTGACGGTAAAGGAAATCACAGAAGGAGGAAAGCTCCTCTTAGAATACAAATGAGGATGTTGCCTTTTTGTAAAAGAAAATCTAGTGAGGCACAAGGATGATCCTCATGTCTTCAAGGAAAGGGAAGTATGAACTCTTTGAGTTCCGTCCGGCAAAGGACGTTAAACCTAGCGCTAGATGGGAGGCAACCCATCCTTTTTGTTGCTTTGGTGTGTTTGTGTTGTTGTTTGCTTTTTGTTTTTGGTCCTTTTTATGAGAATTGGCTAGGAATTGAATTGCTCATGCTTAGGAGGTTATGATATTTTGCTATGGGATTTATTGGATAATTGAGCTTATTGTAGATACCATTAGGAGTTGCATATATTTTTATCACTTGTGCCAAATTTTGAAATCATGCTATCATTCAAGTTTGGGGGTGTTGATCGTTTATTGTTGACGTGCATCTCTTAGTGGTAATGATTAGACGATTCTTATGCTCGATTGTAGGTACACTCACTACATTGGATCGGAAAATGATTGGAATTACAAGGGAATTCAAGATCAAAGGAAGAAGAGCTTAAAAGTTGGTGAAAATGAGCAAAAGGAAGTGACCCCAGTCTCCTCAATCGAATGAGCAACCGGGCTTAAATCGAGGACCAAAAAGGTTAGTTTTTGCATAGTTGGGTTCGTTGGGGTCGAATAGGTCATTTTTAGGAGTTTTGGGGGTCGGTCCGGGAATCCATAAAAATTCCTTGGACTCGACCCGGGTCGAGGTGACCAATCCTCCGGGTCGAGGGTTCCATACTTAGTCAAATTTTGAAAAATCATGCATCCCTCGAGTCGAGGTGGGGACATTTTTAAAAATTGCGAATCAGCCAGATCCCCAATTCTCGACTCGAGCTTTCCCCTACCCCCTTCGCAACGCTGCTCCTTTTCGACCCATTTCGCTCGTTTTCACCGATTAATCATAATTTGCATTACATATTCATCATTCATTGCATCAAAATCATATCTTGTGAGGGTTTTTGTGAGACATTTTGGGATTTTTGGAGAAGTTGTGTGGGTGTTCTTCCCTTGCATTCCTAGGCCGAATTTCTTGAACAAAGTATGTAATTCTAACTCCATGGACCTTCATTTTCGTTCTTAATGTGATTATTGTATGGGTGTGGACGAATTGTTCCAATTTTATGCTTTGGGTATGAAATTCATTTGGGCATTTCTACAAACACCTTGTATGCATGATGATTTGAACGAAATTTGGTGTATTTGTGAGATGATTAGGATTGCTTGTTGAATTAGAAGGCATGTTTAGGATGGTTTGAGATGATTTATATTATGCTTTGTGAATTTTTGGCCTTGAAAATGAATTTGCTTATTTGTGTGAGAATTCCTAGTGAATTTATTTGGATATTTGGTCATATTTTCTTAGTTGATGATAGGAGTGCATGCTAGTTGATTGTTAGAGGTTAATTTACTTGCTAGATGGCCATATTATTTTTGATAGTGTTGCGAGCTTAATTGCATATCTTAGTGAGCTTAGGTGATGATATTTGAGTGTTGAGGCCATTTAGTTGAGTATGCATATTTGTGGGATTTATTGAGCACTTCTATTGATTATATTGCTTTAAGTTGTGACTATTTGATCGAATTGATCGAGCTTGTTGCATTATTCACGTAGGAATTGTTTTTGATTGGAGTTGTGATGATTGACTCGTTCGTGTGCTTAAATTGCTATCATATTTTGCTCGTATTGCTACTATTTGGTGCTAATTGTTGCCTTGGGAAATTTTGTAGGAAAGATGTTTCGAGGTGCCGACGGACATAACTTTCACGATGAGGAGTTCGAAAGAAAGAGAGAGAGTCGTTAGATTCGCAAACAACATGCCGGCTCGGTTGGGGATTCTGTGGGATGACTACAAGTGGAGAAAGCACTCTATTTTGTACGCGGAGATCTACAACAAGGTGGTGAAGACACGCCTTGTAGACCATGATTGTATGGTCTCGATGGGGATAGAGGAAGACATCCCCGGTTATTTAAGCAGGTTGGCATGTCTGGATTTCTCGCTAGCGGCCACGGACTTATTTAGGGCTCACTCTGGAGTTCTTGTGCACCATGACATTTGACAAGGCTAGGAAGGCCAAGTTCCCGAGGGCTATCACATTCGAGTTGTTAGGTAACGAGTATACTCGGCAGGTGAACGAGATCAACGAGATTATTGGTGCACCAACCGATCCTGATGGCTTATTGCTGAACATTAGACGAGAGTATAATGCCAAGAAGTTACGGAGAAGGATCTCGAATTCGGGGCACCCGAGCGCCCATGCTTTATTCCAGAAAGTCTAAGAGTACCGAGGATCTGCAACCCGGTGATGAGGTATTTGGAGAAGATCTTATCCAAAGACGATGCTTGATCTCGAGGGAGAAGCGAGTAGTTTCGAAGAGCTCTATGTATTATGGTGCTTCCTCCACGGGGTTCGTTTCAATGCCGTCGCTTATCTTTGCTATTTGTTCGAGAGGGTGACGAGCACCCGATTCAAGAAGATTCATTTTGGAGGCTTGATTACTCTCATAGCCGAGCACTTTAGCATCCCGACGCACAACCTCGCGAGCACTAGAGGGCCCTAATTTGACCACTAACACAATGAGGCGGATGAAGACACTAGACCTCATCGGGAGGACTTGGTGCTTTCAAAGCGACACCTCGGAGAAGCTGATTCCCTCTTCCGAATAAGAGGTTGATGATTGGAGTGAATTGATACATGTTTTTAGGGCTATTTTTAGTGCAAAAAGTGAGCTAAAGTGTTAGTTTTTATGCCTAAATGTGAAAAGTATCACTCTTTTGCCTAAAAAGTATTACTTTGAGAGGTTTTGATGTATTTCGCCCGTTTTGCAGGTAAATCGGTGGAATTTTGCCAAACCGAGAGTACCGGGATTCTTAGAATGAAAAGACGAACATACGGGACGAAAACGGGGGTCGGGCCCGGAGCCCTTCTCGATAAAAATTCCACGATCTCGAGTTCGAGTCGAGGGTGCCTGCACTTCGACTCGAGGTTCATCTTTGGAGGGAAATCATTTAAAAAAATTGGCAAGCTCGACTCGAGGGAGGAGCCTCGAGTCGAGGGGGACGAAAATTGCATCGAGGCTCGACTCGAGGGCGAGGCCTCGACTCGAGGCCGGAGAGAAATTTAAAGAAACGTGTTAGCGACTTTAGGCCTCGACTCGAGGGCCTGAACCTCGACTCGAGGAGTGCCCAAAACCGAAAAATTCAGTTTTTAAGCCATGGAAAGCCAAAACAGAGGGAGTTGATTCTAACTTGATTCAGAGCGGTTTCTAGGAGTTCCTTTGAGCGAATTTTACATTTTGTAGCTTGAATTTACTTGTAGTTGCACTAGATTGTTAGAATTTAGATAGATTCCACATTTAGAGCATTAGATTAGTAGATTGGTGATTGTAATTGAAGTTTGCAGTGAGAATTGAGAAGAAGTGAAGTTGAATTGAAGCATTGTACAAGATTAATCATTCTTATTTTTGCCTATTGAAGCTTAATTGGTGATGTTCTTAACCTTTGATCTCTTTAATTCATTGCTTGTAGTGATTAGATTTTCAATTGCTTTCTTAGATTTTCTAGCCATGGTTGTTGCTTGTAGCACCATGGGCTAATAACCTTGTGCTTGGGATAATTGAAATTAGGGATGAAGTGATTGCCTCATGCTATGATTGTTGACAATTGTGATCAATTGAATTAGATTGCTTCCTAATTGTGATTCTTAATTGTGCTTCATGAAAAATTGTCTCTTTTGATTAATGGTTGATCACCCTAGCAATAGGCGAGAGTTGAGCTAACGTGATTAGGTGTTAATCGGGTTTCAATTTTGCATGATTGTATGAATTGGGGACTTCTACATTGAGAGATGGGAAGAACTAAGGATACTCACATTAGGCATTGTGATATTAATGGAGTGATTAATTTCATGATGGTTTATGCTTTCTAATTTGATTGATTTGCATTTGGATACAATCATAGCTTGTTAATCGTGGATTCCTTGATGGAGATTATCCCTTGCACCCCATTCCCTCATTGATTTTAGTCTATTTGATCTTGCATTCTAAGTGTTTGATAAATTGTTTGCATAATCTTGCCATTTAAATTCTTGCAATTTGTAGTGATTTAGTTCAAGAGCTTGTTGCAACTCTAGCCATTTAAAACTCTTATCCTTGAATTTCATTTGCATACTTTCTCCCTTGGGTTCGATATTTTTGTTGATTGGTCTTAATAACTCTTACCCTATACACTCCAATCAAATGGCGCCGTTGCCGGGAGTTAGTTTTTGCGCCAATAAGTGAGATTCGAGGATTGTTTGAAGTGGCTATTCGTTGTTTTTATTCTTGTTTTTGGTTTTTTTTTTTTTATTGGTGAGAATTTGATTCTTGGATTTGTGGCATTGTAGGTGTATGCTAACAAGATCAAGTGGTGTTCCACCCTTGCCACTAAATCCGGAGATTGAGGCTACATTGCGGAGAAATCGTGTGAGAAGAAGAAGGGAAGCTATGGAAGGAGAAGAGCAAAGGCATGAGGAGAGATTAGTGGGTGATCCTCAAGAAGAGGAGGTACATGGACAAGGAGTAGGAGGAGGAGAAAATGGAGGTAATGGGAATCACTACCATGCTCAAGTTGGCCCCTTTCCTCGAGGATGCCACCACAAAATTATCCCTACCAAAATCCCTACCCTTATCCACCTCAAGCTCATCAATATCCCTACTATCCACCTCATCCTCAACAATTTCCACCATATTATCCCAATATGCCGTATAATCAAGAGCCACGATACCATGAGCCGCCACAACCACAACATGTAAATGAGCCACCACCTCATGGAAGGCCTTTGAGAGAGTTCTTTGAACCACAACTTAGGGAGTATTATGATGGGATAGCGAGGCCGAGGATAGATGCCAATAACTTGAGATAAGTCCCGCTTTGGTGAGAATGCTTAGGGAGAAGCAATTTGAGGGTAGAGATGAAAATGAGTGTCCACATCAACATATGGCACAATTTCTTGAGATAGCCGATACTACAAAATACCATGGGGTGCCCGAAGATGCCAAGAAGTTGAGGCTATTTGCCTTTACATTGAAAGGAAGAGCAAAAGCATGGTTGAATTCATTACCGCCCGGGACCGTACGGACATGGGAGGAGTTGTCAAAGAAATTCTTGATGAAATTTTACCCACCATCAAAGACCGTGCAAGCAAAGGAGGCTATTTCCCATTTCCGACAAAAAGAATGGGGAGACGATACCGGAGGCATGGGAGAGGTATGGCATGTTACTTATTAATTGCCCTCAACATGGTTTCCCGGAAGAGCAAACCATTATGTACTTTTGCAATGGGTTGACGGATGGGGATAGGTCATTTTTGAATGCTTGTGCTAATGGATCGATTTGGTCAAAAACCGTGGGGCAAATGAATGAAATTATGGAGAACATAGCTCAAGACTCATTCCAAGTGTCGGTTAATAGAGGAGCACATCATAGAGTGTCACAAGTTGATGAGCTAGAGAGTATGAAGAGTATGATGATGACTATGATGGACCGATTGGGAGCTCTTACGACTTCACAAAGCCAAGCAAGTGTTAGTCCATCCGTTCCTCATGTTGATGTTGGGCCAAGTTCATTACCGGTGGAAGAGGTGAGTTATATGGGTAGGCCTCCATTCCAAGGAGGCTATCAAGGAGGAAATTATCAAGGGAACTATCAAGGAGGAAGGCCTTATCAAATGCCTTACCAAAATAGGCCACAAGGAAGTTATCAACCTCAACCACAAGCTCCATTCAATGGGAATACATGGAGGAGACACGAGAATTTTTCATATGCCAATCCTAGAGCCGCCGTTCAATTTCCTCCCGGATTTGATCCGGTGCAAAGGCTCCAAACAATGAAGGAAAGGCAACTACGGAGGAGATCTTGGGGTTGATTGTGAAGAAGTTGGAAGCAAATGATTCAAGGCTTGATGATTTAGGGAAACAAATGGATACTCGTTTCAAGACGATTGAGCATCAAGTAGGGCAACTTGCTACTAAGGTTGGTAAGCTCTCGTCTACGGTGGATGATTTGCAAAAGAAAGAACCAAAGGAATATTGTCAAGCCATCGAGCTTAGGAGCGGTGTAAGGTATGAAGGACCAAAATTTCCTTCAAGAGAGGATGGAGAGGATAAGCCTTATGAGAGTTGTGATGAAGAAAAGCAAGAGGTGATGGAGGAGGAAGAAAAGAAGAAGCCAAAGTGGTTGATGGCAAGGGAAGAGAAAGCAAAGCAAAAGATTATTGAAAAGGATGAGAAAGGGATTCCAAAGACGGTTGTTCCATTGCCTTATCCTCAAAGGTACATGAAGAAAGCATTAGATGAGAAGTTTGCTCGGTTCCTTGAGGTTTTCAAAACATTGTATATCAACATTCCTTTTCGGAGGCCCTTGAGCAAATGCCTCACTATGCAAAGTTTCTTAAGGATTTGCTAGCAAAAGGAGGAGAATGGAAGAGCCGGAGTTAGTTAAATTGACCAAGGAGTATAGTGCTATGCTTCAACAAGAGCTTCCACCAAAGTTGAAGGATCCGGGTAGCTTTACTCTTTTGTGTGATCTTGGTAATGGGTTGGAGAAGCAAGCCTTGTGTGACTTGGGGGCAAGTATTAACTTGATGCCATTTTCTATGTTTAAGAGGCTCAACCAAGGAAAGTTAGGAGCCACTACCGTAACTCTTCAACTTGCCGACGGGTCAACGACTGTTCCAAGAGGTATTGTGGAGGATGTTTTGGTCAAGGTAGAAGAATTCGTGTTTCCGGCGGACTTTGTAGTCCTTGAGATGGAGGAGGATAAAGATGTACCATTGATCTTAGGGAGGCCGTTTTTAGCTACCGCAAGAGCAGTGTTTCATGTGAATGAAGGAAGGCTTACTTTGAAGCTTGATGATGAAGAGCTTCATTTTTCAATGAAGGATGTGATGAAGCACCCTATGGAGAAGGAGGAATGCCACGTTGTGGATGTGATTGATTCATGCCTTCAAGAGGCTTGGGAGGATTCTTCTTATACCCTTTTCTCTCAAGATTATGTTATTCCATCATATAATCATATTCTTAATGAATCTTGTGTTTCTTATAATTGTTATAGAGATGCATTGGAAGTGGAGGAGTTGAAAGAGATAAAGTTCGAGGGATTTCCTAATCAACCTTTGGAAAACAATGAAGATGGTAAGCTAAGTGAAGAGAAAGTGAAAGGAGCCCTTAAGCCATTACCCGAGCACTTGAAGTATGCTTATTTGGAGGAAAATGAAGGTTGCCCGGTAATTGTATCGTCATATCTTACATTTGATGAGGTAACTAAATTACTTGATGTTCTTCGTAAGCACAAATCCGCCATAGGTTGGTCCATTGATGACTTAAAAGGTATAAATCCTTCAATTTGCATGCATAGGATTAGGCTTGAAAAGGACCATAAACCTATAGTTCAACCACAAAGGAGAGTGAACCCTAATATTCAAGAGGTAATTAGGAAAGAAGTTGTGAAATTGTTAGATGCTAATATGATTTTTCCTATTTCCGATAGTCCTTGGGTCTCTCCCTTACATGTGGTGGCTAAGAAAGGGGGAATTACGGTAATAAAGGGAGAAAATGATGAATCAATTGCTACAAGGGTAGCTACGGGGTGGCGAGTGTGTGTTGACTATAGAGAACTTAATAAGGCCACGTGCAAGGATCACTTTCCCTTACCATTTCTTGATCAAATGCTTGATAGGTTAAGTGGATTTGATTATTATTGTTTCTTAGATGGTTATTCGGATACAATCAAATTATGATTGCACGGAAGATCAAGAAAAGACTACTTTTACTTGCACGTATGGGCCGTTTGCTTGGAAAAGAATGCCATTTGGCCTTTGTAATGCTCCCGCCACTTTCCAAAGATGCATGATGTCAATTTTTCATGGCTTGATTGAGAAAATTATGGAGGTATTTATGGATGATTTTTCCGTATTTGGTGAGTCATTTGATAATTGCCTTGCTAATCTTGATATTGTTTTGCAAAGGTGCGAAGATACGAACTTGGTGCTAAATTGGGAGAAATGTCATTTCATGGTAAAGGAAGGCATTGTATTGGGACATCATGTATCATCAAAGGGATTGCAAGTGGATAAGGCAAAAATTGTGGCTATTGAGAAGTTACTTCCACCTAAGGATGAGAAGGGAATTCGATCATTCCTTGGACATGCCGGGTTCTATCGGCGATTCATAAAGAACTTTTCTCAAATTTCTAAACCCTTATCTCATCTCTTAGAAAAAGATGTGCCATTTGAGTTTAATGATGATTGTTTGATTGCTTTTAGGTCTTTGAAGGAAGCTTTGACGAGTGCACCCATTCTAATTACTCCGGATTGGACAAAGCCCTTCATTATCATGTGTGATGCAAGTGATTTCGCTATGGGGGTCGTTTTAGGCCAATTGAGAGAGAAGAGGTTTCATGCTATCTACTATGCCTCCAAGACTTTTAATCCGGCCCAAGTCAATTACACCACTACCGAGAAAGAAATGCTTGCGGTGGTGTACGCTTTTGATAAGTTTCGACCTTATCTTGTAGGTTCGAAAACTATTGTGTACACCGACCATGCCGCAATTCGGTATCTCATGTCGAAAAAGGATGCCAAGCCTAGGTTGATTCGTTGGATATTATTGTTGCAAGAATTTGACATGGAGATTGTGGATAAGAAAGGAAGTGAAAATGTCATAGCGGATCACCTTTCTAGACTTGAAGGAGTCGAAGAGACGGAAAGAGATGTCAAGGAAGTTGAAGAGACCTTTCCCGATGAGGGATTACTAAGTATTGAAGAAGTCATGAGTGTGGTAAAGGAAGGGGATGTTCCTTGGTTTGCCGATTATGCTAATTTCTTAGCAAGTGGAGAATTGCCACCGGAAATGAACCCTTTTGAAAGGAAGGTTTTCTATAACCGGTCAAACATTTTGTATGGGATGATCCATACCTTTTCAAAGTGGGAGTAGATGGAGTGCTTCGTAGGTGTGTGACAAGGAAAGAAGGGGAGGAAATCATGAAGCATTGCCACTCTCTACCATGTGGAGGACATTATAGCACATCTAAGACCGTGAGGAAGATTTTATTGGCGGGATTCTATTGGCCAACCATCTTTAAGGATTGTGAGAGATTTATCAAGGAATGTGACAAGTGCCAACGGATAGGGAACCTTAACAAGAGGGACGAGATGCCATTGAGCAATATCTTAGAAGTGGAAATTTTTGATGTATGGGGAGTTGACTTTATGGGGCCATTTCCACCGTCGGAGGGATATCAATATATCCTCGTAGGGGTTGACTATGTTACTAAATGGATAGAAACCATTCCAACCAAAAGCAATGATTCTAAAGTGGTGATATCCTTCTTGAAGAGAATCTTCACACGGTTTGGGGTTCCAAGGATATTGATAAGCGACGGTGGTAGCCATTTTGTTAACAAAGTCATGGAGAAGCTTTTGTTAAGGTATGATGTTAAACACAAGGTTGCTACTCCTTACCATCCACAAACGAATGGCTTAGCCGAGGTGTCAAATCGCTTGATTAAAGGTATTTTGGAGAAGACGGTGAGGACAAGTAGAAAGGATTGGGCAACAAAGCTTGATGACACATTGTAGGCATATCGAACCGCCTTTAAGACACCCCTTGACATGTCTCCCTATCAATTAGTGTATGGAAAAGCTTGTCATCTTCCGGTGGAGTTGGAGTATAAAGCATTTTGGGCTCTTAAAAGTTGAATTTTGATGAAGAACTTGTGGGAGAAAAAGGGCTTTACAATTACATGAGTTGGATGAGTTTAGGATGAGAGCTTATGAGAGTTCAAAGCTTTTTAAGGAAAAGACCAAGAAGTGGCATGATGCAAGGCTTAGAAGGAAGGAGTTTAAAGAAGGAGATCAAGTGTTACTATTCAACTCAAGGTTGAAGCTTTTTCCCGGTAAACTCAAATCAAGGTGGAGTGGACCTTTCCATGTTGTGAAGGTTTTTCCTAATGGATACTTTGAAGTGATGAATGACAAGGATGAAAGATTCATAGTGAATGGACACCGGTTGAAGCTCTATCATGTTCACTCACAAAAAGAGGTTTTGGATGCTCTTGATCTAAAGGATGTGCCTTACTTAGGAAGTGAGAGGGAAGTGTGAACTCTTAGAGTTCCGTCCGGCAAAGGACAATAAAAATAGCGCTTGATGGGAGGCAACCCATCCGTTCTTACTTTTGTGTGTTTGTTTCATTTTGTTGCTTTGAATAATTGGGTCTTTTGATCCTTGTAGGTTGTGAGATACGCTTGGAACTTGAGGAGCTCTATGCATGTTTGAAGAAAAATTGAAGTTTAAAGGCTTATTGGTACAACATTTCCTTTCAAACTTAGACTTGTCTAAGTTTGGGGGAGGTGTTTCTCTTCCCTTCTCTAATTCTTTTGTGCTCTTCTATGATTTTGGGGTTGTATGAGCTTATTGCTTAATGATGATTTAAGTGATGCTATGATTTCCTTGATATATGGTTTTGAGCTTCATTTGTTTTGAGCTTAGTAGTGGATTAATTGACATATTTTTGAGTATCATCTTGATGTAGTGAGTATGCTTGAGGTTATGTACATGAGCATTTGTGCTTGAGTTGTAAGATTATTGGATTTTGATATGATCATTGAGTAGATGTGTAGCTTGATGCTAGTTGCTTGATTAATTATGTGAAGATGAATGTGATTGAAAATTCTTGATTCATTGCTCAAGTTAAGCCCGTGAGTGTTGTGCCTTCATAATCGTATATCTTATACGGTTGATTTGATTCCTTTGTGAGTGCATCGTTCATGATTTGTATGCTAGAACTTGCCACTTAACTTGTGGATATTGATCTTTGTGTGATTTCATTAAAATGATAAGAGGCCATGTTGATATGATGAGTTACTTTGCCAAATACTTTCCTACCAAATACATTTGATTTCCTTAGTGAGCCATATTGAGCCTTATGATCCATATTCTTTGGCAAGCCAAGTGAAATTGAAACCATTTAGCCTATTTTGATGAGCCTTTCTTGTCCTATGATTAGTTGAGCTTGAATGTTGGCTAATGATGGTGATTTGATTGCTAAGTGTGGGAAGATGATGAGCAAAGTGATGAATGAAGCATAAAGAAAAGAAAGGGTGTGAAAGATTGAATTGTAAAGAAAATGCATGAAAAGAATGATTCAATTTGTGAGCTTTAAAAGAGAAAGCTCAAGTGAATGGTGGAATGATCATTGAAGTTAAAAAGGAAGAGTGTTGCTAGATGAAAGTGAAGAGATGTGCATTGTATTGATTAGTTTACATTCAAGTCTCTACTACTTAGTCACTCTTATCCATAAATATCCCCACCTTTCCAAAGAGCTTACATTACAACCTAGAAGAAAGACCTCTTTGATTCTTGAGTGATCACAAATGATTTTGATTGAGATTAAGTCTTGTGGCAAGCATATGGTGTACTTGTTCATGCAATTGATGATTGAGTGCTTTAAACCTTGTTACACTTGAGTGAAGAGTGAAACACTCCGTGGAAGGAGCAATGTATTGAGTATTTGATTGAGCATTTGTTTGAGCATGATTTGTCTTGATGGCTAGTGGATAGTTGCATTGATACAACTGATCATTGATGAGTTCGATTGTTTTATTTTTCGCCTATGGTGCCATGTGACATAATTGCAATCAATTCACTCCTTTGTTCTTAGTTTCTACGTTGCTCGAGGACGAGCAACAATTCAAGTTTGGGGGTATGATTGGAGTGAATTGATACATGTTTTTAGGGCTATTTTTAGTGCAAAAAGTGAGCTAAAGTGTTAGTTTTTATGCCTAAATGTGAAAAGTATCACTCTTTTGCCTAAAAAGTATTACTTTGAGAGGTTTTGATGTATTTCGCCCGTTTTGCAGGTAAATCGGTGGAATTTTGGCAAACCGAGAGTACCGGATTCTTAGAATGAAAAGACGAACATACGGGGAAAACGGGGTCGGGCCGAGCCCTTCTCGATAAAAATTCCCGATCTCGAGTTCGAGTCGAGGGTGCCTGGATGACCTCGACTCGAGGTTCATCTTTGGAGGAAATCATTTAAAAAAATTGGCAAGCTCGACTCGAGGAGGAGCCTCGAGTCGAGGGGGACGAAATTGCATCGAGGCTCGACTCGAGGGCGAGGCCTCGACTCGAGGCTGGAGAGAAATTTAAAGAAACGTGTTAGCGACTTTAGGCCTCGACTCGAGGGCCCGAACCTCGACTCGAGGAGTGCCCAAAACCGAAAAATTCAGTTTTTAAGCCATGGAAAGCCAAAAGCAGAGGGGAGTTGATTCTAACGGTTCGGAAGCGGTTTCTAGGAGTTCCTTTGAGCGAATTTTACATTTTGTAGCTTGAATTTACTTGTAGTTGCACTAGATTGTTAGAATTTAGATAGATTCCACATTTAGAGCATTAGATTAGTAGATTGGTGATTGTAATTGAAGTTTGCAGGTGAGAATTGAGAAGAAGTGAAGTTGAATTGAAGCATTGTACAAGATTAATCATTCTTATTTTTGCCTATTGAAGCTTAATTGGTGATGTTCTTAACCTTTGATCTCTTTAATTCATTGCTTGTAGTGATTAGATTTTCAATTGCTTTCTTAGATTTTCTAGCCATGGTTGTTGCTTGTAGCACCATGGGCTAATAACCTTGTGCTTGGGATAATTGAAATTAGGGATGAAGTGATTGCCTCATGCTATGATTGTTGACAATTGTGATCAATTGAATTAGATTGCTTCCTAATTGTGATTCTTAATTGTGCTTCATGAAAAATTGTCTCTTTTGATTAATGGTTGATCACCCTAGCAATAGGCGAGAGTTGAGCTAACGTGATTAGGTGTTAATCGGGTTTCAATTTTGCATGATTGTATGAATTGGGGACTTCTACATTGAGAGATGGGAAGAACTAAGGATACTCACATTAGGCATTGTGATATTAATGGAGTGATTAATTTCATGATGGTTTATGCTTTCTAATTTGATTGATTTGCATTTGGATACAATCATAGCTTGTTAATCGTGGATTCCTTGATGGAGATTATCCCTTGCACCCCATTCCCTCATTGATTTTAGTCTATTTGATCTTGCATTCTAAGTGTTTGATAAATTGTTTGCATAATCTTGCCATTTAAATTCTTGCAATTTGTAGTGATTTAGTTCAAGAGCTTGTTGCAACTCTAGCCATTTAGAACTCTTATCCTTGAATTTCATTTGCATACTTTCTCCCTTGGGTTCGATATTTTTGTTGATTGGTCTTAATAACTCTTACCCTATACACTCCAATCAGTTGACTACGGTGTTTGGAGCCGCTGGGCATGTGACTATCAACCTCTCGGATGTGGTTGTAGAGACACACCGAGGCTATAAACGCCTATACTCGGGAGCATGGAGTGAATCTCGATGATGATGGGGATGAGAAGCGGGGAGGATCCGGATCGGAGGAAGAGGCGAAGGCTGTAGATGAGGAGAATGAAGAGGAAGAAGAAGCTAACGAGGATGAACCGGTTGAGGAGCCGGTTAGAATGGATGAGGACGAGGACTTGAGGCCGAGAGATCAACTACTGCAGACGAGGATGAGATGCGGAGTAGGGAGTACAAGGCCGGGAGCTCGTCATAGAGGCAATGGACACTCACCGAGGAGATGTGGCCCGGCAGTCGGAGGATGCAGATGGAGTGTCGGACGAGATAGGACGAGTGCTTCGAGTTATGGAGGAGTCCCATAGATTCAATGAAGAGACGTGGAGGATACGGGAAGAGTACTTGAAGAATCAGCAAGACATGTACTCACTCCTCCAGCGAGATGAGCTCGTGGAACTTCAAGCCGAGGCCACTACCCTCCTCCACCACCTCCGACTAATGATTAGGCGATTCCCCTATTTCTTATCCCTCTCCTCTAGTCTTATTTAGCTCTCTTCGTATTTCCTTGTGGTGTTCGATTTGTAGTGAATTGATGATTTGTGGTTGCTTTGGATTGTACTTAATGACTTGATCTTGATGGATTTGTGAGTTCTTGATGATTTCTATTGATTATGAGTATGGATGATTTGATGGTCTTTGATCTTGTTGAGCTTATTGTTTATGGATGATTATGTTGTATTGGTATCTTGGATTCCTTGCATATTTTTGCATTGATTTAGTATTGAGCTTAATTGTGGACTTATTGCATATCTTTGAGTTATTTTGTTGACATAGTGAGTGTGCTTGAGATTATGTGCATGTGCACTTATGCTTGATTTGCAAGATATATTGAATTTTGATTTGATCATGAGTTGATATGTGGCTTGAAGCTAGCATGATTGGTGATTATGTGAAGATGAATGTGATTGAAGATGCTTGATTCATTGCTCAAATTTAGCCCATGAGCTTTTGTGCCTTAATAATCGTACATCTTATACGGTTGAATTTATTTCTTATGAGTCCATCATTCATGGACTTGTATACTAGAAACGTGCCCTTGGACTTGTTGAGATTGGATCTTTGTGTGATTTCATGAAAATGATAAGAGGCTATGGTTGAATTGATAAGTCACATAGCCAAATTTTTCCCCACAAAAACCTTTGATTTCCTTAGTGAGCCATTTTGAGCCTAGTATCCTTATTCTTTGGCAAGCCAAGTGAAATTGAAGTCATTTTGCCTATTTTTATGAGCCATATTGTCCTATGTTTAGTAGAGCTTGATTGTTGGCTAGTAGATGGTGATTTGCATGTAAAGTGTGGTGGAAAGATGATGAGTTAAGTTGATCGAGAAGAAAAGGAAGGTTGATGAAAAAAATTGAATTGAAAAAAATTGTGAACATGAAAGAAAGGAAAAATTCAATTTGTGAGCTTATAAGAGAGAAAGTTCAAAAGAAGGGTGGTGATTGAACTTTGAAATGCAAGAGAAATAGTTGATTGTCAAAGATTGAAAGAGAAGTTTAGTGAAGTGTTTAGCTTTCATTCAAGTTCTCTGCTATTTGAGTCACTTCCAAAGAGCCTACATTACAACCTTGATGAAAGACCTCTTTGATTCTTGATTGAACATAAAAGATAATGATTGAGATTGGGTCCTTTGGCAAGCTTATGGTGCCATAAGACATAGTTGCAATCAATTCACTCTTTTGTGCTTATTTGCTACGATGCTTGAGGACGAGCAACACTTCAAGTTTGGGGGTATTATGATTGGAGTGAATTGATGTATGATTTTAGGGGGTATTTTAGTGCAAAAGTGATCAAAGTGTTAGATTTTGTGCCTAAATGTGTAGAGTATTACTATTTTGCCTAAAAGTATTACTTGTAAGATATTTGATGTTTTTCATCCCGTTTTCAGGTAAATCGGTAGAATTTGGCCAAATCGAGAGTATCTACATTCATAGGGTGAAGAGATGATCGAGATGGTAAAAACGGGGTTAGAGGCAGCAGTCCGGTCGAGAAAATTTCTGGACTCGACCTGCTCGGTCGAAGCTATGGGCCTCAACCCGAGGTTGCCGGCCAAGTGATGAAATTCGAAAAAAATTAGAGCAAGGCTTGACTCGAGGCTCAGCCCTCGAGTCGAGGATCAGTGGCAAAGCTGGAAGCTCGAATCGAGGGCTGGAGCTCGACTCGAGGCTGGAGACAAATTGAAGAATCGTATTCGCGACTTAAGGAGCCTCGACTCAGGGCCCCATGATTGTAGGAATCAGGTAAGCAATGTTAAGACAACCAAATATATCGAACCCAAGCGAAAAGTATGCACGTGAGGCCCTAGGAATACAAGTTCTCTATGACTATTGTTGCAAAAGCGGTTTGAAACAAAACCTCAACAAAATGCTAGAAATAAACTCAAACAACTCAACAAGGCAATTGATTAAACACTTGGAAGGCAAGAACAAATAAAAACAATAAATGGGGGATTTGGGTGCTAGGGATAACATCCATCAAGGAATCAATGATCAACAAGCTATGATTGAATCAAATTGCAAATCAACTAAGATAGAAAGCATAAAACAATCATGAAATTAATCTCTCCATTAATCACACAATGCCTAATGTGAGTATCCTTAGTGCAACTAATCTCTCAACTAAGAAGCACCCAATTCATACATTCATACACAATTATAACCCAATCTATCCCGGATCACATTAGCTCAACTCTCGCCTATTGCTAGGGTGATCAAACATTAATCTAAAGAGATAACTATGCATGAAGCACAATGAGAATCGCAATTAGGAAGCAATCTAACTCAATTAATCAACAATCATCAACAATCATAGCATAAGACAATCACATCATCCTCAATTTCAATTATCTCAAGCACAAGTGTATTAGCCCATGGTGCAAAGTGCAAAACCTATGGGTAGAAAATCTAATTGAGCAAACACAAATCTAATCAAAACAATTATGGAATTTAAATGAGGAAAGTGGAAGAACATCACCAATTGGATTGAATCCACAAAAATAGGAATGCTTGAATCTTCAAGTAACTTCTTCTCCCAAGGAATTACAAGCTTGAATTGAGAAAACTAAAGATTTAATGCTAATCTAATGTTAATCTAAGCAACAACAATTGAAAATCAATCTAATCTAACAATCTAATCTACTTACAAGGAGATATTAGCTTGGGGCCTAGGAAATCTCCCAAAACCGGTAACTTGCTCTATTGAAGGTTATGGAGATTATGCTCTGTTTTCCTTTAAAAAGACGAATTTTAAAATTTCGATCCTCGACTCGAGGCTCAGCCTCGAGTCGAGTTTGCCCTTTTGCCTCTGCTCCTCGACTCGAGGCTCAGCCCTCGAGTCGAGGCTCCTTCAAAAATTTGATTTTCAACCTATGGCCTGCAACCTCGGGTCGAGGCCCACGGACCTTGATCGAGGTCGAGTCTAGGGAATTTTCTCGACCCGGACTCTGCCTCGACCCCGTTTTCGGCCGTCTCGATCATCTCTTCATCTTAAGAATGCCGATACTCTCGGTTTGGCCAAATTCCACCGATTTACGTAAACGGGATGAAAAACATCAAATATCTCACAAGTAATACTTTTTAGGCAAATTAGTGATACTCTACACATTTAGGCACAAAATCTAACACTTTTGATCACTTTTTGCACTAAAATAACCCCTTAAAACATGCATCAATTCACTCTAATCACCCCAACCTCGAGTCGAGGGATGCCCAAATTCGAAAATTTATGTTTTAAGCCTATTTGAGCAGAAAACAGAGCATAATCTCCATAACCTTCATTAGAGCGGTTATTTTACTTGTTTTTGGGCGAATTTCCAAGTTCATAGCTTAATTCTCATTGTAGTTTGATTAGATTGTTAGTTTTAGATAGATTTTAATCATTTGTACCCTAGATTAGCTTAGTTTTTCATTTTTCAAGTTGTAATTCAATTGAAGAGAAGAACACATTTGAAGATACATTGAAGATTGAAGCATTCTTATTTTTTATCATTCTAATCCAATTGGTGATGTTCTTCCACTTTACTCCTTTAAATTCATTAATTGTTGTAATTAGCTATTTTGATTGTGCAATTAGATTTTCTACCCATGGATTTTGCTCTTTGCACCATGGGCTAATACTCTTGTGCTTGGGATAATTGAAATTGAGGATGATTTGATTGCCACATGCCACAAATTCAGCTTCCATTGTGGACAATGCAATGCAAGATTGTTTCTTGCTACACCATGAGATCGCTCCATTGTTGAGCAAAAACACATAACCAGAGGTCGATTTACGTTCATCTAAATCACCACTCCAATCTAGCGTCTGTATACCCATTCGGTGTCATATTATTTCATTGGTAACAAAGATAATAATCTGCGGTTCCTTTTAGATATCTGAAAATCCTCTTCACCGCTATCCGGTGCTTTTTACCCTGATTAGATTGATACCCTGTGACCAGGTCAACGACATAACAAATGTCTGGGCGTGTACACAACATTGCGTACATTAGACTTCCAATTGCATTAGCGTATGGTATTTTGGACATTTCAGCTTTATCCTCTGGAGTCTTTGGACATATATCACGGCTTAATGATTCGCCTTTAACAACGGGAGTATCCACAGTGAGCATTTATCCATTTTGAATCGTTCTAGAAGTTTTCTTATGTAAGTCTCTTGAGACAAACCAAGTAGTTTTCTTGAACGATCTCTATGAATTTTTACACCAAGTATGTATTCGCTTCACCCATGTCTTTCATTTCAAAGTTTGAAGATAACCATTTTTAATGGTCTCAAGATACTCTTTGTTGTTTCCAAACCAACAAAATACCGTCCACATATAAAGATAGAATCACAAAATTTTTCATGGACCGTTTAACATACACACAAAGTGGTCTTCGTTTGTCATGGCAAAGTTATATGAGATTATCGTTTTGTGAAATCTCAAATACCACTTGTCTTGAAGATCGCTTAAGTCCGTAAATTGATCTTTTCAATTTACAAACCTTCTCTTCTTGACCTTGAAGAATGAATCCTATAAGCATTTGCATGTAGATTTCTTCTTCTAATTCTCCATTGAGAAAAGCAGTTTTAACGTCCATTTAATGCAATTCTAAATCCATACTAGTAACTAAGGCTAGAAATAGACGAATTGAGGTAAATCTCACTACTTGGTGAAAAGGTTTCTTCATAATCTATACCCTCTTGTTGAGTATAACCTTTTGCCACCAAGCGAGCTTTAAACCTTTCTACGAATCCATCAACCTTTCTTTTAATTTTGAGAATCCATTTATTCCCAATTGCTTTTCGTCCTTTTGGGAGATCAACAAGTTCTCAAACTTGATTTGATCTCATAGACTCCATTTCCTCTTCCATTGCTTTTTTCATTTTTCTTTTCAGGACAGATAAAGCCTCTTGTATATTTCTAGGCTCCTCCTCATCTACCGGGATTACCTCCTCATTTTCCGGAGAAACAAAGAAAACATGACCTTCAATGTCATAATGCCTTTTAGGCATATGTTTCCTTGAACTTTTCCGAGATTGACGTGTTGTAAGATCTTTTCGAGATAAAATGTTTTCGTCAAGATCCATCGATCTTCAACGGGAAAACACTTATCAAGATCCACATTATTTATCAAACAACTCCCACTTGGATCGATATAGAGTGATTTTCGTTAGTCTCAATAATTAGTTCAATATTTCAAATTCCTCCCGATCGGGGAATTCGGTTTCCAAAAATTGCATTACGCGATTCTATTTCAGTCACACTCCCATCTCCTTGATCTCCGAGAAACACGTATCCCTTAAAGTGAACATAGTATCTTATGAAGATACATTTTTTTCCTCTTGGACCCAACTTTTCATATTGACTCGTGAGAATCATCTCTTAAAGGCTGCAGATCCCCAAGATCTAAGGTTAGTTAAATCGGGTTTCCTTCCCGTCCAGAGTTCGTATGGAGTTGAAGTAATTGACTTTGAAGGCACTCTATTCAACACATAAGCATGATTAGTAACGCATCCCCCTAAAGGAGATATGTAAATTAGCTTATACCATCATGGATCTAACCATTTCCAACAATGTTCTGTTCCTTCTCTCAACAACACCATTTTGTTGAGGAGTGTAATAAATAGTTAATTGCCGGATTATCCCTTTTTCATTACACAATTCCTTGAATTGATCGAGAAAGATATTCACATCCTCTGTCGGTTCGTAAAACCTTGACAGCTTCTATCTTTTATTCTCAACCGCATTTAGGTAACGTTTGAAACAATTTAATGCTTGATTTGTGAGATATAAAATAAACATATCCATAACGCGAATAATCATCTATGAAAGTAATGAAATAATAAGCTCCATGTCGTGCCCTCACATTAACAGACAACATATATCGGAATGGACTAATTGCAATGGAAAATCAGCTCTAACGACTTTGCCAAAAGGTTTTTAGTCATTTTACCAAAGAAGACAATGTTCACATCTGGATAGCTCGACTTTCGAAGATGAACTTAAGAGTCCTTCCTTGACAAGTCGATTCATCCTTTCTTGCCCAATATGACCTAATCTAACATGTCAAATGTTATTATCTACATGAGCATCACTAGATGAACAAACAATTAGAAAACATGAACGATCTTCATAATAACTAAAAGTTGTTCTATTACAATCTAACACCATAAAACCATCAATCATATGTCCATTACCATAACAAACATCGTCTTTACTAATAACAACCATGTCTTTTGAAAATAACATATTAAATCCTAAATTAAGAAGAAGCTGTTACGAAACAAGATTTTGTGTGATCTCGGGAGCAAATAAGACATCATGTAGGATAAAAGCACGACCATTGCCCAACTCAAGTTTGCAAGTCCCAACTCCTTTGACTTTAACTCGAGCATTATTACCCACATATATCCATCTCATCCCCTCGGAACACGACGGTAATCCACATATGCTCCTCTGTCCCTTGTTATGTGGTGCATTTGCCCTGAGTCTATAATCCACAAAGGATAAGATTCAATCAATAACACAAGACTAGAGACATATATCATGCTCAAAACAGAATTCATATGAATTACCTTGTCCCTCTTGGGCTCAGTGGCATTCACGAGCAAAGTGGCCAAGTTGATGACAATTATAATAAGGCATTTTACTCTTATCTTTCTTCTTTTTAGCATGCTTTTTCTTCTTCTTCTTTCTTTCGAGGATTGTTAGCGGGAGCATTGGCGGGATTCCCGGTCTTAGGTTGCTTATTCTTTTTCCTTTCTTCCAGTTTCTCTTACGTTTAAAGCCCGAAGCTTGTTTCGAATCGATTCAGCAAAATAAGCACTGATGAAGGCTTGGCAGCTCCAAGACATTCATCTTCCTAACTCAACATGACGAGCCGCATCACCGAAAGTCTTAATGCTCTCGTTGTGAGTTAGATTGACCTTAAGATGTTCGCACCGATCGAAGTGACCTAATCAAAGCTTGGATCATTTGCTCGTCGAGTATGTGACCGGTAGATTTAAGTTCTCGATAATATTAGACATTTCCGAAGATGTTATCTTATGGTATGATCAGCTTTCTTTTTGTAAGTATCGAACTTAATCGTCACCGCCTTAATCGAGTAACCGATGTGCCACCGTACTTTTCCGTAGATACACCCAGATATCATGGGTTGTAGGATGCTATTCACACTCGTGAATCATATCATCAATTACGGAACTAACCAAAATCCCATGAGTAGTGGAATTTTTCTTTTCCACGCCAGATAAGCTTCTTGGTCCCTCCTTCCTTGAGTTCCTATCTCAATTCCAGGTCAGCCTTCACATGGTTTATAGCGTCCAGAGCATCTTGCTCGGCCCAAGACATACCATGTCTTGTGATGCCAAGTATCATAATTGTCCCCATTGAAGTTTTTCACCCTTGTTTAACTCAGAACAATTGATTTGGATGTCATTGTCTTTTCAGAGAGAAGTAACTCAATATTATTTAATTAACTTTTTATGTTAAGTCATAAACATCTAATAAATTGATACAAGACTTGATTTTGAAAAATAACTTAAAGCTATCAATCATCGATCAATGTCAAATATCTCAATAAAAGATTTTATACTCAAAACATAAAAAAACACATGGGTTAAGTAATTCAAAAAAACTCATAAAACCACATCAAGGTAATTGAATATAAACATTTTCAAATATCCATGTAAGAAAATGTATCAATATTCATACAAAATAACGACTCATTTAAACGCCTAACTAGGACATTCTCTTGATGTTTGTCAACCTTTCTAGTGCCTACGTTGAAAGCAACTTGCACTAAAGAATCTATAAGAGGATTCTTAATCTTACTCTTAGATCTACCATTCAATCTAAGAACATCGTAACATCTAAGACCTCTCATCCTTGAGCACACTATTTTAATAGCTTGTTTTTTTATCAATCTCTTCGATTTTTTAGCCATTAATCTCATTGTATCGGATGTTGTAGGCTTTTCTCCGAGAAAACCACGTTTGCCGTAAGACCACTTGTCCAAAAAAATCTTATGTAAATCAGGATCAAGAGTCCTCACCCATGTATCTCGGACTTTTAATCGATCGGCTAAAAATATTCGCAATTTTCTATTACATAGAAGAAATTGTAATTGGACATATACCTCATTCATATGAAGTTAATGGTCCCTTATGTTGTGATATGGCTTCATCTTACAAGTCATGAATTCTTTAAGTACATCATCCTTTGTTTGGATGTCTTTCGTACTAATAACTCTTATGACTCCCATATTTCTAAATCATAAATTACCAACAAAGGACTAAATTAGTTAAATTTCATCATAATGAGTTTAAATAAACTTTCTTCAACACATGAAATCATAATTTCAAGTGGAATAAGTTAACTCACTATTGATGCAAGTGTAACCATAGCTCCCACTATCATATATGAGTTAGTGAATGAAACAATTATATTTCAAAATAGTCCCAAAAATTTGAAGGGATAAAAACATTCATTTACTAATATAATTGAATATTTAGTATATTATCAAAACATGCTAAAGAAAAGGTTGAAAAAACATATCCATATACATTAAAACAGTCATTACACGTCCGAAAAGCATTTAACACACAAAATGACGTCCGACTAGTTTCCACATGCCGGAAAAGTCACCACGCGCCCACACGCACCGGCAGTGAGCTGCACGAGCTCCCCACGCGCCTGCACGTGCCGATAGAAGCTTCCACGTGCCGTCACGCGCCCTCACGCACCGGAAACAGTGTCACGCGTGGACCTCACGTGCCATTGACCATCGTTATCCGTCAGCCGCGCATGGAACTCACGCGCCGTTGACCACCACAACCGCGTGGACCTTATGCGCCACCACCCCGCCGCGCGTGACCTCCACGTGCCACCGACCGCCGCCACGCGTGACCTCCACGAGCCATCGACCGCCGCCGATCGCCACCGCGCGTGAAGCTCACGCGCCACCGTAGCTCCCTATGATGATTAGCGTGTTTCGTGCACGCGCCACCGGCTCAAGAACTGGTCGGACCCGGGTCGGGTCGGGTGTTCGGTCGAGTCGGTCCAAGTCAATCGGTTCAGGTCGGTTTGGCTGGTCAAAGGTCGGGTCGGGTCGGGTGTTCACGGTGGGTTCGATTCAACCGGTTCGAGTCGGTTTGGCCGGTCAAAACTTAGTCAAAAGCGGTTTCAAAAATTTTTGGAAAAATTACAAAAAGATTCTTTGAAAAAGCCGAATTCTCGAAAAACACCCTAGAATTTTCAAAATTTGCAAAAATGGCCCAATTGGAGGAAAAATTAGAAAAATCATAACTAATTGTTACTAGGCCAAAAAAATTCAAATTTTATATCTACGGAATCCTCATTCAATGCTCTACATTTTAGTATAAATAAAACAAGAAGATTCATAACATACAAAATTTGAATTTTTTCATTTTTTCAAATCTTTTGCATACACTAAACAAAAATTCTACTTGCATTAAAACATTCACACATAACCATTCATGCATAGTACATGTAATGTAAAGAATGCAAGTCCACAAAATATATATCATGAGATCACATGATTTACGTAATCATTACGACAACATTTACATGGAAAAAATCATGATTTCAAAAAACCAAATATTCTCATATCATAACACTATTATGCAACAATGTAAACAGAGAATATATCACGTTCCCATCAAAATTTTCATGTCATCATATTAAGAAACAGAAAAGCGAATCCAACGATGCTATGATACCACCGTTGGATTACGGATAAATATCGGGAATACAAACCTGTGGAAATGATATTTGTTATAAAGCAAACCGTGATTCTCACGATCAAGAACATAATCACTAGAATTGTTTCTATGAAATTCACAATCTAAATGTCTCGGGTATTTTGGTTCTTGTATGTGGAAAATTTGAGTCGGTTCTTCATCATGGGAAAAGAACGTACCATACTTCAGCTTTAATTTTCCTTTTACCGAGAAAAGGAAAAAACCGCATTATCCCAAAGGAAAAGTTATTTAACTTCCTCCTTTTAATTATCCACTTCATGGATGGATAAATTAAATATTAAACATATAATTAATATATATTAATATTTAATTACTTTCACATCTGTACCAAGTTGTGGCGAGATTTCCTTTGGTTTACGTGTACATTCAGCAGTTCCGCCTTCACTCTTTGTGTCATTGTGCTTGAGCTTGATACTATCTTACTTGTTTTTGCCCCTTGTGGTGGTGGTGTCTTGATTTCCGCCCCATTCGTATGTTTGCTAGTTTGTTGGAGTAAGGTCACTGCTCTAAAAGAATTTTATTCTCAACCTTCAAATCATCAATTTATTTCCGTGCTATTGAAAGTTTTGCTATTTTGTCTAAGTGGGCCATGGCCTCCTCGTTGTCGAAAGTGCTTCGCCGTATTCACTACCGTCATTGAACTCAACTTATCTTCTAAGAACAACTTCCCTTTCGGTTCAGCAATTTCACTGTCCTTTTTGACACCAAATGACATGCCATCTTGTGGGACATTTTCTCTTCGTTTTGCAATGTCTGTGTGAAATTTTTTCATATCTTTCTTCCACTCCCATCACTAAGGTATTCAACTCTCTCTCGCAGCCTTTGCATTTTCGTCCTTCAAGTTTTGTAATTCATTCTCACAAGTGCAACAACTTGTTTTTTGCTCTTGACTACCATTAATGATCTTCACTATCTCCATCATCATATCATATGTTGTGTGACCAAGATCTAATTCTGCGTCATGTTTATGCTAAAGGTTGGAGGATCATTACCGTCATCTCCGTTCTTTCTTCTTATTTGCACTATTATCATCTGTCCTAAATCTATCATTATTACATTCAACCGACTGCTCGGTTGTTTTAACTTTCAAAACAGTATTATGTAGCACCAAACCTTCTAGCGTGTTCTTTTCATCTGGGCCTTGTTGTACCCGCCTTGTTTGATTCGCCTTATTTGTTGGCTCTCCCAGCTCCAATTTTTTTGTCTTGTTTGGTTCACTGATTAGTGTGAAAATTGCATGATTATTGAATGTTTAATCTTCTCATTTTGATATGAATATCATGTTTATTTCACTCATATTTGATCAATTGCATTTGGTAGAGAGTGTGGTATTATTTTGGTTTATATGTGCAGGAATCATCAACTTGTGGAGAAATTTCAGACCTTCATATATTGTTGGATCAAGTGAAGAATTATACCATTAGAAAGAGGGCTGAAAGAGGGTCGCGTAGCAACAAGAATTGGGCAAATCGGAGTTCGTATGCGTAAGATATGAGCTATCGAAGCGGAGGTGGCACACGGTGGAGAAGTCACTCGGCCATAGCACATGTGACTCGGCCGAGTGAAGGCAGAGTTGCCCGAGTTGGCCAATTCCAGAAAGAATGTCACTCGACCAGTGCCAAGGCCACTCGGCCGAGTGGTGGCCGAGTGGGACCACTGCCGCGCGATTTTGAGTAGAATTTCGTCATTTTCGAGGCCCTTAATTGCAAAATGGAATTTGTAACTTTGCCCCCACTATAAATACCCCCATTTCAGCTGATTAAAGGGGGATTCCACACAACACACAATTAGATAGGAATTAGATAGGGAAATACACATAGTTTCACATAGTTGTAGGTGTTCTTCAATTTCCTTTTAATTTCTTGCAAATTAGTGATAGATTTTCATTCAATCAAGTGTAGCAACACATTTAAGGTGATACCCATCCTTATTCTCTTAATTCTAATGGTTTATTTCTTAATTCCCATGCTCTCTTCTCCTTTAATTTTCGTAATTTTCATGGGTTTGTTTCAATTAGCCATGATTGGCTAAATTTCATATGTGCTTGGGTGTAATGATCCCTTGATGAGTTGATTTCGGTGAATTGATGATTGGGTGTTCATTTGTTGAGGTGATTAATTGTCTTAATGATGCTTTGCATGATTTAATTGCTAAGGTGAGCTTTGATCTTGTGTTTATTGATTTAATTGATGCAAGGATACTTGGTTGATTGAATTGATGCATAGGTGTTAGGTTTGCTAAAGTGATTGAAGTGGATATTTGATTAACACAAGGATACTTGGTTAATTAATTAGAACCTCATTAAGGCACATTGATTACTTGTTGTTGCATGTGATTAGTGAGGGGGTGAGAGTGCCGTCTCTTACATTCCTACGTGCTTTATCGATCATGTAGAACCTAGGCTTATCAAGTACGGTTTTATTTGAACTATTTGTTGGTTATCCCTATGATCCCTTTTGAATGAACACTTGATTGTTGATGATCCGAATTTGTGAGTCTTTGGTGATTTGCACCCGAGCACTATTATCTCATCCTTGGTATTTTTGTGTTGATTGTTTAGTTTAATTTCTTGTTGGATTTGTGTTGTTATTTTGTTGCTTTTCTTTTGCAATCTTGACTAGCCGCTATAATTCTAAAAACGTGCAATTTCATGGCTTCACCGTACTCCTAGTCCCTTGGGTTCGATAACTTTGGTCGCAAATTTCTTATCACTAAAATACGACGAGCATTCACCGCAAGCTGCATTGAATTCTTCAGCAATTGAATTCTTGCGTGGACATGTTTCTTACTCATTCCCTTCGTCTAGCCCTTTCCCTTCACCTGTTTCCTCGATTCTACAAGTCTCACTCTCCTTGTCATCTGCTTCATGCTTGTCACTCTCTAACATAACCCAATAATTGATCGGATATAATTCCTAGTGATAAGAATTTTAAGACCAAATTATCGAACCCAAAGGACTAGAGGTGAAATGAAGCCATGAAATTGTACGTTTTCTAGAATTATAGAGGCTAGTCAAGTTTGCAATATTAAAGTCACCAAATAAACAACTCAAATTCAACAAAAAATTAAACTATGCAATTAACAATGAAATACCAAGTGGAGAGAGTAGTGCTCGGATGTACATCACCAAAGACTTGTCAATTTCGGATAAAAATAATCGAGTGTTCATTCAAGAGAGATAATAGGGCTAACCAACAAATATCCATCTAAAAACGTACTAGTAAGCCTAGGTGCTAAATTATCAATTAAGTATGTAGGAATGTGAGAGACAACACTCTCACCCCCTTATTAATTACAAGCAATTCAACAAGTAATCAATGTGCCCTAATGAGGTTCTAGTTAATTAACCAAATATCCTTGAGTTAACCAAATATTAACTTCGGTCACAAAAGTAAACCTAACACATGTGCATTAATTCAATAAACCAAGTATCCTTGAGAAAATTAAATCAATAAACACAAGATCAAAGCTCACCCAAGCAATTAAATCATGCAAAGCATCATTAAGACAATTAATCCACTCAACAAATGAACACTCAATCATAAAATCAACTAAATCAACTAAATCAACTTATCTAAGGGTCAATATACCCAAGCACAAGAGGATTTATCTAATCATAGTTAAATGCAATAAACCCATCAACATCAAAATAGGGAAAAACATGATTAAAAAGAAATAAACCAATAGATATATAAAATAAGGATGGAAGTCACCTTTTAAATGTGTATTACACTTGATTGTACGTAAACTATCTTCTACTTTGCAAGAAATTGAAAGAAAAGTAAGAACACCTACTACTATGTGTTATTGTGTGTAAAGATGTCTTTGAAAATACTCAAGGAAAAGTTCTAAGTGTGTGGGATCCTTTCAAATGCCAATATTGGAGTGTATATATAGTGGGTAGTAAGTGAGTAACTGTAATTTGTCATTAGGTCCCTCAAGAGTGCTCAATTTGTGTCAAATGAGCTGAAAATCGCACACAAAATGGCTCACTCGGCATAAGTGACTCGGGCGGTGCATATGGTGTCTCGGCGAGTCATAGGAGTTTGCCCGAGTCACTCACCTTCATTCCTTGGTAACTCGGGCAAGATGAAAGTGACTCGAGCGAGTCATGTGTGGTTGGCCGAGTCACTTGGCCACGTAAAAGTATGACTCGGGCAACATAGTTTGTGACTCGGGCAAGTCTCTTTGGTTACAGCCGAATCACTCTTCCTTGTATGCCACCTCCGCTTCGTTTGCTCGTATCTTTGCGTCACGAACTTCGATTTGGGTGATTCTTTTGCTACGTGAAGCTCTCTCAGCCCTCTTTCCAATCATCAAGTTCTACTTTAATTTGACAATGTTAACAGTCCTCAATTTGCCCTCAAAGTTCGCCTCAAACCTATAAATTCAAACTCACAACTCCAACTCAAACAATAAAATGCAATTTGACAATTAATTGTGAATTAAGCTATAAATCATCATCAAATTAAGATACTTAAGCATTCAAATCATAAGCAATTTTACCCTAATCAACAATCAACCATCCTCTTGAGTGCTTTCTTCTCGACTTGTTGGCTTTAGTAATGTCTCAAGGCGTATCGAGATTTCTGAGATAATTCATAAATTTAAAACTTTTGACACAATTAATTCATGATTTTTTTATAAATTTTTGGGTCATTCTTTTTATATTATTTTTTCTCTTCAACTTAGACTTATTACTTACATATTCGTGTGGCGATTGTGTAGGTCCAACTTTTCGTGGCTTTATTCAATGCACCGAGATCCCACTTCGATATTCTTGATATTTTTCCACTTCCGGCTTTATTGACCATTGTTGTATGTTCACATAACCAAAACTACAATTACATATCGTACCTTTGTAATATATACTCGGTGCATACATGTGTATATTGCTTTAGCATGCATATAGGATATGTAATATATAATGTAGACAAAATTCTTCTTGGGAGTAGTGTAGCTCAACCTCCAATGGTTGTGTTCTTGCTTCGTAGAATTTGAGAGACTAACGAGATCAATGATCGGTTTACACCAATCATACTTCCAAATATCTTCGATCTTACTTAAATAGATAGAATAATGCAAAGGTACTCTTCCATTCATTCCTGGGGTGAGCAATGTTACCAGCAGATATAGATGTGTCGATCGTGCAATGTTACTCACATGTCCTGTCATCGTTGTTTGCAGAACCTCTACCATTTGTCATACACATATTTCTTGTTTAGAATATTCCCCCTGCCCGCTTTGACATCTCTCCCGAAGCAATGCTTGGTCCATTTTGGTAACTTGTAATCATTCAATTTTAACTCAATCGGTATGCTACCACCGAAACTCCGAACAACAAATGCACATCTCTGTTTGTTATCATGAATTGTTCACTGCCTAATACGAATGTCTTCGTTAGCTTATCGAATGTCAACAAAATATTTTGAATATCATCCTCATACTTCGACATCTTGTCCTACACACCTCAATGTTAGCATTCATTATGGTTTCAAAAAGTACCCAAAATGGTGTCTTTTTAATTTCTTGTTTATGCTCACTTCGAAATTTATTCCCTGCAGATCCCTCACACTGATACTAAATTGCTACAATAATAAGTTGTCCTATCTTTGATTTGTACTTCCGTGGCAACACGTATTTTGAAGAATCATCCAATTATATTTCCTTTTACCGTTGTATGTGTGTTCAATGAAAATTGATCAACAATTATCATTACTATTATTTTATTAGAGTTGAAAATATAAATAAGTTGAATTACTTACTCAAATCAAGCTGCTTTCGTGGCCTCATTTCAGCATCGTTATCATCGATGTTGTTTCGTCTAACATCTCATTGATCAACCCCTTTTCTCGTAGTGGAAAACATGTTATGTAAATATCTTTCAAACACCACAAGATAATATATATTTTTCAAGTATATATAGTTGGCTCTTTTTTTTTTTTCCAACACCACCGGATATCTTGAATCTACATATTAAATTTTGGAATGTACCTTGTCCATGTTTTCCTTTTTTTTTTTTTTTTTTTTTTTTGTCTATGTTATTCTTTTATTTTGGTGATCATGCTCGTCGATGAATCTCGCTTGGAGGGAATGATTTACCAACTATCAAATAACAAAAAAAAATATATACCAACCATGATTAATTTTTATAAATTTTGTTTGTTTTTTCACCTTCTCAACACAGATGATCAGTAAATTCTTTTGTTTTCCCATTTTGATATGTCTTCTTTTCACTTTCCGTTCGTGGGACGTCTCATCTGTAACACAAATATGAATCACAATAAGTTTGTAGTACATAAAATACAAGCTGTGTATCACATAAGTAGTAGTAATATTATTTGAATATGTGGCACCTTCCGATGATGTGTGCGAATTGTATTTCTTTTTCTCTCTTGTTGCGCTTTTGAATTACTTCGCAATGTCCTCTTTCTTGATCCTGCTCATTACCCAAAAAAAGAAAAAACCAACAATAGATAAAACAAAAAAAAATTAATAACAGAGTCGCGTTTCATATATATATAAATACATGTTTTCTATTTTTCTTTTTTTTAAAAAAATTCTATTTACCTTCATATGAAGTGCTTCTTGTGGTCCCTTGGCCCCGCTTTGAACTCCTTTCTTCATAGACCAATACAAAGTATATTTCATTACTTCCAACACAATTGAACAACCAATAGGTTTTATACTTAATAATTTACCATACCTTTTTTATCTTCCTTCTTCTCGATGTTTCTTCTTCTCGCTACTCCCTTCTTCATCATTTGTTTCGTAATTTCTTCATTCTTGGTCTACCCATAGTCCTTAAATCTAAACAAATAAGAATATTTATGATCCTAGGCACATGGTTGGAATTCTATTTTATTCATTTAATTCTTAAACCTTATTTGAAAGAATCATTTCCTTTTTCGACTTCTTTGGGTTGTAATAATCAAATATATAGCTCGATAATAATCACAATTGGGGAAATTTCAAAATGTGTATAAAATACATTAAAACGGAAATTTCATCACCGCAGCAAGGAATCCGTATATTAAACACAGGTTATTTATCAAAATGATGAGAATTTAACCTATCAAGCATTACTAACACAAACAAAAAAACAACAAAACGTCTTGGTTTAAACATACCCAACATAGTGTTTTAAGAGTTTGTTCATATCGTACCATTTTTGTTTCGAAGTTTTTGAATATCCCCATGCCTTAAAGTGTGATCTCTTTCGATTCCACCTATACAACATAAGTGGCATTAAGTAACACCTAAAAGTGTTACTTAATATTAACACTTTTAATATTAAACAATCGATTGTAACACATTATTGTAACACTTAAAAAATATTACATTTGATTCTTTATGTAACATTTTTATTCAAATGTAACACTATTTTGCTAACATTTTTTAAATGTAAGGTAACATTTTTCTCGATAGTTGCATCACTTTTATCTATATAATGTAACACTCTGTATCACCTTTAAATTTCTAATGTAACACTTCTTAAATAATTATGTAACACTTTTAATCCTCACATATGTTACTTTTATATAATTATGTAACACTTTTTAAATAGTTATGCAACACTTACACGTGTTACAAATTACGTCGTCATTGTTATATATATATATATATATATATATATATATATATATGTGTGTGTGTGTGTTCAATGGAGATTTGAAAATCAAAATTGATAAAAAAGGGGTTAATATCACTTTTAATCACCAAACTTTACCCCTATTTCAGTTTTGGTCACCGAGTTTTATCACTCATCAAACTTAGTCACTAAACTACACTTTTTTAATCACATTTGGTTACGCCTGTTAGTCTTCTCATATTGACTTAACGGGAGAAGGCTGAATACGCGTGAATTCTTCCCCAAATCGCCCAATTTTTTCCCCATTCTCGATTCAAGCCCTAATTTGACTCCACCCCTTTCAAATTCTCTACAAAATCAGAAACTAAACAAAAATTTGATTTCATCTCAAGCCCTAGTTTCAATCCTGCCCTAATTTGAGTCAATTTTTGTGGATTTTTGGTGAAGAGATTTTTTCATCGTGAGGCGCCGGCAGCCATGGCTAAACGGACAAGCTTGCTTCTCGCACCCCAATACGGTAAGCTCTCACAAACCCAATTGGTGTTGCTTTCTAGTTTATTTGGTGTTGCTTTCTAGTTTATCTATTTCTATTTTTGTTTTTCTATTATACAAATTCAAAAATGAACCAACCATATTTACATTAAAAGTTATTCATGGTGGAAAAATGACAAGGTCTTAACAAAAATTATATTAGGGGTATTGTAGATTATTTTGATTTTGTTGATGGGGATAAGTTTGGTTTAATTGAACTGAATGATTTTGCAAATCAATTAGGTTATGATGAAAATAAAATAAGATTTTGGCATTAATTTGGGATTAATTTGTATACCGGGATAGAATTATTAATTTTGATGCTTTGTTGTTTGTAGGTTGGTGAATTATATCCCTAAGAACAGAGAGATTGTGATATATTTTCAACATTTAGAAATTGTTGAAAAGGGTGAATTTGTAGCAGCTGATGATTATCTTGATATGTCATTCTTGGATGATGTTTATGGGGTGAGTAATTTGAACTAGATGACTCGGATGATGATGAAGCATAGTTGACAGTGAGTATGACATGGATGAGGATGATAGATTGTATGATAAGTATGTTGATCATGAGGTTGAGTTCAATCCTATTCCAAGTGATGTTGATAAAAAAGGAACAAATATGTAAGTGAAGTGGTTTATGATAAGTTAGAGGGGGATATTACGGGGAAGTGAATAGTAGTGATGAATTTAATAGCATCCAAGGATCGATGAAGAGGACATGCCTAAATATCCTAAGTTTAATCCTAGAACTGAATCTAGGAAGCCTGAGGTGAATGTTGGTCTTGTTTTTTCCTCAAAAAAAAAAAAAAAGCTAAGGAAGCCATTTCAACATACCGTATCAAGAGGGGATGAATTTCAAGTATATGAGGGATGATAAAAAAGACGCTAGCATCATGCTCAAAAGAAGGTTGTTACTAGTATATATGGGTATCTCCAATACAAAATGATAAGAGTTGGCAGGTAAAAGTGTTCAATGCAGAGCATACAAGTTGTGGATAGAGTTACAAAAATCCCGATCGTCAGTCTACATGGGTTGGAAGGCATTTTATGAAGAAATTAAAAAATAATTCCAAGTTAGAAACAAATGAGTTTAGGATTGAGGTGTGCACCAAACTCAAAGCCAATATCTCTAAGCAACAAGCTTACAGAGCAAAGAAAAAAGGAACTGGAGTTGGTTGAGGGAACACCGAAGAAGCTTAGTAGAATCGAGATTATTGTGCAGAGTTGTTAAGGCTCTAACCCGTGGTCATCTCGTGGTGTTAAAACCGACCGAGAGTGATGGTGAGGGTAGTGAACCTCGGTTTCAAAGATTATATATATGTTTTGAGGCATGCAAACAGGGGTTTAAAACTTGTAGGAATGTGATTGGGGTTGATAGTTGCTTTCTAAAGGGGTATCAAAGTGGCCGGTTGTTAACTCGGTTGGGATTGATCCCAACAACAATATGTTTCCAATTGCTTATGCAATAGTGAAGAGTGAAACCAAAGATGTATGGGAGTGTTTTCTAACATTGTTAGATAATGATATTGGGTTTGAAGATCAATATGCTTGGACCTTCATGAGTGACAAGCAAAAGGGCTTGATCCGAAATTTATTCCCGTATGCGGATAACAGGTTTTGTATGCAAAGACTTACACAAGAATATGAAGAAGGATGGATTTTTGGACTTGCAATAAAGAAGGCATTGTGGGCAGCATCTAGAGCAACTAGGATAGAAGAATTCAAGACTAGAATGCAAGAAATGAAAGACTTAGATGAAAAGGCATATGATTGGCTAGTGAAGAAAGCACCATCTCGGTGGTCTAGGGCTTATTTTAGTCCTTCCCCAAATGTGACATCTTGACAAATAATATGTGTGAGAGCACTCATCCTTCTTGCAAGAGATAAGCCGATCATCACTCTGCTTGAAATAGTGAGAAATATCCTCATGACTAGGCTGCAAGTGAATAGAGATGATACAAAAATGGTCCAGAGACATTTATCCAAGAATCGGGTTGATTTTGGAGAAAAATAAGAAGTTAGCATTGAATGCATACCCATGAAATCAGATGATGTGCATTTTCGTATAATGGGTGCATTTGATTAGCACTGTGTTGACATATCACGTAAGTCATGCACTGTAGAAGATGGGATTTGTGGTATACCCTATAAACATGCTATTATTTCAGCAATTTGGTGTAGGGATGAGGATCCGAGTCATATGTGCATCAAAGATTACAAGGTTGAGACTTACAAGAGAGCGTATGCACATCCTATTTTAGGAATTACTGGTTCTGATTTGTGGCCTAACCTGTGGTTTACCACCACCTTTACCACCAAAGTATGAGAAAAAGCAGGAAGACCTAAAAGCGAGAAGAAGAAGTCCTCTTGAGCCACCAACATCAAAACCTAACCCAACTAGGTTAAAGAGAAGTCAAAGATCAATGAAATGTAGGAAATTATAAGTGAAAGTAACTATAGGAATTGTATATTTCTTATTCACCGATTTACGGTCAATATATAGATTACGGGAATGGGAATATATACAATTAAAGACCCCATAACAAATTCCGATAAAAGAGCCTATAATCAAGGCATAAAATAATATCTTCATAGATTACATGGAATAATAAAATCCCTTAGAATCATTCCTTAATATGCCCCCACAAAATGGACGTGCGTCGGAATGGAGATTTTGTCCCGTAGTAACTCAAAACGTGGACGGGGAAGAGGCTTTGTAAGAATGTCGGCAAGTTGATCAACCGTGCTAACGCATTTAAACCGAGAGAATCCCCTTCAAGCAAGATCACGTACAAAATGGACGCAATAGCAATGTGCTTCATTCGAGAGTGTTGAACTGGATGAAGAGCAAGCCATGTGGCACCCATATTATCACAAAGAAGCCGAGGCGTAGTGGCCAGGATGTGTAATTCCTTGAAGAGATTGACGACCCATGCAACTTCGGAGGCGGTGGAAGCAAGAGAGCGGTACTCGGCTTCGGTGGAGGAGCGAGCAACACCCGATCTGTTTACGAGAACGCCATGAGATCGGATTCTCACCAAGAAACAGAACATAAGCAAATGTGGACTTGCGATCCAGACGATCACCAAAGCAAAGTCGGAATCGAGTATGTCGTGAGCCGAAGATCAAATGGGCGACAAAGAAGAAGACCGTGATGAAGAGTCCCTTTAAGATATTGAAATAGCCACTTGACCTCACAAAAATCAGAGCCGGTTGGAGCAGGACATGCGTTGGGCTAGACGATTCATGATAAAGGATATATCTGGCGGGTAAAAGATAAATATTGAAGACCACCAATAGCGTTACGGTATTCATCGAATCTACTGACGGCGATGAAGAAGCGGCCTTCGGATTACTAGGAGTGCGAAGAGACTTAGCACCATCCACGTTATGTCGAGGAAGAAGATCAACCAAGTATTTGTGCTGTGAGAGGAAGAGACCTTCCTTGCAACGAGCAACTTCAACACCTAAGAAAAGATAGTGGGCCTAAATCCTTGAGAGCAAAGGAGGACCGCAAATGAGAGACAACCTTCTCGATTCTCGAGTAGGACATGACCCAGTTGATGATCAAGTTGTCCATATAGACAAGAACGATGAGCCGAACATTGTCGTGAATGTAGGTAAAAGGAGAATGATCCGCTCGAGATTGCACAAAATCGAATGTGGTGAGAGCAGAGCTCAAAGTGATGTACCATTCCCATGCGAGCTTGGCGAAGACCATACAAGGATTTATGTAATAGACAAACCGAAGAAGGGTGTGACGGATCAACAAACCCTGGAGGTTGCGACATATATACTAGAACCGTCAAAGAGCCGTGGAGAAAGGCATTACCGATGTCAAGTTGACGAAGAGGCCAATTAGTCGAAAGTGCCAATGTAAGAACGATTCTAATCGTGGACGGGCTTAACCACCGGACTGAATGTCTCAAAGAAGTCCACACCAGTCGTTAATGAAATCCCTTAGCCACAAGGCGGGCTTTATAATGCTCAATCGATCCACCAGGTTTCGTTTAATACAAAAACACATTTGTACCCTACAATATTAGCATGAGACGGAGGGGAAACCAAAGACTAGATACCATGACGTTGGAGGGCATTGAATTCCTCGGTTGTAACGCCAATGAGGGGAAGCTAAGGCAACAGAGACATAGGATGGCTCGATGTCGGGTGGTAGCGGGTGCTTGGTTGCTGCATACAGCCGTTTCGGTTTGTAAATGTTATTCTGAGCCCTCGTACGCATGATATGAGTTCTTCCTGGAGGAGGTGGAGGAGGTGGAGGAGCCGGCGGCCTGGAGCGGAGTGCCGAAGGTGGGGTCGCGAGAGGTGACGGAACAACTGCCGAAATAGATTGAGGAGTAGTCGGTGACAAAGCAGATAGTGGGCTAGTCGGAGGCGCGGAACTGTATCACCTACGCTTGTTGGGAGTAGTGGCGAAATTATGGGAAGGGATCGGATTCAGCTAGAATCGGTTTAGCAAAATTCGGAAGGTTGTTTGAGAAAATTTTACATGCGGGAAACAAAAATGCGTCCGATCTCCAGATCGTAACATCGGTAGGCACTTTGATTAGTGGAGTAGCCTATGAAGATGCACGGTTTGGATGGAAAACTAAGTTTACCCAACTGATATGGACGCAACCACGAGAAAACAAATGCAGCCAAATATGCAGAGTTTTCGATAATTAGGTTTACGATTTAAATAAAACCTCAAACGGACTCGTGGCCGAGTGAACCGAAGAGGGAGTGTGATTAATCAAATATGTCATTGTTTGGACAGCAAATGACCAGAATTTTTTAGGTAAACTAGCATGATGAAGAAGTGCCGGGTGACCTCAAGAATATGTCGATTACGGCGCTCGAAAATCCCATTCTGTTGTGGAGAGTGCGGTGCGGTGGTCAACCAAGAAATGCCGACGCACAAAGATATGATTTTAGAGCCAGAATTCGCCCCCATTATCCGTGTAAAAATTCCGAATTGGCTTGGAAAAGCTGTTTCTCCACAAGATTACGGAATTGTCGAAAAATAGGAAGTACCAGGACTTAGTGTTTAACAAATACACCCAACAATATCTTGAATAAATCAACAATAAGTAGAAAATATTTGCAACCATCAATCGAAGTAGGCACGTGGCCCCAAATCCGCATATAAGTATTCCAAAGAAATATATTGACCGTAAATCAGTGAATAAAAAATATACAATTCCTATAAAAGAGCCTATAATCAAGGCATAAAATAATATCTTCACAGAGTACATGGAATAATAAAATCCCTTAGAATCATTCCTTAATAGAAATGTGGTGTGATAGGACATAATAAAAGAACTTGTCCTAAAGTAACTTCTACAACTTTTGTTGATCCTTCGAAATGAATCCGGAAGCACCAATTGAGCATGTGGAGCTTGAAGAAATACATATTAATGGAGCATCTCAACCATTCGGTGTGGAAAATACTCTTGTTGAAGCTACCCCCTCCACAAAAAAAAAAAAAATATAGAAATTACCAAGAAGTTGAATCTAAATGCTTACATTGTTGCATTGTTTGAATCATATTATTGATATTTTGTTTATTCAAGTTCGAAGGAGTACTCATGGATCTTCGAAGCACATGTTGTAAGTCGTCCATCACCAACCCTTCTATGGGTAGCCATGAAATCGTAAGTTTTTTTTTATAATTATTGTAGAACCCTCAACCTGCTAATCTGCCTAATTTTGATTGTTGTTTGTATAATATTTGGTTAGGTAATGGAGAACACAACATGTAGTAAGCAAAGCAAGGCTGATCATGGAAAAGTAAAAATTAGGGAGCAAATGTAATTTAGAAACTGTTGATTACTAATGTTATGTGATTAAAGCATTATCTTATAAGTGTAAAATTTGTGTTGTGCAGATTATCCAATCATCAAGAGTTAATAGTCCAATTATTGTGAAAGGAGGAGTGAATTACATCACTATGTCCAATCTAAGTGCTTACATTGGAGGTGGAAGTTCATCAAAAGGAACAAGCAAAGACAAAAATGCATCTCGCTGGCAATGACAAAAGAGAAATAAGTGGTTGTGCCAAGTCATGGTTGAATCTATTTTGCAGTTGGTTTTTACCCGTATTAACCTTTTTGAATGAGGCCTCAAACACCCCGTTAGCTGGCGAAGATGGGGATAAAGAGTAAGGATTGAAGCCCCCTTAGCTCTGCCCGAGCACTTTGGACAGGGGTTAGCTTTGTAAATGTGTAGAGCCAAGTGTAGTGTGGTGTAGTAGTAGGCACTTCTAGGCCCCTTCCCGGCCATCTTTGGATTACTCCGGTGCTTGGGTACTACGGACCCTCCGCCATCCATTGCAGCGGAGCCCTTTCATGAGCAGGGGGCTAAGCACGCTTCTTTGAATCAAACGTTGAATGAAATCGATTCTTTTTTATATATCCAAATCGAAATCGGATAGATGGATGGATCTATATTTATATTCATATATATTACTAATTCAAATGGATTTATGTTGTAGCGTAGCAAGAAGCCCCAAATCCTTGATTTGGCGAGTAAAGACTGCACCGCTTTGGGCCCGTGAAGCGAAGGGAATGAGCTCGGCTGCTTCTCCTCCACACTTATTTTTCTCCGCGAGGGCAGTTGTCCCACTATCTATCAGGGACAGGTACACTGTTTTGCATGCTGCCATTATCATCCTCTTCACTTGAAACTTCAAGTTCTTCCTCAAATATGTACTCAACATCCTTTAAAAGGGTTTCATTAGATTTTTTTTTTGTTGTTATTTTTCCTTTTATTCTGATCCCTCAAACTCATTGTTTCGTAAGCCATGGATGGAATCCCCAATTCCTTCATCTTTTTTATTTTTTATTTTTTATTTTTTATTTTCTTCAATTCTCATCATCCTTTGTTCCTCATATTGCATCGTCTTGATCTACGATTGTAACACCCCATTTTTAAAAAACTTGCATTTCATATTTTTTCCAATTTAATTATTTTACTAAGCATTAAATTTGTGAATATATCCCCTAGTTCTTAAAAGAAAGTTTATAATTTTTGCAATTTAAGAACTAATATTTTCAATGAAGTTTTAAAGAGTTCTCGTAGGGTAGCCTAATGAGGAAAACGAGCTTGATACCGACTCACTCGACACAAGTAAACAAGAAAAATAGATAAGTAAAATTGAAATGAAGTATAGTGAAAAATTATTTATAATAGGATACTTATATATTTGTAACTTGAAAAATAAAATAAAAAGAAGAGGAAAAGAAAAAAATTTAAAATTTATCAAAGACTAAGTCAAATAAAGAAATAAGGATTAAGATTTAAAATTTAAGATAAATTTAGAATTTATTTGGAATTAGTTTTTCTTTTCAAGAGCTTTAAAAAAATATATGTATATTTTTATTTGTATAAAGAATACGCAGAGTGACGTTTCATTTCTTCTTTCTCTCCACAACGTCTATTCTCTGCCTTCTCTCTTTCTCCACTCTCTCACCGAAATCTTTCAATAACCTCTGCTATTACCTCATCCCCAGCCAAGTGCAAGTCTTTTAGAGGTAAGAACATAAGAAAGTTTTATTTCACGTCTTTGTCCCAAACAAGTTTTCTTTAAAGAAAAAGGGAAAAACGATATTTCGCTTTTACGTTGGATTTATTTTCTCCGTCCTTTTTATTTCTCTGAAATTCTTGGTAAAATGATGCTCCGAAATGTTGCTTTTGAAACCCAAAATAATTTAGGGTTTGTGATTTTATATTTTTGCTAGAAATCTTGACTTATCTCATTAGATTTACTAACTATATGACTCATTTGTGTTGATTCATGGATTGCATGTGTCATATGTCATTGCATGTGACTTTTAAGTTATTTTTCCTACTGCATGTCTCTATTTCTATGGTGTAAGGACTTATTTGGTGATTCTTTGATGATTAAATCAAGTTGGGTGCCCCAACAATGCATTGTATGTATTGATTTTGTTGTTGAAATTTATTATGTAAATGCATGTTACTTTCAAAAGTGTTCTGACCTTTTCTGATCAAATTTTCTCAAACCCCTATACCGAACTGAAGCTCTGGAAGTCTAGAATATGTGGTAAAAATTTTAGATTTTTGAAGCTATTTTCGATTTAATATGATTTTTTCTACCAAAGTGCTGTACAGAAGAAAAACGCCCCAATTTTTGCGATTATTGCAAAATTTACTGTGAGCAGAAAAATTAATTTTTGAAAGTGATTCTCGACTATGTTATTCTACTATGTCTTAGCTTTCATAAGAATTTTACCTCGATACATTTGGAGTTATATTCAATTTTTAATGAATTTTTTAACAAACAGTGTCTTTCTAGTAAAAACGGACAGTTTTAGAGCTCTAGAATGATGCATGATCAAATAGGAAATGTGAAGATTTAAAATGTGATCTTTTACTAGTGATACTACTGATACTTAGGATATTATATATATTTTTACTTGATTTTATTTAATTCATATTCATGTGTTACAAAATTTTATAAAAGATGGAACATAACCTCATTTAGGAGATTGTTTTTATCTAACTTGAAAAATTCATAAGTAACAAAATTGAGATTATTTTCATGTGAAATTTTTATGGTATGTAGCTATATGCGTTGTGAATCTACTGTATAAATTTAATAATTTTATGACGTGTTTATATTTGATTATAAATTATCTTCTACGAGTTGTCTTTTTAAGGAGTTTTACATAAAAGGTGAGTTTGTAAATTATTTTCTTTAGAAGACGATCAATGTATCGAGTGCGGTTCGAGACACTGGATTTCTAGGAAGCTATTTTGAAACATTCAAATACCAAGAAAGTGGGTAACATTTTAATACTTTTGCATTATTTAGAGTAATCTGTGTGTGTACGAGCATGCAGATCTTCTGGATTATGCTATGTGTGAATTATAGCTAGTCGACGGACTATACTGTGGTGATAAGGCTAGTCGACGGACTATACTGTGTGAATCAAGACAGGTCTACGGACTATATTTGTGTGAATTGAGTAGGGTCTACGGGCCCGGCGTGTACTCGATTGACATGCTATTAGTCTTTTTAATGCAATTGTTATTAAATGTTATCCCACTCGGGCTTCTCCTCCTGGGAAGACTCATGATAATACTTTAAATTTTTCAGTCCCTGTTGACGACGAGGCGGACGTGTGATCGACTGTGTAGACTACTCTAAATAAATGTACCACAAACTAAGTTCCCGTAAGAATTGAAGCTAGTACTAGTAGGACTTATGGTTAAAGCTTTTAAATTTATGCATAGATTACTAGGTTCCGTGGTCGAGTCCCTTTCAAACTACTAGGGAGTTATGTTCGTTTTTTTAAATGTTATGCATGCATGACTAGCATATGTCCATTATATTATATTTTGTTATGTTAAGCTAGTTATGACTTTTCTCACACGCTTGATGATCTATTTTTACAATTGTCTAATTAGTAAGTGTTTGACTTAGAAATGTGGGCAAGACATGAGTTAGACACAAGCACGGTTAGACACTTAAATAATTTGATTATTTTAAAGAAAAAAATTACTCGTGTTTTTATGATGACATCTTCCGCTTTACCCCTTTAAATTAAAATATTTTGATTCTTCGTGCCCAAAATGTACTTTCATCGTGGTGGCGCCTCCGGAGCGCCACAACGATACTTGCTGAATTCTACAATTAAAAATAAAAATAATTCATTTACTTTAACATAATTTAATTCTTTACATCATGTGTGAATTTGCACTACATATTGAATTTCATCAAACCAGTTAGAAACATACAAAAACAGGTCTGAAACTTCTGTACACCCCAAAATAGTTTTTAGTCCCAAAATAAATTGTATGAAAAATTGGAACCTGATATTCTGTTTGAGCTTTAATCTTGACCTGCAGTAGCAAATGAAACAGTAGAAAGTTATGCAAAGAGAAATCAAGCACCAAAAGATGGTACTTGCTTGCAAAGAGATTTAATTTCATGAATAGCACAAAAGGACTGAATGTAAGATGAGAGGATAACATTGAAGGTTCTATTTTGAAATTAACTCTAAATGTTATATTCAAGCTAGAACTTAAAGTTAGTAAAATAAGAGGACTTAATGAGGTTACATTGTTGCTTCAAGAGTTCTTCACTTTTGGAGAGAACAATGTTGTTTCAAGGGGGAATATTATTTGTGGCATTCATGATAGATAATTGAGCAAAATTGACTTGGGTCTAGGTGGAGTATAAGAGACGAAAAATGCTCAAAACAACAAACATCTTCAAGCATTCAATTATTATGATAAAAATACCAGTTTCCTGCCAAAAGAGGCTTAATATTTAGCATCACTCAAACATCTACAAGAAAGAACAAAATATACTAAAAAAACAGAATGCTTGATTGTGCATATTTCGATCATCGGTAAAACCACCTAAATAATATGTCCACTTGAGCCTATACAGCTGATAAAATTCACCACAATAATTTAAGATGTTCAACTGTATATTTGAGAAACACTATGCATTAGCTCAGACAATAGTGATAGGTAGTTAGTTACGTCTCAGCTTTCCCCAAATTTCTCTCTTTTTTTTATATCTCCAAAGACACGATTTTCCAATTAGTGAAGCTACTCCTTAATCTCAAGGCGCAAAGAGAGCACCCATGGACAAACACAATTAAACACATGCGTTTATCGAAATATTTTCTTGTTATGAGAATTAAAAGTTACTTCTATCACATTTTTCAACCCTTTCCCTTTGGAACCACATACAACACAATCATGCTCCAATTAAAGCACTCATAACTTAAGAGAACAAACATAATTAATTTATAATTTTCCCATATATCATAAGTTCATGCCTTTTCGCAAGGCCAACCCTGACATTTGTGGGGGCCATGAAAAAAATAAAACAAAACACCTACAAACATCTTCAAGCATTCAATTATTATGATAAAATTACCAGTTTCCTGCCAAAAGAGGCTTAATGGAGCAATTGACTTGGGTATTGCCTGGGAATTCAAGAATGTCCTGTTCAAACTACCTAAGTCAACCAGCTCCCACTTTAATTTGGAAAGTAGGAAAATTCATGAAAGAGTATACTTAATTGTGCTAATTATCATTGGTTATTACCCTCATCAAACTACAAATGATAATAATCAAGCGAAAGTTCCTAAATAGCCTGTGATGTCTAAAAGAATAAAAAAGCTATGAACTACATCTTTCACTTAGAACTTTCAACAAAGAGTTGATGTGCGACAAAATTGTATCAAAATTTTACAAGATTGTGATCAATTGAATTGGTCTATTGAAAGTAAACTATCATAGCGTAACCCATCAATCATACAGACAAGAATCATATATAATCCACATCGAATGTTTCTCATAACAACAGCTAAGTGACCAATTTATATTTATAGTCAAAATCCACAGCTAATTGAAAGTAAACATATTGAAATTTGAGAGAGAAAGGTCAGACCTTGTTGGCACCTAATTTTGAAAGCTATTCTTCAAGGACCTTCCATCCAGACTTTTGCTACACACTGCTATGATCTTTATTTTGCAGAATATGGAGAGAGAATCGGAGAAGGATATAAGTGGAGAGGAACGGTTATCCACCCAAATATAATTAGCGGGACTTTGTTTAGGATTTTACCGCCTTCATCCGTAGTTTTGGAGCGAGAACACCGACGGTTTTATTTGGGAAGGTTGGGTGCAACTGGCGTGAATCTGCTGCTGCCATTTATTGGCTTATTAGTTTCTCGCCTAAGCAGGTACGACTATCTATAGTATTTTGCTTTTCTTTTTTTTTTTTATTTATTCGTTGTTTTTTTTTTTATATATATTTTTTACTTTATTCATTATTTTAATGTTTCATTGTTCATTATTTTTTTACTTTTTCATTCCTTCTTGTTTTGTCCGATCTTCTGATTTTGTATATTCTTGTTGCTGATATTTTATTAAATAAATTTAACTATTACAAATTTCCATATTTCTTTATACTCCCTCCGTCCCGGAAAAGACTTCATATGTAGTGGGCACACATTTTAAGAAAAAAGAGTAATGATTGAAGTTTTGGGGATAAATTTGTAAACTTTAATGTATAAAGTAAAACAACTTTATTGGAATATGTGTATGTGAGAGTAAAAGTAATGACATTTGTGTAAATTAGTAAAAATTGTGAGGGTGGAGTTTATAAAAGGTTTTCCATTTTAAGGGTGTGAAACATATATTGGGACGGACGAAAAAGGAAAGTGTGAAAGTTTTTATGGGACGGAGGGAGTATTAATTTTATAGTATTATTTAATATATCGCAAAATATTATATGAATCACTTTTATGGTAAGGTTACCATGAACAATTTTTTTTTATTTCATCAAATTCTTGATACTCTTAGTCAAACACTTATTCCTCTTGATTAAATATTTGATACTTTAGATATATTAAACTTACATATTATAATACTGTGTTTTTATATTAAATATGAATAACTTAATTAGTAAAAAATTAATTGTTGTTGATACTCTTGAAAAAAATATGAGAGCACTAACCCTAATTTTTTATACCTCTGATGACATTCTCGTAGATCAAATATTTAATACTTTAATTTTTTAAAAGTGGTTCATATAAATCTACTTTTAATATATAAAGCAACACAAGAAACCAATGAGAATAAACAAGAAATAAGAAACAAAAGAAATTATATAGAGTTATAGCGTTACTATTTTTGAAAAATTTAAAGTATCATATATTTGATCAAAAGTATTAACAATCACATCATGAGTATCAATAATAAATTAATATTTTTATTATTTAAATTATTTATATTTAACATAAAAATACAATATTATAATATTTAAATTTAAAATATCAAATTTAAAAATAAGATGAAATTGAAAAGTGAAATATAGTAAATTTAATGTGTATACGAAATACATAAGAATTTTCTATTATAAAATTATACTTTAAGAATATGCTACGAATCCTACTATATAATTTATCATAAAATCAGCTTATTTTACTTAGATCTTCTTAGTGTGAGTTTGAAGGTCCAAATTTTTGAATTCTTCCCAATCATTACTTTTGAATTTGTAAAAGATTCTAATTTAAAATATGTATGTATCAATATATATTAAAAAGAAAAAAATCCAACAATATATGGGGTCAGATTGAGGCAGTGACGGAGCCATTAACAATTTTATGTAGGGAGGTCCGATTAAATAAATTAACACATAAATTTGTGTGAGACGATCTCATAGATAAGACGTGAATTTTTGTCTATTTTTATAATACTCATATTTGAAAAGTATCATAATAATATGTAAAATTATTATATTTCATGTATGAGACAGTTTCACACAAAAATTCTTCTATTAAATAATTTTTTAAAAAGTATATTATAAAATTATATCACTTATTATAATCAATTCGATAAAGTTAAAATCGATTTTTTAACATTTAATACGTGTACTTTATTAGTTGTATTATAACATTCAACATATTTTATAATATTGATCTCATTGTCTATATTTAAATTGAAATATAGAATAAAAGGATGTGAAATTAATAAATATTATTTATAAAATGCATTTAAAATTTAATTATTAATAACTTTAACCCAATAATAAACTATATATATGTAATTAAATAATTACTAAAGAAATTAAGAAAAAATATTTATACATTGAAAAGTGTTCTAAAAGATAATTCAAAATAAAAAAAAAACAAAAACTACATAATTGCAAAAGGGAAAAAGAAAGGAAAGCACGCCACCACTGGAGTTCAAAATTAGTGTGAAGGGTATTAGTTGTTTCATTACAGGGTATTAGTTGTTTACACTATAAGGTATTAGTTGTTTCATTAAAATGTATTAGTTATCTCATTAAAGGATATTAGTTGTTTTACTTTAAGGTATTAATTGTAGCCAGTTTCACAAGAAACTAGTTCACACAACATTAAAAATGAAATTGAGTCAAAAATTCAATTGCAACTCATGCACTAATTAGACACAAGAATTTGTCTTTCTATAATAATTATGGCCTTTTTCAAATTTTTACGATAATAGTAATTATGTTCATAGTAAAGTAATTTGTCGCTTATTTAATTAGTTGTTAGTATGATAGTAGAGTTTGTTGGCAATCAGTTGGTAATCCACCAAGAAACTACCGACTCATTTTTTCCGTTACTATTAACAATTATCTTATGTTGGTGTTCTCTTGGTATTTCGTTAATTTTTTACTTTTGCCATATCGTGAATTGAAATATTGCAATCCAAACCAATATATATAAATCAAAATTTATCCCTCCAAATAATCAAGACTATAAAAAAAAATTCATAAACATAAACTAAAATTTTATACTTCAATAAAAATTCTTAAACATAAACAATAAAAAGTCTCAATGATCTGTAATTGGAAGTATAAGAAAACAGTAATATCTTCTAAGTATCTCGATACTCTAATCAAGTTATTTTACAATGATTTTTATAATATCAATTGACTAGTGAAATTTTCTAAGAAGTCCAGAAAACTCTCACTTGTACCAACAATATCTTTAAGATCCCGAAAGGCAAGAAAAGCACAATATGAGCTAGAATTCTAAGATAATGAAATACGTTCATAACAATATACTTGAAACAAGTTGTAATTTAATAGAAACAATGCATGATTTAATTAGCAGTTAAATTCAAACATATGTCAAAAAAATAACTTCTAACTAATATCATTACCTATGATTTGACTCAACATTCCATCCATTCCAAATCAGTATCATCTATATCCAATTGTTTTCATGGGTGTCAATAGGTGTTTCATTGGTTAATTCTTTTTGATGCATCTCAACCACAAAGTGTGAGGTACGTCTTCTCTACACCACTCGGTAGCATCATCATCATCATCATTAACAAAATCTGTTATTCTACCATCATCATCACAAGGTTCGACCAAATATGCATTCTCTCGTTTGCTCCTCAATATTAAATAATTCTTTCGGCAACTATTTCATTACGTAATGCCATCCATCTTCAATAGGATCTTTCACATAAAAGACTTGATGAACTTGTGATGCCAAGACAAAAGGATCATCGGCATAACACAACATTTTGAAATTAACACGTGTGAGACCATATTGATCTTTTTCCACATGAAACCAATCACATCTGAATATGATGGTACTAAAAGAATCTCAATAGTCTAGCTCAATGATCTCACTTATAGCCCCATAATAAGTAAGACTATCTACAATGAGATTATGGTCCTTAGTACTAGCAAAACTTGAAGTTAATGCAGTCAAAGTGACTCCACTATTTTGTGTTTTGCATCCCGCATCACGTTTAATTGTATAGAACCTATAACCATTAATAAAGTAACCTGAATATCTTCTTGCAGGACTAGAAGGACCTATGGATAGCCATTTAATATGATCAGAACTTGGCTCGACTCAACTTTTTCTTTAAACCAAACCATAAATTCTTGGCTATGTTGTTGAGCTTGCCTCCATCTTTTCCTTTGCTTATCTTTGGACTTAATTTTCATCACATCTTCATGCTCCCCGCATCACGAAATAATATAAACTCAATTACAAATAAAATATATTTAAGATAAAATATGCAGATAAAATTTAAAAGATTACTCACTTGATGTATTTCTCTTCATCCTCATTTTTGCAATTGAATAACACATATCGATGTGCTAAATAACTTGAGTATGAATCTAAAGAGAATGAACTTCCTTTCTTCCCCTTCTTACTTTTACCAAGAGGATAACCAACCATAGAAAACATTGGTGAGTTATTGTCGGTTGCAACTTTCTCATAATTTTGTTTAAAGTTCTTTGATCGCTTCTTCATCGCATCTTGTAAATATCTTGAACAAAAAATCGACACTCTTCACCCAAATATCCTCTCGCTATAGAACCCTCTGGATGACTGCGATTACGAACATATGATTTAAGTTTTCCGAGGTACCTCTCTATTGGGTACATCCACCAGCCACTTACTAGTCCACTTAGTCTAACTTCATTAACAAATGAATAGGCAAGTGGATCATGATATCAAAAAAGGTGGAATTTTTTTCAAATATACAAAGAATTTCAAAAATTCCACCTTCCAAGCGATCAAGATCTTTTGGATCGATAACTCTATTGCATATATCTCTAACGAAAGTACTTAATCTTATCAAACCAAGAGCCACACGCTTAGGTAGAGCTTTTCTAACAGCAACTTGAAGTAAATATTGCATTAAAATGTGAGCATCATAGCTTTTGTAACCTGATATTTTTCTTTCTTTCACCTGTACACAACGTACAATATTTGACGCACACCCTTGTGGTAGCTTTGCATTCTTCAATACCTCACAAAACAATGTCTTCTCCTCCTTTGACATTGAAAAAGATGCCTTAGGCAACAAAACATGATGCTTGTCAACGTGACTCTATAGGGTGTAGTGATGATGTGATCCCAATATCATTTAGATCTAACCGAGCATTGAGATGATCCTTCGCTTTTCCGTATGTCTAAAAAGTCCCAAGCACGTTATCACAAATATTTTTCTCTATATGCATGGCATCCAAATGATGACGAGATGCAATATGTTTCCAATAAGGTAAATTGAAAAAGCACGACCTTTTCTTCCATGGGCAAGACTTCATCATTTTTCCGTGGATGTAATTTTTCAAACTTATTTTCAAAGTTTTGTAACAAATCTAGGACTTCAATCCCCAATAAAGGATTTGGAGCTAACATCTCCTTTGTTTTTCCATTGAAAAACTTCTTATCTTGACGCCAATGAAGATTTGCATCTAAAACCTATCAGAAACACAAATTTTTCATATTTAAATAAATAACAAAAATGGAATTACAAAAATTTATTAATCAAACGATTGTTCGTACAATCTCTAGAAACTCCTCCGATTCTCTCTTCGTGATTGACTTTGACTTGTCTTCCGGTTTGTCGGGGTTGAAACCGTTGTTGACAAACTTCGGAGGAGAAAACGCCGATCGAGGGGCTTAGCACCTTGATCTCGGATCAAACGTCGTCTTTGCGAAGAACTTGAAGAATTCTGCGGAATAAACGCCAATTGGAGGGTTTAGCACCATGATCACGGATTGAACGTCGTTCTTGATGAAGAACCCGAAGAGCTCCTTGAATCGCTAGACTTGATCCGCAAAGCTCGAAATCCAGTGTGTTTCGATACTCTCCGTGTGTTTCGTGTGTTAAATGGTGAAATGAGACCCTATTTATAGATGATGGAAACCCTAGGTTTGTGACAGGCTGGCGTTGAACCTGGGAATATTCCCGGCATCTACAGGAATATGCTTTTACAATTTGATTTGTTTGGGCTTTAGAGATCGACATGATTTATTGGGCTTTAGAAGCCCAAGTCAATTAATTGGACTTTAAAGGCCCAAATTGAGTTATTGGACTTTAAAGACCCAAATTGATTTATTGGACTTTAGAGGCCTAATTCGGTTAATTGGACTTTAGAGGCCCAATTCATTTTATTGGACTTTAGAGGCCCATTTCATTTTATTGGACTTTAGAAGCCCAATTCATTTTATTGAACTTTAAAGACCCATTTTGATTTATTAGTCTTTAAAGGTCCAATTCAATTTAATGGGCTTAGAAACCCAAATTTATTTATTAGGACTCAATACTTGGATTGGGCCTAATTAATTTAATAGACCAATTAAATTATTAATTATTTATTATATTAGAAATTATATGTATTTAAATTCCTAATAAATAATAAATTTAATTGATATTTAATATATGATTTCCACGTGTCGCTTCGATTCGCAATTAAATTTTGCTTGCTTACAAATGCCCCCTCGCACTTCGCTCACGAGTGATCTTGTCTTCGATGTGGGACGAATTGCGAAATATTTTTTTATTTCGTGCTTGTATAAACGATTCACCTCAATATTTCAACTTCTTGGGCCATGCCAATTTCTTGGCCCAACAAGTAGATAAGCCCAAACTTATCGAACTTATGTGCTTTGATTCTCTTACTTGTATTAATTTGAAAATTTAAAATTTCAAATTTTCTTATAATATCAAATACGATTTTCTTATCTGTATTAATTTGAAAATTTGAAATTTCGAATTTTCATATAATATCAAATAAGATTCTCGATATCAATATAATCGTATCTATCATCAAGATTCATAATATCAAATTTATCTCTATATAAAGGACCGTTGCGCATTCTCTTTTCCATCATAAACGACACGTGGGGAATTGAAAGAAAGCGGGTGCATTTTCTTTTTCTTCCTTTTCCTTTTTTTTTCTTTTTTTTCCTTCTTTTTTTTTTTTATTTTGTCTCGAAAATTCATCATTCTTCTTTAATACATTTTGCAGATCACTTTTTCTACAGAGACGTACCAACAAAAATTCAATGTAAGATTTATTATGCCTTTACGTTCACTTTTTTTCTCTCTTTTTTTTTGTTTTGTAGGATTTTATTTGTGTATGCGTATTCATAAAACTACACTAACGTATTCATCCGCCGCATTACCATCACCGTGCTCATTTGCCGCTCATATTTGGACAACCATAATATTTGATTCGTGCCCATATGATACGTGTATGGGCATTTCTTCAAACAAGGTTGTTTGTATGAACAACACCCAATCATGCCGCTACAACTACCGTGCTCATTTTCTCGCTCATATTTCGACAACCATAATATTTGATTCGTGCCCATATGATACGCCTATGGGCATTTCTTCAAACAAGTTGTTTGTATGAACATCACCTAATCATGCCGCTACAACTACCGTGCTCATTTGCCGCTCATATTCCGACAACCATAATATTTGATTCGTGCCCATATAATATGTTTATGGGCATTTCTTCAAACAGGTTATTTGTATGAACACCACCCAACCATGCCGCTACCACTACCGTTTCCTCTCATTCGCCATTCACATTTCCATGATTACAATATTTGATTCGTGCCTATATGACTTCGTCTATAGGCATTTCTTTGAACAAATTGTGTGTATGAACAACTCATACTTGGACAGACACGCTTGAAAGCGACGGCGATGCGTCGGACTCAAACAATAGCCCATCGGTGGCTGTTTCATTTGAGATCCAGCGGTGGCATGTGGAGCCTCTGCTCACGGCAGACTTCATCGGACTCGATAATGCACGAGGAGTGGCGCTGCCTGGTGAAGCAATGGCGCTTGGCGGTGGCCATTTTCTGGGCGCGAATGATGGCGGCGGCTTGGGAATGGCGTCGACGTGAAGGCTGCCGGCTGTTGAACGCTGGCTTTTGCGGCGGTGGTGCAATTCCGGACGGAGGCGAGGGCGGCTGCTTCTGGGACGGTATGCAATGGAGAAGTGCTGCGACCCAGACGGTGGTGCGACGCGGCGTGCGTCGGCCGCTGGCGTTCCTAGCGGCGACTTCGGCTGCTGTCGGCCGTTGTCCGTGGTAGAGTCGTCGGCGCGTGCTTGGTGCAAACTGGTGCATCGGGGAAGAATTGTCGGCGTTTGAAGATTTCTGCGTGAATGTTGGGGAGAAAAGCAGATTTATGGGTTCCTTATTTTCCTGGTAAGCGTGAATTTTAGAGGAGAGAGAAACAGAATTGTGTGATTTGGGATTTATGTTGCAGCGTGATTTGGAGAAGAAAGGATAAGCGTCTTGGGCTTTTTAATTTATTTTGGGCCATCTAAATTTGGGCTTCTTTATTTGGCAAAAATAATTATCTTTGGGCCATTATGTGAATTAATTTTTTTGGGCTAATTAATTAACTAATGGTCTCATTAAATTAATTAATAACCACAATAAATTAATTAACAATCACAATAATATCCACTCAAAAGACTATTGAAGGCTCACATTTGATCTATGTCAAATATTTTCTTGCCCCCAAATATTTATTTTGCCTTTTGTAGTTCAATATTTCACTAAGTATATGAACTTAAATTAAACAATTGAAATGTGCCCATACTTGGAAAATTTCTAAGTAGCTTTCATTCGCCTTTTTTTCTTTTTGCATATTCCCTTTTTGTACTTCGATATCTTTAAGTTCAATGTATGAACTTAAATGAAGTAATTGGGTCATGACTGCATTTAGAGAATTTCTAAGTTGCCTACATACCTCTTTGAGGAGGATCAAGCCATAACGTAGTTCAAGGAAAACGGGAGGGACTTTTTTGTAACCACTATAGTCAAAGTGGGGTATTTAATATTTAACCATTAAATACCTTTAGTCGGTTGGGGTGCCGCACACGCTTTAACCTCATGCGGGCCAGAGGGGTATTAATATTTAACCACTAAATACCTTTAGTGGGTTGGGTGCCGTACACAATTTTACCTCATGCAGGCCGGGAGGGATATTAAATATTTAGCCACTAAATATCTTTAGTGGGGTAATTTAACATTTTAGCCACACGTAATTACCTTTGGTGGTTGTTGTGCAGTTTAACCTCATGTGGACCAGGAGGGATAAACAGCTTAGGCTCGTGTATCATGGAGTTTTCTTGACTTACGCGTAGTAGCGTTTCAAGAATTTCCCATTTATGGGACCGATGTTTACACTGTCTTCGTGAGATCAACTCATATGCATTATCCGTAAACTTCATTTATCACATGTGGACCATCGTGCTTGGGTAAGATTTTAACATCTTTTACTTTGTCGGAATGTCTTCACATAGCATGATGTGATTTACAAGAGCAACATCTTCATTGTTTTCTCTTGCGTTTGCAAAATCCGCGCATGCCCTCATTTGGCCATCTCTTCCTCTAATCATAATTGTCTCGGCACGGTGTTGATGTCAACAACGCTCCCATTTCTAATCATTGTGATCATTCTCCTTTGTAGAGCTATGTCCATGACCTCGAGAAACCGCTTGTCGAGGATTGCGAATATCGACGGGTTAGATGAGGCTACACTCTCTCCATCATCTTCTTCACCTTTTGTGCGGATGATTGTATGTATCTTTGCCGTTAGGCCGCCTTCATATGATGCGATCAAGGTGGTTTGTCGTCTCATATGAGATGGAACTAGGCTTCGAATTTTTGAGAATTTGAAGGCTCAAAATTTTTCAACTCCTTACGGTTGTTTGCTTTACGTGGCCCTAATCTTTTTGTAGACAGTTCCCAACTTTTGATGTTTTCTCTTCCCGCGTGGTCTCAATCTTTTGAAGAAAGTTCCCAACTTTTGATGGCAATTCCCTTGATTGTCCCAATCTTTCAAAGGCCGAAACTCGTTTCACTACCTTAGCATCTTTGTCCTGGCATATCTTCTATTGCCAAGACTCCTCCTTTGTGAGGTAATTCGTGCTTGCTCTTTTGATAGCAATGCGAATTGGAGTTTGAATAGTGTATCCCAAGCCAACTCTATTGCTCTTGGTAGTGTACTCAACGCCTTTACAAGGTTGTTTGCCTTTGTTAGTACGAGATGGAGGTGAGTCATTTTCACTACCGTTAACTTGCTCATCTTTAGTCGCTTCTTTTGACGGGTCCTTTTCAACCCGAGTTATCTTTGAGTTGTTGAAAAAGTACTTGGCATCGGCAAAGTATGACTCAACTTCGGTGAAGGGTTTATCATTACCAAACACCGTTTTTATGTTATGACCTTCACGATATTTGAAGCATTGATGCAATGTTGAAGGTATCACGCCATATTCATGCAACCATGGGCGTCCTAGAAGCATGTTGTATGATGTCTTCGCATCTATGACATGGAATAATGCACCAAGTCATATCGTCAATCAACAAATATAGCATTATTGTGCCTAAAGCTCTTTGTCCTTCTAAATTGAACCCTTGGATCATCAAACGACTACTTGCGCCCAAATTTTTCATCACCCTTAAGGGCAAGATGTTTACTCCTAAACCTCCATCAATTAGGATTCGGTTCACCTTTTGTTGTAAAGTATAATCGATTCTGCGAATAATGGTCGATTGTGAGATTGTGAACCAAGTAGCAAGTCCTCATCTCAGAAGGCTATAGCTACCAAACAATCTTCACTTTTAACATTGGGCTCTTGGCCGACTGGTTTGTTTTGTTGCTTTCCTCATTAACCATGCAACATGAGACATCATCGCTTTTAATGGTGAGAAAATTTGCGGTTGCTTCTTCTAAAGCACAATTCTCCCTTTCTCGGCTAGCCGCATGATTTTATCTTTGAATATAAAACAGTCTTGAATTGGATGATATACCAATCGGTGATACTTGCAGTATCTAGGATCGTCGATTCGCCCGGCTTCTTGCTTCATTTTATTTTTGGAAGTTCGATGAGTTTCGCCTGGATCGATCATCGAACATGCCGTAAAACATTTAAATCGAGAAAAGGATATTGCTTTCGTTGCATTCCTCTCAGAGTTCTCCTTTTTGCCAATTATCTTGCATGACATTCTCGCTCTTTGTCATTTTTATGAACTTTAATAGTTGTAGCGATTTACCGCCAAGGATTCTTTGTTCGTTCGAAGCTTGGGTGAAGGGCTTGCCCCTTTCTTGACTTCTTACCAATCTTTAGATCTCGTGGAATTCTTGAACTGGTGGTCCTTCGACTCTACTCGAATATATGCTTAGCTCCGTGTCATGGGCTTTGGTAGCCAACTCTTCAAATGACCTTGGTGAATTGCTTGGAGAATGTACCGGAGGCTCCACCGCATTCCATGAATACACATCTCGATTGCTAAAGTTTCGGTACAATCTATCTTTGCAACTTAGGCTCAGTATTTCTCCATCGATTTATATAATCGATCACCGACCCCTCTTTCCACTAATGAGTGTTTGTCAACTCAATCATGCTAACCATTCTTTGGAGTACTTAGAAACGGTTAAGAAATCTTGCTCCATTTGCTCCCGCTATCGATTGAATTGGCATTAAGGTCAATGTACCGATCAAATGCATTTCCCTTTAGAGAGCGCACAAATTGTTTTGCTAGGTGATCTTCGTAAGTACCGGCATCATTGCAAGTCTCTACGAAATGAGCAACATGTTGCTTAGCGTTACCCTTGCCATCGAATTGTTGGAACTTGGGAGGTTGATAGCCTATCGACATTTTCAGATTGTCGATCCTCTTTGTGTAGGGCTTGGTGTAGGTAAAGGATGACTTTGAGCTTTCTTCAAATTTGTCCTTGATTGTACCAAGTACTATCTCTCTTATCGATCGACAGAATTAAGCCATCGGGAGGACCGTGCTTTGTGATTGGATCTTCCTCCATTGATTGTTATCCGCCGTATATTTCAGCTACATCCTACTCTTCCACTTGCTCCTCCTCGCTTTGCAATGTCTTGTGGTACTTCCTCCGCGGTAGCATTGGGAGAAGTGAGTGGTTGTGAATCTCTTGACATACTCATGGTGGTGACATTCACAGCTTTGTAATCCATAATCAAAATCCAGCGGCATTCCTACCAAGCTTGATCTTGAGGGCGCCATAGCGGCAGATCTGAGCTTAATCTTGAGGGGCGTCATTTCGTGCCTCCGAATCTTTTGAAGAGAGGAGATGAGAGGTAGAGATGGTCCCATCGGCATGCCAAAATTTGTAAACACAAATTTTCGTTTTTAAATAAATAAATAACAAAAATGAAATTACAAAAATAATTTAATTAATCAAACGATTGTTCGTGTATAATCTCTAGAAACTCCTTTGATTCTCTCTTCGTGATTAACTTTGACTTGTCTTCCGGGTTTGTCGGGGTTGAAACCGTTGTTGACGAACTTCGGAGGAGAAAACGCCGATCGAGAGGGCTTAGCACCTTGATCACGGATTGAACGCCGCTTCTTGATGAAGAACCCGAAGAACTCCTTGAATCACCGGACTTGATCCGCAAAGCTCAAAATCCAGTGTGTTTCGATACTCTCCGTGTGTTTCGTGTGTTAAATAGCTGAAATGAGACCCTATTTATAGATGATGGAAACACTAGGTTTGGACGGTCCGGGCTGTTGAACCAAGGAATATTCCCGGCATCTACGATTATGCTTTTACAATTTGATTTGTTTGGGCTTTAGAGAGTGACATGATTTATTGGGCTTTAGAAGCCTAACTCAATTAATTGGACTTTAAAGGCCCAAATTAATTAATTGGACTTTAAATGCTCAAATTGAGTTATTGGAATTTAAAGGCCCAAATTGATTTGTTGGACTTTAGAGGCCCAATTCGGTTAATTAGACTTTAGAGACCCAATTCATTTTATTGGACTTTAGAGGCCCAACTTGATTTATTGGACTTTAGAGGCCCAATTCGGTTAATTGGACTTTAGAGGCCCAATTCGGTTAATTGGACTTTAAAGGCCTAATTCATTTTATTGGACTTTAGAGGCCCAATTTGATTTATTAGGCTTTAAAGGTCCAATTCAATTTAATGGGCTTAGAAACCCAAATTGATTTATTAGGACTCAATACTTGGATTGAGCCTAATTAATTTAATAGACCAATTAAATTATTAATGATTTATTATATTAAAAATTATATGTATTTAAATTCCTAATAAATAATAAATTTAATTGATATTTAATATATGATTTCCACGTGTCGCTTCTTGATTCGTCAATTAAATTTTGCTTGCTTACACCTACGATGGCCTATGTGGCACATTTTTTTACCGTGTTTCAAGTACAAGTGATTTGTTTCATAGTGGCAATACGGACAAGCATACTTTCCTTTGGTACTCCAACCGCACAATATGCCATAGCCAGGAAATCACTAGTTGTTGATTGTACAAGAACGTGCATCCGAAATATTTGGCGCTTTGAAACATCATATATCCTCAACCCAAAATCCTATAAATCTTTTAGCTCATCTATCAAAGGTTGAAGGTAAACATCAATGTTATTCCTTGGTGAGAGAGGTCCTGGGATAAGCGAGAGACAATATAAGGTATTTCAATTTCATAAACAACCACGGTGGTAGGTTATAATTAATTAAGACAACCGGCCATGTACTATGAGAGGTGTTCATAGTTCGAAATGGATTAAATCCATCACTTGCAATGCCCAACACACATTACGAGAATCTTGAGCAAAAAGTGGGTATAAGGAATCAAAATTTTTCCTAGACTTTCCATCTCTTTGGATGTCTTAAGTTCCCATCTTTGAGTCTTTTCTCGTCGTGCCACCTCATGTGATCGGTTGTTTGAACACGTATACAACCTTTGAAGCCTAGGTTTTAAGGGAGAATGCCAAACTAGTTTAGCTGGAATTTTCGGAGCATGTTGAGACGAATGATCATTCTCATTATTTTCTCGCTGTTTTTCAACCTCTTTCCACCTTGAAGCTTGAAAAACATTGCAAGATGTGACACTTTCATTGTCTTCCGTAAAAACATACAATCATTACGACATGCATCAATCTTCCGATAATGTAAACCCAAATCATAACCAACTTCCTAGCTTCATTAAAAGACTTGGACAATTTTACTTCAGGAATCAACTCCGGATAATCTCAAGAAGATCGAGAGAATGTTGTATTGGTCAACCCGTACACACTTGAATAGGTACAATCTAATGATGAATGATAGCTTTCAAAAAGATTAACACCCGGATAAACTTCTTGTTTTCCATCTTCGACCAACTTAAAGAACTTCTTGGCTTCGCATTGGACTCCTCTTCAACATCTTCATGGAAGTGCTCTTGATGGTCGCGAAATTTTGTCAACTAAATCTCTGTGGGTATCATATAACAAGCTTTCCATATCATCATGCATGTTCGGTCGACAATTATCAATCACTCATTTTATTTGACATAGCGGATATACCTTCCGCTTCAAAATGCCATTATCTAATCTCTGAACCGATTCCATGGGCAATCAAATGATTATACACTTCAACTCTATGGTCCAAAATGATAATAACACTCCTTACATGGGCAAGTAATTTGATCTCCCTCTGCTCGAGTAGAAAATGCATGATCTATGTAATCCTCCATTGCTCTTGCATACTCATTACTAGATCGTAAGATATTACTTGATTGTATGAGATTATCCCAACTACTCGCTCCACAATCCATTATGCAACCTTAAAAAGAAGTAAAATTTGAGGTTATTATTAGTTATTTAGTACATTATATGAATAAAGAAATAGTATAGTATTTTCTACTCTTTTAAATACTAAACTCATGATAAAAATTAATGCATGACATATTCAATAACTTGATTTAAATAATAAAAATCAAGTACTACGGTAAAATTATTGAGCCGAAGTAAAAAAAAAAGTTATGCTCGATTTTGTTCCACATCATAAAACCTTTCATATATCGGCTATTAGATGATATAAAGTTCAAAACAAACCGCCATCCAACATAATGAACTACCTTGGACCGTAAAACTGCTTCCAAAGTTTGGTACAAGTCCTGAAGATATGTTACTTATCAATCCGGCTTGAAAGAAAAAAATTTATCAATTTGGGACCTGAAAGATATTTATATTAAAGGATTTTATCAATTCGGGACCTGAAAGATAGGACAATTATCAATTCGGGGCCTTAATTTCAGGTCCTAAATTGATAAAATCACTTAATATAAACATCTTTCGTGTCCCGGATTGATGATTTTTATCTTTCAGGCCCAATTGATAATTAATATATCTTTCAGGACTTGGACCGATAAAAACCCCTAATTAACGTTAACCATTGCAATCAAATAATATTCTATATAATATTCTATCATTTCTACAACTCAATTGATCGATTTTATAAATCTCTAATCACCCCTATTCAATATTGTTAAGTCAAAGTGGGTGAACAAAAAAATTACCGAGAATAGTCTCGATAAAAATGAAGCCGACTTGTGCAAGCTCGAGAAACAGGGAAAAACAATCAAGAACAAAATTAACACAAGAATTACGTGGTTCGATCTAAAAGATCTACATCCACGGGGAGGGAGAAGCAATTCACTAATCAATGTAAAGAATTACACAAGACAACTCTCAAATTGAGCTCAATCAATCGACTTCCTCTTTCTCGCTAGAACCCTAATCGCCCAATTCACGATCTCGGTAAAAAATCTCAAGGGGAAAAACGTGTCAAGATGATCGCATCCCTTCATAAAGCCCAAGCCCAAGAACTAATTAACTTCCTTCTCATCAAAAACCGGGTTCAATTGCAATCGAAAATAAGGCGCGCAAAAACAGAGCTTGAAAGTTAGGAAATTTCTAACTAACCGGTCTAATTCCAAACGGTCGATTCTCTAATATAACCCGGTTCGAGAGAGACGAAACCGGTTCTGAATTTATTGAACCAAATAGAAATATAAGGGACTAATAATCTGAATAAGCAATTCCATTTGATCGCAACAATTTCTCCACCTCAAATGAATAGCTCCTCCATTTGTGTTAGGAAAGAAAAGTTGTATTTAGTTTTGATGTGTTATAAAGTGTAAAGTAGGATGACCACCAAGTATCATGTATAGACAAATTAAGTAAGTGATTGTAAATAAAACTAAGTACAAATAAGATGAGGATAAGAAGTCAAACTAGGACAAGAAGTAAGATGAGGACAAGAAGTCGACTAGGTTAAGAAATCGACTAGGACAAACCTTAGATGAGGACAAGAAATCGTATGGAGATCATATATCGGACAAGGACGACATGAAGAAGACAGCTTAAGGTTCAATTCGATAAACAATCACCTGCATAAAGAATGAAGAAGAAGACAGTGTGAGGCTAAATGCAGATAAGGAAGTGTTAGAGAAATTTCATACAAGTTTCAAGAAGCAAGCTTTCAACTAACCAAGAGGAAGTTACAAGTTTCGCTTATATTGTTATAACTAACTAAAACAGAATTCAAGGAAGTTACAACTACCAAATGAAGATCTTTATAAATAGTGATAGAAATTAGAATAGAATCACTTTTGATTCTTTGCATCTACACTATTCACACATTTTATATACACGAGTCATAAAAGTTGTAAACACATACAAACGTTCTATACGTTTCCAGCTTAGTGTTTGTAGAACACTTCGCACAAAACATCTTCAAGCCATTGATATTCGTAAGTTAGGAATAAGTCATTGTAAGGCTCAAGATTCACGATTGTAAGTAAGTAAGCAAGAAGAAAGCAAGATAGTAAGTGAAGACCCTTCTTCAAGTTGAAAAAGGAGAGTGGACGTAGGATCGCTTGATCCAAACTACTATAAAATCGTGTTCTTTATTGCTTTACTTTACTTTTCGTCAATCTCAATTTTCAGTTTATTAATCAAAGATTAAGTTCCATCGAAGTTAAAACTAAAATATCAGTTTGCTTTTGATCTTATTAAAGTTGAGGTTAAAATTGTTTTCCATGTGTTACTTTGATGTTTTGAATAAGTTTTAAAAGATTTGTTAAAAATCTATAAAATCTATTCAACCCCCTTCTAGATTTTATCCTAGAAGGTTAACTCAAGTTTTTCTTAAATCAACTCAACTAATCGGGACCAACACTTTGATTCCCAAGTATTCTCAATCTCAATGCACATCCCAGATCTCGAGTTGAACCAACTCGAACATAAGATAAATTTACTTGATGGCGGTGGTTTGGTGAGCATGTCTGCAGCATTGTCTTCGGTGCTTATCTTGTTAATCGATACCACTCTTTTCAACTATGTCTCTTACAAAATGAAGCTTTACACCGATGTGTTTAGATCTTTCATGTAACACTTGATGCTTTACTAAGTGAAGAGTACTGCTTGTCACACCGTATAACAACCTTTTTTTGTTTTAAACCAAACTCATGCAAAATTCCCTTTAACCACATTGCCTCCTTTATCGCTTCTCGTGACAGCAATATACTCGGCTTCGGTTGTTGATAATGCCACAACAGATTGCAAAGTCGACCTCCAACTTATGGTCTGTACCATAAAGTGTGAAGATGTAACCGATTAAAGACTTTCTTGTGTCCACATTCCTAGCAAAATCTGCATCAACATATCCTTGCAAAGGATCCTCTTTTCCTTTTGATTTTTCAAACAACAAGCCAAAATTAGAAGCCCCATTTAGATATCTCGAGAACCCATTTAAGTGCTTCCCAAAGAAAGGTTCCAGGATTTGCCATAAATCGCTAACAACACTCACCGCATATGCCAAGTCTCGGCCTACTACATACCATTGCATACATCAAACTCCCAACACAACTAGCATATGGCACGGTGCTCATCTTCCTTTTTTCGCTTCGTCTTAGGACAATGTTCGGTAGACAATTTGAACCGCCGCCCCACCGGAGTGCTAATCGATCTGGATAAATGCATGTTAAATCTTTTGAGAACCTTCTGAATGTATCCATGTTGAGTCAGAACAGTTTTCCTTTCTCTTTGCTTCTTAAAATATCCATTCCAAGAATTCTCCTAGCATCCCCCAAATCTTTCATCTCAAAACCTCACCGAAGTTTAGTTTTTAGAGATCTAATCTTGGAAATACTTTTACTAGCAATTAGCATGTCATCTACATAAAGGAGTAGATATGTGACCACTTGCTTTCCTTGCCTTTCAAAATAAACACAAGCTGTCATAGAGGCACTTTGTAAAACCAATAGTATTCATGAAAGTGTCAAACTTCATATACCATTGCCTAGGACTTTGTTTAAGTCCATATAGAGACTTCTTTAACAAACATACTTTGTTTTCATTTCCTGGAGTGATGAAGCCTTCGGCCGCCGCATGTAGATAGTTTCTTCAAGTTCACCATGCAAGAAAGCAGCCTTCACATCTAACCGATGTAACTCCATATTATCTTGAGTGACTTTGGATAATAAAAGTCTCGATAGAGCAGTGTTTGACTACAGGAGAAAACACCTCATGGTAATCAATTCCCTCCTTTTGTGTGAAGCCTTTAGCAACCAACCTTGCTTTAAATCTCACATTCTCGTAAACTCGCCTTGAGTAATTTCAATCTTTCTTTTGAAAATCCATTTTGAACCAACAATCTTCTCGATTTTGAGGTCTCATTAACTTGAGCTTTCGTGTATTATTTTTATCAAGAGATTGAAGCTCCTCCATCATAGCTAGCATCCACCGATCACTTTCATTTCCCTTCATTGCTTCGCAAAATTTTTAGGTTCTTGATGTTCAATGCTTTCTGCTGTTATCAAAGCATAAGAAACTGTGTCTGCTGACCAAACCTCATGGGAGGATGAATGTTTCTTCTTGATCTCGTCCCTTGCTAGATCTGTAATTTCTCAGTTGTCATTCGAATTTCGATTGAAATTCCTCCTCAGTTCAGAATAGTTCTTTCATCTTTAGGTTCAATATGGTCATTAATATCGGTGTTCTCCATCTTGAGTTGAAGGCTCCACCTCAATGGTAGAATATCATCGAAATGTTCCCATCAATATCATGGGAATCTCCATTATGATTGTACCCCATTTCATCTTCATTGAAGGTAACATCCCGGCTTACAATACATTTCGATTTCCAACTTCTAAACACCAAAGCTTGTACCTTCACTCCTTAGGATAGCCAATAAAGACACACTTTAGAGCTCTAGGCTCTAACTTATCTTGTTTAATGTGAGCATTGGTGTGCACCAAAAAATTTTTAGTTTGGAGTAGTCTGCTAACCTTCCATACCGTATCTCATCTCGTGTCTTCAAATTAATTCTTTGTGGAAGGTGATTTGTTGATAAGATAGCAAGTCGTGCTTATAGCTTCTCCCCAAAATGATTTTGGCAATCCCGCCCTGTAAAGCATTCATCTCACCCTTTCTAATATTGTTCTATTCATCCGTCTGTCACAAACCGCTTTGTTGAGGGTTTGAGGGAACTGCTCAATGCCTTGTGATGCCCGTTCTTTATAAAATAACTGAAACTCTTCTCGATAAGAACTCAAGACCATTGTCTGCTCTAAGGTGCTTCAGCTTTCTTACATTGCTTGTTTTCTTGCTCCGTAACCCATTCTCTAAATTTTGAGAATGCCTCATTCTTGTGTTTCATGATGTACACCCACACTTTTCTCGCTATAATCATCAATAATAGTTAGGAAATACTTGCCACCTCCATGTGTTTGAACTTTGGATGGCCCCCATATATCCGAATATACATAATCCAAAATTTCTTTGGTGGTATGAATTCCTTTCCCATATGAGTGTTTCTTTGGCCTTCTAAGAATGCATTGCTCACAAAACTGAAGTTTTGAAACCTCCTTGCCTGCAAAAACTCCCTTAGATGACAGCTTCTTTCATCCCCTTCTCTCCAATGTGTGCAAGCCTCTTATGCCATAATATTGTGTCACTAAAACTCATAGCAGTTGTTCACTCCCCTAACAACAATTTCTCCCATCGAATGTAAAGCCCATTAACCTTTTCTCCTTTCATTACAATGTTTCCAAATTTTGTGATGTGAATAAGCCCTTTCTCGGTATTGAATTCATATCCTAAGGCATTCAATGTTCCAAGAGAAATAAGGTTTCTCTCTAAATCAGAACATACCTTACATGAGAGAGTATTCGTGCTTTCCATCACGCATTCCTGATTCTCACAGATCCCATACCCTTCACCTTGCGGCTTTCATCATTTCTAAGCATCACAATACCTCCTTCCTGTTCCTTTAAATCCAGAAACCACTCCCTTCAAGGGACACATATGAAATGAGCATCCAAAGTGTCAAGGACCCATTCCATGTTGATCTTGTTATCGCTATAGAAAGAACCTCGGCAATCATAACCTTATTCAAAGAACAAATGCATCTCGCATCTTTTGATTCTTGAGTTTTCTTACCTTTCTCCGGAAAATTCTTCTTTAAATGTCCCACCTTATGACATGAGAACATTTTCTTCTTTCCACAAAATCGAAGATGGTTTTACGCTTTCGGTGTTAACAGCTTTTTTCACCTTTCTTCTTATTCTGAAATTTCTTCTTTCCATTCTTGAATTTCACATTCAAGCTTTCACCGTAAATTGGTTGCTTCTTCTCCATTGAAATGCTATTTAGGCACTTTGTCTTGAGAGCGGTTTGTACCTCATCAAATGATATTGACTCTTTTCTTCCAAACAAGAAAGTGTCTTTGAAGAATTCATAGGATTTTGGCAAGGCATTTAGAAGCATTAATGCCTTGTCTTCATCTCCAATCTTTTCATCAAGATTTTCCAGATTATCAACAAATTTTGATTGAACTCATCAAGTTGGTCATCCAAAGATTTCTCTTCCTTCATCTTGAAAGTAAGCAATTTTTGTTTCATAAACAACCGATTAGAAACAAGATTTTGCTAAATAGAGATCCTCCAACTTCTTCCATATATCAAGAGCTGATTTCTCCTTTGCCACCTCTCTAAGAACCTTGTCTTTCGACACAATACGATCATACTACGTGTCTTCTTCTGAATTTCATTCCTCTTATCTTGATTGCTTGAAGATGCCTTAGAACCAGTGCCTTCAACACATCATCAAGGCCATGTTGTATCAACAAGGCTTCCATCTTAATCCTCCACAACCCGAAATCATTCTTCCCATCGAACTTCTCAACATCAAGCTTGAACGAAGCCATATTATCGAATATCGCTTTCCACAAACGGCGCCAATTGTTAAGTCAAAGTGGGTGAACAAAAGCAATTACCGAGAATAGTCGATAAAAATGAAGCCGACTTGCGCAAGCTCGGGAAATAGGGAAAACAATCAAGAACAAAATCAATACAAGAATTACGTGGTTCGATCTAAAAGATCTACATCCACGGGAGGGAGAAGCAATTCACTAATCAATGTAAAGAATTACACAAAGACAACTCTCAAATTGAGCTCAATCAATCGACTTCCTCTTTCTCGCTAGAACCCTAATCGCCTAGCCACGATCTCGGTAAAAATCTCAAGGGGAATAACGTGTCAAGATGATTGCATCCCTCGAAAGCCCAAGCCCAAGAACTCAATTAACTTCCTTATCATCGAAAACCAGGTTCAATTGCAGAAAATAGGGCGCGCAAAAACAGAGCTTGAAAGTTAGGAAATTTCTAACTAACCGATCTAATTCCAAACAACCGATTCTCTAATATAACCCGGTTCGTAGAGAGACGAAACCGGTTCTCAATTTATTGAACCAAATAGAAACATAAGGGACTAATAATCTGAATAAGCAATTCCATTTGACTGCAACAAATATCAAATGACATTCTATCATTTTGTACGAGAAAATAATATTAGTCATATTACGGGGCATATGAAATTGAGGCATAATCTCTATAATTCAAGTTAAACAGTATATGAAATTAAGGCATATCGTTTTTGTCTAAACGAAGTCATTTCTATTTATATCAAAATACAAAGATGCATTAGCTTTTTTATTCCTAAAGACAAACAATAGGAATATAACTACAAGATCATACTCTATGTTAATCCAAGTAACTAAAACAAAACATCTGAATCATTAAAGGCCAATAGGGGACATATTCTTACTCTGTTAATCTAATTAAATAAAGCAAATTTATTCTCGTTAATATTCAAGATTAATGAAATAAAAACAGTATAATCACTCAAATTGTGAGAACCCGGTGAAAAAAACACCCATCATAAGAAATTCAACTTTAATTAAAGAAAATAAATTCAAACAAACTTTCAATAGATTTTGGAGAACTAAAAATTTCAAAAACAAACTCTATGTTAATCCAAGATTAATGAAATGAAAACAACAAGATCACTCAAATTGTGAGAAACTATATATTAAACACACCTTCACAAAAAATATCTTTAATTAAGAAAATATAATCAATACAACCATCAATTGATTTCAATGTTCATGATCTCAAAACTTCATGAATCGAAATGTGAAAACAAGCCCCAGGATCAAGGACAAGAAAGAAAGAAAAACAAAATCAATAAACATAAGAATTGACTTTGAAATCACACCAAGAAAGCTTCTAAAAGCAAGAAAATCAGAAGCATGAACAAAAATACACAACTAACAAACAAAGCAATAATCAATAGAACAACAAATCATCAAATCATGAATGCACACCTACAAATTACAAACCCGTATAGCTCTCATAGAGCTAATCAACCATACAAATTGATAAAAGTATAACAAATAGAGTGCAGAGGACAAAAAACAAAAAAAAAAAAAAGAACATACCCACTTAAATTCAAACTCAATCAAATGAAACACCCAAAGAAGGAATAGCGGCTTGATGGAAATAAGAGGAATTGGGAATTGGCCGAAAACAATGATGATATAGAGTTGCCAAAGAAGAAAGACAGTGAGGCACAATATTTTGTTGTGGAATTTGATATGTTCTCGTATTTTTAATTGAGAATTGAAGAAGACGTTCGATTGAAGAAATAATACGTTCCAGAAAATCGAGGAAGAAGAAGCCGGCTGTTCTCGCTGTGGCTTTAAAACTAATTTTTAATTAGCCAAAAGGGATAATTATTTTATTTATAAATAATTGCTCAAAGATTGTTGTGGCTTAATGGTTTGGCGCTCGTTATCTGATTGAGAGGCGTTGTGGGCTTACTAATTTTTGTTATTTTTTAAATATATAAAAAAACAATTAGGTCGTGGATTCAAGTCTGGTTGTGGGCTTATTGATTTTTATTTTTAAATATATAAAAAAACAATTCTTATTGCATGCTTCTTTCACCCTTACCCCTAGGCCCTATGGCCATTAATTCCCAAATTCAATTTTTTTAGGCTATTTTCTAATTGTTGAATTTTTATTGGGCTAATTAAATTTCAATTGGTTACATCTTATATATAATACATTTCGCACTTGTTTTGTATTATTATTTAATAATACTACTCCCTCTGTCTCGAAGTTAGCTTCACGGTTGACTTTTTAACGATTTTTGTGTGAGAATTATTTCATAGTAATATGTGTACAAAAGTTATTTTATATGAATGATATGTTAGTTTATAAAATCAACTAGCATATCATTCATATAAAACAACTTTTGTACACATATTACTATGAAATAATTCTCACACAAAAATCAAGTAAAAGTCAATCATGAAGCTAACTCCTGGACGAAGGGAATATTATTATATTGTAATTTATGTGCTTCTAAAAGAATTACTTTATTCCGTATTTAAGTTCTAGAATTACACACTACAAAAAAATAAAAATTAACGAGGCAGTTAGCGAGGGCATAACGAGGGCTTTTGCGAGGGTGTTGGGCCCCTCGTTAGTGCCGAGGGTATTAGCGAGGAATTGGGCCGAGGGTATTCTAACGAGGGTGGGCCCCTCGGTAAGCCATCAGCCGAGGGCTTGGGCCCCTCGACAATTTTTAGCGAGGGCTTTGGCCCCTCGGCAGCCCATTAACGAGGGCTTGGGCCCCTCGCTAAGGCCCTCGTAAAATCAGTATATAAAACCAGGCCCGGCCCCTCTTTTCTCCCCCACGCAGCCTTTCGGCCCAAATTCCCCACCGCCGCCGCTTCCGTCTCCGCCGCCGCGCCCGAAATTGGACCGTACAATAGTCAGGCTTTGTTCTACTTGTTCCCTGGAATATTTCTACGGTGAGTTTTTATGATTTAATCGGTTTATTTTGTTGTTATTTTACAAATTCTGTATTTTTTCATATGCATGTATTTGTGTAATTTTATTGTTAATTTTATTGTTATTATACATAATATGCATGTATTTGTGTAATTTTGTTGTTATAGTTGGTGATTTATTAATTATTTAGTGTTAATTTGTATAATTGTTATGTGTATTTTAATTATTTAGGAAAATGTTAATTAATTAGTAATTATGCAATTATATAATTTTGTTATTATAGTTGGTGACTTATTAATTATTTAGTGTTAATTTGTATAATTGTTATGTATATTTTAATTATTTAGGAAAATTATTAGTATATGAATTATATATAATTATTTAGGAGAAATGTTAATTAATTAGTAATTATGCAATTTAATAATTTTGTTGTTATAGTTGGTGATTTATTAATTATTTAGTGTTAATTTTTGTAATTGTTAGGTGTATTTTGATTATTAGTAATTATTTAGGAAAATTAGTAGTATAAGATTATTATATAATTATTTAGTGTTAATTAATTAGTAATTATGCAATTATATAATTTTGATTATTAAATATTATTATAATTATAATTTAATTGCTATAATTTATATATTTGTAGGTGTGTACGTTTATTGAAAAGATTTGAGCCGGGAGTATAATTTCATAGACACCACTATCACCGTAAGTATTCTTTTTGTAATTAATTATTATTTAAATATGGTTTTAATTTAATTATAATAATTATTTGATTTAAAATAATTTTTCATGCATGATATAATAATAATTTATATATATGGTGATCAATGTTCGATCAAATTTTGTATGATAGTTCAATTATAATATTAATTTTGAAAATCGAATCGATGTTCGATTCAAGTTGATGTTGGAGTTGAGGGTTGATGAATTGTTTGGTATTATTTCTTTGTAGAATGTGCGTTCGACTTGATTAATTTTAATTAAGTCGGAAATGGATGCACTAGGAATTAACTTGATATATTAACCGGGAATACGATAAAATAAGACAAAACTCGCCGAAATTTTTAGAAAATATATATATTAATATTAGGAAAAATATATTAAGCTGGAAGAATTAATTATGATTTAATTAAATTTTGAATCTTCATTAATCAAACAGATCTATTCTTATGAATTATTCAAGCCGTAGTTGGATGTATGGTCCAAGAACGATTAATGGCATGATATCTCCCGAATTTCTTAGTGGACTTGAATCGTTTATAGAATTCGCTACTAGTAACCCGGAATGGATGAGTGGGGAAAGATTAGGTGTCTTTGCTCGAAATTCAAATGTAGGAACCAGAGTTTTAGAGAACCTATTGACGTGAAATCACATTTGTTTAGACATGGGTTTATGTCTAATTATCACAATTGGATTTTGCACGGTGAGCAAAATTGGAATTCTATACCACACTATGATCAGCCGGCGTCGATTTCATATAGAGTTGACGACACCGCAAGATCTAGCTCGTACCACAATATGATGATGGACTTAACTTCTGGTCCAAACATTAGTTTCCAAAATGTGGAAGAAGAGCTCCTTAGTGAGGAACCTCCTAATCAAAGATGCCGCACATTTTTTTGACATGCTTCGTGCGGCGGATCAGATCTGTATCCTAGTTGCGAGTCTCATTCTCGCTATCATTCAATGCCCGTCTTTTAAACATTAAAACCGAGAACAGATCGTCTAAAAGGGGTTACAATCAAATGGTTGATTTGATTAGTGAGATTTGCCCTCCGTAAAATATGGTGCCCAAGAAATTTTTACGATACTAAACAATGATGGGTGGGATGGGTCTTCCCGTAGAGAGGATTGATTGTTGTGCAAATAATTGTATGATATATCGGGTGCAGACAGGGAACTTGAATCGTGTAAGGTTTGTGGTCGGTCACGATTCAAACCTCGCTAGACGTGGTGTGGATGGTCGATGGAAAAAGAACATTCTTTCAAAGAGATGTTCTATTTTCCTATCATTCCTCGATTACAAAGATCGTATCACCCAAGACTACCGCTAAGGATATGATATGGCATGCTAGTTGCTATAATGATGAGGCTGGTGTTATGCGTCACCCCGCAAATTCGTTGGCTTGGAAACACATGGACTATTCATATCCCGATTTTGCAAATGGAAATACGGAATGTGAGGCCGGGTTTGAGCACCGATGGTTTTCACCGTTTGGGCGATCGGGAAAATAGTATTCGTCATGGCCATGATAGTGACACCGCATAATCTGCCCCTCATGGTTGTGTATGAAAGAACAATTCATGTTTTTGACGGTTTTGGTGCCTGGTCCTAAAATCCAAAGGATAATTTAGATGTATTTTTACAGCCACTAATTCATGATTTGAACATGCGGGGAAATGGGGTGGAAACGTATGATGTTACTAAAAAGCGGAATTTTATGATGCGAGCCGCATTAACTGGACCATTAGCGACTTTCCAGCCTTACTCAATGCTCTGGATGGAGCACCGCCGGAAGGACTGCTTGTCCATATTATGCCGAGTACTCCGATGCCTTCACTTTAAAACTCGATTAAATGATGCGTGGTTTGATAACCATCGTAAGTTCTTACTCAAGGGACATCCGTATCGCAGAACAAGACTGCATTCATTAAGACTACAACAAGCATTCTGAGATGACCCACCACCCATCCGAACATGTGAAATACTTCTACAAGAAATTGATTGGTTGGGGTATCGGAAAGTGACGGAAGAGGGTGCCGAGGCCCACAACAAAAGATGAGATGGTGGCTGGAGGAAGAAAAGTATTTTTGGGATTTGTCATATTAGAGTACCCTCTTGATCCGGTATAATTTGGATGTGATGCACATTGAAAAAATATGTTTGATAATTTGTTCTACACGGTGATGAATGTGGAAGGGAAAACAAAAGACACAAATAAGTCTAGGGATGAACTTAATGAATATTGTCGTCGTCCTTCTCTAGAGAAATGTCAACGTACAGAAAATATCCCAAAGCTTGTTATTCACTTGATAAGAGTCAAAAGGATGATGCATGCGGTGGGTAATCGAGTTGAAGTTTCCCGATGACTATGTGTCTAACTGTCTCGATGTGTAGACTGGAGCAAATTGAAGATGTTTGGGATGAAGAGTCATGATTGTCATGTGTTTATGTAGAGACTACTCCCGATTGCTTTTCGTGAAACTCTGCCGCCGAATGTGTGGAAAGCAATCACCGAACTTAGTTTGTTCTTTAGGGAATTAACTTCGCATCCATTACGATTGAGAACATGGCTCGATTGGAAGCGAGATATTCCGATTATATTGTGTAAGTTGGAATGTATCTTTTCGCCCAGCTTCTTCAATTCGATGGAGCATCTGCCAAAGTGCACCTTGCATACGAAGCAAGGATAGCTGGTCCTGTGCAAGATAGATGGATTTATCCATTTGAGAGGTAATTTATAACTCTGAATTATTTGATTACCTAAAATGGTTATACTATACATATATATAACACTTGATCCATTTAATTAGGTATCTTTACAATTTAAAGCTCGGTGTTGGGAACAAGGCGCATGTTGAAGCATCGATTGCAAATGCGTATTTAACGAAAAGAGGCCTCAATATTTTGTTCCCTCTATTTCGGCGATCACGTTCGCACGAGGCGGCACAATGTACCTCGTTATTACGATGGTCGTGGCGAGGTATCCCAAGTAGCGAAAGGTACTTTGTCCATATTTATACCTCCCGGTCGACATCTTGGAAAGATAAACAAAAGATGGATTGTAGATGAGGAAAAAAACACGGCTCATACGTACGTGTTCTTGAATTATCCCGAGTTGCAACCGTATATCGAGTAAGTTTATAACGCTCAATTTTTGTTAATTACAACGTCAATCCGTATATTAAATAATCAAATCTCCTTTTGTAGTATGTTTTTCGAGCAATCGCAACAATTCCAATCGACTCTCGAGGGCTGAACAAGATGAAAGACTACAAGAGGAGTTTGCATCGTGGTTTGAACAACTTGTAAGGATAAATTCAAAATCGGTGGATACGTGATCTTTCTAGCGGACCTTCGAGTTGTGTCACCACATACCCTGGATATTACGTGAATGGTTACAAATTTCACACACGAACTTATGGCTCATCAAAATCTACTTCAAATTGTGGAGTTAGTATCAAGGGTAAAATTATGATGCAGATGAGAATGATTTCTACGGGATCCTTGAGGAAGTAGTGCAATTGGAGTACCCAGGACGTATTGAAAAAATATTGTTCTGTTCAAGTGTGAGTGGTTTGATCCATTTGTGCCAAATGGAACAAGAGTACATCCTCATTACAAACTTGTGGACGTTAATCAAAGGGGAAGATACGGCCGCTACGATCCTTTTGTGTTAGCAAGTCAAGCCACTCAAGTTTACTATTGCAAGTACCCGGAAAAGTGTAGAAATGAATGGTTGGCCATTTGCAAAATCAAATCGAGATCCTTGGTCGAAACCATACCAACGAATGAACAAGAGCTTCCCCCTTTCAAGACGACCTTGAGTCCCAAATTAATGGTGTGCAAACGGATGATGATCCAATCATATTGACAGATGTCAACGGTGCATTAATTGATATTGAAAATAATGAAGAAGAAGAAGAAGAAGAAGAAGAAGAAGAAGAAGAAGAAGAAGAAGAAGAAGAAGAAGAAGAAGAAGAAGAAGAAGAAGAAGAAGAAGAAGAAGAAAATGATGATGATGATGATGAGGAGGAGGAGGAGGAGGAGGAGGAGGAGGAGGATGAAGACTCGAGATGAATATTGAATATATAGTGTAATAATTATTTACTATTGAATAATGTAATAATTATGTGTGTTTCATTTGCATGTTATATATATGATGAATTATTTATTATTGAATAGTGTAACAATGTGGTTTTATTTAATTGTTGTTACAGATGAGCGGACCGTCTGGATCTAGAGGAGGCTGGGTCCAAGGGACCATCTGGGTCCGTGAGTCGAGATGCCAGTGGTACCAGATCGGTACCCTTTATTCGAGAGGATGAGGACGAGACCTGCCGGCCCCCGAGGCCTTTGAGGACCATCATCCAGGCTCCGGCGGGGGTGTCCGGGATATATGGATCTACCAGCGCACGTAAGTTAAATACTTGTGAATAATAAACTATGTTATATTTATATGTCTATTAATTTTGCGTGTTTATTCCCTTTTGCAGGTTGATGCCATCGAATGCGGTATCCAGACTATTCGGGAGATTATATCTCGACATATGGAGCCCAGTGTATTCACTTTCCGGATGATATCTCCCGAGAGGTCATGATCTTGGGAGACATTTCGGTACATTATATTTTGTTATTCGCTATTTAATTTTGATTAGTTTAAACTTTAACGCTTATTAAGTACAATAATATTTTATTTGGCGGAGACAAACTAGGTGGGACCCTACCGTTGCGAACTCAACGGAGGTGTATGAGCTGTTCCTTCGTAGGGCGAAATAGATACACCGATATCTTGAACAACGTGAGAACGTTGTGGGTCACCAAGCACCGAGAGGCCTGGATGGGATGACGCCGTCTTCAATGGACTGCTTGCTTACGGGATAGAGAAGACGTGAGAGCAAAAAGCTAGCGGTGTCGCACGAATCGAATGTCGGAGGTGGAGGCCGGGTATCGCATCTCCGGTCATATGGGCGGATCCCGTGGATCACCGAGTATGCATATGACTTTGTAAGTATTTTTTAATGCTAGTTCAATATTTTAATTAAACACGTGGTTCTAATTAAATAAATACGGGAGAGGAAGCATGGACCGCCCCACGGGCTGGGACATAATGCGGCATTACCACGAGATATGATGACGGGAGTACACCTACGGCTATTAGTGACACACTTGTAAGTATTTTCATTTTATATTATGTAATAATTTATAATAAAATATTATATATATGTCTATTTTTGTAATCTAAAATTTTAATTGTCGAAATATTCGTACAACATGAAGTACAAGAGGTGGCCTCCCGTGATGCCCTCCGAGGGGTCGAGCTCCAAACCCCAACCCGACTTATCCCGGATCTATGTCAATACCGTTGGAAAACAACACGGGAGGGTTCGGGGTCTTGGTCACTGGTAAGTCCAGACGCATCCCCTCCGGCTCCTGCTTATCGAGTGCTCCTATTGGCGGCACCTACAACCAAGCTTATGTCGACCGCCCGCTCCAAGAGGAGTGTGAGAGATCGCAGAAACAAATAGAAGAGGTGCAGGCGGAGATGGTGCGAAGAGACGCGGCTTTGAGACCGGATATGCACGTCAATTCCAAGAGTGGATGCGGGGTTCCCGGGTTCCTCGGTGGTGGTGGTAATCCACCAACCGGTCCGAGTGGTTACGATCACTCATCTCGTGGGTCTCGGAGGCGCCGAGTTCATTAATTATGTTTAAAACTATGAATTTTCTGAATGTTGATTGATTAAGATGATGAATTTTAATTGTTTAAAGTATTAATTTTAATTCATGAAGAGTGCATATATAAACACATGATAATATAGTTGACAACTTAATTGAATATATATATATATATATATATATGTAATAATAATAACAATTATAGAAATGATAATATATATATGTGTGATAATAATAATAACAATTATAAATGATAATATATAGTGAATATATAATACAATTTAATTGAATATATATGTGATAATAATAATAATAATTATAAACATGATAATATATATAATAATAACAATAATAAATGATAATATGTATATAGTGAATTATAGGATACAATTTAATTGTATATATACAATATTAATAATTATAAAATAATAATATATATACTAAATATAGTATATATATTATAATTGAATATAGTATATAAACATGATAATATAGTTATATGTGATAATAATAAATATTATAAGATAATAATATATATAATAAATAAATATATATATATATATATATATATATATATATATAATTGAATATATATGTTATAATAATAAAAATTTAAAAATGATATAATTTAATTAAATATATATAGTACATAATTTAATTAAATATATAGTATACAATTTAATTATAAATTAAATATATATAAAATATTGAACATAATATGATATTAATATATTTAAAAGCAAAATCATATCGAATGATTAGCTTTGCCCAAACGGTAAAGCGCCCAAGCTCTCTCCTCCACTCTCTCGGAGGTCACGAGTTCGATCCCCACCACGCGAAAAAAATGCCCCAGCCCGGCCCCGGGCGCGGCCGGGCGCGGGTTCGATCCCCCGGCCGCAATTCTTTTTATTAGTTTTGATATTAGCGAGGCGAGACGAGGCCCGCCCTCGCCAGCCTGGCCCTCGCCAATTCCTCGCCACCTGGCCTCGCCGAAGCCCTCGCCGATTCCCTCGCCACTCACCCTCGCCAAATCCTCGCCGATCGGCCCTCGTTAATTCCCTCGCTAATTTCCTCGCCAAATCCCTCGACAATTAGCGAGGCAGATGCCCTCGGTAATTAGCGAGGCCAAGCCGAGGAATAGTTACCGACAAGGTTTTTGCCGAGGGCAACCTTCCCTCGGTAAAACCCTCGCCAAACCCCTCGCCCTCGTTAATTCCCTCGCTAAATCCCTCTCTAAAACCATTTTTTTGTGGTGACACTTGCTTAAAAATAAAGAAGGATTCTGAATGTATTCCTTTTAAGTTGTTAAATGTTTGTATTACATAATAACGTACACAAAAAAAAAGTGTTATATAAAAAATGTGACTTATTTAAAAGTGTTGCATTTAATTAAGTGTTACATATGTATAAAGTGTTGCCAAAGTGTTACATATATATTATAATTTTGAAAGTGATACATAAAAATATTACTTATTTAAAAGTGTTTGCATTTAAGTGTTACATATTTATAAAGTGTTGCAAAAGTGTTACCGATTGGAGTGAAATGATGCATGTTTTTAGGGGGTATTTTAGTGCAAAAAGTGATCAAAGTGTTAGATTTTGTGCCTAAATGTGTAGAGTATCACTATTTTGCCTAAAAGTTTTACTTGTGAGATATTTGATTTTTTCGTCCCGTTTTCAGGTAAATCGGTGGAATTTGGCCAAACCGAGAGTACCGGCATTCATAGGGTGAAGAGACGATCGAGACGGGCGAAACGGGGGTCGAGGCGGAGTTCGGGTCGAGAAAATTTTCTGGACTCGATCTCTGGTCGAGGGGGCCTCGACCCGAGGTTGCCGCGAAGATGTGAAATTTAAATTTTTGAAGCAAGCTCGACTCGAGGCTCACCTCGAGTCGAGGATCCGAGAAAAGGCGAGGGCCGAGCCTCGACTCGAGGCCGGAGAAAAATCGAGAAATCGCTAACACGACTTAAGAAGCCTCGACTCGAGGGCCCCAACCTCGAGTCTAGGGATGCCCAATTTCAAAAATTTTGTTTTAAAGCCCATTTGAGCGGAAAATGAGCATAATCTCCATAACCTTCCATAGAGCGATTACAGCGGTTTTTGGGCGATTTCTCGTGCCCCAAGCCAATTTCTCCTTGTAGGTAGATTAGATTGTTAGATTTAGATAGATTTTGATTAGTTGTTGCTTAGATTAGGCTTAGATCTCTTGTTTTCTCAATTCAAGCTTGTAATTCTTTTGGAGAAGAAGTTACTTGAAGATTCAAGCATTCCTATTATTTTTGATTCAATTGGTGATGTTCTTCCTCTCTTCTCATTTCTTTTGTTTAATTGTTGTGATTTGTTTTTTAATTGTCCAATTAGATTTTCTACACATGAATTTTGCTCTTTGCACCATGGGCTAATACTCTTGTGCTTGGGTTAATTGAAATTGAGGATGATTTGATTGCCTTATGCTATGATTGTTGATGATTGTTGATCAATTGAGTTAGATTGCTTCCTAATTGTGATTCTCATTGTGCTTCATGCATTTTTATATCTTTAGATTAATGTTTGATCACCCTAGCAATAGGCGAGAGTTGAGCTAACGTGATCCGGGTTTAATCGGGTTATAATTGGTATGATTGTATGAATTGAGTGCTTCTTAATTGAGAGATTAGTTGCACTAAGGATACTCACATTAGGCAATATTGTGTGATTAATGGAGTGATTAATTGCAGGATGGTTTTATGCTTTCTATCTTAGTTGATTTGCAATTTGATTCAATCATAGCTTGTTGATCATTGATTTCTTGATGGATATTATCCCTAGCACTCCAATTCCCATTGAATTTTAGCTACTTGTTCTAGCATATAAGGTGTTTGATTAATTGCTTGCTTGTTGTTTGATTTTTAATTCTTGCATTTGTATTGTAGTTTTAGAGCCAAAACCCGCTTTGCAACAATAGTCATCGATAACTTGTATTCCTAGGGCCTCACGTGCATACTTTTTCCCTTGGGTTCGATATACTTGGTTGTCGTAAAATCGCTTGCCCGAATTCCTACAACCATTACATATATCTTATAATTTTGAAAGTGTTGCAAAAATATGTTACATAAAGTAATTTATATAGAAGTGTTACATTTGGGTGTTTCGTTAGGCCACTTATGTTATAGTCGTTCTTGGAGGTTTTTTGTGATTGTGTTCGATAATCGAATATTTTTTTGCTTTTCAATTAATGAACAAGATACAATCTTCTCACCCGCTTCGGGACATGTGCTTGCTCATTAACGCTCTGTGTTGTCCTGCCTTCCTTGTTGTTCACTCATGCTACAAGAATATTGCAGAGTGTATAGGGGCATATGCGTACTTTACACGGTTGAATTGTATTGGCCTGTATTTCTCATTATTTCGCGTACTTGGCAGCAATTTTTGACTTAATTTGTACCCTACAAGAACCACCCCCTTATTTAATTATGGCTTGTATTTTCTTAGATTATCTTTATTAAGGATTGCAAAAGAAAATAATTATAAAATAAATTATTTCATATTTATTAATTCCATTTTCCAAATTCGTAGTGATTGTAGCACTCTTCCAGTGAGTGGAATTCATTAATTTGAGTGATTGTTCGCAATAACAAGTCGGCTTAATTGGACTTACACTTCTTCAATTGTTAGTTTAATTCCATATACTTTTTCTCTATTTTATTATAGATTTTGATTTGATTATAGCCTCTGTAGTCGGACTACAAACCCACTTGTTTAATCAAATTAGATATATAAAATAAATTGTTTAAATGAAATTTTGTAAAAATCATGTAATATGTATACATATATAATTTTATGTTGTAAAATTAAATTTTCTAATTTTATTTAAAGATTTTCAAATTATTTTTACTCACAAATACCAAAAAAATTAATAATGTAGTTCATTTTAATTTTCTTAATATATCTACAAATACCAAAATTATAAGAATTAAATATGGAATTTAGTAAATTATTAATTAAAAATTTTAGATTTATCAATATTTATTTTTAGTTAAATATCAAGAATATGCATAAATGTATCAATCTTTTTATTTTTAGTTACATTTTAAATTTTGTGTTTACATCATGATTATAGAGGTATATATATGATGTAGCTACATAAATATTAGCAATATAATTTAAAAAATGTTTTTAAATTATTTAAAAATTAATCTGAAAAATGATATTAATAATAAGAAAAAATGACAAGTAGGTGCAATCATATCCCTCTAATTACACAGAGGTTCAACACTTTTTAAGGTGTGACAATTTGACAATAATACCCTTAATTCTCATCTAATCTTTAAATTGCCCTCTCTCACCTCGATATCCGATTTTCTCTCCTCTCTCTTGACTTTCTCAACCTTTTTTTTCCTCTCTCCTACCAGATTTTTCTTTCACGTCCCATCATCGTACATTATCTGATAATTTTCAAATTCAAATTTCAAATGAGATATATCTCATATCCCCCTACCTTATTTGTTTTTTTCAATCAAATTCCATATACATATTTTGTAAGCCGTGAATTCTAGCTATTTCAAAGCAATAGTTAATGAAAAAACTTGTGTTTATTGTTTATTTCAACCACCCACCACCGATCTCCGCCACCGGCCGCCGCCTTCACTTGGGAATTCATCTTCTCTCCCGGAACCAAGGCAAGTATTTTCTAAGCGCGAGAATAGTACACACCGTTAATTTACATTACCGCGCTTAATGCTCGATTTTGGGTCTTCTCATGAAATTTTGTGTTATCTTGTTTCTCGGATTTGTGGTACGGGGTTGATCGGATTCTCGTGGTATGGATTAGGTGAAATTTGTCATTGTTGTTGGTCTTTGCCTATGTTTTGTTATCCTCCAATAACTAAAAGCCCAAAGGTTTTTATAAATTTTATTATGATCTATAATACATTGAATTAGGTACATACAAATTAGTTTTTATTTTAGTTTGTATTATTGTACAAATATTTTTCGATTCTTGTGCAAATATTTTTTGGTTATTGTGCAAATATTTTACGGTATTGTGCAATTTTTTCTATCATTGTTCAAATATTTTTCGGTTATTGTGCAAATATTTTACAGTATTGTGCAAATTTTTTTTTGTCATTGTGCAAGAATTTTCTAATATATATTCCGTGTTATGTAAACATTTTTCTTTCATTGTGCAAATAATTTTCTACCATCGTTCAAATATTTTTTTCACTATTGTTTAAATATATTTTAAATTTTGAGTGATAATTTATTTTCTATTGAGATTTTATTATTGTTCAATTTTTTTCTCATATTATGCAAGTATTTTTAAAATTGTGCAAGTATTACTTTTTCAATAATCGTGGAGATTTGAAGAAAAACAACAAGAACAGTGATTTGAAAAAAATAGCTAGAATCGAGATTTGAAAAAAATAGCAAGAACCGAAGATTTGAAGAAAAAAGCGGTGAGTTGGAGAAGAAGAAGATGAGAATAAGAAGAACCGGTGATTTAAGTGATTGATTTTATGAATTTGAAATTTGAAATTTTAGGGAGGTTTTTGTTTTTAGTGTGATGTGATTGATGTATTTGAATTTTAAAATTTTGAAATGTAATTTGAAATTTTGAATTTTGAAATAAAGGAGTATTGAAGTGTTTTTGACACCTTTTTTGAACCTCTTTGAAAGATTTTCTTGTTCATGCACCTATTTATAAATAGGGGAGTAGAATGAACCTACATGTCATTGACTCTAATAATAATATATTTAAATATTCCCTGTCATCATCTACCTAATCATTCACCAAATCACAACTCCTTGAAGCCCCCAAAATATACTTCTCTTTCTTTCCCAATTAAAATCAAAATTAGGGATCCCAATTTTTCACATCCAAATTTGGTCACAAGGGAGAAACAACCCTATGAACTAGAATTTGATCGGAGGAAGAAAAAGGCATCGGAGCTGATGGAGCAAGGGAGAATCAAACAACCCCACGAAGGCCTCTGTCTCTGCTTCTTCCACCGCCACTGCTGTTTCTTCTTAATCTCCAAAATCCAGGTAGATAATGCAGTAAAGGTGTTTGTGAGTTTGCTTTTGAATTTGAATTTGGGTTTGGTGGGGCTACGCGATTGATTAATTCGTTCTTCTTCTTCTTCTGCGTTTTTGATTTGATCTTCTTCATCTGGGTTTTTGGAATTTCTGGATTTGGTCAAATTCTAAATTTTCTGGGATATGGTGGTCGAATGGGAAATTTACATCTGAAAACTGGATTTTATGTGGTGAATGGGTTTTAGGAATTTCTGGTTTTTGAAACGCCCTGTTTGCATCTGAAAACTGGAAATTTACATCCTTGGTGGGCGGAATTGGTATGGAAGATGAACAGTAATTTGGGGAGAAATTAAAGGATCGAAATTAAAATTTTTAAAACTTATTGGACCAAATTTAAAAAGTAAACATAGTGTGGACCAAATTCAAATTAATGTCAACTTACCGGACGTACAAAACTATAATCCCAGAATTTTAAAACGCTTGTTTGTTTACTCGTAAATCCCAATTCTTCCGAATAAAATATATCTTTCACGATTGACTTGTATTACAATTAAACATTAGGCAATATTTAGAAATATTGAGAATCATAAGACAAAAATTACAACCCATGCGAGATACCTCCCTTTATTGCAGCAACCTTAATTCAACATCCTAAGCCATCTCACTCGTACGTAGAAGCCTTTCACAATAGCTTTGGATAAATGCTCCAATGCTGAAACTTAGTTAACGTCGATAATGAAGTATTAACAAAAGTAATCTAAGCATTGATAGAAACAGGTTAAATACAAGGCCTTACCGCTGTGTTTGAAGTTTCATAGGCGAAATTGTCGCTTGATTTTGTGCAGTGCCAACAAAGCTTCTTTCATGTCAATCCTGCTCCTAGGAGATTCTGCGCAACACTTCAAAGCCAACTCTAGTACGGAGGATATGCATTGCAACACTTTGTCCAAGTCTTCAACATCGGGATGTAATAAATTGGAATCTATAACCTTTTGTGGTGATTGTGGAAGTAAGCTCTATGCTCTCCCCATCGCCCAACAATTTTGCTATCCCAAAATCACATACATGGGCAACCATATCTTCGTCTAGCAAGACATTATTAGGCTTCAAATCGCAATGCACAATAGGTGTTGAGTATCCATGGTGAAGATATTCCAATGCAGACGCGACATCAATCATTATGTTCAGCCTTTGCATGACATCCAAACAATTATTGTGGGAATACAACCATTTTTCAAGATTGGCATGTACTCTAATACTATTGCCTTGAAATCTTTGTTGGAACAACTGCTTATGACTTTGGTCATATTTCTGTGACGAATGTTGCGCAAAACTTCACATTCGACTTCAAAACTCCTGAAAGCAACTTCATTTTGCAGATTAAACACCTTCACAGCGATAACCTTACCATCTTTGAGAATTCCTCTATAAATAGAACCGAAACTCCCAATACCAATCAAATTACTTTCATTCAGTTGTTCAGTTGACTGCAAGATTTCATATAGGAAATTCTTTCCGGCATGGTTGAGTGCACCAACTCATCAATTTTACCAGTTGTGTTAACGTTTCTTCTAAATCTAATGAAGATAAATGCCAAAGAAACAACAGCGATAAGCCCAACCACCCCAGCAGGACAAAAGAGAGCAAATTCCACCCTCTTTCTCCTTGATCTGTGATTGGGAGAAATACGACAAAGAGGGACATGAAACCTAGGAATTCTGCATAATGCTTTATTAGCTTTAAAAGACTCTATAGTGAAGTTTTTGAATGGACCACCTGTAGGAATTTCTCCACTTAGAGCATTGAAAGAGACATTGAAGGAGTCGAGGTGTTTAAGTGTCTCAAAGGACTTTGGGATTGTACCAGAAAGGTTATTCCAGGAGAGATCTAAGGTTATCAAACCGATCATGCTCCCCACAGACACAGGAATAGAACCTTCTAGTCTGTTATGTGCCAAAGACAGGGAATTCAGATTCTGTAACTTCCCGATCGTGCTTGGGATAGACCCAGACACCTGATTCATTGACAGATTGATATGAATTGCTGCAACTAAATTTCCTATATCTGGAGGTAAAATTCCACCTAAAGAATTCTCGGATAGCCCTAGCTTCAACAAATCTGTGAGGCGCCACAAGCTTGACGATATGCTTGAAGTTAGCTTGTTTGAATCCAGCCAAAGTTTTCTTTAAGATGTGAGGTTTTCCAATACATTCATGAATTGGGCCTGATAATTGGTTTTGGCTTAAATCCACAGTAAAAATGGATTGTAAATGACACAGGCCCTCTGGAATGGAACCATTGAGACTGTTGTTAATATAATCCTTGAAGCTTTTGCATATTTTTTAGAGTAAGATGAATATTACCAAACTCCTGATTACTGTATAATGAAAGCTTGATCAAATTGCTTAAGTTGCCTATATTAGCAGTTATGCTACCCTTTATTTTGCACTTGTAGGCAAAGAAATATTGCAACGAGGAAGAAAAATTCCCAATGGAGGATGGAATGATTCCATACAAGGGATTATCAGAAATTGCTAAGTAGTTTAAAGATCAACAATATGTCCAGGAAGTAATGAAGCTCAATTCTACAGAAGATGGTTGGTTTTTTAGATTGTTGCTTCAGTATGCCAAAAGCGCTACGACGACGGTGAATCCCTATTGTCATAGGGGTTTTTTCACCGTCGTCTATCAACCCGATGTCTTAGGGTCTGGGTATTCGACAACGGTTTTCACCGTTGTCGTGCGTGTTTACCACAACGGTTAATGAAGTTATGACAACGATTTTTTTACCGTTGTCGTAGGTGTATACCACAACGGTTTATGAAGTTATGACAACAGTTTTTCACCGTTGTCGTAGGTATTTACCATAACGGTTAATGAAGTTATGACAATGGTTTTTCACCGTTGTCGTAGGTATTTACCACAACGGTTAATGAAGTTATGACAACGGTTTTTCACCGTTGTGCGTAGGTGTTTACCGCAACGGTTAATGAAGTTATGACAACGGTTTTTCACTATTGTCGTAGGTTTTTACCACAACGGTTAATGAAGTTATGACAACGGTTTTTCAACGTTGTCGTAGGTGATTACCACAACGGTTAAAAACCGTTGTCATAACTTCATTTCACCATTGTCTTAGGCTTTTACCACAACGGGTTACTACCTACGACTACGGTTTTTTCCGTTGTCTTAGCCATTATTGTAGATTTTTTTCTGTTGTGAATTATCTAATTGGACAATAATATAAAATTAAAAATAAGCATTAAAATAGGAATCAATTCATCATCATACATTGTTTAAACATCAAATTAAGTCATAAAATATAAATAGTCTAGTGTTAAACTACAATAACATGTTCAAATGTCACAAAAACTAAACTAAAATAAAAATAACAAACTTCTAATCATCACCCATATACTCTGAAGGCAATCGGCCCACTCTTCCCGCATGTCGTCAATTTCTTTTCCAGAGTAATCCTTTTGTGAAAACTGTGAAAGTACAAATAATAAAATTAAATAAGTATTATCTTTTAGCCACCAATTCAACCATCCAATCAAATATTCACCAAAACCACATACATAAACTAATATGGTGTCTCTTTTTTTCATATACACATTTGAGTCATGGAATGCTTAGAGTAACACCATTATTCATCAAAAAGGTTTAGACAACAATTTACTTGTGACTGAACTTTCTTTCTCAACTCATCAATATATTCATTAGGGAAAGAATTATCAGAGGGGATGCTTTATTGTCACCAGAGACTGAAGCTAATTGCTGCTCCAAGCGGAAAATTTTCTCTTCCAATTCCTTGTTTTCTGCACACTGATAGCAAAAGAAGAGCAACCGCAGTAAATAGACAGGTAAATTATCAAAAGGATAATGAATAGTAGGCAATATAGCAACAGAAGATGGTAGGTGATAGTAGTTAGTAGTTACTGATAACACAAATAAGTGCCACAAAGAAGACTAGAAGGAGAAAGAAGGAAACCTCAAGCTAAAAACCCTTCTCACTACACTGTGTGATCAGTTTCATGATTGTGTGTTACAAGAAAATAACATAGTCAAACAAGAAGTATTGAAAAAGGAGTGTTGAAACACATGAGTAATTTGCAACAAACGCAACCTGCTGCATTTTAACCATAGATGCATTAGCAACTGAGGCTTCACCACTCTCAACTATTCGTTGTTCTAAAATTCTCATCTGCTTTCGCTTTTCTTGAATTTCACGCTCCAAGTTTTCAACCTGTGACAGGATTATAGATTTTTTCAGAAGTTCATAATTATTTTGGCCAATTATCCCAGCATATATATGGCAGCAACAAATAAATAAGTTCTCAAATTTCATAAAGAATTAACAAACAATATTTTCAGCAAAGTACAGAAAATCAATTCCATCAAGAAAACCTCCATTTATTCACCACATCTCTCAAACTTGTACATGCATTTTGTATTATATTCAAACTTACAATATATTACGTCTCGCTAAATACATGATTACATATTATTTTTACACGATACCATTTACAAACTAACAATTTTATTCTCTTAATCTCAATATAATGCCACACATTACAATTTCCTCTTCATATTTCGTCTTTTGAAAATTAATTAATTACCTGCAGTTTTCTCATCATTTGCTTCACAAGTCCACACAATATCTTTTAACCCCGAGGAGAATGTTTTGTAAAACTGCCACATAATTACAGAGGAAATAAGCTAAGTAATTGGCACACATAAGAATAAGATAGATTAAGAGATAAAGGTTGGCATGCCTTGTGGAACTCAAGGGTGTCCCCGCCAGTTTTACGTAGCTCCACCATATGCAATGAAGGTGCCACCTCAAAACCTGGCATCAACACCACCCACAAGGCATTTTACTAACATTCTATTTCATCAAACAATTTTTGTAACATGTATAGTAGTATTACCTCTGTAGCTACAGAAAGTTGGCCTTTTCTTCCCCTTCTGTCACCTTGCAATTTCATCTGCAATGGATATATAAACTTAACGTTGAATTGAATATCATCACTCTTATGGACATGGAAAATAACTGTACAATCAAGAGGTATCATAGTACCTTATAGTTTTTTTTTCTCAACATTAAAACCCATAGGTTTAGCAGCTTCCTCAATTTTTGAAATAATCTCTTTTGCAGGACACTTGGATTCGAACCATGTATCTCTCTTTACAAGATCCTGTGACATTCAGTAAACATGCTTACCTCAAGATTTGACTTAACCATGAAAAAAAAACTTCCTATATATATGAATCTTGATGATGAAATCAGAGCAATATGAGAAACCAAGTTTATAAAACTTGAAATTTTACTTTTACTTAACAGGAACATGCGTCCTACCAAAAGGAGGAAAAGAAAGTATCATAGAGATCTAATGTAATCTAACATTATATGAAATCACATTAGTATAAAGATGATACCTCTTTTATAGAGCCCTCTGGTGTCTTCTCCTTAGCAACTTCTAGTTTTGTTGCAATAGAGAAAATTTCACAAGTTAGGAAAACAGTACTTGATAAATTGTAAATTTCACAAGTTAGGAAAAATTCAATACAATTATTTTCACCTTTTAGCTCCAAGAAACATATGCTAATAACACAATTTAGTTGATATCAACTGAACTGAAAGTGTAAGGGTTTGTTTGCAAACTCTACTCACTGCTTAGAAACACTTCTCAAAATTAACAGCTCTGAGGGGCAGCTTTAAAAATAATTGCTTTTGCCTCCTCCACTAGAGTTTGCAAATACCCCCTAAGCAATATCATGTTGAGCTATGCTTCAACTTAATAATTACTCGATTAGCAAAAATATATCTACATAAGTTGTCCTTTAGAACCAAACTGCAAACAAAAAGACATACTAACAACAAACAAAAATAATACCATAGTAGCTCAAGCAATTATTACCATCAATGTTGTACAAATCCTACAAAAGATCATGATATTGAAATAAACACAAGGAATTTGTTTCAGTTACAGCGTGCAAATCTCATGACGAGACACGAAGCTCGAGCTTCAGCAATAGAAACTACTTCAACAATATAAGTTTGAAAAGTACCTGACAAAAGATAACAGGAGATAAATGAGACAGGGAGACGGGTATACAAGCAAATATATGCTTAAACCAACTATATGTTAGACAAGTACCCGAAAAGGGCATTAAGCCATAAGCCATATACTTCCATCTGATGTGCTCCTTAAAAGAGCCAGAACCTATATAACATGCAAGAAATAACATCACCATACAGAATTTTAGCACAAGTGTCAATTTCAACTTAAGAGCAAGGGCCATTAAGGCATAGGCAATACCGAAGTCTTTTAAAATTATTAAAATAATTACATAAGCCTTGTATACATTGGTCGGATATTATAGCCCAATCCCCCATTGATATCCAGTAATCCTATAAACACAAGAAGCAAGCAACAAAACAAGTCAAATGTATTAATTATCAAAATAAATCAACATCTAAAAGTAAAAACAAAAATGGGTCTTAGAAGTACTGGACAACACAGAAAGTAAGAACTGAGGATTAATTTTAGCAATAACCAATTAAGCATAATAATGCAAAATACTAAGAGAAAAATTCTATATAAGTAACAACTGCACATGGTCATAAACTGACAAACTGTTAGAGAAAATATAATGCAAAATACCAAGAGAAAATGCAATTATTGACATTATCGAATCCATTTACTTAGTATATGAATCAACAAATTCCTACTAATTGTACACAAACCTGCTACATTTATCGAGGTCATGCTTGTTGTATCACAATTTTATTTACATTCCAGAAACAAAATTTAACCACAAGAAACGAATGTACATCTCAAAGCAATTGCAAGTTTGCCGACTATCTTGGTAGTTTAATGAAGAGCAGCCAACTGATAGCTCAAATCTGAATTATCCAGTCGGATAGCTACTGATAATCATCCTAATGAGATTGCAGTTGGTTACTCATTCTCAGCAGAAACCAAATTTATTTTTATCAGCTCTGTTGTGAGTTATGGGCATGTAGTAATAAATATTACTACAATGCTTTATTCTTCAAATAGATACTACAACACCAAATCTACCTAATTCATTCAGACAAACCACAACATTCCAAGATACTAAATGGGTATGATATCCCCTTCATCTAGTCCCATAAGAAATCTCTCATCCTTTTCTCCATCAAACCAGTAATTCCTTCAGTCTAAAGTATTATACCAAAGTAAAGTGCAAAATGGTTAAAATCTTAAACATTTTCAGTGTCCTCGAAAAACTGACAAAAGAAAATGTCAAATGAATAATAAAATGTAGTGATTCAGTTAATAAGAATTTTTTTATAAGAAACAGAATAAAGAAACCTAGACACCAATCAAGCTAAGCGGAAAGAGGATATCTAGCCCCAAATATAAATTGCAGTATAAACAAATAAGAAGCAGATCCATACATAACGTATTCAAGCTACAAAAAAATGCACAAACTTGATAACCTTCCTTACAGTAGTAGCTTGGATTCCGTATAATCTAGTACGATTGTAAATGTTGTTGAAAGCAGAAAAGGACTGAATCTGAGGATAATCGTACAGCACCACGAAGATCTGTTTAACTAGTAAACACTAAAGCTCATAACAAATATATTTGCAATAAAATTTATCATCACTAAAGATAAGACTATATATATGATGTTAAGACATTTAGCACTTGTTATTAAATTGGGATGTTTATATAAACGTAAAATTACACTACTGTTGTGGACATGTATTTGAACACAATTATGTTTGAGGTATATGTGATGCATGAATTATTAGTTTAACTTTATCATGAACATGACTTACATAATCTTGTATACATCCCCTTTCCAGGTCCACCAACTGAGAAAAATTCGCCTCCTGCCATGAGTATCTAAAGAGATTAACATTATCATCATCTTATTACAAGATGAAATTCAAAGTTGAAATAAAAAAATAAAAAAGCAAAAAGAAGAATATGGCAGTAAAGAAAAGCAAACAAACATTAACCAATTGAAGGATTAACTACAAAAATTAATGAGCAAGTGAGTGTACCTGAAGAACAGTCAATGTTATCGCATCCTTTTCCGTAACCCAGCCACCAGGAGGTTCAAAGGCAAGGGCAAAGTGAGTTATCTGCTCATAATTTCATAAAGATATATTATAGCTGATGTATCGGCATCAACATTCACAAAACAGGCATAAAACAAATAAGATAAGTTTTGTGGGATATTCTGATACACACCCCTGAATAATCATTTCCTTCCCAGACTTCAGACTTCTACACATTTAGGTACCATACGTTCAGAAGTAAAAGCAAAATCACATACATAAATTCTCAAAGAACTTCAAAAAAGTCACGCCATTCATATCACAATTTTTGGGGATTTTTCGCTCATCCTTAAATCTCCATTAACTCATGCTCCAAGAGTAACTTGAATATGTTATCAGCAACAAGACCTACTTTATCTAATCATCTACTATTACCTTTCAGGCATTTATTCAAAGAAAAATTGACAAATTTTGTTCAGGATTTTTATTATATTTTGCCGAAACCATGTAATGTGGTCATGCCCCTTTCTTCTTCAAAAAGGAAATGTAGAAGAGTCTGAAGAATGCATACCTTCTAAGTTTAATCTTCTGAATTATCCATGAAGATATCTGAAAAATAGGGCTTAATATTCCACTCCACTAGGGTATCTTCCATTGGTCACGATTTTGGGGAGAAGAAGAAATTAGGGCTTAATAGTAAATAAACAAATCCGTATTGAAGAGGAAGAAGCTTACCCTAAGTTAGTGCGGCACCGTCTCCAAGAGATGGTTACAGGCGGGTACGGTGGTGATGAGGCCGAAGGAAGGGGAAAATTTTTATGACTCCGGTGGAGGATCGTGTTCGTGATAGATTCAGCCAATCAATTTAGCCATGGTGACGACGCGGCGGGAATGACGGTGTGGCTTCGACGGTGGGGGACGCGGTGGCTCGACGTGAACTTAGGGAACGGTTGAGGGCTTGTGAACGGCGGTGGCTCGATGCGAACTTAGGGCACAGAGGAGCGGGGTGACGAGCGGTGGTAACAAGCGGCGTAAATTTGGAGGTGGTGGCTCCGGTGGTGGTGGATCTGGTGGGTGAACGCCGGTGGTAAAGGTTGAACGTGAGGTTGAGCGTAAGTTGTGTGGCTGAGCGATTTTGATACATCTGATGAGTAAAAATATTTAAGTGTTGTTTAATTAAAAAAAGACGACGGCAAAAAGACAACAGTTGCTTTTACCCGTTCTCTTTTGGTGCAGATCTTAACCCTAAGACAACGGTTTTACCTAAAACAACGGGTTTTATATTTAAGACAACGGTTAGAGCAAAAAACTGTTGTTTTTTCACCGTTGTCTTAGGCCATTTTTGGCATAGTGCTTGTTAGGTTTAGGGATTCAAGGAGACTGAGGTTATCGAGGGAGTGAGGTACAAAATCAGTGAATCTATTAGACATGAGATCGAGTTGTGTGAGATGGACGCAGTAAGACATAGAGCTAGGTATTGCTCCACTCAAGTTATTCATGCCGACGAGAAGACTTTCAAGAAGGGGTGAGCCATAGCACAAATTTTCAGGAAGAGCACCTAAAAATTCGTTGCTTGTAACTCCAAAAAAATTGAGAGTTGAGATGTTGAAGACCTCCCATGGAATTGAACCTAGTGTCTCCAGTTGGTAAAGCTGGTCAATTTATCTGGGTAAACCACCTGCCATGATTAAAAACAAGCATAAAAAAGTTCTAGAGTACTGGGTCAGATATTTTATGATTTCGGTCCTATTCACTTTCAAGAATTGAAATACATTCAATATCTTTCAATTTTTATTTTTGGTCCTGTGACCTGTTACTTCAGGTCACTTTGCTGACATGTCACTTTTTTCATTTTTTCTGGGAAAATGGTTAACTTTCACGTATTATGGTGTTAACTTTGACTTTTTAAAGTCATCCTCAGAACTTACACAAAATTGACATTTTGGTCGTGCAATTTTTTTAATCGGGCAAATGGTGACTCATTTTGGTCATGTAACTTATTTGGTCATATTCTAACGTACATGGCACGATTTTTTTTTAATTGTAAAATATCCATGTTGCACTAATTTGGTGGTGATAAGATCGTCTGTGAAGCTTCTAATTCAACTTTTGGCAAATAACGCCTAAATTTATACCCCTACACTTTACTATTATTTACACTTATTACATGCATTATTATATCACTTACCTTAATTTTTGTGCCAAAAATAAATGGAAAATTCATACAGAGACCGAGGGAGTAATATTTTTACGTAAAAACATATCTAGGAGAATTCTAAATTAGATATCACATCCTTCATCGCCGTCCTACCTGTGAAGTTGTTTTCGTCGATCTCCAAGACTGTTAACATTGTAAGGTTCCAACATCCCTAATTAAGTCTTTGCAGATCTGGAAATACCTCGTGAGGGGGAAATGGACCTTCTTTTTCCTGTCATGACCATGATCAATTACTCACACAATTTGTAAACCTTGTCCAAAAATTTGGTGTTGATTCCGATCTACAAATATAGGGATGACCTTCCGGTCGATTCGTTAATGCCAGGCGGAAGTCATCTTAAATGGCGAGGATAATCCAAGCATCCCGAAGAGACCTCTCTAGCATAAGCATGGGACAGATACATCAAATCTATCTTTCAGCACTGGAGAAGCTATGTGAACAAAAGAACCTGTTCAATTCTCAGCAAAAGTAGAGCAATCGAGCCTGAACTACCTAATTCTCGCTCAATCACCCGTGAGTTACAAATTTTAAAATGTCCTACATTCAGAGGTCCGCAAAATTACTATCCTTAAAACAACCCCTAAGTTACGGGTCTAAAAATCATTATTCCCCTAATATTAAAATGGAATTTGAAATCATGTAACTAAGTAGGGTGGTAAAAGAAGGAAGTATATACCATTTAAATGGTTTGAACCAATATGTAAAAGTTGAAGAGATTTTAACTTCCCCAATGCAGAGGGTATCTGCCCACTGAATAAGTTGAACGACAAGGAGATGTGTTGAAGTTGCGGACACTCGGAGAGATTTATCGGAATTTGACTGCTCAGCTGATTGAATGATAGGTAAATAAATTTAAGAAACTGAAGATTGTGACAAATGTCAATAGGGAGACTGTCACTCAATTCATTTGATGAAAAACCTAGAGTTTCTAGAGTGGATATGTTATATATGCCCGATGGTATTGCACCTGATAAATGATTGCATTCTATCAACAAACTTTTTAACTTTTGTAGTCTTCCAAGCACTTTTGGAATTTCTCCATGGAGAGAATTGTAAGTAAGATCAAGCAAAAGTAGATTTGTTAGGTTGGAAATGCACTTTGGGATGAAGCCAATGAAGGTGTTATTTCGGAGGGACAGGTGCTCGAGTTTAGGTAAATGGCCGAACCACGGTGGAATCTCTCCTGTGAAGTTATTTACTTTGAGAGAGAGAAACTTCAAGCAGTGTAGAAGAGATAACTCTTGAAGCAAATCGCCACTAAAATTGTTGTACGTGAGGTCGAGGCAAACGAGGAAGGAGAGATTTCCTAGTTGCGGTGGAATAGTGCCGAGAGGCCCATGTTGGAAATATTCAACGCCGTCACTCTGTGGTGGCGCGAGCTGCAAGTGATGCCAATCCAACTGCAAACAGGGCTTGAATTGGTCCAATTTCTCGTAAGTACACGATCGGGGTCTGAAGTGACGAGAGCTTTTAGCGAAAGAAGAGCGTGTTGTCCGTGGCGAGGCTGGTAGGTCTTTCAGCTACACAAAACATTGGAAAGGGCACTAGTGGACGTAGAAGGACAACAAATGCAAATATGTAATTGCAGGTTTTTTTCTTCATGGCTGCAAATTTGGATGTAATGCTAATAGTAATAGGGTGAGTTTCTTACTTGCAACAATATGTAGAGGATTTTCTCTTGGGACGACTTAATCAATGTACAGTATTTTGCACCCAAAAGGACGGCAACTGACAAAGTAAAGAGAAAGCATGAAAACGATAAAGCAATAAAGGTGGTAAAGCATATATATGCAAACACCTTTTCTTTCTATTTTGGATAATTTAATTACATTACTTTTGTGCAATCACAATATGATAGGCTAGCTACTAAAGAACAAATACAACTCATTTCTTATGCGATGGGCATATAATCTTGGATAATTACCCACAAAGAGGTGTGTCCTGCATTTGCTAATTTACGGGCCTAAATTTGCCCAGATCACGCGAGTTACTCGATTGTCCTACATTTACAAATGCAAGGGACGAAGTGATATAGGTCAAGTGGTTAGAGTCCCACTACCTATGGCCCAAGGTCATGGGTTCGAGTCAAGTATTTGCACGATTAAAAAAATTTTATAGATATGTAGGACAATCACGTGACATTCAGTCCGATTCGGCTAATTCGGGTTCGATTATTCTATATTTATAGATTTAAAAACATAGTGACTTATACACAGGACTGTAAAATTATTATCTTTAAACCACACCCCCTTAAGTTCCGTGCCTAAGAAAACACCTCAACTACTCAAACAATAGCTCTGCTAATTCATCGCGCAAACAAACCTTGCAGTTAAATCATGCCCCTTCTTAATTAAATCATGCCCCTTATTAATTATATCATTAGGGTAGGGTAGGCGAAATCTAGAAAGAAATCTTCACAAAAATCAGAAAATGAATGCTCCAATGCTGAAACCCAGTCAATCTAAGCATTTATAGAAACAGAGTAATTAACCAAAATCAACGTTTGATTTTCTGCAGCACCAATAGAGTTTTTGTCATGTTTATCTTTTTCCAAGTGTTCATCATTTGTATGCAATAAATTGCATTTTGGTCCCAAAAGAATGAGTGATCTGCAAAATGATTATTTTTTTGACATTTTTGGTTCCGTATTTTTTCGGCATTTTATGTCCCAAAAAATTGCAGTTTTAGTCTCAAAAGAATGAGATAAATTACAGTTTTGGTCCTGGTTGGGATTATTTTTGCAAAAAAAAAAAAAAAATGTGGAATAAAAATTATCGTTGGAAAATTCTCGGGACCAAAACTCAAATGGTGATTGTGGAAGTATGTTTAATTTCAACCCAACTGAAGCTCAAATCTCCAGCAACTTGGACTTTTTCTTGCAAAGATTTTCATCAACTTTCACCAATTTTCTGAATTGAAAATAAACACTTTCACAGAAATAACTTTTATTTTTTATTGATAAATATTAGTTTGTTAGTTGTTAGTAGTTAGATCACCTAACACTCAAACACTCGGAGAAATTCTCCAAGCCACCTTATAACTCCATAATTAGTTACTCTATAAACCCTTCCCTGCAAGATTACATGATAGGAAATTCTCTCTTGTCTTCCATATTCAAATTTCTAACAGGGCCACTTCCACTTGTTGGAATCTTAAAACCCAAAAAGACGCATTAATTAAATTAGTGGAGCCGCTGTAGTTTCTCTAACTAAAGACTCTTTATTCATACCACCAATTGACAATTATTATACCTTTCAAACCTTAAATTGAAACTCCTTTATTTAATACTCCCTCCGTCATACTCGTTGTGATATTTGCCAAAAAGGTTCATTCCGTACTCGTCGCATCATTTCCTTAAATGGTAATAAAATAATTTTTTTCATTTTTATCTCTCCCCCTCAAGCACTACAATATTACACCATATGCCACTACTTTTCTCACACTAACTCAAAAATATTATTAAACAACTCTCTTATTAAAGTTGAAACTACCCTACCCCCATAAAAATAACTTATATTATAAAAAAATCTTACACTAAAATTTGTGTCAAACAAGAAGAGTATGGGACAGAGGGAGTATACGGTTTGCATTTGTTTTGTTTGCAAAAAACTGAACCACAACTAATACCATCACTCTTATAAACTAATACCATAATATTTTTACACTTTAATATTAGTTTATAAATGCGATGATATTACTAAATGAATTTTATAGTAATATTTAATGAATGTAATGGTATCCGTAGGAGTTTGTGATATATAATAATGTGAATTATGTAATATTCCATTATTATTCTCTAGTCACTCTCCAAATTGATAGTGCATTGGAGCATTCTTGAATTGAGTGGAAGCACGAAAATCATTGTTCATCGTTACAATAACCTTGGACTTAAATATTTTGAAATTCATGAATTGTTGGTGATTAATTTCTCTACTTTTTCTCTAAAACGTATCCTTGTTACATTCATGTAACTAATTTCAGTCTAGTTATTAACTTATTTTCTTTAATTGTCTCCCAAAAAATCCTATTTGCCAATTAGAATATAATCATTAGATCATCAATTTAAAAATTAAAAAAATCAACGTGTTTGGTAGACGACACTATACACGGAGATTGACTCGGCCGGATTGAGTGTTTTATTCTTTACCATCCAATTCTTGAGAAGTTAATGCATATATACATCGTCTGAAGTGTAGGACCGCCGAGTACACAATTTAATATAGATAGAGTTGCTTTCAGTGGGATTTGAACCTAAAACGTGGACGTGAGCCAAAAGTTATGATATAAAATTTCATCTTTTCTAAAATTCAAACCTGTAGAAAGATGTGTAATTAATTTATTTATGTCAATTTCCTAATTAAATATTGCATTTAATAGGTGTACATTCATTGCATGCAGATACCTTTATGTCTATCAAGTAAAACTATCAATTAATTTGGAGAGTAATGTTTTTTTAGTCCGTACGTAGCTTAAGGATAACAATTTTATGTGCTTGTAAGTATAGGATATTATATTTTAAAATATGTAAATGTAGGAAAATCGAGTCCGAATAATAACAAATCGGGCTAAAATGTCATGTGACTTGTACGTGAGTAGCACGATTGTCCTACATTTACAAATTTTAAACTATAATATCATACATTCACATGTCCGTAATTATTGTTCTTAAAACGCACCTCAAAATTACGGTGAAAAAAAAACATTTTTCCCGTTAGCTTGTCATATGATTTTTGATTTCTTCTGATAACTGGAATACGAAAAAAATGACAACCAAACTTGTCAATTTTGGCATTTAGGTGGGCAGATTAGCTTATTGGGCTCGGGAGGGCTTGTTGATTTCTTGGGATTGGAGTAGACATGTTCATTTCATGGGCTTGGAGTGCCCTTTTGTCAATTTTAAATATAAAAATATTTTGGCCCAGGTTAGCAACACCCCTTGTAGTATATACACCCACTAAAAAGAAGAAATAAAGCGGATGAGATTGTGTGGGGTGTGGGTGCAGGTGTGCAGGTGGGGTAGAAGAAATTAAGAGGAAAAACTAGGTGGCTTAGCCCACCTGGCCACCGGGTTCTCACTTTAGTGGGAGACCCGGGTTCGATTCCCTTTGGGAGCGAATTATAGAGTTATAAGGTGGATTGGAGAAATTCTTGGAGTGTTTGGGTGCTTGGTGAACTAACAACTACAAACTAACATTTACCGATTAAAAATAAAAAATAAATAAAGAGGAAGGAAGAAGAATGGGAAATAAGGGTTTTTGGGGAGAGGTATAATGGTATTTTGGGTTGGTGTACTAATTATACAGTTGAGTGAACTCATTTCGTAAAGCTATGTTTGGAAAGGGATGATGTCATTCGGATGGGGATTACCCATCTCCCGCCTCATTCTATTTTAAATTTGCACATCTAAATACTTATTAACCTATATAATCAATCTACTACGCACATAATTCACTAAACCTCATTCAATCACACTATTACTTTTCTTTCATTCACTCTCTCTTCTATTTTCGTCCCATTCACTCATTATATCTCACTACTTTTTTCACACACTTATTTTCTTTCATACCTTTTCTTATTTCATCTCTTAAATTTTTCACACTCAATCATTATTCCACTAACTAAATGACAATCAAACTTGTCAAACTCTAAAAAATGGAGTAAATCACATTTTCGGTCCCAAGAGAATGGATGGTTTGTAAAATGGTCCTTTTCTTTACACTTATAGTCCCGTAGTTTTTTTGACACATTTTGTCCAAGAGAATTGTAGTTTTGGTCCCAAGAGAATGTGGTAAAACTTCTGTTTTGGTCCTGAAAAATAATGGTTGGGATTATTTTTGCAAAAATAAAAAAGAACCAAAAAGAATGTGGGTGTTTCAGCCATCGCCTTACTCATTCGTGATTTCAAGAATAGCTTAAAGAAAGAAACTCATAATTGTTGTTGGGAATTTCTCACAGGACCAAAACTGCGATTTTCTCTTAAAAATTGTAATATCGTCGTATAAAGCCAGAAACCATGATTTGAGCTGCTGCTTAATTTGAGGCGTGCTGCCAATTATAACATATGAATTTTAAAACACTTGTTTGTTTACTCTCAAATCCCATTTATAACATATGAATTTTAAAACACTTGTTTGTTTACTCTCAAATCACAATTCTTACTGCATAAACTTGTAATTATATGTGAATTTTGTAGGTGCATATACAGAGTAAATTGTTCTGTACAAGGATGATCAAATATTTATCAATTAGTCTCTAATGTCTTTATAAACAATACTCATGTTAACCATCATATTTATCAATACTCATGATTGACTTATATTACAATTAAACATTAGGCAATACTTAGAAATATCAAGAATCATAGGACAAAATTTTCAGAAGCCATCTCACCATGTAGAAGCCTTTCACAATGCTGAAAACTAGTTAACATCGATAATGTGATGTAGTAAAAAAAGTAATATGAACATTAATAGAAAACAGAGTGATTACAAGGCCTTACCGCTGTGTTTGAAGTCTCATAGGCGAAATCGTTGCTTGATTTTGTGCAGCGCCGACAGAGTTTCTTTCATGTCAATCCTGCTCCTAGGAGATTCCGCACAACACTTCAAAGCCAACTCTAGTATGGCGGATATGCATTGCAACACGTTGTTCAAGTGCTCATCGTCGGGATATGTAATAAATTCGAGTCTATAACCTCATGCGCTGATTGTTGAAGTAAGCTTTCGACCCAATTCTTTGAGCTCAAATCTCCACCAAACGTATCATCACTTGATCTCTTTCGTGTGAAGATTTCCATCAACATCGCACCATAGCTATACACATCACACTTAGTAGAAGCTTGGCCTTCCAATCCATATTCTTGAATCACAAACACACCACATATGTCATGCAAAAATATAGTTGAAGAACAAACTTAAATAGATGGTAAAAATTAAAGGTAAGAAGATTAACCTGGAGCAATGTAACCTAATGTTGCTAAGGTACTGGATAGCAATACGCTCTCGCCATCGTCAAACAGTTTTGCTATCCCAAAATCATATACATGGGCAACCATATCTTTGTCTAGCAAGGCATTGCTAGGCTTCAAATCGCAATGCACAATAGGTGTTGAATACCCATGGTGAAGATATTCCAATGCAGACGCGACATCAATCATTATGTTCAACCTTTGCTTGACATCCGAGCAATAATTGTGGAAGTATAGCCACTTTATAAGGTTTCCATTGGGCATGTATTCTAAGACCATAGCTTTGAAATCTTTGTTGGAACAACTGCTTATCACTTTGGTCATATTTCTGTGACGAATGTTGCGCAGAACATCACATTCGACTTCAAAACTCGTGAAAGCAGCTTCATTTTGAAGATTAAACACCTTCACAACGATAACATTACCATCTCTGAGCATTCCTCTATAAACAGAAACGAAACTCCTAATACCAATCAAATTACTTTCATTGAACTGTTCAGTTGACTACAAGATTTCGTAATAAGAAATTCTTCCGGCACAGCAGAGTGAATCTGCTCATCAATTTTACCAGTTATTTTACCTTTTCTTCTGCATCTTATGAATATAAATGCCAAAGAAACAACAACGATAAGCACAACCACCCCAGCAAGACCAAACAGAGCAAATTCCACCTTCTTCCTCCTTGATGTATGATTGGAAGAAATACAACAAAGAGGGACATGAACCTTAGGAATTCCACACAATGCTTTATTCGCTTTAAAAACTCTATAGTGAAGTTTCCGAAAGGACCACCAGTAGGAATTTCTCCACTTAGAGCATTGATAGAGACATTGAAGGAGTCGAGGTGTTTAAGTGTCTCAAAGGACTTTGGGATTGGACCAGAAAGATTATTGTAGGAGAGATCTAAGTTTTCCAAACTAATCATACTCCTCACTGACACGGGAATAGAACCTTCGAGTCTGTTATGTGCCAAAGACAGAATAACCAAATTCTGTAAATTCCCAATCGTACTTGGGATAGACCCAGACAACCTATTCATTGATAGATTGATATGAATTGCTGCTACTAAATTCCCTATATCTGGAGGTAAACTTCCACCTAAAGAATTCTCGGATAGCTCTAGCTTCAACAAATCTGTGAGGCGCCACAAGCTCGACGGTATGCTTGAAGTTAGCTTATTTGAATTGAGACGAAGTTCTCTTAAAGAAGTGAGATTTCCAAAATATGGTTGTTGGTATAATGCCTGATAGATGATTGTTTTGCATGCCTAAAGCTTGCAAATGGTGAAGTCTTCCAAGCTCTTGTGGAATTTCTCCATGGAGAGAATTGAAAGAAAAATCAAGAGAGAGTAGGTTTGTTAGGTTGGAAATGGACTTTGGGATAAGGCCAATGAAGGTGTTATTTCTAAGGGACAAGTGCTCGAGTTTAGGTAAATGGCCAAACCAAGGTGGAATATTACCCTTAAAGCTGTTTACTTTGAGAGAAATGAACTTCAAGCGGTGTAAGAGAGATAACTCTTGAGGCAAATTGCAGCTAAAATGGTTGAACGCGAGGTCAAGGGAGACGAGGAAAGAGAGGTTTCCTAGTGGCGGCGGAATGGTGCCGGAGAGACCCATGTTGGAAATATTCAAAACCGTCACTCTGTGGTGGCGCAAGCTGCAAGTGACGCCGATCCAACTGCAGACGGAGCTGGAGTTGGTCCAGTTTCTTGTTAGTACATGATGAGGGTTTAAAGTGAGGAGAGTTTTTAAAGAAAGAAGAGTGGATTTATCTGTGGTGAGGTTGGTATATGTTTTGGCTTGACATGGCATTAGGGTTTAAAATGGAATAATATGTTTTTCCATGGCTGCTATTAATTAATACGGTGAGTTGCTGATAATTGTAAGAATATATATAGAGAGAAAGAAGAAATCCAATTTTTGAAGTTAACAGTTAAGCATGGCCTATTGTGATATATTGCATGTCGTCAATGGCGGAGCCATGATTAAAATTTAGGGTGGGTAAAATAAATACGAAAAGACAAATTTTAATCAGTTTAAAGATAAATTAATATTTTTGTTTAACAAATAATTTAATGAAAATAATTGTTTGACGACATATTGCTAGAAATAACCCACCAATTTGATGCTACGTATTTGCACTCAAAAGGACAATAATTATTACAACTTGGAATCATGTGACGGTGTGAATGATAATGTGTGGCTTGAAATATACATGGTAATGCTATTGGGAGTAAAAGGTCATGACAGTATGTGCCAAGAAATCTATATGTCGGCCACCAGTAAATTTAAGTGATGCTTGATTTGACAAAAGAAATTTAATGTAAGTGATTTAAACTTTATAAACGACATTCTGAAGTTTTATTTAATTCTTGTCACTATATAATAATTTCTCTCATTAAATGATGCACATTTGCCCTTCATTAAATTAAGCCTAACTTTTTGGGAAAAAATATATATTGTCATTAAAAAATAGAATATATGTTGTTGAACAAACTATATTATTCCAATAATCATGTCCACATCATTCAAAAATTAAAGATGAAAAATCAAGTCAAATTAATTTGCTAGTTATTCATGTTAGATTTGAAAAAAGTTGAAAATCAAATTAAGCTCAAGAATACTTAACTCGACACTTTCACTAACTTCAAACTTAAATAATTTCACTTTAAAGTATATATTTCTAGTGCTAATTATTTACAAGTATATAATAAAACACTAACTATGAATAAATCGAAAATATATTTAATTAATGTATGCAAGTTGTCGAAGTTTTCGACCTTGAATTAATTGTGTTTTTTATTAAATCGAGCTCAACTTTAAAGAAACAAGTTTAATTAAACTCGAGCAAAGTTTCAAGTTCCAATTTTTAAAATTGAATCGAGATTAAATTTGTTATTACTCGACCGAGACTCCACTCGTGTATACTAAGGTGTCGGTTTGCTTTACAAGATGGGATTGACAAGTTGTGTTAGGATTCCTCAGGATTGTACTTGTTTGGATTACTTTTTACAAAAAAATTATATTTAGTTTGTAGGAGTACATTGCTCAAAATAAATATTTATTTGTGTTTGCATTACAGATACATAGGATATCTTTGATAAATCTCAAAATTGCCCTTGTAATTTTGATGTCTGCAAGGATATTTTAGACTTTGTATGTGCAAAATGAAGGACAATATAGACATTTTCATATTAGGATAAATTTATCACACCCATACCCCAGGGATTGAATTATCGGGCAAGATCATGATTGCACAGAACTCAAACTCAAGCCAGGATTTAGTCCTAGGCCGGAGTCATCCAAATCAAATACGAAATTACCTAGACTAAACATGAAATTCCATCTAATCCTTAAAAGCAAATGACACCTAAATCTAAATCTTTTGCTAATGTAGATTTTAAGTCTTTATGAGTCAACGAATAGCTCTTTGGCGTGTGAAATCAAAGGATTTGGTTTACACGATTAATTTCAATCTTTGCGGCTATGGACAATGTTGTTTTGGCTTAATAGAGTGGACCCTTCTAGACTTTATCAGTCAACGAGTATTCCTTTGGTGAGGAAATTATGGAATTTGTTTAACACAATAATATATATTGCACATTTTTTGATAAACTTTTTTTTAATCGGGCAAATGGAGGTTTGAACTCATAACCTTTAGGTTGTTGGTAGTGAAGCTCAAACTATTTTGAGCTATATCACTTCGTCAATTTATTTTTGTTGATAAATTGCTATTAAACATGCATTCTAAATACGTAAGATACAAAAAAATATATATGTGAATCAGGTTCACCGAAATTTTACAGTGAATTCAGTAATATACTTTTAGCATACGATTTAATCTATTTTAGCAAACAAAAAATCATGTTTTGATAATTTTGAGAAAAATAGCTTATTTATGCAATCAAATAATTTATTTAAAACTTATCACTCTTTGATATGGTGTGAATTCACTTAAAATATCACTACAAAAAAGAAAAATCAGATTTTGAAGAGGAGAATTAACGAGGTTTTAAAACCCTCATTAATTAAAGAGGGCCTAGGCGAGGGGAAAATTTAGCGAGGACCGAGGCGAGGGGAAAAAACCCTCATTAATTAACGAGGGCCCACACGAGGCGGTATCCTGGTCGCTAACTAACGAGGGGGAGACGCTCGGCGAGGCCCAGTTAACGAGGGTGTGGCCCTTGCTAAGGCCCAGCCCATTGTTAACGAGGGCTTGGGCCCCTCGCCTCGCCCATTAAAATTACCGGCGTGGCCCTCACTAGCCCCCTCTGTAAATCCCAAACATATACCCAACGCGGCCCTTTTCCCCACAGCCCCTAAAACCTGCCCTAACAATCGCTTTGCCGCCCTTAGTAAATGCTTTGAAATTGCCCTCACCACTAGCTGGGCTTTGTTGTACGTGTTCCGGGAATACTTCTACGGTAAGTTTTTATGATTTAATCGGTTAATTTTATTGTTATTTTAGTGGATAAATTTTGCATTTTTATGTATATGCATGTATAGGATTTGATTGATTAATTATTTAGTGTTAATTTATGTAATTGTTATGTGTATGCAATTAGTATTTTTTTCATATGCATATATTTGTGTAATTTTTTTGTTAATTTGTTGTTACTATATATATGCATGTATAGGTATTGATTGATTAATTATTTAGTTTTAATTTGTGTAATTATTATGTGTATTTTAATTATTACTAATTATTTAGTATTTAAGATTAGTATTATATAATTAGTAGTATAAGATTATTAATTATTTAGAGTTAATTAGTATGTATGAATTTATATAAATTTATTTTTAATATTATTATAATTTTAATTAAATTGCTATAATTTATATATTTGCAGTACGTACGCAAATTGAAAATAATTTCGACACAGGCGTATAATTTTATACACTACACGCAACCACTATCACCGTAATTATTCTTTTTTAATTAATTATTTGAAAATGCTCTTAATTTAATTATAATAATTATTTGTTTTAAAATTATTTTGCATGCATGACATAATAATTTATATATATATATATATATATGATGATCGATGTTCGATTAAATTTTGCATGATAGGTCAATTATATTAATGTTAAAAATTGAATCGATGTTCGATTCAAGTTGATGTTGGAGTTGAGGGTTGATGAATTGTTTGGTATTGTTTCTTTGTAGAATGTGTGTTCCGACTTGATTAATTTTAATTAAGTCGGAAATGGATGCACTAGGAACTTGATATATTAATTGGGGAATACGATAAAATAAAATAAAACTCAAAATTTTTAGAAAATATATTAATATTAGGAAAAAATATATTAACCGGAGAATTAATTATGATTTAATTAAATTTTGAATCTTCATTAATTTGAAACAGATTCCTATGAATTATTCAAGGCGTAGTTGGATGTATGGTCCAAGAACGATTAATGACATGATATCTCTCGAATTACTTAGTGGACTCAAATCGTTTATAGAATTCGCTACTAGTAACCCAAATTGGATGAGTGAAGGAAAGATTAGGTGTCCTTGCTCAAAATATAAATGTAGGAACCAGAGTTTTAGAGAATCCATTAACGTGAAAGCACATTTGTATACACGAGTTTATGCCAAATTATCACAATTGGATTTTGCACGATGAGCAAAAATGGAATCCCATACCACACCGATACTACGATCACCGTCGTCGACTTCATATAGCGTTGATGACACCGCAACATCTAGCTCGTACCACAATATGATGATGGACTTAACTTTTGGTCCCAACATTAGTTTAAAAATGTGGAAGAAGAGCCCTTTAATGAGGAACCTCCTAATCGGATGCTGCACATTTTTGACATGCTTCGTGCGGCGAATAAGGATCTCGTATTCTGGTTGCGAGTCTCATTCTCGGTTGTCATTCAATGCCCGTCTTTTAAACATTAAAACTAAAAATAGACTATCTAAAATGGGTTATAATCAAATCGTTGACTTGATTCGTGAGATTTGCCCTCCGTAAAATCTGGTGCCAAGAAATTTTCTAATATTAAATAATTTTCTAGCGATGAACTTAATGAATATTGTCGTCGGCCCTCTCTAGAGAAATGTCCACGCACAAGAAAGTACCCCAAAGCTTGTTATTCACTTGATAAGGGTGAAAAGGATGATTTGTGCAAATGTGTAACCGAGTTGAAGTTTCCCGATGACTATGTGTCTAACTTTGTCTCGATGCGTAGACCGGACGAAATTGAAGATGTTTGGGATGAAGAATCATGATTGCCGTGTGTTTATGCAGAGACTACTCCCTATTGCTTTCCGTGAAACTCTACCGCCGAATGTGTGGAAAACTATCACCGAACTTAGTTTGTTCTTTAGGGAGTTAAGTTCTACATCCATTACAGTTGAGAACATGGCTCGATTGGAAGCGAGATATTTCAGTTATCTTGTGTATGTTGGAACGTATCTTTCCACCTAGCTTCTTCAATTCGATTGAGCATCTTCCTGTGCACCTTGCATACGAAGCAAAAATAGCTGGTCTGTGCAATACGGATGGATGTATCCATTTGAGAGGTAATCTATAACTCTAAATTATTTGATTACCTAAAAGCATTATACTATATAACCATTGATTCCTTTAATTAGGTATCTTCACAATTTAAAGCTTAGTGTTGGTAACAAGGCGCATGTTGAAGCATCGATTGCAAATGCATATTTAACGAAAGAGACATCAATATTTTGTTCCCACTATTTTGATGATCATGTTCTCGACAAGGCGCTACAATGTACCTCGTAATTACGATGGTCATGGCAACATACCCCAAATAGCGAAAGGTATCCTGTCGATATTATACCTCTGGCCGACATCTTGGAAAGATGAACAAAAGATGGATTTTAGATGAGGAGAAAAATATCGCTCATACATACGTGTTAATGAGTTGCGGTGAGTTGCAACCGTATATTGAGCAAGTTTATAACGCTCAACTTCGTTAATTATTGTGCAATCATTAAATAATCAATTAATCTTTTGTAGTATGTTTTTCGAGCAACTTCAAAAATTTCAACCAGATCTCTCGAGGGCTGAACAAGATGACAGACTACAACAGGAGTTTGCATCGTGGTTTGTACAACTTGTAAAGAGAAATAATATTCAAAATCGATGGATATGCGATCCGTCTAGCGGTCCTTCGAGTTGTGTCACCACATACCCTGGGTATTACGTGAATGGTCATAAATTTCACACACGAATTTATGGCTCATCTAAATCAACCACAAATTGTGGAGTTTGTATCAAGGGAAAAACTATGACACAGTATGAGAATGATTTCTACAGGATCCTCAAGGAAGTAGTACAATTGGAATACACCGGACTTATTGAGAAAATAGTTGTTATGTTCAAGTGTGAGTGGTTTGATCCATCTGTGCTAAATGGAACAAGAGTACATCCTAATTACAAACTTGTGGACATTAATTTGAGAGGACGATACGGCCGCTACGATCCTTTTGTGTTAACAAGTCAAGCCACTCAAGTTTACTATTGCAAGTACCCGGAAAGCGTAGACATGAATGGTTGGCCGTTTGCAAAATCAAGCCGAGATCCTTGGAGGAAACCGTACAACGAATGAATAAGAGCTTCCCTCCTTTCAAGACGATATTGAGTCTCAAATTAATATTGTGCAAACAGATGATGATCCAATCATATTGACAGATGTCAATGGTGCACTAATTCATGTTGAGAAGAAGAAAAAAGCACTATAAAAAATTGGAAATTAGACAACATATTTTGTAAATCCGTCGCTAAATAATGTTAGTGACGGGTTCCGTCATTAAATTTACTGTCTTTGTTTTCAGCGTCGCTAATTATTAGCGACGGATTTAAATCCGTCGATAATTTTTTTGATGGAAAAATCCGTCATTAACTTTATTTCCATCATTGATTTTCATTATAAAACCCGACAATTATAAAAATTACTAATCGATTTTATTTTTTAGCGACGGAAATATCTGTCTTTAAACTTTTTTAAACAATTATCTTTATATATTTTTGACGGATAATTTCACAAGATTTTACTTATATTTTTCCAATAATCAATTTGGAGACAAAATTTTTCGTCATTAATTTATTTCTGAATTTCTAAATAGTCGGTTTAGAGACGGAATATTCTCACAAAAATTTACTTTAGAATTTATTAAATATAATTTTTTTATATTAAAAATATTGACGGATATTTTTGTCAAAGAAATAAATTGGCATTGTTTAAATATATTTTTTGATAATTATATTTAATATATACTATCGAGATAATTTCATCCTAAATTATTTTAAATTTTTATATTTAATAAATAACGAGCTATATGCTCATTGTTAAAATATTTTCATTATATACCGTAAACGATACATATTCATATTGGACAAAAGAATAATACTATTTAATCATAAAATTTGTCATTCTGTCAAGAAAAGGATAATACACTCGTAAAAATCTTTGAAATTATATCAATAACTAATAAACTAGGCTTTAATTCGATAGTCTCTAGCTAACTCGAGGGACTGAAAGAGGCATCCGACCATGTGCAACCATATCCATCAAGGCCTGCATTTCTAAAATCTAAACCGAATTACAATTTAATTTGAAAGAATCGGTGCTTATAAAAGAATATGAATGATGGCAAGTGGAGATGTAGAATATGTGGAGAACCATCTTACTTGTAGTCTCTGGTTCCTCTTTATCCACTTTGGCATCTGCAAAATCCAAAAAGGTATAACAACCAAATTAATACAAGAAATATCAGGTGACAAACATCCTACATAATTATTAAACGAAGAAACACCAGTGTCTAGAATCCCTTAGAATCATCGATCAATGACAAACAAGCAAACCAACTGAACCAGCTTTCTTATCAAGGGCCTGTTGCTTCACAATGTTCTCCTCGGTAGTTTTCATCAGGCGATCCATACCCACCCATTCATCCCAACCAATTGGCAAAATAATTAAGGCCTTAATTAGCAGAATTACATAAACAGAAGAAACCTTGCCTTTTGAGCTCATAAATATTTAAACAAATATCTTTCCACTGTTTAGCAGCATGTACCACTGTTATCAAGCTAAAGAGAAGGCACTTATATGCCATATGGAATCTACTCCACAAATCCAGCTATTAATTATACCTCACAACTTGCGGTATTCTCCACCCATTGTCTAGTAACAGTAGTGACTCTCAGCCTCATCTGGCCCAAAAAAATCTAAACCAGAAGAAAACATTTAAAAGCTTTGTTTCCCAAATTTTGAAACCTGAAGAAAAAGGTCTGTTTAACATGTTATAAATCTGTACAAAGAAGCGAATTCTATTAACAGTCATGTTTTAAGTGCCTATATGGAACAACATAGGGATCCATACGTAAGCATAATATTTTTATATACAACCTTGAGAATGTATATAACTCTAAGTCTATATCCCAGCCTAGTTTCCTACGAAATGAACTTCCAATTTCAGAATCAACTCACACTCAATCATACAATTATAAGTGAACAAGATGTATAAAAGAGAGGCTGAGATAGAACCTTGATGTCTGAAAAGCGAAGGAACCTGATGCCATTTTATTACACGGAAAACATGATCCAAAGCACAGGCAATACAAACCAAATGATCCAGAGTGAAAGGAAAGAGCTGGATAATTAAATTTACAAGGTAATGGAGAAAATATCTCCACTAGTTCTTCCGAACTCTGCTCTTTAAAACCTTGCATACAACAAAATAGCAACCAATGAAAATATTATTTTTGACATAAAAATGTTAATTAAATAGATCATATAAAGATGATGCGAGATAAAATAGAATACAAATGCCGAACAATTCAGATCCTCAATAATAATACTATAAACACGTGATTCATAATCAACAAAGAAGAACAACATAGATTAACATAATTCATGTTAAAGCATATCCAAAGATGAAAGAATGCACGATACCACATTACAAACAGAGATACCACATTAAAAAAGAGCACGAAATTGATACTCATTCTTACTGTTTTGCGGTATTCGTCAACGAAGAGCACTAAATAGAGTAAACAAATTTGAGTTTTCGAGAATCGAACTCACCGAACCGAGCGAATTCTTCAAGCTCGGTGTTGCGTGAATTAACGAAATATGCAAGTATAGAGATCTCTGCGCGACATTGGGCGAGAAAGACGAGACTCTCCCTTGTAGCAGCTCATAATCGGAGGAGAGACAGGTTGCGGCTGAAGATCGGCGGCAACGGTGGTGACAGAGGAGGGCCAACGGCGTGGAGGTGAAGCCCTAGGGTATGGAAATTGGGGGAGTGGAAAATTTCTAACTCTCATGACATATAGCTGGAAATGAAATTGGATGAAGGAAACAAATTATCCAATCCATTGTTTTTAATTAAATATTTAAAAATTAGTGAATAATTTCCGTCATTACCTTTTTATGGAGTTTATAAATATTTTAAATCATCTGAAAAATATAGCAACAAAAATTTCCGTCATTAACTTTTTAATAGTTTTAATATATAAATATTTTTATTAAATTAGTGATGGATAATTTTCGCTCCTTGAACTTTTACACATATATTATAAATCATTTTAAAAATTAGTGACGAACAATTCCCGTCATTACCTTTTTATGGAGTATATAAATATTTTAAATCATTTGAAAAATATAGTGACGGAAATTTTCGTCATTAACTTTTAAAGTTTTAACATATAAATATTTTTTATTAAATTAGTGACGGATAATTTCCGTCCTTGAACTTTTATACATATATTATAAATTATTTTAAAAATTAGTGACGGAAAATTTCTTTTTTTTGGAGTATATAAATATTTTAAATCATCTGAAAAATTTAGTGATGGAAATTTCCGTCATTGTCTTTTTATACATATAAATATTTTAAATCATCTGAAAAAATTAATGACGAAAAATTTCCGTCATTGACTTTTTATACATATATTTTAAATCATTTGAAAATTTAGTGACAAATAATTTTCGTCATTAACTTTTATACATATAAATTTTTTTATTAAATTCATTAATAATTTTGAATACGCAAATTTTTGTCAATAATAATTTAATTTTTTTAAATTTGATAATAATGTCGTTTTATTTAATTATTGTTACGAGATGAGTGGAGCGAGGGGACAGGATCGTCTGGGTCAAGGGGACAGGGACCGTCTGGGTCGAGGGGTCGAGGTGACAGAGTACCATTACGGTACCGGTAATTAATCGAGAAGAAGAGGCTACCGACTCGAGTATCGGTGTTACGAGGATCACTCATCTCCAGTGGGCAAAAACTTGTATGAGACCGTCTCATGCATGAGACCGAATCACTTTTTAATAAATTGTTATCACTTTTTTAAAAAGTGATACAAATTAGTATAAAAGTGATAACAAATTAAAAAGTGATAACAATTTATAAAAAGTGATAACAATTTATGAAAAAGTGATAACAAATTATGAAAAAGTGATAATAATTTATTAAAAAGTGACTCAGTCTCATGTCCGTCTCATGCATGAGACGGTCTCACACAAGAGTGCCCCTCCAGGTGAGGGTGAAATACTCGATATATGGATCTACAGAATACATACGTTAAATATATGTGAATATTATTATATGTTAATTTTATATATGCGGTAATTTCGCGTGCTTACCCCTATTTGCGGGTTGATGCCATCGAGTCGAGTATCCAAGCTTATTAGATTGATTATGTCTAGACATATGGAGCTTGACGCCTTCACATTCCGGATGATATCGCGGAGAGGCTGCGATCGTCTTGGGAGACATTTCAGGTATATACCGTTGATCGCTATATAATTTTGATTAATTTAAAAACTTTAACGCCTATCTTCATATAATAATATATTTGGCGAGAGAGACTAGGTGGGACCCTACGGTTACGAACACAACAGAGGTGTATGAACTGTTAGTTCGTAGGGCGAAAAAGATATACCAATATGTGAACAATGTGAAAACAAAGTGGTTGAAGGAGAAGAAAGAGGCTGGATGAGATGCGAGACATTTGGAATACACGGCTCCCTTCTTGGGATAGAGAAGACGTAAAGCAAAAAGCGGCGGTGTAAGAAGAATCGACTATCGGATCACGGAGGCCCGAATGCGCATCTCCCCGCCATAAGTGCGGATCCCGTACAATCGAGTTTGCCTATGACTTTGTAAGTAATTTTTTAATGCTAGTTCAATATTTTAATTATGCACATTGTTCTAATTAAATAAATACGGAGAGGACGAAAGGAAGGCCCGTCAATGATTGGGAAATAGTTGAGCATTACCACTACTTAGGTGAAGGAGAATATACCTACGGGGCTATGAGTGACACACTTGTAAGTATTTTTATTTTATATTATGTAATAATATATATATATATATATATATTATATGTCTATTTTTATAATCTAAATATTTAAGCGTGGAAAAATTCGTACAACATGAAGTACAAGAGATGACCTCCCGAGATATCTCGGCCCTCCGAGGGGTCGAGCTCCAAACCCCGGTGTCCGAGACTTATCCTAGTTGTACGTCAATACTTGTTGGAAAATAATACGGATATGTTCGGGGTCTTGGTCAATTGGGTAAGTCCGGGCGCGTCGCCTCCGGCTCGGCTCATCGAGTACTTCTATTGGCACCTACAACCAACTGGATGTCGACCAGGTTGCTCCAATAGGGCGTGAGAGGAGTCAATCGATGTTAACCGACTGCTCAACAGGAGCATGATAGGGTGCAGGAGGAGATGGAGCGAAGAGAGGCGGTTCCCCTACGTCCTAGTGGTTCTAATCACTCATCCCGTGGGTCGTGGGGTTCTAGGCGTTGACCTAGTGTTTAATGGATGAATAATGAATTAATTATTTGTGTTTAAAACTATGAATTTTTCTGAATGTTGAGTACGAATTTATGAATTTTAATTGCTTAAGAGTATGAATTTTAATTTTTAAGAGTATAAATTTTAATTAATTGTTTAAGAGTACATACTTATACACATGATAATATAGTTGACAATTCAATTGAATATATATGTGATAATAATAAAAATTATAAACATGATAATATATATATATATATATATATATGTGATAATAATAATAATAATAAAAAAATTATAAAATGATAATATATATGTAGTAAAAATATATAGTATACAATTTAATTGAATATATATATGTGATAATAATAATAATTATAAAATGATAATATATATAGTAAATATATAGTATACAATTTAATTGAATATATATGTGATAATAATAACAATTATAAAATTATAATATATATATATATATATATATATATATGTATAGTAAATATATAAATATACAATTTAATTGAATATATATGTGATAATAATAACAATTATAAATTGAATATATAAATTATTGAAAATAATATGATATAAATATATTTCAAAGGAAAAACATAACGAATGATTAGCTTTGCCCAAATGGTAAAGCGCACAGCTCCTTATGCACGCTCTTTTCGAGGTCGCGGGATTGAATCCCGCATGTGACGAAAAATGTGAGATTAAAATAGGGCACAGGCGCGGCCAGTGCGGGTTCGATTCTCCTGGCCGATTTTTTTTTAATTAGGCTGAGGATTAATGAGGGCGAGATGAGGGGGTTGATCAATTGTAGTTCTAGTGGATTGAAATTTTCGACCAAATTTATCGAACCCAAAGGACTAGGGGTGAAATGAAGCCATGAAATTGTACGTTTTCAAGAATTATAGATGCTAGTCAAGATGCAATATTAAAGGCACCAAATAATAACTCAAATTCAACAAGAAATTAAACAAAGCAATTAACAAAGGAATACCAAGTCGGAGAGAGTAGTGCTCGGGTGCAAATCACCAAAGACTCACAATTTCGGGTCATAAACAATCAAGTGTTCATTCTACGAGAGATCATAGGGATCACCAACAAATAATTCAAATAAAATCGTACTTTATAAGCCTAGGTTCTAAATGATCAACCAAGCATGTAGGAATGTGGGAGACAACACTCTCACCCCTCACTAATTACAAGCAATTCAACAAGTAATCAATGTGCCTTAATGAGGTTCTAGTTAATTAACCAAGTATCCTTGAGTTAACCAAATATTGACTTCAATCACTAAAACAAACCTAACACCTATGCATCAATTCAATAAACCAAGTATCCTTGAGAAAATTAAATCAATAAACACAAGATCAAGGCTTACCCAAGCAATTAAATCATGCAAAGCATCATTAAGACAAGTAATCACCTCAACAAATGAACACCCAATCATAAAATCACCAAAATCAACTCATCTAAGGGTCAATACATCCAAGCACATAAGAATTTTAGCCAATCATGATAAAATCAAATAAACCCATGACAATTAAGAAAATTAAAAGAGAGGGAGACATGATATTTAAGAAATAAATCAATAGAAATGAGAAAATAAGGATGGGTATCACCTTAAATGTGTTGATTACACTTGATTGAATAATTTGCAAGAAATTAAAAAGAAAATGAAGAACACCTACTACTATGTGTGAGTGTGTGTGTTTAATTCTAAAATCTAAAGTCACTACAAAAAAATTGAAAATTAGAGACGGAATTTTCCGTCAATATATTTTGTAAATCCATCGCTAAATAATGTTAGTTACGGATTTCCATCATTAAATTTACGCCTCTGTTTTCATCGTCGCTAATTATTAGTGATGATTTAAATCCGTCGAGAAATTTTTTGACGGGAAAATCCGTCATTAACTTTATTTCCGTCATTGATTTTCTTTATAAAACCCGACAATCATAAAAAAATTACCAACCGATTTTATTTTTAAACGACGGAAATATCTGTCTTTAAACTTTTTTAAACAATTATCTTTAAATATTTTTGACGGATAATTTCGTCGAGTATTTTACTTATATTTTTTAATAATCAATTTAGAGACAGAATTTTCCGTCATTAATTTATTTTTGAATTTCTAAATAGTCAGTTTAGAGACGGAATATTCCGTCAAAAATTTACATTAGAATTTATTAAATATAATTTTTTTATATTAAAAATATTGACGCATATTTTTGTCAAAGAAATAAATTGGCATTATTTAAATATTTTTGATAATTATATTTAATATATAATGACAGATAATTCCATCCTAAAATATTTTTAATTTATATATTTAATAAATAACGAGATATATGCTCGTTGTTAAAACATTTTCATTATATACCGAGAAGCGATACATATTCATATTGGACAAAAGAATAATACACTCGTAAAAGGATAATACACTTGCAAAAAAATCTTTGAAATCATAACCATAACTAATTAACTAAGCTTTAATTCGATAGTCTCTAGCTAACTCGAGGGACCTGAAAGAGGCATACGACCATGTGCAACCATATTCATCAAGGCCTGCATTTCTAAAATCTAAACTGAATTACAATTTAATTTGAAAGAATCAGTGCTTATAAAAGAATATGAAAGATGGCAAGTGGAGATGTAGAATATGTGGAGAACCATCTTACTTGTAGTCTCTGGTTCCTCTTTATCCACTTTGGCATCTGCAAAATCCACAAAGGTATAACAACCAAATTAATACAAGATATCAGCTGACAAACATCCTACATAATTACTAAACGAAGAAACACCAGTGTCTAGAATCCCTTAGAATCATCGATCAATGACAAACAAGCAAACCAACTGAACCAGCTTTCTTATCAAGGGTCTGTTGCTTCACAATGTTCTCCTCGGTAGTTTTCATCAAGGCGATCCATACCCACCCATTCATCCCAACCAATTGGCAAAATAATTAAGGCCTTAATTAGCAGAATTACATAAACAGAAGAAACCTTGCCTTTTGAGCTCATAAATATTTAAACAAATATCTTTCCACTGTTTAGCAGCATGCACCATTGTTATCAAGTAAAGAGAAGGCACTTATATGCCATATGGAATCTACTCCACAAATCCAGCTATTAATTATACCTCACAACTTGCGGTATTCTCCACCCATTGTCTAGTAACAGTAGTGACTCTCAGCCTCATCTGGCCCAAAAAATCTAAACCAAAAGAAAACATTTAAAAGCTTTGTTTCCCAAATTTTGAAACCTGAAGAAAAAGGTCTGTTTAACATGTTATAAATCTATACAAATAAGTGAATTCTATTAACAGTCATGTTTTAAGTGCCTATATGGAACAACATAGGGATCCATACATAAGCATAATATTTTATATACAACCTTGAGAATGTATATAACTCTAAGTCTATATCTCAGCCTAGTTCCCTACGAAATGAACTTTCTAATTTCAGAATCAACTCACACACAATCATACAATTATAAGCGACGAGATGTATAAAAATGAGGCTGAGATAGAACCTTGATGTCTGAAAAACAGAAAGGAACGATGCCATTTTACTACAAGGAAAACATGATCCAAAGCACAGGCAATACAAACCAAATGATCAGTGAAAGGAAAGAGCTGGATAATTAAACTTACAAGGTAATGGAGAAAATATCTCCATTAGTTCTTAGGAACTCTGCACTTTGAAACCTTGCATACAACAAAAGAGTAACCAATGAAAATATTATTTTTGACATAAAAATGTTAATTAAATAGATCATATAAAGATGATGCAGATAAAATAGAATACAAATGCTTTGAACAATTCGGATCCTCAATAATAATACTATAAACACGTGATTCATAATCAACAGGCAACAACATAGATTAACATAATTCATGTTGAAACATATCCAAAGATGAAAGAATGCACGATACCACATTACAAACGAGAGATACATCATTAAAAAGAGCACGAAATTGATACTCATTCTTACATTACTGCGGTATTAGTCAACGAAGAGCACTAAAAAGAGTGAACAAATTTGAGTTTTCAGTCGAACTTAGCTGAACCGAGCGAATTCTTCCAGCTTAGTGTTGCGTAAATTAATTAAATATGCAAGTATAGAGATGCGGCGACATTGGGCGAGGAAGACGAGACTCTCCCTTGTAGCAACTCGAAGCGGAGGAGAGACAGCTTGCGCTGAAAATCGGCGGCAACGGTGGTGACAGAGGAGGGCCGACGGCGTGGAGGTGAAGCCCTAGGGTATGGAAATTGGGGGAGTGAAAAATTTCTAACTCTCATAACATATAGCGGGAAATGAAATTGGATGAAGGAAAAAAATTATCCAATCCATTGTTTTTAATTAAATATTTAAAAATTAGTGACATATAATTTCCATCATTACATATTTATGGAGTATATAAATATTTTAAATTATCTGTAAAATATAGTGACGGAAATTTCCGTCATTAAATTTTTAATAATTTTAATATATAAATATTTTTATTAAATTAGTGACGGATAATTTCCGTCCTTGAACTTTTATACATATAATATAAATCATTTTAAAAATTATTGACGAAAAATTTCTGTCATTACCTTTTTATGGAGTATATATAAACATTTTAAATCATCTGAAAAATTTAGTGACTGAAATTTCCGTCATTAACTTTTTCAGAGTTTTAACATATAAATATTTTTTAATTAAATTAGTGACGGATAATTTCCGTCCTTGAACTTTTATACATATATTATAAATCATTTTAAAAATTAGTGACGGAAAATTTCCGTCATTACCTTTTGGAGTATATAAATATTTTAAATCATTTGAAAAATTTAGTGACGGAAATTTCCGTCATTAACTTTTTAAAAGTTTTAACATATAAATATTCTTTATTAAATTAGTGACGGCTAATTTCCGTCATTGAACTTTTATACGTATATTCTAAATCATTTGAAAAATTAGTGACGAGATAATTTCCGTCATTGTATTTTTATACATATAAAAATTTTAAATCATCTGAAAAAAATTAGTGACGGAAAATTTCCGTCATTAACTTTTAATAGTTTTATACATATAAATAGTTTTTATTAAATTAGTGACGGATAATTTCCGTCATTGACTTTATACATATATTTTAAATCATCGAAAATTTAGTGACAGATAATTTCCGTCATTAACTTTTATACATATAAATATTTTTTTATTAAATTCATTAATAATTTTGAATACGGAAATTTTTGTCAATAATAATTTAATTTTTTTAATTTCAAATATTTTTAAAATTATAAATATTTTGAATTCATCTTAAATTATTATTGACGAGTATTTATGTCAATATATATTTTAATATTAATTATTTTAATTTAAAATTATCAAAATATATTGTGACGGATTTTTCCGTCTTTATCTTTACTATAATATACTGTTATTATATTTTATAAAAGAAATATGTTTCTGACGGAAATCTGTCATAAAATTTTCAATTTCTATCACAAAATACCTACGAGATATTTCCGTCACAAAAATCCGTCTCTAATTACAAGTTTTTTTGTCGTGAGTGTGTGTTTTTAGTGTGTATTGTGAGTGTTATGGGTTCAGCCCCTTTCCTCTTGTTTCTAATTTTTTTCGCTGAAATCTGCCTTCTCTCTTCTCTATTCACGCTGGAAAATATTGCTCAACCTCCACGTGGCACGCTCCCATTTGTAGACAACAAAAAGAATTCACGCAGGAAAGAAAACGTGTTCGCGATTCTTATGTGAAAAGTGCCGCCTCGACTCGAGTGAGGCGGCTCGAGTCGAGCTGGGAAGGCGATGTCTCGGTCCGAGATGGAGAGCGGTTGGTCGAGATGAGGCTCGAGGCGACGATAGCGAGCTACGTAAATTGGGTTTCATCTCGACTCGAACGAAGGCGTGGGCTCGGATCAAGACGTGGTTGCTGGTGCACGGCGGTGGCTGCTGCCTCTGATCGACGGCGAAGGCACGGTGAGGGCTGCTGGGTCACCAGCGATTGAAGATGTGCGACAGCGATGAGTGCTGCGTCGCGGCGCTGGTGGTGTGCGAAGCTGCTGCGGCGATGGGATTTGAACGGCGAGGGTTGGTGACAGATCTGTGTGGTGGTGAGGCGGTGGTGGTTGCTGTTTGAATGGTGGTTGAATGGTGAATGGAGGTGCGCAGCAATGGCGGATCTGTAACAGGTGTGAAAACCGACGATGGGTGTACTTATCAAAATGGTGGGTGCGATTGCTGCATAGGCTGTGTATTCCCTAATTCGATGGGTGTATGCGACTGTTGTGTAATTCGCCATCCCAACTTCGTTCGACCTTATCTTTTACGTACGAACTCCGAATGACCTGATTCTTTTTGCTTTGTGAAGCTTTCTCGGCCCTCTTTCCAATCATACAATTTCTCATTTGATTTGGAAACGATAATTGCCCTGAAATTATCCATCAAAATTGCCTCAAACTTACATATTAAACACTCAAAACACCAAATTAAATAATCAAATGCAATTAGCCAATTAAATGTAAATTAACTTGAAAATGATATCAAATTGAGACAATTAAGTACACAATAATTATGCAATTTTCACACTAATCGGGGTAGCCCTTGCGAGTTAACGAAGGGCATCGCCCTCGCTAATTAACGAGGGCGGCACCTCGCCAAGACCGTCACTAGCTAACGAGGGCCGCGCCCTCGGCAGCTAGCGAGGCGGTTGCCCTCGACAACTAACGAGGGCCGAGATGAGCGGTCTGTTAACGAGGACCGTTTTAACAAGTACATTTTTTCCTCGTTAAAGCCCTCTTTAACATCGAAACCCTCGTTAAAGCCCTCTTTAACCCCCTCTTTAAAACAATATTTTTTGTGGTGTATGTATTTAAACAATATCAGTGGTGTATAGTAGAATGTGACACTAGCATAACTGAAACGTGTGTGTTAATGTAACCAAAAAATAATAGTTTATATAAACAACCAGATTTTGTAATCTTTTTTATTTGAACAGCGTCATTGATGCATAATTAAATATGAAATTAACTTTAATTGAAATGTATAAATTAATATAACAAAAAAAAATTAGGTTTATACATATCATCACAATATAGGTTTTGTTTTCTTTATCAATTGAACATTGTAAGTGGTGTATAGTGAAACATGTAGATTAATATATTTAAAATGTATTAATTTATATAAACAACGCAAATTAAATTTTATTGTCATCTTCACTTGAACAGTGTTGGTGGTGTATAGTGAAATGTGACACTAAATTTAACTTAGACGTGTAGACAAATGTAACCAAAAAGTATTATATAAATAAGAAAAATGTACAAATTATTATAGGACGGATGAAATATAAAGTATTAATTATAAATCAATTTCATGATTAATGACTACGCAAAGCCAACTCAAATATTAATAATCATTACGATTGTATATGCATATATATTTTGCTAAAATTACACTTTTGATTGATATGAGGCATAACAACTAGTATAAACAAAGTTTTATGAATATATTAATTGCAAGAATATATTGATAAGTTAAAGAATAATGCCCTTTCAAATAAACAATGCAAATGATTAAGGGATAAGATATATTTTAGATTACATTGGGATAGTCTATTTCAAGAATGTCATTAAAAAGTAAGGAAAGCTGAAGAAATAAATTATATTGGGACAGTCATTTAGATTAGGTTAGTTATTTAAGAATATATTTATTTTTCTCATATATGACTTGAGCTTGGATTTTTGTGTGGGTCCATGGGACTAGCGTGCCCTTTTGACAATTTTACATATAAAATTCATTTGTTTTCCCATCAAGTCTATCTGTTTAAGATATCGCCTTTAAATCTCTTTTAACATTTGCATCACAACCATCACTAAAAATAATAATAATAATAATAATAATAATAATAATAATAATAATAATAATAATAACGAATTTGTCTACAAAATTTTCTAAAAATATAATAATAATATAAAATTGACTAGAGAGAAATATTTGAACGCTGCCTAGCATATATGAAATTGCTCAAGTTGAGTAAAGCTCAAGCGTCTTTAAAAAAATAAAAATAAATAAATAAAGCTCAAGTAATCAAGAAACACATGTATTGATCACACATTAAGCCCAACATATGTGTGTTCATCTTCCAATTTTATTTTACTTTGAAAACATATATACTCTTCTAATTGATGCTAATACAAATCCAACTTATTTCACAGAGTTAAAATTCAATTTGTTCCCATAATTTTGGACTTTTCCACGAAAGGTCCCAAAAATACATGAATTTTAATTTTTCCTATAATTCCATAATTGTTACGATTTCAGTCCAAATGTCACTAAAATTCCACAAGCGATATATGTCTTATTGGTACACATTTTCTTAGGACCTTTTGCAAAATTCAATAAAAAAAGAACCAAACTCGGAATAATTGCGGAATTATAGGATGAAATTAAAAATTCTAAATTTTTGGGACCTTTTGAGGAAAAATTCAAAGTTACGAGATCAAATTTAATTTTAACTCTATTTCACATCTCATCAAGTTCTTACATTTCTTCTTCTGCTTCTCCACATCTTGTAATTAACACTAAAAACAATTCGACTAACCATTTAGGCCATTCATATCGGAGAACGAAATATCCCATACCAACTCCTATTACAAACCCACATCCATAGCCCAAAGCAACAACCTGCCAACTAAATCCATCTAAAAAATCATCGTCATCTTCTTGCGTCAATTCTTCGACCGAATTCTCTCCATCTTCACATTCCTTCTTCAATGGAGTTCCGCACAATCCTTGGTTTCCAACATACAAATCATTCTCAAATGTATTAAACTGACGAGACCGAGGTATTCGACCGACAAGATTATTCATCGACAGATTTAATTTAGCAAGAAAGTTCAGGTCAGTTAACGATTCATGCATAGCCATATTCCCAAGAGAGGGAGGTATATGTCCTGTAAAATTATTTTTTGACATATTTAAGTACCTTAGAGAATTATGCTTTCCAATGGACTTCGGAATACTACAAAAGCGGTTTTCAGACACATCGATGGTTGTGAAGGTAGTAGGATTCTCACCATTTGTTGCACCAAACCTTTGACAACGAATTCCATTGACTCATGTTATATTTCGAACCAATTATCATTGTTGGCTTCATTTTCCTTCACATCTATCATGGCACTAAATCTATTGAAATATCGTTCCGGAAAAGAGCCAATAAATGTGTTTTGAGATATGTCGAAAACTTGCAACATCGGAAATGGGGCATTCGTCTTTGAAGGGAGTAAAACGGTGCCATAAAATTTATTAGACCTCAAGACAAGGACTCGGAGCGTCTGGAGAGTCTCCGTCCAAAAGGGAAACGTATCTTTTATTTCATTATTTCCAATGTCAAGAACCTCAAGTTGTCGACAATTGAGAAGGGCTCGTGGTAACACACCTCCAAATTGATTGCCATTCAAGTTAAGAGACTGAAGAACACAATCCTCTCTAAATGTTAAGGGAATGAGACCATGAAAGTGATTTTGCTTCAAATGCAAGACATACAAAGATCTACTAAAGTTTCCTAAACATTGAGGATTTGGCCCTTCAAAGTTGTTAATTGACAGATGCAGAAATTGAAGAGATTTCAAGTTGCAAATGGATGATGGAATTTCTCCTGTTAATTTGTTAGAATAGAGTATAATATATTCCATGTACGAAAGATTGCCAAAGGAAGGTATTGTACCTTAAAAAAATTACTTCCCAAAGGAAGGTATTGTACCTTAAAAAAATTACTTCAAAAAATATAAAAGGGAAGATCGATCTGTATATGTGGTATGATATAATTAGTTAATGAGAGCACAACATATTAGTAGTCTAATCATTAGACATATGAAAAATATTTTTAGGCTCCTAATTATAGGGGTGTCAATATATGGACAATAATTTTTATTGGCAAATTAAATAATTAGGGCAATAAGTACTCTTTTTTTTTTTTTTAAATGTAGGATCATTTTCCAATACTAACAAATGTATGAAAAATAAATAGTTAGGGGTCTGAAATTGCGATAATTAAATTTTGATTGGCCTACGTTTGTCCAAAACAAGTTATAGACCTCTATTTGTTAATCTGAAAACGTATGATCCTTATATAGTCACTCCCTATAATTACTGGCCTAAGAAAATATTTTTCCGTCAAGATCTAATGAAGATTGTTTGTGTTTATTATTGAGACACGTAATTCTAGAGGTGATAATAATAAATTAATTGCACATAAGACAGAATGAGTTTTAAGTAGTGTTCAAAAATTGGGTGAATATGAGACAAGTATTTTTGTTGAGGTCGAAACATATTAGGGTATAAATTTATTTAAAATTCAGAAATTATATCGTAGTCTTTTTATGATGGTTCAAAATCAAGAAAAGTTTTGAAGGGAGAAAAATTTATACATTCATAAACAAATTTCTGCATTATAAAGAATACATAGAGACATAGGTGACGCACTTGGGAAGTTGTTTTCCGCAAGATCTATAGTGGTTAAGGTGGATATGTTAAAGAGCTCATGCGGAATTGAACCGGTGAAATTGTTGCGACTTAACCCTAAGTAATCCAATTGGTACGGTAGGCCAATTTCTATGGGTAGAACACTGTCATGAGTAACAACAAGCATTGTGGTAAGAGACTAGCTAGAGAAATGTGAATTAATGGTGATGGGAGATAATAATAAATTAATTATAGAGAAATTAAACAAATGGATTTTTAGTGTTTATAAATCATTGAAGAGATGAGATGTTAAAGATCACCAGTGGAATTGAACCACTGAAACTGTTGGAGCTTAATATAAGTATCTCCAATTGGTAAAGTTGACTAATTTCTCTAGATATATATAACACCTACATGCATAGATTGAAAATGAACGTTGCAAAACAGTATGGTAATGAAGTAAGGGTGTCATTTTTTAGGGAATACAAATTATTATTATAGAGAAAACGGACATGTGAAGTCTGTTTTTCCGAGAGATCCAAGTAATGTAGCATTGTAAGATTTTCGATATCTCTTGAGAGGTTCCCACTCGGTTTATTCCACAGATGATTTAAATGATGCAAGGAAGACATGCAGGTCGGGTCAATTAGCCTGATTTGGTCTCAATTCCACGACTTTTAAAAGTATTATCCTTAAATTGCTATAGCCCGGAGAATTACGGTCCTCATTTTGCCAATCCACCTAAATTATGGAAACTACTTAAATAGTATACTTTACTTTATTTTACAGCCATGTTCTTTCTTAATTACATAATAAAAAAATTTAACATTTTGTATATAGGTTTAATACCAAAGGAGATGGGTATATACCCTCCATTTGACACGTGGCAAGCTATAATTGGATGATGTGATTTTATTTAGAATAAATTTAGATTTTTGATTAGGTATATTATCAGGAAAAATACATCAAAATTAGGGATTTTTTTCTCTATAAATAGAGACCAATATTGAGGTATTTTGAATCACAAACTTATTTTCTCTCTTATTTGTTCTAGTTTTTCCTAATATTTCTCTCTTATTTGTTGTAATTTTTTCCTCCTAATATTTATCTCTTATCATGATCCAAATTATCTAAACTCCCAAAACAACTTGATTGAGCATATATGGCAAAAATTCGGCACTAATAATTAAATATATAATTTATATCTTTTGTATTGTTATTATTTATGCATCTACTAGTATTTTGATTTATGAATTTTTTTCTCATGTATTTCAATTCTTGTAATTTTAATTTTTATGTATTTCAACTCATGTAATTTTAATTTTATTGTAATTTTTTATATGTTATGTTAAAATTTCTTAATTTTATTGTAATTTTTTTAATGTATTTTAATTTATTTTTTTATTATAATTACAAATTTTGATTATAATAAATATTGGTTATACATATTATGTAATTATTAAAAAATAAAAAAGAATTTATTTTGTAGGTTGGGTTGGGTTGGGTTGTTGATAAAGTTGAAAAAGAGATGAAAGAAAATTAAAGAATAGGTTGTGTATGTATGTGGAGGAGAGAAAAATTAATTATTTATTGAGAGATTGGGTGTGGAGGGTTGTTGATAAATGTAGTCTAAGGCATAGACCATTTTCATTTGTCTATTTCATGAGGTATGGTGTTTGTACAAAAATATAATCCCTCGGTTTCTCTCTAAATTTTTCATTTTGTTTTTTGCGCACAAATTAAAGAACGTGTAGTAAAATATGTATTGAATAGTTGAGATATAACAAAGTACACAAATATTGACCCTCAGAGTATCTTGATATTATGGAATTTGGAGCGATGCAAAGGTGGGATATTATGGTATTAGTAAGGATGACAATGGGGTGGGTGGAAACTCGTACACTTCACGACCTCATGCCACATGGCTGGAGTCAAAGTCAAGTCAAGTCGTAAGATGTGGGTAAACTATCTTTGACTCCCATTAATTCAAAGTACGCTTAAAAATGGACTATGATAAAGGGGTTTCTCGGTTGTTATAGTTGTTTTTGTCTTTTGACTACCGGCTCGTTGTTGTAAGAAATAAATATTGTATAGGTTTCAAACGTGAATTAAACGCTCAACTATTTTTTGGGTTTTATTAATGACGCGTTAAATTTTTATTTTATTTTTAACAAAAAAACACTTTATAAACTACAATATCCACAAATTTATATAAAATGCAATTACTTTTGGTTCCACATATACATACAATATAACAAATTTTTTTATACATAAAACTTTATAAAATTATCCTTCCATACCCCAATCACTACTCCAATTTTTAGTGTGCCCTCCCTCGTATAATTTTTTTTTAATATGAAGGCGGTATAATATATGGAGAAAAAGTCATGATAGTGCACCTTCTAGTATGAAATCTTTAAGCACGCGCTTATAATATACTTAAACTTTAGCCTAAGTTAGTCTATGAAATACTCATTCAAATTGTGCAAATTTCTTCATAAAAAAATAATGTAGTAGACTTAGACTTTAGACTTCATTAGTCAATGAAATATCTTTTAATTAATGAAAGAGGTAAAAAATATTTTTCTATGTTAATTTGCAATTAAAATAGGTAAATTAAAGAAATAATGACAGCCAAGTGTAAATTTTCAACTCTAATTACAAAGAGGTGCAACATCTTTTTAGGGGTTTGTGATTTGGCAAAAATGCCCTTAATCTATCTAGTCGTTTCTCTTACCTCTTGCGTCTCTCTCTCTTGCCGTATCTCTTCCTGATTCTTTTTTTAAATTTCAAAATTACTTCACTTAATCTCTCTTATCTCACGCGTCGTCCCATTAGATTCTCTCTCTCCTCTATCTAATTCAAATACCCGAGTTTTCATCCCCAAACTTCAAAATTTCAAAATACCATCTCTCTCCTCTATCAAATTTGAGAATCCCTTTCCAATGGCTCCATCTTTCTCATCCTACGTAGAATCCCTTTCCGGCGCTCCATTTTCACGGCAGCGTACGTAGAGATATCGGTGAAAATCGGTTCGTAAATCGACCACATTACCGCCCTTCCGGCGATAAGCTCCCCGTATCCTGGCAAAGCACGGCCGCGCGGTGAACAGGTAAGCCACGGGCCAGGCGAGCCACCGTGAACCACCGCCCTCATGTCTCTCTCCGACGCGTATATCTACCTTCACATTTGGGTAAATTGACGTTTCTCTCTGTTAGCCTCAGGAATTTCTCACTTTTCTTTCTTGATTTAGGGCAGATTCCTCCGCCGAGGCAAAGGGTATTTGTACATTAGGCCTCTGCTCATAGGAAGTGGGCACTGGGTTTAGCGCCCGCTTCCGAAAACACATTTTTAGTGTAGGCTTCTCCTGTTGGAAACTATATTAAGGTTGATTTCATTTTGCACTTTGTATGAAGTATAAGAAATATGTATTTGTGTGTTGATTTTTTGAGGATGAGTTTGGCTGTTCATGTAGGTTTTGAAAGTCATGAGTAGAGCAAAGGATAAAGGGTTTTTCGATGTCTTGTACACGAATTCGGTGGATAAAAGTAATGTTGAAAAGGTTTCATCTTGTAATGTCTTTATTTTCAAGTGTGAATTGCGAAGAAGCTGCTAATGTAGTGTGAATTAGGTTCTACAAGATTGCCTAATAAAATGGATGCAATAACTTGATTCTAGTCTGCTCAAGTGTGTGGAATGTGCATTAGATTAGCTCATCGGTATTATTCTTGATGGTATTTTAGAGACCGATGAATGCTCTTCTATGTACATGGGAATGTTCTTTCCACTCCATCTGTCAATGAGTCTTGTTCTTAAAGGAATTACTTGTAAAAGCATCATGGATATCGCAATATCAGCAATCCATTGATTTAAGAGCTTTTTTATTTAATCTATTGTGCAAATATTTTTCTGGTGTTGTGCAAATATTTTCTGTCATTGTGCAAATATTTTTATGGTGATGTGCAGACATTTTCTAACATTGTGCAAATATTTTCCGTCATTGTGCAAATATTTTTTCATTATTGTGCAAATATTTTTCACTATTGTGCAAATGTTATTGTGCAATTATATTTCAAAATTTCAAAACTTTGACTTTTTGTAGAAATGTTTCACTTGAAAGAACAATTATTTTATGGTGTTGTGTAAACAATTTTCTATCATTGTGAAGAGAATGTATTCAAACATGAAGAGAAAGTGTTCATTGTGAAGAGAATGTGTTGTGCAAGCAATTTCTACTATTGTTCAAACATTTTTACACTATTGTGCAAGTGTTATTGTGCAAATTGTTAGATCGAGAATATGTTTTGATGAGTTAAAAAGGATCAATTCGGATGATCGAGACGACTTCAAAGAACGACTAAGGTCAAGAGCCGATTACTAAGGTGATCAGTTAGGAAGAAGCTGGACCGGTCAGTGAAGTCTAAAGAGTTGAAAGTCATCTAGAAAAGCTCAAGTCAAGTCATCTGCGGAGACGATTATGAAGAGCTTAGGCGAGGTCAAGACAAGCTGAGTAGAATAAGAAAGGCAAGTCTTCACCAAGTCATTTGCAAAGCGAGTTGTGAAAGATCAGTGAAGATGAGAACGGTTATCAAGATTAAGTTTGTTAAGCGGTTTTAATTTGTTAAAACTAACTAACAAACTAAGCTGTCTTATCGAGACTTATAAATAGGTCTAGGTTTTACTTTTAAACAACACTCTAACACAACACATCAAACACAATACTCGATTTTGATTACGCATTTTCACTTGATTCACAAGTTTTTCAAAGAAAGTTTTCAAAGTTCTAAGTGTTTATAGAACACTTTCTTTGTATATCTTCAAAACTCACCTATCACGGTAAAGTTAGATTTCCGAGAAGAGTCTAGGAGTTAGAAGATTTGAAGATTCTTGTAAGTTGTAAATTGTACGTTGGAAAGTGAGTAAGTAAGTAGTAGAAGAGACCCTTCTTCAAGTTGAAGAAGGAGAGTGGATGTAGGATCATTTAGATCCGAACCACTATAAATCATCTTGTTCTTTATTGCTTTCAATTACTTATCTGTTCTTATTCAATTTCAGCTTATAATCAAAGTTCAATTTCAATTACAATTAGACAAATTATCGGTTTGCTTTTGATCCGGTTAAAGTTGAGTTTAAAAACAAACTCCATTGTGTTAACTTTAGTTTCTTGAAGTAATTTTCTAAGATTTATAAAAACTTGGAAAATCTATTCAACCCTCCCCCTCTAGATTTTTCCTAGAAGGATGGTTAAGTTTTCTTTTGTATACTCAACTAAGTGGGTCCAACAAGAGGTATCGAGTAGTGTTAAGGCATTACGATATTTATTTTAGGTCTTAAAAGATTCTGGAATTATCTTTTGATTATCTTTATCTTCTTTTCTCCACTAAGCCTGCTACTAACTAGATTGTATAAGTTTTGTTTTCTTATATCATCATGTCATCTGGTAAGAGCAAGAAATCGAGGAGTCTACCTGAATTTTCAATTGAAGAATATGACTATTGGAAATTAAAGATGGAAAACCATCTTAAGGCGATCCATGATAGAATGGAGGAGGTTCTCGAAGAGGGTCCCATTAAATTTTATCATGGTGGAACCGATGATGGTACTACGGGCACGTGGAAACCAGAGTCGACAGAAAACCCACAACTTAGATCGAGGTAGCCGGGACGGAATCATAGAAACTCTTAGCAAAGATTGGATTGAGAAAGTCAAGAGGTGTAAATCAGCTAAGGAGATGTGGCGAGACACTTGCAAATATGTGTGAAGGATCGGACCAAGTGAAAGAAAACAAGCTGCGATCATGCTACATGCCTTTGATACGTTTAAGATGAAGGAGAATGAAAGCAGTAGATCGGTGGATGTGAGATTAACAAATCTTCTCAACAAAGCGGATTTAGGAAAGAATTATTCAAAAAAGAGATCAACAATAAGATACTCGTGTCTTTGACCAAGAAATGGAGAGAGAAGTCAAATATCCTTAAAGCAACCCAAAATTTATCCTCTATTACTCATCATACTTTATTCTCTCATTTAAAAGCTTTGGAATATGATATTCGGATAGAAGATAAGGAAGGACGAGATGGAGTCAAGCACTTCGTCCAAGTCTGTTGCTTTTATCAACAAAGAAGACAAGGACAGTGAATCGGTAGGAGTTGACTTATCTCTTAAGGAGCGAGATGGCATTGCTCTCCAAAAGGTATGATAAATTGAGAATGAAATATAAACGTAATAAGCCGAGGTTTGCGAGGAAAGGATAGATCCGAGATCGGGATCAAGAAGAAAGGAAGATGATACAACCGATGATGATAAGAGTAGAAGTCGACAAGAAGGTTCAAATCACCTGCAAAAGAAATCCTACCAGTCCTAAGACAGATAGGGGTGATACTTGTTACACTTGTAACAAGCCGAGACATTTCGATTATGATTGCCCTCGGTGACTCCTAAGGAATGAGAAGAGAAAAGAAAGAAGAGAGATAGGAGATTTGCATATCAAAGGGCTCTTACAGGTCAAGAAAAAGAATCAAGAAAATCTTCATCATCTTCATCATCCTCATCCGATTTTGGATCGAGATGATGAAATTTGTCTTATGACCAAAGAGGTAGTCTATTATTCTTCTTGATAATGATTCTTATAAATCTGTTTGAGATAATGATCAAAATGTCATTCAAAGATTATTGTAAGATCTAAAGACGTCTCTGAATGCTTATAAATAATTAGAGATAGAAAATTTGACTTTAAAAGATCAGATTGAAGCAAGTTGTGAACTACTCGAGTCCGAGGAAACATTCAAGGGGGAATGTTTACCCCAGTGAGGCTAGTACATCACCACCTTATGCGAAAGATTAGAAAATGAATTAAAATCTTTGAAAGACAAATTTGAGATGATCTGTCTTGAGAATGAGTTAATTAAGAAAGACAATGAGAAGCTTGTCTTCAAAATAAGTCGGTTTAATAACTCACAATCGATAATAGATCACATCTTTAGCACTTCACAAAAATTCCATGATAAGACAGGTCTTGGTTATGATAAAAATAATAAATCGAGATGTTCAAAACCTAGGAAATTTGTGAAGGCATCTGAAACCTCAAAAGAGATTAAAATTGGTCCTTGGAAACCACTTAGTCGGATAAGGATTGCATCCCCCGGTCACGAAAACCAAAATTCGGTGAGGACTCCATATCGTACTAAGAGAGGTCCAAGAACTAAGATAAGAAGAAATTCTTATTATAATTCTTTTGATGTGAGAAGTAGATGCTATCCTACTTTTCCTAAGTTCAATAAAATCACTAAATCTGAATACAATAAATTATCATTTAAATGTGATATAATTGTAGATGATTTGGTAGACAAACCAAGTCTGATTAATTATTAAACAATGAGATGTTTGTTTGGTTACCCAAAGTGATTTTTGACCTTCAAGGACCCAAGATCACTAGGGTACCTCATACTTGATCTATTTTACAGGATTCACGGGGACTATCACTCAAGGAGGAGATTTTAGCTTCAATTTGGTACATAGGACGGTGGTTGTTCACAAAGATATGACTTGTAACAAGAAATTATTATCAAATTTCCAAAATATTGATGGTCCTAGAGTTCTTTTTGGATACAATAATTGTGGGAGACTAAGGGAGTAGGTACATTGATTATCGGGGATGTTCGGAGTATCGAGGTATATTTCGTAGAAGGTTTAAAACATAATACATTATCTGTTTCTCAACTCTGTGATAAAGGTTTTCTTGTAAAGTTTTCTAAAGACAAGTGTGATATCTTAGATAGCTCCTCGGACAAGGTACTTCTAAGCGGCTTTAGACATGGCAATGTCTATGTGGCCAACTTTAAGATTACCCCAAAGACACTTGTCTGGTAGCTAAGGGTGGAGATGACCTCATCCGGCTATGGCACAAAAAGGCTTAGCCATCGAACTTCAAAACTCTTAGTAAGCTAACTAGAAAGAATCTTGTTAAAGGACTACGAGAAATTATGTTCTACGATCTGAAATGTGATGCATGCCAAAAAAGGCTTGCCGATTAAAAACAAGGGTAAAACTCCATATGAGATCCGAAAGGGTAAGGTTCCAAGAATCTCATATTTTTGGGCTTTAGGTTGTAAATGCTTCATCCATAACAATGAGAAGTCTAAGCCTGAGGATCTTTGATTCTAAGGCGGTGATGAAATATTCTTGGGATATTCTAACACTTCCAAGGCATTCGAGTCTTCAACAAGACAACTCTTTGTGTGGAGGAAACCCCTCATGTGGTTTTCGATGAAATGTTTTCTTTCTCGGATCAAGTGAATCAGATTACTAAGGATCTAGATAAAATTGAACTAACCAAAACTAAACATAGAACAATCTATCTGCCTAGTCTTGATTCGATTCAGATGAAGAAGAATCCTCATCGAAAATCAGCAGACAACCCCTCTCCGGACTCCATCTGAAGAGACACCCTTGACATCACCGATCGGCCCAGTGAGTCGTGAGATGAAGGGGGAACGTCTGCTCAAGTAGAGTCGAGATAAGTTGCCACCGAGTCTCAAGATGAGGATCCTTCTACTCAAATAGGCTAAAGGATAAGAAGTTATCATCCAACTCGACCGAGATCATTGGGGACCCATCCGGTAGTGTGCGGAACCACGAACTATAGTTGATTCTCAAAGTCCTGTTCACCGCTATGTATCACTTCTCAAGCCTAAGTCTATTGAGGAGGCTCTATCGAGATCCAAAGCTGGATAACAACCATGCAAGAAGAAGCGCATCGATTTGAAAGGCAAAATGTTTGGGAATTAGTGGAAATACCCTTACACATGAAGATTATAGGCACCAAATGGGTGTTTAAAAATAAAACAGATGAAAACAACGTTATTGTTCGTAATAAGGCAAGATTGGTAGCTCAAGGTTACTCACACCAGGGATATACTATGATGAAACCTATGCTCCGGTTGTCGATTAGAAGCAATAAGGGCTGTTTTTGACATTTGCTTTGTTTATAAATCTTTCAAAGTCTTTCTAATGGATGTCAAGTCTGCATTCCTAAATGGTGTGTTACTTGAGGAAGTCTATGTGGAGCGGCCTCCTGGATTTAAGATCAACAACAAGGTCTATAAACTCAATAAGGCCCTATATGGATGAAACAAGCACCCAGGGCTTGGTACGATACCTTATTTGAATTTTTGATCTCAAACGAATTTTCAAAAGGTAAGATAGATAGGACTTTGTTTAGAAAGGAAATAGATGGTAACATCTTGTTGGTTCAAATTTATGTAGATGACATTATTTTCGGTTCACCTAATCGACTTTGTGTGAAGAATTCGGTGTTCTCATGAAAAACAGGTTTGAGATGTCTATGATGGGTGAATTGACATACTTTCTAGGCTTGCAGATTAAGCGAGGCGAATAAGGGTATATTCATACATCGTACTAAATATGCTAAGGACCTTAGAGAAATTTGGGATGGCTACTAGTATGGAAGTTAAAATACGTATGGCAACTAACTTCTCTATGGATTCGGATGAGCGGGGATACCCACAGATGCAACGGAGTATCGTGGGTGATTGGATCCCTTCTCTATGTCACTTTGCAAGTAGGCCAGACATAGCCTTTGCGGTTGGGGTATGTGCAAGATTCCAATCTAATCCCAAGAAAACTCATCTGGAGGCTGCTAAGAAAATCCTCAAATATCTCAAAGGGACTTTGCAAGTTGGGTTGTGGTACCCATCGATGACAACTTTGAGCCGACAGGATATTCGGACTCGATTTTGGAGGATGCAAGATTGATAGGAAATCCACTTCAGGAACTGTCAATTCTTAGGCAACAAATTAATTTCTTGGTTATCTAAGAAAGCAGACATCATTGTCACTTCCACAACCGAGGTGAATACATGGCAGTGGGAGTTGTTGCTCTCAACTCCTCTAGATTAGTCGGACTTAGGGATTACAACATTCAAATATCATATGTTCCTATTTACGGTGATAGTAATAGTGCAATAGTCATGACATACAATCTTGTCTTGCATTCTAGATGTAAATATATAGGCATCGAGACATCACTTCATAAGAGATCATGTAGAAAAAAATGATATTAGGATAGAAAAGATAGCCACAGAATTTCGAGAGAGCAGATATTCTTACAAAACCATTAGTTGAATCTAGGTTTAAAGAATTGTGCTTAGAATTAGGATTACTTGATGCATCTTTCGCTGATTTTTAAATTGTTTTTGTTTGCATCATTATTTGTTTTCCTTCTTTCTTTCCTTTCTTTAAATAAATGTCTAGAAAGAATTGTCGGACTAGATATGTGTCAAAGGACAATCGGGTAGCCGATATCATTGATTTCCTTTGTTAGTAATCAAGAATCAAGGATTAGTCATATTGACCTTATCCGACTTGATGATTTCTTATCGACATTCGGTAAATCAGACAAGGACACAATAGTCGGTGATTTTTTTGAAAACGGATGACTATCTCGAATCCTATCGACTTACCGTGGCTACTAATATGTTTGATTGAGTTTATTTGCGGGAACATGTATATCAACATTGTTAGATCGGTCTAAAACCTCTAATCTGAAAATCACCTCCCCTTTGTTTATTCATTCTTTGAAAAATATTTCCAAAATAACTTTCTCAAGCCTCGTTAGCTTTCAAATACTTTTGATGGATTTTACGATTTGAAAATGTTGTGTTCAAAATATTGGCATTAAAAATTTTGTATTTTTCAAAATTAGACTCGAAGGAATTTCTTCAAAATATAAGACAAGGTCACCTTGAACCAAGTCGACAAAACCCGATCTGAAATAGGAAATCTTAATGCAAAGAAAAGTATATTTTGGCTTACGTCGGGTATACTAATTACCTCTCGCATAAAGTAAATCTATTAGCCGTCTAATCCATAGGATAAACAGTTACTTTCACACAATTCAAGACGCGCTAATGCCACGTGCCTTAATGTGAAGCGGTTTTATCATTGAGCCGTTGATATTTTTCACGCGCCTTTAACAATCAACGGTAAAAAATGTTTCCTAAGATTTTGTCACGTATCAACTTCCAAATTTTCCCTCTCTCTCCTCTGGATTTAAAAACTTACCTTCGTCATTTGAAATTTACTTTTATAAATTCCAGATCAATTCTCTATAAAATTTCTCAAACTTTCAAACTGTTTACCATGGCATCTTCATCAAAAACCACCAAAACCAAAAAAACCCACGTATATTTCCTTGAATACATCTGGTTTTAAAATGAATGAAGAAATATTCAAGAGCAAATTGAAAGCGAGAGATGTACGTGGATTTCGAAACCACGAGAGATAGAGAATCGGCAGAGATACTCCGATTACTAGAAGCCTCTCAATTGCGAGGATTTCTCTCCATGAAGTCTCCCGAACAAGGATCAGATTTGTTGGGAGCAAAGTTTTTAGTAAACCTGCAAGAAAGCGTCGGAGGGATTTGATACAAGGGTGATGGCACAACTTTGTCTTACACCGGGGAAAACCTTGCGGAATTTACAATACGTCAATGGAAGGAGTGAATCCATTGGCGTACAAAGAGGATGAGTGGGAGGAATCTTTCGATTTGATGGCGAGAGTTACTTACGAGAGGAACTCGTCGGGATCTAGAGAAGAACTTGTTACGGAGAAGGTATAGGCTGTTGATGACGGTGGTAACGAAGGCCGTGTTGGGGAACAAAGCTCACATGATGGGTTGTCCAAGCCCGAGACTATGTGTGATGAGGGTTATCTTAGATGGAATTCAAGTAAAATGGGTCCAGCTGCTCATCCAGACCGAGCGAGGAGAAGAAGAGGCTGACTTTTAAATCACCAAGAGGGATGGGTGGCAAACTCTACATCGGCTGTTCAACAAAATCAACTGTTTTGATTGAAGGGCTAAATCGAAAGTTGTGGAGAGTTGGATCGAAGAAGTATTCCAAACAAAAGGGAATACTTAGAAAAAATGAAAGGCTGGGAGGAATGTCGATTCGGACGATGAATCGATGCCGCAAGGGACCAAAGGGCAGCAGAAGCACAAGAGGCCGAGGCAAAGCGCGTAACCGGTGGCCGAGACCGGAGGAGAGGATGTCCAAGCCGAGGATCTAGCCGTGGTCGAAGTAACAGTGAGGAGGTAGTAGGCGAGGCAAGATCTCCTCGAGAAGAACAAGGAGGAGACTAGTCGAGCCTCGTAAAAGAAAGCTTCAGAGGAGTTGTCCTGCTTCGCCGGTCAACCTTCGGACGAGGACTCGATGAGGATAACTAATTCATCCTTCGAGAGGAGGCCTCAAACGAAGCCCCAACCATCTGAAACCTCCAGCAGGCTCAGTCCAAACGGTGTCCTCAACCCTACTCTCGGAGGAGGAACATGTCCTCAAGATTGCAGCGGAAGTCGGGCAAATTGAAGTCCCATCTCCGGCCAAGGAAGCTGCACTCTCTCCAATCCAGGAGGAAGGTACCAACTCTTCTCTCTCCCTATCCCAATCTCCTTCTCGGCAATGAAGAGGTGTGCCCCGCTAGCACACGGGAGCCTAAAAATAGCCACGGTTGCCCCCAAACAACCAGTCCAACTCCCACACTCAAACACAAACCCCAACCGAACCAATCATAACTCCATCTCGAAACCACATATACACCCACCCAACCTGAATCCACCCCACTCTAACAACCTTTCCTCAACCGTAACAACCAATCTCGTCTACCATTCCCTTATCTGAAATACAAACATCCATTCCCTCACAAACACAAACCTCACCCCCTCTAGAAATCGAGATTTCTCCTTACTCATTTCTGGAGGACATCCAGATGAGCTCTCCTACCCCCTTACCTCAAACAATCGAACCCCAAACCCCTTCTTCTTCTTCTTCCTCGTCTGAATCCTCATCCGAGGGTGAGGACAAGTGACCTAAGCCCAACCTCAGCCATCTCCTCTATTGTTGCACAAATGGAAAGAAAAATCAAACATACATTTTCCAAGAAGATGAAGAGAAAAACGAAGAAGATGGTTAAGGCAATCCACGAAAACCATGATTGCCGGCATGAGGGAAGTAAAGGTAAATTTAATTGAAAAAATTACAACTCTTACTAATTCTGTTTTGGTGAGAAAGTGAAGACGCGTTGGAGGAGGAGGTGCAAGGTCTCGAGGAGTCAAATCACCGACTATAATGCAATAGTGGTTGACTCATTAGCCATGGACAAGTCGGACTTCCGTGTTAAATGCAAAGATCCTGAGACGAAGCCGACTACCCCGGGCCGATGAAGTCAAAAAGGGGGAAAGGGAGGTACAAGAAAGAGAGCGAACCCTCACACTGCTCTGGAGGAAACGAGGAAAGAAGTTGGCACTAAGGCCAATACTGGTGAAATTTGGATGCAGCCAGGAAGATGTTCGGCTCAAGTCTGATGAGCCTGGTACTTCACCGAGGGTAAGCTAGTTGGAAGAAGCTCTCGGGAGGATGAGGTCAAGAAAGAAGGAGGAGGAAGAAAAATCTGCCCACTGGCTAAAATGAAAGAAGCGTAAAAACCAGCTGAGGTAAAGGGAAAAGGCAAAGGAAAGATGGTTGAGGAGTCCACTCCAGTCAAAGCACTAAGCCTCAAATCTACCTTGACCGAGAAAAGGAAGAGAGAACCCGACTACTCAAACCTTTCGTGAGGAGCAGATTCGTAGAATGAGGCAAGAGAAGGCCTGGTATGGTGAAAGGGAAAGGAAGCTACTGAAAAGAAGAACAAAGGCTTGGAGATGAGATGGAGCAAAGAGGTCGAAGTGGGAGATGAAAGGCGGATGAAGCCGAGTTCGGACCTTATCACCGAACACTCAATCCTCCAAAGGTCGTCGCGGGCGGTGGTTCAAAGAATATAAAGATAAGAATTTAGATGCCGATGGATGTATCATTGGTACATCTTGAAAGGCTCGATTCTTCAGCCCGGGACGAAGACCTAAGGTGGCATGAGTGGATCGAGAAAGAAGATGCCAACCTTTATCATCGACTAATCGACCAAGCCGATAAAATTTTCAATGCCGACTTATGCGCTCCAGCTTATGGAAAGGGAAGACCCAAGACCAACCCCAACGGTTCGGTGGACATGAACTAGATTAAAGGCATCATTGCCAAGGCTGAAGTGGAATCATGCCTAAAAGGTGAAGAAGAGCTCAAGGCACTAAGAAGATGAGTCTTCACCTGGTTGGTCATTCGAGAAGCTTATCAATGGGGAATCGAACAAAGGACTTTTCTTATCTTATCTTCTTTTTGGTCATCCTTTTTGTATTATGTAAATCTTGTGTGAATAATACTTTATCCTATCTGATTTACTTGTCTTATTTTTTAAGCTTTCTTTACTGTTTTTAAGAAAACTTAAAAACTTTTTCTAAGTGTTAATCATCCGAGAATTCTCATCTCAGCATTAAAAATTTAAATTTTTTTTTTTAAAAGTCTTAAAAATTTTCTAAGTATTAATAATTTTATAAGTCTTACTAAGTCTAAATTTTTGAAAAAGTCGTAAGACTTAAGAATTTTTCCTTTGAAATTTTTTCTAAGTGTGAATTAAGGGCTCCAACTTGAATAAATCTGAATTAAAGTGTGAATGTGTACCGATATGCCTATCTCGATCATCTTGAATAACTTTTACTAACATCACCGTGAGTGTGTCTCTTTCTTGCAGTTTTAACTTCATCAAAAAGGGGGAAATTGTTAGATCGAATATATTTTGATGAGTTAAAAAGGATCAATTCAGATGATCAAACGACTTCAAAGAATAGCTAAGGTCAAGAGCCGCACTAAGTTGATCGATTAGGAAGAACTAGACCGAGTCACTGAAGTCTAAAGAGTTGAAAGTCATCTAGAGACAAGCTCAAGTCAAGTCATCTGCAGGAGACGATTATGAAGAGCTCATACGAGGTCAAGACAAGCTAAGTAGAATAAGAAAGGCAAGTCTTCACCAAGTCACCGCAGACGAGTTGTGAAAGATCGGTGAAGATGAGAACGATTATCAAGATTAAGTTTGTTATGCGGTTTTAGTTTGTTAAAACTAACTAACAAACTAACCTGTCTTATCGAGACTTATAAATAGGTCTAGGTTTTACTTTTAAACAACACTCTAACACAACACATCAAACACAATACTCAGATTTTGATTCTACATTTTCACTTCGATTCACAAGTTTTTCAAAGAAAGTTTTCAAAGTTCTAAGTGTTTATAAAACACTTTGTGTATATCTTCAAAACTCACCTATCACCGTAAAGTTAGATTTCCGAGAAGAGTCTAGGAGTTAGAAGATTTGAAGATTCCTGTAAGTTGTAAATTGTACGTTGGAAAGTGAGTAAGTAAGTAGTAGAAGAGACCCTTCTTCAAGTTGAAGAAGGAGAGTGGATGTAGGATCGGTTAGATCCGAACCACTATAAAGCATCTTGTTCTTTATTGCTTTCAATTACTTATCTGATCTTATTCAATTTCAGCTTATAATCAAAGTTAAATTTCGTAATTACAATTAGACAAATTATCGGTTAAGCTTTTGATCCGGTTAAATTTGAGTTTAAAAACAAACTCCATTGTGTTAACTTTGGTTTCTTGAAGTAATTTTCTAAGATTTGTAAAAACTTGGAAAATCTATTCAACCCCCTTCTTGATTTTCCCTAGAAGGCTGGTTCAAGTGTTCTTTTGTATACTCAACTAAGTGGGACCAACAAAAATATATTTAAAAAATTTGGTGATAATTTATTTTTAATTCAGATTTTATTATTGTTCAAATTTTTTCGTGTTATTGTGCAAATATATTTCACAATTGTGCAAATGTTAATTTTGCAATAATCGTAGAGAGTTGAAGAACAAGTGATAGCAAGAATCGAGATATTTGAAGAAAAAACGAAGAGCCGGATATTTGATGAAAAATTAGTGATTTGGAGAAAAACAAGAAGAAGAAGAAAATGAAGAAGAAAAAGAAGAAGAAAATTCATTGGAGTGATTTTAGGAATTTTGAATTATTAGGGAGGTTTTTTTGTTTCTAGTGTGATAGGATTTATGTATTTGAATTTTGAAAATTTGAAATGTAATTTGGAATCTTGAAATTTGAAATAAAGGAGAATTTGAAATAGAGGAGAATTTGAAATAAAGGGTATTGTTGCCTTTTTGGGCCTATTTTTGCACCTCTTTGTAATATTTTCTTGTTCATGCACTTGCTTGTAAATATGCTTTTTATTTTGCACTTCCTTGTAATCGACTCTAAATTAAAAATTCATAAGGCAACCTTTACTGATTGAATTAGAATAATTGAGTTGTGTAAAAGATTCATAAGGCAACCTTTCGATTTAATTATGGCTTGTATTTTCTTAGATTTTATTTATTAAGGTAATGTAAAAGAAAATAATAAAATGAATTATTTCGTATTTATTAGTTCCATTTTAATCTGCTATTGCTTGCCACTCTCCAAATTCACGGTGATTGTAGCACTCTTCGAGTGAGTGGTATTCATTAATTTGAGTTCACTCGCACTAATTAAAATCTTTTTCGCCATTACAAGTGAGGCTTAATTGGTCTTCCACCTCTTCAATTGTTTACATAAAATAAAAGCTGAAAAGGTATGTCAATTCTTCTAATGTACCGCTTATGTTCCTACTACACTTGCGCAAAGAAGAACAAATACAATTTCGAGCCATATGTATTTCAATTGTTACTAAAAAATCACTGTTTAATTTTCTCGTAGCTCAGCTAGGGCTTCTTTTATGTTGATCGTCTCTAGGGGATTCTCGTTGAGCACTTCAAGGCCAACCCCAATACGAACGATGCACACCGCAAGATCTTGTCACCGTGTTCATCATCATGAGCAATGAACAAGATAGGATCTACAACCCGATCTCGTGATCGTGGAAGAAGGCTTGCAACCCAATTCTTTAAAGTCAAATCTCCACCAAACATATCATCATTTGGCCTTTTTCTTGTAAATTTTTCCATCGACATCGCACCAAAATCAGTAAACGTCACACTTTGTGGAAACTAGACCTTATAGACCGTACTCTGGTAGAGCAAAAATTGCAATGTATCAAGATAAAAGGCATGGAATTTAATTAGATAAATGAAAAAAGGATAAATGTTCACCTGGAGCAATGTACCCGAGTGTGGGGAGGGTGTTGGTCAAGACCGTGCTCGCTCGTCCCTAGTAGTTTTGATATCTTAAAATCGCCGACATGGGCAATCATATCCTCATCTAACAACACATTACTAGGCTTCAAGTCGCGGTGAACAAAGTGGGCGTTGATAGCCATGGTGAAGATATTCCAGTGCGGATGCTACATCGATCATTATGTCCAATCTTTGCCTCACATCCAAGAAATAGTTGTGAGAATACAACATTTCTCAAGGTTTGCGTTGGGCATGTACTCGAGTACTAAAGCCTTGAAATCTTCATTGGAGCAACTGCCGAGGACTTTAGTAAGATTCCCGTGGCGGATGTTACGTAATACTTCACATTCGACATCAAAGCTGCCGAAAGTAGCTTCGAGTGTCCGGGCTAAACACCTTCGTAACAATAGTCATTCCATCTCCAAGAATTCCTTTGTAAATAGAACCATAACTCTCAGCGCCTACTAGATTGCTTTCATTGAACTATTCGGTTGCTTGCAAGATTTCGTAATAGGAAATCCCTTGTGGGACAACAGACGCCAATTCAATAATATCATTTATTGTCCTATCTTTCCTTTTACATCTTACATAGATAAAGGCCAAAGTTAAAACCGTGATGAGCAAAACAACCCCAACAAGAATAAATAGAGAAAACTCCACCTTCCTCGTTGATTTATGGCCGTAAAGCGTAGGGCAAAGTGGGATACCATGGAATTTCAGAGTTCTACACATTGCATCATTGCCCTCAAATGAATCAATTGTGAAGTTTTGAAATGACCACCACTTGGAATCTCTCCACTTAAAGAATTGAAAGACACATTAAAGTAGTCGAGGCCTGCCAAGGGTCTCCAAAGACTTGGGGATAGAACCCGAGAGGTTGTTATTGGACAAGTCCAGAGCAACCAAACTAATCATACTCCCATGGACTCGTGAATCGAACCTTCCAATCTATTATGAGCCGTAGAAAGATTGACCAAACTATTTAAAGTCCCAATCGTCTTTGGGATGGACCCGACATGTTGTTCATTGACAGATTGATATAGTTTGCTTGCACTAAATTACCTATCTCCGGAGGAAGAAATCTGGTTAAGGAATTTGAGGACAAATCTAGCTTCAACAAATCTTTGATGCGCCACAAACTCAATGGTATGCCCTGAAATCAGCTTGTTTGAATGTAGATGAAGACCTCTTAAAGACGTCGATTTCCGAAACATTCAGAATGGCACCCGAGAGATGGTTTTGGCTTAAATCAATGGTATACCAACTGCTTATATCTCACCGACCTCCGGAATGTGACCTCCAAGATTGTTGTTACTTAGATCTAATCCTTGAAGCGTATGCCGATGTTTCAAAGCAGTTGGAATAATACCAAAAACTGATTGTTGCTTAAATCAAGTCTTGTAAAGTTGCTTAAATTGCCAATACCATCCGGAATGCTACCTTTAATGTTGCAATAGAAGGCTCCAAAATATTGTAACGAGGAAGAAAAATCGCTAATGGAATGTGGAATGATGCCATTAAGAGGATTACCACTGATTTCAAAATACTTTAAATATCTGCAATTTGTTAAAGAAGTAATGAAGGTCAATTTGGAAGAAAATGCTTCAATTTTTAGATTATTGTCGCCTGAAGTAGGGTTTGAAGCCGAGTTAAGTTGGCTAGGTGTGAGGTACAAAGCCGGTGAATATGTTGGTACCAAAATCAAGAGTTGTGAGATGAGTACAATTAGAGATCGAGTCGGGTATTGCTCCACTAAAAGAGTTATATGCAATTGTAATCCATTCGAGAGTGTTTGAGCCGGTGCACAAATGGGCTGGAAGACTCGCCTGACAAATCATTGAAACCAAGTTCAATAGTTGATAAAAGGTCATGATTTAAAGTCTTTTACACTATTTGATGGAATTTTTCTGCTAAGTTAATTGTAAGAAAGCTAAATTCCTTGATCGAAGTAATGGAAGATTAGCGCACATGCGCCAATGGGAAGAATGCCATGTGAAATCTATAAATTGTGAAAGAATTCGCTTCATCTAAAAGTGCAAACTTGTAGAGAGGTTAAGAATCAATTCATATCAATTCCCTAATACTCCCTCTCACTCGTGTCTGGTGTCAACTCCATCATGGGGAGGACCGAGAAGACCCAATGAGCGTACTTGAGGGCTTATTTTAACTCTTTGAATCCAAGGTTTTGCTTGATACGATGTCATGATGAAATAATAATTCATTGAATGAGATTTACAATTATGACTACATAATATATACAACTAAAAATATCTCGAGTTCCTAAATCATCTATTCTAGGATGCAATCACAAAATATATGGAACTTAATTAAGTCAATCATTATCATTAGAGAAAAAAAAGTTTTTTTGGTCCCATGACTTGTTGGGTCTCCAGCTTTGGTCCCAAAAATGTTGATCGCCCAATTTTGGTCCCATAACAATTGGATTTGTACAATTTTGGTTCCATTTTCACCGAAAAATCTAAAACAACGTCGTTTTAGGTCACATGATATGGGAATTTATTCAATTTTGATCCCATAACTTTTGAATTTGCACAATTTCGGTCCCAATTTTCACCGGCACGTGCATGTCACATGAGAAAAATGAGATCGTTTTAGATTTTTTGGCAAAATAGGACCAATTAGATAAATTCAAAAGTTATGGGTCCAAAATTGGACAGACAATTTTTGGGATCTAAACAAGAGACCCAATAAGTTATAGGACCAAATTTATTTTTTTCTCTTATAATTAAGCAAGAGATTAATTGAATATTATCTCTTCACTACAAGAATTTCATAAATTAGTGATGATTTTTTCTGTTAGTAAACAAGGAATTTATATTTACTAACGGATTAGTAAATGTAATACCAACAAAAAAATCCGTAACTATTAGCCTCGTCACTAAATATAACAACAGAAAAAATTTCTGTTGGTAAAAAATACTAACGAATTGCCGATGAATTAGTGACAGATAATTCAAAATTGAGTATTCCGTCGCTAATCGCCGATAATACGTCACCAAACATAATCTGTTAGTAAATTAATATGTGAATCATTTGGTAATCCGTTATTAAAATGTTGGTAAATATTGTCAAGAATCCGTCACTAATAAATCATGGAAAATCTGTCACTAAAATGTGTTAGTAATCTGCTACCAATCCGTCACTAAATATATTTGTTGGTCCCGGAATGTTGAGTTGATTAAAACCTTGAGATAGCCTTCTAGAACAAAATCTAGAAAGGGGGTTTGAATAGATTTTGTAAAATTTTTAAATCCTTTCAAAATCAATTCAAAGTATCGATTAAGCACAATGGAAAACAATTTTATACTCAACTTTTAACAAGATCAAAAGCAATGTTGATATTGATTTTAGCTTTGATTCTCAAATTAAACTTGGAACAATAAATTGTAATTCGAACAAGAAGATATAAGCAAGAAAGAACACTGCATTTTATAGTGGTTCGTATTATAACAATCCTACATCCACTCTCCTTCTCCAAACTTTGAAGAAGGGTCTCCACTAGCTGCTTACTTACTTACAATCTTTACAACTTACAATTCGATCTTCAATTCTTCAAGAATACTAATCAAACTTCTAAAAACTAACTCTAAGAATAAGATGTATTTTTGAAGATGTGAAGTGAAGTGTTCTATAAACACTTGAAAATATTTGAAAGTTCTTTTGAAAATACTTTGTGAACTGAATAGTGAATAGTGTGAAGAATCGGATTTGCAAAAAAAAAAAAAAATTGAAAAATAAAATCGAAACCGATTTATAAGTCCTGAAAAGACAGCTTAGTTTGTTAGTTAGTTCTAACAAACCGGAAACCGCTCAACAAACTTAATCTTGAAAACTGCTTTTTGACCTCATTGATTTTTCCTACTCGTCATTGACTTGGTGAAGACTCGCCTTTCTTATTCTACTCACCTTGTCTTGACCTCGTCTCGAGCTCTTTATGATCGTCTCCTGCAGATGACTAGTCTTGAGCTTGTCTCCAGATGACTTTGTAAACTTTGATCTTCACTAACTTAATCACTCTTGACCCGCCGATCACTTAGTACCAAACTCGATCTCGAGCTGCTCATCAACGTTGTCTCCGCTCATCTGGATTGTTCCTTTTAACTCATCAAAACTCTACTTGATCTAACAATTTCCCCTTTTGATGATGTTAAAACTATAAAAGAAACATACTCAAAGTCTGATGTTAGTCAAGGTTATTCAAGATAGTCGATAAGCATGTTATAACACATTCACACTATCAATTCGAGTTGAAGTATTTTAATACACACTTAGAAAGTTTTGAAGAAAAAAATTCTTTTGTCTTAAGAATTTTTCAAATGAAAAAAATTTAAGTCTTATGACTTAGGAAAAGTTTTTAGACTTTAAGAAAAATTTTGCAAATATTGAATTCGAGATGATAAATTTTTCTCGGATGATTCATACTTAGAAAAATTTTAAAGCTTAAAAACTTTTAAATCAAACAAGTAAATCGTATAAGAACCAGTCATCTCATTCATATTCAAAGCTCATTTACAAATTTACATATGGAACAGATAAGAAGATAAAAGATAAGAAAATTTAAGCTTATCTAATGGCCCATCTGTCTTTCTCTCGGAAGTTGCATCCAATCAAATATTCGCGTCCTCACCAAAGAATTTCCTTTGGATCACCAAGTTCATTTGATTTATACCATAGTTGATAGTTGACTGATCCACTCCTTGTCAATCGAGCCATCATCATTCAGTTTTATTGGAATGGATGAGTAGTCTGGAGCCACCAAATCCACGTTATACCATTCATCTCCTTCATAAAGAAGTTTCTCGGTACAAGCTTGGATTTTCCTTCTACATCCAAATCATGCCAAGCGATTGTCTCATTGTGCGATCATGCTCCAACTCCTTTGCATATGTACCAAGAAGGTCCACTTGGCTTCATACTTCATGTACTCACTGCCCATGAAGGATGTGCAATCATTTTGGGGAGCATCGGTTCTTTCTGCAGTCCGATCCAGCCGCCTCGCTCCTCCGGTGATGGGACTACCCACTTCTTCTCGGAACCTATCAAAAATTCGGCCAACCTCCTTTGCCGACTTGATCTTCCTTCTCGGCTTCCTCCGGCCATAATATACCTTCTCGGCCTTGATCCGTCGGTCCCTTTCGCCTCTATCCTAAGCCGCTCGGCTGATTTTTCAAGTGGCCTCTTTCCAAAGAGCTTTGGACATCGTGCCTCTGCCCGATAGGCGACACGACCTTCTCTACCTCCTTTTCTTTCTCTTTCTCCACTACCACCAGCTCTTTCCCTTTTCCTTTCTCGGCTTCAGCCTTTGGCTTTAGCCTCCTCCTTCCTCTCTCGATCTTAGCCATGTATCTTTCAGATTTCACCGCCTTCTTTCTTTCTGGCCACTCATTTGCCCCGATTGCTTCCTCAATCTGATCAATTCTAATTTTTAAAGCAGTGTGCTCATCGATTGGCTGGCCGCTAAAAGTTTGATCTGGTTAAGCTCGGCTTTCCACGATCTTCCACATCTTCCCCTTTTTAACATCATCAAGTAGCATAGCAAGCTGCTCCTTGATAATAAAGAAATAGGTGGAAGCCGAGGATTGATTAAGGAGGATCTCATCGGCCGCCACCGATTGTCACCGAGTTTGGATTTTCAGCTCTTCAACCTCCTTCTTCACTTCAGCCAACTCTTCTTTGTGACAGACATTTTAACAAAGATTGGAAATAGAAGATAGAAGATTTACCTCGATGCTTTTAGCATGTCTTCCATTGTTACACCGACAGAATCTACAATGTCTGCGGCCTTCATCATGAGCATCCGAGTGAACTTATCTTCTACCCTCATCTCCAGTGATTCGGTATTGAAGAGAAGGTGGATCCTGAGGCCGGGAGGGGCAATGGTAAGGTTTCGCACAAGCCAAGGTGGCTTCTTAGGAAATTCGGGAGCTGCTCCTCGATAGGATAAGCTGATATGGATGTGATTCCAGCAGACTCAGAATAACCTTCTCCCGTGAGATGAAGTTGTCCCACCTACTTCATCGGTGAATGTGCTCATCTCTTCCAGTCACCGGTCCATGAGATGATGGACCAGCCAGATCTCAATGAATTCCTTCATTACTTCGGGGTTAAAGCGAAGTTCGGGAATTAACTCGGCTAACCTCCTTCGGCATCTGATTGTAGGGAGAGCTCGAAGCTTCCTACGAGATCCATCCGGTCTCGGGAGTGTGTATTGGACTTATTTGGGGTGAGGAGTGGGATATTTAGTGAAGAGGAAGTCAAGGAAATCAAAAGGTTGAGTAGAGGTGGGAGGGATATCAGGTGTGGGAGATGAGGTGGGAGGTACTTCGGGTAAGGGAGATGAGGTGGGAGGTGTTTGAATTTGGATAATATCGGGAGTAGGCTGTTTGAGAGGCTCGAAGTACCAACCTCGGGATACTTCTTCATCGCCCGGTGGGTGGGGATTTATCGAGATGATGAGATGTTGGAAGATGTACTGAGAGGCTTGCCTCTCGGCAGATGCAGCCGCTCGTAGCCGGGATCTTCCAAGACTTCCGCCTCGCACCGCCGCTATCTCAAGTGTTGCAGCCTTCTTCTCGTAGCAGATTAGAAGGAGTTGAGGAAGACTCCCCAACTATATCGGCGGCCTTGACCAGCCTTCTCCTGGTCCTCCTTCGGAGTGGTTGAGCAACCCCTGTTTCCACCCGCCTGCTTCCTCACTGTCATGCGGCTTGTGCCTCTACCTCGGCCGGAATCTCGGCTTCGGGTACCTCCACTTGGTACCTCGGTGGCTACCTCTGCACCCCAGTGCTGCAGCCTCTCGTTTCTCTGGGCTCTCGCCTCATCCGATTCATCGTCTGAATCCGGCAATCCACCCAACCTTTCATTCTTTGTAAGCAACCCCTTTTGCTTTGAGAATTTTTTTCTTGCCTTCCCTTGTTTGCACCCTCTTGTTCAGCCCAGCCATCAAGATCGTGATCTTGTTAAATAGACTCACAGACTCGAGGAACCCAATCACCAACAAGTAGGTTATACACCAACCTCGCCTTCTCCTCCTTCAACCTCCTAAAAAGCGGTTCGACCCAATCAACCCTTATCCCATCAAAGATAGCCCGCATACAACACAATCTAGACTTAGTAACTCCGTCATGTGAACTCGATCACCCGGAATTGACTTAGTCACTATAGTCATTAACAACCTATACTTCCTTCTCAACATATGCCTTTTCAAGTCTCTCCTTGTTCCCCTATACGTAATCCTGGTGAACAAATCAAAAGATTGTTCCCATTCCTCTTCCTTATAAACTAATGGATTTACACCCTCGTAGATGTATCCAAAATCCGAGCCACATTCTCCTTAGTATATTCCAACCTAGTACCCTCTACCGTAGTACTAAACCCGTTATCAAAAAACTCACCGTTTGCCGTAAATTCTGCACCTATGAAGTTCATTGTCTGTTTTCGCCGATTTGAATGAACAGAACCCTCGCAATCTTGATGCTTCCAAAAGCCTTAATATCTCGCTGGATTCCCTGTCTTGGGTGGTTTCAAAGTCGACATACATCTCGGCTTTGAGTTTATTCTTAACTCGCCTCTGTATTCATTTTGAAATTTGAAACGGATGCGGTTATATATAAGTGGGAGGTTTAGGGGTTGGGATGAAGAAGAGGCCATTTGAATAAGTTTTTGTAAGAAGGATATTTTTACAGAGGATTTTGATAAGTGAAATGTGAAAGTGAAAAATTTTTAAAGAAGAAGGTAAGATTTTAAATTTAGAAGAGAGAGAGGGAAACTTTGGGAATGCAAAACGTGGCACGATCTCGTAGTTTTAATTTTAAACCGTTGATCTTAAGAGGCGCGTGTAAAACATTGATAGTTTAGCGAGAAAAATGATTGATATTCAGGCGCATGGCCTTTACGCGTCTTGAATTGTGTAAAAGTAACCGTTTATCCTACGGATTAGACGGCTAATAGACTTACTTTATCGAAGTAATTAGTATACCCGACGTAAGCAATGAGGTGCCTTACTTAACACTCGGGTATTCTATTTCAGTACTTGGTAAAATCAGACGTGGTTAAAAATGATCTTATCGATATTTTTCAAAAACTTTGTCTTAGTCTGATTTTTATTTTAAAACCACAAATGATTAAAGCTTAACACAGTATTTTCGGTTTAGTTACAAAGTACAGATTACTTGAAATACACAGACTTAAGGACTTTATTTGAAACCAAAGATTTTTAGGAAAAACGAAGATGAAGGTTTTCTAAATGAAGATATTTATGAGACTAACTCATATACTGTTCCTGCAAAACAGACTCATCAAAACTATTAGTAGGTAGGGTAGATCGAGATAGGGTGCGAGATAGTCATCTGCTTTTCTGAAAATCAGGTGACTATTGTGCCCTTGTTCGATTTACCATATGTCGATAAGCAATTATCATGTCGGATAAGGTCAATATGACTAATCCTTGATTCTTGATTCCTAAAAGGAAATCAATGATATCACTACTGATTGTCCTTTGACTCGAGATCTAGTCGATAATTCTTTCTTGACATAATAAACTAAATTGAGAGAGACAAGAAATAACAATACAGAGTTAGAGATTTACTAAAGAAACATCTAATAATCCTAGTTCTACAGATAGTTCTTTAAACCTTGTCTCTGAATGGTTTTGTCAAGATGTCTGCTCTTTGAAAATCACCAAGATCTTCTCAAGTCGATATCTCCTTTTTCTACATGGTCTCGGATGAAGTGGTGTCTGATATCTACATGCTTGCAGCTTGTATGAAGGACTAGGTTCTCGAGTAATAGCTATGGCACTATTACTATCACAAAAGATAGGTACATCTTTGGTGATAATATTATAGTCCCTTAGGCTGTTGACTTATCCAGATCACCAGGAACAACAACTTCCACCGCCATATACTCACTTGATTGTGGAAGTAGCTACAGTAGTTTTGTTTCTTAGACAACCATGAAATCAGCTTACTTCCAAGAAATTGACAAGTACCAGATGTAGATTTTCTATCTATCTTACACCCACCAAAATCCGAATCGAGTATCCGCACAACTCAAAGTTGTCATCACCGGATACCACAATCCAACATTTACTTGTTCCTTTCAAATACTTGAGGATTTTCTTTCTTGCTTCAAGATGGCTTTTCTTAGGATTAGCTTGAAATCGAGCACACTCCAACCGCAAATGAAATATCGTGTCTACTAGCGATTAAATATAATAAAGAACCAATAAGACCTCGATACTCGGTTTGATCAATGTCTTCTCCCTTCTCGCTGGATCCATTGAAAATTTATCATCATAGGTATCTTAGCTTCTCGGCTGGTACCTATTCCATATTTTTCAATAAGATCTTTTGTATATTTGGCTTGGTTGATGAATATTCCCTTCTTTGTCTGTTTGACTTGAAGTCCAAGAAAATACGTCATTTCTCCCATCATGGACACTTCAAATTTGCTTTTCATAAGACTACTAAATTCTTCACATAAAGATATGTTAGTTGATCCAAATATTATATCATTTGAATTAACAAAAGATCACAACCAAATTCTTTTCTAAAGAGAGTTCTATCAATTCTACCTTTAACAAAACTATTTTGAATTAAATATTCGTGACAAGGTGTCATACCCACTCTTGGTGCTTGTTTAAGTCCATATAGAGCTTTCCTTAATTTATAAACCTTGTCTCCTTTGACAAAACCAGGAGGCTGCTCTACATAAACTTCCTCAGCTAAGATTCCATTAAGAAATGCTGACTTAACATCCATTTGAAAAACTATGAATCTTTTAAAAGCAACATAGGCTAAAAACAATCTTATGGCTTCCAGACGAGCCACCGGTGCAAAGGTTTCATCATAATCAATACCCTCGATTGTGAATAACCTTGACCAACTAGTCTGGCCTTGTTTCTAACCACAATATTGTTTTCATCCTTTTTGTTTTTAAAAACCCATTTAGTTCCAATGACTTTTTGATGATGAGGCCTTTCAACTAGCTCCCACACATCTTGTCTTTGAAACCGATTTAGTTCTTCTTGCATGGCATTAATCCAGATTGGAATCGGTTAGAGCTTCGTAATTGATTTAGGTTCAAGTAATGACACAGAGCAATCGAACATACAATCTTGATTTAGTTGGGTCCTCGTCTGACACCAGAGTCTAAATCTCCAATTATCTCTTTCACTGGATGATATGACATTACTTTCTTACCTTTATCTTTTACGGTAGATGGTGTCTTGTCCGAATTATTTATTTCGTATGATTCTATGTTACCTTCGATAACTTTACCTGATCAATTGATGTGTCGTTGGTCGTCCGATCGATTGGTAGATCACCGTTGAGGAAGTTCTTTCGTGTTCCTTTCCTTTGTCTCGATTCTTCCTCTTCATCCGAATCGATTCTTGAATGTAGAATTTTATGGTTGATCCTTTGATAGTCATCTGATCCAGATCATCTAATATCTTTGTGATGTCCCCTGTCTTATCAAACTCAAGAAAAGTTTCATCAAATACCACATGGGATGTTTCTTCTACACACAAGGTTGTCTTATTAAAAACTCTATATGCCTTTGACATAGATGAGTATCCCAGAATATCCCATCTCGCTATCTTGGCATCAAAGGTTTTTAATTGAGATTTATCATTGTTGTGTATGAAACATTTACAACCAAATATATGAAAATATGAAATTTTGGGAGATCTTCCCTTCCAAATTTCATAGGGAGTTTTACACTTATCCTTGACAATCAAACTTCTATTTTGAACATAGCAGTCAGATTAATCGCTTTCGCCCAAAACCTATGAGGAGTGTTGAATTCAGATAACATTGTTCTAGCCGCCTCTTTCAAGGTTCTGTTTCTTCTCTCAACAACTCCATTTTGTTATGGAGTCATTGCTGCAGATTTTTCCCGAGCTATGCCATTCTCAATGCAAAGAGTTAGAAATCAATTTATTTAGGAATTCAGACCTTTATCACTTCTAATTTTAACTTTAATCCCTTTTCATTTTGAATCTTTTTAAGAAATTCTCGAATCTTAGTCATAGTCTCATTCTTTTTGTATAAGAAAATAACCCAAGTAAATCTTGAAAAATCATCAACAATTACTAAAGTATATTTTCTTCCACTAAAGCCGAGAGGAGTTCTTGGACCAAACAGATCCATATGAAGAAGTTCCAGAATCCTTTACGAAGAAGGACTACTTATTGTTTTAAAAGAAGCTTTGGTCTGCTTTTCCTTTTTGACAAGAAACACATACATGGTTCTTTGAAAATACTTTATCGAGGAGTCCTTTAACTAAAGATTTCCTTGCTATTTTGTTAAGAGTTTTGAAGTTTAAGTGACCAAGTCATACGTACCATGCCGGCTTAAATCATCCGAACTCTTAGCAACAAGACAAGTATCTTTAGGACATCTTTTGAAGTTGGCAACATAAATGTTACCTTGTCTTACTCCAGCCAATAGAATATTTTCATTTAAACCATCTAATACATAGCATGCATTATGAGTAAATTTGACACAAAACCCTTTATCACAAAATTGTGAAACAGATAGTAGGTTGTGCTTCAATCCTTCCACGTAGTAAACTTCTTGAACTTGAACATCTCCAATCATTAGTGTTCCTACACCTTTAGTAAGTCCATAGTTGTTATCTCCAAACATCACTCTTGGTCCATCAATGGTTTGGTAGTTAGAGAGAAGTCGTCTTTCATAGGTCATGTGCTTGGAACATGTACCACTATCAATGTACCGGATGACCTCAAGAATGTCTCCTCTATCAACTATTTTCTTATCTTCCTGCAATCACAAATTTATTGCTTAGGTACCCTTTGTACTTTGGGTCCTTTCATGTTAAGTTGACTCTTAGGAATCCAGATAAAAATATCAATGTTCCTTAAAACCATAGATTGAAGCTTGCATCCATATCTATCTACTAAGATAAGACTTTCAAGATCAATTTTATTTAATTGATCTTTCCGAATTGTCTTGAATCTTGGTAAAAATGGATATGATTTGCTTCTTCCATCAAAGCTATTATACCTAGGATAGATCTTTGATTTAGTCTTAGGTTTAGCCTTAGGAGTTACTTTCCTCGTCTGGTTTTTCTTTTGAAGTATCAAATGAGGTAATTAATTCCTTTGGTTTCAGTGGACCGAATAAAGTTTCTACCTTAGGATTAGTTGCTTTGACAAAAACTCTAGGTTTTATAGGATCATTTTTCTTATTCCTATCAAAGCCTAATCCGGCTTATCACTAGACTTTTGTGACGAATTGAAGATTTTATCTATTGTGGTTTGAGAATTATTCATAAGTCCTAACTTGAGATTTAATTCTCTGTTAGTCCTTTTATAATTCTCATTCTCAGAATAGATATTTGAAAATTTTATTTTTAAAGAACTCAATTCCTCGTTCTAACTTATCTGTCTTATCGTACAAGGTAATCGGTGATCATCTCACCGACATTCCCCTTGAAAGTACAAATTGTTTCTCACTTTCCTTAGTTTGATTGACTTTAGTTAGATCAGAAATTTGATCCTTTAAATTAAGATTTTCGGTCTCTATCTGTTTATAAGCGTATAGAGCAGTCTCCAAATCTTTCAAAAGTTTATCAATAAGATCGATCGCTTTGAGATAAGGTATCACAGTCATTATCTCGATGATGAATAGTAATGTACCTCTTTAGCCATTAGACATATGTCATCATCTCGACCTAAAATCAGATGAAGACGAGGATGATAATGTCTCACGAGCTTCTTCTTTCTCAGCCTAGGAGAGCTCTCTGGTCAAAGATACCTTCTATCTCTTTTCTTCCTCTTTTCTTCTCTCTCTCGGGAGTGAGTTGAGGACAATCATAGCTGTAGTGACCAGGTTTGCTGCATGTATAGCATATATCTCCTCTGTCTCGTTTTGGACTACTATCTCCTCGTCGATAGGTGACTTATGACTTCTTGACCGATCCTTCTTTCTATCATTATCTCGAGCTCTTTTCATCCCCGTCTCGATCTATAGTTTCTTCGACCTAACCTCGTCTCTCTTGTTTCTTTTGTACTTCATCTTCAATCTTTCATACCTTTTCAACGTAAGAGCCATTTCCTCTTTTATGGACAAATCAGATGCTTTAGAGATCTTTTCGCATTCATCTTGATGAACAAATGCTACTGCTTTTTCCAGATGTAGATGACTCGGCCTCATCTTCTTCATCTTCAATATGAATGTTATATTCCGGTGCTTTAAGATGAGAGAAAAGAGTGTGATGTGATATTGATGACAAATTCCGTGTTGCTTTGAGAATATTAGCTTTCTCTCTCCATCTTTTGCTCAAAGATTTGAGTACCTTATTGTTAATTTCTTTCTCGGTGTAAGTATTACCCAAATCACCGCATTGTTCACAAGATTAGTCGATCTTACATCCAATTGATCCACAGCTTCACCATCCTTCATTTTGAACGTGTCAAATGCATGTAGAATGCATCGTAGCTTATTTTCTTTGATCTGTTCGTATCCTTCATAAATTCCAAAGCAAGAGTCTCCCACATTTCCTTGGCGCCTTGCATCTTTTAACCTTTTCAATCCAATCCTTACTTAGAGTCTCAATGATCTCGGTTCGAGCTACTTGATCAAGATTATGGACCTTTCTTTCATCATTTGTTAACTCGTAACTCTTCTTTTCTTGTCTGGTCCTCGGATTCACCGACTCACTCAGGCAGGTGCCTCCATGATAAAATTTTATAGGTCCCTCTTCAAGAACCTCTTCCATCCTATCATGAATGGCTTTTAGGTGACTCTCCATCCTAAATTTCCAAAGAATCATAATCTTCAATAGAGAATTCAGGAAGATTCCTAGACTTCTTGTTTTTCCCGATGACATGATGAAACAAAGAAACAAAATACTCCACAAACTAATTAGTAGCACCGTTAGTAGCAATGAAGAAAGTGAAGAATATCAAGATAATTTCAGAATCTTATTTAAGACCTAAAATCAATATCGTAATGCCTTAACACCGCTTCCGATACCACTTGTTGGTCCCGGAATGTTGAGTTGATTAAAACCTTGAGATAGCCTTCTAGAACAAAATCTAGAAAGGGGGTTTGAATAGATTTTGTAAAATTTTTAAATCCTTTCAAAATCAATTCAAAGTATCGATTAAGCACAATAAAAACAATTTTAAACTCAACTTTTAACAAGATCAAAAGCAATGCCGATATTCGCATTTTAGCTTTGATTCTCAAATTAAACTTGGAACAATAAATTGTAATTCGAACAAGAAGATAAATGAAAGCAAAGAAAGAACACTGCATTTTATAGTGGTTCGGATTATAACAATCCTACATCCACTCTCCTTCTCCAAACTTTGAAGAAGGGTCTCCACTAGCCGCTTACTTACTTACAATCTTTACAACTTACAATTCGATCTTCAATTCTTCAAGAATGCTAATCAAACTTCTAAAACTAACTCTAAGAATAAGATGTGTTTTTGAAGATGTGAAGTGAAGTGTTCTATAAACACTTGAAAATATTTGAAAGTTCTTTTGAAAATACTTTGTGAACTGAATAGTGAATAGTGTGAAGAATCGATTTGCAAAAAAAAAAAAATTGAAAAATAAAATCTAAACCTATTTATAAGTCTCTGAAAAGACAGCTTAGTTTGTTAGTTAGTTCTAACAAACCTGAAACCGCCAACAAACTTAATCTTGAAAACTGCTTTTTGACCTCACTGATTTTTCCTACTCGTCTGCAAATGACTTGGTGAAGACTCGCCTTTCTTATTCTACTCATTTGTCTTGACCTCGTCTCGAGCTCTTTATGATCGTCTCGCAGATGACTAGTCTTGAGCTTATCTCCAGATGACTTTGTAAACTTTGATCTTCAGCCTAACTTAATCGCCTCTTGACCCAGCCTCGATCACCTTAGTACCGAACTCGATCTCGAGCTGTTCATCAACGTTGTCTGCTCATCCGGATTGTTCCTTTTAACTCATCAAAACTCTACTTGATCTAACAATATCCGTTGAAAATCTATCACTAAAATGTGTTAGTAATCTGTTACCAATCCATCACTAATAAATCCGTTGAAAATCTGTCACTAAAATGTATTAGTAATCTGTCACTATCCATAAGCAAACATTTTCGTCACTATTCTGTCATTAATTAATAAATCTATCACAAATCTGTTAGTAAAATTTGTTAATACCAATAATTTTTATCACATTATATAATTTTCCTACAATATAATTCAGTAACATTATGGACTTGCCAAACATAATTCAATAATTATGTATTTTAGTATTATTATATTTTATTTTATCGACACAAATCACATTTACAGTAATAATATCATACTATACACAAACATAACATACATTAAAGTTAATCGAAAATGTTGCCAGACTAACAAATAGCCAGACTTATTCAAAGATTCTATGTCTTGTAAACTTTGTTCTTCATCTTTTTACTTGATGTATTTTAAAAGCCAGTTCAGCTCAGCATATCCGATTGAGCTTCTTGAGCACTCTTAACTGCAAATTCGTTGTCGTTGTTGTATCGTAACGTCCATCCATGGTCAACACCAGGATATATCTTCACAAAGATATCAACCTGCAGCAAAACAGTCCCATTTATGATCGAGATGAATTTTTAGAGCTATAAATAAGTTTCAGTTAATGGTGTCTTGCCTCAGATTTTGCTGATAAAATCTCTTCAAATTGTTTTAGGAGCTCAGCAGGGGCAATATGGTCCTTTTCTGCTCCAAATGTACAAGATGGTGAAATAAAGAAATATTCTCAAGAAACTGAAACCAATAGCTGATGGTGGCTATATAATTATTAGCAACCGTGCTTAGATATTCCCTCATTAGATGAAAGTTTGAGCTTAAATCCTAAGCAGGCATATAGGCATAACAAAGAGCTTAGATTATTCCAAAAACAAATATTGATTCAACTTTTCTAACTATATAATATACAATTGGGGGACATTAGCAAAGAGATATTTTATGCAATACCTCCTCACATGCAATAGGAATAGGAGTTGTTCTTATTCTATAATTTTTTGAAAGAAATACTAGATCATATTCAACATAGCAACAGGAATAAAAGAAAGTAAAAATATAAAATAAAAGGAAGGGGTGCATTTAAAAGTAGTTGTTAATGAGCACAAAAGTTGTAATTATTTCAACGGAGCTGTAAATGAAAAGTTACAGAATGAGAATGTTACAACACAAAAATGGAAAAGGTATACTGCACTTTAAGTCTCTGTGCTCAAGTTAAGGTATCTAAACAAAGCTAGGAACTAGAATTCCATGCAAATAGATGAACCATAAGTAATATTTTGCTAAGAAAAGAAATATGATAACCATGTCTTGCTAGCTTTGTACAGATAGATACATCTATATGCCATCACAGCAGCATTGAAGACAGAGAGGAAAGTGACATGCATTGGGGAAAGCGAAAGATAAGCTATGTTGTCAAGTTTCTTTTATAAATATATATAAACAGAGACTTAAATATTAAAGAGACCAAAACTCATAACATGTATAATAACTCACAAAATAAGTGAAGTCCTAGGAAGTACCAGCAAAGAAGAACAAGATTATTAAGTACTAAACATATTTTTAGATTATTTAGTACTAAACATATTCTCATTAAATTCTAACTCCAAGTTAAAGATGCATTTATTAATAACGGAAAATGTAAAACTGAGGACAAATATGAATCAGAGACAATATAGGCATTATATATAGCCTTCGATAGGGATGATATTCATTTAGAAACCTTCTATCAAACTATCAAGATCCAAGCTATAAATACTCTAGTTACTGCAAAACTTATCAAAGAAAATCAATAATCGTCGTCATGTCTTCATTATGTCGAAGGAAAACTCTTGATAATTCAAACTTTAAGGACCAAATGTAAAAAACAAGACGAGGGATAACATATTAAGGAGTAAGGACAGTGTTTGCATATTAATACTATAGAAACTACAATATAGACAAGAAGATGAAGCCTTTTTTTTCATTTAGCATTCGACATAAGGCCACAAGTTCTACCGAAATAATACATTACATACATACAATCTGCTTGACAAAACCAAAAATATGATCAAATATATATACAATGAAGAATCAAAGAATCAAAGCTAAAAAAACAAAAGGAAACTGCTGTTAATCACCACCAATAACACGAATAACAAATCAATTAATTCAAAGAAAACAACAAAAATATTAGCTAGCCAAATAACCTGTACACCTATTCAATCAATCATATAAATCACATAAATAAGACAACAGGAATGGACTAGGAGCTAGAGTAGATTGAGGACTAGGTGGTGATGAGAGGAGCGAGGAAGCGACGTGGTTGCTCCGGCGGCAGGGGAAAGGCGGTGGCTCTAATGCGAACTTAGGGCACGGAGGAGCGGTGGTGACAAGTGGAGGTAATGGAGGTTGTGGCTCCGGCGGTGGTGGATTCGGTGGGGGAATGCCGGTGGTGACAGTGAGCACTGTGTGTGTGACTATGTTGCTGAGGGTTTTCTGCGATGAAAGATTTTAGGGATTTGATGAATGTGAAACTAGGGTAACAAAACATAGATAACATAACATATATTTTAATATTTGTTATCTCTAATTAAAATAATTATTAAATTTTAATATAAAAATAAATTAAAATAATTAGATAACAAAATAATTTTTTTGAAATTTAGTGACGGATAATTCCCGTCACTAACTTTTTATATATAAAAATATTTTTTTATTAAATTAGTGACGGAGTTGATCTGTTGCAATTTTTAGTAACAATTTTTTTTTGTTGGGAATAAAAAATTACTAACGGATTGGAATTCCGTAAAAATATATGTTAGTAATCTGTCGGTAATTTATTAGCAAATCATTGAAATCGTTTCCGTTACAAATCTGTTAGCATTTAGCGACAAATTAAGTTCGTTAGTAAATTATACGAGTAAACCGTTATTAATCTGTCGATAAAATGTTGGATCTCAATTCCGTCGCAAATTTGTTAGTATTTAATTTTTTTAATTACCAACGAATTTAAAATCCGTTACTAAAATCCGTCACTAAAATAAGCTTTTTTTGTAGTGCTTGCTATCAAATTCTAAGGCTGATATTTAAAAGAAAGATTAAGCAAGCATGCCACTAAAAAAGTTGTACCCGAGATCAAGAGAAACGAGGAAGGACAGATTCAAAATTATTTTCCCATGATATTAATAATAAAGCCATGCACAAAAAGTGATGCATATATACATGTTAACTTGTTTTTACCAAGATCTAAAATCTGGAGAGAGTTCCCAATTGCTGCGGTATCTCCCAACTGAAAGAGTTTTCAGACAAGGACAAAGTTGTCGACACTCGGATAGATTTGATGGGATTTGACCGCTCAGCTGATTATCGGTCAGGTAAACCCCTTGAAGAACTTGAAGATTGTGGCAAATGTCAGTTGGAAAGCTGCCACTCAATTCATTTAACCTCAAAGCTAACACTTGTAGAGTCGATATGTTATATATGGCTGATGGTATAATACCCGATAGATGGTTGTATTGCATGCTCAGAACTTGCAGATTCTGGAGCCTTCCCAGCTCTTCTGGAATTTCTCCATGGACAGAATTGTAAGAAAAATCAAGCAAGAGTAGATTTGTTAGGTTAGAGAGGGACTTTGCGATAAAACCAGTGAAGGTGTTATTTCTTAGGGACAAGTGCTCGAGGTTAGGTAAATGGCCAAACCCCGGTGGAATGTCTCCCTCAAAGTTGTTATCGAGAGAAATAAACTTCAATCGGTACAGGAGAGATAGCTCCGGGGCAAAGTGCCTCTATAGAAGTTTTGCCCGAGATCAAGAGAAACGAGGAAGGAAAGATTTCCTAGTTGTGGTGGAATAGTGCCGGAGAGACCCATGTTGGAAATATTCAACGCCGTCATTCTGCGGGGACGCAAGCTGCAAGTGACACCTATCCAACTGCAAACATCGCTCGAATTAATGGTTCAGTTTCTCGTAAGTACAAGATGAGGATCTGAAGTGAGGAGAGCTTTTAAAGAAAGAAGAGCAGATTTATCAGTGGTGAGTTGGTAGATCTTTGGGCAAGACTAGGGACTAAGACTACATATGCAAAAATAAAATAACAAGTTTTGGCCATGGTTGCTGTTGCTGATAATTGCAACAATAAATATATATATATATATATATATATATATATATATATATATATATATATATATATATATATATATATATATATATATATATATAATTGGAATTCCAAAGGCGTGCTTAATTGTAAAATGCACAAATACCCTTCACTATACTGATATTATGGAACTTGGATATTGGAATGATATTATGGGTAAGCGCTTATCTTTGTCTGCCATTAATTCACAGTAGACTTAGACTTAGACTAAGACTTGGATTTAATTTTAAGAAATGATGTGGTGGACGAGGGATTTATAGTGGGGGCTTAATTCATTTAATACTCCCTCGTATCCATCTTCTTGTGTTTGCACATATTTTAAGAAAAATAATTTTATTGACGTATATGATAATAAAATGTAGGAGAGAGTATAAAATATAAGGCTCAATTTGAAGGAAATCATTTAAAATCAAGGGATTTGAGGATAATACACCATACATTTACAAATCAAAATGAAGAAAACTAAATGAATGGATTTGGTTCACACAAATATTACTTATAAATGGGAGGATTTCAAATACCCAACAATATCTAGTCATTTGAAATCCTCTCACTTCTCCCACTTGTGCTTAATATTTGAGTGAATCAAATTCATTCATTTAGCTTTTCTCCATTTTAGTTTGTGTGAATGCATGATATACTATCCTCAAATCATTTGATTTCAAATCTGCTCCATCCAAATGGAGTCTAAGAGTATTTTGGGTGGTTTATTGAGATAAAGTAGGAGAGAGAATAAAGTAGGGTAGAATAAGAGTGACAATTTTGAAAATAAAATGGTATTATGAGGATGTTTATATTGAACGTTATTTCCTTTAAAAGAGTGCGAAGATAGATTTAGGATGGATCTAAAAGGAAAGTGTGAAGATAAATACGGGATGGAGGGAATATAAAATAATAATTGATTTGTTTCTAGATTTTTTTATATATTATTTATATTTCTATGATATTTTATTATTATATTTCTTTATAATTCGGAAATTTTATATTTAATTTTTCTTTTTGGTTTTTATGTAAATCTATTCAGATTTTTAATATTTGATATTCAGATTTTTTTAATATGAAGGTTTATTTAATATTTAAATACATAAATATTTTATTTTATTTTTTGGATCTTATGACTATTTAATAGATATTTTTATATAATTTTCCATGTAATATAACAATAAAATGCACCATCCAATCAAATTTTGCCATGTTATTAGTACAAAAACTAAACAAAATGAAAAAAGGAGTGTCATGTCCCTGTAACTTGCTGGGATACTCACTATTTTTCATTTTGTTTAGTTGCATAAAAGAAAAGGAAAAACGAAAATAACAAGCCACTTAATCAGTTACATACTTGCTAAGCAAACTGCTATGGCTGGTAAAAGGAATAAAATCAAAATATTTTAAAATTTACATGACTAAAATTGAAAGGTGTAAACGATGTGGACCAAAGTCAAAATTATGTCAAGTTACAGGACTTAAATTAAAAATATAATCCCTAAATATAAATACTAATATCTAATTATAATATAAAAACAGAATGTTGATCTTCACCATCCATATCCAATGTGTAAGAGTGAGGCCAAATGAGGCTCTCCCCCAAAGCTTGCCCCCCACCCCCACCCCCACAATGAGCTGCTAATTAAGCAATTTTGTTTCTTGAAAAATCGTACGATTCTGCTAATTTTGGCCATGTATTATTTTAAGCTTTTTCAATTTTTGTTCTTTTGGTTTCAGGTTTGGTCCCTTTTGGTATACAATTTTAGTCCTACATTGTTTTTTTTTTTTTTAATTTTGTTGTCAGTTTTGGTCCGATTATAGAATTAAAATTGGATAAAGCTTAAGTAGCAGGACGGTTCTTGATATTAATTTGGATCCGGAAGAAATTGGATAAAGCTTCGGTGGAGAAAGGACTCCGACGCTCAAATCATAAATTGACTAGAGAGAAAAATTTGAACACTACCTAATATGAAATTGCTCAGATACCATAGTTGAGTAAAGTTCAAGTGTCTTTAAAAAACAAAAAGAATAAAGCTCAAGTAATCAAGAAAGAAGAGCAGATTGATCGTTGGTGAGGTTGGTAGATGGTTTGGCTAGCCGGATTCCAAAAGTTACTACTAAGACTGCATATGCAAAAATAAAATAACACCTTTTGGCCATGACTGCAAATGTTGTGTGCTAAAAGGATGAGTTACTGATAATATATATAATAATATAATATAGATATAGATATTCGTGAATTATTTTTGATGATTTAATTTGTAGATATTTTCTACACAAAAGGACGACAATAGGAAAAGTCTCGATTAGGTATATACCCTCCATCGACACGTGGCAAACTATAATTGGAGGGTGCGATTTTATTTAATTAAAATTTAGATTTTTGATTAGGTATTTATCTGTAAAAAAATATACATCAAAAGTCGGGATTTTTTTCTTTATAAATAGTGACCAATATTAAGGTATTTTGAATCACAAACTTATTTTCTCTCTTATTTGTTCTAATTTTTTTCCTAATATTTCTCTCTTATTTGTTGTAGTTTTTTCCTCCTAATATTTGTCTCTTATCATGGATCCAAATTATCCAAACTCCCAAAATTATCCCAATTTTCAATCTTTTCAAACTCCAAAAATTATCAAACTCTTAAAAATGACTTGATTGATATATGACAAAAATTCAGCACTAATAATTAAATATATTATTTATATCTTTTGTATTGTTATTATTTACGCATCTACTAGTATTTTGATTTATGCATTTTTTCTCATGTATTTCAATTCCTGTAATTTTAATTCTTATGTATTTCAACTCATATAATTTTAATTTTGTTGTAATTTTTTTATATGTATTGTAATTTATTTCTTAATTTTATTGTAATATTTTTAACGTATTTTAATTTATTTTTTTATTATAATTACGAATTTTGAATATAATAAATATTGGTTATACATAATACGTAATTATTAAAAAATGAAAAAATAATTTATTTTATAGGTTGAGTTGGATTGTTGATAAGTGGAAAAAGAGATGAAAGAGAAATAAAGAACGAGGTTGTGTATGTGGAGGAGAGAGAAATTAATTATTTATTGAGAGATTGAGTTGTGTAGGGTTGTTGATAAATGTAGTCTAAGGCACAGACCATTGTCATTGTCTATTTCATGAGGTATGGTATTTGTACAAAAATATAATCCCTCGGTTCCTCTCTAAATTTTTCATTTCTTTTTTGCCCACAGATTAAAGAATGCTTTATTTAAAAAAATTAGAAAAAAAAATTTACAACGTCAATAATAAAAAAATAGTTGAACGTTTAATTCACGTTTGAAACCCCCTTACAACAACGAGCCGGTAGTTAACGAGACAAAAAAACAAATATAACGACCGAGAAACCCCCTTTGTCATAGTCCATTTTTAAGTCTACTTTGAATTAATGGGAGACAAAGATAGCTTACCCACATCATACGACTTGACTTGACTTTGACTCCAGCCATGTGACCCGAGGTCGTGAAGGGTACGAGTTTTCACCCACTACATTGTCATCCCTAGTAATACCATAATATACCACCTTTGCATCGTTTCAAATTCCATAATATCGGCATACTCGGAGGGTCGGTATTGTGTACTTTGTTATATCTCAACTATTCACTACACATTTTATACTAGGGAGAAACTTGGTTTTACCCTTTTTCATAAGAAAAGATGTTTTCTACCCACTTTGACTTAAAAACCACTTTTTGACCCATTTTTGCTTAAAATGACTATAATGTCCTTTCTTTAATTTTCATTAAAATTCTTACCCGTTTTACTACAATGCTTAAAATAGAAATAATCCATTACGACCATATCGAGGCCCCAACATGCTTTCGTAAACTAATTGTCTTATAAACCAAATTCATATCTTTTAACCGATATATACTCGGGTTATGCCCACCGGATTTTATGAGATGCTCCTCACGGCTCATGAACCACGCGGTCTCGGCCGGATGGTTCTGTCATGGACTCCTTCATCAATAATTCGGTGAAACCTCACTTTCGTTCTCTATCTCGATGTGTGAAATACTCTTTTGGTTTATGAACAACGGTTTTAAGAAACAAAGGGCAAAAAACCATTTATTTATATAGAGATCATAATATATTACATGGATAAATCCCCTTCAGAAAGAGACTATCCTTTTTATCTACTCATAGTAGCTTTGCACACTAAATACATAAACTTAAGCACTCAAGAACACTAAAGAAAACTTGAAACAAAGACTCTTATTTTTATCACTCTAAGAAAAGGAAGACCGAAGATGATTTTCGGATACCTCCTTCATTATTCTTGAGCCTTTATATAGTGGTTTGAGAGCCTCTCCCCTTCTTTCCTTCAACTATCAATTTTCCATTGGATTATTGATGCCTTATCTTCAAAATAAATTCATAAGCATTCAACTATCAATTCGTCGACAAAATGAAGTTTACAAAAATATTATTCTCATTCAAGTACAACCAACAATAATTTCATAAAGTTCTGAATACCACCAACAAATCATTTACAATAATTTTCGAATACCATCAATAATCATTGAAAAAAGGTTTGTCTACTATTTACCAACATCCATCCAAAAAATAGACATGCTAGCGATTCTTCCACCAACATTTGTGCACCTTCTCTCTCAACACTATATTACAAAGAAAAAACATAAGTAACAAATAAATCACACATGTATAGTCCAAGTAGAGACGAAAAACGTGGAAAATGTGGTTCATTATGTTATTTAACTTCATTTAACAAATGAGACGAAAAATCATCTCCGAGTAGAGAAAAATCATCTCTGCGAAAAATTAGATTTTGGAAGGGTTTTTGTGCTCAATGAACTTATGGATGACGTCAAGAGGAAAATTTAGAGAGATTCATGTTCAAGATTGCTGGAAATTCCTTGATTTGATAGTAAGGCGTATGGAGTTCAATTTTAAATGATGCAAATGGATTATGGAATGTGTTTTCTCGGCGACAGCTTCAGCCCTTGTCAGTTTAAATTGGAACACGGATCATATTATCACATTGGTTTTGTTTTCATTGGAAGATAAGCTTGCTCTAACTATTCATTATCATATTGGTATCTAAACCTTAAAATGTGTTGTAGTATTGGTAATCGTCTCTTCTATCTTTCAGCGTACTCTGAACTCGTAATTCCTCAGTTTCAAGTACTTGTACTTCATTAATAAATTTTTTTATCAATAAAAAAATATCAATGCATAAATCAATTAAAGCGACATCCAATGCAAGTCTATCAAAAAGAAGGCATAGAGTAAATTTAGGTTGCCGAAAATGCCGCAGTTAAGAATCTATTAACAAACAAATACATTTGCGATCTACTAAACGACTTCAAAAGAAAATATACATGTACTTTAAGAATAAATCATTTCTAAAGTTGAATAGCTATTTAATAACTATTAAATTATGTGAAATGTGATACAATTTATAAATTAAAAATATTTGTATGAGACAAACTCATATATGAGATGAGTTTCCGTCACATATTATATGATCGGGTTAACTTATGATCCTATTCGAATCATGTTTTAATGTAAAGTAAGATGTAGATACTAAAGTAGAGCTTCGTATCATATAAGGTTATCTCACACAAAATATATTAAGACTAAATTACTTTTTTTAATAAAAAAATGAGTTTTATTGCAAGATTACCAGAGTTACTCAGAGAAATTAAGTTACAAGCAAACAAATTATTTGTTTGTAAATACCGACGAACCATTTTCATTGGTAATTACGTACCAATGGATTACCGATGACTTAATTTTTGCGTCCGTAATTTTATGACGAGAAAAATATAGACGAAAAACAGTTCATCGATAATACGTCGGTAACCACATTATAATGCACTTATAATGTGGGTATTTGAATAGAGCATTCTCGCTGCATATTTGTAGAGCACATGGGAGAATGACTTATTTCTACTACTACTATATGCGAGAATTAATAAGGAAAAGTTACAAATAATTTAATTCACGACTTTATTATATGTGATTCCTACTATATGGCCTCGTTTGGTTTCCTTTATTAGGGGTGTATTGATCTCTAATACATCTTTATCACTTGTTTGGTTTGTTGTATACATTATACTTCCAGCCCGTTATTAAGAATGGGCCCGTTCAAATAATACCTAATACATGGTATTATAGATTCCAAGTTTCATATGGTATTTGTAATACTTTTATTTCTCCAACATCTATTAAATTTTAAAATACCAATAACACCCTTCACTTTCATCAAGATGTGTTTATTATTATTTTTATTTATAAGGACAAATTAGTCTAAAATAAATTAATACTAGTTATAATACTTGCTACCAAACATAATATTGATAGCTAATCACTAATTATTTAACTCAAGTTTTTGAAACCAAACAAAATATTGATAAATAAACTGGTATTACAAATATAGGTATTATAGTTCAGGTATTATCCAATAAAGGAAACCAAACGAGCCCTATGTATATACGTAGCTGGATACGCTATCCAATAATACTAATGCAAATGATAATCAGTACTTATAGATATTGTTATTTATAAGAATGCGTTGTGAATAATTAAAAATTTATTCAAATTAATTAAGGGTTACTTTCATTGCACAATCAAACTAATTAACAATTTCAGTGTGGAGAGAAACAAGCCCAGTTCAGCCGGGAAAAATATTTTTCCTGGACCGTAACTTTGGGGTTGGCAAAATAAGTACCGTTACTTTTTGGGCTGACAAATTAAGGACAATAAGTTTAAAAAATCGCGAATTGAGGCCAAATCTTCACAAATCGGGCTAATTAACCCGATTTGGGTTGAAATACGACCAAATTTGACCTGAACTCGGGCTGAAATTTGGGTCCAATTTGGATTGATTCGGGCTGATTTGACCTCAATTTGCTATTTTTAAAAGTTATGGTCCTTAAATTGACAACTCAAGAGTTATAGTCCTCATTTTGCCACCTCAAAAAGTTATGGTCCTCATTTTGCCACCCCCATTAAGTTACAGTCATTAAAAAAATAATTTTCTCTTGATCAGCCTAATGAAAACGGGGAACAACGAAACACATAATAAGGGACCAAGTTGATGCAAATATTAAGACGGACAAGTTGGTAGAAGAAAACAAAACAAAAGCTTGGATTTTGTTTTGTAATGGAGATAAGCTTGCTCGTAACTATTCATTGTAAAATTTGGTATGTATGTCCTAAAATATGTTGTGGAAAGGGGTGATCATCCCTTGTATCTTCCGTAGAATTCTAACGAACTTTGAACTTGCAATTCCTCAGTTTCAAGTACTTACGAGACTCGTTTCTAGTAAGTCTGTAGATTGTGGTCTTTTGTAGTTTTGATGTATCTCATTTCGTTGTAATTAAATTTGTATTATTATTTCTTTGCCGCGGCAATATTTTTACATGCATGAAATTGTAGAAACATTTTATCGTAAATTTTACGTATGCATACATGTCCATACGTACATGAGCACATATGAGTAGAAAATATTATACATATTTATTTAGGAAATATTACCAGAGAGCACATTGTTGGTGTTTTGCAAGACTTGTGTATTGGAGATATATTAGTTGATGCGTTTCAAAATACATGATACGTAAACCAATCGAGGTGCAAACTAACAGATGTTTATGAACGAAAGAATCTAGAGAAAACTAACACAAATTTTATACTCTTCATATATGCAATAATAGTGAATTACTCATATGCTTAAATCATCACCGAGATAAATAATACAAAATACAAAATAGAGATAAATAATTTCAATAGCTTCTAAATAGTGAACACTATCGAAAGGATTAGGACTTAAATATTTTATGATAACAATTTTATAAACCACGAATTGAATAAATTCTCACTGCATATTTATACAATACATTGGAGAATGACTTATTTTTATTACTGCAATATGCATATGCCAAAATTATTCAAATTAATTAAGGATTACTTTAATTGCACAATCAAACTTGTTTTTTCAGTGTGGAGAGAAAAATACCTTGTTAAGACTAATGAAAACGGGAGAACAACGAAACACATAATAAGGGACCAAGGTCATAACAATTGGAACAATTGAAGGTTATTAATATTTAATTTATTTGTAATTTTTCTTTTAATAATTCTCATATATATAGTAAAAAAAAAAAAAAAAAAAAAAGACCAAAATTAAGGTCATCTAATTTAATTTTTTTGTAAATTTCATTTTGTAAGCGAAAGATTGGTGCTCTACTCCCCTGCTGCTGCTGTTTTTATGCCTTGGTGTTATTTAGTAGCCTTGTTTTCTGCAGCTTTTGTAAACTCTTGTTTCTTTTATGGGTACTTCTTGTACTTCACAAATATAAACCAAGAATGCATTATTTTTTTTTAATCGTTGAATGTTAGTTGTTAGTAGTTAGTTCAAGCACCCCACAAACACTCCTAGATTTCTCCAAGCCACCTTATTTCCAAAGGAATCGAACACAGGTCTCCCAATAAAGTGAGTAACCTAGTGGGCAGGTACCAAGAATGCATTATTAACATACTTAAATCATAACCAACCAAAAGAAAAATAATTTCATTTAATTATCGACAGTGAACATCAATACTCATGTTACAGTTAATGTAAAAAAGCAGTAAGAAAATATAAACATCATCTCCACCAATCAAATGTAACATCATGAAATCCTTTATTCTGTTGCACTCATTCGTCTTTAGACTATAGATCTGAACCACTATCAAAATCATCAAAACATAAGCATTAAGTTTTTTACTGCTACATTCAATCCTCACCATACATACAGATACCAACTATTTAAACGCACACTATTTTAATGGCTTCCAAATTTGTTGAACAAATGACACTGAATTTGAGGATCTAAATCAATGTCCATCGGATTAGACGTAATAGATTCTAGATCTATCTAATATTGGAATCCTTTTCTTCAAGCATCGATAATTGTGAATGTATAAGTTCAATCTGGAAAAATCCCTTCAAAATTAAATCAATCCAAAATATACACAACCTAAAAACAACATTGAATCAACCTATTTCCGTACCTGAAACGATGAATCTAGTGATGAAATGATTCCTTTTTCCATCTTCCGCCATACCTACTGATGCGGCATTTTATAGCAAGCCCAGGAAAGGAGTGGCCCAAGAGTAACCCCGACCTCCTATCTTGGGCCGAGACCATGTAAATAAAGTAATCTTGCTGGGCCTTCATCAAAGTGAGGCCCAAAACTAGAGAAAAATGGGTCCTTGTCATTTGGGCCTCAAAATATATTATAGGGGCCTTAGGAGATGGCCCAAAACTAATGAAACAGAGGATTACACGCCTTGGAATAGAGAATATTCTCCATATGCCAACTAAAGGTGAGAAAATTAAGGAACAAGTTATCTCTCATCTCTTCACGGTAGGGTCATCGTGGCAATGAAAGAAGAAGATAACCGCCAATAGAAATACCTTGAGGAACAATGTGACATCATGCAAAGATCACCATGAGAAGAGGCGTAGCATCACATAGGAGGAAGAAATAACCGTAAGAATCATTTATAAATAATACATCTTATTCAAGAAAAGGGACACAATCTCTACACACTCAAACTTACTTATTATCTATAATACAGCTTTTCTTGGGTTTTTTCGGTATCTAACTTGAGCGTCGGAGTGCCTACACCGGAGAACCCTCCGGCGTGTTTTGCGAGTTCTTTCGTTCAAGAGGGAGGCGAATTAAACCGTGTTGTTCGAATTACCGCGTCAATTTCCGTGCGGGAAAATTGAGGTACATTTTTTACGTATCATTTGGCATCGTCTCGTGTGAAAAGGAGAGTTGAGACGTGAGTTTCGCTTCTTTTTCTAATTTCTAACGTGATCACCATGGGAGGTGAACGAACACTAATGAGATCAATTGCTCTAGTACCAAGGAAGAGAAGGTCTCGCTTCCCCGACTTCACGGCCAAGGGAGCTAGCTCCTGGCCCTACATCATCATCGGTTCCACCAAGTGATGAGACATCTGTCCCCATCATTCCGGTGGGGATGAAAACCCGGCTCCTAAAGAGCCCAATGTTGAAGTGGGTAATGTAGCCCTGAGGAGGAGGTCGACTTACCACCACCTCCTCCTCGGATTCCCGATAGGGTCCCTCAGTGAAGTAGCTAGAAATGCAAGACGAGAGAATGTACCGCAGCAGCCCCACCTACCGGTGTTACTATATAGCACCAACCCCCACTGCCACTATTGCCCTAACAAGGGAACAACTGGGACGAGATAGTAGCCAGAGTGTGGAGAGAGTTATGGCGGAGGAAATATCCCACCTACAAGGGAAGTTGAGAGAGCCGAGGCGTACGCACCTAATTCCAGCCGAGGCGGGAGTAAGCGGGAGGAGCACCATGATGAGAGAAGATGGGAATACGAGTCCAGGAACCAGGAAGATGTCCCAGAACCGGATGGACGTGAAAGGAGATTAGAGGCGTCGAGGGAAAGACCCGCAGATGAAGAGAGACCAGGCGGGAGAGAGGAAACTACCCGCCAACAACGAGAAGGGAGCAAAGTTGAGGATGCGGAGGGAGGAACGGAAGATACCCATTCCGAAGACATGAATAAGCAGATGAAGTCTCTTAGGAGACAGATGGACTCGATGAAGCAATGATGAACAATAGGGCTAGTACATTTCGACCGGTAGCATTTATCAATTTTCTGAAAAATATTTTACGAGGATGAGTTACCTACTAACTTTAAGCCATTAAATTATGAGTATGATGACACCACCGACTCATATGATCATTTAGTTAGATTTGAGAATTCTGTCCTCCTCCATCGATACGGGAGGGTGTGAAGTGCGGGGTTTTCTTAACCGCCTTGTCGAAAGCCGCCCAGCGGTGGTTCAACCAGTTTGAGCCCAATTCAATCAGATCCTTTGAGGAGTTTAGCGAGCTTTTTCTATACCGGTTGCCGGTGCCGAGCGACAACTAAGAGCTACTCGACCCTCTTCAATATGAAGTAGAGAGAAGGTGAGAGTCTCCGAGCTTTCATGAAAATGTTCAACTAGGCAGACTGGAGGTGCCTACCGCCACGCCCGAAGTCAAAATCAATGCATTTTCACTAGCAATCTCCGAGACGGGAATCTTTTTCTCCACTGGCTAAAAAGCCAGTAAGGACTTTTGACGAACTATTGCACCGAGCGGAGAAATATGTAACGTTGGAGGAGGTAAAAAAGGCTAAGAGGGCGGAGGTGAAACCGTCCGAGTCGAGAAAAGAAAAAGGAGCCAGCCGGGAAGGATGCAACACCGGAAGCGTAAAGACCAGCGAGGCGTGACCAAGACCGAGGTTTGAGAAATATACCCCTCTCAAATTAGAGCCGGCAGAGTTGTTGGAAGTAGCGAGATCATCCCGACATGAAATTTCCATGGTCGCGAAGTAGAGGTCCTACGAAGCTAAAATCAGATAAGTTTTGTAGATTTCATAATGAATATGACCACGATACTAACAACTATTTCCACTTGAGGGACGAAATTGAACGAATGATTCAGGTGGGTCATTTGAAAGAATTTAGCTACCGTGGATCGACCTAGTGGCTCAAGAGGGTAATAGAAAAGATTCGGAGACGAATGCGGAGGATAAAGGGAAGGCACCTTAGAACAGTAAGAAGACCGACCCCCTCGAAAAGGGGGCTGATCCAGATGATAGTAGGAGGACCGGCCAAGGGAGACTTATTCCGAGCTCGAAAGCCGGTGAGAAAGGACCTTGAAGGGGAGATAGAAGAAACGCAGAGAAGGCTAACCGAGAAGGAGGTAGGCCAGGTGGGGATCACTCCCGCATCGACTTTAATCCGAAGATGGGGGTGACGGAAAACTCTCGTAGTGATGCACTAGTTATTACTACCGATGTAGTCGGGTATACAATGGCCCAAATATTTGTGGACACGGGATGTTCAGCAGATATTATCTTGTTAGATTATTTCAGGAAGATGAACTTGAATGCCCGGTTGAAGCCGATAGATACTGACCTTATACGGATTTACAGGAGGGGCTATTCATCCCTAGGCTGTAACCCTCCGTGGGGCTTGGTGAAGCACCCGGGAGGCGGGTAATGATGGTTGATTTCTTAGTTGTAGATGCACCTTCATCTTACACTATGATTGTTGGGAGACTTATATTAAATATGTTCAGGTTATTTCTACTTTTCATATGAAAATAAAATTCCCGAGTAGATGATGAGGTGGGCGAGATGGTGGTGGACCACTTGCGATCAAGAAAGTGCTATGTCGAGGCCGCGAATGGCGGACAAGGAGTTCCATCGTGGCCTAGCTAGGACTAAGGAGGGAGATCCGAGGCTAAAAAATGCAAGATATCGCCAGGCGAAGGTACAAAGATAGAGGCAGACGGGGAGCTCATGATGGTGGAGTTGTTTCCCAAAAAGATAGGTTTTTCAACCAGAATCGGGGCCCGGTTGGGACCCCGCCCGACGTAAGACTTGATAGCTACACCGACGAGGAACGTGGACGTGTTCGCCTTTTCCCCAAGGACATAATAGGGATCCCGACGAAGTAGCAATACACCACCTCAATGTGGATCCAAAAGCTGTGCCACCAAGCAAAAGCTTAGAGTGTTCGGACCGAGAAAATGACGCGATAACTAAGGAGGAGGTCCAAAAGTCACTGGAGGCGAGGACATATTAAGCGGATACAATTTCTGCCCGGCTAGCGAATGCCGTCCTTGTAGCGAAGCCAAAAGGAAATGAAGGATGTGTGTGGACTTCTGGGACTTAAAAGCTTGTCAGAAGGATTACTACCCGTTACCTCGGATTGACCGGTTGGTGGATTCCACGTCCGGGTTTGAGTTGTTAAGCATGATGGATGCATACCAATGCTACCATCAAATACAAATTCTCCCTGCAGATATTCCCAAAGTAAGCTTTATTGTTGCTTGTGGAACATTTTGCTATATTAGAATGCCTTTTGGACTAAAGAATGCAAGAGCCACCTATCAACGCATGGTTGATAAAATATTTCAAACCAGCTAGGAAGTAATATGGAGGTGTACGTAGATGACATGCTAGCAAAGAGCATAAAAGCGAGAAGGGCACGTGGCTGACCTGGAAGAAGCCTTTCAGTGATCCGCCCGAATGCAATGAAGTTGAACCCAGCTAAGTGCTCCTTTGGGGTCAAGGCGGGAAAGTTCTTGGGGTATACGGTTACGCGAATAAGAATTGAGGTGAATCCAGCCAAGGTGAAGGTGTTATGGACATGCAGCCCCCTACAAATATTAAAGAACCGCAAAGATTGAATGGGAGGATCGTGGCTTTAAGCCGGTTTATAGCCAGGTCGGCGTAAAAAAGTTATCATTTTTTAGAATTTTGAGGAAGGAAACCCACTTCGAGTGGGAGTCAATGCCAACAAGCCTTTGAAGCACTCAAGCAACACTTAGCTCAACTACCTACTAAGCCGATACCAGGAGAGACTCTCAACCTATACCTCTCTGTAGGGAGGTCTCACTCAATTCCGTGCTTTGGTCGGGGAGGAGGGATCGATACAGAAACCCGTCTATTACGTTAGTAAGCTCATCCAAGGAGCTGAAGAAAGATATTCTAAAATTGAAAAGACGGCTCTTACCATAATGGTTATAGCCAAGAGGTTATTAACCTATTTCCTCTCACATAAAATTATTGTTCGGACTAATTATCTCTTTAAGAAGGTAATTAGTAGAGCCGACCTCTCGGGTAGGATGGTCAAGTGGGCGATTGAGTGGGGAGTATGATGTGGACTTCGAACCCGGGAAGACCATCAAGGCACAAGCATTATCGGATTTCATCTAGGAAGGAACTCGCTTGACTTAAGAAAGGCGGGAAGAAGAGTGGAAGTATACGTAGATGGTTCGGTGACAATCCAAGGATGTGGAGCCGGGATAGTGATCATTGATCCAGATGGGTAGGAGATCCAATTTGCGGTAAGATTTGAATTTCTCATCTCTAATAATGGTGCGAGAATACGAAGCTTTAACCGTAGAGGCGGAGATGGTAGGCGAGCTGGGAGCACAACAAGTAATCCTGTTCTCGGACTCCTGGTGACATAGAATATCAATGGCGGATATATAGCCAAGGATGAAAAGATGATTGCCTACCTTCAGCGGGTAGCATAATTTTAAGCCCGATTCACTTCTTTCGAAGTGAGGTAGATACCACGAGAAGAAAATTCAAAGGCGAGACGGTTTGTCTAAACTGGCAAGTTCCACCACGCTGGAGGCAAGAGGGAAGATTACCATGGTAACAACAGATCGGGATTCCATAACACCGTCGGTAGGAGCAATAGGATCTGCAGATGATTGGAGAACCGAGATCGTTAGAGTGTTGCGAGATCCCGACTCATGCTCATACGGGAGAAAGGCATAAAGGTGTAGGACCCAATTCACAATGATTGGGAGCAGCCGTACAAGCGAGCATTCACACAACCTTACTTGAGGTGCCTATCTAACATGGAAGGCAGGTATGTTCTCTAAGAGATTCATGAAAGATGTTGCGCCGACCATGCGGGTTTTCAGTGGCAATTGTTCGAAAAGCTCTAAAGGCCGGCTATTTTTGGCCTACGATGAGCAGGATGCCAAAGAATGGGTAAAAGTGTGAGAAGTGCCGGAAGCACGGACCATTGATCCACCTCCTGCAGAGGAGATGGGAGCCATGTACTCGCCTTGCCCATTCGCAAAGTGGGAAATTGATCTAGTGGGACCTTTCCCGATAGCAACAGTCAAAGGAAGTTCCTGGTAGTCACGGTGGACTACTTGAGAAAGTAGGTCGAAGCTACACCATTAGCCAAAATTGATGAAGGTAACATTATCAGTTTTTATGGAAAAACATATGTTGTAGGTTTGGGATACCTCGGATTTTGGTATCAAATAATGGGACTCAATTCATGGGAGCATCAATTTGTGCTTGGTGCAACAATATGAAGATTACCCAGAGATTTGCTTCCGTAGCCATCCCTGCAAATGGCCAAGTAGAAGTGACAAATATAACAATTGTGAATGGGATACGCGCTGGCTGGACCGGGCTGGAGGAAAGTGGGTGGAGGAGCTGGAGTTCGTCTTATGGGCCTACCAGACAACACCCGGGGAGGCTACGGAGGAGTCCCCATTTTATCCGGTATACGGGGTAGCAATTGTCATCCCAACCGAGATAGGGATGGAGACTCACCGGTGACTCATTTCGGGAGGGCCGGAATGAGGAATTGATGCAAGAGAACTTAGATATGCTTTGGAAGAGGAGCGAGAAATCGCACATTTAAAAGCTAAAAATACAAGAGCCGGGTGAAGGAAGCCTACGACAAGAATGTGATTAGCGGGAGGTTCGAGCTCGATGATCTAGTACTCCGCCAGCGGGTGCCTTGAAGAATGTGAACAAAAACTAGATCCGAAATGGGAAGGACCTTACAAGATAGCTAAGGTTCTAGGAGGAGGAGCATATGAGCTCCAGGACATGGAAGGCAATCAACTTGCGCGGCCATGCAATGTGTGTCGTTTGAAGAAATTCTACGTTTGAGGAAGCACCCCACCTCTTTTATTTTTAATTGATTATAGTCAATAAGGGCACCTCGTTGTTTATCATTTAATGAAAACAATTTTTTCATTATTCACGATGATTCTTCGTTATTTACAAGTTTTTCAATCACATGATTAAAGGGCTTTTCGAAAAATTGCCTTACTTTTTAAAGAATGCGAGTATTTTATAATAAATTGATCGAATTTAGCTTGAAGTTAAGAGATAACTTCAGAAAAATTAAGCTAGACTCAATAAGCCTAGCTGGACACCTAGAAAGGTTACGAGATAAAATGAAATTATGAAATAACTTCATAAAAATCAAGCTGGACACGATAAATCCCGGCTAGATACCAAGAAAGGGTCTGAGATAAAACGAAGTTAAGAGATAACTTCAGAAAAAAAAGCTGAGCTAGACTCGATAAGCCTAGCTGGACACCCGTAAAGTGGTCTCGAGATAAAATGAAGTCAAGAGATAACTTGAGAAAAAAGCGAGCTAGACTTAATAAGCCAAGTGGATACCCAGACGAAATCCTCGATAAAAGCGAAGTTAAGAGATAACTTCGAGAAAAAAAAAAGCGAGCTAGACTCGATAAGCCTAGCTAGATGCCCGAGAAAAGTGTCGAGATAAAAGCGAAGTTAAGAGATAACTTAAAAAAACCGAGCTAGACTCGATAAGCCTAGTGGACACCCGAGAAAAGTGCGAGATAAAACGAAGTTAAGAGATAACTTCAGAAAAAAACCGAGCTAGACTTGATAAGCACTGGCCGATACCCAGACGGGAGCTTGATAAAAACAAAGTTAAGAGATAACTTCAAAAAAAAAAAAGCTGAGCTAGACTCGATAAGCCTAGTTGGACACCCGTAAAGTGGTTCGAGATAAAACGAAGTTAAAGAAATAACTTCATAAAAATCAAGTGAGCACGATAAATTCCAGCTAGATGCCCGAGAAAAGTGCGAGATAAAACGAAGTTAAGAGATAACTTGAGAAAAAACCGAGCTAGACTTGATAAGCCTAGTGGATACCAGATGGGATCTTGATAAAAATGAAGTTATGAGATAACTTCCGAAAACTAAGCTAGACTCAATAAGCCTAGCCGGACACCCACAGAGGATCTAAGGAAATCGGTTAAAAAGAAAGCTCTAGAGAACCTAAGTTAGACCCTAGACCCTAATCTAATAAGCATGACCCTAAAACATCCGGGGATAGATATAGAGTAAGAGGAGTTGAGTGTACTCAAAGAGGGTTCTAGTAAACAAAGGTAGACCCTATTAATGAAGAGGAGGAATTATAAAGATCCTTGGGGAAATCAAGGAAGTATTTTAATATGCTACGAATATGGATACAACTCAGAAACAAAGATAGAAACTAGTCTTGAGCAAGCATGTAAATATCCTAGAGCCAGGTGGGTAAACCCTTCTCAACTCTAGCGATCGGGATGTCACTCGCTAGAGTTGGGGAAGTGGTTGATGCGGCATTTTATAGCAGGCCCGGGAAGGGCATGGCGCAATAGTAATCCCGACCTCCTTTCTTGGGCCGAGACCATATAAATAAAGTAATCTTGCTTGGCCTTTATCAAAGTGAAGCCCAAAACTAGAGAAAAATGGGTCCTTGTCATTTAGGCCTCAAAATATATTATAGGGGCCTTGGGGAGATGGCCCAAAACTAATGAAGCGGAGGATTACACGCCCGGGAATAGAGAATATTCTCCATATGCCAACTAAAGGTGAGAAAATAAGGAACAAGTTATCTCTCATCTCTTCACGGCGTGGTCATCATGGCAATGAAAGAAGAAGATAACCGCCAATAGAAATACCTTGAGGAACAACGTGACATCATGCAGATCACCATGAGAAGAAACGTGGCATCACATAGGAGGAAGAAATAACCGTAAGAATCATTTATAAATAATACATCTTATTCAAGAAAAGGGACACTATCTCTATACACTCAAACTTACGTATTAACTATAATACGCTTTTCTTGGGTTTTCTCGTTATCCGACTTGAGCGTCGGAGTGCCTATGCCGGAGAATCCTCCCGTATTTGGCGTGTTCTTTCGTTAAAGAGGGAGGCGAATTAAATCGTGTTGTTCGAATTACCCACGCCAATTTTTCTGGTGTAAAAATCGAGGTACATTTTTTACGTATCACCTACATAACACAAACTATAAAATTCAATCTTTTAAACCAAACAATTACATCAACATTGGCCAATCAAACCAAATCATGAGAAAAGAGACCTACCTTCAAAGCGTTCATCATCTTTAAGATGCAAGTCCGATTAGCGTAAAACTTTAGCAAATGTAAGGAAGAAATTTGATCCTGGGAATTTTGGAGGAGAGGCGCCGTGTTCTCAGTAGAGCATTCTAGGGTTTCTTCGATCCTTTTATATTTCTTTGTTGGATTCCGGAAGGTTCGAGGCGTATTGATAATTTTAATTAAATTGAGGGTTGTAGATGAAAAAAATTGAAAAATAGTTGATATCCTCCGTGTTTTATAGGAATCCATTAGCAAATAGATATAATTTTCTTGCTCTTTTTTTCCCTTTTTTTTTTCCTTCATTTTTTCAAGTAATTCTTAATATATTAAGTTATTTTTATTTCTAAAACATAAATTGAAGATTAATTTGTTACCGCCATGAACATTATTATTCGATTTACTTAATTGCACTTCCATTTCATCATTCATTTGAGGCCTCTAGATTAAATAAAGGGGAGATGCACATATACATATTTGTGTAAATGGACTACCGCATTGTACCGCCATAATGCTACCGAGATCAAACTCAAATGAGCGAACAAGTTGAAGGAAAAATTCTATAAGATATATGTAAATTTTGTTCTCTACTTATGTGTATTTGTGAGCAAAAAAACATATAAATTCTTGTGATTATAAATTACTAGAACAAAATCCCACATATTACGCGAGTTGAAAGAAAAAAATAGATTAAATACTAAAAATATTTATTTAGTTTAAATAATAGTATATATATAAGATAAGATATAAGATATAACATATAACATAAGATGCATAAATCATACTAACACATTATGAAGGGATTTAACTTGTAGAATATTGTGTGTAATAAAAATGCAAATGATGATAGAGTGACAAAATAAAGCAACACTTGTATTTATAATGACAAATTTACTTTTAATTAAGTGTGCACGGAAGATTGTTAATCAATCCCAACAAAATTGTTAAGATTGCTTAATCATTCCCCTGCAAATTTGCTTTCTTTGTAAAATTTAAAGAGTATTCCATGAATCAAGCATCCTCGACTTAAATCAAGAATCAAGAATTCCGTATACTAACAAACAAAGAAAACAAAAATGTTAATAATAATATATAATAAAATTAACATGTATACAAAAATCATAAAATGCATAATTCCATATATAACCAAATGTATAGAATCACTCTATTTCAAAATAGAGGATTTTAGAGGATGAGGGTTGATTCACAAATAGTAGTATATAAGATTTCCACAACTCAAAAAAATTTCAAAACATCTTTTTGTAGAGACCGGATTATTGGGATTTAACAAATTTTCTAACTATTTTTTTATAAGTAAAATTCATTAAAAAGCAACAAGGTACAAGGAGTACCAATCTCCCTAAAGTAGTGCTCCCAGTACAATGCAAGTCTAATGTCTCAATTACACTTCCCGTGCACTTCTAGGATTTGCACTCCAACTTGTAAAATCAATACATACATTTTTTCTATCCTTAACACACATCCAATTCCAATATCTTATCTTAAACTCTTCTAGTAGCTTCCCAACCTCAGCTTGCTCGTTCCTAAAGATCACCCCATTTTGCGGTTTCCATAGCATCCAAACCATACACTCCCAAATGCAAACCGCAATCGTGTTACCTCTCCTCCCTTTAAGAATCCTACTAAAATAGAGCAGGTTCGTAGAGGGATTCAAGATAACACCGATTGAACACCCAACCATCTAAAGTACTCCATCCAAAATGCGTAGGAAAAGTTACATTCCAAGAGGACATGGCGTACCGTCTCTTGATGAGCTTTGCAAAATGCGCAAGTCTGACCGATGCCCTGCGGAAGTGCTCCTCTTCTATGTAGCTTTACCGATGTCGGAATTCTTTCCCATAGTACTCTCCAAGTGCACTTGGACTTTGGAAGGTATTAATTTGTTCCATATGACAGCAAACTCCTCTCTCATAGGTCCATTATCTTCAAGCTTATTTTTCCTCAAACTCTCGTAGGCTCCCTTTGTCAAATATATGCCATTTGCCTCCCTTGTCCACCTTCACGTATCCTTCGACCCACTTTAAAGAAACATTAGAGATTAAAGCCATCAATTCATTAAACACCAAGACATCCCTATCAAACAACCTCCTCCTCCACCTCCAAGTCCATCCCCACACCCCCTCAATCCAAGCTCCCATATCCCCCACCATACTCACCTTATCCAAGCTTAGAAAATACAAACGCCTAAATCTCTCTTTGAGACTCACCCCCTACCCAAACCTCCTCCCAAATTCTAGTATTTTTTCCATCCCCCACTACTCTCTCCACCCCTTTACGAAACCACTCATCATTCCCTACCCCACTTGCTTTAATAATTTCTCCCCACCAACCTCGTAGGCTTACCTCCCCTCCCTCTCGATCTCTCAACTCCCACCTCTCTCCACCGATCTCCCCAACTAGACTTAATTAATCGAACCCACAAACTTTCTTCCTCGGTAAGATATCTCCACACCCATTTACCTAAAAGCGCTTTATTAAAACACTCGAGATCTCTCACCCCAAGGCCCCCTTAATTTTTGACCGCATATGACATCCCATTTAATCCAGTGGAATTTTTCTCTCACTTACATTCCCCCAGAAAAAGTTCCTCTGAAGTGCTGAAATCTCATTGAGTATCGCCGTAGGAGCTCGATAAGTCGGCGAGAAAATAATCCGGAAGAGCTCGACAAGATTGCGTTCACTAGAGTAAGACGCCCCCAATAGAAATCTTCGACCCCCACTTGCCGAGGCGATTTTTCACTTTCTCGTATCACATACTTCCATTCGAGACCCTTCTATGCATACTTCCTACGTTGACTCCCAAATATTTGAAAGGCATAGACCCGATCCGGCAGCCCAACCGACTAGCAAAATCCTCCTCCCTCCCTCTCGTGTTAATACCATACAAGCTACTTTTGTTTTTATTCACCTTCAACCCCGCAACAAATTCCACTAATCCCAAGAACCTTCTAAAAAATGGATATTTTCAATCGTCGCCTTACCCAAAAATATGGTGTTATCTCGCAAACCGAAGGTGTGAAACCTTCACTGTCTTCTCCAACTTCTAAAGGCTCATATAAGCCCTTCTCCACCGCACTTGATAACAGAACACTTAAACCTTCAGCCCACAAGCAGTGAATGTAAAGGGGATAGAGGGTCCCCCCGCCTTAAACCTCTCTAGAGCCGAAAGTTTCTGATGGACTTCCATTAACTAAAAGCGAAGCCTGCGCAATGATACACACTCCATGACCCATTTTATCCATCTTTCATCAAAATTGAAACACACCATCATTGATCTCGTAAATCACCGATTAACCGTGTCATATGCCTTCTCAAAATCAATCTTGAACAGAAAGCCTTCTCCTCTATTCTTCTTCACGTCATCAATGGTCTCGTTCAATGCCACGACACTGTCCAAGATTTGTCTTCCACCCGCAAAGGCCGATCAAGTTGATCCGATATAAGCACCTCCTACAATCGCTTAATCTTCTAGATAGGACTTTGTTGGTCCCGATTAGTTGAGCCGATTAAAAGACACTTGAGTTAGCCTTCTAGGAAAAATCTAGAAGGGAGGTTGAATAGATTTTTAGAATTTTTACATACCTTTCAAACTTATTCAAAAACAAGTAGCACATCGGAAAACAATTTTAAACTCAACTTGAACAAGATCAAAAGCAATACGATATTGTAGTTTTAACTTTGATTCTCAAATTAATCTTTGATTAATAAACTGAAATTGAAATTCACGTAAAAGTAAAGTAAAGCAATAAAGAACACTGTGGTTTATAGTGGTTCGGATTATGAATAATCCTACATCCACTCTCCTTCTCCAACTTGAAGAAGGGACTCAGCTTACTACTTACTTACAATCGACTTACAACTTACGGTTTACAAAATACCTTCGAGATCTTCAAGACTCCTAAATTCAACTCTGGATTCTAGCTATTATAGTGAGTGATGAATTTTGAAGATACAAGTGAAGTTTTCTACAAACACTTAGAATTGATTTTAAAATTCTTTGGAAAACTTGTGAAACAATTGTGAAATCTGAATAGAGAGTAATATGTAAATCGTGTTCTTAAAAAGTTATATAGAAAAGTGAAAATCTAGACCTATTTATAAGTCTCGAAAAGACAGTTAGTTTGTTAGTCGGTTCTAACAAAACCAAAAACGCTCAACAAACTTAATCTTGAAAACCGCTTGCTCCTCACCGATTTTAACCTACTCATCTGCGACTTGATGAAGACTTGCCTTTCTTATTCTACTCACTTGTCTTGACCTCGTTTGAGCTCTTCATAATCGTCTCATGCAGATGACTAGTTTTGAGCTTGTCTCCAGATGACTTGCAACTTTCCGGCCTTGGTGACTTGCTTAGTCGATGACCTAGTCTCGATCGGCCTTAGCATTCGGACTCGGCCTCACTGCTCTTCATAGTCGTTTGATCATCCGAACCTTCTTTTAACTCATCAAAACATTCTTGATCTAACAATTTCCCTTTTGATGAAGTTAAAACTTACAAGAAAGAGACACACTCACAAAGTTAGTTTAAAGTTAATCAAGATTATCAAATAGGTATATTATAACACATACTCACATTGATTCAGATTTATTCAAATTAAAGCACTCAATCCACAAAGAGAAAAAAACTTCTTAAGTCTTTTAGACATTTCAAAATATTTAGACTTAAGAAAAAAATTTAAGACTACGGACTTTGAAAATTTTAAACTTAGAAAATTTTTAGAAAATTTTAAGCTCGAGATGATAATTTTCTCGGATGATTTAACACTTAGAAATTTTTTTAAGTTTTCTTAAAACTAAAAAAAAATTAAGAAATACAATAAGACAAGATAAACCAAAACAAGTAAGGTATATTCATATCGTATCTACAAAGATTACAAAAGAAGACTAATAGAAAAGAAGAGTAAGGAAAAGTAAAATCCTGTTTCTATTAGACTCCCCATTGGTCTTAAATGCAGGATCATTAACCAATTGAATACCCCCTTCTAAGCCGCTTGTGTCTTCTTCTTGAACACATCCAGACTCGGCCTCTGCCTTCTTCATAATTCCCTTGACCCGATCTAGGTCCAGTGGTACCATCGAGGTTTATTGGCGGGGATGGCATATTTGAAAGCCGGAGAGATCGTGTTGACGTTGAATTCCACATCAACTTCTTCCAAAGAGCCGAGCATAGAAGTCTGCATTTACCTTTTCAATCCATTCGTGCCAAGCTAAGTCCGGGTCTTCTTGAGTTGCTCCAGTGGCCTTTGAGAATATACCGAAGTATATCCACATTCCCTCCAGATTTTTCTCCTTGTACTCATTTTCATATTTCCCATAAGCCACTTAGGAGGAGTAGACGTCGTGTGAAATGGTCTGAATTTTCCATTGCCTTGCTCTTTGATCAGCCATTTTCGCTCAGAAGACTCAGTAAGACGTTAGCATCTTTCTTCTTCTTTTGCCTTTTCTTTTCTTTCTTGCCATAAAATTCCATCTCTCTCTTTATTCTCTTAATCTGCTCTTCCGAGAGGTTAGAATAATCAGCCTCCCTTTTTCCTTTTCCCTTAGCAGAGCTCTGGAATATATATCACCGATCTTGGCTCAATATCTGCCACTTCCTTGCCCTTGTCCTTGGCTCCTTCGATTCGTATTCTTTAAGTTTAGCCAATGAGACTTTCGATTCTCTCCTCTTCCTCTTTCTTTCTCTTCTCCTCATCCTTCTTCAGCGCCTCCTCCAATTGACTTACCCTCACTGAGAACGGCTAGCTCATCGGACTTGAGTTTCAAGTCTTCCTTAGCTGCCTCCCGTGATCAGCTGTGTTGGCCTTTGTGCCTACTTCTTTTCTGGTCTCCTCGACCACAGTGTGAGGGCTTGTCTCTTTTCTTGTTCATCTTTTTCCCCCTTTTTAACTTCAAAGCAGCCTAAGTTCGTCGCTTTTACATCAAGATCATTGCACTTGACTCTGAAGTCTGATTGGTCTACAACCATTTCATTTACCACCATCCTGGTTGTACCCTTTCACCTCTTCTTTCGGTGCCCTCACTCATCCTCCATTACTTTTACTTTGTCGGCCTGACACGAGTTAGTGACATATATGATTTTATCGTATAAGGTTACCTCTACTTCTCTTATCTTTGGCAAGCATCGTGTCGATTCTTGCTTCGACCATCTTCCTTGTCCTCCTCTTCATTTTCCTTCCGAATGTTGAATTTATCTTTTTCTCCACAAGGGTGAGGATTGAGGAGATGGAGGAGACAGGCTTAGGTCATCGTTGTCTTCCTCGGATGAGGAATCAAATGAAGAAGGAGTTGGTTCTTTTTGAGTAGGTGGGAGAGGGGTAGGTCTGTGTTTGGATAGTTGGGAGAGAGGAGTAAGATATAATGGGAATAGGTGAGGCTTGGGTGATGGGAGTGGGAATGGTTCGATTGATGGGGGAGGTGATGGTTGAGTTTGTATAGTGGGGGTGGGAATGGGAGATGAGGTTTGTATGAGTGGTGTTGGTGGTTGAGGTGAGGTGTGTTACATTTCGTGGGTGGGGGTTTGAGTTTGGACTATAGAGGGAGTAGGGTTGGAGAGGCTCGAGGTACCCAGCACTGGGATACCTCTTCATTACTGTTTGGACAGTTGGGACAAGCAGGCTGAATCCGAGGCTCAAGTGCCACTGGGGCACTTCTTCATTGCAGTGCGGGTGATAAGGAAGGAGAGGAAGATAGGCTTGTACTGCTTTCGAGGAATTGAGGGAAGAGCAGCCTTCCTTGGTTGGGGAGGAGGGAACCTCAAGCTGACCAACCTCGGCTGCTATTTTCACCTGGAACCTCCTCGGTAGCAAGGTTGCCGAGTCCATCTGCTGCTCGACCCTCCGTATTTGGTGGAGCCTTCGAGCTTTGAGGTGCTCTTCCTGACCTCCTTACCAAGGGGATTTCAGCCTCTTCTTCTTCTTCTTCTTCGTCGAGGCTTCTCCGATAGAGACAGCGATGAGCTTTCCCCCTTTTTCTTCTCGGTGGCTTACACCGCCTGCCTCCTCTTCCTCCTCTGGGTTCCTCTTGGGACTCCACGTTGTGTCCTGAGCTGGAACCACAACTGCTTCTTCAAGAGTTGCGACCTCACTGGTTCAAGAGTGGCTTCTGTCCGGAACCACAACTACTTCTTCATGTGTGGTGGTTCCGGCTTGTGTACCCAGTGCTAGTTGCTCGGTTGTGGCCTCCGTAGTTGCATCCATTCTTACTGCCTCCACCTCGCCTGCAGGCCGTGCAGCTCTCTCATTCGCCGCCTCAAGCCTCTCGATCCTCGGCCGTATCCGAATCATCGTGCGAGTCCGGGTTTCCTCCAAGTCTCTCATTCTTTGTGAGGATCCCCTTCGCTTGGAGTACTTCTTTATACCCACTCTCCATCGGCTTCTCTGTTCAGCCCTTCTAACAACACTGTTATTTTGTTAAATAAGTCGACTATTGAGTTAGATACCCAGCCTTTAGCAAATGACTTGAACGAAAGCCGTTTCTTCTCCTCTTTCACCTTGTAAATCAACAGGTCACCAGCTTTACTTGGACTCCATCCAGATTGCCCTCATAACACACAATCTGGGTTTGGTTAACCCATCATGTGAACTTTGTTCTCCCAATACCAATTTGGTAACTACGGTCATCAGCAATCTATATTTCCTTCTTAATGTATTTTTCTTCAAATCCCTCCGGGTTTCTCTCGTATGTAACCCTTGCCATCAAGTCAAAAGACTCCTCCCGGTCGTCCTCTTTGTACGTTAATGGATTGACTCCCTCCATTGACGTGTTGAAGATTCTCGCAACATTCTCTCCTGTAACTCAAGACTGCTCCATCTACGGTTGTATCAAATCCATCCCTGGTATCCCTTAGATTTGCCAGAATTCTCCACCAAGTAGATCGGCAGTGCTGTTTGAGGAGATTTCATTGAGAGTAATCCCCTTAACCTCGACGTTTCTAACAGTTGAAGAATTGTTGTCGATTCGGGTCTCGAGTGGTTTTTAAATCCACATACATTTCTGCTTTTAATCGGTTTTTGAACAATTCTTCATTCATTTTAAACCGAGAGGTGTTTGTGGAAATATATGTGGGTTTGTAGGTTTTGGTGGTTTTAGAAGAGGATGCCATGGTAAGTTTGTGTATGGAATTGGGATTTTTACGGGGAAGTTTCAAGTTTTCTCAAAGTAAAATTGATTATATGAGGAAGAAGATGTATTTATAGGAAGAAGAAATTGAAAGAAAAACCGCTTTTAGAAAAGCGGGTTTTATTTTGAGTCGTTCAATTTGAAAGATTTCTTGTCTTGAATCAACGGTTTAAAATTTGGATAAACGATTGGGATTCCGCGTGTAAAACACTTGACTTTGGAATGCGTAAAAAGTAACTTTTGTAGACTGTTGATTTGACCGTAATAGGGTTACTTTATGCAGAGAAGTTAATAACCTTGTCGTCGATCTAGGGTTTTCTTTCATAAAGGTTTTCTAGAAACAGATAAGGTTACAAAATCGTACGATAAATGACCTCGTCTGGGTTTTAACACGCCTAATTTTGTTCTTGTTTTGGCAAATTTTAAGACAAGTTAAGAAATAATTTTTATTTCAAATAAACAGACTCGCATTTAAAAACATTTTTAAGAACAGCTTCTCCAACTAGTTTCTCCTACCATTAAAAACACTTGGGATATTTGTTTTGAAAACACAATTTGTACTATCATATGGAGGTAATCAGATGAGAAGGTTTTTAACGAGATGAGTTGATGTTGTCTCGATCTCATAATCTGATTGGTAATCCGATCCTGCAAAGACATAGACTCGAAGAAACCATTAGTAACTAGGATAAGTCGAGATAAGGTGCAATGGTCATCGATTCTATAGAAGTCACCGACTATTGTGTCCTTGTCTGATTTACCAATGTCGATAAGTAACCATCAAGTCGATAAGATCAATATGACTAATCCTTGATTCTTGATTCCAAAAAGGAGAACAATGATATCGGCTACCGATTGTCCTTTGACTCATATCTAGTCCGATGATTCTTTCTAGACATAATAAACTAAATTGAGAGAGACAAAGAATGAAAAACATAGAATTATAGATTAACTAAAGAAGCATCTAATAGTCCTAATTCTACAGTAGTTCTTTAAACCTTGTCTCTGCCCGGTGGCTTTGTCAAGATGTCTCGCTCTTTGGAAATCGATCTGAATCTTCTCTAATCGATGTCACCTTTTTCTACACGGTGCATCATTGCCCTCAAATGAATCAATTGTGAAGTTTTTAAATGACCACCACTTGGAATCTCTCCACTTAAAGAATTGAAAGACACATTAAAGTAGTCGAGCCGCTGAAGGGTCTCCAAAGACTTGGGGATAGAACACGAGAGGTTGTTGTTGGACAAGTCCAGAGCAACCAAATTAATCATACTCCCATGGACTCGGGAATCGAACCTTCCAATCTATTATGAGCCAGAGAAAGATTGACCAAACATTTAAGTCCCAATCGTCTTTGGGATGGACCCAGACAAGTTGTTCATTGACAGTTGATAAAGTTTGCTTGCACTAAATTACCTATCTCCTGAGGTAGAAATCAAGTTAAGGAATTTGAGGACAAATCTAGCTTCAACAAATCTTTGATGCGCCACAAACTCAATGGTATGCCTGAAATCAACTTGTTTGAATGTAGATGAAGACCTCTTAAAGACGTGAGATTTCCGAAACATTCGGGAATGGCACCCGAGAGATGGTTTTGGCTTAAATCAATGGTATACCAACCGCTTATATCTCACCGACCTCTGGAATGTGACCTCCAAGATTGTTGTTACTTAGATCTAATCCTTGAAGCGTATGCCGATGTTTCAAAGAAGTTGGAATAATACCGAAAACCGATTGTTGCTTAAATCAAGTCTTGTCAAGTTGCTTAAATTGCCAATACCATCTGGAATGCTACCTTTAATGTTGCAATAGAAGGCTCCAAAATATTGTAACGAGGAAGAAAAATCGCTAATGGAATGTGGAATGATGCCATTAAGAGGATTACCACTGATTTCAAAATACTTTAAATATTTGCAATTTGTTAAAGAAGTAATGAAGGTCAATTTGGAAGAAAATACTTCAATTCTTAGATTATTGTCGCCTAAGTAAGGTTTGAAGCCGAGTTAAGTTGGCTAGGGTGTGAGGTACAAAGCCGGTGAATATGTTGGTACCAAAATCAAGAGTTGTGAGATGAGTCCAGTTAGAGATTGAGTCGGGTATTGCTCCACTAAAAGAGTTATATGCAATTGTAATCCATTCGAGAGTGTTTGAGCCGGTGCACAAATGGGCTGGAAGATGCCTTTGACAAATCATTGAAACCAAGTTCAATAGTTGATAAAGGTCATGATTTAAAGTCTTTTACACTATTTGATGGAATTTTTCTCGCTAAGTTAATTGTAAGAAAGCTAAATTCCTTGATCGAAGTAATGGAAGATTAGCGCACATGCGCCAATGGGAAGAATGCCATGTGAAATCTATAAATTGTGAAAGAATTCGCTTCATCTAAAAGTGCGAATTTGTAGAGAGGTTAAGAATCAATTCATATCAATTCCCTAATACTCCCTCTTACTCGTGTCGGTGTCAACTCCATCATGGGGAGGACTGAGAAGACCCAATGAGTGTACTTGAGGGCTTATTTTAACTCTTTGAATCCAAGGTTTTGCCTCGATACGATGTCATGATGAAATAATAATTCATTGAATGAGATTTACAATTATGACTACATAAAATATACAACTAAAAATATATGAGTACCTAAATCATCTATTCTTGGATGCAATCACAAAATACATGGAACTTAATTAAGTCAATCACTATAATTAGAGAAAAAAGTTTTTAGTCCCATGACTTGTTGGGTCTCGATTTTGGTCCCAAAAATATTGATTGCCCAATTTTGGTCCCATAACAATTGAATTTGTAAAATTTTGGTTCCATTTTTACCGAAAAATCTAAAACAACGTCGTTTTAGGTCACATAACATGGGAATTTGTTCAATTTTGATCCCATAACTTTTGAATTTGCACAATTTTGGTCCCAATTTTCGTCGGCACGTGCATGTCACATGAGAAAAATGACATCGTTTTAGATTTTTTGGCAAAATAGGAGCAGAATTAGATAAATTCAAAAGTTATGGGTCCAAAATTGACAGACAACTTTTTGGGATCTAAACAAGAGACCCAATAAGTTATGGGACCAAATTTATTTTTTTCTCTTATAATTAAGCAAGAGATTAATTGAATATTATCTCTTCACTACAAGAATTTCATAAATTAATGATGATTTTTTTTGTTAGTAAACAAGGAATTTATATTTACTAACGGATTAGTAATGTAATACCAACAAAAAAATTAGCCTCGTCACTAAATATAACAACAGAAAAAAATTTCGTTGGTAAAAAATACTAACGAATTGCCAACGGATTAGTGACAAATAATTCAAAATTGAGTATTCCGTAGCTAATCGATCGATAATACGTCACCAAACATAATCTGTTAGTAAATTAATATGTGAATCTGTTGGTAATCCATTATTAAAATGTTGGTAAATATTGTCAGCAATCCGTCACTAACAAATCTGTTGAAAATCTGTCACTAAAATGTGTTAGTAATCATTACCAATTCGTCACTAAATATATCCTTTGAAAATCTATCACTAAAATGTGTTAGTAACTGCTACCAATCCATCACTAATAAATCCGTCAAAATCTGTCACTAAAATGTATTAGTAATCTGTCACTATCCATAAGCAAATATTTTCGTCACTATTCTGTCACTAATTAATAAATCGTCACAAATCTGTTAGTAAAATTTGTTAATACCAATAATTTTTATCACATTAATATAATTTTCCTACTATATAATTCAGTAACATTATGGACTTGCCAAACATAATTCAATAATTATGTATTTTAGTATTATTATATTTTATTTTATCGACACAAATCACATTTACAGTAATAATATCATACTATACACAAACATAACATACATTAAAGCTAATCGAAAATGTTGCCAGACTAACAAATAGCCAGACTTATTCAAAGATTCTATGTCTTGTAAACTTTGTTCTTCATCTTTTTACTTGATGTATTTTAAAAGCCAGTTCAGCTCAGCATATCCGATTGAGCTTCTTGAGCACTCTTAACTGCAAATTTGTTGTCGTTGTTGTATCGTAACGTCCATCCATGGTCGACACCAGGATATATCTTCACAAAGATATCAACCTGCAGCAAAACAGTCCTATTTATGATCGAGATGAATTTTTAGAGCTATAAATAAGTTTCAGTTAATGGTTTCTTGCCTCAGATTTTGCTGATAAAATCTCTTCAAATTGTTTTAGGAGCTCAGCTGGGGCAATATGGTCCTTTTCTGCTCCAAATGTACAAGATGGTGAAATAAAGAAATATTCTCAAGAAACTGAAATCAATAGCTGATGGTGGCTATATAATTATCAGCAACCGTGCTTAGATTATTCCCTCATTAGATGAAAGTTTGAGCTTAAATCCTAAGCAGACATATAGGCATAACAAAGAGCATAGATTATTCCAAAAACAAATATTGATTCAACTTTTCTAACTATATAATATACAATTGGGGGACATTAGCAAAGAAATATTTTTGCAATACCTCCTCACGTGCAATAGGAATAGGAGTTGTTCTTATTCTATAATTTTTTGAAAGAAATACTAGATCATATTCGACATAGCAACAGGAATAAAAGAAAGTAAAAATATAAAATAAAAAGAAGGGGTGCATTTAAAAGTAGTTGTTAATGAGCACAAAAATTGTAATTATTTCAACGGAGCTGTAAATGAAAAGTTACAGAATGAAAATGTTACAACACAAAAAATGGAAAAGGTATACTGCACTTTAAGTCTCTGTGCTCAAGTTAAGGTATCTAAACAAAGCTAGGAACTAGAATTCCATGCAAATAGATGAACCATAAGTAACATTTTGCTAAGAAAAGAAATATGATAACCATGTCTTGCTAGCTTTGTACAGATAGATACATCTATATGCCATCACAGCAACATTGAAGACAGAGAGAAAAGTGACATGCATTGGGGAAAGCGAAAGATAAGCTATGTTGTGAAGTTTCTTTTATAAATATATATAAACAGAGACTTAAATATTAAAGAGACCAAAACTCATAACATGTATAATAACTCACAAAATAAGTGAAGTCCTAGGAAGTACCAGCAAAGAAGAACAAGATTATTAAGTACTAAACATATTTTCAGATTATTTAGTACTAAACATATTCTCATTAAATTCTAACTCCAAGTTAAAGATGCATTTATTAATAACGGAAGATGTAAAACTGAGGATTAATATGAATCAGAGACAATATATGCATTATATATAGCCTTCGATAGGGATTATATTCATTTAGAAACCTTCTATCAAACTATCAAGATCCAAGCTATAAATACTCTAGTTACTGCATAACTTATCAAAGAAAATCAATAATCGTCGTCATGTCTTCATTATGTCGAAGGAAAACTCTTGATAATTCAAACTTTAAGGACCAAAAGTAAAAAACAAGACGAGGGATAACATATTAAGGAGTAAGGACAGTGTTTGCATATTAATACTATAGAAACTACAATATAGACAAGAAGATTAAGCCTTAAAAAACCAAAGCATTTTTTTTTTTCATTTAGCATTCGACATAAGGCCACAAGTTCTACCGAAATAATACATTACATACATACAATCTGCTTGACAAAACCAAAAATATGATCAAATATATATACAATGAAGAATCAAAGAATCAAAGCTAAAAAAACAAAAGGAAACTGCTGTTAATCACCACCAATAACACGAATAACAAATCAATTAATTAAAGAAAACAACAAAAATATTAGCTAGCCAAATAACCTGTACACCTATTCAATCAATCACATAAATCACATAAATAAGACAACAGGAATGGACTAGGAGCTAGAGTAGATCGAGGACTAGGTGGTGATGAGAGGAGCGAGGAAGCGGCGTGGTTGCTCGGCGGCAGAGGAAAGGCAGTGACTCTGATGCGAACTTAGGGCACGGAGGAGCGGTGGTGACGAGTGGAGGTAATGGAGGTTGTGGCTCCGGCGGTGGTGGATTCGGTGGGGAACGCCGGTGGTGACAGTGAGCACCGTGTGTGTGACTATGTTGCTGAGGGTTTTCTGCGATGAAAGATTTTAGGGATTTGATGAATGTGAAACTAGGGTAACAAAACATAGATAACATAACATATATTTTAATATCTATTATCTCTAATTAAAATAATTATTAAATTTTAATATAAAAATAAATTAAAATAATTAGATAACGAAATATTTTTTTGAAATTTAGTGACGGATAATTTCCGTCACTAACTTTATATATAAAAATATTTTTTTATTAAATTAGTGACGGAGTTGATCTGTTGCAATTTTTAGTAACTGGAATTCCGTAAAAATATATGTTAGTAATCCGTCGGTAATCTATTAGCAAATCATTAAAATCGTTTCCGTTACAAATCTGTTAGCATTTAGTGACAGATTAAGTTCGTTAGTAAATTATACGAGTAAACCGTTATTAATCTGTCGATAAAATGTTGGATCTCAATTCCGTCGCAAATTTGTTAGTATTTAATTTTTTAATTACCAACGAATTTAAATCCGTTACTAAAATCTGTCACTAAAATAAGCTTTTTTTGTAGTGCTTGCTATCAAATTCTAAGGCTGATATTTAAAAGAAAGATTAAGCAAGCATGCCACTAAAAAAGTTGTACCCGAGATCAAGAGAAACGAGGAAGGACAGATTCAAAAATTATTTTCCCATGATATTAATAATAAAGCCATGCACAAAAAGTGATGCATATATACCTGTTAACTTGTTTTTACCAAGATCTAAAATCTGGAGAGAGTTCCCAATTGCTGCGGTATCTCCCCACTGAAAGAGTTTTCAGACAAGGACAACAATTGCAGTTGTCGACACTTGGATAGATTTGATGGGATTTGACCGCTCAGCTGATTATCGGTCAGGTAAACTCCTTGAAGAACTTGAAGATTGTGGCAAATGTCAGTTGGAAAGCTGCCACTCAATTCATTTAACCTCAAAGCTAACACTTGTAGAGTCGATATGTTATATATGGCTGATGGTATAATACCTGATAGATGGTTGTATTGCATGCTCAGAACTTGCAGATTCTGGAGCCTTCCCAGCTCTTCTGGAATTTCTCCATGGACAGAATTGTAAGAAAAATCAAGCAAGAGTAGATTTGTTAGGTTAGAAAGGGACTTTGCGATAAAACCAGTGAAGGTGTTATTTCTTAGGGACAAGTGCTCGAGTTTAGGTAAATGGCCAAACCCCGGTGGAATGTCTCCCTCAAAGCTGTTATCGAGAGAAATAAACTTCAATCGGTGCAGGAGAGATAGCTCCGGGGCAAAGTGCCTCTAAAGAAGTTTTGCCCGAGATCAAGAGAAACGAGGAAGGAAAGATTTCCTAGTTGTGGTGGAATAGTGCCGGAGAGACCCATGTTGGAAATATTCAACGCCGTCACTCTGCGGGGGCGCAAGCTGCAAGTGACACCTATCCAACTGCAAACATCGTTCGAATTAAAGAAGTGAGGAGAGCTTTTAAAGAAAGAAGAGCAGATTTATCAGTGGTGAGTTGGTAGATCTTTGGGCAAGACTAGGGACTAAGACTACTTATGCAAAAATAAAATAACAAGTTTTGGCCATGGTTGCTGTTGCTGATAATTGCAACAATATATATATATATATATATATATATATATATATATATATATAATTGGAATTCCAAAGGCGTGCTTAATTGTAAAAATGCACAAATACCCTTCACTATACTGATATTATGGAACTTGGATATTGGAATGATATTATGGGTAAGCGCTTATCTTTGTCTGCCATTAATTCACAGTAGACCTAGACTTAGACTAAGACTTGGATTTAATTTTATGAAATGATGTGGTGGACGAGGGATTTATAGTGGGGGCTTAATTCATTTAATACTCCCTCGTATCCATCTTCTTGTGTTTGCACATATTTTAAGAAAAATAATTTTATTGACTTATATGATAATAAAATGTAGGAGAGAGTATAAAATATAAGGCTCAATTTGAATGAAATCATTTGAAATCAAGGGATTTGAGGATAATACACAATACATTTACAAATCAAAATGGAGAAAACTAAATGAATGGATTTGGTTCACACAAATATTACTTATAAATGGGAGGATTTCAAATACCCAACAATATCTAGTCATTTGAAATCCTCTCACTTCTCCCACTTGTGCTTAATAATTGAGTGAATCAAATTCATTCATTTAGTTTTTCTCCATTTTAGTTTGTGTGAATGCATGATATACTATCCTCAAATCACTTGATTTCAAATCCGCTCCATCCAAATGGAGCCTAAGAGTATTTTGGGCTGTTTATTGAGATAAAGTAGGAGAGAGAATAAAGTAGGGTAAAATAAGAGTGACAATTTTGAAAATAAAATGGTATTATGAGGATGTTTATATTGAATGTTATTTCCTTTAAAAGAGTGCGAATATAGATTTAGGATGGATCGAAAAGGAAAGTGTGAAGATAAATACGGGATGGAGGGAATATAAAATAATAATTGATTTGTTTCTAGATTTTTTTATATATTATTTAGATTTCTATGATATTTTATTATTATATTTCTTTATAATTCGGAAATTTTATATTTAATTTTTCTTTTTAGGTTTTAATGTAAATCTATTCAGATTTTTAATATTTGATATTCAGATTTTTTAATATAAAGGTTTATTTAATATTTAAATACATAAATATTTTATTTTATTTTTTGGATCTTATAACTATTTAATAGATATTTTTATATAATTTTCCATGTAATATAACAATAAAATGCACCATCCAATCAAATTTTGCCATGTTATTAGTACAAAAACTAAACAAAATGAAAAAGGTGTGTCATGTCCCTGTAACTTGCTGGGATACTCACTATTTTTCATTTTGTTTAGTTGCATAAAAGAAAAGGAAAAACGAAAATAACAAGCCACTTAATCAGTTACATACTTGCTAAGCAAACTGCTATGGCTGGTAAAAGGAATAAAATCAAAATATTTTAAAATTTACATGACCAAAATTGAAAGGTGTAAACGATGTGGACCAAAGTTAAAATTATGTCAAGTTACAGGACTTAAATTAAAAATATAATCCCTAAATATAAATACTAATATCTAATCATAATATAAAAACAGAATGTTGATCTTCACCATCCATATCCAATGTGTGTAAGAGTGAGGCCAAATGAGGCTCTCCCCAAAAGCTTGCCCTCCCCCACAATGAGCTGCTAATTAAGCAATTTTGTTGCATGAAAAATCGTACGATTCTGCTAATTTTGGCCATGTATTATTTTACCTTTTTCAATTTTTGTTCTTTTGGTTTCAGGTTTGGTCCCTTTTGGTATACAATTTTAGTCCTACATTGTTTTTTTTTTTTTTTTTTTAATTTTGTTGTCAGTTTTGGTCCGATTATAGAATTAAAATTGGATAAAGCTTAAGTAGCAGGACGGTTCTTGATATTAATTTGGATCCGGAAGAAATAGGATAAAGCTTCGGAGAAAGGACTCCGACGCTCAAATCATAAATTGACTAGAGAGAAAAATTTGAACACTACCTAATATAAAATTGCTCAGATAACATAGTTGAGTAAAGCTCAAGTGTCTTTAAAAAACAAAAAAGAATAAAGCTCAAGTAATCAAGAAAGAAGAGCAGATTGATCGTTGGTGAGGTTGGTAGATGGTTTGGCTAGACATGGGCCGGATTCCAAAAGTTACTACTAAGACTGCATATGCAAAAATAAAATAACACCTGGCCATGGCTGCAAATGTTGTGTGCTAAAAGGATGAGTTGTTGATAATATATATAATAATATAATATAGATATAGATATTCGTGAATTATTTTTGATGATTTAATTTGTAGATATTTTCTACACAAAAGGACGGCAATAGGAAAAGTCTCGATTAGGTATATATCCTCCATCGACACGTGGCAAACTATAATTGGAGGGTGTGATTTTATTTAATTAAAATTTAGATTTTCGATTAGGTATTTATCTCGTAAAAAAAATACATCAAAAGTCGGGATTTTTTTCTTTATAAATAGTGACCAATATTGAGGTATTTTGAATCACAAACTTATTTTCTCTCTTATTTGTTCTAATCTTTTTCCTAATATTTCTCTCTTATTTGTTGTAGTTTTTTCCTCCTAATATTTGTCTCTTATCATGGATCCAAATTATCCAAACTCCCAAAATTATCCCAATTTTCAATCTTTTCAAACTCCAAAAATTATCCAAACTCTTAAAAATGACTTGATTGAGCATATATGGCAAAAATCCAGCACTAATAATTAAATATATAATTTATATCTTTTGTATTGTTATTATTTACGCATCTACTAGTATTTTGATTTATGCATTTTTTTCTCATGTATTTCAATTCCTGTAATTTTAATTCTTATGTATTTCAACTCATATAATTTTAATTTTGTTGTAATTTTTTTATATGTATTGTAATTTATTTCTTAATTTTATTGTAATTTTTTAATGTATTTTAATTTATTTTTTTATTATAATTACGAATTTTGAATATAATAAATATTGGTTATACATAATACGTAATTATTAAAAAACAAAAAAATAATTTATTTTATAGGTTGAGTTGGATTGTTGATAAAGTGGAAAAAGAGATGAAAGAGAAATAAAGAACAGGTTGTGTATGTGGAGGATAGAGAAATTAATTATTTATTGAGAGATTGGGTTGTGTAGGGTTGTTGATAAATGTAGTCTAAGGCACAAACCATTGTCATTGTCTATTTCATGAGGTATGGTATTTGTACAAAAATATAATCCCTCGATTCCTCCCTAAATTTTTCATTTCTTTTTTTGCCCACAAATTAAAGAATGCTTTATATAAAAAAATTAAAAAAAAAAATTAACAGCGTCTATAATAAAAAAATAGTTGAACGTTTAATTCACGTTTGAAACCCCCTTACAACAACGAGCGGTAGTTAACGACAAAAAAACAACTATAACGACCGAGAAACCCCCTTTGTCATAGTCCATTTTTAAGTCTACTTAGAATTAATGGGAGACAAAGATAGCTTACCCACATCATACGACTTGACTTGACTTTGACTCCAGCCATGTGACCTGGGGTCGTGAAGGGTACGAGTTTTCACCCACTCCATTGTCATCCCTAGTAATACCATAATATACCACCTTTGCATCATTCCAAATTCCATAATATCAAAGATACTCGGAGGGTCGGTATTGTGTACTTTGTTATATCTCAACTATTCACTACACATTTTATACTAGGGACAAACTTGGTTTTACCCTTTTTCATAAGAAAAAGATGTTTTCTACCCACTTTGACTTAAAAACCACTTTTTGACCCATTTTTGCTTAAAATGACTATAATGTCCTTTCTTTAATTTTCATTAAAATTCTTACCCGTTTACTACAATGCTTAAAAGCAGAAATAATCCATTACGACCATATCAGGCCCCAACATGCTTTCGTAAACTAATTGTCTTATAAACCAAATTCATATCTTTTAACCGATATATACTCGGGTTATGCCCACCGGATTTTATGAAATGCTCCTCACGGCTCATGAACCACGTGGCCTCGGCGGATGGTTCTGTCATGGACTCCTTCATCAATACTTGGGTGAAACCTTGCTTTCGTTCTCTATCTTGAGGAGTGAAATACTCTTTTGGTTTATGAACAACGGTTTTAAGAAACAAAGGGCGTAAAGCCATTTATTTATATAGAAATCATAATATATTACATAGATAAATCCCCTTCAGAAAGAGACTATCCTTTTTAGCTACTCATAGTAGCTTTGCACACTAAGTACATAAACTTAAGCACTCAAGAACACTCAAAGAAAACTTGAAACAAAGACTCTTATTTTTATCACTCTATGAAAAAGAAGACCGAAGATGATTTTCGGATGCCTCCTTCATTATTCTTGAGCCTTTATATAGTGGTTTGAGAGCCTCTCCCCTTCTCGTCCTTCAACTATCAATTTTCCATTGGATTCTTGATGCCTTATCTTCAAAATAAATTCATAAGCATTCAACTATCAATTCGTCGACAAAATGAAGTTTACAAAAATATTCTTCTCATTCAAGTACAACCAACAATAATTTCATAAAGTTCTGAATACCACCAACAAATCATTTACAATAATTTTCGAATACCATTAATAATCATTGACAAAAGGTTTGTCTACTATTTACCAACATCCATGCAAAAAATAGACATGCTACCAACATTTGTGCACCTTCTCTCTCAACACTATATTACAAAGAAAAAGCATAAGTAACAAATAAATCACACACGTATAGTCCAAGTAGAGACGAAAAATGTGGAAAATGTGGTTCAGTATGTTATTTAACTTCATTTAACAAATGAGACGAAAAATCATCTCCGAGTAGAGAAAATTCATCTCTGCGAAAAATTAGATTTTGGAAGGGTTTTTGTGCTCAATGAACTTATGGATGACGTCAAGAGGAAAAGTTAGAGAGATTCATGTTCAAGATTGCTGGAAATTCCTTGATTTGATAATAAGGCGTATGGAGTTCAATTTTAAATGATGCAAATGGATTATGGAATGTGTTTTCTCGGCGACAGCTTCAGCCCTTGTCAGTTTAAATTGGAACACGGATCATATTATCACATTGGTTTTGTTTTCATTGGAAGATAAGCTTGCTCTAACTATTCATTATCATATTGGTATCTAAACCTTAAAATGTGTTGTAGTATTGGTAATCGTCTCTTCTATCTTTCAGTGTACTCTGAACTCGTAATTCCTCAGTTTCAAGTACTTGTACTTCATTAATAAAATATCTTTATCAATAAAAAATATCAATGCATAAATCAATTAAAGCGACATCCAATGCAAGTCTATCAAAAAGAAGGCATAGAGTAAATTTAGGTTGCCGAAAATGCCGCAGATAAGAATCTATTAACAAACAAATACATTTGCGATCTACTAAACGACTTTAAAAGAAAATATACATGTACTTTAAGAATAAATCATTTCTATAGTTGAATAGCTATTTAATAACTATTAAATTATGTGAAATGTGATACAATTTATAAATTAAAAATATTTGTATGAGACAAACTCATATATGAGATGAGTTTCCGTCACATATTATATGATCGGTTAACTTATGAACCTATTCGAATTATGTTTTAATGTAAAGTAAGATGTAGATACTAAAGTAGAGCTTCGTATCATATAAGGTTATCTCACACAAAATATATTAAGACTAAATTACTTTTTTTAATAAAAAAATGAGTTTTATTGCAAGATTACCAGAGTTACTCAGAGAAATTAAGTTACAAGCAAACAAATTATTTGTTTGTAAATACTGACGAACCATTTTCATTGGTAATTACGTACCAATGGATTACCGATGACTTAATTTTTGCGTCCGTAATTTTATGGCGAGAAAAATATAGGCGAAAAACAGTTAAATCGATAATCGTCGGTAACCACATTATAATGCACTTATAATGTGGGTATTTGAATAGAGCATTCTCGCTGCATATTTGTAGAGCACATGGGAGAATGACTTATTTCTACTACTACTATATGGGAGAATTAATAAGGAAAAGTTACAAATAATTTAATTCACGACTTTATTATATGTGATTCATACTATATGTATATACGTCGCTGGATACGCTATATCCAATAATACTAATGCAAATGATAATCAGTACTTATAGATATTGTTATTTATAAGAATGCGTTGTGAATAATTAAAAATTTATTCAAATTAATTAAGGGTTACTTTCATTGCACAATCAAACTAATTAACATTTTCAGTGTGGAGAGAAACATGCCCAGTTCAGCCGGGAAAAATATTTTTCCTGGACCGTAACTTTTGGGGTTGGCAAAATAAGTACCGTAACTTTTTGGGCTGACAAATTAAGGACAATAAGTTTAACAAATGGCGAATTGAGGCCAAATCTTCACAAATCGGACTAATTAACCCGATTTGGGTTGAAATACGACCAAATTTGACCTGAACTCGGGCTGAAATTTGGGTCCAATTTGGATTGATTCGGGCTGATTTGACCTCAATTTGCTATTTTTAAAAGTTATGGTCCTTAAATTGACAACTCGAAGAGTTATAGTCCTCATTTTGCCACCTCAAAAGTTATAGTCCTCATTTTGCCACCCCCATTAAGTTACAGTCATTAAAAAAAATAATTTTCTCTTGATCAGCCTAATGAAAACGGGAACAACGAAACACATAATAAGGGACCAAGTTGATGCAAATATTAAGACGGACAAGTTGGTAGAAGAAAACAAAACAAAAGCTTGGATTTTGTTTTGTAATGGAGATAAGCTTGCTCGTAACTATTCATTGTAAAATTTGGTATGTATGTCCTAAAATATGTTGTGGAAAGGGGTGATCATCCCTTGTATCTTCCGTAGAATTCTAACGAACTTTGAACTTGCAATTCCTCAGTTTCAAGTACTTACGATACTCGTTCTAGTAAGTCTGTAGATTGTGGTCTTTTGTAGTTTTGATGTATCTCATTTCGTTGTAATTAAATTTGTATTATTATTTCTTAGCTGCCGCAATATTTTTACCTGCATGAAATTGTAGAAACATTTTATCGTAAATTTTACGTATGCATACATGTCCATAGAAAATATTATACATATTTATTTAGGAAATATTACCAGAGAGCACATTGTTGGTGTTTTGCAAGACTTGTGTATTGGAGATATATTAGTTGATGCGTTTCAAAATACATGATACCTAAACCAATCGAGGTGCAAACTAACAGATGTTTATGAACAGAAAGAATCTAGAGAAAACTAACACAAATTTTATACTCTTCATATATGCAATAATAGTGAATTACTCATATGCTTAAATCATCACCGAGATAAATAATACAAAATACAAAATAGAGATAAATAATTTCAATAGCTTCTAAATAGTGAACACTACCGAAAGGATTAAGACTTAACTATTTTATGATAACAATTTTATAAACCACGAATTGAATAAATTCTCACTGCATATTTATACAATACATTGGAGAATGACTTATTTTTATTACTGCAATATGCATATGCCAAAATTATTCAAATTAATTAAGGATTACTTTAATTGCACAATCAAACTTGTTTTTTCAGTGTGGAGAGAAAAATACCTTGTTCAGACTAATGAAAACGGGAGAACAACAGAAACACATAATAAGGGACCAAGGTCATAACAATTGGAACAATTGAAGGTTATTAATATTTAATTTATTTGTAATTTTTATTTTAATAATTCTCATATATATAGTAAAAAAAAAAAAAAAAAAAAAGACCAAAATTAAGGTCATCTAATTTAATTTTTTGTAAATTTCATTTTGCAAGCGAAAGATTGGTGTTCTACTCCCCTGCTGCTGCTGTTTTTATGCCTTGGTGTTATTTAGTAGCCTTGTTTTCTGCAGCTTTTGTAAACTCTTGTTTCTTTTATGGGTACTTCTTGTACTTTACAAATATACACCAAGAATGCATTATTTTTTTAATCGTTGAATGTTAGTTGTTAGTAGTTAGTTCAAGCACCCCACAAACACTCCTAGATTTCTCCAAGCCACCTTGTTTCCAAATGAATCGAACCTGGGTCTCCCACTAAAGTGAGTAACCTAGTGGGCAGGTATCAAGAATGCATTATTAACATACTTAAATCATAACCAACCAAAAGAAAAATAATTTCATTTAATTATCGACAGTGAACATCAATACTCATGTTACAATGTAAAAAGCAGTAAGAAAATATAAACATCATCTCCACCGATCAAATGTAACATCATGAAATCCTTTATTCTGTTGCACTCATTCGTCTTTAGATTATAGATCTGAAACACTATCAAAATCATCAAAACATAAGCATTAAGTTTTTACTGCTACATTCAATCCTCACCATACATACAGATACCAACTATTTAAACGCACACTATTTTAATGGCTTCCAAATTTGTTGATCAAATGACACTGAATTTGAGGATCTAAATCAATGTCCATCGGATTAGATGTAATAGATTCCAGATCTATCTAATATTCGAATCCTTTTCTTCAAGCATCCATAATTGTGAATGTATAAGTTCAATCCGGAAGAAATCCCTTCAAAATTAAATAAATCCAAAATATACACAACCTAAAAACAACATTGAATCAACCTATTTCCGTACACGAAGCGATGAATCTAGTGACGAAATGATTCCTTTTTCCATCTTCCGCCATACCTACTGATGCGGCATTTTATAGCAGGCCCGGGAAGGGAGTGACCCAAGAGTAACCCCGACCTCCTTTCTTGGGCCGAGACCATGTAAATAAAGTAATCTTGCTGGGCCTTCATCAAAGTGAGGCCCAAAACTAGAGAAAAATGGGTCCTTCTCATTTGGGCCTCAAAATATATTATAGGGTCCTTAGGGAGATGGCCCAAAACTAATGAAGCGGAGGATTACACGCCTTGGAATAGAGAATATTCTCCATATGCCAACTAAAGGTGAGAAAATTAAGGAACAAGTTATCTCTCATCTCTTCACGGTAGGGTGATCGTGGCAATGAAAGAAGAAGATAACCGCCAATAGAAATACCTTGAGGAACAATGTGACATCATGCAACATCACCATGAGAAGAGACGTAGCATCACATAGGAGGAAGAAATAACCGTAAGAATCATTTATAAATAATACATCTTATTCAAGAAAAGGGACACAATCTCTACACACTCAAACTTACTTATTAACTATAACACGATTTTCTTGGGTTTTTTCGGTATACGACTTGAGCATCGGAGTGCCTACGCCGAAGAACCATCCGGCGTGTTTTGTAGGTTCTTTCGTTCAAGAGGAGGCGAATTAAACCGTGTTGTTCGAATTACCGCGGGCGAGAAAGTCAAGGTACATTTTTCACATTATCATTTGGCGTCGTCTGTGTGAAAAGGAGTGTTGAGGCGTGAGTTTACGCTTCTTTTTAATTTGCTGGCGTGATCACCATGGGAGGTGAGCGAACACTGATGAGATCAATTGCTCTAGTACCAAGGAAGAGAAGGTCCTGCTTCCCCAGCCTTCACGGCCAAGGGATGTAGCTCTTGTCCCTACATCATCATCGGTTCCACCAAGTGATGAGACATCTATTCCCATCATTCCAGGTGGGAATGAAAACTCGGCTCCTAAAGAGCCCAATGTTGAAGTGTGTAATGTAGCCCAAGGAGGAGGGCCTGACTTACCACCACCTCCTCCTCATTCTGATAGGGTCCCTCAGTGAAGTAGCTAGAAATGCAAGACGAGAGAATGTACTGCAGCGGTCCCACCTCTTGGTGTTACTATATAGCACCAACCCCCACTGTCACTATTGCCCTAACAAGGGAAAAAGCTGGGCGAGATAGTAGCCGGAGTGTGGAGAGAGCTATGGTGGGAGGAAATATCCCACCTACTAGGGAATTTGAGAGAGCCGAGATCAGATGCACCCAATCCCAGCCAAAGCGGGAGTAAGCGAAGGAGCACCATGATGAGAGAAGAAGGGAATACGAGTCCAGAACCGGGAAGATGTCCCCGGACCGAGATGGACGTGAAAGGAGATTAGAGGCATCGAGGGAAAGATCCGCGAGATGAAGAGAGACCGAGGCGGAAAGCGCCCCAACAACGAGAGGGAGAAACTTCTTGAGGATGCGGAGGAAGGAATGGAAGATACCCATTCCAAAGACCTGAACAAGCAGATGAAGTCTCTTAGGAGACAGATGGACTCGATGAAGCAAGCGATGAACAATCGGGCTAGTACATTTCGACCGGTAGAGTTGTCAATTTTAAAAAATATTTTACGGGATGAGTTACCTACTAACTTTAAGCCATTAAATTATGAGTATGATGACACCACCGACTCATATGATCATTTAGTTAGATTTGAGAATTCAGTCCTCCTCCATCGATATGGGGAGGGTGTGAAGTGCGAGGTTTTCTTAACCGCCTTGTCGAAAGCCGCCCAGCAGATGGTTCAACTTGATTGAGCCCAATTCAATCAGATTCTTTGAGGAGTTTAGCGAGCTTTTTCTATACCCGGTTGCCGGTGCCGAGCGACAACCAAGAGCTACACCGACCCTCTTCAATATGAAGCGAGAGAGAAGGTGAGAGTCTACGAGCCTTCATAAAAATGTTCAACCAGGCAAGATTGGAGGTGCCTACCGCCACGCCCAAAGTCAAAATCAATGCATTCACTAGCAATCTACAAAGCGGGGATCTTTTTTCTCCACTGGGTAAAAAGCCGGTAAGGACCTTTGACGAACTATTGTACCGAGCGGAGAAATATGTAACATTGGAGGAGGTCGAGAAGGCTAAGAGGGCGGAGGTGAAACCGTCAGGTCGAGAAAAGAAGAAGGAGCCGGCCGGGAAGGATGCAACACCGAAGGCAGAAAGACCGGCGGGCGGGACCAAGACCGAGGTTTGAGAAATATACCCCTCTCAATTAGAGAGTCGGCAGAGTTGTTGGAAGTAGCGGCGAGATCATCCCGACATGAAATTTCTATGGTCACGAAGTAGAGGTCCTCTGAAGCTAAAACCGAGATAAGTTTTGTAGATTTCATAATGAATATGACCACGATACTAACAACTATTTCCACTTGAGGGACGAAATTGAGCGAATGATTCAAAGTAATCATTTGAAAGAATTTAGCTACCGTGACTGACCTAGTGGCTCAAGAGGGTAATAGAGGAAAGATTCGGAGATGAAGGCGGAGGATAAAGGGAAGGCACCTTAGAACGAGGCAAGAAGACCGACCCCTCGAGAAAAGGGGCTGATCCGCATGATAGTAGGAGGACCGGCCAAGGGAGACTTATTCCGAGCTCGAAAGACGGGAGAAAGGACCTTGAAGGGGAGATAGAAGAAACGCCAAAGTGAGAAAGGCTGACCCCGAAGGAGGTAGGCCAGGTGGGGATCACTCCCGCATCCACTTGAACCGAAGATGGGGGGCTGACGGGAAACCCTCGTAGTGATGCACTAGTTATTACTACCGATGTAGTCGGGTATACAATGGCCCAAATATTTGTGGACACGGGAAGTTCAGCGAGATATTATCTTTGTTAGATTGTTTTAGGAAGATGAACTTGAATGCCCAGTTGAAGCCGATAGATATAGCCTTATACGGATTTACGGGAGGGGTTATTCATCCCCTAGGCGAGTAACCCTCCCGGTGGGGCTTGGTGAAGCACCCGGGAGGCGGGTAATGATGGTTGATTTCTTAGTTGTAGATGCACCTTCATCTTACACTATGATTTTTGGGAGACCTATATTAAATATGTTCCAGGCTGTTATTTCTACTTTTCATATGAAAATAAAATTCCCGAGTAGATGATGAGGTGGGCGAGATGGTGGCTGACCACTTGCGGTCGAAAGTGCTATGTCGAGGCATCGGAATGGCGGACAAGGAGTTCCATCGTGGCCTAGCTAGGACTAAGGAGGGAGATCCGAGGCCAAAAATGCAAGATGTCGGCCAGGCTGAAGGTACAAAGATAGAGGCAGATGGGAGCTCATGATGGTGAAGTTGTTTCCCGAAAAGATAGGTTTTACAACGAGGTGGGGCCCAGTGGGACCCCAACCGAGAAGACTTGATAGCTGCACCGAGAAGGAACGCAGATGTGTTCGCCTTTTCCCCCAAGGACATAATAGGAATCCGACGAAGTTGCAATACACCACCTCGGTGTGGATCCAAAAGCCGAGGCGGTCAAGCAAAAGCTTAGAGTGTTCGGACCGAGAAAATGACGCGATAACTAAGGAGGAGGTCTAAAAGGCTGTTGGAGGCGAGGATATTAGGCGGATACAATTTCCCACAGGCTGGCGAATGCCGTCACAGTAGCGAAGCCAGGCGGGAAATGAAGGATGTGTGTGGACTTCGGGACTTAAAAAGCTTGTCCGAAGGATCACTACCCGTTACCTCGGATTGACCGGTTGGTGGATTCCACGTCAGGTTCGAGTTGTTAAGCATGATGGATGCATACCAAGGCTACCATCAAATACAAATCCTCCTGCAGATATTCCCAAAGTAAGCTTTATTGTTGCTTGTGGAACATTTTGCTATATTAGAATGCCTTTTGGACTAAAGAATGCAGTGAGCCACCTATCAACGCATGGTTGATAAAATATTTCGAAACCAGCTAGGAAGGAATATGGAGGTGTACGTAGATGACATGCTAGTAAAGAGCATAAAAGCGAAGGGTGTTGGTCCCGGAAAGTTGAGTTGATTAAAAACCTTGAGTAAGCTTCCTAGAACAAAATCTAGAAAGGGGTTTGAATAGATTTTGTAAATTTTTCAAATCTTTCAAAATCAATTCAAAATATCAGATTAAACACGGCGGAAAATAATTGGATTCTCAACTTTTACAAGATCAAAAGCAAGGTTGATATTCAGATTTTAGTTAAGATTCTGAACTTTAATCTTGAATTAACAAAATTGTAGATTGAACAGAAACTAAAGAAAGCAAGAAATAACACCGGGATTTATAGTGGTTCGGATTTTAATAATCCTACATCCACTCTCCTTCTTCAATCGAAGAAAGGACTCTCGCTTACTACTTTCTTTCTTACTTTCAGCTTACAACTTACAACTCGTACAACTCTTCAAATCTTCAATCTCCTAACCCCTTCTCTAAAATCTAACTATTACGGTGAGTATTGGATTTTGAAGATTACAAGAAAAGTGTTCTAAAACACTTAGAACTTTTTGAGAACTTCTCTTGAAATACTTGTGAAAAGAATGTGATTGAAATCTAAGTAGTGAATAGTGTGAAAAATCGAATATGCATCATTCTTGTATTGGAAAATAAAATCTAGTCCTATTTATAAGTCTGGAAAAAGCAGTTAGTTTGTTAGTTCTAACAAACTTGAAGCTAACTTAACAAACTTAAACTTGTAAAGCTGCTCTAGACCTCATTTGATTCTTCATACTCATCTGCGGTGACTTGGTGAAAACTTCGCCTTTCTTATTCTACTCGGCTTATCTTGATCTCGTGCGAGCTCTTCATGTTTGTCTCCTGCAGATGACTAGGTTCGAGCTTGTCTTCGAGATGACTAGCATGATATCGGACCTCGGTGACTAGGTTGGTGCTTGACCCCATCCGATCGGCTTATCTTATAAACTTATCCTCTGTTGTTCTTGAGTTGGGTGATCGATGCGATTTGCTCTTTAACTCATCAAAACCTCTTGATCCAACAAAGGGCACGTGGCTGACTGGAGGAAGCCTTTCGGGTGATCCGCTTTGTATGCAATGAAGTTGAACCCAGCTAAGTGCTCCTTTGGGGTCAAGGCGGGAAAGTTCTTGGGGTATCACGGTTACCCATGAAGAATTGAGGTGAATCCGGCCAAGGTGAAGGTGGTCTTGGACATGCAGCCCCTACAAATATTAAAGAACGCAAAGATTGAATGGGAGGATCGTGGCTTTAAGCCGGTTTATAGCAGTCGACAGAAAAAAGTTATCATTTTTTAGAATTTTGAGGAAGGAAACCCACTTGAGTGGGGGAGTCAATGCCAACAAGCCTTTGAAGCACGCAAGCAATACTTAGCTCAACTACCTATGCCGACTAAGTCGATACCAGGAGAGACTCTCAACCTATACCTCTCTGTAGGGAGGTCTCACTCAATTCCGTCTTTGGTCGTGGGGAGGAGGGTCGATACGAAACCCGTCTATTATGTTAGTAAGCTCATCCAAGGAGCTGAAGAAAGATATTACGAAATTGAAAAGATGGCTCTTACCATAATGGTTATAGCCAAGAGGTTACGACCACTATTTCCTCTCACACAAAATAATTGTTCGGACTAATTATCTCTTTAGCGAGGTAATTGGTAGAGCCGACCTCTCGGGTAGGATGGTCAAGTGGGCGGTTGAGCTGGGAGTATGACGTGGACTTCGAACCCGGGAAGGCCATCAAGGCACAAGCATTATCGGATTTCATCCAGGAAGGAACTCGCTTGACTCAAGAAAGGCGGGAAGAAGAGTGGAAGTATACGTAGATGGTTCGGTGACAATCCAAGGATGTGGAGCCGGATAGTGATCATTGATCCGGATGGGTAGGAGGTCCAATTTGCGGTAAGATTTGAATTTCTCATCTCAAATAATGGTGCGAGAATACGAAGCTTTAATCGGAGGCGGAGATGGTAGGCTGGTGGGAGCACAACAAGTAATCCTGTTCTCGGACTCCCGGTTGGTGACATAGCGGATCAATGGCGGATATATAGCCAAGGATGAAAAGATGATTTCCTACCTTCAGCGGGTAGCGTAATTATAAGCCCGATTCACTTCTTTCAAGTAAGGCATATACCACGAGAAGAAAATTCAAAGGCGACAGTTTGTCTAAATCGGCAAGTTCCACCACGCCGGAGGCAAGAGGGAAGATTACCATGGTAACGTGCGACCAGGATTCCACAAAACCGTCGGTAGAAGCAATAGGATCTGCGGATGATTGGAGAACCGAGATCGTTAGAGTGTTGCGAGATCCCGACTCATGCTCAAACGGGAGAAAGGAATAAAGGTGGAGGACCCGAGTTCACAATGATTGGGAGCGAGCTGTACAAGCGAGCATTCACATAACCCTACTGAGGTGCCTGTCTAACATGGAAGGCATGTATGTTCTCTAAGAGATTCATGAAAGATGTTGCGGCTGACCATGCGGGTTTCGTGGCAATTGTTCGAAAAGCTCTAAGGGCCGGCTATTTTTGGCATACGATGAGCGGGGATGCCAAAGAATGGATAAAAAAGTGTGAGAAGTGCCGAGAAGCACAGACCATTGATCCATCTCCCTACGGAGGAGATGGGAGCCATGTACTCGCCTTGCCCGTTCACAAAGTGGGAAATTGATCTAGTGGGACCTTTCCCGATAGCAAGAGTCAAAGGAAGTTTACGGTAGTCACGGTGGACTACTTGAGAAAGTGGGTCAAGCTACACCATTAGCAAAAATTGATGAAGGTAACATTATCGGTTTTTATGAAAAAACATATGTTGTAGGATTGGGATACCTCGGATTTTTGTATCAAATAATGGGACTCAATTCATGGGAGCATCAATTTGTGCTTGGTGCAACAATATGAAGATTACCCAGAGATTTGCTTCCATAGCCATCCCCAGGCAAATGGCCAAGTGGAAGTGACAAATATAACAATTGTGAATGGGATACGCGCCCGGCTGGACTGGGTTGGAGGAAAGTGGGTGGAGGAGCTGGAGTCCGTCTTATGGGCCTACCGGACAACACCCGGGGAGGCTACGGAGGAGTCCCCATTTTATCTCGGTATACGGGGTAGCAACTGTCGTCCCAGTAGAGATATGGATGGAGACTCACGGCCGACTCATTTCGGGAGGGCCGGAATGAGGAATTGATGCAAGAGAACTTAGATATCTTTGGAAGAGGAGCGATAAATTGCACATTTAAAAGCTAAAAAATACAAGAGCCAGGTGAAGGAAGCCTACGACAAGAATGTGATTAGCGGAGGTTTAAGCTAGGTGCCGAGGCGGGTGCCTTGAAGAATGTGAACAAAAACTAGATCCGAAATGGGAAGGACCTTACAAGATAGCTAAGGTTCTAGGAGGAGAAGCATATGAGCTTCAGGACATGGAAGGCAATCGGCTTGCGCGGCCATGCAATGTGTGTCGTTTGAAGAAATTCTACGTTTGAGGAAGCACCCCACCTCTTTTATTTTTAATTGATTATAGTCAATAAGGGCACCTCGTTGTTTATCATTTAATGAAAATAATTTTTTTATTATTCACGATGATTCTTCCGCTATTTACAAGTTTTTCGATCACATGATTAAAGGGCTTTTGAAAAATTGCCTTACTTTTTAAAGAATGCGAGTATTTTATAATAAATTGATCGAATTTAGCTTGAAGTTAAGAGATAACTTGAGAAAAAATTAAGCTAGACTCAATAAGCCTATTTGGACACCCAGAAAGGTTATGAGATAAAAGCGAAATTATGAAATAACTTCATAAAAATCAAGCTGGACACAATAAATCCCAACTAGATACCAAGAAAGTGCGAGATAAAGCGAAGTTAAGAGATAACTTCAGAAAAAAAAGCTGAGCTAGACTCGATAAGCCTAGCTAGACACCCGTAAAGTGCGAGATAAAGCGAAGTCAAGAGATAACTTGAGAAAAAAAGCTGAGCTAGACTTAATAAGCCTGTTTGGATAACTTGACGAAATCCTCGATAAAAGCGAAGTTAAGAGATAACTTCAGAAAAAAAACCGAGCTAGACTCGATAAGCCTTGCTAGATGCCCGAGAAAAGTGCGAGATAAAACGAAGTTAAGAGATATCTTGAGAAAAAACTGAGCTAGACTCGATAAGCCTAGCTGGACACCGAGAAAAGTGCGAGATAAAATGAAGTTAAGAGATAACTTCGAGAAAACCGAGCTAGACTTGATAAGCCTATTTGGATACCCAGACGGGAGCTTGATAAAAACAAAGTTAAGAGATAACTTCAAAATAAAAAAAGAGCTAGACTCGATAAGCCTAGCTGGACACCCGAGAAAGTGCGAGATAAAAGCGAAGTTAAGAAATAACTTCATAAAAATCAAGGCGAGCACGATAAATTCTAGCTAGATGCCCGAAAAGGGTCTCTGAGATAAAGCGAAGTTAAGAGATAACTTGAGAAAAAACTGAGCTAGACTTGATAAGCCTAGCTGGATACCTAGATGGGATCTTGATAAAAATGAAGTTATGAGATAACTTCGAAAAAACTAAGCTAGACTCAATAAGCCTAGCCGGACACCCAAAGAGGATCTAAGGAAATCAAGTTAAAAAGAAAGCTCTAGAGAACCTAAGTTAGACCCTAGACCCTAATCCAATAAGCATGACCCTAAAACATCCGGGAAAGATATAGAGTAAGAGGAGTTGAGTTTACTCAAAAGGATTCTAGTAAACAAAGGCAGACCCTATTAATGAAGAGGAGGAATTATAAAGATCCTTGGGGAAATCAAGGAAGTATTTTTAATATGCTACGAATATGGATACAACTCGAAACCAAGATAGAAACTAGTGCTTTGAGCAAGCATGTAAATATCCTAGAGCCGGTGGGTAAACCCTTCTCAACTCTAACCGGGATGTCACTCGCTAGATTAGGGAAGTGGTTGATGCGGCATTTATAGCAGGCCCGGGAAGGGCATGGCGCAAGAGTAAGCCCGACCTCCTTTCATGGGCCGAGACCATGTAAATAAAGTAATCTTGCTGGGCCTTTATTAAAGTGAAGCCCAAAACTAGAGAAAATGGGTCCTTGTCATTTAGGCCTCAAAATATATTATAGGGGCCTTGGGGAGATGGCCCAAAACTAATGAAGCGGAGGATTACACGCACGGGAATAGAGAATATTCTCCATATGCCAACTAAAGATGAGAAAATAAGGAACAAGTTATCTCTCATCTCTTCACGGCGAGTCATCATGGCAATGAAAGAAGAAGATAATCGCCAATAGAAATACCTTGAGGAACAACGTGACATCATGCGCATCACCATGAGAAGAGACGTGGCATCACATAGGAGGAAGAAATAACCGTAAGAATCATTTATAAATAATACATCTTATTCAAGAAAAGGGACACTATCTCTACACACTCAAACTTACGTATTAACCATAATACGCTTTTCTTGGGTTTTCTCGTTATCTCGACTTGAGCGTCGGAGTGCCTACGCCGGAGAATCCTCCGGCATATTTTGCAGTTCTTTCGTTAAAGAGGGAGGCGAATTAAATCGTGTTGTTCGAATTATCCGCGTCAATTTCAGTGTAAAAATCGAGGTACATTTTTACGTATCACCTACATAACACAAACTATAAAATTCAATCTTTTAAACCAAACAATTACATCAACATTGGCCAATCAAACCAAATCATGAGATTAAAATACAAAAGAAAAGAGACCTACCTTCAGCTTTCATCATCTTTAAGATGCGAGTCCGATTAGCGTAAAACTTTAGCAACAAAAGGAAGAAATTTGGATCTGGGAATTTTGGAGGAGAGGCGATGTGTTGTGGTAGAGCCTTCTAGGGTTTCTTCGATCCTTTTATATTTGCTATTGGATTCCGAAGGTTCGAGGCATATTGATAATTTTAATTAAATTGAGGGTTGTAGATGAAAAAATTGAAAAATAGTTGATATCCTCCAGGTTTTATAGGAATCCATTAGCAAATAGATATAATTTTGGGTCATTTACAATAAGGTAGAAAGAGGTAAGCCTTATTACAACTAGGTGTAAAAAATTTGCACGAAGCACAAATTTTTTTGCATGAAGCACAAAAATTTGCACTTTTACACCTCTTTGTAATTTGACTAATTTTTTACACCTATTTGTAATTTTCCCTATAATTTTCTTGCTCTTTTTTTCCCTTTTTTTTTCCTTCATTTTTTTAAGTAATTCTTAATATATTAAGTTATTTTTTATATCTAAAACATAAATTGAAGATTGATTTGTTACCTGCCATGAACATTATTATTCGATTTAGTGAATTGCACTTCCATTTCATCATTCATTTGAGGCCTCTAGATTAAATAAAGGGGAGATGCACATATACATATTTGTGTAAATGGACTCTTTGCATTGTCTTGCCATAATGCTACCGAGATCAAACTCAAATGAGCGAACAAGTTGAAGGAAAAATTCTAAGAGATATATGTAAATTCTGTTCTCTACTTATGTGTATTTGTGAGCAAAAAAAAAAAAAAAAACATATAAATTCTTGTGATTATAAATTACTGGAACAGAATCCCACATATTACGCGGGTTGAAAGAAAAAAATAGATTAAATACTAAAAATATTTATTTAGTTTAAATAATAGTATATATATAAGATAAGATATAAGATATAACATAAGATGCATAAATCATACTAACACACTATGAAGGGATTTAACTTGTAGAATATTGTGTGTAATAAAAATGCAAATGATGATAGAGTGACAAAATAAAGCAACACTTGTATTTATAATGACAAATTTATTTTTAATTAAGTATGCACGGAAGATTGTTAATCAATCCCAACAAAATTGTTAAGATTGCTTAATCATTCCCTGCAAATTTGCTTTCTTTGTAAAATTTAAAGAGTATTCCATGAATCAAGCATCCCGACTTAAATCAAGAATCAAGAATTCCGTATACTAACAAACAAAGAAAACAAAGATGTTAATAATAATATATAATAAAATTAACATGTATACAAAAATCATAAATGCATAATTCCATATATAACCAAATGTATAGAATCACTCTATTTCAAAATAGAGGATTTTGGAGGGATGAGGTTGATTCACAAATAGTAGTATATAAGATTTCCACGACTCAAAAAATTTCTAAACATCTTTTTGTAGAGACCGGATTATTGGGATTTAACAAATTTTCTAACAATTTTTTTTTTTGATAAGTAAAATTCATTAAAAAAGCAACAAGGTACAAGGAGTACCAAGCTGCCTAAAGTAGTGCTCGATACAATGCAAGTCTAATGTCTCAATTACACTTCCCGTGCACTTCTAGGATTTGCACTCCAACTTGTAAAATCAATACATACATTTTTCCTATCCTTAATACACATCCAACTCCAAACTCTTATCTTCAACTTTTCCAGTAGCTTCCCAACCTCAGCTTGTTCGTCCCTAAAGATCACCCCATTTCGCGCTTTCCATAGCATCCAAACCATACACTCCCAAATGTAAACCGCAATCGTGTTACCTCTCCTCCCTCTAAGAATCCTACTAAAATAGAGCAGGTTCGTAGAGGGATTCAAGATAACACCGATTGAACACCCAACCATCTAAAGCACTCCATCAAAATGCATAGGAAAAGTTACATTCAAAGAGGACATGGCATACCGTCTCTTGATGAGCTTTGCAAAATGCGCAAGTCTGATCGATGCCCTGCGGAAGTGCTCCTCTTCTATGTAGCTTTACCGACATCGAATTCTTTCCCATAGTACTCTCCGGGCGTGTACTTGGACTTTGGAAGGTATTAATTTGTTCCATGTGACAGCAAACTCCTCTCTCATAGGTCCATTATCTTCAAGCTTATATTTTCTCAAACTCTCGTAGGCTCCCTTTGTCTAATATATGCCATTTGCCTCCCTGTCCACCTCCAAGTATCCTTTCGACTCGCTTTAAAGAAACATTAGAGATTAAAGCCATCAATTCATTAAACACCAAGACTTCCCTATCAAACAACCTCCTCCTCCACCTCCAAGTCCATCCCCACCCCCTCACTCCAAGCTCCCATATCCCCCACCATCGCCCTTATCCAAGCTTAGAAAATACAAACACCTAAATCTCTATTTGAGACTCACCATACAAACGCCTAAATCTCTATTTGAGACTCACCCCCTACCCAAACCTCCTCCCAAAATCTAGTATTTTTCCATCCCCCACTACACTCTCCACCCATTTACGAAACCACTCATCATTCCCTACCCCACTTGCTTTAAGAATTTCTCCCCACCAACCTCGTAGGCTTACCTCCCCTCCCTCTCGATCCCTCAAGTCCCACCTCTCTCCACCCGATCTCCCCACCTAGACTTAATTAATCGAACCCACAAACTTTCTTCCTCGGTAAGATATCTCCACACCTATTTACCTAAAAGCGCTTTATTAAAACACTCAAGATCTCTCACCCCAAGGCCCCCTTGATTTTTCGGACTACATATGACATCCCATTTAATCCAGAAATTTTTCTCTCACTCACATTCCCCTTAGAAAAGTTCCTCTGAAGTGCTGAAATCTCATTGAGTACCGCCGTAGGAGCTCAATAAGTCGGCAGAAAATAATTCGGAAGAGCGGACAAGATCAAGGCTCACTGCAGTAAGACGCCACCAATAGAAATCTTCGACCCCCACTGGCCGAGGCGATTTTTCACTTTCGTATCACATACTCCCATTCGAGAGACCCTTCTATGCATACTTCCTACGTTGACTCCCAAATATTTGAAAGGCATAGACCCGATCCGTAGCCCAACCGACTAGCAAAATCCTCCTCCCTCCTCTCTGTGTTAATACCATACAGGCTACTTTTGTTTTTATTCACCTTCAACCTGCAACAAATTCCACTAATCCCAAGAACCTTCTCAAAAATGGATATTTTCAATCGTCGCCTTACCCAAAAATATGGTGTTATCCGTAAACTCGAAGGTGTGAAACCTTCACTGTCTTCTCCAACTTCTAAAGGCTCATATAAGCCCTTCTCCACCGCACTTGATAACAACACTTAAACCTTCAGCCACAAGCGATGAAAAGGGGATAGAGGTCCCCCGCCTTAAACCTCTCTGGAGCTGAAAGTTTCTGATGGACTTCCATTAACTAAAACAAGCTCTGCGATCGATACACACTCCATGACCCATTTTATCCATCTTTCATCAAAATTGAAACACACCATCATTGATCTCGAAATCACCAGCTAACCGTGTCATATGCCTTCTCAAAATCAATCTTGAACAGAAAGCCTTCTCCTCTATTCTTCTTCACGTCATCAATGGTCTCGTTCAATGCCACGACACTGCCCAAGATCTGTCTTCCACCCACAAAGGCGATCGCTGATCTCGATATAAGCACCTCCAACAATCTGCTTAATCTTCTAGATAGGACTTTGGGAATGATTTTGTAAATCCCTCCAATAAGAGATATTGGACAAAATCGCTAAGCTCCTTCACCTCCTCTTTCTTAGGAATCAACACAATAAACGACTCGTTCACTCCTCTAGATAATCTTCCATTCTCATAAAATTCCTCCATTAATCTTAAGAAATCTGCTTTAAACACTCCCGAGAACTCCTTCAAGAAATAAAAGTTAAATCCGTCCGGTCCTGGACTTTTATTGGCTCCGCGATCTAATAGCATCCAAAATTTCCTCCTCTCGTAAAACGAGCTGTTAACAACCCATTTTCTCTTTGAAAGCTTTTTTCACTATTTTCGGACTGATTGTCGGTCTCATCGTCCCTCTCCGAGCTGAAATGTCCCTTGAAAAATGAAAAGACGCCTTCTTTAACCTCCCAACCTCTTCCTTCCATACTCCACCAATTGAAATGCCTGCTATCTCATTCCTCTTTCTACTCTTGTTGATGCATTTGTGAAAATAACTAGTGTTAGCATCTCCATCTCTTAGCCATTTACATCTCGATTTCTGTGCAACACTTATCTATTTGAATTATCTCCTTCAAAAGGTTTGCCTTTGCTTCATTCCTTAAGCACACTTCATGGTCCTCCAGCCCCAAAACATCATCTATGTTATCATAAATTTGAATTTCCTGCTTCCTCCTCTCGATATTCTTGTCAATGGTCCCAAAAACTTCTTTGTTCCATGCCTTGAGATCATTTTTCAGCATTTTAAATTTCTCTTTAATCACGAAACAGCCCCACCCATCAACGGCCATAACCGTTCCATTTCTATGCCACAAAACTTCTAAAATTTGGATGTAGTAGCCACACGTTCAAAGGACCTAAATGGTTTGGGTCCCGATTCTTCACAATTGTGTCAAGGAGAATCGAGACGGTGGTCGGATAACGACCTATGAACTTATCTCCCTACACTTCGCTCTACTCGCCAAGCCCCTTATGTTATATGTAAATGTTGGTCCCGATTAGTTGAGCAAAATGGATAAAACTTGTATTAGCCTTCTAGGAAAAATCTAGAAGGGAGGGTTGAATAGATTTTCAGATTTTTCAAATCTTTCAAAATTTATTCAAAGCACCAAAGTGACACAAGAAATTCAATGTTAATCTCAACTTTATTAAGATCAAAAGCAAACTGATATTTTGGTTTTAACTTTGATTCTGAAATTAATCTTCAATTAATAAGTGGGAATTGAAATAACAAGTAAGTAAAAGAAAGCAATAAAGAACAACGATTTATAGTGGTTCGGATTATAACAATCCTACATCCACTCTCCTTCTTCAACTTGAAGAAGGGTCTCTTCTATCTCGCTTACTTACTTACTTTACAATCGTACAACTTACAAATTACAATCTGATCTTCAACTCTTCAAAATCCTAACCAAATCATGAAATCTAGCTCTAAGATAAAGAAAAGTGTATATGAAGATGTGCAAGGAAGTGTTCTATAGACACTTAGAAAAATCTATGAAGAAATCTTTGAAAACTATTTTTGCTTTTTGGAAACTTGTGATTTTAGAGAATATCTTACTGAATTGATAACTTGTGTGTTCTATATATTTTTAATGAAGTGCCTAGACCTATTTATAAGTCTCGAAAAGACAGTTAGTTTGTTAGTCGGTTCTAACAAATCAAAACCGCTTTTAACAAACTTAATCTTGAAAACCGCTTGCTCCTCGGCTGATTTTACTCTACTCATCTGCAGTGACTTGGTGAAGACTCGCTTTTCTTATTCTACTCAGCTTGTCTTGACCTCGTCCCGAGCTTTTCATTATTGTCTCCTTGACGACTAGATTTGAGCTTGTCTCCGGATGACTTGTAACTCCTAGTCTTGGTGACTTGCTCGATCCTTGACCTAGTCTGATCGGCTTAGTACTAGAACTCGGTCTCTGCTGTTCTTCATAGTCATTGATTAGGGCGAATTTGTGCGTGCTTATACTTGTGGTTTATTTGCTTATTCTTATATATTTTATGAGCATTTTCTCCCGTATTCGTACACTTGCGAGGTTTTACGGTTGTGGAAGGTTTTTGTTGGTTTTGTAGGTGTTGATCATTCATTTTGGTACGATTCAACCTTCCATCAAACCTCTCTTATGTTCATATTCTCAGTAAAGTGAAGCATCGAGAGGAAATTAGAAAGGCATGAAGCCGAGGGTCGAAACGCAAGTGGAATCGTCAAAATCGGAGGTCAAATGCACTGTCTCGAGCTCATCTCGAGTCGGGTCTCGAGTGAAGTCTCAAGTCGAGACACATCTAACTCGAGTCGAGACGTAAGGAGATTTACGTGAGCAAGCTAGCATGTCTCGAGTGGTATCTCGACCCTGTCTCGAGTGGCGTCTCGAGTCGAGACGAGTGGGCGACTCGAGTCGAGACGGCTAGGGAAGCTCGAGACGAACAGAGTCAACCGTCTCGACTCGAGTCGGAAAATGTCTCGACTCGAGACGAGGCTTCTCGGAGCGCTTTTGCAGAACTTAATTTTTCGAGGGACTCACTTGCAATTTCAGCCTTTTCACTCGAGCCCCCGCTATAAAAGCCTAATTTTCTGAATTGAAGAGGAGAGAACTCATTTGGGAACACAATTCCACACTTAGATTAAATTAGCTTGGATTAGAAACATTGAATTCCATTTTCCCCTTTCCTTGTTCTTCAATTTCTTAGATAGATAGCTTAATTTCTGATTAGCTTAAGTTTACCCATAGCTTATCTTAGTTTAATTCTTCAATTCAAGCAAGGAACTACCTATTGTAAGGATCTATTGCAAGTTTTCATCCAATTCAATTAAGGTGATATCTCCCAATTTATTGCTTTCATCTAGTTTATCATGGGTAATGTTTCTATTGCTTTGATGTCTATTATGTTGATCAAATTAGCCATGGGGTAACCCTCTTGATTGCTTGGGTGTTGGAGTTACACATGATTTTGGTGTTGATAATGAATTAATCACTTTGATTGGCATGTGTTGTGGTCTTAATGCTTCTACTAGTGGGCTTTGTGATGATCTCTTGATTAATTGATTTTATTAGCTTGATTCGTTGAATTAGTGTATTACAACGAGAGTTGGGTATGCTTAGGATAGGTGAGTGAACTAATTGATTGATTTTGATGATTTTGATCGTAATTGATTGCACCGAGAGGTGAATTAGTTGCTAGAATTTACGTGATCGCTCTTAGCTTTGGCCATTTCCATGCCTTAACTTGTGATCGATTTGTGTGATACCCGAAGGATTGTGTAAGGAAGACACCCGAGCGATCGTTTCACACTACTTGCACTCGTTAGAGTTTTATTTGTTTCCTTTTGCTATTTGCTTGCTCTTGTTTATTTTGTTGTTGATTTAAGTGTTAGCATCCGGATAGCCACTATAATTCTATGGAAACGTATGTTTTTGAGGCTTCGCTGTTCTCCTAGTCCTTGGGTTCGATATTTGTTTGGTCGTAAATACTTAGTGCTAAAATACAAACGATCAGTCATCTGCTCATCTCGAATTGATCTTTTAACTCATCAAAACATTCTTGATCTAACAATTTCCCTTTTTGATGAAGTTAAAACCTACAAGAAAGAGACACACTCACAAATGAAGTTAGTTTAGAGTTAGTCAAGATTATTAGATAGGTATATCGTGAGCACATTTTCACCTTAAACAGATTCACTCAAATTAAAACACTTAATTCACAAGAAAATTTAAAAACTTTTAGACTTTTTCAAAAGTTTAGAAAATAAAGTCTTAGGACTTAGAAAAATTCCTTTTTTTTTTTTTTTTTTTTTTATGTATAAGAAATTTTTAAGAAAAAAATTTTAAGTCTAAGATGATAAGATTCTCGGATGATTAAGACTTAGAAAAATTTAATTCGAGATGAAAATTTTCTCAGACAATTAATATTTAGAAAATTTAAAGACTTCTTAAAAATAAAAAACAAAGTAAATCGAGATAAAGTATAGTATATTCATATCAGCTTTACAAATATTACAGATGGAGACTAATAGAAAAGAAAAATAAGGAAGAGTAAAATCCTGTTTCTATCGGACTCCCCATTGGTCTTCGTGGAATCATAAGCCAATTGAATACCCTCCTCCTTAGCCGCTTGAGGTCTTCTTCTTGTGTAAGTCCGCACTCGGCCTCTCGCCTTCTTTATAATTCCCCGAACCCAGTCTATGTCCAAGGTACCATCAGGCTTCTTTGCAGGGGATGGCATATTCGAAAGTTTGGAGAGATCGGGTTGACATTGAACTCCACATCTGCTTCTTCCAGCAGCCGATGATAGAATTCCTTATCCACCTTTTCAATCCACTCATGCCAAGCCAAATCTGGATCTTGTTGAGTTGCTCCTGGGCCTTTAAGAATATGCCAGTATATCCACATGCCTTCCGTGTTCTTTTCTTTGTATTCAGAAAGATACTTTCCACAAGCCGACTTAGGAGGAGCGACGTTGGGTGGAAAGGTCTGAATTTTCCACTGTCTTGGTCTTTTACTAGCCATTTCGCTCATCTGCTCCGAGAAGACATTGGCGTCCTTTCCCTTGGCTCCTTGATTCGCATTCTTTGGTGAGCCAAGAGTTTCTCTGTTCTCTCCTCTTCCTCCTTTCTTCTTTTCTCCTCATCTTCCTTCAGCGCCTCTTCTAGTTGACTTACCCTCAATCGTAGAGCAGCTAGCTCATCGATTTGAGTCTCAAGTCTTCCTTAGCTGCTTCCGGATCAGCTGTGTTGGCCTTAGTGCCTACATCTTTTTGGTCTCCTCGACCACAGTGTGAGGGCTTGTCTCTTTTCTTGTTCAGCCTTTTCCCCTTTTTTAAATTCATCAGCCAAGTCTGTCAGTCTTGTATCCAGATTATTGCACTTGGCTCAAGTCTGATTGATCTACCGCTAATTCATTACCACCAATTGGTTGTACCCTTTCACCTCTTCTTTCAAGGCCCTCGGCTCATCCTCCATCACTTTCACTTTGTCACCGGCCACGAGTTAGTGACAGTTATAATTTTATCGAGACAAAGTTACCTCTACTTCTCTCATGCCGGCTAGCATTGTGTCGATTCTTTGCTTCAACCATTCTCCTTGTCCTCTTCTTCATTTTTCTTTTGAAAGTCGAATTTTATCTTTTTCTCCACGAGCATGAAGATTGAGGAGATGGTGGAGGCTGGGCTTAGCTCATTGTCTTCCTCGGATGAGGATTTAGACGAAGAGGGTGTAGATTCTTTCGAGTAGGTGGGAGAGGGATAGGTTGAGTTTGGATGGCTGGAAGAGAGGAATAGGATATAGTGGGAATAGGTGAGGTTTGGGACTGTTGGGAGAGGAATTTGTTCGGTGGAAGGTGGAGGTGATGATTGGGTTTGTATGGTGGGGGTGGTAAAGGGAGATGAGGTTCGTAAGAGGGGTGTTGGGGGTTGAGATGAGATATGTTCGAGTTACTGTGAGTGGTGTTTGTATTTGGACGGTTGGGATTGTAGGCTATTGGAGAGGCTCCGAGGTACCGGCACAGGATACCCCTTCATTGCCTGTTAGGACTACTAGGATTTCAGGTGAGTTTGAGGCTCGAAATGCCGGCTGGGGCACTTCTTAATTGCAGGTGCAGGTGATAATGTAGGAGATGGGGATAAGCTTATACCTGCCTCGAGGATTGGGGGAGAGAGCAGCGACTTCCTTGGTTGGGGAGGGAGGGATCTCCGGTGACGAACCTCATTTGTTATCGAAGAACATGAACCTCCTCTGGTAGCAAGGTTGACAGCCTCCATCTGCTGCTCATAGCCTCAGATTTGGTGGAGCCTTCGAGCTTTGAGTTGCTCGTCTGGGCCTCCTTACCAAAGGAATTTCAGCTTCCTCTTCCTCCCCTTCTTCGAGGCAATTTTGGCGGATGCGGCGAGATGAGCTCTCCCTTTCTTCTTCTCCACGGCTTTCACCAACCTTCTCTTCTTTCTCCTCTGGGATACCACAGGGACCGCAGCATTGTTTCTTGAGATGGAAGCTCGATTGCTTCCTCTTGAGGTGCGACCTCAGCTGCTACCTCCTCATGTCCCTCTGCTTCGATCTCAACTATAGGGGCTGCTTCAAGCTCACCTTTGGTCTCCCCACCACCGCATTGCTACCTCCGATCTTTGATTTCTAGCAGCATCCGACTCATCGTCGAGTGCAGGTTTCCTCCAAGCCTGTCATCCTTCGTCGGGATCCCCTTCTACTTGGAGTACTTTTTCGTACCCACTCTCCGATTAGCCTCCCTGTTCAGCCCTTCGATCATCACGGTTATTTTATTGAGCAGTGACTACCGAGGTAGGTATCTGACCCTCAAGACGACTTGAAAGTAAGTCGTTTCTTTTCCTCCTTCGATTTGTGGATTAGCATATCCACCCAGTTCACACGCACTCCATCCGAGAATGGCTCGCATCACACATAATTTGGGTTTGGTTAACCCATCATGTGAGCTTTGCTCACCTAACACTGCCTTCGTTACCACAATCATCAACAATTTGAACTTCCTTCTCAACAGATTCTTTTTCAAATCCCTTAAGTTCCCCTATGAGAAACCCTTGCCATCAAATCGAAGGATTCCTCCCACTCATCCTCCTTGTGCGTCAATGGATTGACTCCCTCCATTGACGTGTCAAAATTCTGGCGATGTTTTCTCTTGAGTAGCTCAAAGTCGTCCCATCCACCGATGTGTCAAACCCATCCTGGTATCAATCATCCTTGCCAAGAACTCTGCACCCAATAAATCATTTGTCACTGTTTGGGAGATTTCATTGAAAGAAATCCCACGAGTCTTAACGCTTCTAGAAGACGGAGAATCTCTGCAGATTACTGGATCTTGAGTGGTTTCAAAATCCACGTACATTTCGGCTTTTAAACGATTCTTGTAGAATTCCTCATTCATCTTGAAATGAGAAATGTTTGTGGAGATATATTTGGGTTTGTGGGTTTTGGTGGTTTTGGAAGAAGATGCCATTGAGAAATTTGTGAGTTTGGAAAAGTGTTAGAGAATATGCGGAGTTTTACGAGAGTGAAAACGAATATGGGAGGAAGAAGATATATTTATAGGAGGGAAAGTTTGGAAAGATAAACCGCTTTGAAAATTAATCTTAATCTAAGCCATTTATTTGAAATGATTTCTTGTCTTTGAATCAACGGTTAAAAACTTGGATAAACGATTGGGATTCAGTAGCGTGTAGTTCACTAATCTTTGAAATGCGTAAAAGTTACTTTATAGACTATTGATTTGACCGAAGTAAAGTTACTTTATGCAAAGAAGTAAGTAATTCTCGACGTCGGCCTAGGGTTACCTTTCTTTGCATAAAGGTTTTCTAAAGCGACAAGGTCCTGAAGGTAATCGAGTAAATGACCTCATCTGGATTTAAAAAACAATCTAGTTTTATCTTTTTAGTAGAATTAAAGACTAGTTTTTTTAAAATTTTTTAAATAAACAGGCTCGATTTAATTTTTCAAAGTTAGATTTTCCAACCAATCAATCCTATAAGAGTTTTATAAGAAATCCCAACATATGGAGTTTATTTAGAGGCAAAGGTGTCTGGATAAAAAAATTGATGATAGATGAGGTAAAATAGTATGTTCTGTGACCTATTTCGCAAAGACATAGACTTGAAGAAAACCATTAGTATCTTGAGGTAGATCGGATAGGGTGCGAGATAGTCATCTGTTTCTCAGAAATCGGTGACTATTGTGCCCTCGCTCGATATACCGAATGTCGATAAGTAATTATCATGTCGGATAAGCTCAATATGACTAATCCTTGATTCTTGATCCCAAAATAGTAAATCAATGATATCAGCTACGTGATTGTCCTTTGACTCATATCTAGTCGATAATTCTTTCTAGACATTAATTTAAAGAAAAGAAAGAAACCGTAAATAAGGGATACATTAATCGATGTAAGCAATTTGATTTAAAAATCAGCTAATGAAGCATCAAGTAATCCTAATTCTAAGCACAATTCTTTAAATCTAAACTCAGCTAATGGTTTTGTAAGAATGTCTGCTCTTTGTGACTCGGTGGCTATCTTTTCAATTCTAATGTCATTCTTTTCCACATGATCTCTAATGAAATGATGCTCGATGTCTATATGCTTACATATAGAATGCAGAACAGGATTGTAAGTCATGGCTATTGCACTATTTCTATCACAGTAAATAGGAACAGATGATGTTTCAATATTATAATCTCTAAGCTGTTGACTAATCCAGAGAAGTTGAGAGCAACAACTTCCAAATGCCATGTATTCGGCCTCGATTGTGGAGGTGGCAACGGATGTCCTGCTTCTTAGATAACCAAGAAATTAATTTGTTGCCTAAGAATTGACAAGTTCCTGAAGTGGATTTCCTATCAATCTTGCATCCCCCAAAGTCTGAATCAATAACTGCCCATTTCAAAGTTGTCATCACCGGGTACCATAACCCTACTTGCAAGGTTCCTTTGAGATATTTATGGATTTTCTTAGCAGACTCTGGATGAGTTTTCTTGGGATTAGATTGGAATCTTGCACATACCCCAAATGCAAAGGCTATGTCCGGCCTACTTGTAGTGAGATAGAGAAGAGATCCAATCAGTCCACGATACTCCGTTTGCATCCGTGGGTATCCCTTGCTCATCCGAATCCATAGAGAAGTTAGTTGCCATAGGTATTTTAACATCTTCTACTAGTAGTCATCCCAAATTTCTCAATTAGATCCTTAGCATATTTAGACTGATGTATAAAAATACCCTTACTCATCTGTTTAATCGTAAGCCTAGAAAATATGTTAATTCACCCATCATTGACATTTCAAACCTGTTTTTCATGAGACTACTAAATTCTTCACATAATTTCAGATTAGGTGAACCAAAGATTATGTCATCTACATAAATTTGAACTAATAAGATGTTACCATCTACTTTCTTTCTAAACAAAGTCCTATCAATCTTACCTTTTGAAAAACCATTTGATATCAAGAAATCGAGATAAGGTATCATACCAAGCCCTGGAGCTTGTTTCACCATATAGAGCTTTGTTGAGTTTATAGACCTTGTTATTGATCTTAAACCCAGGAGGCTGCTCCACATAGACTTCTTTAAGTAACACACCATTAAGAAAGGCAGACTTAACATCCATTTGAAAGACTTTGAAAGATTTATAAGCGGCAAATGCCAAGAACAACTTTATTGCTTCTAATGCCAACCGGAGCATAGGTTTCATCATAGTCTATCCTCAGATCGTGAGTAACCTTGAGCTACCAATCTTGCCTTATTACTAACAATAATGTTGTTCTCATCTGCTTTTGTTTTTGAACACCCATTTGGTGCCTATAATCTTTCTATGTAAGGGTCTTTCCACTAATTCCCAAACATTTTGCCTTTCAAGTGATGTAGTTCCTCCTGCATGGCTGTTATCCGATTTGGATCGATAGAGCTTCCTCAATAGACTTGGGTTCAAGAAGCGACACATAACATGAACATGCACTTTCGTGAGTCCAAAGATCATTCGTGTCTGCACACTACTAGACGGGTCTCCGATAATCTGATCGGATGGACGGTAGCTTCTCATCCTTTTGCCTATATGAGTAGAAGGATCCTCATCTTGAGACTCAGTAGGCAACTCTTCCGACTCTACCTGCGCCGACGTTCCCCTTCATCACCGACCCCCGCCGATCACCGATGTCAAGGGTGTCTGCTTGATGGAGTCTCGATCGGAAGTTGTGTTCGATTATCGATGGGGATTCTTCTTCATCTCGAGTCTAAATCAAGACTAGGTAGATAGACAGTTCTATGTTTAGTCTTGGTTAGGTCAATCTTATCTAGACTTTTAGAGATTTGATTCACTTTATCTCGAGAAGGAATACAACTCATCAAAAACAACATGGGAGTTTCCTCCACACAAAGGGTTGTCTTGTTGAAAACTCTAAATGCCTTGGAAGTGTTGGAATATCCCAAGAATATTCCATCACCGCCTTAGAATCAAAGGTTCTCAACTTAGATTTCCCATTGTTATGGATGAAACATTTACAACCAAAAGCTCAAATATGAGATTCTTGGAATCTTACCCTTCCAAATCTCATATGGAGTCTTACCTTTGTCTTTAACAACCAAGCACCTGCTCTGAGTATAACAAGCTGTGTTGATGGCTTCACCGTAACCTCGTGAGGGGTTTCATACTCGGCTAACATGCTCCCGGCTGCCTCTTTCAATGTTCTATTCCTTCTTTCAACCACTCCATTTTGTTGAGGAGTTCTTACTGATGATGTCTCATGAATAATTCCACACTCATTTGAAAAAGTTTGATAAACAAGAATTCAAAAATTTTGTGCCCTTATCAATTCTTATTTTAATATTATTAACACCCTTTTCATTTTGAATCTGTTTGAGCAGATCGGGAATCTTGTTTATAGTCTCATTTTTCTTGAAAAGAAATATAACTCAAGTTTATCTAGAAAAGTCATCTACTACAACAAGAGTATATTTCCTTCCACTTTGGCGAGAGGAGAAACAAGTCCAAACAGATCAAGATGAAGTAGTTGTAAAACTCTTTCGGATGAAGAGGTGTTAATACTCTTAAATGAGTGTCTAGGCTGTTTACCTTTTTGACAAGCATCACATTTAAGATCAGTAGATAAAAGTTTCTCGGGTAATCCCTTAACAAGGTTCTTTTAGCCAGCTTACTAAGGGTTTTGAAATTCGGATGACTAAGCCTCTTGTGCCATAGCCACCGAGGTCATCTCCACCCTTAGCTATCGGACAAGTATCTTTAGGACAACTATTAAAGTTGGCCACATAGACATTACCGTGTCTGAAGCCGCTAAAAGTACCTTATTTGAGGAACTATCTAAGATATCACATTTATCCTTAGAAAATTTGACAAGAAAACCTTTATCACAAAGTTGGGAAAGCAGATAGCGATTATGTTTCAAACCTTCAACAAAATATACCTCGAGATACTTGAATATCTTTGATAATCGAGTACCTACTCCTTTAGTCCTGTCCACAATTATTGTCTCCAAATAATACTCTTGGACCATCAATGTTCTGGAAATTTGATAGTAGCCTCTTGTTATAAGTCATGTGTTGTGAACAACCACTATCAATGTACCATATAGAAGCTAAGATCTCTTCCTTGAGTGATGATCCTGTGAATCCTGAAAAATAGATTAGTTATAAGGTACCCTAGTGATCTTGGGTCCTTGAAGGTCAAGTATCACTTTAGGTAACCAGACAAAGATCTCATTTCCAAATAATAAATCGAGACTTGGTCTCTACTGCAAATCTGTCTACAATTGTATCACTTTTAAATGATAACTTGTTGTATTCAGACTTAGTAATTTTCCTGAACTTAGGAAATGTGGGATAACATCTGCTTCTCCCATCAAAAGGATTGTAATAAGAATTTCTTCTTATTTGGTTCTTGGAGTTCTCTTAGTCTCGATAAGGAGTCCTCACCTGAATTTTTATTTTCAAGCCGAGATGCGATCTTTATTTGACTAATTGGTTTCCAAGGACCAATTCTAATTTCTTCGAGTGATCGGATGCTTTTACAAATTTCCTAGGTTTCAACATTTGATTTACTATTTCGTCATAACCAAGACTCGTTTTGTCATGGGATTTTTGAGATGTATTAAAGATGTGATCAATTACCGATTGTGAATTATTAAGTTGACTAATTTTGAAGACTAGCTTCTCATTGTCTTTTTAATTAATTCATTTTCAGCACAGATTGTTTCAAATTTGTCTTTTAAAGATTTTAATTCACTTTCTAATCTTTCGGGTAAGCCGATCGATGTACTAGCCTCACTGGGAAAACATTCCCCCTTGAATGTTTCCTCGGTTTACGGGTAGTTCATCACCGCTTTCCTTTAATTAGAATTTGAATTTGATCCTTTCAAGTCAAATTCTCTCGTCTCTAGTCTGTTTATAAGCAGCCAGAGATGTCTTTAAGTCTCTCAATAATTCATGAATAACAGCTTGATCATTATCGAGACAGATTTACAGAATCATTATCAAGATGAATAATAGACTACCTCTTTAGCCATGAGACAAACTTCATCATCTCGATCCGAAATCGATGAGGATGAGGATGATGATGATTTTCTTGATTCCTTTTCTTCGGCTAGAAGAGCCCTTTGATCTGCAAATCTCCTGTCTCTCTTTTTCCTTTTCTCTTCCCTTTCTTTAGGAGTCACCGAGGACAATCATAGCCGAAGTGTCTGGCTTGTTGCACATGTAGCAAGTGTCACTCCTATCTCGATTTGGGGCTGGAAGGATTTCTTTTAACAGGATCTGAATCTTCTCGTCTCGCTCCTACTCTTGTCATCATCTGTAGACTCATCTTCCTTTCTTTTTAATTTTGATCTAGATCTATCCTTTCCTGCAAACCTCAATTTATTACGTTTATACTTCATTCTTAATCTATCATACCTTTTGGTGAGCAGAGCCATCCGCTCTTTCGTAGATAAGTCACCTCCTATAGATTCGATTGACATCTTGTCTTCTTTGTCGACAAAGGCAACAGACTTGGATGAGGTGCTTGACTTCATCTCATCTTCTTCATCTTCTATTTGAATGTCATACTCTAAAGCTTTAAGATGAGAGAGTATGGTATGGTGAGTAATAGAAGATAAATTTTGAGTTGCTTTAAGGATATTGGACTTTTCTCTCCATCTCTTGGTTAAAGATCTCAATATCTTGTTATTAATCTCCTTTTCTCGTATAGGTCTTTCCTGGATATGCCGCTTTGTTGAGGAGATTCGTCAACCTTACATCTAGCCGATCCACGCTTTCATTTTCCTTCATCTTGAAGGTATCAAAGGCGTGTAATATGCATCGCAGCCTTATTCTCTTTTACTTGGTCTCGATCCTTCACAAACATTTGCCGAGTTTGTCACATTTCTTTGGCTGATTTGCATCTTTTGACCTTCTCAATCCTAGTCTTTACTCGTAGTTTCAATGATTTCAGTTCGAGCTACTTGATCTAGGTTGTGGATTTTCCTTTCATCATTTCTCGGCCTGTAACTCTTTTTCTCTTGTCTCGACTCTCGATTCAGGTGATTCAAGACTACTGCTAGTGCCTCCATGATAAAATTTTATAGGTCCTTCTTCAAGAACCTCCTCCATCCTATCATGGATAGCCTTGAGATGATTTTCCATCCCGAATTTCCAATAATCATACTCTTCAATTGAAAATTCGTAGATTCTCGATTTCTTGCTCTTACCTCAAGACATGATGAGATAGAAAAACAAAACACTCCACAAACTTGTTAGTAGCACGCTTAGTAACAATAAAGAAGATGAAGAAAATCAAGAAAATTTCAGAATCTTAGTTAAGACCTAAAATCAATATCGTAATGACTTAACACCGCTTCCGATATCACTTATTGGTCCCGATTAGTTGAGCAAAATGGATAAAACTTGTATCGACCTTCTAGGAAAAATCTAGAAGGGGGTTGAATAGATTTTTTAGATTTTTCAAATCTTTCAAAATTTATTCAAAGCACCAAAGTGACACAATGGAAATTCAATGTTAATCTCAACTTTATTAAGATCAAAAGCAAACTGATATTTTGGTTTTAACTTTGATTCTCAAATTAATCTTCAATTAATAAGTCGAATTGAAATAATAAGTAAGTAAAAGAAAGCAATAAAGAACAACAGATTTATAGTGGTTCGGATTATAACAATCCTACATCCACTCTCCTTCTTCAACTTGAAGAGGGTCTCTTCTATCTCGCTTACTTACTTACTTTACAATCGTACAACTTACAAATTACAATCTGATCTTCAACTCTTCAAAATCCTAACCAAATCTGTGAAATCTAGCTCTAAGATAAAGAAAAGTGTATATGAAGATGTGCAAGGAAGTGTTCTATAAACACTTAGAAAAATCTATGAAGAAATCTTTGAAAACTATTTTGTGCTTTTTGAAAACTTGTGATTTTAGAGAATATCTTACTGAATTGATAACTTGTGTGTTCTATATATTTTTAATGAAGTGCCTAGACCTATTTATAAGTCTGAAAGATAGTTAGTTTGTTAGTCGGTTCTAACAAACCGAAAACCGCTTTAACAAACTTAATCTTGAAAACCGCTTGCTCCTCACCGATTTTACTCTACTCATCTCGCATGACTTGGTGAAGACTCTCTTTTCTTATTCTACTCAGCTTTTCTTGACCTCGTCTCGAGCTTTTCATAATTGTCTCCTACATGACGACTAGATTTGAGCTTGTCTCTAGATGACTAGTAACTCCTATTCTTCACCGACTTGCTCGGTCCTTGACCTAGTCTCGATCAACTTAGTACTAGAACTCGCCTCTGTTGTTCTTCATAGTCATCTCGCTCATCTCGAATTGATATTTTAACTCATCAAAACATTCTTGATCTAACAAGAAAATCTTCATTGATAGTCACCACAATCCCCAAGTCCCGAGCATTCTCATCACCAACTTCGCAATTAAAATCTACTAACCTCGTTAATCACCGTGTCGTCCGCCGCTTCGCGCATGAACACATTAATCTCCTTCCTCCCACATCTTCGATGCTTGTTCCTTAAATTTCGATTGCCCAGGTTCCTTCCAATTTTACTTTTATGTAACTCCCCTTTACTTTCTCTCTGCAAGCGTTCCCTTTCTTCGAATTTGCCATATCGGAAAGAAAAATCCCTAACCGAACTAATTCAGCCTTCTTTCTTGCTTTGATGATACACCCGCTTTATTCTACTCCTACCCTTTCGATTCGAGAATCTGCATTTCCTCCGTCGTATTGCTCTGTAAATTTTCTTTCTCTCTGAATTTTGTTTACCCCTTTTCTATGAATCTTCGCCTTATCTGCGTTCTTTTACCTTTCTGGATATAATCTGGGCATTTAGAATTACTAGGACCTCCAGAGTTTATTTCTTGGTCCTCATAATTAGTAGGCCCATTAGAACTAATAGGATTTATAAGCCCACTCGATCAATGGGCCCATCAATAATCGTGTTTGCCTCATGCCAAGTAGTTCTCTTATCCAACTAAAAATCCTTCGACTGGGTCCCACAATATTCAAATTGTACAGCCGCCAAATCTGCATGACTGCTTAACTTCCCCATAATATTAGGCTCATCTCCCGAAGGCTCATTAATTGAACGATCCTCGGTATGCCCGCCTCCGATAGCCGCCCCGAATAGAAATTTTATCTCCGATCAAGACTTCCGTCTAATGAATGGCCATGGATAGTGGCCATCGCGACCCCGAAATTTGAGAATCACCCGAATCACTAGACCACATTTCCACCTCCCCATTGATTTGGTTATGTGGTGTGGGAACATGACATGGCTCCATTGGAAATTCTTCTATGATCTTGATTTTGAAACTTCTCCCGTCTATCTCCACCGTGAACTCTTTATTAATGTCCGAAGAATATGGAACCGATAGTTGTACCCTTGCAAAATCAAATCTGTCTTTTCTTGTTGTTATATCATCCAACGCAATAAAGGACCCAAACTGTACTTATTAATCAAGAATCTTTCGCCCCACGAGTGTAACGGCACACCTAACCATCTAGTCCAAATCCTCCTTCGATGGCAAACATCCGATTCCGCCAAGGTTTTAACCATTCAAACCAATACTTCACCCATTCATTCATTTCTTCGACAAGTTTATCTCCCACAAAATCGCTCGGGTTTTGGATAAGTATAGCGTTATCTCCCATATATCGACCGAAATCTTATTCCCGCACTCGCATTGCAATTCTTCTCCGCTATCCTCCCAAGAGAACTTCTCTTAAAAGCCCTACCCAACAATTTTGGAGCCATTCTCTATCCTCTAAGCGCGATGTGAACGAAAACCCTCCCGTTGCCTTATGTGCCACTATCTCGCTTTCCCTTATTTATCCTACCTTCCACCCGAAACCACCACCTCCGTATGATTTTGACCCTTTCCTAACGCTAAGGTTTGGAAATGTTTTAGGTATTACTTTGTGTTCCTTCTCCGTACCTCTCAAATCTAGGGAGAAATACTTGAAGCTTGTAATCGCCTATCCATAACGAGTTCAACCTAAATAATGACTCTTCAACATCCCGCATCTGCTCCTCCCTAAACCTCACAAAACCAAATTTCTTTCCTGCTTTTTCTCTCTTGTTCGGATCAAGATATCAATAACCTTGCCGACTCCTCCAAACTTCGCCCTTAGGGTTTCTATGTTACACTGCTCGAAAATTCCTAAAGAAAAGTCCTTAAGCCATTTGCATTTCCACCAAAGGTTCCTCTGCTCCGGCTCTTCCGATCTAATCTATATTCCAATGGCCCTCTTCTCTGCCGACAACCAGCTCCGACGGCGGTGACGGGTTGATATTTATGCCTCACCAGTATTTCGCTCGGAAAGGGTTAACCTACTATCTACCCAATACCTCACCCTCTCACCCTTCTTTCTCTCTCTAGCCATTTTTACAAATTTTCTAACTATTGTGGAGTAAAGAGGAAAATAATCGAGAGAGGATTTTGTTCAAGATTGACTTTGCCAAGGAATTTAATTCAGTTGGTTGAAATTTTTTTATTCGATGATGGTGTGTACGGAGTTCGTGTTAAATGATGCAAATGGAATATGGAATGTGTTTCCTCGGCGATTGATCCTTGTCATATTTTAATTCATAAATTACGTAGAGTACGTAATTTCAAAATTTACATTATTACTCCTTCTGTCCCATTTTTTATTGTTCAAATAAAAAATGGACGCCTTATTTTTATTTTTCCATACCCCAAATAGCAAAAAAATAATACTACTCTTTTAAATTAAACCTCACAAACGCCCCTTGTTAACACCTCAATGTCACTCAATTAATCTTTTCAATAAAGTTGACTTTAAAATAATCTCTTTCAATAAAGTTGAAAATACCCATTTATCAATCACTTTATATCTTTTTAATACTAATAAACAACACATTTCTTAATCTTTGTGTGATCAAACAAAATTGGGACAGTGGAGTATTTTGTGACCAAAAATTCAATTTACTTAGTAATCTTGAGACAAAAATGCAATTACTCATTCAATGACTAACAACACGTATGATTCACGAATTTATTTTTGTTAAAAATGGACGGAAAAAAATACGTATGAGACAAAAAATATTGAAAAAAATGATTGTTTTAAAGAGTCTCGATTCTCTTGTGACCAAATTTGCAATTCACCCTTTATTTTATTATAAGGAGCATGAATTGAATATTTTTTTGGAGGTTTAAATCTGCTATTTTGTTTATACTATTATTCATTACGAGACTTTTTTTAAAAAAAAATTCTCTTCCGACTTATTAAATGTATGTCCTTCTACCCTCTTCCAAAAATATTTAAAAATCCTAAGTATATCTCTAAACTTAAACGTAACTACCCATCGGAGGAGTGATAGCGATAGACAAACCTCATTGATAGGGTGGACTTATACTTCCAAAAATTTAGAAATAGGGGTGCTTGGTATTAAAGACGTGGGAATCCTTTTCTTTAAAAATTTCCAAGCCATCACCGTCATTTTAAAAGGGGTTTAACTGTTTCATTGTGAATGTATTTTGTATGCCTAAATGTTTTGTTGTGATGCCTGATGCGGACGAGGACGTGGATCAAGAATGCTTACAATCGGGCCCGACGAGCTCAAATGAAGTTAAGGCCGCTAGTAGAGAAGTGTCATCCATAATTAATAATAAGCTCATTGATATTTGGCCCAATTGTACTAATCATGATAACAAAATGTTAGAGGGCCCGTAAGATACTAATTCTTTAGTTGGCCCATTAGCCGCTGGGCCCAATTAGTTACTTTAGAATATAATCCTCTTTACAAATAATTGTACTCACCACGTTGGAAATTTTTATCGAATAAAGATCTAATTGATTTCTTTGAATCTACTCTCTCGATGAACTTGCCGACTGAGTCTGAGTCCGGCGATCGGAATTAAATTGTGGTTCCCAACAAATTGGTGCTTTCCTTGAGAGCATTTGGGAATCACGGCAAAGCATAGAATGGCGGGAATGGTACACACGGTGAAAGAATAGAACTTATTGAAAGGCGATTTGAGACAATGGAGGCGGGTATGGCAAGAATGGAAAAAATGGAACAAATGTTGGAGAAATTGCTCCAAGAAAAGACCAAATTGAAGGAAGCGGGTTCATCGTCTAATGAACCTGTCTGAGTCCGATGGGAGTTCTGATGTTATGCATCCCGCAAGAACCGAGGAAGAAGAGGTATGACCAAGAAGCGAGGAACGATGGCGTGGTCGACTAAAAATTAACTTGTGCGACTTGGGCTGAAGTGCGAGTTTACCGACCGCACACATATGCCGATGCCATGGAAATGGCAAGGCTAAGGGATGATCGTTTGCAGGCCACTAAAAAAGAAAATTAGTTTGGTAGAAAAGCGATTGGGGGTGTTTTCTTTGGAGACAAAAACAATAGAGAATAACGTAAGTACGCCGAACAAGGCAATACCACCGGGAGTTAAACGACTACCGTGGGATGAGCTTCAAAAGCGGAGAGAAAAGGGGTTGTGCTTCAACCGTGATGAAAGGTTCATTCCCGGTCACCCCTGCAAGATTAAACAAGCATTCTTGATAGAACTGGTCGAATCCGGTGATGAGGAGGTGCAGGAGGAAGGCCATACGAATGATGCGTGAAATCTCGATTTATGCTTTGGCAGAATTCGAGGGCCAAGAACTTTGAGGATGGAATCTTGGATTAATGGGAGAAGAGTAATGGTATTAATTGATATTGGTTCAACTCATAATTTCATAAGTCATGAAATAGCAAAAAAATGAGTTTCAATCCTTCGAGAATAGAAACATTTTCGGTATGAGTTGCTAGTGGGAAAAATTATCCTGTAAAGAAGTTTACAAGAAAATACCCATTCGAATTTAGGGAGTGACAATATTAGCTGATTTGTTTTCCTTACCTTTAGAAAGAATAGATATTGTTTTGGGGGTATAATGGCTAGAAAGTTTGGGTAAGATAGTTACTGATTATGCAACCGGAACCATGGAATTCATGTGGGGAGATGGCCGAGGTTGTATTGAGAACTCAAAGCCATGACCCAGATTCGTGAGGTCAATCTTAATCTTGTTGAAAGAATTGTGTGGCTAGGGGGTGCATGCTATGTCTGCAGATTGAGGAAACCAACCTTGAAGCAGAGTCAACATGGGTAAGCTTCATCCCGAAATTAAACAAGTTAATTTCCTCATGTTTTGCGGGAACCCTACGGTTACCACCGAGAAAGGGATTCGACCATAAAATTCCATTAAAAGATGAAGCTCAACCGGTCAATGTACATACCTATCGATATGCTCACTTCCAAAAAGAGGAGATTGAATGCCAAGTACAGAAATGCTAGCCAACGGCTAATCCGACCAAGCTCAAGTCTATTTTCCTCACCCGTTTTGTTGGTTAAAAAGGACGGCGCTTGGAGATTTTGTACAGATTATAGAGCACTCAATAGGTCAACTATAAAGGATTGTTTCCCAATTCCAACTATAGACGACATGCTCAACGAACTAATGGGTGCAAGCTTTTTCACTAAACTCGATCTTAGAGCAGGTACCACCAGATTCTGTATCGACAAAAGACTTTTCCAAGACTGTTTTTGTACGCATCACGATCACTTTGAATATCTTGTGATGCCTTTCGGGTTATGTAATGCACCTTCAACCTTCCAACGGGCAATGAACACCATTTTTAAGCCATATCTTAGAAAATTCATCTTGGTGTTTTTCGACGACATCTTAATTTACTCAAGATCCTGGGAAGAGCACGTTCACCATCTTGAAATTGTTCTTGGTATTTTCGCGTAACCACGTTTTTCACATCAAAATGAGTAAATGCTCATTCGGGGTTTCAAAGGTTGAATACTTAGGCTATATAATAACGGCCAACAACGTTCAAGTAGACCAAAACAAAATCATAGCTATGCAACAATGGCCATCGCCTAAAGTCCTCACGAAGTTGAGAGGCTTCCTTGGATTAATGGGATATTACCGAAAATTCATGAAGAACTATGGAATCATAGCCAAGCTATTAATTGAGATGACCAAAAAGGTAACTTCCAGTGGACAGCAGAAAGAGAGGCGACTTTTATAAAATTAAAAGAAGCCATGGCGTCAACTCCGTGTTAGCCATGCCAGATTTCAAAACCATTTGAGGTCCACACCGATGCTTGTGATCTCGGAATTGGAGTAGTACTATTACAAGACGGACATCCGATTGCTTATTTAAGCAAGGCACTTGGAATCAAGATAGTGGGCTGGTCGATTTATGTTAAAGAAATGCTTGCGATTGTTGAGGCTGTTCGAGTATGGTGGCCATACCTCTTAGGACGGAAATTTCAAATTGTTACCTAGCAATAACCACTCAACCACATGCTTGAAAGCAGCCGCTTATAATACCGGAGCAGCAGTAAATTCGTTGTAAAACTTATGGGATTTGAGTTTGACATCGTTTATCGTCCGAGTCGACAAAATACAGTGGCCGGCACTCTTTCAAGAAAAGGGACAACACCAACTCTTACCGCAATCATAGGCCCAATTTGGGAAATTTGGGAGAAGATCCGAGAAACATCATCAACTAACCCGGATGTTGCTCTCAAACGACAACAAGAGCAAGTAACGATGTTGCCCTTGATTATGAATGGCGAGAGGGTCTCTTATTCTACCTAGGTAAAATATTTGTTCCAAATGTTAACTTACTTAGGACAGAACTAATATCTGGTTTCCATGACTCTAGGTATGGAGGGCACTCAGGAATTTTTAGAACATGGAACAGGATGGCCAACACCTTCATATGGCTTGGAATGAAATAGGAGGTTCGATGCTATGTATCGCATTGTGAGACTTGTCAACGTGTTAAAATGGACTCACGAAAACCCAGTGGATTACTCCAACATTTACCAATTCTCGAGCATATTTTTGGGAAGACGTCACCATGGATTTTATCGAGGGTCTTCCCTATCAAATGGATTCAACGGCATATTAGTGGTGGTTGATCGACTTACGAGTACGCTCATTTTGTGCCCCTAGTTTATCCTTATACGGCGAAATCAGTTGCATGACTTTTTGTGGAATACGTAATCAAACTCCATACCGTACCAAGGTCCATTTTTATTGACCGAGATCGTATTTTCATTAGTCATTTTTGGAAAGAATTCTTTAAAACGCAGGGTACCAAATTAGCAATGAGTTAGGCGTATCACCCTCAAACCAACGGCAAACCGAGGTGACGAATCGGACCTTAGAGCAAAACCTACATTGTTTTGTGCACCAAAATCCACGAAGATGGGAAGAGTTTTTGCCGTGGGCCGAATATTGATACAATACCACCTTTCACGTGTCATCGAAATGCACTCCATTCGAGCTAGTGTATGGGCGACCGCCGCCTCATCTAATCGCTTATCCTTCCGGTGCATCGCCTAATATGGAGGTGGATAAAGAGTTGTGTGTACGAGACTTGAAGCTTCGGAATTAAAAGAAATTTTAAGAGTATCAATAAACAATATGAAGGAGTATTATGATCATGGCCGCCGCGAAGAACAATTTCAAGTGGGTGAATGGATGTTTCAAACTTCGCCCCTATCGACAACGATCCATTTCACAAAAAGCCTTGTACAAACTCGGAAGTCAATTCTACGGACCATTTCGCATTTTGGAAAAAATCGGGAAGTTGCTTACAAATTAAATATTCCAATAGATGCTCATATTCACCCTATTATTCATGTTTCACAATTTAAACACAAGTTAGGAGATGGTGAAGTAGTAGTTGATCGCTTGCTAGCGGTAGCCCCCGATGGAAGCTTAATTCATCGGCCAGCTCAAATTGTTGAATATCGGCAAGTCAAAATCAATTTTATACCTTAGAACCTAAGGGTCACATTAATTTTAGGAAAACAATAATTAATGTGATTAGCTTTCAAAATGAAAACGATACTATAAAATAAATGTGACCACAATCCATCTTTTTGATAAATAATAATAAATGTGATTTTTCTTTATAATAAGGTAGCCTTACAAAAATATTAATATATATGAAATAATAATAAATGTGATTAGCCTTAAAAATTAAGAAAAGGGAATAATTTTTATTCTTTAGAAGCAAACGGCCCCCAATAATTTTTGGGAAATAATAATAAATGTGATTTGTCTTAAAAAAAGGACTACACAATAAAAGTGTCTTCACATCTTTGAAAATATAATAATTGATGTGTAAAAACTGGACTGGCCTATTTCCCTACCGGGTTCCGTGTGGGTAAAGCCTTTACGCAATGCAATTCTTAGCTCCTTTCACACGAACGTACCTGCAAAACACGCCGGAGGGTTCTCCGGTGTAGGCACTCCGACGCTCAAGTCGGATCACCGAAATCACTCAAGAAAGTACGTAGGAAGTAGCTAAGTAAGAGTGATATTTATTCGATACAGCTTACCTCCCTTTTAGGTGTATTATTTATACGTTCTTTAGGAATAATAAGCTGTTACCACGGTTTCTGGCATTATCCCGCACGTTCCCTCATGATGTCGTGGCGTGGATATCTTCTCTCTCAAGAAAACTGATTGTGCTCTATGATTTCCCCCGACGGAAGTTGGACCCGATCAATGAAGAATATGGGGAATATTCCTTGACTTGGGTCTTATTCTTCTCAACTGCTTGTTATCTCTCACATTTCTCGGTCTTATCATATAATTCGCCAACGTGGGCGTGGTCAATACCCGCTTAAGGGCTTCAAATCTCGTGCCGGGCCTCGCGGCCCACCTGCAGCTAGGTTTGGGCCTCGCGGACCTCCTGCAGCTTAGCTCTAGCCTTCTCACCGCTTGTAGTTTAGATCGGGGCCTCGTGGCCGTCTGCACCCAGGCCTGGGCCTCGTGGCCCGCCTCAGTAGCTGTGCTTCGTGGCTTTGCAGCCTCTCTGTGATTAGCATGGTCTCGTGCCCACCTCGGGTTTTCCTCTCTCTATTGAGGGTACTCGGTTACGTCATTAGGTCCTATTGGGCTAGATATCTTTGGACCCTACGTGTAGTTGGGCCCGCCATTTTTATCTCGCATCAACCACTCCCCTACTCCGGTGAGCAATCTCGGAGCTCCGGAGTAAGGAAGATTTGAAAATCCTCCCTGCAGCTTTGACTTCCTGTGGTACATCTCCCCCGACCGTTGGAGTCTAGCGACTCTTCGGCTCCCGAGGTCGCCACCGTATCGAGCATGCATCCGTTCTTCGCTTTTAGTATACCGATACGCGTCTCAATTAGTTCTTTCTTTATTTTAAATCGGTTCGCTTCTTCTTCTTCCCCTCTTCTAAATTCTCGCTCCACTGACTTCTTCTTCTCGTCCTCCGCGATCGTACTCTTTAATCCTTACCTCGACTCCTTCCCACTATCTATATAAACTTTATTTTCTTATTCTTGCTCACTCGTAGGAACGCTTCTAGCAATGTCTCAATCTGATTCTTCTAAAACCATGTCGGATGCTCGTAACTCATCCTAGAGTTCTCACCACGCTCTAAACCCCAATCCGTCTAGGGATTCCTCCCATTTCCTCCTCCTCTCCGGAGGCGGATAGGGTTCGATTTTGGGACTCTTTCGCTGACCTTCAAAAATTTCTGAAAAGCACTAAGCGATCTTCTTTCTCGCGACTATATTATGTCGGGATATAGCTTATCTCTTCCCTGATCGGGAAACGTCCCAACTTGGTGACTCCCGACTTTAGCTTTCTGGCAAGCCCGGTTTGAAACCGAGTTACTCCTTCCTCCTCCTAAATTCTTATGTCGATTTCGAACCTTTATGGCGTTCCTCTTAACCAGTTTGTGCCAAATGCTATAAGGATGATGATCTTCTTCTACGTCCTCCTTAAAGGAAATAGGGGCGACTCATCCATTGAACTATTTTTTTCTCAATATAATTGTAAAACCGCTGACCCTTCTACTATGTAAGTAGTAGGGTGAAAGGAAAATGTTTGATTCTTGGTATGATTCCCGTTGACTCTTCCGACTCAGCCCCCGTTCCAAGGGTCCTCAAGATGACACGCCCGAAGCTCCGCCATTTTCCCCAACTCCACTTCTAGGCAAGATCATGACACCGATCTGCCCCCTCTAAAGAAGGCCAAGACCAACAAAGGCAAGGCTCCAGTCAGTCAAAGCTCCCTTCCTTCCAAGGACATGATGCGTCGCAAATACCCTACTCGACGGAGTCAAGGCCTTTCTTCAGCCCCTATTGATGTAGACTCTTATTCGTCGACCTTTTTGCTAGCAAGTTTTTGGCGAGTTGGTATCCAGCTAAGATTGTGACAAGTTCGAGCCTTCCTCCCGACCAGCAAGCGGCGTCGGGATGCCAGCCATTTCACTCGGGTATCCTCAATTTCTTTTTCATGCTTTGTGTTATAAGCTTTTCCAAATTTAGACTTTACTCACCGGCCTCGTATTTTGCGCTTAGGTGTGCTACTCTCGGGCTTGTGGAGCTCCTTCTAATCTCCTTCCTTCCTCACAACCGAAGGAATTAGAAGATTCCCTCTGGCCGAGGGAAAGAAATCCACCCTCTCTCGCTCTTCGCATCAAGAAGCTAGAATCAGATTTTGCCTCCTGCAGAGGGAATCGAGAAGGCCCAGCCAAGACGGAAATCGGGCCGAGAGGGAGATGAATGAGTTGGCTGTCCACCATTCCCGAACGAGTTCCAAGTCCATGCAAAAGCCCTGTTGGAAGGAGAGCGGTCCTTCTTGGACCACTTTTTACCTCGAGCCAGGTTAAAAATTTCTCCATTCTCTTTGGTTTGATTTGAAGGATAACTACCTCCAAAGATCCGAATTTTACTGGGGACATGGGTCCCTATATCGTATTTCTATGATTATGGTTTCAATGCTACTATCCAGAACATATGGCTCCGACCTTTGCCGGAGAATTTGATAGGACCAGTCCCCGGCCACGATGCCGACTCCCTATTTCAATGGAGATGCCGGCCGCTCAATTGAAGAGGCTCGATGGCTTCCAATCATGAGCCGGGCCGTTTCCGATCTCTTGAAGACAGAGGTGTCCTCGGCCACCATAGCGCCTATGGAGCAGCCCCTTTGCCCTCTTACTCGGATATCCCTCCTTCTCAAGAGGAGGCCTGTATCAAGCGAACCATGGAGATGGAAATGAACCAGCTACTACCAAGACAGATGATCCCCAACACTCTCCCTCCCCTCATTCCTCGTAATTTTCAAAAATACTTTATCTTTCTGTGTTATAAATACCTTTATTTTATGTTTTTCATGCTGGTTTAGCACTCAAACTCTATTCTCCCTTTAGTGGGAGTTTATTTTGCACTCTCATTGCCTCCTTGTTGGGGGTTTTATTGTTATGAATAAATGCTACCCTCCCTTGCCGGGAGTTTATCTTTGCTCATAATGCTTGCCCTCCCTTACCGAGCTAATTTCTGCCAGAGTAATTTATGTCCTCCCTTGGGAGTTTACTTTTATGATCGTTGTTTATCCTCCCTTACCGGGAGCTTATCATCGCATGTATGCTTGCCCTCCTTGCCGGGAGTTGCATGCTTTTTATCTCGCACTTTTCGTATCCAATTTCGTTGCATGTTCTCAAACTACTTAGCTTCTAAATCGCTAGCTTGCATGCGCGACTTTGGCGCTAGGAACCTCTTCCTAGCTATAGCTTGAATGGATGCCTTCTCTCATAGGTTGATAACCCATCGCCTTGAATTCCCTTTTTCATTCCTATGGGTTAATGCCTTAGGTTCTGTCTCGAACCCGCATCTTCGCATTCTCCCTTGACTTTGTAGTCTAAGAGTGTTTCTAGCCAGCTTTTCTAAGCTCAAAGTTGCCCTTTCTTTAGGTTCAACATTGGCTAAGATTCCTTTTAGAGGTCTAACTCGGGATCTCGTAAGGTTATACCTCAAATTCTTATTTCATATGACTCATCTAGGTCATGAATATATTCGACCCTATAAGCGTCCGCTATTTGGGCCGAGAAACCTAGTTCCTTAGGTTCTTGGTGAATCAAACTTTTTATGGGTCTATCCCGATTTCTCCGTAAAAGACCAGTTTCTCACTTTAAGTAAGCTTAAACCTCTATATAGGCTGGACTTGTTTTACTCCCGCAAGAAAAACCTTTCTTGGGTTCAGGTTAGTCAAGACCCTCTCTATAGGTCTACCTTCAAAGCCATCTCTTAGCCTTTCTCTTTGTAACCCTCTCTCGGGTTTAGGTTGGGTTTTGTCAAAGCTATGCATTTTCATAGTTATCCCTCGATAATCAAACCTTTTTTTGTAGGTTTAGTCCTACATCTTTGAAGCCACTCTCTAGCCTCTATTCCGAAAACCTCATATAGGCTTAGGCTAATCGCGCCCGCCCTAGATCTCGACTTCGCACATACGAAACTATATCTTAGTTTTTGATCTCATAATCCCTTCTATGGGCTCACTTAAACTCTTATAAGTCTAACTTGATATTTTCAAAGCTTTCTTAGCCTTAAGTCACATAGTCCTCTCTCGACGTGGGTTTAGTTAAACTCCATAGATTCAACTCAAGTATTTTTGAAACTTTTGTAGTTTCAAATCTCGACACCCTTTCCAGGTGTGGGTCTAATTAAGCCCTTCTTGTGAACTTAATTTAGTCTCCTAAAGCTTCTCTTCGTGAAAACCTTTTACGGGTTTTAGGATAACAAAAACCTTTCTCCGTAGGTTTATTCTGGGCTTTTTCAAAGCCACGTCTCAGCTTTTCATACTATTACGACCCCCTTCGAGTTTTGGCCGCTAAATCCCTACTGTAGGTTTAACTTAGCACCACGAAACTATTTCTTAGCTTCAGTTTTCGCAGCCTCTTTCTTGAACATTTCTTTGGCCATGATTATTGCAACCCTCTCTCGGATTTAGATGGGTTAAACCTTATCTGCAGTTTAACTTTAGTTTTTTGAAGCTATCTCTAAGCTTATTTTCTCGTAACCCTCTCTGGGTTTAGGTGGGTTAAACCTTCTCTCGTAGGTTTAACTTTAGTTTTTCAAGCTATCTCTTAGCTTCTTTTCTCGTAACCCTCTCTAGGTTTAGGTGGGTTAAACTTTCTCTGTAGGTTTAATCGTAGTTTCTCGAAGCTATCTCTTAGCTTCTCTTCTACGTAAGTGGGTTAAACCTTATCTCGCAGGTTTAACTTAGTGTTTTTGAAGCTATCTCTTAGCTTCTCTTCTCGTAACCCTTCTCTGGGTTTAGGTGGGTTAAACCCTCTCTTTAGGTTTAACTTGGTGTTTTGAAGCTATCTCTTAGCTTCTTTTTTCTCGCTACCCTTTTCGGGTTTAGGTGGGTTAAACCTTATCTCGCAGGTTTAACTTTAGTTTTTCAAGCTATCTATAAGCTTCTCTTCGCAAGTAGGTTAAACCTTATCTCGCAGGTTTAACTTAGTGTTTCAAATTATCTCTTAGCTTCTTTTTCTCGCAACCCTTTTCTCGGTTTAGGTGGGTTAAACCCTCTCTCGTAGGTTTAACTTGGTGTTTAGAAATTATCTCTTAGCTTTTTTTTCTCGTAATCCTTTTCGGATTTAGGTGGGTTAGACCTCTCCGTAGGTTTAATCTTGGTGTTTCAAGCTATCTCTTAGCTTCTTTTCTCGCAACCCTTTTCTCGGGTTTAGGTGGGTTAAACCCTCTCTGTAGGTTTAACTTGGTGTTTCAAGCCGTCTCTTAGCTTCTTTTTCTCGCAACCCTTTTAAGGTTTAGGTGGGTTAAACCCTCTCTGTAGGTTTAACTTAGTGTTTTCAAGTTATCTCTTAGCTTCTCTTCTCGCAACCCTTGTGCTGAAGTTTAGGTGGGTTAAACCCTCTCCGTAAGTTTAACATAGTTTTTCAAGTTATCTCTTAGCTTCTTTTCTCGTTGAATGATGTCAATTAAAACTCGCAAATATTTATCATGCTTGTTTTTCTCATTGAATGCTTTCGCATTTTACTCATTCTTTTAACTTTTTAGAAAGTGATCCATCTTCATACAATAGATCGTTTGTTGTGATTCAATTGTATTAAGTAGCTCAAAATCATATCATCTCAATCGTAATCAACGAAAGAATAATCTGGCAAACTTATGAAATAATGAAGAATTTCTTTCATTAATTGATAAATAGATTTGTTCCATTGACCATAATCGATCAACACAAGTCAGGAACTAACTCGGCTGGCCTCTTTAAAAAACCTCCCTACGGTAAAACCCGGCTGGGAAACCCGCAAGCAGTGGAAAAAAGAGTACCAGTGGAATGAAATTACATCAAACTCAGAATTCAAATGACATAAACAAAGCAACTCTAAGATAGCAAAAGAACCACCTACTTGCAATGAGGGGGTACTTTCTTCAAGTGTAAAACTTCTTCAATCGGCAGACATTTCGTGGTCTAGCCAGCTTGATTTCCATCCATGTCTTGCAACTCATAGGCTCCTCCTCGGAGGACTTTAGTCACCTTGTACGGCCCTTCCCACTTGGGATCGAGCTCTCCAATGTTTTTCAACGCATCGCCTTGTCTCGGACCAAGTCTCCTTCTTCAAACCTTCGACTTATGACTTTCTCGTCATAAGCGGCTTTATGCGGTTCTTGTACTTCTCGGTTTTCGGGTGAGCTATTTCGTGCTCCTCCTCTAGCATGTCCAGGTTCTCTCTCATCAATTCTTCGCTCCTCCCTTTCGGAAGTGGGTTGCGATGCGTCTCCATCCCCACTTCGTAAGGTATGATCGCATGCCCCATACACTAGGTGGAAGGGGACTCTTCTGTTGGCTCTCTAAAGGTGGTTCGGTAAGCCCACAAAATCGACTCTACCTCATCAACCCACCTCCCTCCAGCTTTGTCAGTGGGCACGTATTCCGTTTACAATAGTTCTTGGTGACCTCCACCTAGACATTGGCCTGAAGGTGTGCCACCGATGTGAATCTCGAACAATCTTCGTGTTATCACACCATTCCCATACCATGTTTCCCATAAACCGGGTCCCATTATCTAATACTAGGATTCTGGGTATGTCAAACCTACAGCAGATACACCTCCATAAATATTTGATTATATTATCTTCTTCAATCCTCGCTAGAGGTACAGCTTCACCCACTTGCTAAAGTAGTCCACCGCTACCATTAGAAACTTGTTGGCCCATTACAATCGGGAATGGACCCACCAAGTCTATCCCCCATTTCGCAAAGGGACATGGAGAGTGCATGGCTCCCATCTCCTCTGTAGGGAGGTGGATCGAGCAGCCATGCTTTTGGTCTTTCTCACACTTCTTCACCCGATCTTATCTCTAATCATCGTGTATCGAATTCTCCATTTCGAGCTCTCCTCTTATTTGGGCAACTCTCTGGGTTACGCAAAACTCGGTAAATGCTGGTTCTCCAATCGTCTTTAGCTCCAATGAACCCTATTGAGGGAGTCGTAGCTTTTACCTCTACGGTGACTGTGGTGATATTCCCTTCTCCTGTAGTGTTGCGGAACTCGCCGATTTTGACAGACTATCCGCTCTGGAGTTTTCTTCTCGATGTATTTATCTTACCTCAAAAGAGCTGAACCTTCCTGAGCCTCTCGCTACCCGCCGAGGTAGGCTATCATTTTCTCATCTTTGGCTTCGTACTCCACCTCGTAACTGCTGGGTTACAACTTGAGAATCCAAAATATGACCACCCGACCTACTACCAGCTCTGCGGCCATCTCGCACCTCGAATTAAGGCCTCGTACTGCTTTCGTTGTTTGAGGTGATGAATTCGAACTTCACCGCAACTTGCGTTTCCTGGCCCTCTGGATTAATAATCACAATCCCAGCTCCACAACCCCGCATGAATACAGAGCCGTCCATATATATCTTCCATTATCTTTCTTGCAGCACACGTGTACCCTCCGAATAAAAATGCAGATAAGGCTTGTGCTTTAATGGTCCTCCGTGGCTCAAAATCCACGCCTTACTCCCCACCCGACGGCCTGCTTGACCATCCTCCCCGAGAGATCAGCTCTACCGATTACCTATTTCGAAGGTAGTTAGTCCGAACAATGAGATTATGTGATTAGAAATAAGGTCGTAACCTCTCGAGCCGTGACTAAACTCGGGCGATTCATCCCACTCAAACCTGGATCCCTTCCTCGGAATCGTGAAGAAGGGGTGGCTCCTCTCGTAGATCTCGCTATAAACCGCTTAGCGTTGTAATTCTTCAATTCAGTCTTTGCAGCTCCTTGATCGATGTTAGTGAGGGGCAGATATCGAACACAACTCTCACCTTAGCGGGGTTGACTTCAATACCCACTGGGTCAACATATATCCGAGGAACTTTCCAGACCTCACTCCAAAGGAACACTTCGCCGGATTTAGCTTCATGCCATTCATCCTTAAGACCGAGAAAGCTTCCTCCAAGTCACCTCGTGTCCCCCGCCTTCACACTCTTCACCAAAGCATGTCATCTATGAAAACCTCCATGTTTCTCCCTAGCTTTGGGATATCTCGGAGGGAAAATTTGTATATGATGGTAGCCTTGGTAGGCGTCCATCATACTTAGCAGCTCAAATTCAGATGTAGAATCGACCATCCGGTCAATCTTGGGTAAGGGATAATGATCCTTAGGGCAAGTCTTATTCGTATCTCGAAAATCTATGCACATTCTCCATTTCCTCGGTTTTGCCACCTTCACTACATTGGATAGCCGGGTGGGAAACAGATTCGCTGACATGTCTCGCCTTCCAAGAACTTCTTCGCTTACGCCTTCGTAATGGAATCCTTTCTCGGCCTCAAGACTCTCGGTTTTACGCTTTACGGGCTTAGCTTTAGGATCTACGTTGAGGTGGTGCATCGCCACCTTCCGTAATACATGTCATGTCGAGGAAGAGAAAGCAAACACATCTGCATTTCTTCGTAAAGGCATTGTGTCTTTTTCCAACTCGATCCACTTGGACTCCAATCCTCGTCGTGTACCCCTTCTTGTGGATACGATTCGACCATCATCGCTTCTTCTTCGCCTCTCATTTTTGGGGGATCGGCTTCCTCCGTGATCTTACATCTCTTCGATTCACGATCCACCTCCTTGTCTCTTTTCAAGCTGCAATGCAGCTCTTTATCGTCCATCTTTACCGCCTCCACGTAGCATTTTCAAGACCGCACTGTCACCAGTACTTCACCCACCTCACCATTCATCGGAAACTTGAGTTTCATGTGATAGGTTGATATGACCACCTGAAATAAATTTAATACCGCCTACCAAAGATCATGTTATAAGGTGAAGTACATCGACAATCAAAAATTCGCAATTACTACCCTCCTTTATGGAGCTTCGCCACCCACCTGGAGGGTTACTCACCAAGGGGGTGAACCGCTCCCTCGTAAATCCATATAAGCGTAGTATCCATCGGCCTGTAACTCCACGTTCAAATTCATTTTCTTGAAACATTCCAAGAAAATGATGTCCGTTGAACTCCTCGTGTCTACGAAGATCCTCGCCACGGTATATCTAGCCACATCCGTTGTGATGACCGGTGCATCACCGTGGTCCTCCTTCTTGAGGCCTCCATCCTCCTGACCAAAATGGATCCGGGGTATATGTCCTACCTCTTTCGATTCATCTCTTTGGACATTTCTCCTACCTCTCTCCTTAGACTCCTCTCGCTTGACTTTTCGTGCTCGGAACGAGTCTCCCTCAACTGGACCTCCTACTATCATTTGGATCAGTCCTCTCTTCTCGGGAGGGCCTTTTTTCTGCCTCCCTTCAATCATCTTTTCCTTCTCTTCGATTTTGTCTTGACCTCCTTCTCTTTTGCCCCCTGGAGCTCACACGGTCATTGTAGACAAACTCTTTAAGATGACCCTCTTGGATCATCCTCTCAATCTCATCACACAAGTGAAAACAATAGTTAGTGTCATGCTCATATTTATTATGGAAACGACAAAACTTTTCTCGATTTGGGCCCCATCAGCCCTCGGATCGTGTCCAACCTGGAGCGAGGTCCGATTTTGCTTTGCCTTCTCGGCTCTGCTATTGAGATTTTCTTGGCTAGCTCCTTCTTTTTCTCAGTCCTCCTAGCTTGACCTCGGCTTTCTTCGCCTTTCGACTTCTTCCCGTTGTAACATACTTCTCTGATCTCCTCATTAACTCATCGAACGTTTGAATCACTACTTTTCCAGGAGGAAAGCAGATCTCCATCTCAGAGATTTCTAGTAAAAGCATTAATCTTGACTTCGGGGTGGCGGTTGGATCTTCCAATGCCGCCTGGTTGAATCTCTTTATGAAGGCCCACAAGCTTTCACTTTCTCCTTGTTTTGTGTTAAACAATGTCAACGTAGCTCTAGGTTGTCTCCTTGCGCTGGGAAATCGGGTGCAAAAATAGCTCTCCAAACTGCTTGAAAGAGCTAATGGAATTGGGCTCCACTGGGCTTAACCACCGGGCCGCTTTAGATAGGGTGGTAAGAAAGACTTCGCACTTCACACCTCCCCATATCGATGGAGGAGGGCCGAATTTTCAAATCTCACGAAATGGTCATAGGGGTCAATCGTACCATCATATTCATAATTAAGAGGTTTAAAATTGCTAGGCAATTCATCTTGTAGGATATCTCAAGAAATTGACAACCTCGTAATGGGTCTAGGCACACTAACCCGGTTTTCCATCTAGTGCTTCATGTTATCCATCTGCTTTCTTAGGGACTGATCTGGTCCTTCTTGGCTTCGACCGGGTATCTCATATACCCTCTTCCTCATCCTCGATCTTATTTCCTCGCCGCAGGGGGTGTCTCCCTCCCCGTGCGCCTTCTTCAGACCAGCCTCCCTTGGTTTAGGAATTGTTGATCTCCTTTCTTGGACTCCTTCTTCTCCCGGGAACTCCTCCTGGTTTTCGACACCACCTCTCTTCTTCGTTCTTCTTGATGCTCGTCCCGCCTACTCCCCTAAGCCGGGATCGAGCAGACAGGTTTCCGGTCCCGCTTCTCCTGTCCGTCCTGCAGGTGGGGTTCTTCCCCGCTCCATCATTGCTCTTGTTATAGCTCGAGCTATCATATTATCCAGCCTGCTTCGAGTGAAAGCGACGGGGCAAACTAGTTATGGCACTCTCTGGGGTGTCCCCTAGATGGAGCATTGGTGGCTCCCGGGACTCCAACTATAGGGATTCCTTCCGGAATTGCGTAAGATGAGGCAGGTAGGTTAGCCTCTCTTTCCCTAGCAGCAGCTCCTACTCCCGGGTGGCGCCGACCAGAGTTGAGCTTTCGTTTCGTACCACCGTAACAAGTGGTATTCCTCCAGTGTTAGGCACAAGAACAGTGGCACGGGGTTGGATGCGGCTTCGCCTGTCTTGGGTTTGTGGGGTTGTCCTTCCCGAGCCGGTACTAGGGCAATCGGTCTCATGGGTGTACGTTCACCGGTCATGATATCTTTCTTTGAAAATGACGGAAAAAAGTTGAAACTCACGCCTCAACTCTCCCTTCCCACAGACGGCGCCAATTGATGCGTAAAAATTGACCTTGGCCCATTTTTCCACATGGGTTCCATGTGGGTAAAGCCTTTACGTAATGCAATCCTTAGCTCCCTTTACACGAACGCACCTACAAAACACGCCGGAGGGTTCTTCGCGTAGGCACTCCGACGCTCGTGTCGGATCACCGGAAAATACTCAAGAAAGTACGTAGGAAGTAGCCAAGAATGATAGTTATTAGATATCGTTACCTCCTTCTTCGGGTGTGTTATTTATACGTACTTTAGGAATAATAATCATTACCATGATTTTTGGCATTATCCCAAGCACGTTCCTCATGATGTCGTGGCGTGGATATCTTGTCTCTCAAGAAAACTGATTGTGCCTACGATTTCCGGACGGAGGTTGGACCCAATCAATGTAGAATATGGGGAATATTCCTTGACTTGGGCCTTAATCTTCTCAACTACTTATTATCTCTCACATTTCGCAGCCTTATCATATAATTCGCCCACGTGGGCCTGGTCAATACCCGCTTAAGGGCTTCAAATCTCGCACTGGGCCTCGCGGCCCACTGCAGATTAGGTTTGGGCCTCGCGGCCTTCCTACGCTTAGGTCTCAGGCTTCACCGCTTGCTTGCGTTTAGATCTGGGGCCTCGTGGGCCCGCTCGCACCTAGGCTTGGGCCTCATGGCCCGCCCGTAGCAAGGTTCATGGCTTTGCAGCCTCTCTGTGATTAGCATGGGCTCAAGGCCCACCTCGGGTTTTCCTCCCTCTATTGAGGTACTCGGGCCATCATTGGGTTCTATTGAGCTGGATATCTTTGGGCTCTACGTGTAATTGGGCCCGCCATTTTTATCCGCATCAATAATAAACAAGATTTGCCTTTAAAAAGAGTCCTAAATTAATAAAATAAGTGAGAAAATAATAATAAATATGATTTATCTTAAAGAAAATAGTGTTAAGTGAATCATTTTTATTTCGTAGAAACCAAACTACCCCCAACCCCACCCCACAAAAAATTTAGTGAAATAATAATAAATGTGATTTGCCTACAAAAAGAAATAAGTACTACATAGTAAAATTTGACTTTAATCTATCTTTTGATAAACTATAATACATGTGATTTGCATTAAAAAATAGGAGTCTTAAAATAATAATAATAATAATAATAATAATAATAATAATAATAATAATAATAATAATAACTATTTATTGCCTCCAAAAAAAGTTAGATGTAAGAGAGTCACTTTTATTCCCTAGAACCAAATAACAATAAATGGGAAATAGTAATAAATTTTGTGTGCCTTAAAAAGTTAGAGAAAAGAAAATAAAAATAAATATGACTTCAATCCATCTTCTGAAAATTATAATGGTGATTTGCCTTTTAGAAAAATGAGTCTTAAAATAATAATAAATGTAAAATAATAATTAATGTGAAAAAATTAGAGAAAAGGAAAAGAGACTACACAATTAAATGTGACTTTAGTCCATCTCACGACAAATAATAATAAATTTGATTTGTTGTAAAAAAGGACTCGTTTGTTTTGAGGCATTAAATTTTGAGTGATAGTGAAACATGTGATACATTTGACCTTTTATGTGTGATATATTTTATTAAATCATACTAATCAAATGTTTGTTAATATATATTACAACATAGTTTAACATGAGTCATGATATTTTCAAGTGTTTGTATTGAGAATTAATTCATGTGATAAGTTAAAATTTTACAATTATACCCTCATTTACTATTTTTTTAAATAAAAATAAATATTTTTGTCAATTAACTTGGTATTAAGTGGATGATTATTTTAATGCAGGGAGAGATCCATTTTCACTAAAAATGGAAAAACCTATATTAGGCTTTCATATTTTTGCGGGTCATAGGTGATGCGGATAAAAATAACGGGCCCAACTACACGTAGGGCCTAAAGACGTTCAGCCCAATAGGGCCCAATGACGCAACCAAGTACCCTCAATAGAGGGAGGAGAATTAGAGGTGGGCCTAAGCCCAAATTAATCTCGGAAGGGTCAGAAGCCTAAACTCAGCCTACAGGGCAGGCCATGAGGCCCAAGCTCGGCTACGCGATGGGCCACGAGGTCCAAACGTAATTATAGGCAGGCCGCGAGACACAAACCTAACTACAGTGGGGCTGCGAGGCCCGGATTTATCTGCAGGTAGGCCGCGAGGCCCGGTTGGGATCTCAAACCCATAAGCGAGCATTAACCGAGCCCACAAGGGCGAATTATTGATAAGATCCAGGAAACGCGAGAAGTAACAATAAATTGAGAAGATTATGACCCAAGTCAAGGAATATTCTCATATTCCTCGCCGATCGGGTCCAACCTCCGTCCAGGAGGGAAAATCGTAGGCACAATCAGTTTTCTTGAGAGAGAAGATTTCAACGCACGACATCATGATAGAACGGGTGGGATAATGCCGTAAAACCGTAATGGCGCTTATTACTCATAAAGTACGTATAAATAAACACCCCAGGAGGGAGGTAATGGAATAACTATCACTCTTACTTAGCTACTTCCTACATACTTTCTTGAGTGTTTTTCGGTGATCCGACTTGAGCGTCGGAATGCCTACGCCGGAGAATCCTCCGGCGTTTTTGCAGGTACATTCGTGTGAGAGGAGCTAAGGATTGCATTACGTAAAGGCTTTACCCACGTGAAACCCGTGGGGAAACGGGCCCAGATCAGTTTTATGCATCAATTGGCGCCCGTCTGTGGGAAAGGAGAGCCGAGACGTGAGTTTCAACTTCTTTTACGTCATTTTGAAAGAAAGATATCATGACCGGTGAACGTACACCCATGAGACCGATTGCACTAGTACCGGCCGGGAAGGACAGCCCCGCAAACCCAACACAGGCGATGCTACATCCAACCCCGTGCCACCCGTTGTTGTGCCCAACACTAGAGGAACACCATTTGTTACAGCCAGACGAGACGAAAACTCAACTCCCGGTCGGCGCCACCCGGGAGTAGGAGTTGCTGCTAGAGAGAGAGAGGCTAACCTACTCGCCTCTTCCTCTGCGATTCCGTAAGGAATCCCTATACCGGGTCCCGTGAGCCACCAATGCACCATCAAGGGGGAGACCTTAGAGAATGTCGTAACCATTTGCCCCCATCGCTCTCACTTAGGAGCAGTTGGATGATATGATAGCTTGAGGCGTGGGAAGAGTAATGATGGAGGGGGAAGACCCCCACCGCAGGAATGATAGGAGAAGCAGAACGGGAAACTTGTCGGATCGATCCCACTCGGGGAGTAGGCAGACGAGCATCAAGAAGAACGAAGAAGAGAGGTGGAGTCCGTAAATCGGGAGGAGGTCTAGGGAGAAGAAGGAGTCCGAGAAAGGGGATCGGCGATTCCTAAACCAAGGGAGACTGGTCTAGAAGAAGCTGCATGGGGAGGGAGACAACCCCGACAGAGAGGGAGTAAGATCGAGGATGAGGAAGAGGGTGCAGGAGATACCCAATCGGAGGCCATGAAGGACCAGATCAGTCCTTAAGAAATTAGATGGATAACATGAAACACCAAATGGAAAACCGGGTTAGTATGCTCGAACCCGTTACAGTTGTCAATTCACCGAGAATATCTTACAAGATGAATTGTCTAGCAATTTTAAACCTCTTAATTATGAATATGATGGTACGATCGACACCTATGACCATTTGGTGAGATATGAAATTTCGGCCCTCGTCCATCGATATGGGGAGGGTATGAAGTGCAGGGGTCTTTCTTACCACTTTGTCTAAGGCGGCCCTCGGTGGTTTAGTCACCGAGCCCAATTCTATTGGCTCTTTCGAGCGATTCGAAGAACTGTTCTTGCACTGGTCGCCAAAGGCGAGGAGACAACCTAGAGCTACGTTGACATTGTTCAACATGAAGCAAGGAGAAAGTGAGAGTTTGCGAGCCTTCATGAAGATATTCAATCAGCCGCACCGAAGTACCAACCGCCACTCCGTGGTTAAGATAAATGTTTTCACTAGCAACCTCCGAGATAGAGACCTATTCTCCTCTCCGGCCAAGAAGCCGGTTCGGACATTTGATGAGTTGCTTTGAGGAGAGCAGAGAAGTATATCACGTTGGAAGAAGTAAGGAAGGCAAAGAAAGTAGAGGTCAAGCCAGAGGACTCGAGCAAAAGAAGGAATCAGCCAAGAAAAGCTCAACAACGGAGCCAGAAGGCACCAAAATCTGGACCTCGCTCAGTGTTTGACAAATATACCCCGAAGTTGGAACCGACGGAGCTTTTGGAGGTAGCATCGACCACCCCGAAATAAAGTTTCCTTGGACACGATCCAGAGGGTCGATGAGGCCCAAATCGGTATAAGTTTTGTCGTTTCCATAACGAATATGGGCATAAGACTAACAATTGTTTTCACTTACGTGATGAGATTGAAAGGATGATTCAAGCAGTGTCATTTTAAAGAGTTTGTTTACAGAGATCGGGTTAGTTCCAGTGGGGCAAAAAGAAAGGAGGTGATGACAAAGTCAAGAGAAAGGAAAGATGATTGAAGGGAGGCAGGAGGAGAGACCCTCCCGTAAGAGAGGACTAATCCAAATGATAGTAGAAGGTCCACCAGGGAGACTCGTTCCTGCACGAAAAGCCGGAGAGAGGATCCTAAGGAGAGAGGTAGGAGAAATGTCAAGAGAGACGAATCGAAGGAGGTAGGCCATACATCCTGCACTCATTTTGGTCCAGAGGATGGAGGTCTCGGAAGGAAGACCACAACGATGCGCTAATCATCACAATGCAGACGTGGCTGGATATACTGTTGCGAGAATCTTCGTAGATACGGGAGCTCAACGGATATCATTTTCTTGGAATGCTTCAAGAAAATATATTTAAATGCAGTAATTACAGGTGGATACAAAGACCTTTGTATGGATTTACGGGAGGGAGTACACCACTTTTGGTCGGGTAACCCTCCCGGGTGGGGTGAGGCGAAGCTCCACCGGAGGAGGGTGGTAATAGCGAAGTTTTTTATTGTCGATGTACCCTCATCTTTTAACATGATCTTTGGTAGGCCGGTGTTGAATTTATTTCTGTGGTCATATCAACCTTTACATGAAACTTAAGTTTTCGGTGAATGATGAGGTGAGTGAAGTAGTGGTGACCAGTGCGGTCTAGGAAATGCTACGTGGAGGAAGTAAAGATGGTTGATAAAGAGCCGCATCGCGCCTTGAAAAGAGACAAAGAGGTGGATCATGAATCTAAGAGATGTAAGACCACGGAGGAAGCCGATCCTCAAAAAATGAGAGTCAAGAAGAATCGATGATGGTTGAATTGTATCCTCGACAAGAAAGGATGCACGACGTGGATTGGAGCCACCGGAGCGAATGGAGAAAGACACAGTAACAGCCTTTACGAAGGAATGCAGATGTGTTTGCTTTTTCTTCCTCCGACATGACATGTATTCCAGAGGAAGTGGCCGTTCACCACCTCAACATGGATCCTAAAGCTAAGCCGAAGCAAAACCGAGAGTCTTCGGACTAAAAAGGATGCCATCACGAAGGCAAAAGCAGAGAAGTTCTTTGGAGGCGGGACATGTTAAGTGAATCCAGCTTTCCCACCCGGCTATCCAATGCAAGTGTTGGTAGCAAACCTGTGGGGACATAGAGAATGTGCATAGATTTTCGAGATCCGAACAAGGCATGCCCTAAGGATCATTATCCCTTACCCGGAGTTGACCGGATGGTCGATTCTACATCTGGATTTGAGTTTCTAAGTATGATGGACGCCTACCAGTGGCTACCATCAAATATAGATCTTCACTCCGTATATTCCAAAGGTAAGTTTCATTATTGCCGGTGGAACTTTTTGCTATATTAGAATGCCCTTTGGACTAAAGAATGCAAGAGCAACCTATCGTAGAATGGTTGACAAAAATGTTAAAAACTAGCTAGGGAGAAACATGGAGGTTTACGTAGATGACTTGCTTTGGTGAAGAGTTTGAAGGCGGGGGACACGTGGGTGACATGGAGGAAGCTTTCTCGGTGCTTAGGATGAATGATATGAAGCTAAATCTAGCAAAGTGTTCTTTTGGAGTGAGGGCCGGAAAATTCCTCGGATACAAGGTGACCCAAATGGGTATTGAAGTCAACCTCGCCAAGGTGAAAGTTGTGCTCGACATGCAGCCCCCATTAATATCAAGGAGCAGCAGAGACTAAACGGAAGAATTACAAAATTGAGCAGATTTATAGCCGTATCTGCGAGATAGGAGTCACCTCTTCTTCTGGATTTTGAGGAAGGGATCCAGGTTCGAATGGGATGAGCGATGCCACCGGCATTCGAGGAGCTCAAACAAAATCTAGCCCATTACATACCCTAACGAAGCCAATACCAAGGGAGATACTCTACCTTTACCTCTCTCAGTAGGTGGGGTCTCACTTAGCTCAGCCTTTGGTGAGGGAGGAAGGGTCAACACAGAAACTTGTTCACTACATTAGTAAACTAATGCAAGGAGCGAGAAGAGAGATACTCGGAAATAGAGAAGGCACCTTGACTATATTGGTCACGGCTCGAAGGTTACGACCTTATTTCTTATCACATAAGGTCATTGTTCGGACTAACTACCTTCAAATAGGTAATCGGTAGAGCTGATCTCTCGGGAGGATGGTCAAATAGCCGCCGAGCTGGGGAGTATCACATGGATTTTGAGCCACGGAGGACCATTAAAGCACAAGTCTTGTCCGATTTTATTCGGGAAGGGTACACGTGCGCTGCAGAAGGAGAATAGAAGGTATGAGATAATGAAAGGTGATTTATACTTCCTTGACCAAAAATAAATCTCTTTAAGAATAACAACGTATTGAATCGATTTACGGTATGAAAAATTATGCGTGTAATCTGCTATGAGTGAAAAATGGATTTCTCTTGATGTTTCTCGTAGCGTGTATCTTTAAAAAAATCCTTCACTTCGTTTATATGATCCTGAATTTGACTAGTCATAGGCTAATTTGTCAATCATGTCTTCAAGAAATGGTAAGTGATCGTTGGAAGATTTGTTTGACTTTGGATAATTGATTGTCTCGATATCACCAATTATATTTTGAATGATCTTGATTGATAATTCAATCTTCTCTAGATTGATATCGGATATCTCTGAATTATCCTTCGACTTTTGTTAACCCCGATGAATCTCTCGAAGTCAATCAGAGCAACCTTACACCTTGCTCGGCCAGTTCTAAAGCTTGCCAGTAGCACGGATTCCAACCTTGCTATCTTCACTTAAACCTTTCTTGACAACACTCTCTTTGCATATGCCAAGTTATCTCTTCTTTATCTTAACCACGCCCTTCTAGATGACTTCGAATGAGATCTCTCTTAGATCTTTAAGTCTTCTTCTCAGCAGCCTTTCGCTTCTCAATCAATACGGATCTTCGTGTCGAATTCTAGCAAGATTAACTATACTAAGACATAAACCCTATCTAGATCATCGGTGACTAACGAGTTGGTGGTCCTATTACACTTAGGTTTTAGGAACATCATCAAAACATACAAATTCTAATCCTAACACAAAACTTATATGATCCTTCTAGGAAAAATCTAGAAGGGGGGTTGAATAGATTTTTCAATTTTTACAAATCTTTCAAACTTATTCAAGATACCGAGAATCACACAAATGGAAATCAAGATTAGACTCAACTTTATTAAGATCAAAAGCAAAGTGATATTTTAGTTCTAACTTCAATTTTGAAATTAATCTTTGATTGATAAACTCGGAAATTGAAAGAAACAAATAAGTAAAGTAAAGCAATAAAGAACACTACGATTTATAGTGGTTCGGATTAAGAATAATCATACATCCATTCTCCTTCTTCAACTTGAAGAAGGGACTCTGTTACCACTTACTTACTTTCAATCCAACTTACTTACAACTCGTGAAGATCTTCAAATCTTCAATCTCCTAAATTCTTCTCTAGAATCTAACTATTACGGTGAATATCGAATTTTGAAGATTACAAGTAAAGTATTCTATAAACACTTAGAACTTTTTGAAAACTCTTTTGAAAAACTTGTGAATTGATTGTGATGATAGAAATCTGGATAGTGAATAATGTGTAAATCGTGTTGCGTAAAAGTTATTTGAAAAATGAAAAACTAGACCTATTTATAAGTCTGAAAAGACAGTTAGTTTGTTAGTCAGTTCTAACAAACTCGAAAATCGCTCAACAAACTTAATCTTGAAAAGCGCTTTGCTCCTCGGGTGATATATCCTACTCGTCTACAGTTGACTTGGTGAAGACTCGCCTTTCTTATTCTACTCGGCTTGTCTTGACCTCGTCTCGAGCTCTTCATAATCGTCTCCCCGCAGATGACTAGGTTTGAGCTTATCTCCAGATGACTTGCAACTTCTAGTCTTGGTGACTTGTTCGATCCTCGACCTAGTCCGATCGGCTTAGTACCGGGCTTTGATCTCGCTTGTTCTTCATAGTCATCGATCATCCTGGGTTGCTTTTAACTCATCAAAACCTTTCTTGATCTAACAATTTTCCCCTTTTTGATGATGTTAAAAGCTGAAAAAACATACTCACAAAATTGATGTTAGTCGAGTTATTCAAGATACTTAGATAGGTATATCATTACACATTTACACTTCAAATCGATTTATTCAAGTTTAAGTACTTAATTCACACTTAGAAAATTTAAGAAAATGTTTTTAAGTCTTAAGAATTTAGTCTTAGTGAAAAGTTTTCTTCTTAAAAAATTAAAGACTTAGAAAAATTTTTAAGAATTAGAAAATTTTTAGAAAAATTTTAAGTCGACATGAAAATTTTCTCGAGATGATTGGAAAAACATTTTTAAGTTTTTTTTTAAACAAAAAATACAAGTACTAAAATTTAAACAAGTAGTTCAGATCGGTTTCAATTATCTTATTCGGATAAGGAGCACATTTACTGCATTTACACATGGATCGATTAAAAGATAAAAGATAAAAGATAAGAAAATTTAAGGCTTATCTAATCTGGCCCATCTATCCTTTTTGGGAGCCGCATCCATCGAATATCCTCGTTCTAAGCTCGGCAATCTCCTTAGGATCGATCAACTTCATCCGATTTATCCCATAGTTGATAGTTGATCCGATCCACTCCTTGTCAATTGAGCCATCATCTATCGACTTGATTTGGATGGATGAGTAAGGTCGAGCTACCAAATCCACATTGTACCATTCATCTCCTTCATTAATCGGTTTAAGTACAATCCTCGATTCTCCTTCTCCATCCAATCATGCCATGCAATAGTCTCATCCTCGCACGATGCTCCGACTCCCGGCTGGACATACCGAAGAAAGTCCACTTAGCCTCGTACTTCATGTATTCGGCTGCCCAAGAGGGATGCGCAATCATCCTCGAAGGAGCATCGGTTCTTTCCCGAGGCTCGACCCAAGCCTTATGCTGCTTCTCCTCCGACTGTTGGGACTACCCATCTTTTTAGGGATCTGCCGAAGACCTGCCCGGCTTCCTTTGCAGACTTGATTTTCCTTTTTGCTTCTCTTCGGCCATAGTAGATTTTTTTTTCAGCTTTTATCCGCCTATCCCTCTCTGCCTCAATCCCGATCTGCTCTGCAGACTTCTCAATTGGTCTTTCCCCTGCAGCTTTGAACATCAAACATTGTCGACAGCGGCGAGATTCGCTCAAGCTCCTTCTCCTTCCCCTTTTCAGCTATTACCGACTCTTTTCCCTTGCTCTGTTCGGCTTCACTTTGGCCTTGACCTCCTCCTTTCTTTCCCGATCTTGGCCATGAATCTCTCGATTTCGATTCAGCCTCTTTCTTTACGGCCTGCTCATCTGCCCTTATTGTCTCCTCTATCTGCTCGATCCTTATCTTTAGGGCGGTGAGTTCGTCTGTTTGGCTGGTTGTTAATAGCTTGATCTGATTGAGCTCGGCTTTGATGATTTCCACATCTTCCCCCTTTTTAACATCATCAAGTAGCATAGAGAGTTGCTCCTTGACAACAGTAAAATAGGTGGAAACTATGGTCCTGTTTTGCAATATCTCATCGGCCAGATCGATTGTCGGCTTGAACTTGCCTCCTCGGTTCACCAACCTCCTTCTTCACCTCATCTACTTCTTCTTTCACGGATATTTTAACGAGAATCGAAATAGCAGATAAGAAGTTTACCTCGAATGCTTTAAGAATTTCTTCCATAGTAACACGTAATCCACGATGTCTGCAGCTTTTGTTGTAAGCATCTGAGTGAACTTATCTTCAACTCTTTTCTCCAGGTGGTTGAGGATGGAAGAGAAGGTTGATCTGAAATTTCTGGGAGGAGCGGTAGGTGATGTCTCTGCAACCCAAGATGACCTCGCAAGTGGTTTAGGAGCTGCTCTTCCGATAGTATGGAGGTTATGTAAGTGACTCACTGCGAGACTCGATCTTGCTTTTTCCCGAGGACATGAGGTTTTCCCGGCCAACCTCTTGGCGAATAGACTCATCGCTCCCGGATCTCCTGCTCTTAGGCGATGAATCAGCCAAACCTCAACAGATTCCTTCATTACTTGAGTTGAACCAAGTTCAGAATGAGTTCCACCAACCTCTTGGGCTTCAGATCGAAAAGAAACTTCAAAGCTTCCCATAGATCCATCGGGTTTGGGGGTGTGTATTGGGCTGATTTGGGGAGATGGGATGGGATATTTTGTAGAAAGGAAGTCTAGGAAGTCAAAAGTTTGGGTGGAAGTGGGAGGAATTTCTCGGGGATTTGTTGTAGAGGTGGAGATTGTTGTGGAGATGAGGTAAGAGGTGGAGTGATAAGTGGTGGAGTTGAGGTGATCGTGTTTGGGTGATATGGGTGTAGGCTGTTCAAGAGGCTCGGGGTGCCATCCTGGGACACCTCTTCATCGCCTAGGTGGGATGGGGATTTTTCGTAAGAGGAGATGTTTGAGGAAGTACTGCGAGACACCTTTTCGGTGGATAATGTACGTTCTAAGCCGGGCTCCTCCAAGACATCTGCTTCCACCTCTGCTGCTGCTGCTATCTCCCAGCGTGGCGGCCTCCTCTGTAATAGGCTTGAGGGAGCGCAGATGACTCTCCTCTAATCCTCACATCTCTTGCTTTCACCGGCCTTCTTTTGGGCCTCCTCTGAAGGGGAACATCGAGTCTAGCTTCTTCAAGTATGATGACCTGCAGTACAAGTGTCTGCCCACTGGCTCCTCGAGGCACAGTACTTCAACCTCGGCTCTTGGTACCTCGGCTTGGTACATCGCCTCCTTGTACCTCGGCTTGGTCTTTGGGCAACCGCTGCCGCCTGGTTCCTCTGTTCATGGCCTCGTCGATTCGTCGTCCGAATCGCAGCCCAACTAACTTTTCATTCATTGTCGCATCCCTTCTCGCTTTGAGTACTTTTTCCATCCTTCTCTTGTTTGCACCCTTTTATTCAGCCCTTCCATCAAGATCGTGATCTTGTTAAATGCAGACTCACAGATTGGTAAGCGATCGATCTCCTTCATCCCGATTATACACCAGCCTCGGTTTCTCTTCCTTCAACCTCCGAAACAAGAATCCACCCAATCTACCCCGATTCCATTATAAATCGCCCTCATACAACATAATCGTGTCTTAGTCACACCATCATGAGAACTCGATCTCCTAAGATGGATTTAGTCACAATTGTCATTAACAACCTGTATTTCCTCCTAAGGAGATTTTTCTTTAGATCCCCCTCGTTCCTCGTAAGTCACTCTAGCAAAAATGTTGAATGACTATTCCCATTCATCTTCCTTATAACTCGTGGGATTCACTCCATCCGCCGTCGTATCAAAAATTCAGGCCACAGTTTCTTTAGTAAAAGGTAATTGTGTACCTTCTACGGTGGTATCGAATCCATTTTCGTAAAATTCACTATTCGCGAAATTATGCCCCAATGAAATCCATGGTTTTATTTTCTCCGACTTCATCGAACAGAATCCACGTAGCCTTGATGCTTCCGGTATCCTCGAGAATCTCGCTGGATTCTCTATCCGTGTAGTATCAAAGTCTACGACATCTCCGCCTTGAGTTTGTTTTTCACAGCCTCTGTGTTCATCTTGAATTCTGAATTGAAGGCAATTATATAAGTGGGGGTTTTGGTCTTGCAGAATAAGTGGAAGCCATTTGAGTAATTTTTTAGAGAAGGAAAATTTTGCGAGAAATTTTGAACAAGGGAAAATGTGAAAGTGAAATTTTGAAACGAAGAAGGTAAGTTTTTCAACCACAAGAGAGAGAGGGAAAATTGGGAAGTTGATACGTGTCACGATCTTAGAAAATGATTTTTATCTCGTTGATTAATGAAAGCTCGTGTAAAATATCAACGGCTTAGCGATAAAACCGCTTCAACTTCAGGCGCGTGGCATTAACGCATCTTGAATTGTGTAAAAGTAACCGTTTATCCTTTCTTTGCAAATAGGTTTCCTATTTCAGATCGGGGTTTTATGAGACTTGGTCAAAAGTGACCTTGTCTTATATTTTGATTAATTCCTTCGAGTCCGGTTTTGAAAAACACAAAATTTTAATGCTAATAAAACTGAACACGATATTTTCAATCCAGTTTGTACCGATTATTTGAAAATAAGCAGACTTGAGATAGTTATTTTGAGAACAACACTTTTCAAGAAATGTGTAAAACAAAGGTGAGGTGATTTTCCGATTGGAGAGTTTTAGAATTAAAGCCGGCACACCTGTTCCTCGCAAATAAACTCATCAAAACTATTAGTAGGCGAGGTAGATCGGATAGGGTGTAGATAGTCGCCTGCTTTTTCAAGAAATCACCGACTATTATGCCCTAGTCTCGATTTATCGAATGTCGAATAAGTAATCATCATGTCGGATAAAGTCAATATGACTAATCCTTGATTCTTGATTACTAAGAAGGAAATCAATGATATCAGCTACCTGATTGTCCTTTGACTCATATCTAGTCCGATAATTCTTTCTAGACATTTATTTAAAGAAAAGAACGAAAGAAATAAGGATAACAATTAATGTATGCAAGTAATGATAATCAAAAATCAGCCAATGATGCATCAAGTAATCTTAATTCTAAACACAATTCTTTAAATCTAGACTCAATTAATGGTTTTGTAAGAATATCTCTCTTTGTGATTCAGGTGACTATCTTTTCAATTCTAATATCATTCTTTACCACATGATCTCTAATGAAATGATGTCCGATATCTATATGCTTACACCTAGAATGCAGAATAGGATTGTATGTCATGGCTATTGCACTATTACTATCACAGTAAATAGGAACATATGATGTTTGAATGTTATAATCTCTAAGTCGCCGACATATCCATAGGAGTTGAGAGCAACAACTTCCAATCGCCATGTATTCGGCCTTCTTGTGGAGGTGGCACAGATGTCTGCTTTCTTAGATAACCAAGAAATTAATTTGTTACCTAAGAATTGACAAGTTCCTGAAGTGGATTTCCTATCAATCTTGCAACCCCCAAAGTCTCGAGTCTCAATAACTCGCCAAATTTCAAAGTTATCATCACCGGGTACCATAACCCTACTTGCAAAGTTCCTTTGAGATATTTAAGTATTTTCTTAGCAGTCTCCAGATGAGTTTTCTTGGGATTAGACTGGAATCTTGCACATACCCCAACCGCAAAAGTTATGTCTCGGCCTACTTGCGGTGAGATAGAGAAGAGATCCAATCACCCACGATACTCCGTTGCATCTGTGGGTATCCCCTACTCATCTCGAATCCATAGAGAAGTTAGTTGACATAGATATTTTAACTTCCCTAATAGTAGTCATCCCAAATTTTTCTTAATTAGGTCCTTAGCATATTTAGTCCGATGTATAAAAATACCCTTACTCATCTCGTTTAATCTGCAAGCCTAGAAAATATGTTAATTCACCCATCATTGACATTTCAAACCTATTTTTTATGAGAACACCGAAATCTTCACATAATTTCAGATTAGGTGAACCAAAGATAATGTTATCCATATAAATTTGAACTAACAAGATGTTTCCATCAATCTCCTTTCTAAACAGAGTTCTATATATCTTACCTTTCAAAATTCATTTGATATCAAGAAATCGTATAAGGTGTCATACCAGGCCCTCGAGATTGTTTCACCCATATATGGCCTTATTGAGTTTATAGACCTCGTTATTGATCTTAAACCAGGAGGCTGCTCCATATAGACTTCCTCAAGTAACACACCATTAAGGAAAGCAGACTTAACATCCATTTGAAAGACTTTGAAAGATTTATAAGCAAGAAATGCCAAGAAACGACCTTATTGCTTCTAATCAGCAAGCTGGAGCATAGGTTTCATCATAGTCTATCCCTTCAGATGTGAGTAACCTTGAGCTACCAATCTTCCTTATTACGAACAATAATGTTGTTCTCATCTGCTTTATTTTTAAACACCAATTTGGTGCCTATAATCTTTCTATGTAAGGGTCTTTCCACTAATTCCCAAACATTCTCGCCTTTCAAACTCGATGCAGTTCTTTCCCGCATGGTCAAGTATCCAGCTTTGGATCTGATAGAGCTTCCTCAATAGTCTTAGGTTCGAGAAGTGATACATAACAGGCAGGACTCTCGTGAGTCCAACATCATTCGTGTCTCGCACACTACTTGATGGATCTCCAATAATCTGGCCGATGGATGATAACTTCTCATCCTCTTGCCTATTTGAGTAGAAGAATCCTCATCTTGAGACTCGGCAGCAACTCATCCGACTCTACCTGGCTGACGTTCCCCCTTCATCCGCCGACTCCGTTGATCACCGATGTCAAGGGTGTCTCCTCAGTATTGAGTCCGATCGTAAGTTGTCTTCGACTATCGATGGGGATTCTTCTTCATCTCAATCAATTAAGACTAGGTAGATAGACTGTTCTATGTTTAGTTTTGGTTAGTTCAATCTTATCTAGACCATTAGAAATTTGATTCACTTTATCTCGAGAAGGAATATAATTCATCAAAAACTACATGAGGAGTTTCCTCCACACAAAGACTTGTCTTGTTGAAAACTCTAAATGCCTTGGAAGTGTTGGAATATCCCAAGAATATTCCATCACCGCCTTAGCATCAAAAGTTCTCACTTAGAACATTTACAACCAAAAGCTCTAAAATATGAGGTTCTTGGAATCTTACCCTTCCAAATCTCATATGGAGTCTTACCCTTGTCTTTAACAACCAAGCACCTGTTTTGGGTATAACAAGTCAGTATTGATGGCTTCAGCCGGAACCCGTGAGGGGTTCCATACTCGGCTAACATACTCTCGGGCCGCCTCCTTCAAGGTTCTATTCCTTCTTTCAACCACTCCATTTTGTTGTGGAGTTCTTGCTGATGATGTCTCATGAATAATTCCACACTTATTGAAAAAGTTAGATAAACAAGAATTTAAAAATTCATTGCCCTTATCACTCCTTATTTTAATAATATTAACACCCTTCTCATTTTGAATCATGCAGACAGATCGGGATCTTGTTTATAGTCTCATTTTTTCTTGAAAAGAAATATAACCCAAGTGTATCTAGAAAATCATCAACCACAACAAGAGTATATTTCCTTCCACCGAAGCCGGGAGGAGAAATAGGTCCAAACAGATCAAGATGAAGTAGTTCTAAAACTCTTTCAGATGAAGAGGTGTTAATACTCTTAAATGAGTGTCTAGGTTGTTTACCTTTTTGACAAGCATCACACTTTAGGTTAGTAGAATAAAGTTTCTCGTAATCCCTTAACAAGATTCTTTCTAGCCAGCTTACTAAGGGTCTTGAAGTTTAGATGACTAAGCCTCTTGTGCCATAGCCACCGAGGTCATCTCCACCCTTAGCTATCGACAAGTATCTTTGGGACAACTATTGAAGTTTGCCACATAGACATTACCATGTCTCAAGCCGATTAGAAGTACCTTGTCGAGGAACTATCTAAGATATCACATTTATCTTTAGAAAATTTGACAAGAAAACCTTTATCACAAAGTTGGGAAACAGATAATGATTATGTTTTAAACCCTATACAAAATATGCCTCGAGATACCTGAATATCCTTGATAATCAAAGTACCTACTCCTTTAGTCTGCCCACAATTGTTGTCTCCAAATAAAACTCTAGGACCATCAATGTTTTGGAAATTTGATAGTAGCTTCATGTTACAAGTCATATCTTTGTGAACATCAAATGTCTATGTACGGATAGAAGCTAAGTTCTCCTCCTTGAGTGATGATCCTGTGAATCCTGTAAAACAGTTAGTTATAAGGTACCCTAGTGATCTTGGGTCCTCGAAGGTCAAACATCACTTTGGGTAACCAAACAAATATCTCATTCCCTAATAATAAATCAGACTTGAGTTGCCTACCAAATCTGTCTACAATTATATCACTTGAAGATGGCAATTTATTGTATTCGCATTTAGTAATTTTCTTGAACTTAGGAAAAGTAGAATAACATCTCGCTTCTCCCATCAAAAGGACTATAATAAGAATTTCTTCTTATCTTAGTTCTTGGAACTCTCTTAGTCCGATATGGAATTCTCACCAAGTTTTGTTTTGATTGGGAGATGCGATCCTTATCTCAATAAGTGGTTTCCAAGGACCAATTCTAATCTCTTTTGGGTTTTCGATGCCTTCACAAATTTTCTAGGTTTTTGAACATCCGATTTACTATTCCTATCATAACCAAGACCTGTTTTGTCATGGGATTTTTGAGAAGCATTAAAGATGTGATCTATTGCTGATTGTGAATTATTAAGTTGACTTATTTTGAAGACAAACTTCTCATTGTCTTTCTTAATTAATTCATTTTCAAGATGATCGCCTCAAATTTATCTTTTAAAGATTTCAATTCACTTTCTAATCTTTCGGACAAGTGGCCGATGTACTAGCCTCGGCAGGAAAACATTCCCCTTAAATGTTTCCTCGATTCTCGAGTAGTTCACCACCGCTTGCCTTTGGCTAAAATCGATTTGATCTTTTAAAGTCAAATTTTCTGTCTCTAGCTGTTTATAAGCAGCCAAGGACATCTTTAAATCTCTCAATAACCCTTGAATAACAGGTTTGTTCATTATCTCAAACATTTATAAGAGTCATTATCAAGAAGAGTAATAATCTACCTCTTTGGCCATAAGACAGATTTCATCGTCTGATCCAAAATCGATGAGGATGATGAAGATGAAGATTTTCTTGATTCCTTTTCTTCACCCGAGAAGAGCCCTTTGATCTCGCAAATCTCCTGTCTCTCTTTTTCCTTTTCTCTTCCCTTTCTTTAGGAGTCGATTGAGGATAATCATAGTTTGAAGTGTCCCGACTTGTTACAAGTGTAACAAGTGTCACTCCTATCTCGATTTAGGGCTAGTAGGATTTCTTTTAGCAGAGATCCGAACCTCCTTGTCTGCCTCCTACTCTTGTCATTATCTGCTGAGTCATCTTCCTTTCTTCTTGACTTGGATCTGGATCTGTCCTTACCTGCAAACTTCAATTTGTTATGCTTATATTTCATTCTTAATCTGTCATACCTTTTGGTGAGCAACGCCATCTGCTCCTTCGAGAGATAGATCAGCTCCTCTGATTCAGCTTGTCATCTTGTCTTCTTTGTTGACAAAGGCAACAAATTTGGATGAGGTGCTTGACTCCATCTCATCTTCCTCATCTTCTATCTCGAATGTCATACTCTAAAGCTTTAAGATGAGAAAATAAGGTATGATGAGTAATAGAAGATAAATTTTGGGTTGCATTAAGGATATTAAACTTTTCTCTCCATCCCTTGGTTAAAGATCTCAATATCTTATTATTGATCTCCTTTCTCAATAGCTCTTTCCTAGATCACCGCTTTGTTGAGAAGATTTGTTAATCGCACATCTAGGTGATCCACTGCTTCGTTCTCCTTCATTTTGAAGGTATCAAAGGCATGTAATACAGATTGCGGCTTATTCTCTTTCAATTGGTCGATCCTTCACAAACATTTGCAAGTGTCTGCTACATCTCCTTAGCTGATTTGCATCTTTTGACTTTTTCAATCCAGTCTTTACTTAGAGTTTCAATGATTTCACTCCTAGTTATCTCGATCTAGGTTGTAGATTTTCCTCTCATCACTTGTCGATTCAGCTCTTTTTCTCTTGTTTGACTCTTGATTCATTTGTTTCAAGTGCCATTCTTTGGTGCCTCCATGATAAAATTTAATAGGTCCTTCTTCAAGAACCTCCTCCATTCTATCATGGATTGCCTTGAGATGATTTTCCATCCCGAATTTCCAATAGTCATATTCTTCAATTGAAAATTCGTAGACTCCTGGATTTCTTGTTCTTGCCAGATGACATGATGAGATAAGATAACAACAACTTACACAGGTCGATTAGTAGCAGAGTTAGTGAAATAAAGAAGATGAAGATACTCAAGAACAAATTTTAGAATCTTGGTTAAGACCTAAAATCAATATCGTAATGACTTAACACCGCTCCGATACCACTTGTTGGTCCCATTTAGTTGAGTATATTAGACAAAACTTATATGATCCTTCTAGAAAAATCTAGAAGGGGGTTGAATAGATTTTTCAATTTTTACAAATCTTTCAAACTTATTCAAGACACCAGAATCACATAGCGGAAATCAAGATTAGACTCAACTTTATTAAGATCAAAAGCAAACCGATATTTTAGTTCTAACTTCAATTCTCAAATTAATCTTTTGATTGATAAACTGGAAATTGAAAGAAGCAGATAAGTAAAGTAAAGCAATAAAGAACACTACGATTTATAATGGTTCGGATTAAGAATAATCCTACATCCACTCTCCTTCTTCAACTTGAAGAAGGGACTCGCTACCACTTACTTAATTTCAATCCAACTTACAACTTACAACTTGTGAAGATCTTCAAATCTTCAATCTCCTAAATTCTTCTCTAGAATCTAACTATTACAATGAATATCGAATTTTGAAGATTACAAGTAAAGTGTTCTATAAACACTTAGATCTTTTTGAAAACTCTTTTGAAAAACTTGTGAATTGATTGTGATGATAGAAATCTGGATAGTGAATAATGTGTAAATCGTGTTGCGTAAAAGTTATTTGAAAAATGAAAAACTAGACCTATTTATAAGTCTGAAAAGACAGCTTAGTTTGTTAGTCGGTTCTAACAAATCAAAACCGCTCAACAAACTTAATCTTGAAAACTGCTTTGCTCCTCGGTGATTTATCCTACTCGTCTGCAGTGACTTGGTGAAGACTCGCCTTTCTTATTCTACTCAGCTTGTCTTGACCTCGTGCGAGCTCTTCATAATCGTCTCCTGCAGATGACTAGGTTTGAGCTTGTCTCCGCATGACTTGCAACTTCTAGTCTTGGTGACTTGTTCGGCCTCGACCTAGTCACGATCGCCTTAGTACCGTGCTTTGATCTCGGTTGTTCTTCATAGTCGCCCGATCATCTGGGTTTCTTTTAACTCATCAAAACCTTTCTTAATCTAACACACCCTATGGTGTGCTCCCGATTAACCGATATTTGAAATGAATCTTGGGCTATGTTCTTCATTATCTCATTCATTTGCCCAATGGTTTTCGACCAAAGAGACCCATTAGCACAAGCATTCAAAAATGACCTATCCCCATCCGTCAAACCATTGCAAAAGTACATAGTGGTTTGTTCCTCCGGAAAACCGTGTTGAGGACAATTCACAAGTAGCATACCATACCTCTCCCAAGCTTCCGGTATTGTTTCTCCATTCTTTTCGCGGAAGTGGGAGATAGCCTCCTTAGCTTGCACGGTTTTGGATGGTGGGTAGAACTTCATTAGGAATCTTTTGGACAAATCCTCCCATGTACGCACAGTCCGGGAGGTAATGAATTAAGCCATGCTTTAGCTCTCCCTTTGAGTGTAAAGGCAAAAGCATCAACTTCTTCGCATCTTTGGGTACCCCATTGTGCTTGGTTGTGTCGGAAATCTCAAGAAATTGTGTCATATGTTGATGTGGGCACTCATCTTCATCCTTGCCTTCGAATTGCTTCTCCCTAAGCATCCTTACTAGAGCGGGACTTATCTCAAAGTTATTGGCTTCTATCCTCGGTCTTGCTATCCCATCATAGTGCTTTCTAAGTTGTGGCAAAAACTCTCTCAAAGGCCTCCCTTGTGGTGGTGGCTCATTCATGGGTTATGGTTGAGGATTTGGAATGTGTGGTGGCTCATGGTATTATGGCTCTTGATTGTATGGCATTTGAGGGTAGTATGGTGGGTATAGTTGTGGATGAGGTGGATAGTATGGGAATTGGTGAGCTTGTGGAGGGTAGGGGTATGGATTTTGGTAGGGAAAGTATTGTGGTGGCATCCTTTGAGGGAAAGGGCCAACTTGAGCATTGAAATTATTCCCTTGACCTCCATTTTCTACTCTTCCCTCTCCATTACCATGCAACTCCTCAACTTGTGGTTCACCAACCACTCTCTCCTCATTCCTTGGATCCTCTCCTTCCATAACTTCCCTTCTTCGTCTACCACGACTTCTTCTCAAAACAATCCCTAAGTGTCACTTATAGGCGCAAAAACTAACTCTCCGGCAACAGAGCCATTTGATTGGAGTAGTATTTCCGGCAAGCGGTATTAAGACCAATCGCAAATATCGAACCCAAAGGAGTATGCAAGCGAGGCCCTAAGGATATAAGTTCTAAATGACTAATGTTGCAAGATTGGGTTTAGGACTAAATTCTACAAAAAAATATGGCAAGAATTAAAATCTAAAACTAATGCAAGCAATTGATCAAACAGCTTAAAATGCAATATCAAACAAGCTAAATCAAATGGGGGAATGGGGTGCAAGGGATAATCTCCATCAAGGAATCCATGATTAACAAGCTATAATTGTATCCAATTGCAAATCAATCAAATTAGAAAGCATAAACCATCATGAAATTAATCACTCCATTAAAATCACAATGCCTAATGTGAGTATTCTTAGTCCTTCCCATCTCTCAATGTAGAAGTCCCCAATTCATACAATCATGCAAAATTGTAACCCGATTAACACCTAATCACATTAGCCCAATTCTCACCTATTGCTAGGGTGATCAACCATTAATCTAAAGAGGCAATTTTAAATGAAGCACAATTAAGAATCACAATTAGGAAGCAATCTAATTCAATTGATCACAATTATCAACAATTATAGCATGAGGCAATCACATCATCCCCAATTTAAATTATCCCAAGCACAAATCTATTAGTCCATGGTGCTAAGTGCAAAAGCCATGGGTGAAAAATCTAGGAAAACAATTAACAAGCTAATCAACACAAACAAGGAATTAAAGAGAGAAAAGTAGAAGAACATCACCAATTGGTCTTCAATTAACAAAAATAAGAATGCTTCAATCCTCCACAATGCTTGGAAATCAATTCTCTACTCTTCAATTACAACTTGAAACTCAAAATCTAATGGATCAAATTGCTAATCTAATGATTACAAGCTTGAATCTAATCAAAATCTATCAATCTAATGCAATTACAAGTAAAATTAAGCTAGAAAATGATAAATTCGCTCAGAAACTACCTAGAAACCGCTCTAAATTGATATAGGAGGAGTATGCTCTGTTTTGGATCCAAGTAGCTTAAAACCAGAATTTTTCGGTTTTAGGCCTCCCTTGACTCGAGCTTGGGGCCCTCGAGTCGAGGCCCAAGAGTCGCTAACACGATTTTCTGAAAAATCCTCCCGCCTCAAGTCGAGGCTCAGCCTCGACTCGAGGGATGCTCAATTTCTCGATCCCTCTACTCGAGGCTCCTCCCTCGAGTCGAGGTAGATGCAATTTTGAAATGATCTTCCCTCCATCAAATCCTCGACTCGAGGCCTCGGCCCTCAACCAAAGTTCGAGTCCAGGGTATTTTTTCAGCGAAACTCCCGCTCCGACCCTCGTTTTCATCCGTCTTATCCGTCTCTTCATTCTAAGCATGCCGATAACTCTCGGTTTGGCAAAATTCCACCTTTTTACCTGAAAAACGGACGAAAAATATCAAATACTCATCAAGTAATAAATTTTAGACAAAGAAGTGATACTCTACACATTTAAGCACAAAATCTAACACTTTACACCACTTTTTGCACTAAAATAACCCCTAAAAATATGCATCAATTCTCTCCAATCAGCTTGTTGGCGAGGATTTGGCGAGGCGAAATTGGCGAGGGATTTGGCGAGGGCTGTTGGCGAGGGACTTGGCGAGGGCCAGCTAACAAGGGAATCCGCGAGGGCCAGCTGGCGAGAGAATTGGTGAGGGCGGCCAGGGCGCGATTTTAATTGCGTGAGGCGGGTTTTGAACCCGCGGCCTCCAAGAGAATAGGAGGAGAGTCTTAGGCGCTTTACCATTTGGGCAAAGCTAATCATTTGATATGATTTTGCTTTTAAATATATTAATATCATATTATATTCAATATTTTATATATTTAATTTATAATTGTTATTCAATTAAATTGTTATACTCTATTTACTACATATATTATCATTTAATAATTATTAATATTGTATATATTCAAATAAATTGTATACTATTGATGCGTAAAAACTGACTGGGCCCGTTTTCCCACTCTGGGTTCACGTGGGTAGAGTCATTACGCACTAAAAATCCTTAGCTTCCCTCGAACAAACGTACTGCAAAACATGCCGGAGGGTTCTCCGCGTAGGCACTCCGACGCTCAAGTCGGATCACCGTAAAACACTCACAAAAGTACGTATAGAGTAGCTAAGTAAGAGTGATAGTGATTCAATACCGTTACCTCCCTCCTAGGTGTGTTACTTATACGTAAGTTAAGAGTCATGACCGTCATCACGGTTCTAAGGCATTATCCCGCACGTTACGCCATGATGTCGTGCGTGGATATCTTTTCTCTCAAGAAATCTGTATTGTGCCTATGAATTCCCCACAGACGGAGGTTGGACCCAATCAATGAGGAATATAGGGAATATTCCTTGACTTGGGCCTCAATTATCTCAACTACTCGTCACTTCTCATACTTCTCGGTCTTATCGGATAAGTAACCGTGGGCTTGGTCAAATGCCCGCGTATTCTTCAAATCTCGCCTAGGCCTCGCGGCCCACCTGCAGCTAGGTTTGGGCCTCGCGGCCCACTGCAGCCGGGTTTGGGCCTCGTGGCTCGCATCTCGATTTTAGGCCTCGTGGCTTATTCGTAGCTAGGGTTGGGCCTCGTGGCCCCTCTCCATACAAGGCTGGGCCTTGTGGCCCACCTGTAGCTGGGTTTAGGGCTTCGTAGCCTTAATGCGGTCGATCTGGGCTCGGGCCCATCTCGGGTTTTCCTCTATCAAGGGTATTCGGTTACACCATCGGGCTCTATTGGGCTTGGCATACTTGGGCCCTACGTGCGGTTGGGCTCGACATTTTTATCCGCATCAACCACTCCCCCTACTCTGGTGAGCGATCTCGGAGCTCTCTAGAGTAAGGAAGATTAGACACACCTTCCTGCAGCCTAGGCTATCCTCCCTGCAGCCTTCGACTTCCGGGTTCATCCTCTTGCTAATCGTTGGAGTCCAGCGACTCTTCGGTTTCGTGCAAGCCGATTGTCGATCATGTATCCGCCTTTCAGTTTGGCTACCTTGATACACATTTCCATTAATTCTTTCTTTTATTTCAAATTGATCATTTCAGTTTCAGTAAAACACTCTTAAAACTGTTAGCCTCTAGGTCATTAGTTTGAATGTGTAAGCGTGTTACTAGGGTTTCCCCCTAATCGTATATTTGGGTACGGGTTTCCCGTGTAGGTAGGTAACCTATTCTCCTAGGTTCCCGTAGGTTTTTCTCTCTTTCATTTTTAAGGGTCAATACCTTAGGTTCCTCTTTTCATGCAATTCCTCTAGGGCTTGCGTATCCTCAAAAGTAGCTTCGGTTTGCAATTATGAAACCTATTTCTTTAGGTTTCAAGTGAATTGAACTTTTTATGAGTCTATCCTGATTTCTCCAGAATGACCCTTCCTCACTTTAGGTAAGTTTGAAACCTCCATATAAGGCTAAACTTGTTTTAGACTTGTCAAACCTTTCTTAGGTTCGGATTAGCTAAGACCTTCTTTATAGATCTAACCTCCCAGCCATCTCTTGGCTTTTCTCTTTGTAATCCTCCGGGTTTGAGTTTTGTCAATGCTATGCCTTAGACGGGTCTCATTCCCCTCTTGAATTTGGTAGAACCATGTCCATAGGTTCAGCCTTATATTTTCGTAGTTATCTCTCGGTGGTTAAACCTTCTCCTTGTAGGTTTAACCTTGCATCTTAGTGACTACTTCTCAGCCTTAATTCTGAAAATTTTATCTAGGCCTAAGCCGACTAGGCCCTTGCGATAAATTCAGTTTACGTGCATAAAACTATCTCTTGATCTCATAGTCCCTTCTCCGAGACTCGACTACCTAGACTTTTGTGAATTTAACTTGACCTTTTCAAGATTTTCGTAGCCTTGAGTTACATTGTCCTCTCGGGACGTAGGTTTAGTTAAACTTTATAGGTTTAACTTAATATCTTCAAACTTTCGTGGTTTCAAATCTTGAAAACCCTTTCTACGTGCGTGTTTAGTTAAGCCCTTCTCGAAGACTTAATCAAGGCTTTTCTCAAAGCCATATCTCATATTCTACATTTAGTTAGTTGAACCCTTGTTGTAGGTTTAACTTAGTATATGGGAGTTGTCTCATAGCTCCAATTCTCGCAACCCTCTTAGGTTTAGGTGGGTTAAACCATATATGCGGGTTTAACTTAGTTTTTCGAAGCTATCTCTTAGCTTCTTTTCTCATAACCCCTCTCTGGGTTTAGGTGGGTTAAACCTTCTCTCGCGGGTTTAACTCAAAATTTTGTAGTTATCCCTTAGCTTCCTTTCTCGTAACCCTTCTCTAGGTTTAGGTGGGTTAAACCTTATCTGCAGGTTTAACTCGGTTTTGAAGCTTTCGAGCTTTAAATCTTGAAACCCTCTCTGGGTTAAGGTTAGTTAAATCCTTTCTGCAGGTTTAACTTAGTTTTTCAAAGCTTTCGAGCTTCAAATCTCGAAACCCTCTCTGGGTGTAGGTTTAGTTAAACTCTGTAGGTTTAACTTGGTATTTCAAGCTATCTCTTAGCTTTGAATCCCGTAACCCTCTCTAGGTGTAGGTTTAGTTAAACTCTATAGGTTTAACTTGGTATTTCAAGCTATCTCTTAGCTTTGAATCTCGTAACCCTCTCGAGTGTAGGTTTAGTTAAACTCTTTAGGTTTAACTTAGTTTCTTCAAGCTTTCTTAGCTTCGAGATCTGTAAATCCTCTATGAATGCTAGATGGATCAAACCTTTTCTACAGTTTAACTTAATATTCTCGAAACTTTCTTAGCCTCATTCTTTTAGAAACCTTTCTTCTAGGTTTGAATTAGACAAACCCCTTTCTGCAGGTTTAGTCCGAGCTTTTGTCAAGGCTACATCTCGATGGTTCTCTCAATCCTTTTCGAGTTTAGTAGAACCCTACTTATAGGTTCAATCTCGTATTTTTGTAGTTGTCTCTTAATAATCTAAACCTTTTTGTAGGTTTAACCGAGTCTCTTCAAGCTATCTCTTAGCTTTAATTCTCGCATTTCCCTTCGGGCTTAGATTAGTTAAACTCTTGTAAGTTTAACTTGATATTTTCAAGGCTTTCTTAGCCTCAAGTCACATAACCCTCTCTGAGGTAGGTCTAGCTAACCTTTATAAGTTTAATTTAGTTTTCTCTAAGCTATCTCTTTAGCTTTGAATCTTGCAACCCTCTCTGGTTAAGGTTAGTTAAACCCTCGCCGTAAGTTTAACTTAGTTTTCTCGAAGCTATCTCCTTAGCTTTGAATCTTGCAACCTCTCTGGGTTAAAGTTAGTTAAACCTCTCTGTAGGTTTAACTTAGTTTTCTCGAAGCTATCTCTTAGCTTCTTTTCTTGTAGGTGGGTTAAACCTTATCTACAGTTTAACTTAGTGTTTTGAAGCTATCTCTTAGCTTCTTTTCTCGTAACCCCTCTCTGGGTTTAGGTGGGTTAAACCTTATCTGGAGTTTAACTTAGTGTTTTGAAGCTATCTCTTAGCTTCTTTTCTCGTAACCCCTCTCTGGGTTTAGGTGGGTTAAACCTTATCTCGCATGTTTAACTTAGTGTTTTGAAGCTATCTCTTAGCTTCTTTTCTCGTAATCCCTCTCTGGGTTTATGTGGGTTAAACCTTATCTGCGCAGTTTAACTTAGTGTTTTGAAGCTATCTCTTAGCTTCTTTTCTCATAACCCCTCTCTGGGTTTAGGTGGGTTAAACCTTATCTGTAGGTTTAATTTATTATTTAGAAGTTATCTCTTATCCTCTCCTCTCTGAACTTCACCTAGGCTTAAGTTGGTTAAACCCTTGCCATAGATTCGGTTTACACGCGCAAACTATTCCTTAGTTTCGATCTCGTAATCCCTTCTTTGGGACTAACCTAGTTAGACGCTTGTAAATCCAACTTGATATCCTCAAGACTTTCATAGCCTTAAGTCTAATAGTCCTCTCTCGGACGCGGGTTTTGCTAAAATTTATAAGTTTAACTTAGTAACTTCAAACTTCGGCAGCTTTCAAATCTCGAAATCCTTCCTAGGTGCAGTTTAGTCAAGCCCTTCTCGTAGGCTTGGTCAAGGCTTATCTTAAAGCCTCATCTCGCGTTTGTCATTTAGTCCCCAAACCCTTGCTATAAGGTTAAGCTGGTCTTTCAAGCTACCTTTCACCTTTAATTCTTGCAACCTTCTTTGGGTCTAGATAGGTTAAACCCCTCTGTAGGATTAACTTCGGTTTTTTAAAAGTTATTTCTTAACTTCTTTTCTCATAACCCTTCTTTGGGTTTAGGTGGGTTAAACCATCTCTGTGGGTTTAACTTAGGTTTTCGAAAGTTATTTCTTAACTTCTTTTCTCATCACCCTTCTTTGGGTTTAGGCGGGTTAAACCCTCTCTGTGGGTTTAACTTAGGTTTTCAAGCTATTTCTTAGCTTCTTTTCTCGTAACCCTCCTCTGGGTTTAGGCGGGTTAAACCCTCTCTCGTGGGTTTAACTTAGGTTTTCAAGCTATTTCTTAGCTTCTTTTCTCGTAACCCTCCTCTGGGTTTAGGTGGGTTAAACCCTCTCTCGTAGGTTTAACTTTAGTGTATCGAAGCTATCTCTTAGCTTCTTTTTCGTAACCCTTCGGGTTTAGGTGGGTTAAACCCTCTCTCGTAGGTTTAACTTTAGTGTTTCAAGATATCTCTTAGCTTCTTTTTTCGTAACCCTTCTATGGGTCTAGGTGGGTTAAACCCTCTCTGTAGGTTTAACTTTAGTGTTTCAAGCTATCTCTTAGCTTCTTTTTCGTAACCCTTCTCTCGGGTTTAGGTGGGTTAAACCCTATCTCGCAGGTTTAACTTCGTTTTCTCGAAGCTATCTCTTAGCTTTGAATCTCATAACCCTCACTGGGGTAGGTTTAGTTAAACTCGTAGGTTTAACTTAGTTTTCTCTAAGCTATCTCTTTAGCTTTGAATCTTGCAACCCTTTCTGAGTTCGAAGTTAGTTAAACCCTCTCTGCAGGTTTAACTTAGTTTTTCGAAGCTATCTCTTAGCTTCTTTTCTCGAACCCTCTCTAGGTTCAGGTTAGTTAAACCTCGCCGTAGGTTTAACTTAATTTCTTGAAACTATCTCTTAGGTGAGTATTCTCTCGAGCTTTTCTCACTTCTGAATTTCTTTGTTAAACATCTTGGTGTTTAGGTTTCTCAAGTTATCTTTTAGCTTTGTAAATCATATCTTAGTTAAACATCTCAGGTTTAACCTTGTTTTCTCTCGAGCTTTATCCGGATCTGCGAACCCTTGATGGGCATCTAGTTGGATTCTTGATAAGTTTATCTTATCAAGATTAGTTCAAGGTTTTTCGCGCCTAAGTCTGCTATTCAAGCCATCTATGACCTTCTTCAAAACCTAGTCAAGCTTAATAAAGTTTTTCATAACTCAAAGAATATCACTCGGAAAGAATCTCTCTAGACCGACTTGTTAAAATTTCAGACCCGTAAAGGGCGTCACAATCCCGTAAAGGGCGTCACAATCTCAAACCCGTAAAGGGCGTCACAATCTCAAACCCGTAAAGGGCGCTATAATCTCAAACCCGTAAAGGGCATCACAATCTCAAACCCGTAAAGGGCATCACAATCTCAAACCCGTAAAGGGCGTCACAATCTCAAACCCATAAAGGGCGTCACAAGTTAAGCTGCCTAAGTTTAACTTAGTTTCTTTTAGCTTCATTAATCTCAAATTTCAGTTAAACACATCGGGTTTAACACAAGGTTTTCAATTCTCCAACTTTCTCTTAGCTTTGCTAATCTCAAATCTCGATTAAACATATCAAATTTAACTTAGGTTTCTCAATTCTCTGCCTATCTCGTTAGCTTTGCTAATCTCAAATCTCATTTTTTCCACTTCTAAGTACTCATTTGCAATACTAAGAAATAAGAAAATACTTCTCTCATTCAACACAATAATGTTTCATTGACCATAATCGATCAATGTAAGTCAAAATCAACTTAGCCGGTCTCTTTATAAAACCTCCCTATGGCAAAACTCATAGGCAGGAGAAACAAGAGTGTCAAGACGGCCAAATCACATCAAATAAAGAAATGCAAATAAACGCAATATCAATCAAATGAAGTCCACCTACCTCGTAGTGAGGTGGGGTTCGAACACGTAACCTCTTCGTAAGGCACACACTCCAAGGTCGAGCAATTTGATTTCCCTCCATATCCTGGAGTTCATATGCTCCTCCTCCGGGAACCCTAACAATCTTGTAGGACCTCTCCCATTTCGGGTCCAACTTACCCAATCTTTCGAACGTATCAATCACTCCCCTACTCTAGGTAGTAAGGTCCAGCTAGTAACATCCCGACTAGCTAGAGTAGAGAGAATTTTTCAGTGATCTCCAAGGTATTTGCACTAGGCTCGAACCAAAGCTCCAGCGAGGTGGGTATCGTTATTTGATACTGCAATTTTTGGGATATCAAATCTCCCTTCGTGGGGGATAAACATCCTTAAGTATGGTTTAGTGAATGATCACTTGTACATTTGACCTCCGATCATCACGACACAGGATCTCCATCTTTGCATTTTCCTCTTGTCTGGGAACGAATCGGGGTCTCGCAATACATTAAAAATTACAGCTTCTCCAATCGTTAGCTGCTCCGATAACCCTCGCTGATGGGATTGTGGCTTCATTTCTGCAGTCATCACGGTAATTTTCCCGCCTGCCTCCAAGTGTTGCTGAACTCGCCACTTGGACGGGCTTTCTACTTTGGAATTTTCTTCCCGAGGTATTTATCTCGACCTCAAAAGAACTGAATCTGCCCAGTAACCCCGCTACTCGCTGGAGTTAGGCTATCATCTTTTCATCCTTTGTTACATATCCATCTCGTAATTGTCATCACCACCGGGATCGAAAACATGACCACACGCCGTGCTCCCACTTGGCCGCCATCTCTACTCCTTGGATCAAGGCTTCATATTCAGCCTCATCTCTACGGCCCACCTGGCCATCCCACTGAAAGATCAGCTCTCCGAACAGCTGACCATTATAGTCAAAGTTGTTTTATCGATCTCTCGAATTAGTACGTATTTCCGGGTTTGTAGTTGATCTCCAACAACCTCACCGTGTGTTTAGCACTTTAGAGTTTCTGCATGTTTCTCCTCCGTCCAGGAAGGTGTTTCTCTTTCCATCATTATTCATCGGGCATAATCATATTTTCCTTTCTCCGGTAGGGATATCATGAGAATCCCATCTTCCTACCTCCAATGGACCTCACTCCGCAAAGAAACCATCTTCTCGGTTAAGGGGGAACTTTTCTCTTTTCGTGTCTAACTCGCTCAGTGGAATACCTCCCTCTAGAGGAGGTCAGACTCTACCTCGTTGATGGGTATAATTTACATATCTACAACACTTGTTAATACTAAGTCAAAAATATCATAATCATTTGAACGAACATCATATCCGATATTCCTCATATCCAAAAACTAAGGCTTCGTTAAAATCATATGAAATTAATAAGTCGTACCTTGCTCATGTCAATATTCTTACCACCGATTCATGGTAAAATTACATATTTGTGGTAAAAGAGCTAAATTTAGAGATTTTACCAATTTATCGTCTAGATGGGGGTTGAATTGTGCTCAACTATACCCTTGACACCTCTAGGTCTCTGCATGCCCACCTTACTCTAGGGAGGACGTCGTTGTATCGTAGGTGGGCTTATGTTAGTTCCACCCATGGCTTTCTCCACACCTTGCTTGCTTCTCAGAATCGGGTTTTCCTTCTAAAATTCGTGAGGGAGGTGGTGGTAGATTGGTCCTCCTCCTCTCGAGTAAGACTGCACTCCCACCTCGTTTGGTGGGTACACTTTCCACAATCGTAATACTTGTCGAACTAAGTCCAAAATATCACGGAAATAATCATGCTCATTTAATATGACATCATATTAATATATCGAGAATACTTAGAGACACTCAAGAGATAATGCTCGTTAGAATCAGGTGAAATACATAAAAGTTTTACCTTATTTATATCAACATCATCACCATTGACTCATTGTAAAATTTCATACTCGGGGTAAAGAGCTTAAGTTCATATATCTTACCGAATTATCGTCTAGGTGGGGGGTTGTATTGCATTGAATAATGTAATCGACACCTTTTGGTCTCCACTTATCCACCTCGCCTCCAAATGAGGACATCGTCATCCTATCATCTCATCAAACTTGTCATACGGGTGGGTGGTTACGCCCTACTCAACAATGGACTTGACACCTCCCGGTCTCCTCAGTCCACCTCGCTCCAAATGAGGACATCATTATCATGTCTTTTTATTGAACTATTATTCAGGTGGGTTTTCATGTTGTACCTATGATAACAACTTTTGTACAATCTTGCATACAATGAAAATCAAAGTTAAAAACTATAAAGTTTGGAGCCTTTCGCTCGACTCAATATTCCTCCTTAAATTGAGAGGGGGTTTTAACTAAACCACATTCTTTTTCAAGTGGGATCGCTTCCCATCTCGCACGTCCCTAATAGTTAGGGATCACTATCTCACAGATTGATTCGGTCTTCCACAAAAATAGAGACTCCAAACTGCATGCTTCTTGGTAGGGGCCGTGATCCACCCACCGCTTCCATGTTGGTCATTCGATGACCATGAAAATATCAATACTTAATAATTCTAAAAATAAAATTCAGGAACAACTCACATCTTTGCTCATTGTTCCCACAGACGGCGCCAATTGATGCGTAAAACTGACTGGGCCTGCTTTTCCCACCTCGGGTTCACGTGGGTAGAGTCTTTACGCACTAAAAATCCTTAGCTTCCCTCGAACAAACGTAGCCGCAAAACACGCCGGAGGGTTCTCCGGCGTAGGCACTCCGACGCTCAAGTTAGATCACAAGAAAACACTCACGAAAGTACGTATAGAGTAGCTAAGTAAGAGTGATAGTGATTCAATACCGTTACCTCCCTCCCGGGTGTGTTACTTATACGTAAGTTAAGAGTCATGACCGTCATCACGGTTCCAAGGCATTGTCCCGCACGTTCTGTCATGATGTCGTGCGTGGATATCTTTTCTCTCAAGAAATCAGACATTGTGCCTACGAATTCCTCCCTCGAAGGCGGTTGGACCTAGCCAATGAGGAATATAGGGAATATTCCTTGACTTTGGTCTCAATTATCTCAACTACTCGTCACTTCTCATACTTCTCGGTCTTATCGGATAAGTAACCGCTGTGGGCATGGTCAAATACCCGCATATTCTTCAAATCTCGCCTGGCCTCGCGGCCCACCAGAGCTAGGTTTGGGCCTCGCGCCCACTCTCGCAGCCGGGTTTGGGCCTCGTGGCTCGCATTCGATTTAGGCCTCGTGGCTTATCTCAGTAGCTAGGGTTGGGCCTCGTGGCCCCTCTCCATATAGGCCTCGGGCCTCGTGGCCCACCTGTAGGTGGGTTTAGGGCTTCGTAGCCTTAATGCGGTCGATCTGGGCTCGGGCCCATCTCGGGTTTTTCCCTCTATCAAGGATATTCGGTTACACCATCGGTCCCTATTGGGCTGGGCATACTTGGGCCCTACGTGCGGTTGGGCCTTATATTTTTATCCGCATCAACTATATATATTCATTATACATATTATCATTTATTATTGTTATTATTATTATAACGTATATATATATATATATATATATATATATATATATATATATATATATATATATATATAATTATCATGTTTATAATTATTATTATTATTATCACATATATATTCTATTAAATTGTATACTATATTTACTATCTATATTATCATTTAATAATTATTAATATTGTATATGTTCAATTAAATTGTATACTATATGTATTCATTATACATATTATCATTTATTATTGTTATTATTATTATAACATATATATATATATATATAATTATTATCATGTTTATAATTATTATTATTATTATTATAAAATATATATATTCTATTAAATTGTATACTATATTTACTATATATATTATCATTTTATAATTATTAATATTGTATATATTCAATTAAATTGTATACTATGTATATATTCACTATATACATATATTATCATTTATTATTAATGTTATTATTATTATAACATATATATATATATATATAATTATTATCATGTTTATAATTATTATTATTATTATTATAAAATATATATTCTATTAAATTGTATACTATATTTACTATATATATTATCATTTTATAATTATTAATATTGTATATATTCAATTAAATTGTATACTATATATATATTCACTATATACATATATTATTGATGCGTGCAATAAAGTCACGCTAACAAGAATCGAACCCCGCACTGAGATTCGCAAGATCACTCCTCGAACACGTGCCAATATCAGGCAATCCGAACCTGCACTCCGAGCTCCGAATACCTCGCAAAACATGCCGGAGGTGTCCCCAACGTAGGGACTCCGATGCTCAAGTCGATGATCGGAAAGAGTGTAAAAGGAGGGCCCTAAATACCCGGTTAGGGGCCTCGGGAGCTAATATGAACTAGCTGAATAAGTGTTAATGGAGAGAGTATAACGTGCTCAAAGTGTGATAAGTAGATAAGTGAATTCGTACCTTTCTTCTTCACACGGATAATCCATAAATAGTACCTAGAAGTGGACGGTTATCTCCACCCTCCGATGAAGCTCTCCTCTTCATCGTGCTCCTCCCACGTTTACGTCCATCCTCCACATCCCATTCCTCCTTTTTCGGAATATCCTCTCCTGCATCTTTCTTCATACCCTTTTCGTGCTCTGTTTGACCGAGTCTTCATTGGTTCACTAGTTAATTCCTATTTCGTAGGTTTATTGTTTAACCGCCAGCCCCTTTTTCGGTAACTATCCTAACTACTTACTCTATTCTCGCTAATATGATACTATATCAACATTTCGGACTTATCCATACATCTCTCGCTCCGGGCCTCTCTTTGGGCTCTCGTTGGGCCCTCGCCCATTTCTCGGCCTCGACTCTCTATTTGGGCCTCGAGTCGGCCCAAAACTTATTTTTCGCCGTATCAACCGCTCCCCTACTCTCTTGGGACGTGTAGGGCTCGAGTGAGTAGCTTACTATATCAAAAATCGGTAATCGGATACCTGTTAGGACTCTTCCCGCCTGTGTAGAGCCATCCCATCAAACGTCACATGCTTTACTCAGCCATCAATATGCCTCCCTTAATCGTCCAATAAGGAGGCAGCACCTCTTATATCCTGGGCTTTTGGGGTCATAACCCGTCCCTCTCTATTTGTATTTCAAATTTCTAAGTTTATTCCTTCCACTCTTCACCTTCATCGTTCTTGGCAAACCCTCTTCAAGATTTTCGCGCTTCCAGCATACCTCCTCTCTTTATCGCCTTCCTCCTTACCAGTATTTTTGTTCCCTACTCTAGTTTCATCATCCCCCTCTCTTTTTCTTTTCTTTCAAATAAGAATCCATGGATGATGTTCCTGTTCCCGAGATCCCCGAGACAAAGTTTCATCCTCCTCTAAGATATCCTTAGGGACATTAGAGGAGTTCCACCTCCATGGGTGAATTTCCCCGATTTCTCTACTCGGATACCCGGCCCGAAGGAAAGGCCCCATCTGATTGAGGGCCGAACCCTAGCTTTTGGGGAGAACAAACCCGCGCGGGTCTCCGCTTCCCCCCTCTCCTTTTCTTATCCGAATTTCTGAACTTTTTAGGGTCCCCTAAATCAGTTTACCCCAACGGCCTCGAAATGATGATCTCCTTTTACAGCTAGTAAAAGGGGCCGGGGAGAGCCCGGTGGGGACCACTTTTACCCATTTCAACTGTAAAATCTTCCACTCGTTCTTCTATACTACTGCCCGGACTCGGGTTTATGCTCCTTCCTCACTCGTCCTCACGAAAACATTTCCAATTGACCGAGGAGTACTTCTTTATTGTCCCCCCACCCCCACCCCCCACCCCGAGCCTTAGGGTTTTCCTCATGAAGGGTGGATTTTCAAGAACCCCCTTATGAAGGCTCCCCACCCTCAATCCACCTCCAGTCTCAATTACTAGGTCATTCGCAAGTTAAACTAGTACGCAGATAGGCGAGGCCTTTTTAATTCGTTGATCTTAGTAGTAATCCCCGTATTTTGTCCCATTTTGGTTTCGATTCTCCGAAACCCCTCTAGCCTCTCGAGGATGGTAAATCTCTCTTTATGATGCATTCTATTAGAATATCTCTGCTGCATTTGTATTTACCTGTACGCATGGCTTGTATAAATACTTATTTTACTTTCTCCATATGCAAAGATGAGTTGGATATTGAAGTGCGTCCACAAGCCAGCCACTCTGCTAGCTCACGGCCCGATCGCTCCCCGCCTGTGATAATGCTCCTCCAGCTTCCTACCCCCTCCATGCCAGCCCCTTCCTCTGTCTCTAAGAGGACCAGAGCGGCTTCTCGGCAAGGCGGTGAACTCAAGGGAGGTTCTTCCCTCACATGTAGTGAAGCCGAGCGAAAACGGCCCAAAGGAAAAAGATGAGCTCTTTCCAAATCCCTCATGTCGATTTAGAGGCTAGCCCTACCGAAGAGAGCCCTCTTTCGTCTTTTCTCGCCAAAGGTATACCTCACCTAGCACCTCTCGATCCCTACTTGGCCTTCCCTTAGCCGAGAAGATAGTGCATGCGTCCGAGGCTTTGAGGTAACCCCCATTCTTAGGAGAACCTTATTCTAGTGTATTTTTATCGTACTTCATCATTAACTCCGGACTCACATATTTGCGCAGCTTTGGGGTCATATTTTCGGACACAGCCACTACTTCATACAATTCCTTGACATCGCCAAAGAGAAAGCGGAATCCTTTCTAGACTTGGAAAATCAAGGTTGAAGAGATTTCCTCGTAAAGCAACTAGCTTTTCCAGTGAGTGCCGTAAATTGAAATCTCAAATTGCCAGTCTTTGCGCATGAGGTCTAGTTGGTTAAGTCGCAGTAAAGGAAGCAGAGTTACGATCCCGGGCTGCGCATAAGTATTGTTTAAAATCAACAAATTTGCCTACTCGGCCGATATGGGGGAGTACATCCCTTTCTTTGTAGATCATAGCTTTGATGCGGCCATCACCAAAGATTGCCGTTGATTTTAAAGGGGAGTATGACCGAGAGGCTCCTCCGGACTCAAGACTCCCCCAACTTCCTGTGATGGAGAGGGTAATCTGATGAACCCCGGTAGCTCCTCGCATTAGCTCTCTTGTCTTGCAGCCTTCGTAATACCGAGGTTACTCTGTCGCCACTGTTCCCGATGATGGCTCCTCCTTATCACATCTACCGAGTCAAGATCCTGAAGCCCCCTCCATATACTAATGAGAGAGAAGCTGGAAGTGAAGGCGGCGATTCTAGCCACCACTTAGACAAAGACACCGTGAATTCTCCTCCTAGTTAAACTCTTTTTAATTCCTCATCATCTTGAACAATTTACTTTTTATGTTTTAAACAATTATCTGCTGGGCCCGGGCTATTTGTGTCCTTGTAAACCTGATAGGCCTCTCACAAGTGTTTGTGCCCCGGCAAGCCTCTTTTGTTGGTATGATGAGCCTCTGTGGGGCTGTTTGTGTCCCCTCAAGTTTTTTTGTCTTCTTATAATATGCTTTGTTGTATGCCCAAGGTTTTCATAGATGCCTGGATAAACATCCACTAAACCTCTTTCTAATACACTTATTTTTTATTCTTGTAAAAATCATTTTCGCCGCACTTAGCATAGGAGACATATCTCTTTAGGCCCCCTCATGAACCTTAAAAAATCCTAAGTGAATGATTATTCACTTTAATATTTCACAAAAATTTAAGGCTCTCTCGGGAACCTTGAAAAATCCTAAGTGAATATTCGCATTCACTTAATATTTCGTAAAATTTAAGGCTCTCTGAACCTTAAAAAATCCTAAGTGAATGATTATTCACTTAATATTTCACAAAAATTTAAGGCTCTCTGAACCTCAAAATATCCTAAGTGAATATTCAGATTCACTTAATATAACGTAAAAAATTTAAGGCTCTCTCGAACCTTAAAAATCCTAAGTGAATGATTATTCACTTAATATTTCACAAAAATTTAAGGCTCTCTCGGGAACCTTAAAAAAATCCTAAGCTAATATTCACATTCACTTAATATTTCGTAAAAATTTAAGGCTCACTTGGGAACCTTAAAAATCCTAAGTGAATGTTCATTCAAATCGTGGCCCTACTGGCCTTTAAATCCTTTTAAGATCAATTCTTGAACCTTAAAAAATCCGGGCTCTATCCGAGCCTTTAAGTCCTCTTAAGGTCCTCACTTGAACATTAAAAATCCTAAGTGAATATTCACATTCACTTAATCAAAATCCGGGCTCTATCTCGAGCCTTTAAATCCTTTTAAGGTCATTCTTGAACCTTAAAATCCTAAGTGAATATTCGATTTACTTAATCAGAATCTCGGCTCTATCTGACCCTTCAAATCGTTTTAAGGTCATTCTTGAACCTTAAAATCCTTAGTGAATATTCGCATTCACTTAATCGAATTCGGGCTCTATCTCGAGCCTTCAAATCGCTTTAAGGTCATTCTTGAACCTTAAATCTTATAAGTGAATATTCGGATTCACTTAATCAAAATTCGGGCTCTATCTCGAGCCTCAAATCCCTTTAAGGTCGTTCTTGAACCTTAAAAAATCCTAAGTGAATATTCGATTCACTTAGTCAAAATCATGCCCTATCTCGAGCCAACAAATCCTAAGTGAATGTTAGAATTTACTTAATTGAAATCATTTTATAGTCATATTATTCATTGCGTATCATGCATCTTTGTCCAGAATTTAAACAAACTCATGTAAAATCCACTCCACTTTCACAAAGTAAACAATCAATGTAAACTGAAAAAGAATTTTTATTAAGCTGAAATACCCTATTGACAAAGTGTCAACATAAGCCCCGAAGAGCCTAAGCCACCTCCTTAAAAACCTCCTATGGTAAAACCCAGTGGGAAACCCATAGGAGGGGAAAAAAAAGAGTACTAGTAGGGTGAAAGTACAATAATTTGAATGAACAAAAGCTAACTACAAAGCAATAATAATAATAATAAGAAGTACTCCTAAACGAAAAACCTCTTCAAATTGGCAACATTCTGTGGTCAGCAGCTACGGGTGTCCCATCCATTTCTTCTAGAATGTATGCTCCCCAAGTATCACTTGAACGACCCTATAAGGTCCCTCCCGGTTGGGATCCAGCTTCTTCACCGGCTTCAAAGCATATGCCCTCCTCAACACTAGATCTCTTTTTCAAACGTTCTAGGGACAACTCTCTTATTGTAGGCCGCCTTGATCCTGGCCTTGTATCGTTCGACTCTTACTCTTGCAGCCTCCCTTTCTTCTTCGAGTAGGTCCAGTTCTCCTTCATCAAGCTCGTACACCTCCTCGTTGAAATGCTCAATTCGATGGGAACTCATCCCTATTTCTGCAGGTAGCACAACATCAACTCCATAAATTAACCGAAAAGGAGATTCACTGTTGCAGCCCTTGAAGTAGTTCTATAGGCCCATAAAACAGAGTCTAGCTCATCGACCCATGCTCCCCCAACACCTTCCGGTTGTGCCTTGATCCCATTAACCACTATCCGATTGGTGACCTCCACTTGGCCATTAGCACTGGGGTGTGTAACCGAAGTGAACTTCGCGGATCTTCAAGGCCCTACACCATTCCCGAATCTTCTCGCCATTGAACCGAGTCCCATTGTCCGACACCGGGATCCTGGGAACTCCAAACTCGCAACATATAAACTTCCACAGAATCTTATCACATTTTGTTCATCAATTCTAGCCAAAGGAGCTGCCTCGGCCCATTTGCGAACATAGTGTACCACCACAAACAGGAACTTTCGTTGGCCTTGAGCTAGAGGGAAGGGCCCCACTGTGTCCATTCCCCATTTGGCAAAGGGCACGGGGCATACATAGCCCCCATCTCCTCGGTAGGAAGGTGTATCAATGGGCCATGCTTTTGGCATCTTTCGCACCTCCTCACCAGTCCTTTGTATCCTCATTCATGGTTGGCCAAAAGTATCCAGCTCTTAGGGTCCTTCTTGCCGGTGCCCGAACTCCTGCATAATCCGCCGCATATCCCTCATGCATTTCTTTCAACACATGCTTTCCTTCCCTACTAGATAGACATCTTAGATATGGACATGAGAAAGATCGCTTATACAATTGATCACCAATTATACGAGAATCGATTCTAAATTTCTTATCTCTCCGAGACCCCGTAGCAGGTCCTGAGTTAAAGCTTTCGATTTCGCTTCTCCAATCATGCCGTGTCATCAATAGCTCCCATTATGGGCTCTATAGCCTCTCTTTCGGCTGTGACCAAAGTTATCTTGCTCGACCCTCCTATTGGTGAGGAACTAGCGAGCTTTGCCAATCCATCCGCCTTCATATTCTCCTCTCTAGGTATCTATTGGACCTCGAACCGATATAACCTTCGCTCTCCAACTCCTTAACTCGGTCTTTATATGTTATCATCTTGGGGTCTTTAGCCTCACAATCCCCATTCACTGTTGGGACACTAACCGAGAGTCGAAAATATGACTATACCTTGAGCTCCCAAATCTCGCCGCCATCTCCAGGCCTCTGTCGTAGCGCCTCATACTATGCCCCGTTATTAGAGGTGCTGAATCAAACTTGACAGCCACTCGAGTCTCTAATCCTTGGGGATCAATTATCACAATATTGGCTCAGAAACCCATCGTTGTTGTTGATCCATCCACATAGAGCTTCCAGAGTGCAATCTCCTCCGGCCGTGTAGCCTCCCGAATGAAATCCAATAAAGCTTGGGCCTTGATGGCTCTTCTGGCTCGAACTCCACCTGGTATTCACCCAATTTAACGGCCCATTTCACCATCCTCCCTGCATGTCAGCACGAGCTATCACCCGCCTCAATGGATAGTTAGTTCTAATAATAATCTTATGTGATAAAAAATAAGGCCTCAATCTCCTAGCTATAATCATAACTGTTGGTCCCGATTAGTTGAGCAGATTGAATAAAACTCGTATCGACTTCTAGGAAAAATCTAGAAGGGGGTTGAATAGATTTTTCAGATTTTTACTAATCTTTCAAAATTTATTCAAATCACCAAAGTGACACAACGAAATTCAATGTCAATCTCAACTTTATTAAGATCAAAAGCAAACCGATATTTTGGTTTTAACTCGATTCAAATTAATCTTCAATTAATAAGCTGGAAATTGAATTAACATGTATGTAAAAGAAAGCAATAAAGAACAACAGATTTATAGTGGTTCGGATTATGAATAATCCTACATCCACTTTCCTTCTCCAACTTGAAGAAGGGACCAGCCTTACTACTTTCTTACTCACAACTTACGACTTACAACTTACAACTTTCTTCAAATCTTCAAAATACTCCTAACTCCTTCTCGTGAATCTAACAATTACGGTGAATATTGGATTTTGAAGATTACAAGAGAAGTGTTCTATAAACACTTGAACTTTTTTAAAACTCTTTTGACAACACTTGTGAATTGAGATTGAAATCAATAGTGAATAGTGTGAAAATCAAATTTGCATAAGTATGTTGAAAAATAAAAACTAGACCTATTTATAAGGCTGAAAACACGGTTAGTTTGTTAGTCGGTTCTAACAAATCGAAACCGCTTTAACAAACTTAATCTTGAAAGCTGCTCTTGACCTCGGTGATTTCTTCTACTCGTCTGCAGGTGACTTGGTGAAGACTTGTTTTTCTTATTCTACTTAGCTTGTCTTGACCTCGTCCTGAGCTCTTCATAATTGTCTCTTGCAGATGACTAGACTTGAGCTTATCTCCGGATGACTTGCAATCCCTAATCTCCGGTGACTTAATCAGTCCTTGACCTAGTCGATCGGCTTAGTATGAGCACTTGATATCGCCTTTTCTTCATAGTTGTCTGCTCATCTGGATTGATCTTTTAACTCATCAAAACTTTACTTGATTTAACAATTTCCCCCTTTTTGATGAAGTTAAAACCTACAAGAAAGAGACACACCGACAGTTGTAGTTAGTTTAGAGTTAATAAAGATTTATCGATAGGTATATCGTAACACATTTTCACTTTAATCGATTCATTCAACATAAAGCACTTATAAAAATTTCTTTTTTTTTTAAGTCTTTTAGACTTTTTCAAAGAAGTAAAACCTTTAAGTCTTAGGACTTAGAAAATTTTAGACTTAGAAAAATTTTAAGTCTCGAGATGATAAACTTCTCGAGATGATTTATACTTAGAAATTTTTTTAAGTTTTCTTAAAGCAAGGAAAAAAACTTTAAGAAAATAAAACAAGTAAAACTCATTAGTCAAACATATATTTATTCACATCAAATTTACATGATACAAAAAGATCAAAAATAAGAGGATAAAGAAAAGAAAATGATCCTGTAATCGACTCCCCATTGATAAGCTTCAGAATGGCCAACCGTGTGAAGACCCTTTTCCTAAGCTTCTTGAGCTCTTCTTCATCCTTCAATCCCGACTCTACTTCAGCTTTGGCAATGATGCCTTTAATCCAATTCATGTCAATAGAGTCATCGGGGTTGGTTTTGTCTCGCCTGTCTCATAGGTGGGCACAAAGATCGGCGTTGAAGAACTTATCCGCTTCGACAATCAGCCTCTAGTAAAGATCTTTGTCTTCTTTTTCAATCCATTCATGCCACCTCAGTCCTCGTCTTGAGGCTGCGAGAATCAGACCCCTTCAAGATGTACCAATGATACATCCATCTCGGTGTCTAGATTCTTATCTTTGTATTCTTTGAACAGCTTTTCCAGCGACGTCCTTCGGCGGATTGAGTGTCCTGTGATATGGTCTCAAGTCGGCTTCATCTCGCCCCTTTTATTTCCCATTTCACTTACCTCCTTACTCCACCTCATTTCTAGCCCTTTATTCTTCTTTTCACTTCCTCTCCCTTTCTCCGTACCAAGCCTCGCTTCTCTCATTATCCTCGCTAATCTGTTCTTCAGGAAGATTCGAATAGTTAGGCTCCCTTTTTCTTTTCTCGGTCGGAGTGAGCTTGGGACTTAGCACTTTGGCCGGAGCTGCTCTTCAACAAGCTTTCCCTTGCCTTTCCCTTTCACCTCACCGCTGATTTTTCGATTCTTTAATTTTTGCAAGCAATGGCAGACCTATCCTCCTCTTCCTTCTTCCTCCTCGCCTCATCCTCCCTCGTAGCTTCCTCCGGTTGGCTGACCACGAGCGTAAGTGCAGCCGGCTCATCGTATTTAATACGAACTTCCTCCCCTGGTCGCATCCATTTCAGTCTTGGCTTTTGTACCAACTTTTTTCTTGTTTCATTTACAACAACTGTGAGGTTCTCGCTCTTTTCTTTCACCTCTTGTTCCCCCTTTTTGACTTCATCGGCTAAGATAGTCACCTTCGCCTCAAGGTCTTTGCATTTGACTCAAGTCTCGATTTATCCAACGCCAATGAGTCCACTACAATTGTGTTGTAGTCTGTGACCTGACTTTTCAGCCCTTGTACCTCCTCCTCCAAGGCTTTCACCTTCTCAAAGCAAGAACAGAGTTAGTAATAGAAGTAATGTTTTGAATAAGATTTACCTCTACTTCCCTCATGTTGGAGATCATTGCTTCGATGATCGCCTTCACCATCTTCCTCGTCTTCTTCTTCATCTTTTTCGAAAGGTTTGCTTTATCTTCTTTTCCATTTGAGCTACGAAGGAAGTTATGGCTGAGGTAGAGCTCAGATCATCGTCCTCATCCTCGAAGAGGATTCGGTTGAGGAGGAAGTGAGAGTATGGGGTTCAAATTTGGGGGAGAGGGATGGCGAAGCTCATCTGGATATCTTCCAGGAAAGAGTAGGAAGGAATTTCTATTTCAGTGGAGGTGTGGTTTGTGTTGGAGAAGTGGAAGGTTGAGTTTCGAGATGGGGGTATGGTAGATGAGGTTGGCTGTTCGGTTTGTGGGATGATGGTGGGAGTGGGGATGATTTCGGTTTGGGTGGAAGGAGGGGTGGTTTCGGATGGAGTTGTGGTAGGTTCGGTTTGTGTTTGGAGTGTGGGAGTTGGGTGATGATTTGGGGCAACTATGGGCTGTTGAAGAGGCTCGAGGTGCCAGTAGGGCACATATCTTCATTGCCGGTGGAGATTGAGTTAAGGAGAGAGAAGAATTGGTACCTTCCTCTGAATAGGAGAGAGTGCAGCTTCCTTGGCTGGTGAAGCGGGAACCTCCAACCGAGCAACCTCACTGCAATCTCCAAGACTGGTGCTTCTTCGCAGAGTAGGGTAGAGGCTTCCATCTCGACGACTGCAGCCGCCTCAAGATTCGGACGTTTGAGATGTCTTGGAGGTTCTCCTCTAAAGGATGAACTGATTGTCTTCATCTGAATCCTCGTCTGATTGTTGGCTGGTAGCAGCTTGAAGACCCTACAGATGGCTTCTTTTCAGCGGCTTTAACTAGCCTTCTCCTCGAGCTCCTCCTTAGAGACCTTACCGCGATTGCTGCCTCCTCGGTGTCACTTCGACCACGGTTGGATCCTCGGCTGGTAGAGCTTCGCGAGCTCGGCAACCTCAGTGCTGGAATTTGAGGTTCGGCCGCTTGCCTCCGAGCCACCACGGCTGCTACTTGCTCTCTCTCGCCTCCTCGCATCTTCTCTCGACTCATCATCCAAGTGCAGTACTCCACCTATCCTCTCATTCTTGGTTAACAAACCCTTCGTTTTGAAAATTTTTTCAGCCCTTCCCTCATCTCAAACCTTTTATTCGAGACCCTCCATCAATACCGTGATCTTGTTAAATAAGCTCACACGGTTGAAGAAGTTGTCCGATCTCACTCCATTAGGGTTATACGGTAGCCTCGGCTTCTCCTCCTTCAACCTACGAAAGAGCAAATCAACCCAATCTACTCTTACTCCATCAAATATAGCCCTCATACATCACAAACGTGACTTAGTCACTCCATCATGAGAGCTTTGATCTCCCAAGATTGACTTTGTCACGATTGTCATCGATAACTGAATTTCCTCCTTAGAAGGTGTTTCTTCAAATCTCTCCTTGTCCCTCTGTAGGTGACCCTTGCAAAAATGTCAAACGACTCCTCCCATTCATCCTCCTTATACGTCGGAGGATTTACCCCTTCCATTGATGTATCAAGGATTCTTGCAACATTCTCCTTCGTATACTCCGGTTGAGTACCTTCAATAGTAGTTGAGAAGCTATTCTCTGTGAATACGCTTGTTGAGAAACTCTGCTCCAATGAAATCTGCAATTTTGTTTTACGGAGATTTGAATGAACAGAATCCTCTTAGTCTTGAAGCTTCCAATAATCCTAAGATCTCTCTGGATTCTCTCGTCATTTGTTGTGTCAAAATCGATGAACATTTCCGCCTTGAGTTTATTCTTTACAATCTACGAATTCATTTTGAAATCAGATTTTGCGTAAGTTATATAGTAGGGGGTTTTGGTGTTTGGGAAGAAGAAGAAGCCATTGAATAATTTTTTAGAGAAAGAAAATTTTGCAGTAAATTTACGAGCGGGAATGTGAAAGTAAAATTTTAAAAGCGATGAAGGTAAGTTTTTAAACCACGGAGAGAGAGGAAAGTCGGGAAGATGATACGTGGCACGATCTCGGAGATTTAATTTTAAACCGTTAATTTAAAAGGCGCGTGTCAAACATCAATGGTTAAGCGAGAAAACCGCTTCAACTTCAGGCGCGTGGCCTCTACGCGTTTTGAATTGTGTAAAAAGTAACCGTTTAACCTACGGATTAGACGGCTAATAGGTTTGCTTTATTAGAGGTAATTAGTACCTGACGTAAGCTAAAAGATAACTTTCTTTGCAAATAGGTCTTCTATTTCGGACTTGGTTAATATCGACTTGGTCAAAATGACCTTGTCTTGTATTTTTAAAAAAATTCTCTTAGTCGATTTTGAAAAACATAAAAAATTTAAACAACACTTAACACGGTATTTTCAATTTAGTCACTAGTACAGATTATTTTGAAATAAGCGAGACTTATGAAATTTATTTGAAAACAATAGATTTTGAGGAAGGACAAAGGTGAGGATTTTCGATTGAAGAGATTAAGAGATAGAAGCCGCTACACTGTTCGCAAGCAATCTCATCAAAACTATTAGTAGGTGAGGTAGATCGATAGGGTGCAGATAATCATCATTTTCTAGAAATCAGGTGACTATTGTGCCCTAGGCGATTTACCGAATGTCGATAAGTAATCATCCAAGTCGGATAAGGTCAATATGACTAATCCTTGATTCTTGATTCCTAATAAGGAAATCAATGATATCACCTACATGATTGTCCTTTGACTCATATCTAGTCGACAATTCTTTCTAGACATTGATTTAAAGAAAAGAAAGAAACAAATAAGGAATACATTTAATGATGCAAGCAATTAAAAATTAGCTAATGATGCATCAAGTAATCCTAATTCTAAGCATAATTCTTTAAATCTAGACTCGATTAATGGTTTTGTAAGAATATCTGCTCTTTGTGATTCGGTGGCTATCTTCTCAATCCTAATATCATTTTTCTCCACATGATCTCTAATGAAATGATGCCTAATGTCTATATGCTTACATCTAGAATGCGAGAATAGGATTGTAAGTCATAGCTATTGCACTATTACTATCACAGTAAATAGGAACAGATGATGTTTGAATGTTATAATCTCTAAGGCATTGACTAATCCGGAGGAGTTGAGAGCAACAACTTCCAGTGCCATGTATTCGGCTTCAGTTGTGGAGGTGGCAACATATGTGTGTTTCTTAGATAACCAAGAAATTAATTTGTTGCCTAAGAATTGATAAGTTCCTGAAGTAAATTTCCTATCAATCTTACATCCCCCAAAGTCTCAATCAATAACCTGCCAGTTCAAAGTTGTCATCATTTGGGTACCATAACCCTACTTACAAGGTTCCTTTGAGATATTTAAGAATTTTCTTAGCGAGACTCCGGATGAGTTTTCTTGGGATTAGATTGGAATCTTGCACATACCTCAACCGCAAAGGCTATGTCCGGCTGCTTGCGGTGAGATAGAGAAGAGATCCAATCATCCACGATACTCCGTTGCATCTGTGGGTATCCCCTGCTCATCTGAATCCATAGAGAAGTTAGTTGCCATAGGTATATTAACTTCTCTACTAGTAGTCATCCCAAATTTCTCAATTAGATCCTTAGCATATTTAGACCTGATGTATAAAAATTCCATTACTCATCATTTAATCTGCAAGCCTAGAAAATATGTTAATTCACCCATCATTGACATTTCAAACCTGTTTTTCATGAGAATACTAAACTCTTCACATAATTTCGATTAGGTGAACCAAAGATTATATCATCTACATAAATTTGAACTAATAAGATGTTACCATCTACTTCCTTTCTAAACAAAGTCCTATCAATCTTACCTTTTGAAAATCCATTTGATATCAAGAAATCGAGATAAGGTATCATACCAAGCCACGAGAGCTTGTTTCAGTCCATATAGAGCTTTGTTGAGTTTATAGACCTTGTTATTGATCTTAAACCCGTGAGGCTGCTCCACGTAGACTTCCTCAAGTAACACACCATTAAGGAACGCAGACTTAACATCCATTTGAAAGACTTTGAAAGATTTATATGCATCAAATGCCAAGAACTGACCTTATTGCTTCTAATCGGCAACTCGAGCATAGGTTTCATCATAGTCTATCCCCTCGGTCGTGAGTAACCTTGAGCTACCAATCTTGCCTTATTACGAACAATAATGTTGTTCTCATCTGTTTTGTTTTTTAACACCCATTTGGTGCCTATAATCTTTCTATGTCTTTCCACTAATTCCCAAACATTTTGTCTTTCAAAGCGATGCAGTTCCTCTGCATGGTGTTATCCGGATTTGGATCGAGATAGAGCTTCCTCAATAGACTTGGGTTCAAGAAGCGACACATAACGGTGAATAGACTTTCGAGAGTCCAGCATCATTCGTGTCTCGCACACTACTCGATGGGTCTCCGATAATCGATCGAGATGGATGGTAGCTTCTCATCCTTTTACCTATATGAGTAGAAGGATCCTCATCTTGAGACTCGGTAGGCAACTCCTCCGACTCTACCGAGCCGACGTTCCCCCTTCATCACCGACCCCGCCGATCACCGATGTCAAGGGTGTCTCTTCGGATGGAGTCGATCGGAAGTTGTCTTCGATTATCGGATGGGGATTCTTCTTCATCTGAGTCCGAATCAAGACTAGGTAGATAGACAGTTCTATGTTTAGTCTTGGTTAGTTCAATTTTATCTAGACTTTTAGAAATTTGATTCACTTTATACGAGAAGGAATATAACTCATCAAAGACCACATGAGGAGTTTCCTCCACACAAAGGGTTGTCTTGTTGAAAACTCTAAATGCCTTGGCGGTGTTGGAATATCCCAAGAATATTCCATCACCGCCTTAGCATCAAAAGTTCTTAACTTAGATTTCCCATTGTTATGGATGAAACACTTACAACCAAAAGCTACGAAATATGAGATTCTTGGAATCTTTTCCTTCCAAATCTCATATGGAGTCTTACCCTTGTCTTTAACAACCAAGCACGTATTACGGGTATAACAAGTTGTGTTGATGGCTTGACCCGAACCTCGTGAGGGGTTTCATACTCAGCTAACATGCTCCTGGCTGCCTCTTTCAAAGTTCTATTCCTTCTTTCAACCACTCCATTTTGTTGAGAAGTTATTGCTGATGATGTCTCATGAATAATTCCACACTCATTGAAAAAGTTAGATAAACAAGAATTCAAAAATTTTGTGCCCTTATCACTTCTTATTTTAATAATATTAACACACTTTTCATTTTGAATGCATGCGAGCAGATCGGGGATCTTGTTTATAGTCTCATTTTTCGGAAAAGAAATATAACCCAAGTGTATCTAGAAAAATCATCTACTACAACAAGAGTATATTCCCTTCCACCGAAACCGAGAGGAGAAACAGTCCAAACAGATCCGGATGAAGTAGTTGTAAAACTCTTTCGCATGAAGAGGTGTTAATACTCTTAAATGATTGTCTAGGCTGTTTACCTTTTTGACAAGCATCACATTTAAGATCGGTAGACAAAAGTTTCTCGGGTAATCCCTTAACAAGGTTCTTTTTAGCCAGCTTACTAAGGGTCTTGAAATTGAGATGACTAAGCCTCTTGTGCCATAGCCAGTGAGATCATCTCCACCCTTAGCTATCGAGACAAGTATCTTTAGGACAACTATTAAAGTTGGCCACATAGACATTACCATGTACGAAGCCGATTAAAAGTAACTTATCCGAGGAACTATCTAAGATGTCACATTTATCCTTAGAAAATTTGACAAGAATACCTTTATCACAAAGTTGGGAAAGCAGATAGCGCATTATGTTTTAAACCTTCAACAAAATATACCTCGGATACTCCGAATATCCTTGATAATCGAGTACCTACTCCTTTAGTCTGGTCCACAATTATTGTCTCCAAATAATACTCTTGGACCATCAATGCTCTGGAAATTTGATAGTAGCCTCTTGTTATAAGTCATGTGTTGTGAACAACCACTATCAATGTACCATATAGAAGCTAAGATCTCTTCCTTGAGTAATGATCCCTATGAATCCTGAAAAGCAGATTAGTTATAAGGTACCCTAGTGATCTTGGGTCCTTGAAGGTTAAGCATCACTTTAGGTAACCAAACAAAAGTCTCAATTCCAAATAATAAATCGACTTGGTCTCTCTACCAAATCATCTACAATTGTATCATTTTTAAATGACAACTTGTTGTATTCAGATTTAGTAATTTTCCTGAACTTAAGAAATGTGGGATAATATCTGCTTCTCCCATCAAAAGGATTATAATAATAATTTCTTCTTATTTTGGTTCTTGGAGTTCTCTTAGTCTCCGATAAGGAGTCCTCGGCTGAATTTTTGTTTTCAAGGTGGGAGATGCGATCCTTACTTGACTAATTGGTTTCCAAGGACCAATTCTAACCTCTTTTGAGTGATCGGATGCTTTTACAAATTTCCTAGGTTTTTTAACGTCGATTTACTATTTCTATCATAACCAAGACCTGTTTTGTCATGGGATTTTTAGATGTATTAAAGATGTGATCTATTACTGATTGTGAATTATTAAGTTGACTAATTTTGAAGACTAGCTACTCATTGCCTTTCTTAATTAATTCATTTTTAGCATGATTGTTTCAAATTTGTCTTTTAAAGTTTTCAATTCACTTTCTAATCTTTCGTAAGTGGTGATGTACTAGCCTCGGCTAGGAAAACATTCACCCTTGAATGTTTCTTCGATTCTGGATAGTTCATCACCTGCTTTCCTTTAATTAGAATTTGAATTTGATCCTTTAAAGTCAAATTCTCTGTCTCTAGCTGTTTATAAGTAGCCGAGGATGTCTTTAAGTCTCTCAATAATTCATGAATAACAGTTTGATCATTATCGAGACAGATTTACAGAATCACTATCGAAGATGAATAATAGACTACCTCTTTAGCCATGAGACAGACTTCATCATCGATCCAAAATCGGATGAGGATGATGATGATGATGATCTTCTTGACTCCTTTTCTTCAGCCGAGAAGAGCCCTTTGATCTCGCAAATCTCCTGTCTCTCTTTTTCCTTTTCTCTTCCCTTTCTTTAGGAGTCACCGAGGACAATCATAGCTGAAGTGTCTGGCTTGTTACACGTGTAGCAAGTGTCACTCCTATACGATTTAGGGCTGGAAGGATTTCTCTTAACAGGATCTGAATCTTCTCGTCGGCTCCTATTCTTGTCATCATCTGTAGACTCATCTTCCTTTCTTCTTGATTTGGATCAAGATTTATCATTTCCTGCAAATCTCAATTTATTATGTTTATACTTCATTCTTAATCATTATACCTTTTGGTGAGCAGAGCCATCTGCTCCTTCGTAGATAGGTCGGCTCCTACTGCATTCGGTTGACATCTTGTCTTCTTTCTTTGACAAAGGCAACGAGACTTGGATGAGGTGCTCGACTCCATCTCATCCTCCTCATCTTCTATTTGAATGTCATACTCTAAAGCTTTAAGATGAGAGAATAGGGTATGGTGAGTAATAGAAGATAAATTTTGAGTTGCTTTAAGGATATTGGATTTTTTTCTCCATCTCTTGGTTAAAGATCTCAATATCTTGTTATTAATCTCCTTCTCGTATAGTTCTTTCCTAGATCAACCGCTTTGTTGAGGAGATTCGTCAACCTTACATCAAGTGGTCTACGGCTTTATTTTCCTTCACCTTGAAGGTATCAAAGGCGTATAATACATCGTAGCTTATTCTCTTTACTTGGTCTGATCCTTCACAAACATTTGCAGTGTGCCACATTTCTTTGGGTGATTTGCATCTTTTGACCTTCTCAATCCAGTCTTTACTCGTAGTTTCAATGATTTCACCGAGCTACTTGATCTAGGTTGTGGATTTTCCTTTCATCATTTGTCGATTCGTAACTCTTTTTCTCTTGTTTGACTCTCGATTCAAATGATTCAATACCATTGCTAGTGCCTCCATGATAAAATTTTATAGGTCCTTCTTCGTGAACCTCCTCCATCCTATCATGGATAGCCTTGAGATGATTTTCCATCCCGAATTTCCAATAATCATACTCTTCAATTGAAAATTCGGGTAGATTCTGGATTTCTTGTTGTTGCACGAAGACATGATGAGATAGAAAAACAAAACACTCCACAAACTTGTTAGTAGCACGATTAGTAACAATAAAGAAGATGAAGAAAATCAAGAAAATTTCAGAATCTTAGTTAAGACCTAAAATCAATATCGTAAACTGACTTAACACCGCTCACGATACCACTTGTTGGTCCCGATTAGTTGAGCAGATTGGATAAATCTCGTATCGACCTTCTAGGAAAAATCTAGAAGGGGGTTGAATAGATTTTTCGGATTTTTACAAATCTTTCAAAATTTATTCAAATCACCAAAGTGACACAACGGAAATTCAATGTCAATCTCAACTTTATTAAGATCAAAAGCAAAATGATATTTTAGTTTTAACTCGATTCTCAAATTAATCTTCAATTAATAAGCTGAAATTGAATTAACAAGTATGTAAAAGAAAGCAATAAAGAACAACAGATTTATAGTGGTTCGGATTATGAATAATCCAACATGCACTCTCCTTCTCCAACTTGAAGAAGGGACCAGCTTACTAATTTCTTACTCACAACATACAAACTTACAACTTACAACTTTCTTCAAATCTTCAAAATACTCCTAACTCCTTCTTGTGAATCTAACAATTACAGTGAATATTGGATTTTGAAGATTACAAGAGAAGTGTTCTATAAACACTTGAACTTTTTGAAAACTCTTTTGACAACACTTGTGAATTGAGATTGAAATCGAATAGTGAATAGTGTGAAAACCAAATTTGCATAAGTATGTTGAAAAATAAAAACTAGACCTATTTATAAGTCTGAAAAGACAGTTAGTTTGTTAGTCGGTTCTAACAAACCAAAACTGCTTTAACAAACTTAATCTTGAAAAGCTGCTCTTGACCTCGGTGATTTCTTCTACTCGTCTGCCGGTGACTTGGTGAAGACTTGTTTTTCTTATTCTACTCGGCTTGTCTTGACCTCGTCCCGAGCTCTTCATAATTGTCTCCGCAGATGACTAGACTTGAGCTTATCTCCGATGACTTGCAATCCTTAATCTCCGGTGACTTAATCGAGTCCTTGACCTAGTCCGATCGGCTTAGTATGAGCACTTGATCTCAGCTTTTCTTCATAGTTGTCTGCTCATCTGGATTAATCTTTTAACTCATCAAAACTTTACTTGATCTAACAATAACCGCCAAAGCCGCCTTCTCGATCTCGTAGTATCTACTTTCCAGCTCTTGGATAAGCTTACTTACATAGTACACCACTTACGCTCGTAACCTTGTTTCTTTATCAATATTGTGCTCAGTGAATATTCCCCACGTATAAATATAAGTACAAGGTATCACCTGGCAAGGGCTTTGTGAGTGTCGGGAGCCGAGCTAGATGGGCTTTGAGCTCCTCGAAAGCCTCCAAGCACTGCTCGTCCTAGGTAAATTTAGATCCTTTCTTAAGGATCTGGATGAACCGATAGCTCCTCTCTGCCTGATCTCAAGCTATGAACCGCTGTGGCCGTTATCCTCCCATTTAGCGTTTGGAGCTCCTTCAAGGTCCTAGGGGCTGCATGTTAAGCACCGCTCGCACCTTCTCGTGATTCACCTCTATTCCTCTTTGATTCACCATGTATCCCAGAAATTTACCTGCTTTGACTCCCAAAGAGCATTTAGCAGATTTAACATGATTTCAATCCTCCGTATTACCTTAAAGAATTCGTCTAGGTTAGCCTCATGCTCCGGCTCTCTGGCTTTTCACCAAAGATATCATCCACGTATGCCTCCATGTTCCTACCTATTTGCTGATTAGAGTGAATTGATCCATGTTTTTAGGGGGCATTTTAGTGCAAAAAGTGATCAAAAGTGTTAGATTTTGTGCTTAAATGTGTAGAGTATCACTATTTTGCCTAAAAAGTATTACTTGTGAGTTAATTGATGTTTTTCATCTGTTTTATAGGTAAATCGCTGGAATTTGACCAAACCGAGAGTACCGGCATTCTTAGGATGAAGAGACGAATGAGACAGACAAAAATGGGGGTCGGAGGCGGAGTCCGGCCGAAAAAATGCCCCTGGTCTCGACCTGCAGTCGAGGCCGAGGCCTCAACTCGATGGATAGGACAGATGGAGAAAATTCCAAAATCGGAGCTACCTCAACTCGAGGGTTGAGCCTCGAGTCAAGGGATGGGATAAACCAGATCCCTCGAGTCAAGGCTGAGCCTCGACTCGAGGCAAGAGGAAAATTTGGAAAATCGTGTTGACGACTCTTAGGCCTCAACTCGAAGGCCCTGTGCTCGAGTCGAGGAACGCCCAAATTTGAGATTTTTGTATTTAACTCATTTTGAGCGGAAAACAAAGCATAATCTTCCTAGCTTAGTTTAGAGCGCTTATTAGGCAGTTTTCTCGCGAAATTATCATTCCATTGCTTAATTCTTCTTGTAATTGGATTAGATCGTTAGTTTTTATTGAATTCGAGCTTGTAATCATTAGAATAGTGTTTTGATCCATTAGATTTTCATTTCCAAGTTGTAATTGAAGAGGTGGAGATTGTAATTGAAGCATTGTTGAAGACTCAAGCATTTTTATTTTTGTTAATTGAAGATGATTGGTGATGTTCTTCTACTTTTCTCTCTTTTAATTCATGGTTTGTGTTGATTAGTGCTTTAATTTCTTTCCTAGATTTTTCATCCATGGCTTTTGCACTTAGCACCATGGGCTAATAGTTTTGTGCTTGGGATAATTGAAATTGGGGATGATGTGATTGCCTCATGCTATGATTGTTGATAATTGTGATCAATTGAGTTAGATTGCTTCCTAATTGTGATTCTCATTGTGCTTCATGCAATGTTATCTCTTTATATTAATGTTTGATCACCCTAGCAATAGGCGAGAGTTGAACTAACGTGATTAGGGATTAATCGGGTTATAATTTTGCATGATTGTATGAATTGGGGACTTCTTAATTGAGAGATTGGAAGGACTAAGATTACTCACATTAGGTATTGTGTTATTAATGGAGTGATTAATTTCATGATGGTTTATGCTTTCTAACTTGATTGATTTGCAATTGGATACAATCATAGCTTGTTAATCATGGATTCCTTGATGGAGATTATCCCTAGCACCCCTATCCCGCACCGATTTTAGTTTGTTGATATTACATCTTAGGTGTTTGATCTATTCCCTGAATAGATTTAGCATTTAATTCTTGCCATTATATTGTAGTGTTTTGTGCAACCCATTCTTGCAAAAATAGTCATTAATAACTTGTATTCTTAGGGCCTCACTTGCATACTAATTCCCTTGGGTTCAATATTTTTATTGGTCTTAATATCACTTACCGGATTACTACAAACCAAATGGTGCCACTAAGGGATTGTTTGACGTGGCTACTTGTTGTTTTTATTTTTTTTTGTTTTTTTTTTTTTGTTGGAATTGATACTTGGATTGGTGGTATTGTAGGTGTATGTTAACAAGGTCAAGTGGTATTCCACCTTTGCCACTCATTCCGGAGATAGAAGCTACATTGAGAGAAAATCGTGGTAGAAGACGAAGGGAAGCAATGGAAGGAGAAGAGTTAAGGAATGAGGAGAGAGTTGTTGGTGAACCTCAAGTTGAGGAGTTGCATGGAAATGGAGAATGAAGAGTAGACGGTGGAGGTCATGGGAACAATTTTAATGCTCAAGTTGGCCCTTATCCTCAAGGGATGCCACCACAACATTTTTCCAACCAAAATTCATACCCTTACCCTCCACACGCTCACCAATACCTATACTATCCACCTCATCCACAACAATTCCCACCATACTACCCTCAAATGCCATATAATCATGAGCCACGATATCAAAAGCCACCACATATTCCTCATGCCCAACCACAACCCATGAATGAGCCACCACCTCAAGGGAAGCCATTGAGAGAGTTTTTGAGCCGCAACTTAGAGAGCACTATGATGGGATAACAAGACGGAGAATTGAAGCCTACAATTTTGAGATAAGTCCCGCTCTAGTGAGGATGCTTAGGGAGAAGCAATTTGAAGGCAAGGATGAAGATGAGTGCCCACATCAACATATGGCACAATTTCTTGAGATTTATGACACTACCAAGTACAATAGGGTGCCCGAAGATGCAAAGAAGTTAAGGCTTTTGCCTTTATACTCAAAGGGAGAGCAAAAGCATGGCTTAATTCATTACCTCCCGGGACCGTACGTACATGGGAGGACCTTTTAAAGAGATTCTTAATGAAGTTCTATCCACCGTCCAAAATCTGTGCAAGCTAAGGAGGCGATATCTCACTTTCGCTAAAAGAATGGAGAAATAATACTGGAGGCGTGGGAGAGGTATGGTATGTTTCTAGTTAATTGTCCTCAACATGGTTTTTCGGAGGAATAAACCATTATGTACTTTTGCAATGGTTTGACGGATGGGGATCGGTTGTTTTTGAATGCTTGTGCCAATGGATCTATTTGGTCGAAGATGGTTGGACAAATGAATGAGATAATGGAGAACATAGCCCAAGATTCGTTTCAAGTATCGCTTAATCGGGAGCACATCATAGGGTGTCGCATGTTGAGGGAGATAGAGTCGATGAAGAGCGTGATGATGACTATGATGGACCGATTGGGAGCTCTTACTACTTCCCAAAGCCAACAAAGTGTGAGTCCATCCATTTCCTCATGTTGATATGTGTGCAAGTCCTATGCCGGTTGAAGAAGTTAGCTACATGGGTAGGCCTCCATATCAAGGAGGCTATCAAGGAGGAAGTTATCAAGGGAATTATCAAGGAGGAAGGCCTTATCAAATGTCTTACCAAAATAGGCCACAAGGGAGTTATCAACCTTAACCTCAAGCTTAATTCAATGGCAACACTTGGAGGAGACATGAAAATTTTTCTTATGCCAACCCTAGAGTCATCGTCCAATTTCCTCCCGGATTTGATCCGTGCCAAAGTGCTTAACAATGAAGGAAAGGCCACTACGGAGGAGCTTCTTGGGATGATAGTGAAGAGGTTGGAGGCAAATGATTCTAGGCTTGATGATATTGGCAAGCAAATGGATACATGGTTCAAGACTATAGAGCATCAAGTGGGGCAACTAGCCACTACGGTTGGGAAGCTTTCATACACGGTAGACCACTTGCAAAAGAAAGGGAAGTATCCATCCACCACCGAGCCTAATCCGAAAGAGTTTTATAGTGCTATCCAACTTAGGAGTGGTGTGAGTTATGAAGGCCCAAAGATGTCCAAGGAAGTGGAGATTGAGAAAGAGGTGGTGAAAGAGGAAGAAGCTAGTGAAGAAGGTGTGGTTGTGGAAAAGAAGGCAAGTGAAGAAGAGGTGAAAGCAAAGGGAGAATTCAAGAAGGAAGAAGAGAAGTCCAAGAAAGAAGCATGGGGAGTTCCTATGAAGGCCACTCCGGTTCCATTTCCTCAAAGACTTGAGAGGAAAAAGCTTGATGAAGAATTTGGTAAGTTTTTAGAAGTTTTCAAGAGCTTGCATGTTGATATTCTCCTATTAGATGCCCTTGAACAAATACCCCACTACAAGAAATTTTTGAAGGAAATCAATGCTAAGAAGAGGAGTTGGGATGAAATGGGTATTCTCAAGTTAGTGGAGGAGTGCAAGGAGATTTTGGAGAGACACTTATCACAAAAGAGAAAGGATCCGGGAGCTTCATAATTCCATGTGAGATTGGTGAGAATGGGAACATCCAAGGCCTCGTGTGATTTGGGAGCGAGTATTAATGTCATGCCTTTGTCCGTGTTTGAGAAATTGGAGCTAGGAGAGGTGACTTCTACAAATATCAATCTTCAATTAGCGGATCAATCATATGTTCATCCATTTGGGATCATTGAAGATGTATTGGTAGGAGTTGGCAAGCTCATCTTCCCGGTTGATTTCATTATTCTTGACATGAAGGAGGAGTTTGAGGCACCGATCATACTTGGTCGATCTTTCCTTGCCATGGGCAAAGCTATGATCAACTTTGAGAGAGGGGAGCTTAAATTGAGTGCCAATGGGGAGGAGGTGACATTTACTAGAGCTCATGTGGAAGAAGTTGCTCCAAGCAAAGTGGAAAAGAAGACGTGTGGATACATAGAGATTATTGACTTATGTCCTTCCATTGATAGGGAAGATTCTACACCTTCTACTCCTTCTATTTCATTAGTTAATGAGCATTTCATTCCCTCTTGTAAAATCATTGCTAACAAGTCTTGTGTTTCTTTGGATTATTCTAGGGAGGAGAAAGCTCCCATTGAGCTTTGCTTGACCCCGGTGATAAGCTTGATGAAGAATGTGACCAAGCTTGAGCATGGCTCAAGTTTGGGGGTGTTAGTGGAGAAAAGGACACCACTTGAAAAGAAGGAAGTGAGCTTTGAAGTTGGAGACCAAGTGGTGTGGAGTGAGTCCAATTGGAGCCGTCTACTTGCAGTGGAAAAACTCAAGGAGGTGCTAACCGTGAAGGAAATAAAGGAAGGAGGAAAGCTACTCCTCGAAGACAAGTGGGGATGTTGCCTCTTTGTGAAAGATAATTTAGTGAGGCACAAGGAGAATCTCCATGTCTTCGATGAAAGGGAAGTATGAACTCTTTGAGTTCCGTCCGACAAAGGACGTTAAACTTAGCGCTAGATGGGAGGCAACCCATCCTTTTTGTTGCTTTGGTGTGTTTGTTTTTGTGTTTTTATCTTTGGTCTTTTACTTTGAGGATTTGCTATGGATTTGCATTGCTCAAGCTTAGGAGGTTATGATATCATGCTATGGGATTTGTATTGTTACTTGAGCTTATTGTTGAATATCATTAGGAGTTGCATATAGTTGTATCACTCCCTTTCCAAACTTTGAATTCATGTTTTCATTTAAGTTTGGGGGTGTTGATCATTTATTGTCGAAATGCATCTCTTAGTGGTAATTATATGATGATTATTTTGCCCGATTGTAGGTACACTCACTACACCTGATTGGAAAAGAGATCGGAAGTGCAAGGGAATTCAAGAGCGAAAAGGAGGAAACACTTAAAAGTTGGTGAAAATTGAGCAAAAGGAAGAGACCCTACCCTCGATCGAATGAGCGTCAGTGCTTAAATCGAGGGACCAAAATGGTTAGTTTTTGCATATCTGGGTTCGTTGGCGTCGTAGAGGTCATTTTTAGAAGTTTTGGGTGTCGGACCGGGTCTGGGAATCCATAAAAATTCCCTAGACTCGACTCCGGGACGAGGTGACCCATCCCCGGTCGAGGGGTCATGCCTTAGTCATTTTTTCGAAAAAATAGTCTATCCCTCGAGTCGAGGTCTGGCCCTCGAGTCGAGGATGTTGAATTTTTGGTATCACTTGAGTCGAGGAAGGAGCCTCGAGTCGAGGCATTTGGTTTTTGGGATCCTCGAGTCGAGGCTGGCGGTGTTTTTAAAAGTCGCAGATTCGCATTTCAAGCAGATAAGACGAGATCCCCTTTTCCACTCCAACTCGATTTCCGGTTGTTTTGCTCGCATTTTCGCCGACCTTTCACCGATTAATCACATCACATCATACATTTGCATCATAATCACATTTTGAGGGTTTTTGAGAGTTCAATTTGGGGATTTCTTTGGTATTTGTTTGGGTATTCGTCCGATTCGTTCCTAGGCCGATTGTATCACACAAGGTACGCAATTCTCACATTTTGACATTCAATTTCATTCTTGTATATTGATTATTGCATGGGTGTTTTGGATTATGCAAATTTTTTCTTGAATTTAATTTTCTTTTGGGCATTTCTTCACACACCATATATGCATGATTGTTATGAACGAATTGGGAGTCATTGTGAGATTGTTTGGAGTATTTGATGAGATTAGAAGCATGCCTAGGAATGATTATGATGTATTGCCCATATATTTGCGGAATTTTGGCTTGGAATTGATGTATGCATATTTGTGGGAATTCCTAGTGAAAATATTTTTGTTAAATTGGTCAAGTATGGATAAGTGTTGAGAATTGATGATAAAAGTGCATTATTGGTGATTATTATTTGTAGAATTACTTGATGAGATGGTTTATTGTGTTGGATATTTATTGAGCTTAATTGGCATAATTTAGTGAGCTTATTAGTTGATGTTCATTATCATGACCATTCTTATTGAGTATGCTATTTGTTGGGATTTATTGAGCACTTCTATTGATCATTTTTGCTTAGTTGACTATTTGGCCATTTATTGAGGATTATTGCTTATTCACTAGGAATGGTTGATATTTGGTGATTGTGATTTGATTAGTGCTTATTGACTCGCTCATGGTTTGATTGTTATCATGTTTTGCTCGTATTTCTATTTGTGGTGATTGATTGTTGCCTTGGGGAATTTTTGCAGGAAAAATGTTTAGGAAGTTGATGGCCATAATTTTTCCGACGAGGAATTCCGTAAGAGAGAGTGAGGCTATTAGATTTGCTCACAAGATGCCGCCGAGCTCGGTATACTATGGGACGACTTCAAGTGGTGGAAGCACATCATCCCGTATGCAGAGATCTACAACAAAGTGGTTAAGACCCGCTTGGTCGACTACAATTGCATGGTGTCCATGGGCATCGAGGATGATATTCCTCAACTCTTCGAGCAGATTGGTATGGGCGGCTTCTTAGCTAAGAGGCCGAGGACATATCTGGGACTCACTCTCGAGTTCCTCTGCAAGGTCAAGTTTGATAAGGCCGTAAAGGCTAAATTCCCCGGGCCATTACCTTCGAGCTTCGGGACACGAGTACACATTGACCGTGAACGAGGTCAATGTGATTATTGAGCACCCACAGACCCGATGGATCCCTCCTTAACATCCGGAAAGAATACAACGCTAAGAAAATTTGGAGGAGGATTTCAGACTCGGGAGCACCTGATTAGCCTCGGTTCATTCCGGGAAGTCGAAGAGCACTAGGATCCGAACCCGGTCGTGAGATATTTGGAGAAGATCCTCGCGAGCACCATATTTGCTAGATCGAGAGGGTGTCGTGGTTTCCGAGGAATTATATGTCCTTTGGTGTTTCTTACATGGAGTCCTGGTTCAATGCCGCTGCCTACATCTATTACTTATTCGAGCGGGTGACGAGTACGAAGTTTAAGAAGATTCACTTCGGAGCGATGATCACATTGATTGCCGAGCATCTCGGCATTCCTACTCATAATTTGAGAGCATTGGAGGGCCCAGATCTTACTACGAGACACCATGCGGCGTATGAGGACGCCGACCACATTGGTAGGACTTGGTGCTTCCAAAGCAGCACCATGGTGGCCGATTCCTCTTCCCAATAAGAGGTTGACCATAGTCTTCGGTGCTCCAACGTTTGTGACCATCAACCTCTGTATGTGGTCACAGACACACAGAGGCGATTGACGCCTACACCTATGAGCATGGAGATTTCCTCCAGATGACGATGACGAGGAGGAAGGACAACAGCTGGTTCTAATGATGAGGCCGAGGGTGAAGTTGAGGGGGCAGATGCAGGAGATGGAGATGGAGACGATGATGATGATGACGAGGAGAAGCAGGCTCGTGGATGAGGTGCCAGTACGAGATGGGACGAGGACTATGTGCCGAGATTAATTATTACCGCGGGGACGAGATGTGGAGCCGGAGTTCGAGGCCGGTAGCTTATCCCAGAGGCGGTGGACTCGACGGAAGAGATGTGGGTCGACAGCCGGCGGATGCAGCTCGAGTGCCCGACACGACCGGATGAGTGCTACCGCATGATGGAGGAGTCTCGGAGGATGCAGGAGGAGTCTCTTAAGACTCGGCAGACATGTATGCACTCCTCCAGTAGCTTTAGCTCGTGGAATTTTGGGTCGGGTCACTACCCTCCTCCTCCACCGCCGTCTAATTATTAGTGGCTACTTCCCTACTTCCTCATCCCTATCCTTTAGTTCATTTAGTTCTTATTTCCTCCCGAGTGATTTGTATGGAGTGATTGTTGATTGGTGGTTGTACTTGATGTTATGTTTGGATTTGATGGTGATGTCTATTGAAGATTTTTATGGATGATGATTATGTGATGCTTATGGATTTATTGAGCTTATTGTCTTGTGATGATTACACTCTTATTGATCTCTTGGATTCCTCTCTTACATATTTTGGGCTAGTTTTATCATGAGCTTAATCGTGGACTTATTGCATATATCTTTTAGTATCATTCTTGATATAGTGAGTGTGCTTGGGAATATGTACATGTGCACTTGTGCTTGATTTGCAAGACTTATTGAATTTTGATTTGATCATGAGTTGATTTGTAGCTTGAGGCGAGCATTCTTGATAATTGTGTAAAGATGAATGTGATTGAAGATGTTTAATTCATTGCTCAATTTAAGCCCGTGAGCTTTTGTGCCTTTATAATCGTACATCTTATATGGTTGATATGAATTTCTTTGAGAGTGCATCATTCATAGATTTGTATGCTAGAACTTGCCACTAGACTTGTTGAAATTGGATCTTTGTGTGATTTCATGAAAGTGATAAGAGGCCATATTTGATATGATGAGTCACTTTGCCAAATTTTTCCCCACCAAAACATTTGATTTCCTTAGTGAACCATGTTGAGCCTTATTTCCTTATTCTTTGGCAAGCCAAGTGAAATTGAAACCATTTTGCCTATTTTTGTGAGCCTTCTTGTCCTATGTTTAGCAGAGCTTGATTGTTAGCTATAGATGGTGCATTGTATTGTGAAGTGTGGGTGGAAAATGATGAGCTAAGTGATGATGCTTGAAAGAAGAAAGAAAGGTTGTGAAAAAATTGAATTGTGAAGAAAAATGTGAAGTGAAAGAAAAGAAAGATTCAATTTGTGAGCTTAAAAAGAGAAAGCTCAAGTGAATGGTGGTGATTGATCTTTGTAGTTCAAAAGAAAGAGTGTTACTTGATGAAGATTGAAGAGATGAGTATTGTCTTGCTTAGTTGACATTCAAGTCTCTACTATGTTAGTCACTCTTACCTAAATCATCCCACCTATTCCAAAGAGCTTACATTACAACCTAGAAGAAATACCTCTTTGATTCTTTATTGAACACAAATGATTTTGATTGAGATTGAGTCTATTGGCAAGCTTATGGTGTGCAAGTTTGTGAATTTGATGATTGAGTGCCTTATACCTTTATACACTTGAGTGAAGAGTGAAACACTCCATGGAAGGAGCAATGTGTTAAGTGTTTGATTGAACATTTGTTTGAGCATGATCTATCTTGATTGCTAGTGGATAGTTTGCATTGATATTCATGATCATTGATGAGTTTGATTGTCATCTTTTTCTTCTATGGTGCCATGTGACATAATTGCAATCAATTCACTCCTTTGTGCTTATTTGCTACGTTGCTCGAGGACGAGCAACACCTCAAGTTTGGGGGTATTATGATTGGAGTGAATTGATGCATGTTTTTAGGGGCTATTAGAGTGCAAAAAGTGATCAAAAGTGTTAGAATTTGTGCTTAAATGTGTAGAGTATCACTATTTTACCTAAAAAGTATTACTTGTGAGTTAATTGATGTTTTTCATCCGTTTTATAGGTAAATCGGTGGAATTTGGTCAAACCGAGAGTACCGGCATTCTTAGCATGAAGAGACGAATGAGATGGACGAAAATGCGGGTCGGAGGCGGAGTCACGGCTGAAAACTGCCCTAGTCTCGACCTCCGGTCGAGGGCCGAGGCCTCGACTCGAGGGATAGGACAGATGGAGAAAGTTCCAAAAATCGGAGGCGCCTCGACTCGAGGGCCGAGCCTCGAGTCGAGGGATGGGACAAAACAGATCCCTCGAGTCGAGGGCTGAGCCTCGACTCGAGGCGTAAGGAAAATTCAGAAAATCGTGTTGAAGACTCTTAGGCCTCGACTCGAGGGCCCCAAGCTCGAGTCAAGGGAAGCCCAAATTCGAGATTTTTGTATTTAACTCATTTTGAGCGGAAAACATAGCATAATCTTCCTAGCTTAGTTTAGAGCAGTTATTAGGCGGTTTTCTAGGCGAAATTATCATTCCATTGCTTAATTCTTCTTGTAATTGGATTAGATCGTTAGTTTTTGATTGAATTCAAGCTTGTAATCATTAGAATAGTATTTTGATCCATTAGATTTTCATTTCCAAGTTGTAATTGAAGAGGTGGAGATTGTAATTGAAGCATTGTTGAAGACTCAAGCATTCTTATTTTTGTTAATTGAAGACGATTGGTGATGTTCTTCTACTTTTCGCTCTTTTAATTCATGGTTTGTGTTGATTAGTTCTTTAATTGCTTTCCTAGATTTTTCACCCATGGCTTTTGCACTTAGCACCATGGGCTAATAGTTTTGTGCTTGGGATAATTGAAATTGGGGATGATGTGATTGCCTCATGCTATGATTGTTGATAATTGTGATCGATTGAGTTAGATTGCTTTCTAATTGTGATTCTCATTGTGCTTCATGCAAAGTTATCTCTTTAGATTAATGTTTGATCACCCTAGCAAACATAGCTTGTTAATCATGGATTCCTTGATGGAGATTGTCCCTAGCACCCCTATCCCCCACCTGATTTTAGCTTGTTGATATTGCATCTTAGGTGTTTGATCTATTGCTTGCATTAATTTAGCATTTAATTCTTGCCATTATATTGTAGTGTTTTGTGCAACTCATTCTTGCAACAATAGTCATTAATAACTTGTATTCTTAGGGTCTCACTTGCATACTAATTCCCTTGGGTTCGATATTTTTGATTGGTCTTAATACCACTTACCGGATTACTAAAAATTATCTACTCTCGAAATACTTTGTCCACCATGCGCTGATAGGTACCTCCCGCATTGATTAGTCCTAAGGCATCTTCACATAACCAAAAGTTCCACAAGGTACGATAAAGCCGACCTTTGGGATATCTCCCGAATATAATTGTATTTGGTGATATCCGTGATAGGCATCCATCATGTTGAGCAACTCGAAACTAGTTGTGGAGTCCACTAATTGATCAATTCTCGGCAATGGATAGTGGTCCTTGGGACATGCTTTGTTTAGATCCCTAAGTCAATGCACATCCTCCATTTGTCACCCCCTTAGGGACCGTAACGATGTTAGACAGCCATTCCGGGAACTCGATCTTCTTCACCCGTCCTGCGTTAAGCGGCTTCTCCACCTCTCCTCTAATGATCGTGTCCTCGGCTCCAAAGTGTCGAAGTTTTTGCTTCATCGGCCTTACTTTACGATCAGCGTTAAGGTAGTGCATCGCCACCTCGGAGGTATCCCCTTCATATCTAATGGTAAGAAAGCAAATAGGTCAGCATTTTCTCTTATCAAACATATTACCTCTTTGGCGATTCGGTGCTCCATCCGAGTCCTAATTCTAGTGGTAAACCAAGTTTTATTGGGGAATATCTCCACCGGCATTAACTCCTCCTCGCCTTGAAGCTTGGAGGCCCCTTCCTCTTCTTCATGAAGGACCTTACACCTCTTACGCCTCCGGATCTCGGTCCTCTCGGCTCTGTTGAGCTGGTTAAAATATGTCTTGTCGGCCATCTTAACAGAGTCTACATAGTACTTCGAGACTCGAAACTGGTCCCCTTTTACTTCTCCTACTTCATTTCAACCGGGATCTTCATCTTCATGTGATAAGTGGATACTATCGCCTAGAATGTATTCAAGATTGGTCTTCCGAATATCACATTGTACGAGGATGGCACATCCACGATTAGGAATGTCCCCATCATAACCTTCCTTCGAAGAGGGGTTCCCAACCCCACTTGCAACATCACCTCGTCCCAAAGCTAAATAGCTCCTCCAAAGTGAAACCATATAGAGTCGTATCAACGTGTTCTAGCCTCATGTTCAGTTCATTCTCTTTAAAGAGTCCAGTAAACATAATGTCCGCCGAACTTCTTGTATCCACAAAAATACGAGCTACATCATATCCGACAATATCGTAGTAATTACCAAAGCATTACTATGAGGTCCCCGAGAGTCTCCGACATCCTCTGGTCTAAACTGGATGCGGGGAGCAGACCTCACTCGCCCTATCTCTCTTGGCTCACACCTCCGTCCAACATGTAAGGCCCAAACAGCACTTTCGTGCCCCGAATGAATCTCCTTTAGCGGGACCTCTCATTATCATCCGAATAGCACCTCTCTTGGGCGGTGGTTGCTCCTCTGGATGGTCCCGTGAGCCTCGGTGCTTATCTTTTGCCTTCTCTTGCATTCCTTTCTTTTGAACCTCCGAGGGCCCTATCGGTCCCTCGTAGATGAATTCCTTCGGATGTCCAAATTTGTATTAGTCTTTCGATCTCATCCTTAAAGTGAAAACATTGGTTAGTATCATGTCCATACTCGTTATGAAAACGACAAAACCTGTCCTCTTTAGGCTTTATAGGTCCTCTTGACCTCGACCAGGGGAACTTCATCTCTAGATGATCCGCCGCCACGTCCGTGACCTCTGCAGCTCTATCTTTAGGGGAGTATACTTCTCGAATCTACTGGAAAGAGGAAAGTGTTTGCTCTGCAAGTTGGATTGCTGGTTTTGGCAATAATTGAGGGTTCGCATTCAACCTTATCTCCTTCTCGTGTTAATTATGAAGGTTAAAGTTTCTTCTATCTCACTACAACATAAATGACTTTATGTAACACCATGTTGTAACACTTTTAGTTTATGTAACGCATTAAGGTAACACTTTTGTAATTTATATATTATGTAACATTTTATGTAACACTTTTTTATTATGTAACACTTTTAAATAAGTAACACTTATTAGGTAACACTTTTACATAGGTAACACTACATATGTAACACTTTTACATAAGTAACACTTCTAGGTAACACTTTAACATAAGTAACACTTTTAGGTAACACATTTACATACGTAACATATATTATGGTAACACTTCATAATAATTATTTCAATATATATATATATATATATATATATATATATATAATCATACTTTATTTCTAATACATTTATACATATATAAATAAAATATATTAGTTATTAGTTATGCACTACATTTATATTATTTAGTAAGTATTTTTAAATAATATTAAAATTATTTTTATATATAATATCAACTCCATATTTAAAAAAATATATACATAAAGTGTATTTACCATTTAAATTTATTTATTATATAATAAAAATATATATGTTTATTATACCCACAAAAATATTTTTTTTTATTTAAAAATTATAATACATAATGCAAGTAATAACATTTATGGATTTTTTTCTTCCAAATAAATACGTAGAAAATTATTTGGTACATTGAGAATCAATGCTAATTATAAATGACTTGATGTAAACGAATGTTCTATTTGGAAACAAAAAAATTTTTAAAAAAATTAATAAAATAAAATGGAACGATTTACATACAAAATATTTAAAATGATATAGAATAGCCTAGATGGTCAATGTTATAATTTCAATCTCATAGGTACAAGGTTCAACCCTTAGGAATTACATATTTTTCCTTTTTTATGTGGCATTTTATAAATGTTACCTTAGACTTTAGGCTACACGGCAATCGCAACACCATTAAAAGTGTTACCTATTTGGAATAAGTAACACTTTATGCACATTAAGTAAAAATTTTGGGTGTTACGTAATCTAAGTTATGTTGTAGTGTCTGAATTTGATTTTAGAAAGGGAAATTTTATTTTTTTCTTTCTGTTTTAGGGATAGTTTTTGAATTCTGATATTAAATGGAATTTTCTTTAATTGAATTCCAAGCCATGTCCTTGGTCTTAACTGTGTTCTTAATCAGATTCATGTTTCTGTGGCTCCACTAATAAATGTTTGCCATTTTCTCATCTACTTCCTACTTTCTTTAACATTTTGTACTGAAATAATGAGTCCTTCCTCTAAATTAAATTTCTGGATGTCGTGTTCGTGCTCTCACAGTCTCAGGGAGAGGGAGAGGAAGAATGAATAAATTAAAAAAAAAAAAACCAACAGTTGATCTATTTCTCACTTAGTTTCTCTCTCTCTATAACATCCTGTAGTTGTTGCTTTAATCTCTATAAAAAGCGACTTACACGATCCTTACATTCTTCAATGTGTGTATATATATGTGTACGTGAGTTGTATAATGAATTAATGTGCGTAATTGCAATATATTACAAAAAGATTTTATCATATATGTAGCCTATTTTTATTTGGTCAAGTCAAGATCGAGTGTTGACTTGTCATTTCTGCAGGGTCCTTAGGCTTTGATTTTTTGAAATAGGAAGAGGTGCTCCATTTCTTATAACTTCAACAAACCCTGTAGCTTTTAATGCAATTCTGTCATTATTAAAAAAATAAAAAAATTGATCAGTAGCTTCTAATTCAACGAACTGTAGCACTACGCATAATTGTGAGTAATGCCATAATTGTAAAGAGTATCTGTCATTTTGATTTTATGCGTAATGCCATAATTGTGAATTTAGATATGCCATTATTTTTAATCAAAATAATTAATCAAACAGCTTTTAATTAAAGTTGTGGCACTACGCATAAAGATCTTTGGTGCTACTAATTCAACGAACTGTGTCGCTGGAGTATTGTGGCATTTCTCATAAAGTTAGTAAAATATAATTGTTTTCTATTTTACTTTATTTCTAAGAATATTTAGTAACTGATTTTTGTTGATGTCAGCCCTTCATCAACTGTTTGTGCAGTAGGTTTTGCATCAACTAAATTAGTATATACTTGAAAAATAATTTAGAATAGGACTTGTTGAAATACTCAAATGTTAAAAATGATGATTGTTACTAATTTACGTGATCTGTAGTTGATTGATATCATTATGACATTGTCAAAATAATGCAGAAAATGAGTTGTTAAAGTTTAATTTGTGATTTAATATTTATGAGTTGTGATAAAAACTGTAAGTAGCCTAAAGGAATTCTCTTGCCCGAGCGATATTAAGTTCTTTATTAATAAATTTTTCTTGATAAAAAAAAAAAAGTGACTTATCGTAAAATCAATTTTGTTTTAAAAAGCCATAAAATAACATACACTTCTTATTTACTTTCACCATCTCGACTATATTACATTCAGACACTTCATATTCATCTTACAAGCTAATTTTTTATGTAATTTGACTTATTTAGAAACAAGGAAAAACTGTATATCTGAACTTGATTTTCTAAAGTGACTTATGTTCAAATTTCTATTGCTGTTGATTCTTTATCTTGGAAGAAATGTTACGTTGACAACATCAATTACTTTTTGCTTGCAGTGTAAATCTGCAGCACCAATATTTCTCCTTATTTTTGCCTTTGCTTTCAGGTATTTCTCCTAGCCTTGTTTCCTTACATCACCACCTCCTAGAATATTAATGTTAATTCACTTATCAGAAACCAAGTTGATCTTACCTTCTTCTGCACTGTAAACAGATTTTCACTTCCAGAAAATTTGTTGTTTATGAAGCATTTGCATAATCTTTTAGTTATATATTAAGGATATCAATCATCAAAATTTATAAGGTTAGATAAACTATAATTTATAATTTGTATTCAACATTAAAACGAACTGTGTTGCTGAAGTATTTTGGCATTACTCATAAAGTTAGTATAATATAATTGTTATCAGCAAAGAAATTATCATTATTTATAACTGTAAATTTCCTCTTTTTAGTAGAATATGTGTAATATAGTATGACAACTTGACGTCTTTAGTTTGAATCAGTGTTTCTTTTCAGATTCCTGACTTTTGTACTGATACATTAGATCGACAAAGTCAATCTGTCTATCGATAAACATGCTTGCTAGACTATATAATTTGGTCTTGAGAATGTATTTTGAGTTCACCATTTTATTGAATGGTAGAAGGTTATATAGTGACAAACAGATCTGCTTGTGCCAAGATTTCGAAACCGGGATAATTATAAACTTGGCCAAGTTTGTGCTCCTTCATGTAGTTCTTTCTTCTTTTCCTGTCCAATTCACCACAAGTTACTGCAACTAGGTATACGTTTATGTGTATTGAAGATCATGATGAATACTACTGAAAAGATTAAAATGTCTGGAAAATTTTATTGTTTGTGAGAGATGCTTAATGCTTGGTTACAAGTTACTACACTCACTCTTATGTATTTATTGAATTTTTAGTAAACTATAATATTAAGTATGATCTTTACATTTGTTAACATGTTAATTTTAAAATTAGGGTTAACAAAAAATGGATAAAGAATGGATATGGAAGGATAGGTTGCCACATGAGTATGAGCTTGGGGTAGAGTCTTTCTGGAATTTACAAAGCGAAATTTTGTTAATCCGAGTCAAATGTTTTGCCCTTGTGTGAAATGTGGAAATTTAAAGAAGAATACCATTGACCACGTAAGGGCACACTTGATTCGTGATAAGTATGGATAAAACATATCACACATGGATATTTCATGGAGAGAGAATTACAAATAAGCCTTCAATGCATGATAATGATCATGAAGAAGATAATCATAGCAATTTTCCATGGGAACACTTAGAGGATATGGTGCATACGGCATACAAAAATTCTAAAAGCCCAAATAAATCCATAGAGTTACTAGAGGATGCGAGAAGCCTTTATATCCTGGATGTACCAACTTCACGAAATTGTCTCGCAATTGTAAAACTCTACAATTTGAGGGCGAAATATAGTTGGAGTGAAAGAAGTATGGCTGACCTACTTGCGTTGTTTAAGGAAATGCTTCCAGATATGAATGAGTTGCCTTCAACTATGTATGATGCAAAGAAGAGTTTGGCAACATTGGGAATGGAATACGAGAAAATCGATGCATACCCAAACGATTATCTCCTATATTGGTAGGATTTCAAAGACGATAAAATTTATCGTACTTGCGGGGCATCAAGGTGGAAGATCGGAAAGAATTCTAATATAATTGACGGGTTCCTGCAAAGGTACTGTGGTACTTTCCACTTATTCCTAGATTTCAAGAATGTTATCGAACAAAGAATTGTCGTAGCAATTAACTTGGCATGCCGATCATAGAGTGTGTGATGAATATTTACGTCATCCTGCAGAATTCACCATCTTGGAAGGTAGTGGACCATCGGTGGCCAAATTTTGCCTTAGAGTCTAGAAATCTTAGATTGGCATTAGCCCGAGATGGGATCAACCCTCATAGTAATTTGAGTTCTCGCATATAGTTGTTGGCCCGTGATTTTGATCACGTCATAATCTTCCTCCGCGATTGTGTATGAAGAGGAAGTTTATGATGCTCACTTTGTTGATTGTCGGTCCTAAGCAACCAGGGAATGACATTGATGTTTACTTGGAGCCTATGATTGATGATTTGAAAAGATTATGGGTAGGTGTTGATGCATATGATGCATGCAAAGATGAACAATTCCAACTTAGGGTTGTCTTGTTATGGACGATCAATGATTTCCCTACATATGGAAATCATGCAGTGCGTTGTTAAAGGATATAAGACATGTCCTATTTGTGGTGAGAAAACATATGCAAAAAGGCTGAAACATAGCAGAAAATATCATTCACGGGACATAGAAGCTTTCTACATGAATATCATCCCTATTGAAGGCGTAAGAAAGCCTTTAATGGGAAAAAAGAACTAAAGCCTCCTCCAAAACCATTGAATGGACACGAAGTGTTTACTAGGATTCTTTGAAATTGAATACAACTGGGAAAAAGAGTCGATCTGTCAAAGAAGGATCGGAGGTGTTGGAAAAAAAAATCTATTTTCTTTGAACTTGAGTATTGGCAACATTTACATGTCGAGATATGTTCTTGATGTCATGCATATTGAGAAGAACGTATGCGAGAGCCTCCTTGGTACGTTGCTCGACATTCCGGGTAAAACAAAGGATGGAGTAGCGGCGAGACGAGATCTTCAAGAGATGAATGTAAGGACCGAGTTGGCCCCAGTGATTGGAGAAAAAAACTTTTTACCCCCAGCTCCTTTGTAACGCCCCAAAATTTAGAAAGTCGACCTTTGAGGTCCCGACGTCCTAAAACCGAGTCATCACTTAGTGAACCATAAAAATCGAGCCGGAAAATTCCTTTTAGAACGCAGCTATTCATTTAAGTTGCAGCGGAAGATTTTACAAACACTTATTTAAAATGTTTGAACCATATTCATAACTAAACAAAGAGATTAATCGTTTGACAAAAGCTACCCGGTAAGTCTAAGGTTCAACTCTTGGGAAAATCATAGTGACGAAGTCTTTAACAAAATACAAATTTTCATAAAGATCTGAAAAATATAAAGTCACTCATTTAAATAGAAAGAGAGTGGAAGCGGGTCGTCTATTGCAGCTCCCGGGCCTCAATCTCGTGACTGAAAAATATTAGTTATAGGGCGTGAGATAAAAATCTCGGTGGACGACAGTATGTTGTTATACGTATCGACGAAAATCCCAAAATAGTATAGTCTTTTATTCTTTATTTTCATCTTTCATTATTTAATTCCTTGTTATGGCGTTTTGTTCATTTGTATAAGGTAAGGCTTCGATATAATCTTATAGCTCCTCATCCTTTAACTATCATCTTTTTGATTCGTAGTTCACAACTCTTTATAACATTCAACTATATATAACACAAATGAGATGGCACATGGTAGTTTCCTACCATATCCGATCCCCGTACTCACAATGTGGAATGACACGTTAACACGTCCAAAACCCATAATCATATTTTGGAATGGCACGTCTACACGTCCGAAACCCGTAATCATATTTTGGAGTGGCACATTTACACGTCTGAAACTCGTAATCATATTTTGGAGTGGCACGTTTACACGTCCGAAACCCATAATCATATTTTGGAGATGACACATTTACACGTCCAAAACCCGCAATCATATTTTGGAATGGCACGTTTACACGTCCGAAACCCATAATCATATGGGATGGCAAATGATAGTTATTCTTTCACATCCGAACCCCGTAAACTTTCATCATATCATATAGGGCTTGCCATCTTTCAAAAAAAAAAAAAAAAAGTAAAATAAAGCTCATCATTTGATGATCACACATTTATAAGTTATGCATTCACATGCTTTTGATATTTGCATCTTTTGAGGAATCTATTTGTGTTTTATTGAAAAGCTGACAACGATCTATATAACATTAACTAGCTATACATATAGTGTCACCCACCTAGTAACTTTTAAAGAGAAAGTTTAACTTCTTGATCGCTTAGGCCTCTTGTACAAACCTCCGGTCTCGGGTTTGAGTCGTGCTTTACCTAGCATAGTCCATTTGTTTAGTTTCATACGATCTTTTGATTTATTAACTTAACTTAGGATTTTGATCTTATTGTGTGTTTCTAAGTCTAGGCTTTGGTATTTAGAGGTACTTGTTTCGTTATCCGATCTTTTGGATTCAAACCTTTTGGTTTAACGGTATTTCTAGTGTCTTGTCGATTCAAGGTTCGGGATTTGGGTTAGTTGGTTTTATTCTATTATAAAAACCAAATACAACATTCATGGAGTAACACATAAATCATACATCACATAAGGCATGCTTAGTTTTCTAAAAGTTAAGTGAATTATTTCTCCTAATACTCTATCATTGAAGAAATGACACGTAAACATGCATTAATAGAATAAAATACTTAGACTCATCAAAAAATTATGAAATTTTAGTATGATATACATCCCTAAATATGGAATAAACTTCATTAAGAATCCAAGTTCATTTGGGCTGTGGAAAGATAGCAGATTTCGAAGAGAATTGGCATTTGATTTTGGTTCGCCAACAGTGTCAAGTGTTCTTCTAAAATTCATAACTCACTGTAAAATTATCAAAAAATCACTCAATTCATAACATTTAATCTATCGTTTGGCTCGGTTACTATACATGTCTCACAATAAAATTCATAACTTATTGGATACTCGTTTAAAAATCACAAACTTTTAGAATCTTATTACTAACAGGTTTTATAACGTCCATGAAATTTTCCATAATTTGTTACTTAAGCAAAACTGGGAAATAAATTTGTGAAAGGCGAAATAACTTTATGCGTCGAACATCGACCAGTACTCGAAAAATAGGTTATATCTCATAAAGTGCTAAACAAAATTATTATATTTTTTGACTATGATTTAAAAAAACATAAAGGGAAATGTCCCCAATTTTTTTCCAGAATTTTATAACCTTTAGAAAAGGGAGAAATAAATAGAATGAGTCACCGCTCACAGTTATGCACATTTATGACACATATTTTTCCACGATTTTATTCTCCTTACACAGTGATTAGAAAATTATGAAATTTAAACATGTTGTTCTAGACTTCAAATAATATATTTTTCATGATTTTTAAACGGTGGGAAAGTGTCCGAATTATTTTTACAAAATGGAGTCAGTGCCTAGGGTATATAATTCGAGCTTACATACGTTCAACATATCTTCACTATTTTGACTTCAAACACTAAGATTCCAACTCAAGCACTCCATATATGATTAAAGCATTTTAAAACAAGCTCTTAGGGCTTCCTAAATTATTTTTCTATGTCTTCAAAGCTAAGAAAGCATAAGATTAAAAAGAAAGGGCTAGGAGGTTTACTTCTTTGGAAGAGAAGACTTCTTGCCTTGAGAGCTTCTTTGTGACTTGTGTGTCCAAGAAAGAGAAGGGGAGGGGGCTATTTATAGAAGGGAAAAGAGAGAAGGGGTGGCCAAATGGATGGTGGAGAGGAAAGGGGGAAGAAATAGGCTTGAGGCTATTTTGCCTAGCTTTAGGAGCTAATCCTAAGATTTGGGCTAGAATCTCTTGTACTTCAATATTCTCCTCATTAAAACCCCCATGTGCATGAAATTTTGAGGGATTTGGGCTGCCATTTGGCAGTCCATTTTCTTATACAGTGGCGTGACTTCGTCGTTGATTTTTTGGTATTTTTCTCGAGTTTCGGTTCGGAAAAATTATTAAAAGCGCGCGATAGGAAATGAATATATTTTTCTTAGGGTTTTTCTTGAATGTTTCCCTCCTTTAAAGGATTATTGGTAATTAATCATTATTAATCAAATCCGAATTACGGATATGGGTTTTAGAAGTATTAGTAGATTTCCGGTTTGAAAAAGCATTCAAATTGGAGAAAAATTAAGAAAAATACACATAGAATTTAAATCAATCAATAAAATAAATCAAACTTAGAAAATCAAATATAAAACACTAGGTTTTGAATTCGGTCATTACATCCTTATACTTTGAGTAAGGAAGAGAAAAGGAATGTTTGTTCCTCTTTGTCAAGTATGAAGTTACCTACGGGATACTTATCCAATGTTCGAAATCTGGTCTCAAAGACATTTGAAGGTTCTTGGTCTCAAGTCACATGACCGCCATACCTTAATGCAACAATTACTCCCGAGCTATTCGTGGTGTCTTGCCGGATAATGTTAGAAACACTATCACTCGCTTGTGTTTCTTCTTCAATATGTTGTGTAGCAAGGTGATAGATGTCTCGAAGTTAGATGATATGCAAAATGATATTGTGACGATATTGTGTCTGCTAGAGAAGTACTTTCCTCCATCATTTTTTGATATCATGATTCATCTCACCGTACATCCTGTGCGTGAGGTCAAGTTGTGTGGACCAGTTTGGCATTGATGGATGTACCCATTTGAAAGGTACATGAGAGTTTTGAAGAATTATGTGCGATGTCGAACTCGGCCGAAGGATGCATGGCTGAATGTTATATTGTTGAAGAGGTTGTGGAGTTTTGCTCAGACTACCTTTCTAATGTGCAAACAATTGGGATTCCGTCAGTCATCAACATAAAGAACTTACGAGACCTCTATCGAAAGTCAGTTGTGTGTTGTATTAGCCCCACGAGTTACAACAAGCACATCATCATGTGTTCACAAATGATGCAAGAGATCGATCCTTATGTCAAGTAATACATCAAAACTTATTATTATTAAAAATATAATTATTTAATTATTTTGATTCTAATATATCTAAATAATTTTTATAGTGAACACGTACCGCATGTGAGATCCAAATTTTTCCAGAAAACCAAGGCTGAAAAATGGCTATCTTTGTGATATACGTATCTCTCATTAGATATTTACCAATAAAGTTTACTCATTTTTATTAACTTATATGAGTGACACGTTATTTATTTATAATTCTTTTCATTTTACTCCTTAAGTTTTAAATATATGATATTTTATTGAATTAGTAGTCATAAACTTCTACCTAAATTGTTAAATCTAAAGTAATATAAACAAATTAAGTGTCAACTACTCATGAGTCAATATACTTCATACAATTATTTATTTGTGTGCTACTTGTAATCTCGTACTATTTTATCTTATTTTAAATATTGTATTAAATATATATATTTTTACCTACTTAGTGGTGAGACAATAATTAACTTTATTATAAGATTTTATTTAATTCTTTTTGTACTACTTAATTGTTACTACCTCTAGTGTTAACGTGAAAATTAATTATTATGATACCCGAGTTTCTCACTACTCATTGATTAATATATTTCATGCATTGGGTGTATTTTAATTAATTAAATGCTACTTGTGATTTTGAATTATTTTATATTGCATTATTTTATTGTGCTTTTAAATAGTGAATTAGTTAAATATGTATTTATATGTTTAGTAGTGAGAAGATTAATTTATAAGTGATTGGGGTTTTAATGGTGTTTGAATACCAATGCAATTTATTTGATTATTGATTGTATATATTAAACATTGTCAAATTAGCAATTATATAGAATAAATATATAAAGGATTTAGTTATAATACCAATTGTTATTGTAATTATATATATATAAATATATATATATATATATATATATATATATATATATATATAATATGTGTGAAATAGTATGCCATCAATTAGGGGTTAATTAGTTTAATAAATAAAATTATAAAACTTAGCCATGAAGAAAACAATTAAGGCGGTGGAGTGATGGGCTTTACTAAGGCGGTGGGAGGTGTGGCATATGTTTAGCCATATCAAAAAATATCAGCCATATTTACGTAGAGCGAGAGAGAGCGAGAGAGGGGGTCAAGCCTTACGAAATCCCAAAGTATTTTGGTAAGTATTCGACTTTCGTCAATCGATAAATTTTATACCGTTTTGAAGCTCGCGATGAGTAGAACAAAACCCTATCCTCAAATTATTAATATATGTTCTTATTTGATAGTGAAAGACGATAAAAAGGGTTTAAAGGTTTGATTTATATCGACGTTTTGCAGACTTGAGGTAAGTAGAAATTTATTTGTGACTACAATGCATAAATGGAGTAATTTGTGAATTCGTTTACGTTTAATCGGTGATATGTGGATATTATGCAAGTTTTGATATATGATATTGTTAATTATCGTGAAAAGAGTCTCATGAGCTCAATAATTGATGTGGACTGAATTTGTGAGTTCGGTGATTTTTATGAATTGAACTCGTGAGTTCAATTGTTGTCGAATTGAACTGTGAGTTCAATTATTGTTGAATTGAACATGTGAGTTCAATTGTTGTTGGATTGAACCCGTGACTTCCATGATTATTGTGAAATGAACTTCTTAGTTACGTGATTATTATAGAAATGGATAGGGTGATTGAATTGATGAGTTGTGAGTAGAAATGAATTAGGTGAGCGATTAGAAATGAATTAGGTGGTTTCAAAAGAGAGTATTTATATTGGTCACGTGGTGGCTTTTGTCTTGAATGTACGCCGGCATAAATCAGAAGTCCTGGGGCCCCAGCAATTGAGTAGAAATGCATTAGGTGGGAGATTAGAAATGAATTAGACGAGGGTGATAAAAATGGATTAGGACGCGATTAGAAATGAATTAGGCGAGGGCATTAGAAATGGATTAGGACGCGATTAGAAATGAATTTGGGGATTTCAAAGTGAGAACGGAAGGGGCGACCTAGGAGTAAAGAGAGTGCATTGTGCATTGGGAGGTTTTCGAACTAAACATCGCATCATGCATAATTTACGCTTCTTGAGATTTATATCTCACTCGCTTTCTCACTCGGTTTATGCATTGTAGGTAATTTGATGATTTGTGACGTTGTGGTTCTATTGGACAAGTTGTGCAGCTCTGTGGGGTTTTGAGTGGTTTGTGTACATAGATGACGACCTATTGGGTCAAACCGTGGGCTTGTATTTTGAGTTGTATTTTATAAAGTTTTTATATGATATTATGAGTTCTTTTTGTCATGTTTGGAAGCGTTCATTGTCTTTCTGTTAAAGCATTTGAAAAAAGTCGCACGTGCGCACGAAGTCGTTTCTTGTAAAATTATTCACAACTCATTTTTCTTGTGAAATTAGTGTTTTTAGTTGGGTTGTCAAAAGGGTCGTGTCATATACGAGCAACGCAACAAATTGTTTGTTAGTTGGTTTCGTGAACGCGTAAGTTCTAAAAAATATGTGTTTACAATAAATCTCTTATACTTTCTAATACATTAGTTGACACAACAAGACACTTTGTGAATTGTAGGTTGCACTTGAAATAAATCACTCTAGTAAAAATATCGGAAAAGTTGAAGGTCTTCGGTCATGGGCATTGTCCGAATGTGTTGAAGTACGATAGTTACCTATTAATGGAGTGACTTATCATACAAAGCAACTAGATGATTCACGAGTTACACAAAATTCGGGAGTTAGCATGGTTGCAAGCATCATGCAAGTTTCTAGTGCAAAGGAGAAAAATCCCATTATTGATGAAATATGGGAGTTAGATTACATCTACTTTCGAATTCCAATTTTAAAGTGCATTTGGGTTGATAATAAAAATGGTGTTAGAATAGATGATCTTGGATACACTTTGGTAAACCTCAACAAAAATGGATTCAAAGATGATTCTTTTATTTTGGCTAGTCTAGTAAAACAAGTCTTTTACATTGAGGATCCTAAAGATCATGTGTGGTCGGTTGTGCTTGCAACTCCTATGAGGGAGTACTTTGAGGATACAAGAAGTGGAGAGTTGGAAGAAAGTACAATCCACCTTCAATCTTTCGGTAGAGGGCTGCCTTTAGTTGATCCTAATACAACCGATGAAGATGAACCACCATGCGTTCGTGAAGATTGTGATGGAGTTTGGGTTGACAATACAAATACTTAAAAAATTGCTGATGAAGTTTTTAATATGAATCTTTTGGATAATGGAACAAAAATCAAGAGCGGCAGCTCAAACTATGTTATGATGTACGCTATATTTGGCTCTCTCAATCGTGCTTCTTGGCTATGGTTAGTGCATCTTGATTTGCTTAACGTTTCTATGAGTGATATTATTTTTGTCGGTTTGAGGTTTCATGCTGTTCTTGATTCTTTATTGTTGTTACGTGAGTTGATCTTGAATTCTTGATACACACCTTGATTGGTAGTCTGATGCAACTAAATAATAAAATTTGTTTTTGTTATTATTATTTGTATCTGCTATTTGATATGTATTCTTAACGTGGCATATTCGGTTTCAAGCATTTAAACTGTTGGTGAAGAGGTGACTCGGAATTTACAGAAATTTAAAAATATGATAACAATGTTTTTTATTTTGCACAAACTTATAGCAGCCTCAAACTATTGAGTTTTGGCTATAGTACTAATGTTTTTGCTAAAGCTCTTAGATTTTGCCAAAATTTCTGAGAAGCTAGGCAGATGTTCGGTAGCTTTTATTTCATGCTTCTCATAAAAGTTGTTTATCATGCAAGACCTCTATTTTTCTCTTCATAAATCAATGAAATCAAAACATTATAACTCATTTGATCATACTCACTTGATCATGGTTATACTCTTGCATACGTACAAATAAATTTGATCTCTCTTAAGGAAGTTATAATATGCAAGTAGTGTGGATGGTTACATGGCTCAAGAAATTTTGAGAGGTCTCTGATAAAAATAAGAAAGAGGTTGGAGTGCGTAAGAAGTCTATATTTGATTCAAAAACTTGCCAAAATCATTACACGTTGTCCACTGTTTCTTAAAGTTTGCTAAACGAACTATACAAATCGTGTTGGATGTTGATGTCTTTGGCCACAAATGCACATTGTATGTTCACTTTGAAGATATTGATCCATTTGCTCGATTGCAGCCCATCTCACCACTTGCGTTGCTATTTATATATGGTAATTATACTTTATTAGTTCTATAAGTTTATAGTACAAACGTTGTTTCTCTATATTTTATTTGTTTATTAACTTTTTTATTGAAGGCATTTATACAATCATTTGGTCAAACTGAATAAAAAGGACAAATTCATATTTGCAAATCCATAGAAAACATCCGATTCTCACAAAGAAGGACGTAACAATTAAGGATGCTCACAATGAATAAAGGGCAAGTGATCTCGCACAAAGGTTGGTCAATGCAACTATTGATCAATTAGTTACGGTGCCGTGCAATACTAGGTGAGTATGATTTACAAAATAATATTTAATGTGCTCTCGTGAAAATGTGACTCAGAATCGCATTGATTTATTGTGTATGTAAATAGTGCTCATGGGATTCTAACAGTCATTAACCCACACAAGGAAGAAGTTTGTTTGATTGATCCTCTTTATAACCGCATTGATCCCGAATGGAAAAAGTTGTGGACATGTAAGTTCATTCCTTTTCATATAATTGCAATAAACATATTGTTGATGTTAGTGACGAGTGTTACTCGAGAATGTGCCAACATTCTCGGTCACAACATCGAAATTCGTCCTTCCACTTCCACTAACCCTTAACCCACGAAATGTCTTGTTCAATGTCTTGTTTTTTACAGTTTGAAGACTTATGGCGGTTTCGAAGTCATGCGGTTGAATAAGCAAGAGTGAGGAGTTGAAAAGAACATGAGGAAATTACAAGGAAGTTACTTATTTTCAAGGGAGATGTGGAAGTTATCTTCAAGCACTAAGAGTGTCCCAGATTTCTATATATACGGCTGCTATGAAGATTAAAACTCGAAGTTGAGGGAAACACAATCTAGCATAGTCTATTGGCATAGATTATAGAATTTATTGTATGTTTCATACTCGATACTTCCGTTGGTGAATGTTCCAACATTTCACTCAACATTGGGTCTTTATATGTATTAGTGATAGTTTATATTGATCATTGTCTAGTCACTATATACATAGATCCATTCACGGTGTGGCTTATGTTTTCACCGATTGTATCACTTAACAATTTCTAGTGATATTTTGCCGATTTGCAAAGATAGACTTATTCATAGTCTATACAAAATTTTGATATCCATCTTGCAAAGTGTTTAAGACTTTCATTTGTGTATTTCGTATTTATTTTTTAAATGCAGTATTTATCCTTCGAATGTGCCAACATTCATGACAACATTCTGCAAAAACACTCACGCACACCTTCAATTGGCACTGAGCCATTGAACTCGTTATCCCGAGTTTTGATCCTGTGTTTGATGTGATTTATTGTGATGGAATATCCTATGACAGCTCCAATTGGGCCACCAGTTCTTGATGGAACGAATTATGCAATTTGGAAGCCTAAGATGTGCATGTACATCAAGTCCATTGATGAACGTGCATGAAGGAGTATTTTAACTGGATGGACTCCACCAACAGCCCAGCCACCGACAATATCAAGCTCAAATCAAGAGGGAATTAGAATGGACAAATGATGATGTGACCACGGCCGGCTTCAATGCAAAGGCACTCAATGCCTTATTTACTTCCACGGATGTTTCCATGTTCAAAATAATTTCTAATTGTGTATCTCGCAAAAGATGCATGGGAGAGATTACAAGAACATTGTGAAGGATCCGAGAGTGTGAGAAGGACAAAGTTGCGGATGCTTGGAACCAAGTTCGAAAATCTAAGGATAAAGGAAGATGAGACCATACCCTCCTATAATAAAATGATTATTCAAATTTCCAATGAATCTCAAGCACTTGGTGAAGCTATATCCAATACAAGGTTAGTACATAAAATCTTAAGAACTGTTCCTAAACATTTTGATGCTAAGATATGTGCTATTGAGGAAGCTAAAGACATCGATGCTATTACTCAAAATGAGTTGGTGAGTATTTTGAAAACGTATGAAATGAATTTTTCTCAAAGAGATAATGAGAAATCTGAAAAGAAAATTTATGTTTTCAAAGGAGAAACATCTTCAAGTACTTGATAAACCAACCGCTTGTTATTCTTGAAATAGATTCTAATGAAGATGTTATTGATGATTGTGCCGACAATGCCGATAAGATTGCTTTCTTGACTATGCGGTTTAATGCGTTTACGAAAAGAGAGCAAATAGACTTAGAAATAATTTGCAAATTAAGAATCAAGATAGAGATCAGATTGGTAGTTCACGCCAATTGCCCGATAAAAATAGGAATGTTAATCAACCTAGGCAATTTGATATAGGTAACAATATCAAATATGATCCGTAATATAGGAAAAATGTTAAATGTGATGCATGTTCTGGTTTTGGTCATTATGCTAATGAATGTGCCAACACTCTTTTGAGAAAAAGGGTAAATTTCAATGCTACCTTAATTAAGTGATGAGTCGATTGTGAAGATAATTATGATAAAAATGAAGAATATGCTTTTTCTCGCAAGAATTATATATGACGATACTCTTGATGATTTACTGGATGATTCTCGATGTTGAGTCGGATGTGTCAACATCCGAGGAAACATTGGAGGTTCCAGAATTTAATTGTTTCTCGAGTTCTTGTGTAGATAAAGCGAGGTACTTCTAACAATATTTGCAAAGATTGTAAGTCCAGCTTATCTAAAGCTTGAAAAGGAGTTGGAATCCACTCGTAAAGCCTTGAGGGACATGACTATTTAAGAGTCATATCAAAAGGATTTGGTGATAAAGCTTGAGGTCATATTGACAAGGAAAGATCTCGAGATATGCAATCTCAAAGAGCAATTCAAAGGCACAACACTCGAATTTCAAAAGATATTCAAAAGTTCATTAAACTTGATGAGGCACTAACGATGGGAAGCACAAGTAGACATGGTCTTGGTTACAATGGTAATATTACTCAATTTTTAAACAATAATAAACTTGTTGTGTTTTCAAAACCTTCGTTGAACCTAAAAATTGAAAAATGATTCTGAAAGAAGGAAGTTTGTCATTATTGTTTCTACCGAGGGCCATAAAAGACCAAACTGTTTAAGAATGAGACAGGATAAAAAATTTTCTAGAATGTCCTTGAAAATGTTGTCACATTCTGCTCAATATTCGAAACAAACAGCTTCAAAAATCTTTTCAAAACCTGTTCAAAAATCTACTTGGGTGAGAAAGTCAATTACTATATGTAATGTTGTTTACACCTCTTTAAAAACATGTGTTCCAGGACTATGGTATTTTAATAGTGGGTGTTCTAGGCACATGACCGGTGAGGAAAGTTATCTCACCGATTATAAGGCTTATGATGGTGGAAATGTTACATATGGAGGAGGTTCAAAAGGTAAAATTATTGGTATAGGTACATTGAATGTTCTGGTTTTCAAACTTGACAAAAGTATTACATGTTAAAGGTTTACTTGCAAATTTGATTAGTATTAGTCAATTATGTGATGATGACTTGCATGTAAAGTTTGATAAAAGTTCATGCTATGTGTTAAACAATGATGATAATTGTCTCATGGTTGGTAATAGATCGGTTGATAATTGTTATCTAATTGATTCGAATCAAGCATGCTTTAATGTTCAAACCGATGAGAGTATACTTTGACATCAAAAACTTGGACATGCTCATTATAGGAATATTGTCAAATTGTTGAAATTTGATGTCAAGTTAAAGGTCTACCTAAGTTACAAATTCGTAGGTCAAATGTGTGTGGATCCTGCCAAAGTGGTAAACAAGTCAAAATGTCACATGAAATGTTGACACATTGTACTACAAAATATTACTTTAAACTTTTGCATATGGAAGCATTGGTGGTAAGAGATATTCTTTTGTCATAGTAGATGATTATTCAAGTTTTACATGGATTGAATTTCATAAGGAAAAATCGTGTGTTTTTGGAGTCTTCAAAATTCTCTATAAACGGTTTAAAAATGTTTATGACACCAAGGTAAAAAGAATAAGGTCTGATCATGGTAGGGAGTTTGAGAACAACTTATTCACTAATTTTTGTGAAGACACAGGTATAATTCAAGAGTTTTCTTCTCCTAAAATACCTCAACAAAATGGTGTAGCCGAAAGGAAAAAATAGAACTCTACAAGAGATGGCTAGAGTAATGCTTTTATCCAAGAAACTTATAAAAAGGTTTTGGGTTGAAGCTTTGAATACCGCTTATCATATATCCAATAGAGTTTATTTAAGACCTAATTCTACAAAAATACTTTATGAGTTTTGAATAACAAAAAGCCTAATCGAAATACTTTCATATCTTTGGTTGTGTTTGCTACATTATGAATGATATAGACTAGCTACACAAATTTGATTCAAAAAGTGATAAGGGTTTCTTTCTTGGTTATGCTAGAAACAATAGAGCCTTTAGGATTTATAATCTTAGGACTGATATCGTTTCAAGAGTATATGAATGTTGTGTTTGATGATAATGTAAGTCTTGCGGATAATACCATTGAAGAAGATGTAATCGATCTTATTGAGCGGATGCAAAGTTCGATATTTTTGAATTGATTGAGAATGTTGCTACAAATGTGCCCACATCGGAAGAAACATCACCTCAACATCCAGAAATTAACAACTATGCCCTATCCTGCTACATACCATCTTCTAGAATTCTCAAAAATCATCCACAAAGAATGCATCATAGGTAAACCACAATCAGGTGTACAAACAAGGAGAAAATTGAGTTTTGATGCAAGACATGTGGTAAGATCTATTTGTATGACATCTATGTGCAATAAGGTGAACTTTGAATGTTTTCATTCTCTCGGTGAACTTAAAAATATTGATGAAGCAATGAAAGATGAAAAGCGATTAATGCAATGCATGAGGAGTTAAATCAATTTGAAAGGAATGATGTTTGGATACTTGTACCTAGGCCTGATAATATGAATGTAATTGGTACCAAATGGATCTTCAAAAATAAACTGATGAATCTGGTAATGTTGTGAGAAACAAAGCTAGATTAGTTGTTCAAGGCTATACACAAATAGAAGGAATTGATTTTGATGAGACTTTTGCTCCTGTTGCTAGAATTGAATCCATAAGACTATTACTTGCTATTGCATGTTACATTGATATAAAACTGCATCAAATGGATGTCAAGGCCGCATTTCTAAAGGGAAATCTTATGGAAGAAGCATATGTAGAACAACCTAAGGGGTTTGAAAATCATGAATTTCCTGATCATGTTTATAAACTTAAGAAAGCTTTATATGGTTTGAAGCAAGCACCTAAGGCATGGTATGGTAGATTAACTGATTTCCTTGTTGAATTTGGTTTCTATAGAGGTGAAGCTGATAGGACTTTGTTTATAAAATATTCTGGAAATGATATTATGATTGCTCAAATATATGTAGAAGACATTGTGTTTGGTTCTACATGTGAGAAAATATTTGAATTATTTGTGCATGAAATGATAACTACCTTTGAAATGTCGATGGTTGGAGACTTGAATTACTTTTTAGGTCTTCAAATTAAACAATTCAAGGATGGTATTCTCTTTTGTCAAAATAAATATGCCAAAAATCTTGTGAAAAGGTTTGGTTTAGACAATGCTAAACATGAAGACACCTATGGGATCGACACAAAATTGTGTAAAGATAGTGTTGGCACAAATGTTGACCCAACATTGTATAGGTCGATGATTGGTAGTCTTTTGTATCGACTTCTAGTAGGCCGACATCATGTTTAGTGTTTGTTTATGTGCTCGTTATCAAGCTAATCCTAAAGAATCTCACATGAATTCGGTTAAGAACATAATTAGATATGTGGCGGTGCACATGCGATTATGGAATATGGTATAGCAAAGACACTAATTGTTCTTTGATTTGCTATAGTGATGCAGATTGGGCGGGTGACAGGATGATAGAAAGAATACAAGTGGAGGATGTTTCTACATGGGTAACAATCTTGTTTCATGGCATAGCCGAAAACAAAATTGTATCTCCCTATCTATGGCTGAATCCGAATACATAGCCACGGGAAATTGTTATACTCAACTTCTATGGCTTAAGAAGATGTTCGATGATTACGGTTTGGAGAGCAATACTCTTACCGTTTATTGTGACAATACAAGTGCAATTAATATATCTAAGAACCCTGTGCAACATTCTTTAACTAAGCATATAAGTATTAGACACCACTTCATTAGGGACCTTGTAGAAAAAGAAGTTGTAAAGTTGGAATACATTTCTCTTGAAAAGCAAATCGCAGACATTTTTACTAAAGTCCTTGATAATGAGAGGTTTTCTTCTCTTAGAAAATATCTAGGTTTATGCACTATTTAGACATAGTATTGCCGTGTGTTGTGACAAATGTGCCAACATTTGTAACAACACTAGAACAATTTATTTAAATTTTTCTAAGTATTTTAATATTTAGTGTTTTTGAACTCTCTTGTGTAAATAGTATTAGAACCTCGTGATTAATATAAATTGTCCTAGACACACTTCTCTCAAATGCAATTAAATAAACTCACAATTAGATGCTATGTCACCGAGTAACTATAAGACACGGAGTTGACTACTACGATGTACTCTTTTCAAAAGGTGACTTGAAATGCATCAATATATTCACAATCCATTGAGTAATTATGGGACACGGAGCTGACAACTACGATGATCTCTTCAGAAAAATGGATCAAAATATAGTGCAACACAAATGAATTTATTTCATGTAAAAGCTGTGTTGAGAAATGTGTGTGCCGACATTCAGTAAATAACATTCGGTTCTCATATGTATATTTACCTCTACGAGTTTGAAAATTTCCGAATATTATTTTATGGAGATTTATTTATTTTAAATTGTTCCCAACAATATTATATAGTCTAAATTAATTTATTGTGCAACTATTTTATCTAGATTAAGCGGTTTTTAGCATGTCTTTGAAATAAACTTCCAACATTCGGTAATGCCCTATTTCTTAGGGATGTGATTAAATCTTATTTGATTGACTCCGATGTGTTCACAACTTCTACAATCTTTCTCTTCCCTATTTAAGGTCCTTAGTGTTCGGTGTGTTCTATACTTTATGTCATAGTTTCAAATTTTAGCACAAGTGTTTAAAGGTATTATTGATTATACTTCTTGGTATTAATTTTCAATCAGCCACTTATTATTCAAATTGATTATTTAATTAATATAATTTGAATACTGTTTGCGAGGTTATTAATTATCATGGCTGATCAAAAGGGCTCTTCACCTTCACAATCGAAACACTCAACCTCTCCTCGCTACTTCGTCTTCTTCACGAAACCTTCGACTCCTAGCTACAATGGCCGCGAATGTTTCCGATAATATTAGCGCACCGGTCCCGACATCACCCGCATCAATTAGGGTTGGGTCAATGGATGTGCCGTTATCGCCAACCCACGCAAAGAATCCCGCGTCGAGCAACCAATCGAGAATCTGATTTTGGGCGGAACGCCACAAAATCAAGATGGCGGTGAAGCTAGCGAAGCCCCCGTTCTCGAAACTTACCCTATGACGGTCGAGCTAGATGAAGGAGCCACCGGTGATCAAATTGTCTATGCGTTCAAAACCCTCACTAAGCAAATCAATATACCCTATTGTCAAGGTCGGAGACGTGGAGGTGGACTTTCAACAATACAAACACCTCGTGTTTACACCACCTCGCCACCACGAGATGCTCCAATGGATGACCCGTCCACTAATTCGACCGACACTGGTGAGCTTACTACTCACTTCGAAATCGTACGCCAAAAAGCGTCAAGCTCTAGGGGACGTGGTCGAAATGTCGTTCTTACGTAACAATGGGTAGAAGGGTTGATTACTCGGAGAAAGGAAAAAGACAGAAACACGATGATGGTGTTGCTTCAAAACCGATTCAAGTGTTCGACTCGACACTTCAAGAGGAAATGAAAGATGCAAGCCTAGAGAAGGAAATCAGCGGTCAAGCCTCTGCTCCGGTGCTAAGCCCTATGGGGAGTACCGAGGATTCTCGAAATGAATCAAACATTGGCGGAAATGGCTGCTCGTTTAGAAAGGAGGAGAAAAAAGCACAACGAACCGCAAGATGTGCCGAAAGATGTTGGCACACTAATGGAAACATCATCCTCGACCGAGTCCTCTTCATCGAGAAGCTAGTAAGGCAAAATCGATGAGGTACATACCGATTCCTCTCTCGCATATGTCTTCTTCGATTCTCGATGATAGTTATCATGGTGTTGATAGTGATAAATTTAGGACTTTGAGAACTAGACTGATTATGGGGAAAGGATAATAAAGATTGATGATTTCATTTCTCGTGAAAATGGTTGATTATCTCGAAGAAAGGTCTTTCTTGTTTGCACTTCAATTTATCACTCCTTATCCGATTGATTGGGTATATGAATTTTATGCCAACTTGAAGGATAGTACTTCTAGGGTTAATTCTAAGAACTATGGAAAGGTCAAATTTAGGGGAAAGGTGATTGAAGTTACTCCCGCTACGATTAACGCTTTCTTAGGACTAGGGATGATGAAGATCCTCGAGTTGATAACCTTGATGAAGTCATAAGTGTGATCACTGGAGGGAGACAAACAAAGTGTGGAGGTATAGGATGAACTCCTCAGTCCTCACTAGTTTATATAGTGTCCTACACAAGTTGATTGTGTACAATTGGCTGACCTCATCCAACACCACTACCCTTACATCCGAACAAGTCTGTACTCATGTACAAAATTGGTCATTTGCAAAGATTCAACCTAGGGAAGACAATCTTTGAAAATATGATGACCTATTCGGGAAGGTTAAAGGGTAAAGGACTCTTTGCCATATCCCAAATTTGATATTTATGATGATCTCAGCTCTCGGATTTCGGAGGAAAATTCAGAAATAATCGGTTCATTTGCTCGAGTTTAGGGATCTCACATGTACCGAGAAGTGGACCTCGTGTGATTGATCCGCCTTACGAGAGATCCAAATGCCCACGAAGTTGAAGTTCTTGCCGATCAACCAGTGATGTGCCGAGAGATGTTGGCACACACGCCGCCAACATACCGCAATTACAGCCGCAATTTATCCACGATCAAATTGCTATGACAGATAATTCGATTACTAATGCCAAGTGTCTACCGAGCAATCTTGAGATGCACAAAAGGATCTCGGGAAATGCTCCTTTCTCTTCACAGGGGAGTGGGACTCTTTGTTGCACCGAATGTTCTTGATGATGGTGTTGGATCTGGCCGATGCCGCTGATGGTGGACCGGATGCAAATATAGCTAGAGCGGGGACAAGTGCAGCTCCCGATGCTGAAATGGGAACAGATACCCGTAATGTGTCGGATAATGTGCCCACAATTCCCACCAACAATGCCGATGGACCTAATGGCTCAAACATGTATGTTGATGCTAAGAAGATAGATGCGATGGGTGGGATGATGAAGATCTCAAAGTGTGTTGTATGATGATTTGGGTGATTGGGGACATTGATGATCCGAGCGAGGGGAGCTTTTAAAGAATGGAAAAGCTTGAAGAAAGGGGAGTTCATGCAGACTCATCAAGATGCAAATTTGTTAAACTAAATGTACCCCAATCCTCTCCTAATCTTCATCTATAAGCTTTGTCTGCTTTTGTAAAGACTCAAGTTATATTCTGTTTTTATGTTTATATTTTGAACTTATAATATTTTAGGTTTGTTTTTGAACTTATTATTACTTTGGTATTAAGTTAAGTTTTGTTTTGGTTAAGTCCTTGTTACTATGCTCGATTTTGTTTTTGGTTAAGTCTAGTATTTCTTAATGTTCGTATTTCGTGTTGCTCCTATTTTATTATTTATTTCTTTGTGTTTTGTTCTTTGTTTAGGTTTCTAATAGTTTTCTTTTCTTAAGCTCTATTTTATTTTGTTTATGTTAGTTTCTATGTTATTGTTTTATGTTTGCTCTAATTCTATTTTAGTTATGTGTTAAGTCTATGTTATGTTCTTGTTATATGTTTAGTGTTGTACGTTTTTGGCTAAGTAATGAGATGTCATTTACTTGATATTGATTTACTTATCTCTATTGTGTACACATTCTGTTGATTGGTACAACATCATGTGTGTTCTAGTTGAAAGGCCGAATTGGGGGAGATTGTTGATGTTAGTGACAAGTGTTACTCAATTGCCAACATTATGGTCACAACATCGAATTCGTCCTTCCACTTCCACTAACCCTTAACCCATGAAATGTCTTGTTCAATGTCTTGTTTTTACAGTTTGAAGACTTATGGCAGTTTCCATAAGTCATGCGGTTGAAAAAGCAAGAGTGAGGAGTTGAAAAGAACATGCGGAAGTTACAAGGAAGTTACCTATTTTCAAGGGAGATGTAGAAGTTATCTTCAAGCACTAAGAGTGTCCAGATTTCTATATATACACGGCTGCTATGAAGATTAAAACTCGAAGTTGAGGGAAACACAATCTAGCATAGTCTATTGGCATAGATTATAGAATTTATTGTATGTTTCATACTCGATAATTCCGTTGGTGAATGTTCCAACATTTCACTCAACATTGGGTCTTTATATGTATTAGTGATAGGTTAGATTGATCATTGTCTAGTCACTATATACATAGATCCATTCACGGTGTGGCTTATGTTTTCACCGATTGTATCACTTAACAATTACTAGTGATATTTTGCCGATTAGCGGTATAGACTTATTCATAGTCTATACAAAATTTTGATATCCATCTTGCAAAATTTTTGATATACAAAATTTCTTCCTCCTCCTTCTTTCTTGACCTCATCCTCCCCGAGAGCTTCTTCCAACTCGGCTTACCCTTAGTGAAGTGCAGACTCATCGGTACTTGAGCCGAACATCTTCCCCGGCTGCATCCAGCTCAACCGTATTGGCCTTAGTGCCAACTTCTTTCCTTGTCTCCTCCAGAGCAGCCGTGAGGGTTCGCTCTCTTTCTTGTACCTCCCTTTCCCCCTTTTTGATTTCATCACCAGGTAGTCACTTCGTCTCTAGATCTTTGCATTTAACACGGAAGTCCGACTTGTCCATGGCCAATGAGTCAACCACTATAGCATTATAGTCGGTGACGACTCCTCGGACCTTGTACATCCTCCTCCAACGTCTTCACTTTCTCAGCCAAAACAGAGTTAGTAAGAGTTGTAATTTTTTCAATTAAATTTACCTCTACTTCCCTCATGCTGGCAATCATGGTCTTCGTGGATCGCCTCAACCATCTTTTTCGTCTTTCTCTTCATCTTTTTAGAAAAAGTTTGTTTGATTTTTCGCTCCGTTTGTGCAACGATTGATGAGATGGCTGAAGTTGGGCTTAGGTCATCGTCCTCATCCTCGGATGAGGATTCAGACGAGGAAGAAGAAGGGGTTTGGGGTTCGATTGTTTGAGGTAAGGGTAGGAGAGCTCATTTGGATGTCCTCGAGAAATGAGTAAGGGGAAATCTCAATTTACGGAGGGTGAAGTTTGTGTTTGTGGGGGAATGGATGGTTGTTTTTCGGGTATGGGAATGGTAGATGAGGTTGGTTGTTCGGGTTGAGGAATGGTTGTTAGAGTGGGGTTGGATTCGGGTTGGGTGGGTGTAGATGTGGTTTACTCCCTTTGCTCCCTTGCAAGATCTCGATTCATCGTCCGAATCGAGGCATTCCTCCCAACCTTTCATTTTTGTAAGTATTCCCTTTTGTTTGGAATACTTCTTCGATCCAACTCTCCGGATCGCTCGATTCAGCCCTTCAATCAAAACAGTGATTTTGTTGAACAGCCGATGAGAGTTTGCCACCCATCCCTCTTCACCGATTTAAAAGTCAGCCTCTTCTTCTCCTTGCTCGATCTGGATGAGCGGTTGGACCTAGTTTACTTGAATTCCATCTAAGATAGCCCTCATCACACATAGTCTGGGCTTGGACAACCCATCATGTGAGCTTTATTCTCCCAACACAGCCTTCGTTACCACGGTCATCAACAGCCTATACCTTCTCCTTAACAAGTTCTTCTTTAGATCCCGACGAGTCCTCTATAAGTAACTCTCGCCATCAAATCGAAAGATTCCTCCCACTCATCTTTGTACGTCAATGGATTAACTCCTTCCATTGACGTATTGAAAATTCTCGCAAGGTTTCCCGGTGTATGACAAAGCCTGTGCCATAAGCCCTTGTATCAAAACCTTCCGACGTTTCTTGCAGTTTACCAAAAACTCGCTCCCAATAAATCTGGCTGTCTTGTTACGGGAGACTTCATAGAGAGAAATCCCCGCAATTGAGAGGCTTCTAGCAATCGGAGTATCTCTGTCAATTCTCTATCTCTCGTGGTTTCGAAATCCATGTACATCTCTGCTTTCAATTTGCTCTTGAATATTTCTTCATTCATTTTAAAACCAGATGTATTCAAGGAAATATACAAGGGTTTTTGGTTTTGGTAGTTTTTGATGAAGAAGCCATGGTAAACAGTTGGAATGTTTGAGAAATTTTACAGAGAAATGATCTTGGAATTTGTAAAAGTAAGTTTGAAATGACGAAGGAAAGTTTTTAAATCCGAGAAGAGAGAGGGAAAATTTAGAAGATGATACGTCCTAGCTTTTCAGAATTATTTTTGACCGTTGATTGTTAAAGGCGTGTGAAAAATATCAACGGCTCGTGATAAAACCACTTCGCATCCAGGCGCGTGGTATTAACGCATCTTGAATTGTGTAAAAGTAATCGCTTATCCTACGGATTAGACAGGCTAATAGGTTTACTTTATGCGAGAGGTAATTAATATACCCGACGTAAGCCAAAATATACCTTTCTTTGCATAAAGGTTTCCTATTTCAGATCGGGTTTTATCGGACTTGGTCTAAAGTGACCTTGTCTTATATGTAAAAATTCCTCCGAGTCTGATTTTGAAAAACACAATTATTTAAATGCCAAAACATTTTCAAGTTAGAAATCCATTCCAAAATTTGAAAAATTAACAAGCTCGAGAAAGTTATTTTTGAGATACATTTTTCAAGAAATGAATAAACAAAGGGGAGGTGATTATTAGATTAAAGGTTTTTAAAACTGATCTATCAATGTTGATATACCTGTTCTCGCAAATAAACTCATCAAAACTATTAGTAGCCGAGGTAAGTCGGATAGGATGCGAGATAGTCATCTGCTTTCCAGAAATCGGTGACTATTGTGTCCTTGTCTGATTTACACGATGTCGATAAGTAATCATCAAGTCATATAAGGTCAATATGACTAATCCTTGATTCTTGATTCCTAAAATAGGAGATCAATGATATCACCTACACGATTGTCCTTTGACACATATCTAGTCGATAATTCTTTCTAGACATGTATTTAAAGAAAGGAAAGAAAGAAGGAAAAGCAGATAATGATGCAAGCAAAAGTAATTAAAAATCAGCCAAAGATGCATCAAGTAATCCTAATTCTAAACACAATACTTTAAATCTAGATTCAAATAAAGGTTTTGTAAGAATATCTCGCTCTCTCGTGATTCTATGGCTATCTTTTCTATCCTAATATCATTCTTTCTACATAATCTCTAATGAAGTGATGTCGATGTCTATATATTTACACCTAGAATGCAAGACAGATTGTATGTCATGGCTATTGCACTATTACTATCACAGAATAGGAACAGATGATGTTTGAATGTTGTAATCCCTAAGCCGCCGACTAATCCAGAGGAGTTGAGAGCAACAACTCCCACCGCCATGTATTCAAACCTCGATTGTGGAAGTGGCAATAGATGTCTATTTCTTAGATAACCAAGAAATTAATTTATTGCCTAAGAATTGACAAGTTCCTGAAGTAGATTTCCTATCAATCTTACATCCTCCAAAATCGTAGTCCTAATATCCCGCCACTCAAAGTTGTCATCGGATGGGTACCACAACCCAACTTGCAAAGTCCCTTTGAGATATTTGAGGATTTTCTTAGCGACTCCGGATGAGTTTTCTTGGGATTAGATTGGAATCTTGCACATACCCCAACCGCAAAGGCTATGTCCGGCCTACTTGCGGTGAGATAGAGAAGGGATCCAATCACCCACGATACTCCGTTGCATATGTGGGTATCCCCGCTCATCCGAATCCATAGAAAAGTTAGTTGCCATAGGTATTTTAACTTCCCTACTAGTAGTCATCCCAAATTTCTCTATAAGATCCTTAGCATATTTAGTCCGATGTATGAATATACCCTTACTCGCCTCGCTTAATACTGCAAAACCTAGAAAGTATGTTAATTCACCCATCATAGACATCTCAAACCTGTTTTTCATGAGAACACCGAATTCTTCACACAAAGATAGATTAGGTGAACCGAAAATAATGTCATCCACATAAATTTGAACCAATAAGATGTTACCATCTATTTCCTTTTAAACAAAGTCCTATCTATCTTACCTTTTGAAAAGCCATTTTGTTGGTCCCGAGAATGTTGAGTTGAATAAAACCTCGAATTAGCCTTCTAGAACAAAATCTAGAAAGGGGGTTTGAATAGATTTTGTAGATTTTTCGAATCTCCCAAAATCAATTCAAAGAATCGATTATCACAATGGAATATAATTGTGAACTCAACTTTTAACAAGATCAAAAGCAATGCCGATATTCGATTTTAGCTAAGATTCTAATTTTAATCTTGAATTAACAAAATTATAACTTGAACAGAAATTAGAAGAAAGCAAGAAAGAACACTGTGTTTTATAGTGGTTCGGATTATAACAATCCTACATCCACTCTCCTTCTCCAAACTTTGAAGAAGGGTCTTCACTAGCCGCTTACTTACTTACCGTACAAACTTTACAAATTACAACTTGATCTTCAACTCTTCAAAATCTAAACAACTTTCTGAAATCTAACTCTAAGAATAAGATGTGTTTTTGAAGATGTGAAGTGAAGTGTTCTATAAACACTTAAAGAAGATTCTATGAAGAAATCTTGTGACTTGAAAACTTGTGATATTAGAAAATGACTTGTGAAATCTTTGTATATTGTGTTCAGTAAAATGTTCTCTCTATCTCTTTTTTTTTTTTTTTTAAATGAAGTGCCTAGACCTATTTGTAAGTCTCGAAAAGACAGCTTAGTTTGTTAGTTAGTTCTAACAAACTAAAAACCGCTTTAACAAACTTAATCTTAAAAAAGCGCCGAGTCCTCACTGTCCTTGCTCTCCTCATCTGCACTGACTTAGTGAAGATTCGCCTTTCTTATTCTACTCACCTTATCTTGACCTCGTCTCGAGTTCTTCATGTTTGTCTCCTGCAGATGACTAGATCTCAGGTGACTAGATTGGTTCTAGACCTCGTCCCGATCTGTTTAGCTTAACCTCGCTTGGTCTTCGTGTCGTCTCGATCAATCGAGCCGCTTCTTTTTAACTCATCAAAACTTCTTGATTCAACAATTTCCCTTTTTGATGAAGTTAAAACCTATAAGGAAGAAACACACTCACAAATGAAGTTAGTACTAGAATTAGTTAAAACAATCGGATAGGTATATCGTAGCACTTAATCATTTCACAAATGTATTCATTCACATTCAAATACTTTAAAAAAATTAAGTCTTTTTAGACTCTTTTAGAAATACTTAAAAAAAAATTTGAGTCTTAAGACTTAGATAAATTTTTAGGAAAAAGTTTTTAAATGCGAGATATAAAATTCTCGGATGATTTATACTTAGAAAAGTTTTAAGATTTTCTTAAAACAAAAAAAAACTTTAAGAAAGCGATACACGTAATTCATATAAGTCCAAATATATTCATTCACAAATTTACAAATTTACACATAGAAGAACCGATAGAAAATAAAATATAAGGAAAGAAAATCCTGTTCTATCGTATTCCCCATCGGTGGCCTCTGGAATGTTCAGCCATTGAAAATCCTTGATCTTAGCTGTTTAAGCTCTTCTTCATCTGTGAGCTCGGTTTCCCGTTACGCTTTGGCTATGACCGTCTTGACCCATTCCGGATCGGGAGAGCCGTCTTCTTTCGGCTTGGGGGTAACTTGCTCATAGGCTGGTGCAACTAAGTCGCAGTTGAACACATTGTGCGCCTCATCAAGCGACTTCCCATACAGATCGGCATCCTCTTTTTCCATCCACTTGTGCCAGCTCATGTCCTCATCGGCCGCTCCGGATGGCGATGCCTTCAAGATGTACCAATCGTACATCCATCGGCATCCAGGCTAGCTTCTTGTATTCGCTTGTGTATTTCCCTGAAACCATCTTTGGAGGGCTGAAGTGCGGTGGACAGGCGGAAGTCCGCTTCATCAGTGCTTTGGATACCCACTTCCGGAATCCTGTCCCACTTGACTCAGCCTTTCCCAGCCTTCTTGACCTCTTCTTCTCCTGCTTCTCATACTTTTCCTTCTCGGCATGGATTCTTCCGATCTGTTCACCTGATAGGTTTGAGAAGTCGCTCCTTTCTTTGCGCTCAACTCTGGGGTGATCATTTGCTCGGTGATGAAGACTTCTCTGCTTTGCTTTGCCTTTACCCTTGCCCTTCGCCTCGGGTTTTTCTCGCTTCTTTCATCTTGGCCAGTGAGCTTCGACTTCTCCTCCTCCTCCTTCCTCCTCTTCTCCTCATCCTCTCGGATGGCCTCCTCTATTTGGGTCACCCTCGGTTGCAAGGCCGCGCCACTCATCTCGATTTAACTTTTAACTCTGCCTTGGCTGCCTCCAACTCACTGAGTCTGCCTAAGAGTCCACCTTGTCTGTGAGTGACAAGACTCCAGCTGTGAGGGTGTCCATCCTTCCTTCTGCTCCTTCTCCCTTTTTAACTTCATTCTAGAGGGTCTGAGTGTCTTTCCAGAGCTGAGCAACGAGATCCTGAAGTCATTCTGATCGAGACGTGAGAGTGTTGACCAGATCTCGTTGTCACCGCCATCTTCGGCTTGATTGCCTTAACCTCCTCCTCCGTGTCACTTAGCCGAGATCCAACAGCGATCTTGAGATTGGCTGATAGGTTCCTTGACATGTTGACCTCAGCAATCTGCATGTTGGCGAGCATTGTATCGATGGCTGCTCGTATCACCTTCCTTGTCTTCCTTTCCATCATCCTTTGAACTTGAGATATTATATTCTTGTGCATATCTTCAAAGGTGATGAAATGACAAGAATTGGATCGGCCTCCTCCTCGATTCGGATGAGGAAGAGGTGGTGGGAGAGGTTGGGCTGGGGGAGCTCATGTGGATATCCCCAAAGATATTTGAGGTATCCACTGGATGGGGTTCGAGATGGGAGAGATGCGGTGGGGGCGTCGATGGGGGAGGGGGATTTCTGGTGGAGGGGAAGATGGTGGGGGTGGAATATGTGAAGTAGTGGGTGGGGGAGATGGGGTTGTTTGGGGTAATATGGGTTGAGTTTGGGAGGATATGGGTAAGGGTGGGGAGATGGATATGGGAGTTGGGGCGAATACCGGTCCTGTAAGGAAGGACAGATCTCGAGATGGAGATGGTGGAGGGGATGAAGTTTGGGTTTGGGGAGGGTAGATGAGGTTGAGATTTGGACTATTTCGGAAGTAGGCGTTTTAGTGGCTCGAGGTGCCGGCTGGGACACCTCTTCATCGCCGCAGTGGCCTGGAGAGGGGGAGGGGGAGAATTGTACATGCCTGTGGGTAGGGGAGGGGGTCCTCTCCGAGCTTATGTCCTGGACCTCCTCTCGATTGAACCACCTGCGGCCGCGATCTCGCAGCGTGGTTACCTCTTCGGGTAGGAGACTTGGCTGGTCGGCCAGATGTCCCACCCACTCGGAGGTCTTAACCAACCTCCTCCTCCTTGGTGCCTTCTCTTTCAGCCTTCATCGGTGGGCGGCCTCACCGAGCTCACCGTCGGCAGCTCTTCCTCTCTCTCCTCTTCTTCCTCCTCCTCGCCTTCTTCAAGCCTGGTGCACGAGCTCCTACCTCGCCTCCACCTTCGTCTCAATCACTGGAGCCCCAAGAGGTTCATCCTTTGTCGTAATCCCCTTTTGTTTTGTGTAGGGTCTCGACTCCATCGACCAGCTTGATCTCAAATGACAAAGGTCCTCCATGATCACCGTGACCTTATTGAATAGGCTAGTGATCGACCTCGCCTCGCCACTTTCCTCCAACTACCTCCAACCTTTTCCTTTCTGTCTCTAGCTTCTCCAAGAGCATCCCAGCCCAGCTTAGCTTGGACCCCATCTAGTATTGTCCTTATGACACATAGTGCTGGGTCTGTCACCATCATGAGAACTTTGTTCTCCCAAGATGACCTTTGTGACGATGGTCATCGAAGTCGATACCTCCGTCGGAGCATCTTCTTCTTCAGCTCCGATCGCCGGTCCCTCATGGAATTCCGGGCAATCATCTCGAATGATTCTACCCATTCATCAGACTTGTAGGTGAGGGGTTCACTCCTTCACTACTTGTATCAAAATCCTAGCCACCTCCGTCGAGTAACAGCTTAAAACCTCTCCATATACTCTGGTTTTAAAGACTCCGTTCTTGAACGTCCCGCTGACGTAGAACTCGATTCCCCGCATATCCGGTGTTTTATTGGAGGATTTCTTGGAACAGAATGTCCTCAATCCAGCCCTCTCCAATAACTCCAAAATCTCCCTTGATTCACCATCGGAAGTTGTTTCGAAATCCACATACATCTCCGATTTGATCTCCTTATTATACGTCTCATTGTGAACATCCACCATGGTTGAAGTAACTCCTATTTGTTTTTGAGAAGTGCTCATGAAATGATCGAATAAGAGTTTTGAAAATTTTTGCGAGAGAGTTTATAAGGATTTCGAAAGGGAAAAAGTTTGTTTTAGGAAGACGATATATTTATAGGAGGGAAGATTGGAAAGAGAAACCGCCATTTTAGAAAATTTGAATTAATGGAGCCATTTATTCAAAAAGTTTTTACTGCGCATAAATCAACGGTTAAAAATTAAGATAAGCGATTAGGATTCAGCGCGTGGATGTTAATCGCCTTTGGAATGCGTAAATAGTTACTTTATAGACAGTTGATTTGTGACAGATGTAGGTTACTTTATGCAGGAAGTAAGTATACCCGACGTCGACTAGGGTTACCTTACTTCGACTAAGGGTTTGCAAATCGATGAGTTCAGAAGCGATGAGTTGAAAAAGTCATCTCGATAAAGTAACTGTCTGATTTAAAAACAGCTTAAATTCAACTTTTTAGCAATCTTAAAGACAATTTTAAATAAACAGACTCGGACTTGATTTTCTAAAGATAGGATTTCCAATCAATCATTCCAAAAAGATTTTATAAGAGGAAAAAATGAGTTTTATTTTAGAAGACAAGAGTGTCTGAATAAAAGATTTGAGAATGATGAGATGAAACAGTATGATCTCGTGATCTATTCCCGCAAAGACATAGACTCAAAGAAAACCATTAGTAGCTTGAGGTAGATCGGATAGGGTGCGATAATCATCTGCTTTTTCGTAAAATCAGTTGACTATTGTGCCCTTGTTCTGATTTACCATGTCGAATAAGTAATTATCTTGTCGAGATAAGGTCAATATGACTAATCCTTGATTCTTGATTCCTAAGAAGGAAATCAATGATATCAGCTACCCGATTGTCCTTTGACTCGGATCTAGTCCGATAATTCTTTCTAGACATAATAAAACTAAATTGAGAGAGACAAGAATTAAAAAAACAGAATTAGAGATTTACTAACGAAGCATCTAATAAACCTAATTCTACGAGATAATTCTTTAAACCTCGTCTCTGCTAGTGGTTTTGTCAAGATGTCTGCTCTTTGAAAGTCGGTCAAGATCTTCTCAAGTCTCGATATCTCCTTTTTCTACATGGTCTCGGATGAAGTGGTGTCGATATCTACATGCTTGCATCTTGTATGAAGGACTGGTTACGAGTAATAGCTATGGCACTATTACTATCACAAAAGATAGGTACATCTTTGGTGATAATATTATAGTCCCTTAGTCATTGACTTATCCAGATCAGTGAACAACAAATTCCACCGCCATATACTCACTTGATTGTGGAAGTAGCTACAGAGGTTTGTTTCTTTGACAACCATGAAATCAGTTTACTTCCAAGAAATTGGCAAGTACCGGATGTAGATTTTCTATCTATCTTACACCCACCAAAATCTGAATCGAGTATCCAGACATTCAAAGTTGTCATCAATTTGGATACCACAATCCAACATTTATGTTCCTTTCAAATACTTGAGGATTTTCTTTGCTTTGCTTCAAGATGGCTTTTCTTAGGATTAGCTTGAAATCGAGCACGGACTCCAACCGCAAATGAAATATCAGGTCTACTAGCGATTAAATATAATAAAGAACCAATAAGACCTCGATACTCGGTTTGATCGGTGTCTTCTCCCTTCTCGTCTGGATCCATTGAAAAATTTGTCATCATAGGTATCTTAGCTTCTCGGCTGGTACCTATTCCATATTTTTCAATAAGATCTTTTGTATATTTGGCTTGGTTTATGAATATTCCCTTCTTTGTCCTGCTTGACTTGAAGTCCAAGAAAATATGTCATTTCTCCCATCATGGACATTTCAAATCTGCTTTTCATAAGACTACTAAATTCTTCACATAAAGATATGTTAGTTGATCCAAAAATTATATCATCAACATAAATTTGTACAAACAAAAGATCACAACCAAATTCTTTTCTAAAGAGAGTTCTATCAATCCTACCTTTAACAAAACCATTTTGAATTAAATAATCGCACAAGGTGTCATACCAAGCTCTTGGTACTTGTTTAAGTCCATATAGAGCTTTCCTTAGTTTATAAACCTTGTCTCCTTTGACAAAGCCAGGATTGCTCTACATAAACTTCCTCGGCTAGGATTCCATTTAAGAATGCTGATTTAACATCCATTTGAAAAACTATGAATCTTTTAAAAGCAAGATAGGCTAAAAACAATCTTATGGCTTCCAGACGATTTAGCTATCGTGCAAAGGTTTCATCATAATCAATACCCTCCGATTGTGAATAACCTTGAGCAACTAGTCGACCTTATTTCTAAACACAATATTGTTTTCATCCCTTTTGTTTTTAAAGACTCATTTAGTTCCAATGACTTTTTGATGATGAGGCCTTTCAACAAGCTCCCACACATCTTGTCTTTGAAACTGATTTAGTTCTTCTTGCATGGCATTAATCCAGGTTGGAGTCGATTAGAGCTTCGTAATTTATTTAGGTTCAAGTAATGACACATAGCAACCGAACATACAATCTTGATTTAGTTGGATCCTCGCCCTGGACACCGAGTCTAAATCTCCAATTATCTCGCTCACCGGGTGATATGACATTGCTTTCTTACCTTTATCTTTTACAGTAGATGGTGTTTTGTCTGAATTATTTATTTCAGATGATTCTATGTTACCTTCTCGATAACTCAACCTGATCACGGTGATGTGTCGTTGGTCGTCTGATCGGTTGGTAGATCGGCCGTTGAGGAAGGTCTTTCAGGTTCCTTTCCTTTGTCTGATTCTTCCTCTTCATCTGAATCGATTCTTGATTGTAGAATTTTATGGTTGATCTTTTGATATTCATCCGATTCGGATCATCCGATATCTTTGTGATGTCCCCTGTCTTATCAAACTCAAGAGAAGATTCATCAAATACCACATGGGGTGTTTCTTCTACACACAAGGTTGTCTTATTAAAAACTCTATATGCCTTTGATATAGATGAGTATCCCAAGAATATCCCATCTGCTATCTTGGCATCAAAAGTTTTTAATTGAGACTTTCCATTGTTATGTATGAAACATTTACAACCAAATATATGAAAATATGAAATTTTCGGAGGTCTTCCCTTCCAAATTTCATAGGGAGTTTTGCACTTATCCTTAACAATCAGACTTCTATTTTGAACATAACAGTCAGTATTCACCGCTTCGCCCAAAACCTATGAGGAGTGTTGAATTCGTATAACATTGTTCTAGCCGCCTTTTTCAATGTTCCGTTTCTTCTCTTAACAACTCCATTTTGCTTTGTGGAGTCCTTGCTGCAGATGTTTCCCGAGCTATGCCATTCTCAATGCAGTAGTTAGAAATCAATTTATTTAGAAATTCAGTACCTTTATCACTTCTAATTTTAACAATATTTAATCCCTTTTCATTTTGAATCTTTTTAAGAAATTCTGGAATCTTAGTCATAGTCTCATTCTTTTTGTACAAGAAAATAACCCAAGTAAATCTTGAAAAGTCATCAATAATTACTAAGGTATATTTTCTTCCACTAAAGCCGAGAGGAGTTCTTTGGACCAAACAGATCCATATGAAGAAGTTCGAATCCTTTCTGAAGAAGGACTACTTATTGTTTTAAAAGAAGCTTTGGTCTGCTTTTCCTTCTTGACAAGAAACACATATATGGTTCTTTGAAAATATTTTATCGAGTCCTTTAACTAAGGATTTCCTTGCTATTTTATTAAGAGTTTTGAAGTTTAAGTGACCAAGTCGTCGTGCCACCCAACTTAAGTCATCCGAACTCTTAGCAACAAGACAAGTATCCTTAGGACAGCTTTTGAAGTTAGCAACATAAATGTTACCTTGTCTTACTCCAGCCAATAGAATATTTTCATTTAAACCATCTAATACATAGCATGCATTATGAGTAAATTTGACACAAAACCCTTTATCACAAAATTGTGAAACAGATAGTAGGTTGTGCTTTAATCCTTCCACGTAGTAAACTTCTTGAACTTGAACATCTCCAATCATTAGTGTACCTACACCTTTAGTAAGTCCATAGTTGTTATCTCCAAACATCACTCTAGGTCCATCAATGGTTTGATAGTTAGAGAGAAGTCGTCTTTCATAGGTCATGTGCTTGGAACAACCACTATCAATGTACCGTATGACCTCAAGAATGTCTCCTCTATCAACTATCTTCTTATCTTCCTGCAATCACAAATTTATTGCTTAGGTACCCTTTGTATTTTGGGTCCTTTCATGTTAAGTTGACTCTTAGGAATCTAGATAAAAATATCAATGTTCCTTAAAACCATAGATTGAAGCTTGCATCCATATCTATCTACTAAGATAAGACTTTCAAGATCAATCTGATCCAGTTGATCTTTTGAAATTGTCTTGAATCTTGGTAAGAATGGATAAGATTTGTTTCTTCCATCAAAGCTATTATACCTAGGATAGATCTTTGATTTAGTCTTAGGTTTAGCCTTAGGAGTTACTTTCCTCGTCGATTTTCTTTTCGTAAGTATCGGATGAGGTAATTAATTCCTTTGGTTTCCAGGGGACTGAATAAAGTTTCTACCTTAGGTTTAGTTGCTTTGACAAAGACTCTAGGTTTTATAGGATCATTTTTCTTATTCCTATCAAAGCCTAATCCGGTTTATCACTAGACTTTTGAGATGAATTGAAGATTTTATCTATTGTGGTTTGAGAATTATTCATAAGTCCTAACTTGACCTTTTATAATTCTCATTCTCAGAATAGATATTTGAAAATTTTATTTTTATAGAACTCGGTTCTGTTCTAACTTATCTGTCTTATCGGACAAGGTGCGGTGATCATCTCGGTCGACATTCCCCTTGAATGTACGGTCTGGTTTCTCACTTTTCTTAGTCTGATTGACCTTAGTTAGATCAGAAATTTGATCCTTTAAATTAAGATTTTCAGTCTCTATCTGTTTATAAGAAGATAGAGCAATCTCCAAATCTTTCAAAAGTTTATCAATAAGATCGGGATCGATTTCAGATAAGGTGTCACAGTCATTATCTCGATGATGAATAGTAATGTACCTCTTTAGCCATTAGACATATGTCATTATCGACCCAAAATCAGATGAGGATGAGGATGATGATGTCTCACAAGCTTCTTCTTTCTCAGCTAGGAGAGCTCTCTGGTCAAGCATACCTTCTATCTCTTTTCTTTCTCTTTTCTTCTCTCTCTCTGGGAGTGAGTTGAGGACAATCATAGCCGTAGTGACCAGGTTTGCTTTGCATGTATAGCATATATCTCCTCTGTCTGCTTTTGGACTACTATCTCCTCGTCGATAGGTGACCTATGACTTCTTGATTGATCCTTCTTTTTATCATTATCTGAATTCTTTTCATCCCTGTCGATCTATAGTTCCTTCGACCTAATCTGTCTCTTTTGTTTCTTCGTACTTCATCTTCAATCTTTCATACCTTTTCAACAAAAGAGTCATTTCTTCTTTTACGAGACAAATCGGATGCTTTAAAAATCTTTTGAATTCATCCTGATGAACAAATGCTACTGTTTTTCCAGATGTAGATGACTCTGCCTCATCTTCTTCATCTTCAATGTGAATGTCATATTCCAGTGCTTTAAGATGAGAGAAAAGAGTGTGATGTGATATTACCGACAAATTCTGTGTTGCCTTGAGAATATTAGCTTTCTCTCTCCATCTTTTGCCCAAAGATCTGAGTACCTTGTTGTTAATTTCTTTCTCGGTGTAAGTCTTACCCAAATCGGCCGCTTTGTTCACAAGATTAGTCGGTCTCACGTCCAATTGATCTATAGTTTCACCATCCTTCATTTTGAAAGTGTCAAAAGTATGTAGAACAGATGAAGCTTATTTTCTTTGACCTATTCAGATCCTTCACAGATTCCAAGCAAGAGTCTCCCACATTTCTTTGGCAGTCTTGCATCTTTTAACCTTTTCAATCCAATCCTTACTTAGAGTCTCGATGATCTCGATTCGAGCTACTTGATCAAGATTATGGACCTTTCTTTCATCATTTGTTAACTCGAGCTCTTCTTTTCTTGTCTGGTCCTGGATTCACTCGGCTCGATCCAGTCTTGGGTTCCTCCATGATAGAATTTTATAGGTCCCTCTTCAAGAACCTCTTCCATTCTATCATGAATGGCTTTTAGGTGATTCTCCAACCTAAATTTCCAGTAATCATAATCTTCAATAGAGAATTCAGGAAGATTCCTTGACTTCTTGTTTTTCCCGATGACATGATGAAACAAAGGAACAAAATACTACACAAACTAATTAATAGCACCGTTAGTAGTAAAGAAGAAAATGAAGAAAGTCAAGATAATTTCAGAATCTTATTCAAGACCTAAAATCAATATCAAAACAGCTTAACAACTGCTCTGATACCACTTGTTGGTCCCGGAATGTTGAGCCGAATAAAACTCGAATTAGCCTTCTAGAACAAAATCTAGAAAGGGGGTTTAAATAGATTTTGTAGATTTTTCGAATCTCCCAAAATCAATTCAAAGAATCGATTATCACAATGGAATATAATTGTGAACTCAACTTTTAACACGATCAAAAGCAATGCCGATATTCGATTTTAGCTAAGATTCTGAATTTTAATCTTGAATTAACAAAATTGTAACTTGAACAAGTAAATTAAAAGAAAGCGCTTAATAACACTGTGTTTTATAGTGGTTCGGATTATAACAATCCTACATCCACTCTCCTTCTCCAAACTTTGAAGAAGGGTCTTCACTAGTCGCTTACTTACTTACCGTACAAACTTTACAAATTACAACTTGATCTTCAACTCTTCAAAAATCTAAACAACTTTCTCAAATCTAACTCTAAGAATAAGATGTGTTTTTGAAGATGTGAAGTGAAGTGTTCTATAAACACTTAAAGAAGATTCTATGAAGAAATCTTTTGACTTGAAAACTTGTGATCTTAGAAAATGACTTGTGAAATCTGTGTATATTGTGTTTAGTAAAATGTTCTCTCTATCTTTTTTTTTTTTTTAAAAATGAAGTGTCTAGACCTATTTATAAGTCTCAAAAGACAGCTTAGTTTGTTAGTTAGTTCTAACAAACTAAAAGCTGCTTTAACAAACTTAATCTTAAAAAAAAGCATCAGTCCTCGATTGTCCTTGCTCTCCTCATCTGCAGCTAACTTAGTGAAGATTCGTCTTTCTTATTCTACTCAGCTTATCTTGACCTCGTCTCGAGCTCTTCATGTTTGTCTCCTTGTAGATGACTAGATTGGTTCTAGACCTCGTCTGCAGTCTGCTTAGCTTAACCTCACCGGTCTTCAAGTCGTCTCGATCAATCGAGTTGCTTCTTTTTAACTCATCAAAACTTCTTTATTCAACACATTTGAAATCGTAAATTCGGATAAGATATCGTACCAAGACTGGGTGCTTATTTCAGTCCATATAGGGCCTTATTAAGTTTATAGACCTTGTTATTGATCTTAAACCCGTGAGGCTGCTCCACATAGACTTCCTCAAGTAACACACCATTTAGAAAGGCAGACTTGACATCCATCTGAAAGACTTTGAAAGATTTATAAGCGTGAAATGCCAAGAACAACCTTATTGCTTCTAATCGGCAAGCGGAGCATAGGTTTAAATATAGTCTATCCCTTCAGATCGTGAGTAACCTTGAGCTATCAATCTTGCCTTATTACGAACAATAACGTTGTTCTCATCTGCTTTATTCTTAAACACCCATTTGGTGCCTATAATCTTTCTATGTAAGGGTCTTTCCACTAATTCCCAAATATTTTGCCTTTCAAACTGATGCGCTTCTTCCTGGATGGTAGTTATCCAGTTTGGATCTCGATAGAGCCTCCTCAATAGACTTAGGCTCGAGAAGTGATACACAAGAATGAACAGACTTTGAAAATCAACCATAGTTCGTATTCCGCACACTACCGAATGGGTTCCCAATAATGCAGTGAGTTGGATGATAACTTCTCATCCTCTTGCCTATTTGAGTAGAAGGATCCTCATCTTGAGACTCAAGCGAGTAACTCGATCGACTTCTGCTGAGCAGACATTCCCCCTTCATCTCGCCGACTCACTGGCCGATCGGTGATGTCAAGGGTGTCTCCTCGAGATGAAGTCTGGAGAGGGGTTATCTGCTGATTTTCGGATGGGGATTCTTCTTCATCTCGAATCGAATCAAGACTAGGCAGATAGACTGTTCTATGTTTAGTTTTGGTTAGTTTAATTTTATCTAGATCGTTTGTAATCTGATTCACTTTATCTCGAGAAAGAATGCATTTCATCAAATACCACATGAGGAGTTTCTTCCACACAAAGAGTTATCTTATTGAAGACTCTGAAGGCTTTGGAAGTGTTAGAATATCCCGAGAATATTCCATCACCGCCTTAGCATCAAAGGTCCTCACTTAGACTTCCCATTGTTATGGATGAAGCATTTACAACCAAAAGCCCGAAAATATGAAATTCTTGGAATCTTACCCTTCTAGATCTCATATGGAGTCTTACCCTTACTTTTAAGCTGGCAAGCACTTGTTCTGGGTATAACATGCAAGATTGATGGCTTCAGCCTGTAACTGTGAGGGGTTCCATATTCGGCTAACATGCTCCTGGCCGCTTCTTTCAATGTCCTATTCCTCCTTTCAACTATTCCATTTTGTTGTGGTGTTCTGGCTGATGATGTCTCATGAACTATGCCACTCCCATTTAAAAAGTTAGATCAACAAGAATTTAAAAATTCGGTGCCCTTATAACTCCTAATTTTAACAATATTAACACCTTTCTCATTTTGAATGCATGCAGCAGATCGGGGATCTTGTTCACGGTCTCATTCTTTTTGAAAAAGAATATTACCCAAGTGTATCTAGAAAAATCATCGATAACAACAAGAGTATATTTCCTTCCACTAAAGCCGGGAGGTGAAACAGTCCAAACAGATCAAGAAGAAGTAGTTGTAAAACTCTTTCGGATGATGCGGCGTTAATACTCTTAAATGAGTGTCTCGGGCTGTTTACCTTTTTACATGCATCACATTTCGGATCGCTTGAATATAATTTCTCGGGTAGTCCTTTAACAAGATTCTTTCTAGCTAGCTTACTAAGAGTTTTGAAGTTCGATGACTAAGCCTCTTGTGCCATAGCCGAGGTCATCTCCACCCTTAGCTACTGTGACAAGTATCTTTGGGGCAATCAAGTAAAGTTGACCACATAGACATTAGAAGCACCTTGTCTCGAGGCCGCTTAGAAGCACCTTGTCTCGAGGAGCTATCTAAGATATCACACTTGTCTTTAGAAAACTTTACAAGAAAACCTTTGTCACGAGTTGAGAAACAGATGATGATTATCTCTTAAATCATCTACAAAATATACCTCGAGATACCTAGACATCCCTTATAATCAAGGTACCAACTCCCTTAGTTTGTCCACAATTGTTGTCTCCAAAAAGAACTCTAGGACCATCAATATTTTGGAAGTTTGATAGTAACTTCTTGTTACAAAACAACCACCGTCTATGTACCAAATTGAAGCCGGAATCTTTTCCTTGAATGATAGTCCCTGTGAATCTGTGAAATGTATCGGATATGAGGTACCCTAGTGATCTTGGGTCCTTGAAGGTCAAAAATCACTTTGGGTAATCAAACAAACATCTCATTGTTTAATAATAAATCAGACTTGATCTGTCTACCAAATTTGTCTACAATTATATCACATTTAAATGATAGTTTATTGTATTCAGATTTAGTGATTTTCTTGAACTTAGGAAAAGTGGGATAGCATCTACTTCTCCCATCAAAAGAACTATAATAAGAATTTCTTCTTATCTTTGTTCTTGGAACTCTCTTAGTCTGATATGGAGTCCTCAAACAAATTTGATTTTCAGACTAGGGGATGCACCCTTATCTCGACTAAGTGGTTTCCAAGGACCAATTTTAATCTCTTTTGAGGTTTCGGATGCCTTCACAAATTTCTTAGGTTTTGAACATCTGATTTATTATTTTTATCATAACCAAGACTGTCTTATCATGGGATTTCTGTGAAGTGCTAAAGATGTGATCTATTACTCGATCGTGAGTTATTAAGTGACTCATTTTGAAGACAAGCTTCTCATTGTCTTTCTTAATTAACTCATTCTCAGTACAAATCATCTCAAAATTTTCTTTTAAAGATTTTAATTCATTTTCTAATCTTTCGCATAAGTTGGCTGATGTACTAGCCTCAACCTCGGGTCCCCTTGAATGTTTCCTCGGACTCGCAGTAGTTTATAACCCGCTTGCCTTTAGCTAGAATCTGAATCTGATCTTTTAAAGTCAAATTTTCTGTCTCTAATCATTTATAAGCAGTCAAAGACATCTTTAGATCTTTCAATAATCCTTGAATGACAATTTGATCATTATCTCGAAATAGATTTATATGAATCATTATCGGAAGAAGAATAATAGACTACCTCTTTGCCCATAAGACAAATTTCATCGTCTGATCCAAAATCAGATGAGGATGATGATGATTTTCTTGATTCTTTTTCTTCAGCCGTAAGGGATCTTTGATCTGCAAACCTCCTATCTCTTTTCTTTCTTTTCTCTTCTCGTTCCTTAGGAGTCACTGGGACAATCATAATCGAAATGACTCGCTTATTACACGTGTAACAAGTATCACCCCTATCTCGACTTAGGACTGGTAGGATTTCTTTTTGCAGGTGATCTCAACCTTCTTGTCTGGTTCTTTTTCTTATCATCATCGGACGTGTCATCTTCCTTTCTTCTTGATCCCGATCTGGATCTATCTTTTCCCGCAAACCTCAGCTTATTACGTTTATATTTCATTCTCAATTTATCATACCTTTTGGTGAGCAATGCCATCTGCTCCTTAAGAGATAAATCAGCTCCCTCTTGATTAAATTTCTTTGTCTTATCTTCTTTGTTGACAAAAGCAACAGACTTGGACGAGGTGCTTGACTCCATCTCGTCTTCCTCATCTTCTATTTGAATATCATATTCTAAGGCCTTTAGATGAGAAAATAAAGTATGATGAATAATACATGATAAGTTTTGGGTTGCTTTTAGGATATTTGACTTCTCTCTCCATCTCTTGGTCTAAGATCTTAGTATCTTATTGTTTATTTCCTTTCGAATAATTCTTCCCTAAATCACCGCTTTGTTGAGAAGATTTGTTAATCTCACATCCAAACCGATCTCTGTTTCGTTCTCCTTCATCTTAAACGTATCAAAGGCATGTAGCAATCGCGGCTTGTTTTCTTTCGGTTGGTGCGATCCTTCACACACATTTGCAAGTGTCTCCGCCACATCTCCTTAGCCGATTTACACCTCTTGACTTTTTCAATCCAATCTTGGCTTTTATAATTTACGTCACGGTTACCTTATCTAAGTTGTGGATTTTTCTCTCATCACTTGTCAACTCGTAACTTTTCTTCTCTGTCGACTCTGGTTTCCGCAGCCGCAATACCATCACTGGTTCCACCATGATAAAATTTGATGGGACCCTCTTCGAGAACCTCCTCTGTAGCGCCCCAAGTTCTCTTCCTTTTTAAAATAATATCACTTTGGGGCCGAGGCGCTACTAAAATACCTTTTCAAACTCCTTTCCAAAGATACGATAATAAAATTATTATTTTTATAAGCGAAAGCTATAACCAAATTAAAAATAATACCCCTAAGCAACCGAAATCGGTGAAACGTACTTGAGAAAGAAGAACTCAACAAACCTCGCTCACATGCGATAATTACACATCAAAAGAAAAAAGGCAAAATATGTTTTGTTACACGTTTCAACTAGTATATTTATACTAGTCGGACAAAAAGAACCATTATTTTTCACTCCGGTAGCATAACTCATAATATATACAATAATTACACAACCGAACCAAAAGGTACAGTCTTTGCATCCTCATCGTCCCTCCACATCAAACTCAAGATCTCAGAATAATGGATATGAGGGGTGAGTGTTTCAAATACACCCGGTGGAATAATCTCAATGATTGCCTGATAAAATGTATATGCAAATAACACATAACATGAAAACATAACTCATGTGCACATTGTACGGGCCATTACCCGGCTTGAACATTGTACGGGCCATAACATAATACACATAGTACGGGCCATTACCCGGCTTGAACATAATACACATAGTACGGGCCATTACCCGGCTTGAATATTGTGCGGGCCATTACCCGGCTTGAACATAATACACATAGTACGGGCCATTACCCGGCTTGAACATTGTACGGGCCATTACCCGGCTTGAACATAATACACATAGTACGGGCCATTACCCGGCTTGAACATTGTACGGGCCATTACCCGGCTTGAACATAATACACATAGTACGGGCCATTACCCGGCTTGAACATAATATCACAATTGATGCATAATCATGACATATATTACTCACATATTGCACCTTAACATAGCAATCATAACATGGAATGTTAAACTCAATTAAGAGTGGAAATTATCCCACTGGTTTGATATGAACACTGTTTTGGAGCGTAAGCTGCTTTTATGCTTCGAGTTCTTCTGGCCCTACAAATAATATCGTGCTCTCGGATCATTGTAATAGATATGATAATTAACTTATAATAACTATAATAAGAGCTTCCTAGAGTTATAGGACCACCGGATTTGGTCTAGGGGTTAAAGGGCAAACCAGTCTTTTCCTAAGGATTCTAAAGTTTGATTAATTTATTTGGTTTCTAAAAGATAAATTTGCTAGTTTATTAGTAAGATAATCTTATTTAGAGTGCGTAGAAACTTGTTGGGATAAAAACGGACTTAAAAGCGAAGAATTTGGATTGGAAGCGGAAGTTCTACGGCTTACAACCGTTCAGGGGTAAAATGGTCATTTTATAATGTTGTTCATCCGGTGATTTTAGAATTAAAATGTAGATCTTTGGATTTGGAACAATTTGACGCTGGTTTGGATCAAATCGGATGAAAAAGCGAAGATTCTACAAGCGTTTGAAAATGAGGGCAAAATTGTAATTAAAGAAAAAGTCAACGTTGACCGTTGACCGTTGACTGGTCAACTGACCAGAATTGAGAATTTGCATTTTAGTCCCTGAAGTTAATCTAATTCTCTTTGGCCTCCTCTACTTTCAAGCTTTTGTACAAGAGGTCCCTACGGTCATTCTACACCTCCGATTGGAAAACCGAAAATACCGTTGGAATCCTTACAATCTCGGCTTCCTATTTCACCCAAGCCTCGCCTCAAACGGTCACCAGAAAGGTGACGGCCATTTTGACAGAGAACGACCAATTTTCAACTTACGCCATTAACGTCCATTTCAAGCTTTTGATACTCCATTTTCATCGTTTCCTACTCACAATTAGGCCTATGACCTTTACTACACCCCATAATGACTCGAAACGTAAGAATCCACAAAAATAAAGTTTAATTCTAAACGTTGAAACCCGTTTCTACGCGTCACTTTCGGCTTATTTTTCTACTAATTTCATACACCGATTCTAACAATGGAGAATAGAATTCTACTCTACGCACAACAGACTTCACAACGGTATAAGCCTCGCCACCTATCATTTGCGAAAGCAGCGGTGGTAATTGAATGAAAAAGCACATTTAAACAATAATTTCCGAGCTTCGCACTAAATTATCGGACGTTACGGAATCGAAACAACAAGCTGATCTTATTTCTACAATCTACGAATCGCTACGAGCATTTCCATATATAATATGATAATACCAGAGAAAATTTCTGCGACGGAATAAGGCGGCATGAACGGAGAAAATAAAAGAAAGAAAAGGAACGTACTGCGGCGCTAGCTTACCGAATAAGGAAAAGGAAGGTAAGTAGGATATATTACGGACGTCAATTAACTATTCAATTTGGTTAATGAAAATTTTTACATTATCGTAATGTTTACATTTTATTAATTTAACCTAATATATTTAATATATATATAAACATATATATATATATATATATATATATATATATATATATATATATATATTTTATTAATACCTCTTATAAATATATTTGCATATAAATACACATAATTAAATATTATAAAATATTTAAATTTTCTATTTCAATTAGAAAAATTATAAAATTATAATACTTAATTTATTAAAATTAATAACATGCATTAATAATTTATATAAGGATTTCGGATATTACAACCTACCTACCCTTAAAAAAATTTCGTCCTCGAAATTACACTTACCAAGCCAAGGCAGATTAGGATACTTCTCTCGAACTTCATCTTCTCGTTCCCGTGTTGCCTCTTCTTGACCATGCCTACTCCATTGGACTTTAACTAAGGTAATTCCTTTATTCTTCGGTTTGTGAATTTTTCGGTCGAGAATAGCTACTGGAAATTCCTCATATGATAGATTGTTGTCAACCTCAATCACTTCACGGTTGACTATATGGCTTGGATCAAACACATTTTTCTCGGCATAGAAACGTGAAATACATTATGTACTCCGGCTAGATTGGGTGGTAGCGCCAATCTATAAGCTAAGTTTCCTACGCATTCCGAGAATTTCATAAGGTCCAATAAATGCGGGTTTCGCTTTTCCCCTCTTGCCAAAACGAATAACTCCTTTCATGGGGGTAACCCTTAGAAATACTTTATCTCCTGGCTGAAATTCCAAATCTTTGCGTCGTTTATCAAAGCATATGACTTTTGTCTATCTTGAGCCGCTTGGATTCTTTCTTTGATCTTTTTAATTGCCGTTACCGTCTTTTCTATTATCTCTGGCCCTAAAACTTTCTTTTCGCCTACTTCGTCCCAATATAGGGGCGATCTACACTTTCTTCCGTAAAGAGCTTCATAAGGAGCCATATTTATTGTGGTCGATAAGCTGTTATTGTAGGTGAATTCTACTAATGGCAAATAGCTTTCCCATCCTCCTTTAAAATCCAAAGCACGCATGCTCTTAGCATGTCTTCTAATGTTTGGATAGTCCTTTCAGTTGTCCATCGGTCGAGAATGAAAAGTTGTGCTGAAATTTAACCCGTACCCATGGCGGTTTGCGGCTGTACCAAAATTTAGAAGTAAATCTTGGATCTCTATCACCGACTATGGAAACTGGCACTCCATGTAGTCTCGACAATTTCTTCCGGATATATTCTGCAAGTTTATCTAATCCGCGTGTCATCTTCATTGGTAGAAAGTGCGCTGATTTGGTCGATCGATCGACAATGACCCAGATGGCTTGATTTCCTCGTCTGCATTTTGGTAAGCCGACCACGAAATCCATCGTGTTATGCTCTCATTTCCATTCTGGAATTTCCAATGGTTTTAGAAGTCCCGCTGGTCGTTGATGTTCAACTTTCACTTGTTGACATGTCATGCATTTCTGAATAAAAGATCCTATACTCCTCTTCATATTTCTCCACCAAAATATCTTTTCCAAGTCTTGATACATTTTTGTGCCTCATGGATGTGCATTGTATGGAGCACAATGGGCCTCCTCCAATATCTTCTTTCTCGAGTTCTTCATCCTTAGGGACACACAACCTTCCTTCATAAACAAGTGCCCCTTCATCGGTTAATGCAAAACCCCTTGTCTTTCCCGTTCCAACGTGATCTTTAATCTTTTTCAAAAGTTCATCTTTCTCCTGAGCTTCAATGATTTCTTCTTTTAAAGTTGGCTTCACCACCATGGCAGCTATCATCATTTCGATCTTCTTTAGGGGTATCACCACTTCTAATCTTAATCATGTGAATTCGGTTATCAATTGCTTTTGACTTGTTAGTGCACAAGCCATTTCCCTTTTCCCTTTCGACTTAGGGCATCCGCCACCACGTTCGCTTTCCTGTGGTGATATAGAATTGTGCGGTCATAGTCTTTTATTAATTCTAACCACCTTCTTTGCCTCATGTTCAACTCCTTCGTTCAAAGAAATACTTTAAACTTTTATGGTCCGTGTAGATTTGACACTTCCCTCCATATAAATAGTATCGCCAAATCTTCAAAGCATACACTATTGCCACTAATTCTAAATCATGAGTTGGATAGTTCTGTTCATGAGACTTTAATTACCTAGAAGCATAGGCGATCACCTTTCCATGTTACATTAAAACACAACCCAATCCTTGCTTCGACGCTGCCGCTATAGATGACAAATTCTTGACCCATCTGGAAGGGCTAGAACAGTCTTTGAGACCAATTTACGCTTCAATTAATGAAAACTATTATCACACTTATCATCCCACCGGAATTTGACTTCCTTCCTAGTCAATTTTGTTAAGGGTCCTGCAATCTTGAGAAACCTTCGATAAATCTTCTATAATATCCAGCTAAACCCATAAAACTTCGTACTTCACTCACACTCGTAGGTGTCTTCTACTTATTCACGGCTTCGACTTTTCTTTGGATCTACTTCGATTCCTCGAATTGAAACAATGTGGCCAAGAAAAATCACTCTATCAAGCCAAAATTCATATTTCTTAAATTTAGCGTACAATTTCTCCCTCCTTAGCGTCTCTAAAGTGATCCTTAGATGTTCTTCGTGTTGTTCCCAATTTTTTTTTGAATACACAAGGATATCATCAATAAACACAATCACAAATCTATCAAGGTAAGGATGAAAAACACGATTCATCAGATCCATAAAAATGGCTGGTGCATTACTAAGCCCAAATGGCATCACTATGAACTCATAGTGTCCATAACGTGTTCTCAAAGCTGTCTTCAAAATATCACCCTCTCTAATCCTCACCGATGATATCCTGACCTTAGGTCAATCTTAGAGAATACTGTTGCCCCATTTAATTGATCAAACAAATCATCTATCTTTGGTAGAGGGTACTTATTCTTGATGGTAAGTTTATTTAATTCCCGATAGTCTATACACATCCTAAACGAACCATCTTTCTTTTTCACAAATAGTACAGGCGCTCCCATGGTGAAACACTAGGTCGTATAAAACCCATATCTAAAAGCTCCTGAAGTTGGACTTTTAGTTCTTGCAATTCTTTCGGCGTCATCCTGTAAGGTGCTTTCGATCTTCGGTGCAGCTCCCGGCACTAGATCGATCGTAAACTCTACTTGTCGATCGGTGGCAAACCTGGAAGGTCTTCCGAAACACGTCCTGATAATCTTGCACGATAGGAATGTCATCTATTTTTGGTCCTTTTTCTTCAGAATTTATAATGTTCACCAGATATGCTTGACAACTTCCTTCTCTCAACATTCTCCTTGCTTTCATCATAGTCACTATTCGTGGTAATATTCCAACCTTTGTTCCACAAAATGTGAATTTTTCTCCCTCGGGCGGTTGAAATATCACTTCTTTCTCATGACACCGAATAACAGCGTGATTAGCTCTAAGCCAATCCATACCCAAGATTACATCAAAATCTTTCATCTTAAGTACATGCAAATTTGCCATCAAAATTTTGTTATCAATTCCTACTGGTACACTTCGACACAATTTTTCGATCTGTATTACTCTACCAGATGGTATACTAACCTCAAGTATGTCATTCTCTATTGTCTCAACTTCAACATAATTTTTCGGTCTGTATTACTCTAAACTCTTTGATAGATTCTAGAGGAGCAAAGATGATGTAATACCTGTGTTGCCTCTTCATTTACATACTTGTCGATATAAAAAAATGAATAGTGTAATGATACATGTAAAATTAACCCAAATGGCAACAACAAATTTTACTTTAGACCATATAAATATTTTCAACATAGGTCATTTATGAGATAATAACACAATAAGATAGTAAATAATATAGAATAGCATAAACTTAAAGCGATCGATTCTAAATAATCTAAAACAAATCAAAATTATTTTAACGTAGTAAAGTAGTAAAATAAATAAAAATTATCATATTTACTTACTTTAATTCAATCATATTCTTTCTTTTCAAGTCATCATAAAATTCGCTAAGTACTAGTCTTTGTATCACTAGGGTGTTACCACAAATTAACTCTACCTATCACGGAACATATGCATGTGAAATAACTCATTTAACGCAAACCTAAACTCTCCCAAAACCATAACTACCACACACGTACTGTGCACCGATACACATGCACGACCACACACACGCTCACGAGCACACGCTGCTGCGGTCGGCTCAGCTCGGCGGCGATCAAACAATAGCATCTTAGCCACAGTAACATTATGCGAAGTAAGATAATTAGAGTCATTCTATAATATTTCTTGTGTATTCTGTTCATTCGAACAGAGTCATATATATAGTTCTCTATCTTTATTAATCTCCAAATATTTCATCATATGATCATTATTTCTCTTTTCTATGCTAGATGTAAAAATAAGATATATACGTGCTACCGACGTTCGGTGGCGTGGATCGTGTGGTGCGGGGTTTCCCCTAAATTATTGCGCTAATCCTCGGAGAACGATTATAAGATCATCATCGGGGTTTTCATCGGCATCTCCGGGTATCGGTGGAGCCTCTGCTAATGCTTGCTTATGTGGTCTACCACGTGACATGATCTATCACACAAAATAATTTACCCTCCAAGTCTCTAACTTATTTATCCAATACTTAAACATTCACATGACCTAAAATATTTCACCTTAGGTCTAGCAGTTGCTCCAAAACACATATTACAAATGCATTCATATTAATCACATTGTATGCCAAAGAATATGCATCACATAATCAAATTATGTCACATCAAGTCAAAGAGGGCACATAGTACACATCAAAGCACTTACCGAGGAGTCTAATGAGGTCGAACGTCTATCGGATGCAGACACCGGTATAATCTTATAAATCAACAATTTTGACTTAATAAAATGCATGAGCTAAACATTCGGAGCAAATCTACCTGATATAGACCTTTGCTCGATACCACACCGTAGCGCCCCAAGTTCTCTTCCTTTTTAAAATAATATCACTTTGGGCCGAGGCGCTACTAAAATACCTTTTCAAACTCCTTTCCAAAGATACGATAATAAAATTATTATTTTTATAAGCGGAAGCTATAACCAAATTAAAAATAATACCCCTAAGCAACCGAAATCGGTGAAACGTACTTGAGAAAGAAGAACTCAACAAACCTCGCTCACATGCGATAATTACACATCAAAAGAAAAAGGCAAAATATGTTTTGTTACACGTTTCAACTAGTATATTTATACTAGTCGGACAAAAGAACCATTATTTTTCACTCCAGTAGCATAACTCATAATATATACAATAATTACACAACCGAACCAAAAGGTACAGTGTCGCATCCTCATCGTCCCTCCACATCAAACTCAAGATGTAACAATGGATATGAGGGGTGAGTGTTTCAAATACACCCGGTGGAATAATCTCAATGATTGCACCGATAAAATGTATATGCAAATAACACATAACATGAAAACATAACTCATGTGCACATTGTACGGGCCATTACCCGGCTTGAACATTGTACGGGCCATAACATAATACACATAGTACGGGCCATTACCCGGCTTGAACATTGTACGGGCCATTACCCGGCTTGAACATAATACACATAGTACGGGCCATTACCCGGCTTGAACATTGTACGGGCCATTACCCGGCTTGAACATAATACACATAGTACGGGCCATTACCCGGCTTGAACATTGTACGGGCCATTACCCGGCTTGAACATAATACACATAGTACGGGCCATTACCCGGCTTGAACATAATATCACAATTGTTGCATAATCATGACATATATTACTCACATATTGCACCTTAACATAGCAATCATAACATGGAATGTTAAACTCGATTAAGAGTGGAAATTATCCCACTTTGGTTTGATATGAACACTGTTTTGGAGCAGAATCGCTTTTATGCTTCGAGTTCTTGGCCCTACAAATAATATCGTGCTCTCGAGATCATTCTAATAGATATGATAATTAACTTATAATAACTATAATAAGAGCTTCCTAGAGTTATAGGACCACCTGGATTTGGTCTAGGGGTTAAAGGGCAAACCAGTCTTTTCCTAAGGATTCTAAAGTTTGATTAATTTATTTGGTTGCTAAAAGATAAATTTGCTAGTTTATTAGTAAGATAATCTTATTTAGAGTGCGTAGAAACTTGTTGGGATAAAAACGGACTTAAAGCGAAGAATTTGGATTGGAAACGGAAGTTTACGACTTCAGACCGTTCAGGGGTAAAACGGTCATTTTATAATGTTGTTCATCCCGTGATTTTAGAATTAAAATGTAGATCTTTGGATTTGGAACAATTTGACGCTGGTTTGGATCAAATCGGATGAAAACGAAGATTCTACAAGCGTTTGAAAATGAGGGGCAAAATTGTAATTAAAGAAAAAGTCAACGTTGACCGTTGACCGTTGACCGTTGACTGGTCAACTGACCAGAATTGAGAATTTGCATTTTAGTCCCTGAAGTTAATCTAATTCTCTTTGGCCTCCCTCTACTTTCAAGCTTTTGTACAAGAGGTCCCTACGGTCATTCTACACCTCCGATTGGAAAACCGAAAATACCGTTGGAATCCTTACAATCTCGGCTTCCTATTTCACCCAAGCCTCGCCTCAAACGGTCACCAGAAAGGTGACGGCCATTTTGACAGAGAACGACCAATTTTCAACTTACGCCATTAACGTCCATTTCAAGCTTTTGATACTCCATTTTCATCGTTTCCTACTCACAATTAGGCCTATGACCTTTACTACACCCCATAATGACTCGAAACGTAAGAATCCACAAAAATAAAGTTTAATTCTAAACGTTGAAACCCGTTTCTACGCGTCACTTTCGGCTTATTTTTCTACTAATTTCATACACCGATTCTAACAATGGAGAATAGAATTCTACTCTACGCACAATGTGAGACTTCACAACGGTATAAGCCTCGCCACCTATCGTTTGCCAAGCGACGGTGGTGATTGAATGAAAAAGCACATTTAAACAATAATTTCCGAAGCTTCGCACTAAATTATCGGACGTTACAGGAATCGAAACAACAAGCTGATCTTATTTCTACAATCTACGAATCGCTACGAGCATTTCCATATATAATATGATAATACCGAGAAAATTTCCTGCGACGGAATAAGGCGGCATGAACGGAGAAAATAAAAGAAAGAAAAGGAACGTACTGCGGCGCTAGCTTACCGAATAAGGAAAAGAAAGGTAAGTAGGATATATTACGGACGTCGATTAACTATTCAATTTGGTTAATGAAAATTTTTACATTATCGTAATGTTTACATTTTATTAATTTAACCTAATATATTTAATATATATATATAAATATATATATATATATATATATATATATATATTTTTATTAATACCTCTTATAAATATATTTGCATATAAATACACATAATTAAATATTATAAAATATTTAAATTTTCTATTTCAATTATAAAAATTATAAAATTATAATACTTAATTTATTAAAATTAATAACATGCATTAATAATTTATATAAGGATTTGGGATATTACATCCTCCATTCTATCATGGATCGCCTTGAGATGGTTTTCCATCCTAAATTTCCAATAGTCATATTCTTCAATTGAAAACTTCGAGGTAGACTCCTCGATTTCTTGCTCTTACCAGTTGACATGATGATATAAGAAAACAAAACTTATACAATCTAGTTAGTAGCAGGGTTAGTGGAGAAAAGAAGATAAAGATAATCAAAGATAATTCGAATCTTTTTAAGACCTAAAATCAATATCGAAATGCCTTAACACTGCTCGATACCACTTGTTGGTCCCACAAGTTGAGTATATCAAAGATTACTTGAAACAGCCTTCTAGGGAAAATCTAGAGGGGGTTGAATAGATTTTCTAACTTTTTGAAAACTTAGAAAATCAATTCAAGACACCAAAGTTAACACAGGAATTTGTTTTAAACTCAACTTTAATTGGATCAAAAGCAAACCGATAATTTGTCTAATTATAATTAAATTAGTAGTTGAAATTGAAATTGAATAAGAACAGACTAGTAATTAAAAGCAATAAAGAACAAGACGATTTATAGTGGTTCGGATCTAACCGATCCTACATCCACTCTCATTCTTCAACTTGAAGAAGGGTCTCTTCTACTACTTACTCACTTTCCAACGTACAATTTACAACTAAAAAGATCTTCAAATCTTCCAACTCCTAGACTCTTACGGGAATCTAACTTTTACAGTGATAGAAGTGTTTTTGAAGATATACGAGAAAAGTGTTCTATAAACACTTAGAACTTTTGAAAATTTTCTTTGGGACTTGTGTGAACTTTTGCAAAATCTAAATCCGAGTATTGTGATCAAGGTGTTGTGTTAAAGTGTTGTATCAAATAAAGTAAAACCTAGACCTATTTATAAGTCCGGAAAGACGGTTAGTTTGTTAGTTAGTTTTAATAAACTAAAATCTTAACAAACTTAATATTGATAACCGTTCTCATCTTGGTGATCTTTCACAACTCGTCTGCCGGTGACTTGGTGAAGACTTGCCTTTCTTATTCTACTCGGCTTGTCTTGACCTCGTCGAGCTCTTCATAATCGTCTCCTGCAGATGACTTGTCTTGAGTTTGTCTCTAGATGACTTCCAATTTTTCTGACTTGGTGACTTGTCCAGCTTCTTCCTAATCGATCGGCTTAGTCGGCTCTTGACCTTAGCTGTTCTTGAAGTCATCGATCATCTGAATTGATCCTTTTTAGCTCATCAAAATATATTCGATCTAACAATCTATGCTTTGATCCTGTGTTACTTGTTTGATTATCGCATGGAGGCGTGGGTAATTAAATCGGTGCTTAGGTGTTAAGAGTAGTTGTGTAATTGATATCAATATTGGGTTAACGCAAGAAGACTTGGTTAATTCCATTAGAACCGGCATAAGGGTACATAATTACTTAATTAGTCATTGGGTAATTAGTGAAGGGGCTTGGAGAGTCATCTCTAAGACAATCCTACATGCTTTATTGTTGTGCTCTTCCTAGGCTTATCGGTGCGGTCGAGTATACCTTTGTGGATTGACCTTATTATTCTATCGCATGTCGGTCATTGATCTTGTTTGATCCGTGATTGATGATTCATTGGTGAATTACACCCGAGCACTATCCTTTTCTCGGATATTTGTTTTGTGATTGTTGTTCTTTAGCTTATTGCTTTCTATTGCTTGCTTGACTAGTTTATTGCTCTTAGTTGAAATTGTTGGTTTAGTTTAAGCACCCCGTTTAGCCGCTATAATTCTGTGACAACGCATATTTTTAGGCTCCATTGTACTCCTAGTTCCTAGGGTTCGATAATTTTTTGGTCGAAAATACTTATTGCTAAAAAAACAAATTGATCGGAGACCAAATAAAAATATTGCATGGAGTATAATTAAGGTACAAAAAAATTATATATATCTAGTTGTGTTTTCTTACAAAAAAGGTGTAAGTGTTTTAACGAATTTTTTTCTTACCTAGGCACCTAAACAGTGATGTATTTCAATGTGGTTATTTTGTACTACGCTACATGAAGGATATAATCGAGTTTAATGGAATGGTGGGAATAGATTCGATGCAATCGGTGGTAAGAATAATTTGTGTTGATCATAGTTAGGTATGTGGTTTTTGTGAATATTTGATTGGATGGTTGAATTGGTGGCTAAAAGATAATACTTATTTAATTTTATTATTTGTACTTTCACAGTTTTCACAAAAGGATTACTCTGGAAAAAATTGACGATGTGCGGGAAGAGTGGGCCAATTGCCTTTCAGAGTATATGGGTGATGAATAGAAGTTTGTTATGTTTATTTTAGTTTAGTTTTTGTGACATTTGAACATGTTATTGTAGTTTAACACTAGACTATTTATATTTTATGACTTAATTTGATGTTTAAACAATGTATGTTGATGAATTGATTTCTATTTTAAAGCTTATTTTTAATTTTATATTATTGTCCAATTAGATAATTCACAACAGAAAAAAATCTACAATAATGGCTAAGACAACGGAAAAAAGCGTAGTCGTAGTTAACCCGTTGTCTTTAACATTAAAGACAACGGGTCCTTCAACAAAAGACAACGGTAAAAAGATAACACAATGGATTTCCACAATGGTTAACATTTAGATACAACGGTTAAATACCGTTGTGGTAAAAGCCTAAGACAATGGTGAAATGAAGTTATGACAACGGTTTTTAACCGTTGTGGTAAACACCTACGACAACGGTGAAAAGCTGTTGTTATAACTTCATTAACCGTTGTGGTAAACACTTACGACAACGGTGAAAAACCGTTGTCATAACTTTATTAACCGTTGTGGTAAACACCTACGACAACGGTGAAAAACCGTTGTCATAACTTCATTAACCGTTGTGGTAAACACCGGCGACAACGGTGAAAAACCGTTGTTATAACTTCATTAACCGTTGTGGTAAACACCTACGACAACGGTGAAAAATATTGTCGTATATCCATACCCTAAGACTACGGGTTGATAGACGACGGTGAAAAACCCCTACGACAATGGGGATTCACCATTGTCGTAGCGCTTTTGGCATAGTGTGAAGAGAAGAAAGCAGGTGAGAGTAGATCTCATTTGGTTTATTTATTTATTATAAATAATATTTGGTTCATTTTTTTGTTTCCCTAATGTTAATGTAGTCAAGTAATTATTAGAAGAAAAAAGTAAATTCATTTAGGCTCCATTTGGATGGAGTCATTTGAAATCAATAGATTTGAGGATAATACACCATATATTTACAAATCAAAATAGAGAATCAAATGAATGGATTTGGTTCACACAAATATTACTTATAAGTGGGAGAATTTCAAATACCCAACAAAACCTAATCATTTGAAATCCTCTCACTTCTCCCAGTTGTGCTTAGTATTTGGATGAATCAAATCCATTCATTTAGCTTTTCTTCATTTTAGTTTGTGTGAATGCATGGAGTCTTAATGATATTTTAATTGATTCTTTACATAGTTTTTAATAAATTCTTCTAATGACTTTTTAATTGATACTTTCAACGCCAACTTCTGCATGTGTGTAATTTTTTTAGCAATTTGATTTTGTTGAACCCCACTCGACAAAATCAAAACTCTTACAAGATTTAAGCTATTGTATTTGTACCATGGGTGTTTTAAATTGAATGATTTGGTTAAATAAATTTCATGAGATTAATTTTTTTTTTTTTGGAATTTTTTTATTATAAACGGAGGAAGAGCACAAGAAATGCACAACCTCAAAAGTAAAAGTTTCAATGAAAAACTTTCATACAAACCAAATGAGATTACCTCACCGTTTTTATGCACGAATATTCATTAGTATAGAGGATATTTGAATTAGGGATTAAGGGAAGGGAGGTGCTGGTCATGAATCTTTTTAAGGTTTCTTCCTCCTTTTATAGAAAGGCAATGCATTTGTTATTGAGTTCTAGAAACTTTCAGCCATATGTAGAAATATCATTTGTGCTAACACACGTAGGATTATATCCTTACAACGGACTTGCATCACACCGAATACACTCCCATTGCAAAGCTCACATATTTTTGTAGCTAATTCATTCTCTATTATGTTCTATCCCTTTTGTTAATTTCCAAGCTTCGAGGCATAATATTAATTTTGATTAAATGTAGGATTGTTGATGAAAACCAAGTTTCTTGTCATCCTAAAGTTTGTATTGGGATGCAACTACAAATAAATATGAAATCAAAGTTTATTGCACCATATGTATGATAAAGTCTTGTATATATGCACAAGGTGCAACGTATAATTGAAGTGCATTTTTAAACGGTTACTCTAGTTTTCACCGTACAATTATGATCGGTAAAGTTTAACAACCATAATTTTTCGGGAAAATAACTGCGACTTTTCGGTGAAAACACGGGTGATTGTTTAAAAATGCAATCTGAATTGCATGATACACCTTGTGAACAAAAGATTTACTCCTTATATAAACCTAGTTTTCATCTGCGGCCGCCCTCAATTTCGTAAAATTCCGATTTGAAATTCTTCGAGTTAAATGAAAAGTACTCCCGCACAAGAAAAATATCATTGCAAAAGTGGTCCTTCTTTTAACAATAATAGTCATGGTTAAAAAACCTTGTAGGATCAATTTTTCAATAAAAATACACATATATAAAATGATCATTTTCGAGTATGGTATCAAAAGTGCAATAAAAATCTATATCGGCACCACTTTTGCATTTAACCTAAATTTCTACTAAAAGAATACCTCTTTTGTTGGTCCCGGAATGTTGAGTTGATTAAAACCTTGAGTTAGCCTTCTAGAATAAAATCTAGAAAGGGGGTTTGAATAGATTTTGTAGATTTTTCGAATCTTTCCAAAATCAATTCTAAGAATTAGATTAACACAATGGAAAGCAATTTTAAACTCAACTTTTAACAAGATCAAAAGCAACACCGATATTGATTTTAGCTTCGATTCTAAATTAAACTTTGAACAATAAATTGTAATTTGAACGAGAAATAGAAATGAAAGCAATAAAGAACACGAGATTTTATAGTGGTTCGGATTATAACAATCCTACATCCACTCTCCTTCTCCAAACCTTGAAGAAGGGTCTCCACTAGCTGCTTACTTACTTACTTTACAATCTTTACAAATTACAACTTGATCTTCAACTCTTCAAAAATGCTAATCAAACTTAGGAGACTAACTCTAAGAATAAGATGTGTATTTGAAGATGTGAAGTGAAGTGTGATTGGAGTGTATAGGGTAAGAGTTATTAAGACCAATCAACAAAATATCGAACCCAAGGGAAAAAGTATGCACATGAGGTCCTAGAAATACAAGTTATTAGTGACTAGAGTTGCAACAATGGTTTGGTACAAAAACAACAAAACACAAGCAAAAATACAATACAACAAGGAGCAAGCAAATGATCGAACACTAAGAATGCGATAACAAATACAACAATAAATGGAGGAATAGAGGTGCTAGGATTAACATCCATCAATGAATCATCAATCAACAAGCTACAATTGAATCAAATTGCAAATCAACTAAGATAGAAAGCATAAACCATCATGAAATTAATCACTCCATTAAAATCACAATGCCTAATGTGAGTATCCTTAGTCTTTCCCATCTCTCAATGTAGAAATCCCCAATTCATACAATCATGCAAAATTGAAACTCGATCAACACCTAATCACGTTAGCTCAACTCTCGCCTATTGCTAGGGTGATCAACCATTAATCTAAAGAAGCAATTTTACACAAAGCACAATGAAGAATCACAATTAGGAAATAAACTAATGTGAGTATCCTTAGTGCAACTAATCTCTCGATTCCGAAGCACCCAATCCACACATTCATACATAATTATCACCCGATTAATACCGGATCACGTTAGCGCAACTCTCGTCTATAGCTAGGGTGATCAAACACTAATCTAAAGAGATAATTATGCATGAAGCACAAATGAGAATCACAATTAGTAAGCAATCTACTCAATTGATCTCCAATTATCAACAATTATAGCATCATTAATCAAATCATCATCAATTTCAATTAACCCAAGCACAAGAGAATTAGCCCATGGTACCACAAACAATACCAATGGGAAGAAGATAGAATTGAACAAACACAAAGCAAATCACAACAATTAAGAAATTAAAGAGACAAAAGAGGAAAAACATCACCAAATGATCTTCAATCAACAAAAATAGGAATGCTTGAGTCTTCAACACCAATCTCCAAAGGAATTACAAGCTTGAATTGAAAGGATTACAATGATCATAAAGCTAATCTAATGCTAATCTAACAACAACTAATGGAAATCAAATCCTAATTCTAGCTTCTAATCTAATCTAAGAAGGAAATTGGCTTGGGGCTTGAGAAATCGCCCCAAAACCGCTACTAATCTGCTACTATGAATGTTGTACTCTGTTTTCGTCCAAGGGAGTTTAAAAAGAGAGAAAACTGAAAATCGGGTGCCTCGAGTCGAGGTTGGGGCCCTCGACTCGAGCTTGGGGCTTTTAAAAAAATAAAATAAAAAATTTCATTTGTTGGGGGTACGAACTCGGGACTGTGGCGCGCATGGGCGAGCTCTTAGCCACCTCGGCTAGCAACGATCTTGTGAATAAGCTCGCTCTTTATAGTATATATCCGGCATCTCAAGTGTGGCCTGCCTTACAAAAATTTGAGAAAAATCGCTACTTCCGGGGATCGAACACGGGACTCGTGGCGCGAATAGGCGAGAGCTTTGCCGCTTGGGCCAGCCACGAACTTGATACAATCTCGCCTTTTGTAATATGTAAACCACTAAAGCGCGCCCAAAAATTCAACACTTCTTCCCTAAGCACCAACCTCGACCCGAGCTCCCTCGGAGCTCGACCAATGGTCGAGTCCAGGAATTTTCCCGGCCCGACTTGACCTCCAAACCCCCATTTTCGCCCGTCTCGTCCGTCTCTTCATTCTAAGAATCACGGTACTCTCGGTTTGGCAAAATTCCACCGATTTACCTGCAAAACGGACGAAAAATATCAAAAACTCACCAATAATACTTTTTAGGCAAAAGAGTGATACTTTTCACATTTAGGCATAAAAATCAACACTTTAGCTCACTTTTTGCACTAAAATAACCCCTAAAAACATGCATCAATTCACTCTAATCATACCCCCAAACTTGAATTGTTGCTCGTCCTCGAGCAACGTAGAACTAAGAACAAAGGAGTGAATTGATTGCAATTATGTCACATGGCACCATAGGCGAAAAATAAGACAATCGAACTCATCAATGATCACTTGTATCAATGCAACTATCCACTAGCAATCAAGACAAATCATGCTCAAACAAATGCTCAATCAAATACTCAACACATTGCTCCTTCCATGGAGTGTTTCACTCTTCACTCAAGTGTATCAAGGTTTAAAGCACTCAATCATCAAATTCACAAATAAGTACACCATATGCTTGCCACAAGACTTAATCTCAATCAAAATCATTTGTGATCACTCTAGAATCAAAGAGGTCTTTCTTCTAGGTTGTAATGTAGGCTCTTTGGAAAGGTGGGATATTTATGGATAAGAGTGACTAATTAGTAGAGACTTGAATGTAAACTAATCCATACAATGCACATCTCTTCACTTTCATCTAGCAACACTCTTCCTTTTTAACTTCAATGATCATTCCACCATTCACTTGAGCTTTCTCTTTTTAAAGCTCACAAATTGAATCATTTCATTTTTTCATTTTCTTCACAATTCAATTTTTCTTCACAACCTTTCTTTTCTTTTATCTCTTAACACATCATCACTTAGCTCATCATCTTCCCACACTTAGCAATCAAATCACCATCATTAGCCAACATTCAAGCTCAACTAAACATAGGACAAGAAAGGCTCATCAAAATAGGCTAAATGGTTTCAATTTCACTTGGCTTGCCAAAGAATATGGATCATAGGCTCAACATGGCTCACTAAGGAAATCAAATGTATTTGGTAGGATAGTATTTGGCAAAGTAACTCATCATCCCAAACATGGCCTCTTATCATTTTCAAAACATTACACAAAGATCAATATCAACAAGTCTAGTGGCAAGTTCTAGCATACAAATCATGAATGATGCACTCACAAAGGATTACTATCAACCGTATAAGATGTACGATTATTAAGGCACAAAAGCTCACGGGCTTAAATTGAGCAATGAATCAAGAATTTTCAATCACATTCATCTTCACATAATTAATCAAGCAACTAGCATCAAGCTACACATCTACTCATGATCATATCAAATTCCAACTAGTCTTACAACTCAAACACAAGTGCTCATGTACATAATCTCAAGCACACTCACTATATCAAGATGATACTCAAAATATGTCAATGGATCCACTATTAAGCTCAAGATAAATTCTAGCCCAAAAATATACAAGTGCAAGGAAGATAAGCTAAGGTAAGAAAAACACCTCCCCCAAACTTAGACAAGTCTAAGTTTGAAAGGAAGTGTTGTACCAATAAGCCTTTAAACTCCATCTCTCTTTAAACATGTAGGGCTCATCATGCTTTTATGCACTTCCCTCTTGCTCTTGCATTTCCTTGCAACTCAATGGCTTTCCAATTCATCTAGAAAGTGTACCTACAAATGGGCATAAGAATCATCAAAACATTACCACTAAGAGATGCAAGAACCAAATAACGACCAACACCCCCAAACTTGAATGATAGCATGAGTTCAAAGTTTGGCTCAAAATATAGGCACCTCATAATGATATCAACAATAAGCTCAATATCCCAAATGTATCACTAAAGCAAAGAGCATTATTTCTAAAGCATGAGCAATTAAGTAGCAAGCCAAATCTCCAAAAAAAAAAAAAAACAAAACAAAAACACTAATCTACCAAAAATACAAGAAAGAAAATAAAAAGGATGGGTTGCCTCCCATCGAGCGCTATTTTTCGTGTCCTATGCCGGACTTATTCTTCACATCCAACATCCTTCATCGGAATGGCCAAGGGTAGCGATCCTCCTTCCCATTGTATCTAGATCGTTGAGCTTCATAATCTAGGAGGTTCACCGAAACAATAGGACAACCACCTATAGATATGCAAAGTGTCCATGGTTGTTCCCCTTTTTCTTTTGCCATCCTTCTCTTTTCTTCTTTTCTTTCAAGGATGCCCAAGCGTTTTTCAATTCTTCCCTATAGTCAAAATTCACAAGAGGCAAGATTAAATCATTAGAAGCATCAATTTCAATTAAATCACAAATTGAAGAGTTAGAAGGTATAGAAATGCTCATTTCAATCTTCAAGGTTTCATTCGATGCTCTTAGATTTTCTTCCTCATTATAGCTCATGTCCATCAATGGACACTCCTCTTCCTCACTTTTGACAAGAGATTTCTTCCTTTCATCCTCATTTCTTGGACCCTCTACTACATCTCTTCTTTTATTTTCTTCCTCCCCTTCTTCTTCTTGACTTTCCATGATATTCAAGTTCTTTACTTAGCGTAGGAAATCTTTGAGTTGACACTTAATAAACGTGAAATGCACTTCGGTGATCTCCATAGTCCCCTCTATCCATGAATTGACCTTTTCTTTGGTCTCATACATTTCTTCATACAAGGGAAGCATTTGATCACATCTAGCATCATCTTCCTCAAATTTTTCCAACACAAATCCAAGCATCTCTTGCAATATAGCTCTCATATCATAGAGTCTCCATTCTTCAATTTTAGGAGAAGCTTGTGGCATTGGATAGTCATTCTCATAGCTCCTCCTATCATCATAGTAAGCGTCCTCTTCCGATGCCCCTTGACACTCAAATCCAAGACATGGATCAAATGTTTGATCACAAGGTTCATAATATGGAAACATCTCTTGAGGTTGGGGAGAAATTTCTTCACTTATCCAATCTTCATAATTGGATGGAACTTGTTGCCATTGAGAATTATCTTCATAGTTCCTCCAATCATTGTAGCTCAATTCTTCAAAATGTGGAGAATACACCCTACTATCTTGATAATATTCTTGATTCCAAAAGTATGAGTTGTATCCTTCCATCTAGACAAGATTTCAAAGTATCAAATTCAAACAAAAATAACAAAACAAACACAAACACAAAGGCAACAAGTAGTCACTTCAAACAATTCCCAAGTCTCACTTAAGGCGCAAAACTAATTCCCGAACGGCGCCATTTGATTGGAGTGTATAGGGTAAGAGTTATTAAGACCAATCAACAAAATATCGAACCCAAGGGAAAAAGTATGCACATGAGGTCCTAGAAATACAAGTTATTAGTGACTAGAGTTGCAACAATGGTTTGGTACAAAAACAACAAAACACAAGCAAAAATACAATACAACAAGGAGCAAGCAAATGATCGAACACTAAGAATGCGATAACAAATACAACAATAAATGGAGGAATAGAGGTGCTAGGATTAACATCCATCAATGAATCATCAATCAACAAGCTACAATTGAATCAAATTGCAAATCAACTAAGATAGAAAGCATAAACCATCATGAAATTAATCACTCCATTAAAATCACAATGCCTAATGTGAGTATCCTTAGTCTTTCCCATCTCTCAATGTAGAAATCCCCAATTCATACAATCATGCAAAATTGAAACTCGATCAACACCTAATCACGTTAGCTCAACTCTCGCCTATTGCTAGGGTGATCAACCATTAATCTAAAGAAGCAATTTTACACAAAGCACAATGAAGAATCACAATTAGGAAATAAACTAATGTGAGTATCCTTAGTGCAACTAATCTCTCGATTCCGAAGCACCCAATCCACACATTCATACATAATTATCACCCGATTAATACCGGATCACGTTAGCGCAACTCTCGTCTATAGCTAGGGTGATCAAACACTAATCTAAAGAGATAATTATGCATGAAGCACAAATGAGAATCACAATTAGTAAGCAATCTACTCAATTGATCTCCAATTATCAACAATTATAGCATCATTAATCAAATCATCATCAATTTCAATTAACCCAAGCACAAGAGAATTAGCCCATGGTACCACAAACAATACCAATGGGAAGAAGATAGAATTGAACAAACACAAAGCAAATCACAACAATTAAGAAATTAAAGAGACAAAAGAGGAAAAACATCACCAAATGATCTTCAATCAACAAAAATAGGAATGCTTGAGTCTTCAACACCAATCTCCAAAGGAATTACAAGCTTGAATTGAAAGGATTACAATGATCATAAAGCTAATCTAATGCTAATCTAACAACAACTAATGGAAATCAAATCCTAATTCTAGCTTCTAATCTAATCTAAGAAGGAAATTGGCTTGGGGCTTGAGAAATCGCCCCAAAACCGCTACTAACTGCTACTATGAATGTTGTACTCTGTTTTTCGTCCAAGGGAGTTTAAAAAGAGAGAAAACTGAAAATCGGGTGCCTCGAGTCGAGGTTGGGGCCCTCGACTCGAGCTTGGGGCTTTTTAAAAAAATAAAATAAAAAATTTCCGCTGTTGGGGTTCGAACTCGGGACACATGGCGCGCATGGGCGAGCTCTTAGCCACCTCGGCTAGCAACGATCTTGTGAATAAGCTCGCTCTTTATAGTATATATCCGGCATCTCAAGTGTGGCCTGCCTTACAAAAATTTGAGAAAAATCGCTACTTCCAGGATCGAACACGGGACTGTGGGCGCGAATAGGCGAGAGCTTTGCCGCTTGGGCCAGCCACGAACTTGATACAATCTCGCCTTTTGTAATATGTAAACCACTAAAGCGCGCCCAAAAATTCAACACTTCTTCCCTAAGCACCAACCTCGACCCGAGCTCCTCTCGACCAATGGTCGAGTCCAGGAATTTTCCCGGCCCGACTTGACCTCCAAACCCCCATTTTCGCCCGTCTCGTCCGTCTCTTCATTCTAAGAATCACGGTACTCTCGGTTTGGCAAAATTCCACCGATTTACCTGCAAAACGGACGAAAAATATCAAAAACTCACCAATAATACTTTTAGGCAAAAGAGTGATACTTTTCACATTTAGGCATAAAAATCAACACTTTAGCTCACTTTTTGCACTAAAATAACCCCTAAAAACATGCATCAATTCACTCTAATCAAAGTGTTCTATAAACACTTGAAAATTCTATGAAGAAATCTTGTGATTTGAGAGAATAACTTGTGAATTCTGTGTATATTGTGTTCGGTGAAGTGTTATGTAAAATGAAGTGCCTAGACCTATTTATAAGTCTGAAAAGACAGTTAGTTTGTTAGTTAGTTCTAACAAACTGAAACCGCTTTAACAAACTTAATCTCGAAAATCGCTAGTCCTCACTGTCCTTGTTCTCCTCGTCTGCGGTGACTCGGTGAAGATTCGCCTTTCTTATTCTACTCGGCTTATCTTGACCTCGTCTTAGCTCTTCATGTTTATCTCCAGAGATGACTAGATCTCGGTGATTAGATTGGTTCTCGACCCCGTCGATCAGCCTAGCTCAAACTTCACCGTTCTTCGTGTCGTCTGATCACCGAAAGCTTTTAACTCATCAAAACTTCTTGATTCAACAATTTCCCTTTTTGATGAAGTTAAAACCTATAAGGAAGAAACACACTCACAGTGAAGTTAGTACTAGAATTAGTTGAAATAATCGAGATAGGTATATCGAGCACTTAATCTTATCACAGATTCATTCACATTCAAACACTAAAAGAAAATTAAGTCCTTTTAGACTCTTTTTAGAAATACTTAAAAAAATTGAGTCTTAAGACTTAGATAAAAAATTTTAGGAAAAAGTTTTTAAATCTGAGATATAAAATTCTCGGATGATTTATACTTAGAAAAAAATTAAGTTTTTTTCCTTAAAAACAAAAAACTTTAAGAAAATAAAACAAGTAATTCACATAAGTCTAGATATATTCATTCACAAATTTACTGATTTACAAATAGAAGAAGCATGATAGAAAATAAAAGATAAGGAAAGAAAATCCTGTTCTATCGATTCCCCATCGGCTGGCCTCTGGAATGTTCGGCCGATTGAAAATCCTCGCTCTTAGTTGTTTAAGCTCATCTTCATCTCGTGAGCTCGGTTTCCCTTTCTGCTTTGACTATGATCGACTTGACCCATTCCGGATCGGGAGAGCCGTCTTCTTTCAGCTTGGGGTAACTTGCTCATAGGCCGGTGCAACTAAGTCGCGATTAAACACGTTGTGCGCCTCATCAAGCAGCTTCCCATAGAGATCGGCATCCTCCTTTTCCATCCACTCGTGCCGGCTCTTGTCCTCATCGGCTGCTCCAGATAGCGATGCCTTCAAGATGTACCGATAGTACATCCATCTGGCATCCGGGGCCAGCTTCTTGTATTCGCTTGTATATTTCCTGAAACTATCTTTGGAGGGCTGAAGTGCGGTGGACAGGGCGGAAGTCCGCTTCATCTAGTGCTTTGGATACCCATTTCCGGAATCCACTGTCCCACTTCACTCGGCTTTCCCAGCCTTCTTCAGCCTTTTCTTCTCCTGCTTCTCATACTTCTCCATCTCGGCATGGATTCTTCTTATCTGCTCAGCTGATAGGTTTGAGAAGTCGGGCTCCTTTCTTTGCGCTCGGCTGCTGGGGCCGATCACCGCTCACCGATGATGACTTCTCTGCCGCTTTGCCTTTACCCTTGCCCTTGGCCTCGGGTTTTTCTCGCTTCTTTCATCTTGGCCAGCAGAGCTTCCGATTTCTCTTCCTCCTCCTTCCTCCTCTTCTCCTCATCCTCTTGGATGGCCTCTTCTATTTGGGTCACCCTCGGTTGCAAGGCCGCCAGCTCATCGATTTAACTTTTAACTCTGCCTTGGTCGCCTCCAACTCAGTGAGTGCCTTAGAGTCCACCTTGTCATGAGTGACAAGACTCCAATGTGAGGGTGTCCATCCTTCCTTCGGCTCCTTCCCACTTTTTAACTTCATTCCGGAGGGTCTGGAGTGTCTTTCCAGAGCGGAGCAACGGACCTGAAGTCATTCTACGATCAGACGTGAGAGTGTTGACCAGGATCTCGTTGTCACCGCCATTTTCGCTTAAGTGCCTTAACCTCCTCCTCCAGTCACTCGGTAGAGATCCAACAGCGATCTTGAGATTAGCTGATAGGTTCCTTGACATGTTGACCTCAATCTGTATGTTGGTGAGCATTGTATCGGTGATTGCTCGGATCACCTTCCTCGTCTTCTTTTCCATCATCCTTTGAACTTGAGAGATAATCTTCTTGTGCATATCTTCAAAGGTGATGAAATAGCAAGGATTGGACTGGCCTCCTCCTCTCGATTCGGATGAGGAAGAGGTAGTGGGAGAAGTTGGACTGGGGGAGCTCGTGTGGATATCCCCTAAGATATTGGAGGTATCCACCGGTTGAGGTTCGGATGGGAGAGATGAGGTGGGGATGTCGATGGGGGAGGGGGATTTACGGTGGAGGTGAAGATGGTGGGCGTGGAATTTGTGAAGTAGTAGGTGGGGGAGATGAGGTTGTTTGGGGTAAGATGAGTTGAGTTGGAGAGGATGTGGGTAAAGGTGGTGGGGAGATAGATATGGGGGTTGGGGCGCGGTCTGTTAAGAAGGACAACATCTCGAGATGGGGATGGTGGGGGATGAAGTTTGGGTTTGGGGAGGGTAGATGAGGTTGGTACTTGGACTATTTCGGGAGTAGGCTGTTTTAGAGGCTCGAGGTGCCGGCACAGGACACCTCTTCATCGCGAGTGGGGTGGAGAGGGGAGGGGAGAATTGTACTGATTGTGGGTGGGGAGGGGTCCTTTACGAGCTTATATCCTGGACCTCCTCGATTGAACCACCCGAGCTGCAATCTGCAGGCGTTGTTGCTTCTTCGGGTAGAAGACTTGGCTGGTCACAGACGCCCCACTGCCTCCGAGGTTTTAACCAACCTCCTCCTCCTTGGTGCCTTCTCCTTCGCCTTCATCGGCCGGGCAGCCTCGGTGAGCTCACCTTTGCAGCAGCTCTTCTTCCCTCTCTTCTTCTTCCTCCTCCTCTGCTTCTTCGGCGGTGGTGCCTGGGCTCCTACCTCGGCTCCACCTTCGTCTCGAGTCACTGGAGCCCCAAGAGGTTCATCCTTTGTCGAATTCCTTTTGTTTTGTATAAGGCCTGACTCCATCCGCCCGATTGATCTCGGTGACAGTCCTCCATGATCACGGTTACCTTGTTGAGCAGCCGGTGATCGACCTCACCGCCACTTTCCACTTACAACCTCCACTGCTTTCCTTTCGTCTCCAGCTTCTTCAATAGCATCCCACCCGGTTGGCTTGGACTCCATCTAATATCGTCCTCATGACGCATAGCACAGGTCTGATCGGCCCATCATGAGAACTCTGTTCTCCAAGGATGACCTTTGTTACGATGGTCATCGAAGTCGATACCTCCGTCGAGCATCTTCTTCTTCGGCTCCGATCACGGTCCCTCGTGGAATTCTGCAATCATCTCGAATGATTCTACCCATTCATCGAGACTTATAAGTGAGGGGGTTCACTCCTTCACTACTTGTATCAAATATCCGAGCTACCTCCGCCGGAGTAACCGTTAACACCTCTCCATATACTCTGGTTTTGAACACCCCATTTTCATACGTCCCATTGACGTAGAATTCTATCCCTCGCATATCCAGAGTTTTATTGGAGGGGATTTCTTGGAACAGAATGTCTTCAATCCACCCTCTCCAATAATCCCCAAATCTCCCTAGATTCACCATCGGAAGTTGTTTGAAGTCAATGTACAACTTCGATTTGATCTTCTTGTTATATCTTTCGTTGTGAACATCCACCATGGTTGAAGTAACTCCTATTTGTTTCGAGAAGTGCTCATGAAATGATCAAATAAGGGTTTTGAAAATTTTGCGAGTGTTTGTAAGAATTTATGAAAGTGAAAAAGTTTGTTTGAGGAAGACGATGTATTTATAGGGGGAAGATTAGAAAGAGAAACCGTCATTTTAGAAAATTTGAATTAATCGAGCCATTTATTCAAAAAGTTTTTACCGCGCATAAATCAACGGTTAAAAATTAAGATAAACGATTAGGATTCAGCGTGGATGTTAATCGCCTTTGGAATGCGTAAATAGTTTCTTTATAGACTCGTTGATTTGTGAGATGTAGGTTACTTTATGCGGGGAAGTAAGTATACCCGACGTCGGCTAGTGGTTACCTTACTTCACTAAGGGTTTGCAAATCGGTGAGTTTAGAAACAGATGAGTTTTAAAACAGATGGGTTTGAAAAGTCATCCGATAAAGTAACTTTGCGATTTTAAAAACAACTTAGGTTTAACTTTTTAGCAATCTTAAAGACAGCTTTTAAATAAACAGACTCGAGACTTAATATTCTAAAGATGGAATTTCCAACCAATCAATCCAAAAAGTGTTTTATAAGAGGAACAAAAATGAAGTTTATTTTAGAAACAAAGATGTCTGAATAAAAGATTGAGGCAAAGAAAATGAGGTGAAACAATCGATCTTGTGACCTATTCCCGCATGACATAAAGACTTAAGGAAAACCATCGCATGATTGAGGTAGATCAAAAGGGTGCGAGATAGTCATTTGATTCTATAGAAGATCAGTGACTAATGTGCCCTCATCTCGATTTACCAAATATCATATAAGTAATTATCAAGTCGGATAAGGTCAATATGACTAATCCTTGATTCTTGATTCCTAAAAGGAGATCAATGATATCAGCTACCCGATTGTCCTTTGACTCATATCTAGTCTAATAATTCTTTCTAGACATTAATTTAAAGAAAAGAAAAAAACCGAAATAATGAATACAAATAATGATGCAAGTAATTTAGAAACCAGCTAAAGATGCATCAAGTAATCCTAATTCTAAGCATAATTCTTTAAACCTAGACTCAGCTAATGGTTTTTTAAGAATGTCACTCTTTGTGATTCGGTGGCTATTTTCTCAATCCCGATGTCATTCTTCTCAACATGATCTCTAATGAAATGATGCCTAATATATATATGCTTACATCTAGAATGCGATGTGATTGTAAGTCATTGCTATTGCACTATTACTATCACAGTAAATAGGAGCAATGATGTTTGAATATTATAATCTCTAAGCCGTTGACTAATCCAGAGGAGTTGTGAGCAACAACTTCCGGCTGCCATGTATTCGGCTTGATCGTAGATGTGGCAACGGATGTTTGTTTCTTAGATAACCAAGAAATTAGTTTGTTGCCTAAAAATTGACAAGTTCTGAAGTGGACTTCCTATCAATTTTACATCCTCCAAAGTCTAAATATGAATAACTTTGTCATTTCAAAGTTGTCATCACCGGGTACCATAACCCTACTTGCAAGGTTCCTTTGAGATATTTAAGAATTTTCTTAGCCGTCTCCAGGATGAGTTTTCTTGGGATTAGACTGAAATCTTACACATACCCCAACCGCAAAGGCTATGTCCGCCTACTTGCGGTGAGATAGAGAAGAGATCCAATCACCCACGATACTCCGTTGCATCGGTGGGTATCCCCGCTCATCTCGAATCCATAGAGAAGTTAGTTGCCATAGGTATTTTAACTTCTCTGCTAGTAGTCATTCCAAATTTCTCAATCGGATCCTTAGCATATTTACACCGATGTATAAATATACCCTTACTCATCTGTTTAATTTGTAAGCCTAGAAAGTATGTTAATTCGCCCATCATTGACATTTCAAACTTGTTTTTCATGAGAATGCTAAACTCTTCACACAATTTCAGTATTAGGTGAACCAAAGATTATGTCATCTACATAAATTTAAACTAATAAGATGTTACCATCTACTTCCTTTCTAAACAAAGTTCTATCAATCTTACCTTTTGAAAAACCATTTGATGTCAAGAAATCAGCACAAGGTATCATACCAAGCTCACGGGAGTTTATTTCAGTCCATATAGAGCTTTGTTGAGTTTATAGACCTTGTTATTGATCTTAAACCCGTGAGGCTGCTCCACATAGACTACCTCAAGCAACACACCATTAAGGAAAGCGAGACTTAACATCCATTTGAAAGACTTTGAAAGATTTATATGCAAAGAAATGCCAAAAACAACCTTATTGCTTCTAATCGGCAATCGAGCATAGGTTTCATCATAGTCTATCCCCTCGGTGTGAGTAACCTTGTGCAACCAATCTTGCTTTATTTCGAACAATAATGTTGTTCTCATCTGCTTTGTTTTTAAACACCCATTTGGTGCCTATAATTTTTCTGTAAAGGTCTTTCCACTAATTCCCATACACTTTGCCTTTCAAACTGATGTAGTTCCTCCCCGCATAGCAGCTTATCTAGTTTAGGTCCGATAGAGCTTCCTCAATAGACTTGGGTTCAAGAAGTGACACATAACAAATGAAAAGACTTTCGAGTCCAAAGCATCATTCGTGTCTGCACACTACTAGATGGATCTCCTATAATCGATCGGATGGATGGTAGCTTCTCATCCTTTTTCCTATATGAGGAGAAGGATCCTCATCTTGAGTCTCGTAGGCAACTCCTCGACTCAACCTCGCCTAACGCTTCCCCTTCATCACCGACCCCGCCGATCACCGATGTCAAGGGTGTCTGATCTCGATGGAGTCTCGATCAGTTGTCTTCGATTATCGGATGGGGATTCTTCTTCATCGATTCTCAATCAAGACTAGGTAGATAGACAGGTTCTATGTTTAGTCTTGGATAGTTCAATTTTATCTAGTCTTTCGTAAATTTGATTCACTTTATCGGAGAAAGAATACAACTCATCAAAAACAACATGAGGGGTTTCTTCCACACAAAGAGTTGTCTTGTTAAAAACTCTAATGGCCTTGGAAGTGTTAGAATATCCCAAGAATATTCCATTAGTTGCCTTAGCATCAAAGGTTCTTAACTTAGATTTCCCATTGTTATGGATAAAACACTTACAACCAAAAGCTCTGAAATATGAGATTCTTGGAATCTTACCCTTCCAAATCTCATATGGAGTCTTACCCTTGTCTTTGACAACTAAGCACCTGCAGGTGTAACAAGGCTGTGTTGATGGCTTCACCCAGAACCTATGTGGGGTATCATACTCACTAACATGCTCCCGGCCGCTTCCTTCAAAGTTCTATTCCTTCTTTCAACCACTCCATTTTGTTGAGGAGTTCTTGCTGAAGATGTCTCATGAATAATTCCACACTCATTGAAAAAGTTAGATAAACAAGAATTCAAAAATTTTGTGCCCTTATCACTCCTAATTTTAATAATATTAACACCCTTTTCATTCTCAATCATGCAGACAGATCAGAATCTTGTTCATAGTCTCATTTTTCTTGAAAAGAAATATAACCCAAGTGTATCTAGAAAAATCATCTACTACAACAAGAGTATATTTCCTTCCACTAAAATCGAGAGGAGAAACGAGTCCAAACAGATCCAGATGAAGTAGTTGCAACACTCTTTCGGATGAAGAGGAGTTAATACTCTTAAATGAGTGTCTAGGCCGTTTACCTTTCTCGACAAGCATCACATTTAAGATCAGTGGATAAAAGTTTTTCAGATTAATCCCTTGACAAGGTTCTTTTTAGCCACTTACTAAGGGTTTTGAAATTCGGATGACTAAGCCTCTTGTGCCATAGCCAGTGAGATCTTCTCCACCCTTAGCTATTAGACAAGTATCCTTAGGACAACTATTAAAGTTGGCCACATAGACATTACCATGTCCAAGCCGATTAAAAGTACCTTATTTGAGGAATTATCTAGAATATCACATTTATCCCTTGAAAATTTGACAAGAAAACCTTTATCACATAGCCGAGAAACAGATAACAAATTATGTTTCAAACCTTCAACAAAATATACCTCGATACCTGAATATCCTTGATAATCAGTACCTACACCTTTAGTCTCGACCACAATTATTGTCACCAAATAAAACTCTTGGACCATCAATGCTTTGGAAATTTGATAACAGCCTCTTGTTATGGGTCATGTGTTGTGAACATCCACTATCAATATACCATATTGAAGCTAAGATCTCTTCCTTGAGTGATGATCCTCGTATATCCTGAAAAGCAGATCGGTTGTAAGGTACCCTAATGATCTTGGGTCCTTGAAGGTCAAGTATCACTTTAGGTAACCAAATAAACATCTCATCTCCAAACAATAAATCAGACTCGAGTTTTCTACCAAATCATCTACAATTGTATCACTTTTAAATGATAATTTGTTGTATTCAGATTGAGTAATTTTCCTAAACTTAGGAAATGTGGGATAACATCTGCTCCTTCCATCAAAAGGATTATAATAAGAATTTCTTCTTATTTTGGTTCTTGGAGTTTCTCCTAGTCGATAAGGAGTTCTCACCTGAATTTTTGGTTTCAGATCGGGAGATGCAGTCCTTATCTCGACTAGTTGGTTTCCATGGACCAATTTTAACCTCCTTTGATTGATCGGATGCTTTCACAAATTTCCTAGGTTTTTGTACATCGATTTATTGTTCCTATCATAACCAAGACCTGTCTTGTCATGGGATTTTTGAGAAGTATTAAAGATATGGTCTATTGCCGATTGTGAATTATTAAGTTGATCGATTTTAAAGACAAGCTTCTCATTGTCTTTCTTAATTGATTCATTTTCAAGACAGACTAATTCAAATTTGTCTTTTAAAGTTTTCAATTCATTTTCTAACCTTTCGAGTAAGGTATTTGGTGATGTACTAGCCTCGGCACTGGGAAAAACATTCCCCTTGAATGTTTCCTCGGTTCAGACAGTTCATCACCGCTTGCCTTTAATTAGAATTTGAATTTGATCTTTTAAAGCCAAATTTTCTGTCTCTAGCTGTTTATAAGCAGCCGAGATGTCTTTAAATCTCTCAATAATTCATAGATAATGATTTGGTCATGATCAGATGCAGATCGACAAGAATCATTATCTCAAGATGAATAGTAGATTACCTCATTAGCCATGAGACAGATTTCATCATCGATCCGAAATCGATGAGGATGATGATGATTTCTTTGGCTCCTTTTCTTCACCCAACAAAGCCCTTTGATCTGCAAACCTCCTGTCTCTCTTCTTCCTCTTTTCTTCCCTTTCCTTAGGAGTCGGTTGAGGACAATCATAGCTGAAGTGTCTGGCTTGTTGCATGTGTAACAAGTATCACTCTGTCTGATCTAGGGCTGGAAGGATTTCTTGACAGTGATCTCGTATCTTCTTGTCGGCTTCGCTTTTGTCATCATCTGTTGACTCATCTTCCTTTCTACCTGATCTGGATCTTGATATCCTTTCCTGCAAATCTTAATTTATTTCTTTTATACTTCATTCTCAATTTATCATACCTTTTAGTGAGCAAAGCCATCTCGCTCCTTCAAAGATAGATCACCTCCTATAGACTCTGTTGAAACCTTGTCTTCTTTATCGACAAAGGCAACAGACTTGGATGAGGTGCTTGACTCCATCTCATCCTCCTCGTCTTCTATTTGAATATCATATTCTAGAGCTTTAAGATGAGAAAACAAAGTATGGTGAGTAATAGAAGATAAATCTTGAGTAGCCTTAAGGATATTGGATTTCTCCCTCCATCTCTTGGTTAATGATCTCGGAATCTTGTTATTAATCTCCTTTTCTCGTATAATTCTTTCCAAGGTCACCGCTTTGTTGAGGAGATTAGTCAACCTTACATCTAACTGATCCACGTACTCATTTTCCTTCATTTTGAATGTCTCAAATGCATGCAAGACCGATCATGACTTGTTTTCTTTGACTTGTTCGGTATCCTTCACAAACATTGGCTAGAGTCTGCCACATCTCTTTGGCGCTTTGCATCTCTTAACCTTTTCTATCCAATCATTACTTAGAGTCTCAATGATTTCAGTTCGAGCTACTTGGTCAAGATTGTGGACCTTTCTTTCATCATTTGTTAATTCGTAACTCTTCTTTTCTTATGCGGTCCGGATTGGTGGACTCGGCTCCGGATCTTGGTGCCTCCATGATAAAATTTTATAGGTCCCTCTTCAAGAACCTCTTCCATCCTATCATGAATGGCCTTTAGGTGATTCTCCATCCTAAATTTCCGAGAATCATAATCTTCAATAGAGAACTCAGGAAGATTCCTAAACTTCTTACTTTTGCTGATGACATGATGAAATAAAGAAACAAAATACTCCACAAACTAATTAGTAGCACTGTTAGTAGCAATGAAGGAAATGAAGAAAATCAAGATAATTTCGTAATCTTATTTAAGACCTAAAATCAATATCGTAATGACTTAACACCGCTCCGATACCACTTGTTGGTCCCGGAATGTTGAGTTGATTAAAACCTTGAGTTAGCTTTCTAGAACAAAATCTAGAAATGGGGGTTTGAATAGATTTTGTAGATTTTTCGAATCTTTCCAAAATCAATTCAAAGAATCGATTAACACAAATGGAAAGCAATTTTAAACTCAACTTTTAACAAGATCAAAAGCAACACCGATATTCGATTTTAGCTTCGATTCGAAATTAAACTTTGAACAATAAATTGTAATTTGAACAGAAATAAAAATGAAAGCAAGAAAGAACACTGTAGTTTATAGTGGTTCGGATTATAACAATCCTACATCCACTCTCCTTCTCCAAACCTTGAAGAAGGGTCTCCACTAGCTGCTTACTTACTTACTTTACAATCTTTACAAATTACAACTTGATCTTCAACTCTTCAAAAATGCTAATCAAACTTCCGGAGACTAACTCTAAGAATAAGATGTGTATTTGAAGATGTGAAGTGAAGTGTTCTATAAACACTTGAAAATTCTATGAAGAAATCTTGTGATTTGAAAACTTGTGATTTGAGAGAATAACTTGTGAATTCTCTCGTATATTGTGTTCGGTGAAGTGTTATGTAAAATGAAGTGCCTAGACCTATTTATAAGTCTGAAAAGACAGTTAGTTTGTTAGTTAGTTCTAACAAATCGAAACCGCTTTAACAAACTTAATCTCGAAAACTGCTAGTCCTCACTGTCCTTGTTCTCCTCGTCTGCGGTGACTCGGTGAAGATTCGCCTTTCTTATTCTACTTAGCTTATCTTGACCTCGTCTTAGCTCTTCATGTTTATCTCCAGCAGATGACTAGATCTCACTGATTAGATTGGTTCTCGACCCCGTCTGATCACTCTAGCTCAAACTCACTGCTCTTCAAAGCCGTCCGATCACCGAGCCGCTTCTTTTAACTCATCAAAACTTCTTGATTCAACACCTTTCTTGCTTGCTCTTTTCTTGTAACTTTAACATTTATTCAATTTGTTATATATATTTGTTGCTTCAGTTTGTCTTTGAAGAGAAAAAACAATGAATGAAAGGTTTACTGGGAAGTGTTGGTGGAATGGGAGAATTTACCAAACACCGAAGCCACTTGGGAAAAATGGGACGTAATGCGGGAGCGATTTTCAGATTTCACCCTTGAGGACAAGGACAAACCGGAAAGGGAAAGGAATGATGCGGACGGGGACGTAGGGTCAAGAATGCTTACAATCGGGCCCGACGAGCTCAAATGAAGAAGACTGCTAGTGGAGAAGTGTCATCCATAATTAAAAATAAGCCCATTGATATTTGGCCCAATTGTACCAATCATGATAGTAAAATGTTAGAGGGCCCAAGATATTAATTCTTTAGTTGGCCCGTTAGGCTGCAGAGGGCCCAATTAGTTACTCCGTAATAGAATTCTCCTTACAAATAATTGTATTCAGCCAAATTGGAAATTTTTATCGAATAAAGACCTAATTAATTTCTTTTGAACCTACTCTCTCGATGAACTTGCCGACCTAAGCCGGAGTCCGGCGATCGTAATTAAATCGTGGTTCCCAACATGCCCGCACGACAAGAGTAGTGTTGTCTGTAAAAGGAACGTGCATAGTTAGGTTTTATTTTATTAAACTAAACAATTAAATTAATTACATATTTAGCGTGCATTTAACTCACAACTCTCATTTTTGTTAACTTAATTAGTTAATCGAAGCATCTAGAAGTTTCTATTTCTTCATGCAAACTTTTATTTATAGAATATAGTTTTATATTTTTGGAAAAAGTAATAAACGTGATATGCCTTAAAAAATAATTAAAAGGTGCTACACAATATATGTGCCTTCAATCCATCTTTTGACAAATAATAATAAATATGATTTGCTTTAAAATAAAGGAGTCTTAATAAAATTAATAATTAATGTGAATTGCCTAAAAATTAGAGAAATGAAATTTATTTTTATTCGTAAAAAACCAAATGTCCCCGAAAATTTTAGAAAAATAATAATAAATGTGATTTGCTTCCAATAGGGAAAAGTGACGAAACAACTAATGTGACTTTAGTCCAACTTCTGAAATATTAAAATAAAAAAGATTTGCCTTAAAAAAGGGCATAATAAAATAATAATAATAATAATAAAAATAATGAAAAAAATATTAAATGTGATTTTCCTTAAAAATATTTGAGAAAGTGAAAGTAAATCTCATTTGGATTATTTATTATAAATATTATTAGTTCAATTTGTTTGATTGTTAATGTAGTCAAGTAATTGTTAGAGGAAAAACTAGATTTATTTAATGATTTTTAAATTTATTCTTCTAATATTTTTTTTTGTTTGTTTTTGTAACAATTTGATTTTATTGAACCCACTCGAAAAGATCAAAATCTTGTCAGAATTATGATATTGTTTTTATATCGTAAGCGTTGAATTTGATAGATTAAATAAATTTCATGAGTTAATTTTTTTGTAAAAAAAATTATTAAAAACGAGGAAGAGTACAAAAATGCACAACATTAAAGTTAAAATCAATGAAAGAACTGTGTACCAACCAAATGAAATTACCTCACTATTTTTACGCACGAGTGTTTCATTAGTCTAGAAGATATTTGAATCTGGGATTAAGGGAAGGGAGGCACCGGTGATGAATCATTTTAGGGTTTCTTCCTCCTTTTATGGAGAGGCAATGCATTTGTTTAATTGTTGTATTCTAGAAGCTTCTAGCCATATGTAGAAATATCATGTATGCTCACGCACAAAGGATTACATCCTTACATTGGACTTGCGTCACACAGATACACTCACTTTTCAAGGCTCACGTTTGTTTGTTATCTAATTCATTCTCTGTTATTTTTATCCCTTTTCTTAATTTCCAAAAGCTTTGAGGCATATTATGAATTTTGATTAAATCGAGGGTTGTTGATGACAACCGTGTTTCTTGTTATCCTATAAAGTTTTTATTGGGATGCATTTGCAAATAAATAAATATGTATTCAAAGTTTATTGCGCAATATGTATGACATGTTTTGTATGAAAAAGGTGCAACGCATAATTGAAGTACATTATTGAACAATAACTCTAGTTTTGTTGTACAATTTTGCTAGGTTACAGTTTAACAACCGTAATTCTTCAGAAAAATAATGATGACTTTTCAAAGTGGAAACAAGGGTAATCTGCTTAAAAATGCACTGGAGTTGTATGATACACCTTGTGCACTAGAGACTTACTCCTTATATAAACTTAGTTTTCATCTACAAACGCCCTCAATTTCGTAAACCAGTGTCATAAATTCTTCGAGATAAATGAAAAAGTACTCCATCACAAGAAAAATATCATTGCAAAAGTGATCCTTTTTTAAATAATAATAGTCATTCGAATTGAATTGTGTAAAAAAATCTTGTGGGATCAATTTTTCGATTAAAACACACATATATATAATGATCATTTTCGAGCATGATATCGGAAGTATAATAAGAATTTATCTTGGCACCACTCTTGCATTTAACCCAAATTCCTACTAAAAGACCCTTTTCTTTCTTGTTCTTTTCTTGTAACTTTATCATTTATTCGGTTTGTTGTATATATTTGTTGCTTCATTTGTTCTCAAGAGAAAAAATAGTGAAAGTAAATAATTCTCATTTGGTTTTATTTATTATAAATATTTTTTGGTTCATTGGTTTGTTTTGCCTAATGTTAATGCAGTCAATTAAATGTTAGAGGAAAAATTAGATTCTTCTAATGTTTTTCTAAAATTATTCTTTAAATATTTTTTTAATTATTTCTTCTAATATATATTTTTTGTGTTTTTTTTTCATAACAATATGATTTAATTTATTGAACCCCACTCGACAAAATCAAATCTCTTGTCGATTTACGCTACTCTTTCTATACCGTAAGCATTGAATTGAATGATTTTGGTTTTATAAATTTAATGAGATTAATTTTTTAAAGAACACATTATTAAAATCGAGGAAGAGCATAAGAAATGCACAATCTCAACGTAAAATCCAATGAAAAGATTGCGTACAAAACTAATGAGATTATCTTTCTTTTTATACGCACGAGTGTTTCATCGATCTTGAGAATATTTGAATTCGGGATTAAAGGAAGAGAGGGTGGCGATGAATCTTTTTAGGGTTTCTTCCTCCTTTTGCGGAGAGGCAATGCATTTGTTGTTGTATTCCCAAGCTTCCACCATATGTAGAAATATCATGTATGCATACATCCTTACAATGTACTCGGGTCACACTTTGGATACACTCCCATTTCAAAAGATCACATTTGTTTGTTAGCTAATTCATTCTCTGTTATTTTTATCTCTTTTCGAGGCATATTATTAATTTTGATTAAATCGAGGGTTGTTGATGAAAATCAGGTTTCTTGTTATCCTAAAGTTTTAATTGGGATGCAATTGCAAATAAATATGAAATCAAAGTTTATTGCGCCGTATATATGACAAAATCTTGTGTGCACAAGATCCAACGCACCGGTGTACATTTCCATTTCACAACTCACGTTTGTTTGTTAGCTAATTCATTCTCTGTTATTTTATATCCCTTTTGTTAGTTTCCGAAGCTTGAGGCATATTAATAATTTTGATTAAATTGAGGGTTGCCGATGAAAACCAGGTTTAATGATATCCTAAAGTTTTTATTGGGATGCAATTGCAAACAAATATGAAATCAATGTTTTTGTGCCATATGTATGACAAAGTCTTGTATGCACAAGGTGCAACATGCAATTGAAGTGCATTTTTTAAACAAGAACTCTAGTTTTCACTGTACAATTATGATCGGTTATAGTTTAAAAACCATAATGTTTCAGAAAAATAATCATGGCTTTTCAGCGATATTAAGAGTGACTGTTTAAAAATGCACTAGTGTTGCATGATACATCGTGTGCACAAGAACTTACTCCTTATATAAACCTAGTTTTCATCTGCAGCCGCTCTCAATTTCGTAAAACCCCGATCCGAAATGCTTCAAGTTAAATGAAAAGGTACTCTCACACAAGAAAAATGTCATTGCAAAAGTGATCCTTCTTTTAACAATAATAGTCATGGTGTAATTAAAATGTGTAAAACAAAAAATTCTTGTGGGATCAATTTATACACATATATAAAATGATCATTTTCAAGCATGATATCAAAAGTGTGATAAGAGTTTCCCTTGACACTACTTTTGCATTTAACCCAAATTTCTATTAAAAGACCCTTTTCTTGCTTGCTCTTTTCTTGTAACTTTAACATTTATTAGATTTGTTGTATATATTTGTTGCTTTAGTTTCAGCTAAAGAGAAAAACAGTGAAAGTAAATCTCATTTGGTTTATTTATTATAAATATTATTTGGTTCATTGGTATAGTTTTGGTTTCCTAATGTTAATGTAGTCAAGTAAATGTTGAGGAAAATAATTAGATTCTTTTTAATTTTTTTTTCAAAATAATTCTTTAAATAGTTTTTTTAATTAATTCTCTTAATAGTTTTTTTTTTAATTTTTATTTTTTTGTGTGTGTTTGTTTTATGTAACAATTTGATTTTATTTATTAACCCCACTTGACAAAATCAAAACTCTTGTTTGATTTTTACTACTGCTTTCTATACCGTAAGCGTTGAATTGAATGATTTTGGTTAAATAAATTTCGTTAGATTTTTTTTTTTTTTTCATAAACAAATTTATTAAAAATGAGGAAGAGCACAAAAATGCACAACAAAATCTAATGAATGCATCACGTCACGAACCAAATGAGATTACCTATTTGTTTTTTCGCACGAGTGTTTCATTAATCTAGAGGATATTTGAATCTGGGATTAAAGGAAGGGAGGCGCTGTTGATGAATCTTTTTAGGGTTTTTTTCTCCTTTTATGGGGAGGCTATGATTTTGTTGTTGAATCCTTAAGCTTCCAGCTTATATGTAGAAATATCATGTCGGCTCACACACATTGTTATATCCTTGATTAGTGTGAAAATTGCTTGAAATTCATATGATTTAATTGTTTAATTTAATAGGATTTCTTGCATTATTTACACTAAATTAACTAATTGCACTTGAGATGAGAAGGATATTGTTTTGCTATTTCGGAGGTAAATTGAGCATTATTAGGAGCAAAATACGAGTCTAATATTTATGTGAGGTCAATTGAAGAAGAATTAAAAGGTCGAGCAAGAATACGAGAAGAAATTTGCAAATGGGCTAGAAATGAAAGAATTAAAATGGAGGCCCAAATTTTCTTAATGCACAGCAACTATTCTCCTTAATTGTTTTGGAAAATGTCATAATTCTAGTTGGGCCTCAAGCCCATTTCTTGAAAAATAATGTCAGCCCTTTATTAGGCCATTTTGTTTGTAAAGGCAACAAAGAAAAGCAAGCTGTGCACGTATTCAGAAGAAAATAAAAGGCAACAAAGAGAAAAAGAAAGAGGAACACGCCTCTTAATTTTGGGAGAAAAGAAGCACGCTTTTTGGAAATTAAGAAGAGGGGCATATTGGCGTGAATGAAAGCAGAGTAGAGAGGATAGAGACAGCAGTTTTTTTTTTTCTTTTTAGGGCTACTCAATTGGGGGAGCCTCTCTCCCTATTTTCATACACCACACACATTAGATAATTTTTAATATTTTCTTAGTTAAAACTTTAGATAATTTTAATGCTTTCATAGTTATAAATTAGTGGGTAGTTTAATTTCTTGTAGGATTGAAGATATTTGAAGACTTTAAGGTGATATCTTTCTTTTATTTCAAGCTTTAATGTTTAATTTTATTATTATTTCTTATGCTAGTTTATTTGTTATGGGTATCTCTTCTAGAACCATGAACTAATTTTATTTTGCTTTGGGTGTTGGATTTATTTATGAAATTAGTGTGTTGATGAATTTATAGTTTTGATTATGCTTATTTCTCGATGTGAATGCTTCTATTGATGAGTTTTGTATGTCTCAATTGATTAGTTAATTTTATTAGCTTATATATTAAATTGTATGTATTGCAATGAGAGTTGGATATGCATGATTGGGTATTTAGGTGAAAGCTTTGATTAATTAATTTGAGTTAAATAGTAACTAGCATGCACCGAGGGGGTTTAGTTGCTTAGATACCCATTAATAGATATTAAATGCTTGAATGTAAATTTGGGTGTTTAGTGAAGAGACGAACCGTATGCATTAGTAACCGTGTTGAAAGTGTTTACGTATTCACGATCTTAGGAGTTTATGGAATTTGACTAGGTGCTAGTAAATTCACGTGTTCACCTGAGCCTCAAAAGAGATTGGTCTACACACATAAGTGATCGCTCTTAGCAAACATCTAGAAAGAGGCATTGATAGGTTGTAATTTTATCGCACACACTAGTGGATTGTATAGTGAAAACACCCGAAGCATCTCTCTCTTGCACTTTCGTAGAAGGTTAGACTTAGTTATTTAATTACTTTCTAGTTTTAGTTTTCGCTTAGTTTAGATAAATTACTTGCTAGTCATTATAGTGTCATGACAACACATAGTCTTGAGGCTCCACCGCACTCTTAAATCCTTTGGGTTTGATAATATTTGGTCCAAATACTTGCATACTACATTGATATCATACTCTTGTGGTTTGTATTGATTGCTAAATATTGTGTAAAAATACGTCCGTGTCAATCCTTACAATAGACTCGGGTCACATTGGATACACTCCTATTTCAAAGATCACGTTTGTTTGTTAGCTAATTCATTCTCTATTATTTTTTATCCCTTTTGTTAATTTCCAAAAGCTTTGAGGCATATTATTAATTTTGATTAAATCGATGGTTATTGATGAAAATCAGGTTTCTTATTATCCTAAAGTTTTAATTGGAATGCAATTGCAAATAAATATGAAATCAAAGGTTATTGTGTCGTATATATAACAAAATCTTGTATGCACAAGATGCAACGTACAATTAAGTGCATTGTTAAACAATAACTCCTGCTTTACTTTATAATTATGATAGGTTACGCTTAAGAACCGTAATTGTTCTGAAAAATAATCTTGACTTTTCGGTGAGAACAAGGGTGATCGTTAAAAATGCACACGAGTTGCATGATACACCTTGTGCACAACAGACTTACTCCTTATATAAACATAGTTTTCATCTACAAACTGGCCTCAATTTCGTAAAGCCCAGATCTGAGATTCTTTGAATTAAATGAAAAGTACTCCCACACAAGAAAACTGTCATATATAGCAGAGGTCGTCCTTCTTTTAACAATAATAGTCATGGTTGAATTAAAATTTGTAAAAAAATAAAACAAAATCCTTGTGGGATCAATTTTTCAATTAAAACACACATATAAAAATGATCATTTTTTAATATGGTATCAAAATTATTATAAGAATTTATCTTGTCACCACTTTTGCATTTAACCCAAATTTCTACTTAAAGATCCCTTTTTGCTTGCTCCTTTTTTTTTTTTTTTTTTGTAAATTTTATATTCATTCGATTTATTGTATATATTTGTAGCTTCAGTTTGTGCTGAAGAGAAAAAATAGTGAAAGTAAATCTCATTTCGTTTATTTATTACAAATATTATTTGGTTAATTGGTTTGTTTTGTTTTCCCTAATGTTAATGTATTCAAGTAATTGTTAGAGAAAAAAACTAGATTTTTTTAATGATTTTAAAAATTATTTTTTAAAAAGTTTTTTTAATTAATTCTTCTTCTTTTTTTTTTTTTTTTTTTTGTGTTTGTTTTTGTAACAATTTGACTTTTTGAACCCCACCAACAAAATCAAAACTCTTGTTAGATTTATGATACTTCTATACCGTATGCGTTGAATTGAATTGGTTAAATAAATTTCATGAGATTAATTTTTTTCGATTTTCTTTTACTAAAAACGAGGAAGAGCACAAGAAATGCACAACCTCAAAGTAAAATCCAATGAAAAGATTGTGTGCGAATCACATGAGATACCTCATTATTTCTACGCACGAGTGTTTAGTCTAGAGGAAATTTGGATATGAGATTAAGAGAAAGGTGGCGCTCATGATGAAATTTATGGTTTCTTCCTCCTTTATAGGGAAGCAATGCATTTGTTCTTGGATTCTAAAAGCTTCTAGCCATGTGTAGAAATATCAAGTGTGCTCATACGCAGAGGATTACATCCTTATAATGGACTGCGTCACACCAAATACACTCTCATTTCCCTTCTCACGTTTGTATGTTAGTTGATTCCTATTAATTTTATTTGATTTGAGGGCTAGTCAAGATGAAAATCAGGTTTCTTGTATCCTATATGTGACGAAGTTTTGTATGCACACAAGGTTCAACGTACAATTCAAGTGAATTTTTAAACAATCACCCTTGTTATTACTGTACAATTGTGGTTAGTTATGGCTTAACAAGCGTAATTATTTAGTGAAAATAACTGTGATTATCCCTGTGAAAACAAGGTCGACTGTTTAAAAATGCACTTGAGTTGCACGATACACATTGTGCACAAAAGACATACTGTGTATATATATACACACACACATATATATATATATATATATATATATATATATATATATATGTACAATGTCCACAATCTACTTGTTAGTGTACTTGTGAGTGAAAAAATATTCTCGTTTATTTAGAAATTATGGATATTCTTATGCTTATAAATTTACTTCCAACCCTAGAAAATTTACAAAACACCTTATCTTAAAGAGTCGTATTAAGGGGCAACTCAACGATCCTTTTAATAGAGAGCCAACATTGTTTTGATTTAACAAACTTTCTAAATATTGATAATTTAAGGAGGAAAAAGTTAGAGAGACTTTGGTTCAAGACTAACTTTGTCAAGGTAATTTGATTCAGTTGATTAGAAATTTCTTGATTTGATGATGAGCATATGGAGTTCAATGTTAAAGAGAGTAAATATTTGCAGTCTTTGTCCCATCCGTCACGGGGTCTCACGATTTTGGTTCCAATACTCTTTAGTTTGGTCTTGTTGGCAAATTTTCAGGTTATTTTGGTTCCCAAAATTAAATAAATTCATCAAGTTTTGATGGTTCACCCTATATGTGCATCATGTCCCGTTAATATCTAAAATAAGTTAAAAAAATGTTAAAATCTTGAGACGCAAGTCATTAGTAGAAAGCTTGAGTGCAAAAGGAGAGTTTCATCCATTGGAGAAAATTTGGGTGTAGATGAGCCTTCTAGGGTTTCTTCCTCCTTTTATAGGAAGACAATGCGTGCATTTGATATTGAATTCCAGATGCTTCGAGGAATATTATTAATTTTGATTAAATATTGGGCTAGAAAATTGAATTATTAATTTTGATTAAATATTGGGCTAGAAAATTGAAAATCAGGTTTCTTGCTATCCTCCAACTTTTATAGGAAAGAAGTTGCCAATATATAAGAAACCTATGTTTCTTTTGATTTATATATAACAAAGTTTTGTATGCACCACATGCACTATGTGTAATATTCCAAAATCACTACGTGATTTATTTATATTTTTATGTATTTATTTTAATAAATTAAGTATTAATATTAATAATTAACTTTTAATTAAAGTATATAAATCTTTTAAATAATATATATATATATATATATATATATATATATATTGTGTGTGTGAGGTGCGTGTGTGAGTGTGTGCGTGGTGTGTGTGGTATATGTGTGTTGTGTGTGTGCGCGTGTGTTATTAACATATAATATAATAATAATAGTAATATAATAAGAATAATATTAAATAGAAAACTTACCTAGAAAGTTTGGTTAGGCGGTGTCAGTATAAGCACAACCATTATCAACTATTAATGGTTAATAGAAAGAGAAAAGGCCTCTCAAAAAAAAAAAAAAAAAAGAGAGAAAAGGAGAGAGAGGGCGGAGAAGAGAGAAAGAGAGAGAAGGAGAGGGGAAGATAGAGAGAGGAATGAATGTGTTGGTCCTCGAATGTTGAGTTGATTAAAACCTTGAGATAACCTTCTAGAATAAAATCTAGAAAGGGGGGTTTGAATAGATTTTGTAGATTTTTAAATCTTTTCAAAATCAATTCAAAGAATCGATTAAACACAATAAAAACAATTTTTAAACTCAACTTTTAACAAGATCAAAAGCAAGACCTCGATATTTAGATCTTAGATAGATTCTAATTTTAATCTCAAATAACAAATTGTAACTTGAACAGTAAATTAAAAAAAAAAACAAGAAAGAACACTGGATTTTATAGTGGTTCGGATTATAACAATCCTACATCCACTCTCCTTCTCCAAACTTTGAAGAAGGGTCTTCACTAGCCGCTTACTTACTTACAATCTTTTACAAATTACAACTCGATCTTCAAACCTTCAAAGATGCTAATCAAGCTTCAAGTCTAACTCTAAGACTAAGAAGTGAATTTTGAAGATGTGAAGTGAAGTGTTCTACAAACACTTAGAAAATTCTATAAAGAAATTTTGAAGAACTATTTTGTGCTTATTAGAATTTTGTGAAAATCACTTGCCGAAAAAAAAACTTGGATATTCTCGTGTATTCTCTATCTTCGTAATGAAGTGCCTAGACCTATTTATAAGTCTCAAAAGACAGCTTAGTTTGTTAGTTAGTTCTAACAAACTAAAACCTGCTTAACAAACTTAATCTTGAAAACCGCTTGCTCTTCGGCTGATTTTAATCTACTCATCTGAAATTGACTTGGTGAAGATTCGCCTTTCTTATTCTACTCACTTGTCTTGACCTCGTCTCGAGCTCTTCATATTTGTCTCCCGCAGATGACTAGACTCGAGCTTGTCTACAGATGACTTGTGATTCCTAGTCTTCACCGACTTGAACTATCATTGACCTAGTCGATCACCTTAGTACTAGAACTCGGTCTTCACTGTTCTTTATTATCATCTCGCTCATCTCGAAATAACAAAACAATCTTGATCTAACAATTTCCCCTTTTGATGAAGTTAAAACCTACAAAAAGAGACACACTCACAGAAGTTAGTTTAGTGGTTAATCAAAATCATTAGATAGGTATATCAAAGCACATTCTTCACATTACAAAGAATTCAATTACATTAAAGCACTTAAAAAAATTAAGCCTTTTAGACTCTTTTAGAAATACAAAAAAAAATGAAACTCAAGACTTAGATAAATTTAAAAAAAAAAATTCAAGTCCGAGAGATAAAATTCTCGATGGCTTATACTTAAGAAAATTTCAAGTTTTTCTTAAAGCAAGAAAGATAACTTTAAGAAAATAAGACAAGTAAAATGAATCAAACAAAGTATATTCACATTGGATTTACAAAGATTACAGATGGAGACTAATAGAAAAGAGAAATAAGGAAAAGAGAAATCATGTTTCTATCGGTACTCCCCATTGCTCTTCGTCCGGGATCATCACCAATTGAATACACGCCTCCTAAGCTACTTCAGTCCTCTTCTTGAGTAAGTCCAGATTCGGCCTCTACTTTCTTTAGAATCCCCTAAACCCATCTAGGTCCAGTGGTACCATCAGCTTCTTCGCAGGAATGGCATACTCGAGAGCCGGAGAGATCGTTGACGTTGAATTCTACATCCGCTTCTTCCAAAGCCGAGCATAGAAGTCTGCGTCTACCTTCTCAATCCATTCGTGCCAAGCCAAATCGATCTTGTTGAGTTGCTCCTGGAGCTTTAAGAATGTACCAATAGTACATCCACATTCCCTCCGTGTTCTTGTCTTTATACTCAAGAAGATACTTTCCGCAAGCCGCTTAGGAGGAGCAGACGTGTTGTGGAATGGTCTCGATTTCCCGCCTTGATCTCTCGATCATCCATTTCCGCCAGAAGACTCCGTAAAACATTGGAGTCTTTCTTCTTTCTCTTTGCCTCTTCTTCTCTTTCTTTCCAAAGTATTACATCTCTCTTTTGATTCTTTTTAATTTGTTCCTCTCGAGAGATTGGAATAATCAGCCTTCCCTTTTTCCTTTCCTTAGCAAGCACTCTGTAACAAGTTCACCGATCTAGGCTCGTAGATCGCTACTTCTTTCCCTTCCCTCGCTCCTCCAGATTCGGACTCTTTAAGCCGAGCCAAGAGTTTCTCTCGTCCTTTCCTCCTCCTCTAGTCTCCTCTTCTCTTCATCCTCCTTCACAGCCTTCTTCCGGTTGACTTACCCTCACTGGAGTGCAGCCTCATCGAGACTTGATTCGAGCTTCCTCCCCGGCCGCCTCCGGATCACCGTGGTTGGCCTTCATGCCTACATCTTTCCCGGTCTCCTCGACCACAACTGTGAGGGCTTGTCTCTTTTCAGCCTTCACTTTTTCCCCCTTTTTTAACTTCAAACCGCCAAGTCTCGTAAGTTTTGCATCCAATGTGTTGCACTTGGCCCTCAAGTCTCGAGTGGTCTATAGCCACTCATTCACCACCAAATGATTGTATCCCTTAACTTCCTCTTTCAATGCCCTCACTCATCTTCCATAGATTTCACTTTACCAAATAAAGACAGAGTTAGTGACATTTATAATCTTATCGTAAAGTGTTACCTCTACTTCTCTCATGCTTTGGCTAGCATCGTGTCTGCATTACGGCTTCGACCATTTTCCTTGTCCTCCTCTTCATCTTTCTTCTCAAGGTTGAGTTAATCTTTTTCTCTACAAGATTGAGGATGGAGGAGATGGCGGAGGTGGGGCTTAGGTCATCGTCGTCATCCTCGGATGAGGAATCGGATGAGGAGGAAATGGGTTCCGTTGAGTAGGTGGGAGAGAGATAGACTGGGTTTGTATGGTTGGAAGAGAGGAGTAGGATATTATTGGAATTGGTGAGGTTTGGTGTGGGGAGAGTGATTTGGTCGGATGAGGGTGGGGAAGATTTTTGAGTTTGTATGGTAGGGATGGTAATGGGAGATGAGGTTGGTGATATGGGTGTTTGTGGTTGAGATGAGGTATGTTCGGGTTCTCTTGGTGGGGTTTGGGTTTGGGTGTTGGGATTGTAGATCGTTGGAGAGGCTCACGGGATACCACTGAGATACCCCTTCATTGCCGCTTTGGGTGGTGGGATTTCAGCCGAAGTTCGAGGCTCGTAAATGCCACTGGGCATTTCTTCATTGCCGTGCAGGGATAATTGAGGAGATGGGGAAAGACTTGTACCGCCTCTGGAATAGGGAGAGAGCACTTCCTTGGTTGGGGAGGGAACCTCCAGGTGACCAACCTCACTGCTATCGAAGGAGGACCTCTTCCTAGCGGGGTTGATGACTCCATCTGGCCGCTCGGAGCCACCAGACTTGGTTGTCCTTCGAGCTTTGAGGTGCTCGTCTTGGCCTCCTCACCGCAGGGATTTCAGCTTCCTCTTCCTCCTCTTCATCCGAAAGAGCTTTGGTGGAAACAGCAGATGAGTTTTCCCCCTTCTTCTTATCCACGACTTTCACTAGCCTCCTTTTCTTTCTCCTCTCAAACGCCCTTGGGATCGCAGAAATGTTTCAACAGATTCTTCTTGAGGCTACCTCACCGCCGCCACCTCATGTCCCTCTGTTTCAATCTCACTGGAGGCACCTCGGTGCTCATGGTCTCGAGCTTCTGCAGCCTGCCGCCTCAAGCCTCTGGACTGGCTGCGTCGACTCATCATCCGAGTTCTGGATTTCCTCCAAGCCTCGTCATCCTTTGTCAGATTCCATTCTCGCTTGGAGTACTTTTTAGTACCCACTCTCCAAATACCTCCTGTTCGGTCCTTCGATTAGTACAGTTGATTTTGTTGAACAGCCGACTGCCGAGGTAGGTATCCAAATTCTCGCAGACGACTTGAAGGTGAGTCGCTTCTTCTCCTCTCTCGCTTGTGGATTAGCAAGTCTACCCAATTAACTTGCACACCATCGACAATGGCTCGCATTACACACAATCTGGGTTTGGTTAACCCATCATGTGAACTTTGCTCACCCAATACCGCTTTTGTTACCACCGTCATCAACCCTCAACCTCCTTCTTAACGAGTTTTTCTTCAAATCCCCTGCGAGTTCCCCTGTAAGTAACCTCGCCATCATATCAAAAGACTCTTCCCATTCATCCTCTTTGTACGCCAATGGATTAACTTCCTCCATTGACGTATCAAAAATCCTGGAGATATTCTCCCGGTATAGCTTAGCGTTGTTCCATCCACAAATGTGTCGAACCCATCCCGGGTATCTACCATTCTTGCCAGAATTCGCCCCAAGAGATCACCGTCCTATTTTGGGAGATTTCATTGAGAGAAATCCCCGAGCCTTGATGCTTCAAGAAGACGTGAGAATCTCTGCAGATTCTGGATCTTGGGTTGTTTCAAAGTCCACATACATTTCTCGCTTTTAATCGGTTTTTGAAAAATTCCTCATTCATTTTGAAATGAGAAATATTGGTTGAAATATATGTAGGTTTGTAGGTTTTGGTAGTTTTAGAAGAAGATGTCATTGGAATATTTTGTGAATTTTGGAAAAGTGTTTGGAAGATATGCAGGTTTTCTCGAGAGTGAAAAAAATGATTAAGGGAAGAAGAAGAAGAATTTATAGGAGGGAAAGTTTGGAAAGAGAAACCGCTTTGAAAACTAATCTTAATCTAAGCCGTTTATTTGAAAAGAATTACTGTCTTTGAATCAACGGTTAAAACTCGGATAAACGATTGGGATTCAGCGCGTGTAATACACTAACCTTTGAAATGCGTAAAAGTTACTTTATAGACTGTTGATTTGACAGATGTAGGTTACTTTATGCAGAGAAGTATTCTGACGTTAGCCTAGGACTACCTTACTTTGTATAAGGGTTTTCAAAGCAGATGAGTTTATAAAGTCATCCGATAAGGTAACCTCGTCTCGATTTAAAAAAAAAAAAAAACAGCTTAGTTTTAACTTTTAGCAAATTTTAAAGAATTTTTAACAAAAGCAGACTCGTATTTAATTTTCAAAAGTTAGGTTTTCTAACCAAACAATCCAAAAAGTGTTTTTATGAAGAAAAGAATATGGAGTCTATTTTAGGAAACTAAGGTGTCTGAGTAAAATATTTGAGATTCGGATGAGGTGAAACAAGATGATCTCGTGACCTAATCCTGCAAAGACATAGACTCAAGAAAAACTATTAGTAGCTTGAGGTAGATCGGATAGAGTGCGGATAGTCATCTGCTTTTCTGAAAATCAGCCGACTATTGTGCCCTTGTTCTGATTTACCATATGTCGATAAGTAATTATCATGTCGGATAAGATCAATATGACTAATCCTTGATTCTTGATTCCTAAAAAGGAAATCAATGATATCACTACCCGATTGTCCTTTGACTCGAGATCTAGTCCGATAATTCTTTCTAGACATAATAAACTAAAGTCGAGAGAGACAAGAATTGAAAAACAAAGAATTAAAGTTTTACTTGAAGAAGCATCTAATAAACCTAATTCTACAGATGATTCTTTAAACCTCGTCTCTGCCGGTGGTTTTGTCAAGATGTCTCGCTTCTTTGAAAGTCGGTCAAGATCTTCTCAAGTCTCGATATCTCATTTTTCTACATGGTCTCGGATGAAATGGTGTCTAATATCTACATGTTTGCATCTTGTATGAAGGATCGGGTTACGAGTAATAGTTATGGCACTATTACTATCACAAAGATAGGTACACCTTTGGTGATAATATTATAATCCCTTAGCCCGACTTATCCAGATCGGTGTGAACAACAACTTCCACCGCCATATACTCACTTCGTTGTGGAAGTAGCTACGTAAGTTTGTTTCTTAGACAACCATGAAATCGGGCCTTTACTTCCAAGGAATTGTGCAAGTACCGTATGTAGATTTTCTATCTATATTACACCCACCAAAATCAATCGAGTATCCGTAAAAATTTCAAAGTTGTTATCACCGATACCACAATCCTACATTTACTTGTTCCTTTCAAATACTTGAGGATTTTCTTTCTTTGCTTCAAGATGGCTTTTCTTAGGAGTAGCTTGAAATCGAGCACAAACTCCAACCGCAAATGAAATATCGAGTCTACTAACATTAAATATAATAAAGAACCAATAAGACCTCGATACTCGGTTTGATCAATGTCTTCTCCCTTCTCGGGATCCATTGAAAAATTTGTCATCATAGGTATCTTAGCTTCTCGGCTGGTAACTATTCCATATTTTTCAATAAGATCTTTTGTATATTTGGCTTGGTTGATGAATATTCCCTTCTTTTCTTGACTTGAAGTCCAAGAAAATATGTCATTTCTCCCATCATGGACATTTCAAATCGCTTTTCATAAGACTACTAAATTCTTCACATAAAGATATGTTAGTTGATCCAAAAATTATATCATCAACATAAATTTGAACTAACAAAAGATCACAACCAAATTCTTTTCTAAAGAGAGTTCAATCAATTCTACCTTTAACAAAACCATTGTGAATTAAATAATCGAGACAAGGTGTCATACCAAGCTCTTGGTGCTTGTTTAAATCCATATAGAGTTTTCCTTAGTTTATAAACCTTGTCTCCTTTGACAAAACCAGGGGTTGCTCTACATAAACTTCCTCAGCTAAGATTCCATTTAAGAAAGCCGATTTAACATCCATTTGAAAAACTATGAATCTTTTAAAAGTCAGCATAGGCTAAAAACAATCTTATGGCTTCCGTGACGAGCTACCGTGCAAAGGTCTCATCATAATCAATACCCTCTCGATTGTGAATAACCTTGAGCAACTAGTCTGGCCTTATTTCTAACCACAATATTGCTTTCATCCCTCTTGTTTTTAAAGACCCATTTAGTTCCAATGACTTTTTGATGATGAGGTCTTTCAACAAGCTCCCACACATCTTGTCTTTGAAACTGGTTTAGTTCTTCTTGCATGACATTAATCCAGCTGGAATTAGTTAGAGCTTCGTAATTGATTTAGGTTCAAGTAATGACACATAGCAACTAAACATACAATCTTGATTTAGTTGGGTCCTCGTCCCTGACACCCGCAGTCTAAATCTCCAATTATCTCGCTCACTGGGTGATATGACATTACTTTCTTACCTTTATCTTTTACAAGAGATGGTGTCTTGTCTAAATTATTTATTTCAGTATGATTCTATGTTACATTCTCGACAACTCTACCTCGATCACCATGTGTTGTTCGTAAATGCCGGTCACTTGGTAAATCACCGTTGAGGAAATTCTTTCAGGTTCCTTTCCTTTGTCTAATTCTTCCTCTTCATCCGAATCTGATTCTTGAGTGTAGAATTTTATGGTTGATCCTTTGATAGTCATCTCGATCTCATTATCTCGATATCTTTGTGATGTCCCCTGTCTTATCAAACTCAAAAGAAGATTCATCAAATACCACATGGGGTGTTTCTTCTACGCACAAGGTTGTCTTATTAAAAACTCTATATGCCTTTGATATAGATGAGTATCCTAAGAATATTCCATCTGCTATCTTGGCATCAAAAGTTTTTAATTGAGATTTCTCATTGTTGTGTATAAAACATTTACAACCAAATATATGAAAATATGAAATTTTGGGAGATCTTTTCTTCCAAATTTCATAGGAGCTTTACACTTATCCTTGACAATCGACTTCTATTTTGAACATAACAGCCGTATTCACCGCTTCGCCGTAACCTATGAGGAGTGTTGAATTCAGATAACATTGTTCTAGCCGCCTTTCAAGGTCCTGTTTCTTCTCTCAACAACTCCATTTTGTTGTGGAGTCCTTGCCGCAGATGTTTCGAGCTATGTCATTCTCAATGAAGTAGTTAGAAATCAATTTATTTAGAAATTCAAGACTTTATAACTTCTAATTTTAACAACATTTAATCCTTTTTCATTTTGAATCTTTTTAAGAAATTCTGAATCTTGGTCATAGTCTCATTCTTTGTACAAGAAAATAACCCAAGTAAATCTTGAAAAATCATCAACAATTACTAAGGTGTATTTTCTTCCACTAAAGCCGAGAGGAGTTACTGGACCAAACAGATCCATATGAAGAAGTTCCGTAATCCTTTCTAAAGAAGGACTACTTATTGTTTTAAAAGAAGCTTTGGTCTGCTTTTCCTTTTGACAAGAAACACATACATGGTTCTTTGAAAATACTTTATCAGAGTCCTTTAACTAAAGATTTTCTTGCAATTTTGTTAAGAGTTTTGAAGTTTAAGTGACCAAGTCGTCTGTGTCATAGCCAACTTAAGTCATCTCGAACTCTTAGCAACAAGACAAGTATCTTTAGGACAACTTTTGAAGTTGGCAACATAAATGTTACCTTGTCTTACTCCAGCCAATAAAATATTTTCATTTATACCATCTAAAACATAGCATGCATTATGAGTAAATTTGACACAAAACCCTTTATCACAAAATTGTGAAACAGATAGTAGGTTGTGCTTCAATCCTTCCACGTAGTAAACTTCATGAACTTGAACATCTCCAATCATTAGTGTTCCTACACCTTTAGTAAGTCCATAGTTGTTATCTCCAAACATCACTCTCGGTCCATCAATGGTTTGATAATTAGAAAGAAGTCTTCTTTCATAGGTCATGTGTTTGGAACAACCACTATCAATGTACCAGATGACCTCAAAAATGTCTCCTCTATCAACTATCTTCTTATCTTCCTGCAATCACAAATTTATTGCTTAGGTACCCTTTGTACTTTGGGTCCTTTCATGTTAAGTTGACTCTTAGGAATCCAGATAAAAATATCAATGTTCCTTAAAACCATAGATTGAAGCTTGCATCCATATCTATCTACTAAGATAAGACTTTCAAGGTCAATCTTATTTAATTGATCTTTTGAAATTGTCTTGATTCTCGGGTAAAAATGGATATGATTTGCTTCTTCCATCAAAGCTATTATACCTAGGATAGATCTTTGATTTAGTCTTAGATGTAGCCTTAGGAGTTACTTTTCTCGTCCGATTTTTCTTTTCAAGTATCGATGAGGTAATTAATTCCTTTAGTTTCCAGGACCGAATAAAGTTTCTACCTTAGGTTTAGTTGCTTTGACAAAGATTCTAGGTTTTATATGATCATTTTTCTTACTCCTATCAAAATCTAATCCAGCTTTTATCACTAGACTTTTGTGAAGAATTGAAAATTTTATCTATTGTGGTTTGAGAAATATTCATAAGTCCTAACTTGAGACTTAATTCTCATAGTCCTTTTATAATTCTCATTTTTAGAATAGATATTTGAAAATTTTACTTTTAAAGAATTCAATTCCTCGTTCTAACTTATCTGTCTTATCGACAAGGTATTGGTGATCATCTCACCGACATTCCCCTTCAATGTACAAGCCTAGTTTCTCACTTTCCTTAGTCTGATTGACTTTAGTTAAATCAGAAATTTGATCCTTTAAATTAAGATTTTCAGTCTCTATCTGTTTATAAGCAGATAGAGCAGCCTCCAAATCTTTCAAAAATTTATCAATGAGACTAGGATCGCCGTATAAGGTATCACAGCCATTATCTCGATGAAGAATAGTAATGTACCTCTTTAGCCATCGACAGATGTTATCATCGACTCCAAAATCAGATGAGGATGAGGATGATGATGTCTCACGAGCTTCTTCTTTCTCGCCTAAGAGAGCTCTCTCGTCAAGATACCTTCTATCTCTTTTCTTCCTCTTTTCTTCTCTCTCTCTGGGAGTGAGTTGAGGACAATCATAGCCGTAGTGACTGTGTTTGCTGCATGTATAGCATATATCTCCTCTCGTCTGCTTTTGGACTACTTTCTCCTCGTCGATAGGTGACTTATGACTTCTTGATTGATCCTTCTTTTATCATTATCTCGAACTCTTTTCATCCCCTCGTCTCGATCTATAGTTCCTACGACTTAATCTGTCTCTTTGTTTCTTCGTACTTCATCTTCGCCTTTTCATAGCTTTTCAACAAAAGAGCCATTTTTTCTTTTACGGATAAATCGATGCTTTAGAGATCTTTTGATTCATCCCGATGAACAAATGCTACTGCTTTTCCAGATGTAGATGACTCTGCCTCATCTTCTTCATCTTCAATGTGAATGTCATATTCCAGTTGCTTTAAGATGAGAGAAAAGAGTGTGATGTGATATTGCCGACAAATTCTGTGTTGCCTTGAGAATATTAGCTTTCTCTCTCCATCTTTTGCTCAAAGATCTCGAGTACCTTGTTGTTAATTTCTTTATCGCTGTAAGTCTTACCCAAATCGGGCCGCTTTGTTCACAAGATTAGTTAGTCTCACGTCCAATTGATCTATAGTTTCTCCATCCTTCAATTTGAACGTGTCAAATGTATGTAAAAGCAGATCAAGCTTATTTTCTTTGACACATTCGTGATCCTTCACAAATTCCAAAGAAGAGTCTCCCACATTTCTTTCGCGCCTTGCATCTTTTAACCTTTTCAATCCAATCCTTACTTAGAGTCTCGATGATCTCAGTTCGAGCTACTTGATCAAGATTATGGACCTTTCTTTCATCATTTGTTAACTCGCAGCTCTTCTTTTCTTGTCTGGTCCTCGATTCACCGACTCACCTCCAAAGTCTTGGTTCCTCCATGATAGAATTTTATAGGTCCTTCTTCAAGAACCTCTTCCATCCTATCATGAATGGCTTTTAGGTGATTCTCCATCCTAAATTTCCGTAGTCGTAATCTTCAATAGAGAATTCAGAAGATTCCTTGACTTCTTGTTTTTCCCCGATGACATGATGAAACAAAGAAACAAAATACTCCACAAACTAATTAGTAGCATTAGTAGTAAAGAAGAAAATCAAGATAATTTCGTAATCTTATTCAAAACCTAAAATCAATATCATAACTTAACACCGCTCCGATACCACTTGTTGGTCCCCGAATGTTGAGTTGATTAAAACCTTGAGATAACCTTCTAGAACAAAATCTAGAAAGGGGGTTTGAATAGATTTTGTAGATTTTAAATCTTTCAAAATCAATTCAAAGAATCAGATTAAACACAATGAAAACAATTTTTAAACTCAACTTTTAACAAGATCAAAAGCAAGGCCGATATTTAGATCTTAGATAGATTCTGAATTTTAATCTCAAATAACAAATTGTAACTTGAATAAAATTAAAAAAATAACAAGAAAGAACACTGATTTTATAGTGGTTCGGATTATAACAATCCTACATCCACTCTCCTTCTCCAAACTTTGAAGAAGGGTCTTCACTAGCCGCTTACTTACTTACAATCTTTTACAAATTACAACTCGATCTTCAAACCTTCAAAGATGCTAATCAAGCTTCAAATCTAACTCTAAGACTAAGAAGTGAATTTTGAAGATGTGAAGTGAAGTGTTCTACAAACACTTAGAAAATTCTATAAAGAAATTTTGAAGAACTATTTTGTGCTTATTAGGATTTTGTGAAAATCACTTGTCAAAAAAAATCTTGGATATTCTCGTGTATTCTCTATCTTCGTAATGAAGTGCTCAGACCTATTTATAAGTTTGAAAAGACATTTAGTTTGTTAGTTAGTTCTAACAAACTAAAACCTCGCTTAACAAACTTAATCTTGAAAACCGCTTGCTCTTCAATTGATTTTAATCTACTCATCTGCAAATTGACTTGGTGAAGATTCGCCTTTCTTATTCTACTCACTTGTCTTGACCTTGTCTCGAGCTCTTCATATTTGTCTCCTGCAGATGACTAGACTCGAGCTTGTCTGAGATGACTTGTGATTCCTAGTTTTCACCGACTTGAACTATCCTTGACCTAGTCCGATCACTTAGTACTAGAACTCGGTCTTCACCGTTCTTTATTATCATCTCGCTCATCTCAAATAATCTTTTAACTCATCAAAACAATCTTGATCTAACAGAATGTATTTATTTGAGGAGAGATTTGATACAGAATGCGTGTTATTAAGGAGTCGAGAATCACTAAGGGGTATTGCATTGTATCATTTGTTGCAGCTTACTATCAGTTTTTAAGGCAAGACAATCTCCACTCTTAATCGAGTTTAACATTTAATGTTATGATTGTTATGTTAAATTATATTATTACTCAAGACGGGTAGTAACCCACACTACCCGCACAATGTTCAAGCCGGGTAATGGCCCGTACCATGTTCCAGCCGAGTAATGGTCCGTACTATGTGCAAGGAGGGTAACGGCCCGTATTATATGCAAACCAAGTAATGGCCCATAATATGTATGTTCAAACTGGATAATGGTCCATACTATGTTCAAGCCGGTAATAACTCATACTATGTTCAAGCCGGATAATGACCCGTACTATGTGATAAAGCATTAAATGTTCTCATGAGCTTTATTGAAATATTATATGCCGCTTACGTATGTCATTTAATCGCGTAATCATTGATGTTATTGTAATATCATATGATTATTTAGTAATAAATCTCGTTTATTCAATTACAATTTTCTTTTAATTAAGTTAACAAGTCAATTTGGTAGCACCTCGGCTATTATGTGTTATTTTTAAATTTGGGGCATTACACCGTGCAACTCAAGTGCTTTTTTAGACAATCACCCTAGTTTTTCGTGAATAGCCACAATTGTTTTCACTAAATAATTACAGCCAGTTACAATTTAATACTAATAATTTTCAGTGGAAATCACCGTGATTGTTCAAGAAAAACAAGGATAACAGTTTAAAAATGCACTTGAGTTGCACAATGCACTTGATGCACAAGAGACTTGCTCCTTATGTATACATGTGCAATGCCTACAAAATGTTTATAAATTACTTTCAATGCATATCTTTGCTCCACACATTTTCACTGTACTTTATCATCTCATTGATCTGCTGTCAAGTTTTCAAGTAATCCTACTTGTTTTTATGCTTGTTGAAGACATAAAACAGTTAAGGTGGTTTCATTTTTCATCTGCAACCGTCAATTCAATAATCCCAGATCTAAATTTCTTTATTTCCTCTAAGTTTTCAGATTTATTCGGCGAGTGCTCATGCTTTCCTTCACTTGTCTTTCTACTAAAGAGGGAAAACTGTTGGGTAGCTCTTTTTATTTATATCTCATTTGGGGTTTTTTTTTTTTTTTCATCTATAGCCGTCAATCAATAGGCCCAGGTCTTAATTTCTTCATTTCCTCTAAGTTTACATATTTTTTCGAATGGTACACTTTTTTTTCTTTTTTCATTTGGTTAATTTGTTATAAAAACTATATCTATTTTTTTTTATTATCTGTAATTTACATTTACTTATAGAGCATTTTCATATTTGTTAGTTTTATGGTTAATTCAATTCAATTTAATCTCATTTTGTAACATATGCCTTGGGATAATTTGCAAAAAGGTGAAATTTATGGGACCAAAAATGAGTCAAAATCATCAATGTAGTCCAATTGTGGAAGCTCCAAGGCTTGAATGGAGTAGGCTTCCTTCGAGGAATAGATTTTTCAGGTGAATTAACATGTAATACAAGGCTGGCTCACATTAGATAAAAGTTGGCTGACTTGTTCTTGAAAACAACGGTGGCTGTTTAAATACGCACTAGCACCTGTTTAAAATGGGTAAGAGCTCCAACGATGTATCTTAAAACTAAAAATAAAGGGAGAATAATATTTTTAGTTCAATAGGAATACCTTCAAAACACTATTGGTCCCTTATGTTTAAAATTGATCTCTTCTCTAAAACAACCCTTGTCTGTCAACACACGATTCTTCGATTCATCTATGTTCTCTCTTCGTATTTTGATACTCCACATGATTTGAGTTTCGATCTGGGGTAAAAAAGTGATGAGTAGTAGCGAACTGATGAGAATGAGGGTCGCGACCTAATCGAGCAGAGATTAGGGCCAGGGCCCACGAGCAGGCCCAACAGAGTTAGTTACTAGCTATTTCGGTTGTTTAGATCAACAGACCATCTGTTAGTTTATTTTGTTGTTAGAAACACCCTTCACTGTTGAGACAGTGGAGTTGGAGTCCAATGTGTACGATTATTCAGACTTGGAGTCACCTGGTCCTATTGATCTTGGATTCCTATGAATCTGAGGGGAAAGTTGTTCCTGAAACCCCTCAATGGGTCCTCGATTTTCTTGCTATGTTTATATTTAATCTAACGTTTATGAGATGCATGTTAGTATGATTTTGATGTTCTGGGGTTTGATCTAGTGATTTCTGATGTTCTGATTAATAATTGAAATGCATATGAAATGTTCTGGTGTTGGTGTTCCTAATGTTCAGGTGAATTAACATGTAATACAAGGCTGGCTCACATTAGATAAAAGTTGGCTGACTAGTTCTTGAAAACAACGGTGGCTGTTTAAATACGCACTAGCACCTGTTTAAAATGGGTAAGAGCTCCAACGATGTATCTTAAAACTAAAAATAAAGGGAGAATAATATTTTTAGTTCAATAGGAATACCTTCAAAACACTATTGGTCCCTTTATGTTTAAAATTGATCTCTTCTCTAAAACAACCCTTGTCTGTCAACACACGATTCTTCGATTCATCTATGTTCTCTCTTCGTATTTTGATACTCCACATGATTTGAGTTTCGATCTGGGGTAAAAAAGTGATGAGTAGTAGCGAACTGATGAGAATGAGGGTCGCGACCTAATCGAGCAGAGATTAGGGCCAGGGCCCACGAGCAGGCCCAACAGAGTTAGTTACTAGCTATTTCGGTTGTTTAGATCAACAGACCATCTGTTAGTTTATTTTGTTGTTAGAAACACCCTTCACTGTTGAGACAGTGGAGTTGGAGTCCAATGTGTACGATTATTCAGACTTGGAGTCACCTGGTCCTATTGATCTTGATTCCTATGAATCTGAGGGGAAAGTTGTTCCTGAAACCCCTCAATGGGTCCTCGATTTTCTTGCTATGTTTATATTTAATCTAACGTTTATGAGATGCATGTTAGTATGATTTTGATGTTCTGGGGTTTGATCTAGTGATTTCTGATGTTCTGATTAATAATTGAAATGCATATGAAATGTTCTGGTGTTGGTGTTCCTAATGTTCTGATTATTTCGATGCATGCTAATGAGATGTTCTGATTTCTAGTGATTTATGATCTTCTTATTAATCTATTGAAATACATATGAGATGTTCTAATGTTCTGGCGTTTCTTGTGTTCGATCGGATTATGAGATGCATGCTAATGAGATGTTCTGATTTCTGGTGATTTTTTTATGCATGCTATTGAGTTATGAAATGCATGCTAATGATTTTTGATGTTCTAATGATCTGAGATGCATCCTGATTTGCTGTTTATAATATCACAAAACAGGGTAATTAACTTTATTTTAGAGACTTATGTGATGGTTAATACAATAATAACAATTTTAGTAATTTTGTTGATAATGCCACCATTAGGATAAAAATTCTATTTAGGAGGCATTAACTCTATCTATGGAGGGAATCTGTAATTTAAGAATGTTTGTAATTAAGTATACCTTTTGATTAGTGTGAAAATTGCATGATTATTGTGGTAATTAACTCTATTTTCATGCTTATTTCACTATTAATTAGCTAATTAAATTTTATCATAGAGTTGATGTTTTGAGCTTTAAAATGTAGGTATGTGGCTGTTTGGAGGACAATTTGAGGGCTAATAAATTATCCAAATCAAGTGAAGAATGCATGAATTGAAAGAGGGTTGTATAGCAAAAAATCGGCTCAATCGGAGTTCGGGAGCCCGAGATATGAAGAATCAAAGTTGAAAGGGTCGGGACGCAAAAGCCACTCGGCTGAGTGGCAATGTGGTGCCCAAGTGAACCCTTCACAGTAGCAAAATGACTCGGGCAAGTCCTCCCTACTCGGCCAAGTTCCCTTGCTTGAGTCACTTGCGACATTTGACGAATTTTCGGTGTTTTAAACATAAATTGGGCATTCTCCGTGGTCTAATTGCAAAATTAATTGCCTAACCTAGCTACCCATATATATACCCTTTCATTTTAGATTCCCTAACACTTCCCACTCTACAAACACTCTCTCCTTAGGATCAAACACACTTCTAAATAGTTTTCTTCTTCGAAGTTCATAGTTTAGTTTAGACATTTAATTTCCACAATAGATTAGCATAGACTAGAGTTTATTTTCATTGTAATTTCATCTTCAAGTAAGGAACCAAGTTTTATTGTAAGAATTATCAAGTGTTATTTTCATTTCAAGAATTTAAGGTATTATCTTTCAATTAAGCTTTCACATGGTGAAATTAGCTATGGGTGTCTTGTTCTATTTTCATTATTATTTAATTGTTATGCTTCTTTTAGCCATGGGCTAAGCTTTTGATTCTTTGGTTGTATGAATTATGAGTGAAGCTAATGTGATTATGTCTCTATGATTTTGATTTTGCCATTGATGGATTTTGATGCTTCTATTATGATGTTCTCGATTGCTCGATTAATTGATCATTGTTAGTAGCTCGTTTATTTACTATTATGTATTGCAACGAGAGTTGGGTAATTAGCTACGCCGAGAGAGGGTTAATTGCTTAGATCCTCCATTAATAGATATTAATAGCTTGAATGAGAATTTAGGTGATTAATGAAGAGATGAAGTTTACACTATGCCAAAAATGGCCTAAGACAACGGCTTTTTGCTATAACCGTTGTCTTAAGTATAAAACCCGTTGTCTTAGGTAAAACCGTTGTCGGTCTGCACAAAAGACAACGGATAAAAGCAACCGTTGTCTTTTTGCCGTTGTCTTTTCTTTTTTTTTTTTAATTAAACAACGCTTATTTTTTACGTGGAATTAAACAACAATTAAATATTAAACAAACACTTAAACATTTTTTTACTCCTCAGATATATCAAATCGCTCAGCCACTCACGCTCAACCTTCACCACCAGCCACCGGCATTCACCGACCAGATCCACCACCACCGGAACCACCACCTCCAAATTTCCACCGCTCGTCACCACCACTCGTCACTCCGCTCCTTTGTGCCCGAAATTCGCATCAGAGCCACCGCCGTTCGTAGCCCTCAACCGTGCCCTAAGTTCGCGTCGAGCCACCGCATCCCCCAGCCGCCGAAGCCACACCGCCATTCCCCGCCGCGTCATCACCACCGCTTCCTCGATCCACCATTATCAGCACCAGCGCCAGGTTTTCCCTTTATATATAATCGTTTGTTTCTGAATTTTATTATTTCTCATTTTCTGCCCATAACATGTTTGTGAAAATGTCAATGTGAAAATTGTGGAAGTATACTTGTTACTAATCATTATTCTTGTGGTGGAAATCATTGCTAAATCACACAAAAATGGAATGCGAAAGTGGCGTGTAGTTAGTTTCATTAGCAGTAGTGTAATTTATTTGTGTCATTAAGTTTTAAATTGTTCTTTATTAATCAAGAGAATAATTATTTGGCTCATTATATGCTTAATGAATTAAATTAAAAAATAAGAAAAACAATACTCACGCTGATTCTCTTAGAATTAAAAATGCACAGAACACCCTAGACCTCCTCTAAATCCTCACGAATATTTTTGGTATTTTTGCAATATGTATTTTCTCTATTCAAATGTTCATGTAGATTTTACAAGTAATGTAAACTGTATGATGTATAATAAGCATGTTTGTTCTTGTTTAAGATTGTAGATGATTATACTTAACATATGTTTGCTAAAATGCCTGAAAAAATTCTAGTTAATTAGTTAGCTTGAATTTTTTCACTCAATGGTCGCTTTTAGTATCATGAATGTTGTTATTATCTTAATAATATAATGTGTGTTTTTTTTTAATTCCTCCGTCAAAATTATGCTCACTTCTCTTAATTTACTATGATTGGAGAATTACTATTCTGTCTGTTTGTTGGCCTCACATTCAGCCTTCAAATAAAAAACATGAAAAGGATTATATATTTCTACTTTGGAGTTGTGCCTGCCTGGTGTGTAAAATAGCAGTTTTCACTGTTAGTTGAAATTGCTTCTCTGGCAATGGTGTGTTACTTTGGAAATCTGTAGGTAGATTTTTTTTTAAAGTTTGAAGAGATATTTTTGAATTTTTGTGTCTAAAAATAATTATCAACTCTCTCCAAGATAAATAAATCACCTTTTTCCGTTGAAATTTTTCTTTTCAGTGTGACACTATGCCAAAAATGGCCTAAGACAACGGGGCTAAGACAACGGTTTTTGGCTTTGACCGTTGTCTTAAGTCCAAAACCCGTTGTCTGAGTTGAAGAATGAGTATGTGAGAAAAGGCGTATTAATGTAACTAACACTTCTATGTTTTCCTCTTTTAAGAAACGGCTAATCTGTTGTCCTGCGCTTTACTTTTCTTATTCGTATATGATTTTTGTGCAACTATTTGCTTGGTCACCAACTATATTTCCTTTCGTGTGGTAAACACTGGTATAACCACATGTTTCATTGTTCATTGTCTTAACTGTTTCTAACTAATGAATTAACATGTTTCATTAATCTAATTACTTATACTTGCTTTTAGCTGCCATGATTTTTACTTTCAATGTGTACTTGATAATGTTTATGTCTGAATCTTATAGTGCAATAATTTCTTTTGGTTTGTGCTTGGTGTTTCACTCGCAAATTTCATTTTATTCAAAGGAGCTCATTAGTGCTTTTCTGCCAGGTGGTCATCACAAAATGCTATCATCTATTTTGCAATCATTGCGTACAAAGAATAATTGATACACGTCATCGCAAGTGCCCAATTTGTGCCGCAAGTTTTGGGGTTAATGACGTTAAACCTGTATACATCTGATCAAGAATTATTGATATATTATGGTTCCTGGTATCGATTCTTGCACCTTCTGGGTCAATATGAACCAGCAGTTGGTTTCAAATATGTAACTATGATCTGCTGAATCCCATAGTTGTTAAAAGCGCGCCTCAGGCGCGCCTGAGGCGCAAGGCGCACAAGGCGCAGAGAAAAGCGCCTCTCCAGCCTGAGGCAGGCGCTACTTTTGATTTTTTTAGGGTTTTTAAGTGAAAACGTATTTCTGCAGTTTAATTTAGGGAATAAATATGTCTTGGGCCCTAAGTAATAAATTTTAACCTACATAAAAATTTAATTTAGGGAATAAATATGTCTTGGGCCCTAAGTAATAAATTTTAACCTAAATAAAAATTAGGGTTAAGCGGTTTATAAAAGAAATATAACCGTTCTTCAATTCCTGCCACTATCTATCGCTCCCCATCACCCACCACCAGCAGCCCTCCCACCAGCCGCCACCGTCCAGCCGGCCGCGCCGCCACCACCCACCACCGGAAACTTCCATCCAACCACCTCCATGTGTCATATTCCTCCCCCAGCCCCTCTCTAAGTCTGATAACATATTTTTATACTCTAATATATATTAAATAATACGTCTTTCTGCCCCAAACATGTTTTTTTTTTTCTTTTTTTTTTTTTTAAATTAAATAGCAACAGCCACGTTTTTTTTCCCAGCTCAAGTAAATCATGGATGAAAGCGGTAGTAGCAACAACCATGTTTTCTTTTTATTTGAATATTAATTGATTACTACTTTGTTTTGATGTTAGCTACTTATTATCGAAGTCTATTCCCTAAATTTGTGTTATTTATGGTGTTTTGAACTTCAATTTAATAGTTAATTACATGCTAATATGTTTAATATAAGTTTATATAGTGTTTGAATTAGTTTTTTCGATAATGTACAAAGGCGCGCGCCTAAGGCGCTAGGCGCGCCTTAGGCACTAGGCACACTCTTGCGCCTTGGTGCGCCTTGGAGCCTTAACAACTATGCTGAATCCAAAAAGACCACATCCGAATGAATAGAGGTTCCTTTTGAAAAATTGCTAGTTTGCATGGATTTGGTAGTTCTGGGTTTAGATACTGGATCACATGTTTTTAATTAATTTTTTTCCTAGTGCTTATGATTTGCCTTCATTTTTAACTTATCAGATGCAAATTGATATCAGGTCTTAGTTGGAGATTTTCGGAGCTTTATATGAATAGATTCTCTTATGCTTTTGTGTAGTGTCTCGTCTCTCATTTTCTGTTGATAGGGTGAAATGTAGGTTGGTTTAATAGAAACAACAAAAAGTTTTGATGTAATTAATTGATGGTCACATAATTATGATGCCATTATTTCATATCTGCCTCGCTTTCTTCCTCTCTCGTGTTCATTTTGTTCAGAATCTGTCATTGTTTTAACAATGTATTTCAATTTGATCGCCTTGTATTGTTTAGCTAGGTATAGCTGGTTCAGTTCTTTGACTTTTCGACTGAATTTTTGCTGAAGGTATGCTGGTGAAAATTGTTGGTACTAATTATTTTTTAATTCACTGTGTGTATTTTCTGCTTTTTATATTGTTGATGTATATTTTGGAATTAAATTACCCAGATGAAAGTTGCAGAAAGCAGATGTTTATTCTTGTGTAGGGTGTATTGTTGAACGACATATTTTGTGGGTCTGCCTGCACTTCTTCCAGGACAACGATGATTGCTACAGACATTTGAGGTCCGTACATACAGAGTTATTTGAATTTCTGATATAACTAAATTGTGCTTGTACATCTAATATATTTACTTGTAGCTGAACCACATGTATTGACATTTTTTTCTGCATTTTCTGTGAATGCCTGTAATACTACATTTAATTTTTAAATTTAACGGAATCCTGATCTATGCAACAGGAGAAAACAATATCTAGCAAGATTTTTTCATAGTATAAAAATTAATAAAAGGTATTCATTACTGATTTTGTTTCACTCCTATGGCTTTACTCGGTCAGTCCATGCCACATCTTTTTTTTTTTTGGTAATTTCTGATGACCTTCATATTCCAGGAAGCACGTGTTCCACTACAGATCTGGGTTATTCAGAAAACCAATGGGCTGCTCAGTGAAGGAAGTCAAGCTGATGGTAAATTTCCTATGGTTCCCGCTTATTTTCACTTCTGAAACTGCCTGCTTTTCTGCTTTAGTCATCTTTTTTGTCTTGTTGCTACACACCTAAATAACTTTTTTCCGAGTCTCAAAGATTGTGTTGAACCACAATCTTCACTTGGCTTCCAAAATGGGTTACTAAATTCTCCAACCCTTTCTGCCTTTCCAATTCTCCATTCATCTTCTTCCAAACCAAAGGTTACTTACTTCATATTTTCTCTCTTGTTTTCTTCTGGATGGATAACCATTGCAATTCTTTCTGTAAATTTGTATGCAACACTTTAAATTTGGGAAATCTAGAGAGATTATTGCTTATTAAGTTGGGTTTAATTCTTGTGGTTGAACATTATGTAGGACTTTGCTTATGGAGGGTTTCAATTGCGAAACAGAAAAGTAATTGTAGTCAAACAGCAATTCTCCATAGATGTTCAAGAAATCTTGATTTTAGTGCTGCTGCTACTACTGCTGGTGGGGGACTGGTTCATCTGTAGAGTTTGACGTGTTGTTTCCAAATGATTATACTCAACTCCTTCACCAAGTAAGCCTTTATATGTTATGTTTTAAACCAGTCTTACCGTGCAATTAATTTGCATTTTTTGTGTATTTTTAAACAATATTAGTTGTGTAGTTAGTTTGTATGTATTAGTTATTTCGTTTAGAACTGTTACTATAAAGTGACAGCTGCAAATCAGTTTTAAGATAAAATTGTTCTGCATAAGACCATCCCGTATTTTTAAGTTTCTCTATTGTTGCCTCTGTTCACTTGTGACAGCAATAAAAGGTTACTCTGTGTTTATAGTTTTACGCTAAGTCTGAGTTAGAATCAATTATATTATGGAAGAATGCAACGCCCCTTCCTCAACGCCATCTTCATTGGCGGTAGCACGTATCCTTTTCATATGAATTTCTATTTTTTGTCTTTGATTGCTTAATGTTAATGATATGACTAATTTATGAACTTCAATTGATGAACTCAGCATGAATTTCAGTTGATAGGAATAAATACGACCATGGAATTTAAGAACAGAGATGAATTAAGTGTAAATGTGGGTGAATAATATTCTCTAAGCACTAAGAAACAAAATGGTACATTCGCTTTCTGAAAGGGCTAATGGATATACTCTAAAGCCTACTAAGTAAAAAAAAAAAAATTATGGATTTGCTACTTCTTTTTGGCTTGTTTCGTCTTTTCTTGCGCCAAACAATGTATTAGGACTTCTTCAGTTGAATTCCGTGTAACTTGTATTCATTTCTCATTGATATAAAATTTTCTTGCCTTTTGGCATGGTATCCTTATATTTGTTAATTATGCAGGATCATTGTGGTGGCGAATATTGCTTTAAATTGATAAATCATCATGTTGCGAGTGGTGTTGATGGTTCTCCTGAAATTTTGTATGTATCAATCCTTGTTTCAAGAATATAACTTGAGAATTTCTCCTGAAACTTTGCTAAAATAATTGAAATACTTGGGAAAAGAACTTCTCCAGGTATCATTATTTGGTTTGCAAGGTCTGTTTCTTTGATTCATGTTAACATACATGGTTAACTTGAAATAACTACCCTTAAAAAAACATCTACCCGTGTTTTCTACAGAATAAGTGGAACCACCGGAGTGGAGCTCTTGTCTGGTCTACATTGGTATCTGAAGTACTGGTGCGGGGCACATATATCTTGGAGTAAAACTGGTGGAGCTCAACTTTCTTCAGTACCAAGGTCTGGATTCCTGCCCCAGGTTCAAGATGCAGGGGTAACAATAAAGAGGCCTACTCCTTGGAGCTACTATCAGAATGCTGTTTCATCTAGCTGTAAGCATAGTTTCTGTGTCTTTATTGTGATTTATGTGCTCTCAGAAGTGTCGATATTCATAATTCAACTTCCCTGCACTACAGATACCTTTGCATGGTGGGATTGGGAAAGATGGTAGAAGGAAATCAATTGGATGGCTCTCCAAGGTATCAATTTACCTTTGGCATTTACTGGTCAAGAAGCCATATGGCAGAAAGTCTTCTAGGTTTTTCTATTGTTCCTTCAACATTCTGTTCTTTTAGGTCACATTTTTTTGCTTTCTCCTTCAAGCGGAAAAACATTAAAAGACAATTAAATAATTTAATTACAGTTTGCAAAGACAAGAAAAGGGAGTATAATAAAGAAGTTTACAGTTGGATAATGTTGAAGTCCATAAACGTTTTAGTGAACATTCCCACCTATGTTTATTATCTGCCTATGTGATTAGAAAAGGGTGAGACAACTAAAGAAAATTTATACTTGTTGTAAATTCTTTCGTAAGTTAAATTTATACTTTGACATCTGATAGTTTAGATAGACCCTTTGTAAAAACATGATCTTGTAGGAACTTTTAACAGAATGCATAAGTTACATTCCAGTGTATAATAAATATTAATTAGATATATAAATGTGTGTGTGAAAGCTTCCAAAGGATAGTATATATATTATGTGTAAAAACATATATATTATGTTTAAAGAAAAGATAATGTTTCAGATTTGTTCTCATGGCTTGTCATGCTGTTTTTTGTTTGAATGAAATGTTTCTGTTTCTCATTCAAAAAAAATTCAGAATTTCTTACTCCGGAAATTACTAATTTGTCCATGCTTGATTATGCTTAGCATAAACGTATCATGCATTTACAGTCCTTCCGGCTTTCTCTGGTAACGTTCCAGTAGCTCTTGCAAAGGTATATCCATCAGCAAAAATAACACGCCTTGGGAACTGGTTAGTCCTGATTATTATTATTATCTTTGTTATTGCGTTAATAATTACTACTTTGTGAACCATGCACTGTTAAATGTGTATAGTTGTTTTATTTCTGGCATTCATGTATCTTCTCCTGACCTTAAAAATTTAACCACTAAGCATACTTAATACATCACGATTCAGTTAAGCTTTGCGCAAACCTTTGATACCCACATCCTCTAGAAACACAATGAACTTATACTCAAAAGTGAAGACGAAAAAGACATGCCATCTGATAGTCCAGATTATTTTTTCTTATTACAGCTGAAACAATTTATGAAGTTCATTTAAGTCACTTGTTCCTTTTCTGGAACTTCTTTAGGTTTCCTAGATGATGTTGTACCTCTCTTCTTGATGCAACAGATCCCTTGTTCGTTGAAATTGTGGGGGCTTTTATTGCACAACAACTGAAAGGTATGCAAGTCAGTTATTCTCAGACTGGTTAAGTATTCATTTTGAGAAAAAAAAAAAAATTAAAAGCTTACTGTTACTTAGGGAAAAGCTGTGGTGTTGAGTTTAGCATCGAAGGTAGATGATGCAGTGGCATTTGGGACATTCATATGAGAAATGGTGTGAACAGTTCGATGCAATCAGTGGTAAGAATAATTTGTGTTGATCATATTTATGTATGTGGTTTTTGGTGAATATTTGATTGGATGGTTGAATTGGTAGCTAAAAGATAATACTTATTTAATTTTATTATTTGTACTTTCACAGTTTTCACAAAAGGATTACTCGAAAAAGAAATTGACGACATGCGGGAAGAGTGGGCCGATTGCCTTTCGTGGTATATGGACGATGATTAGAAGTTTGTTATTTTTAATTTAGTTTAGTTATTGTGACATTTGAACATGTTATTGTAGTTTAACACTAGACTATTTACATTTTATGACTTAATTTGATGTTTAAACAATGTATGATGATGAATTAATTTCTATTTTAATGCTTATTTTTAATTTTATATTATTGCCCAATTAGATAATTCACAACAGGAAAAAATCTACAATAATGGCTAAGACAAAGGAAAAAAGCGTAGTCGTAGGTAGTAACCCGTTGTGGTAAAAGCCTAAGACAATGGTGAAATGAAGTTATGACAACGGTTTTTAACCGTTGTGGTAAACACCTACGACAACCGTGGAAAAACCATTGTCATAACTTCATTAACCATTGTGGTAAATACCTACGACAACGGTGAAAAACCATTGTCATAACATCATTAACCGTTGTGGTAAACATCTACGACAACGGTGAAAAACCGTTGTCATAATTTCATTAACCGTTGTGGTAAATACCTACGACAACGGTGAAAAACCGTTGTCATAATTTCATTAACCGTTGTGGTAAATACCTACGACAACGGTGAAAAACCGTTGTCATAAATTCATTAACCGTTGTGGAAACACCTACAACAACGGTGAAAACCGTTGTCATAACTTCATTAATCAGTTGTGGTAAACACCTACGACAACGGTGAAAAATCGTTGTCATAATTTCATTAACCGTTGTGGTAAACACCTCACGACAACGGTGAAACACCGTTGTCGAATACCTGCACCCTAACACATCGGGTTGATAGACGACGCCGAAAAACCCCTACGACAATGGGGATTCACCGTCGCCGTAGCGCTTTTTTGGCATAGTGTTAGGAGTTAGTAACCATGTTGAAACCTTCTACCCTTCAATATCCTAGGAGCTTTTGGAAGTCAATTATCTGCTAGTTGACTCAACTGTTCACCCAAGACTCACGAGGGATCGGTTTACATGTTTGGCGTGATAGCTCTTTGCTCAATTCCTTGACGATGACCAATGATAAGTTGTAGTTTCTTAAGTAGCATTAGTGGAGTTCATGAGTAGTACACCGAGAACATTTTTCGCACACTTGCACTTCTAATTGAAGTTACTTTTTTATTTATTTTGCTTGTCTTGTTTTGTTAGTTTATTTCCTTAAATTCTAAAAATCCCGTTTAGCTTCTATAATACTATGACAACATTTAATTTTGAGTGTCTGCTATTCTCCTAGTTTATTAGGTTCGATAATACTTGGTCTAAATACTTGCATGCTATAAACGATACCATACTCTTGTGGTATATATTGATTGCTCAATTGTGTGCTAAAAATACGTCTAAGGAACCTTTCAATTCCTATTTCCAAGCATTTGATACCCCTGGTCATATATTTGATACTCGAAGTCTCGTTTCATGTATGAGACGACCTCATACAAGTTTTTGGAGAATGAATATCATGAATTAAATAAATTTTTTGGAGAATTAAATATGCAATTTTTGGTTTTATTATATACCTATTAATATACCAAAAAATAGTTATTTATTAATATGATGATATACTGGTGTTTACTTTTGTTTATTGACTTGACCATATTTTTGCACAAATTTAGCAATTAATACCAACCTCAACCGTATGGTATCGTGTTTGTATGCAAGTATTTGGGCCATGTAGTATCGAACCCAAAAGACCCAGAGAACAAAGGATCCCTAATAGTACGGAATATTTTTGCGGAAGTCAATTTTCAGTCATGGTCAACTTTATGGTTTTCACGATGTGTGAAAGATTTATGTCTCGTCTAAAAGTACGATCTTATAATTGTGAGCTAACGTTAATTCCATCATGAGGAGGACTAAAGAGGCCTAATAAGTATTTAATTGAAATGGACAGAGTTACTTTCAGCAAGGTTTGAACCCAAAGTTTTGCTCGATAAGATTGAAGAATTTCGCCTCGATCATCTTAAAGTCAGAATTTGTAGGAGATGTGAAATTAATCCATTTATATAATAACCTTTATAACGTTTTTAGAGATGTGCAGATTTTTATAATAAAACATTACTGATTGGCTTTACGAGTGCCTATTTTATATCAAACATATTTATCTATAGTTAATTAAGTTATATAACATTAGCATAACAATATCAAATACTCCCTCCCATGATAATTTGTGCACTTTCCTTATTCGGACATCCCAACATAATCTTCACCCCTAAATAAGAAAAGTCAACTAAATACTAACACCCTCATAATGTCACCCTATTTTAAAAATGCCACTCAATTTTTAATGATAAAGTTATTCTTTTTCACTTGATCTAACTCAACCACCCAAAATACCGTCACATTTTATTCTCCCTCGTACTTTATTAACACCAAAAAGTAATTTTTCTTAATCTACGTGTGCAGATTATCCCGGGACGGAGAGAGTAGCGCTAGAAATGAGATCGATTTGGTTTTGGAGCATTTCAAGAATGCGATGTTCCATGGTGGTCCAAGATTCTATATTCTCTCCAGATTTGCTGCTTACAAAAAGAAAGTTTCATTCTTGGTGGCCATGGCAAGGCAAAATAAAATCGGGATTCCAAAGCCGTAGTCTACTTCATAAAATGAAAACCGGCACCAGCTACTAAAGGCACATCCCTCAATTTCTCCGACACCAGATAACATCATATATGCATCATTAATCCCATTCTGTGATTCTGTAATGAATTTATAATCAAATTTTCTTATCGATCTCCTCAACTTGGTAACTAGAGCACGAAATTCTACGATCCCGTCATCTGCATATGCCGGTGATATCACCACGCAGTTGCCAAAAATATTTTCTACAAGTTTCTTTCTTCCCCTCAGATTCACTGCGTGCATTGCTGCAAAGGTTTTTGTTTTCATTGCACACTTTTCTAACATGAATTTCTAGATAAAAGCTGAAATAACTTCCACTCTTGTAGGATCCTTAACTGTCGAGGAAATTGCATCTCGTTTTAGAATTTCTATCTTTTCTTTATCGAACACCAACATTTTGGTTCTAATCAGATTCTTGTTGGATGCCTCGATTGATCCCGCAATATCCATCGGGAGTACTTCTCGGGCTGGAAAATAGTTGGCTAAAGCTAACCATTTGAGGAATTTCCTCTGATCTACAATGGGAAGCCCATGCATTGATAAACATCATAATAGAGTGGCAATCAGCCAGCAAATGTGAAAAACATATTCCAAGAGCAATTCCTCCACAATCAAATAATGTGATTTGCAAGAAAACAAGTGGACTTTCTCCAGTAGTAGGGCCCACTGGGAGGTAATAATATTGCTTCAACTTATAATAATCTTCCACGTGTGGACCTTTTAAGACATCCACAAGTTGAGCATGAACTCGAGCCTGATGAACTCAACACCCGCATCGTTGCAGGTTGACGACCACTATGACAATTTTTGCTTTGAATATCATGAAATTAATAGCGGTTATTTTAAAAATTGATATTGTATCATAAAAAACCGCTATAATAAGTTTAACCGCTATTATAAGTTTAAGGGTGGAGCGTATACATAGCGGTTATTTACAACCGCTATTAATTGTCTCGATTTATTTTCATTTAATTTTTTCGGGATAGTACATAGCGGTTAATAACCGCTATAAAATTGAATTTAAACCGCTATAAATTTGAATAAAAAAACCGCTATTAATTGTCTGATTTCTTTTTACGGATAATAAATAGCGGATAATAACCGCTATAAAATTGAATTTAAACCGCTATAAATGTGAATTAAGAAACCGCTATAAATTTTGAAATTAAAAACGTGTTTTAAAGTCGATACACGAAACCTTTTTTTCCATATAGCTTCTTTGTTGAAGCACGTTTTCTTCCTTCCCATTTGAATTGCCGATAGTTAACATTTTTTCCAATTTTTTTTTTTAAAACACGCTTCTCATGCCGCTAACAAACGAATTTCTCCCAAATTTTCATCTCAATTTTTTATCCCTAACTTTCACAAAGGTGCCCTAATTTTTACCGCCATTCCTATCAATTGCTTCCACGCCGGCCATCGCCTCCACCGCTCGTCGGCCGTCGCCTCCACCGTGCACCGGTCATCTCCCTCTCGTTATTTGGCCCATTGCTATGATCACAGCCCTTGGCGATTATTCTTGTTGCCGTTAAGTAGTCATCGGTCGATCACCGTTGTCGGCCGCCGCCGTTGGCCGTCCGCCCTCTCTCCCATAACCGTTAGTAGCTGCTACTGCCGCCCTCTCTCCCACAATCGTCGTAGCAGTTGGCCGCACATCGAGAGACTCCGATTCAAAAGGTAAATCAATTTTTATACTCTATTTTGATTGTTTTGTCATAGCATCATAGCGCTCTCTCTCTCTCATAGATGCAGGCCGTTGATATTAAATGAATCCGGTTCCAATAGTGTTTGAACTTAGTTTTGGGTTTGGATTTTTTAAAGTTCAATATAATTAGTTTTTCAATTGTTGATCTAGTATAATTCGATCTATGCTTCAACCGTTATGCATCCTATAATTATATAAAATTTATCTATTATCTATGAACGTAGCTAGCACATTATTAATTAATCATATAAATTTGTGTTCTTATTTACGAATATATATATATATATATATATATATATATATATATTTTGCATTTGCTATAATAATGAGAGGTGCCAGGAGCTATACATGAACATGATGCGTGTATTAGTTCGGTGACATTAAGAGGTTGGGGTTGGACGATTTGATGAAATGTGAATTAGACATTTCAAAAAATGAAATGGGACCCGTAGACAAAAGAAGCTGGGTAATTTTTTTGCAGGTTCCATAAAGAGGAATGAACATATGACAAAGGGTAATTAATAAACAAAATAAGGCTTCTGCTTTCCTCTACTTCACTAATATTATGGAACAATATTCTATGTTTTCAGATATGGGTGTGTAAAAATTGTGTAATAGGCCGAGTAAAGAATATTTTCTTTTCGAAGGCTTCGCTTTACTCAACTTTTTCCGAACAATTGATTTATGTGGGCTCTTTGAGGCTTATCTTCATTGATGTGGTACGAGAATCGGGCATAACTTTTGACTCTGGCTCGATTTCTATTATGATATCTTTTCGAATCGGAACGACGAGACGCATTTAAGAATCACTGCGCTATGCGGTGACTAATCGGTATCAGCGGTTAAAGACAAATTAATCTTGCAGTTTGACCACTTTTATTATTTTTATCTTTTATTTAATTTTTGTTTGAATGCCTTTTCAATTTCCTTCACCTATAAAATGGTGAATCATTGTTTTGTAATGCAGCTTTTGATCATTTTTAAATTCAGAAAACAATATTTGTCTTCCCTTCGTTAAGATCGTTTGTCTTACGAAAATACACCCGTGTCATTCATTAACATAAATTGTGCATTGTGTTGCTTAAAATCTTAATTCCTTGTCATCTCCTGTTACTTTGGGTATAACTTGATTTTCTTAGAATCTAATCATCTCAAGGAATCAATTGTCACATTCCATTTTGAAATTTTATATTTCAAAATAATTATTTAAGTTATATAAGAATTTTAACTTAAAACTCACCTACAAAATAAACAAAAAAATGAAAAATTCTTTGTGCTAATTAAATAATAATATAATGATTGAACCTCGTTAGCGATACATTTTGGAAATTAAACTAAGGTTGGCAAATTAGAAAATTATTAACTTAAAAGCATGCGAGAAAGTTTAGAAAATAGTGGGATTTTGCAACGTTAGGCTTTATTTTTCAAAAATTGAAATATTAAATATATTCTATATATTTTTAAGCTTTATTTTTAAAATTAGGTTTTTGTAAAAGATGGATAAAGGATGGATGTTATAGGATAGATTGTCACCTAAGTACCGGCTTGGAGTAGAGCTATTCATGCGGTTTGCGAAGCAAAATACCGTAGATCCTAATACAATGTCATGCCCGTGTGCGCAATGTGGAAATCTAAGAAAACTTAAGTTTGATTGTGTAAGGGCACATTTGTTGTCTAAAGGTGTGGATAGAACATATACCACATGGGTATGGCATGGAGAAAGTTTTATGGAAGATTCTCCGATGCATGATAATGACACCAAAGAACATAATTATTTTTCAAAACACTTAGATGATATGGTACACGATGCATTTGAATATAGTGATAACCCAAATGATTTCTTAGAGTTACTTGAAGATGCTTATATCCTGGATGCACTAAATTCACAAAGTTGTCTGCGGTTGTCAAATTGTATAATTTGAAAGCAAAATATAGTTGGAGTGATAGAGGTATGAATGACTTACTTGAATTATTCAAAGATATGCTCCTAGACAACGATGAATTGCCTCCATCTATGAGACAAGCGAAGAAAAGTTTGGTTGCATTGGGTATGGGATATAAGAAAATTGATGGATGCCCAAATGATTGTATCCTATATCGAAAGGAGTATGCGGATCTTAAAATTTATCCTACATGTGAGGCCTCAAGGTGGAAGGTCGGTAGGAACTCCAAGATAAATGATGGAGTTCTGCGAAGGTGTTGTGGTACTTTCCACCTATTCCTAGATTTCAAAGAATGTTTCAAACAAGGAAATGGCGAAAGAGTTAACTCCGGCATGCCGATAGGAGGGTTTGTGATTGTAAATTGCGTCACCTAGCCGATTCACCATGTTGGAAGTTAGTGGACCATCAATGGCCAGATTTTACTTCCGAGTGTAGAAATCTAAGATTGGCGTTATCGGTGATGGGATCAACCCCTATAGTAATATGACTTTTTGCGTATATGTTGGCCTATTATATTGGTCACGTATAATCTTCTCGCGTGGTTATGCATGAAGAGAAAATTCATGATGCTCACATTGTTGATTGCGGTCCTAAGCAACGGTGCAATGACATTGATGTTTACTTGGCACCTTTGATGGATGATTTAAAACTTTTATGGATAGGAATAGATACACATGATTCCTATAGGGACGAAACATTCCTCTTGAGAGTTGTCTTGTTGTGGACAATTAATGATTTTCAAGCTTATGGAAATCAGCCGGGATGTGTAGTGAAAGGATATCATGCATGTCCTGTTTGTGGTGAGAAAACATCTTCAAAGAGGTAGAAGCATAGTAGAAAAATGTGTTACACAAATCATAGAAGGTTTCTTGATGAACATCATCCTTACGTAAAGCAAAAAAGGCATTCAATGGGAAACAAGAGGCCAAGTTCGCACCAAAACCATTGACCGAAGTGTTAAATTGTGTTCTTTGAACTTAATTGCGGTTGGGGAAAAAGTGGTTGTTATCGTAAGTCAAAAGAGGAAAATAGATATTGGAAAAAAAGTCAATTTTCTTTGATCTTGAGTATTGGCAACATCTACATATTAGACATATGTTAGATGTCATGCATATTGAGAAGAATGTATGCGAGAGTCTCATCGGTACATTACTAGACATTCCGGTAAAACAAAGGATGGAGTAGCGACAAGACAAGAAAATTTGGGGCCTGAGCTTGAACCACTCGCGGGGAGAAGAGAACATATTTGCCACCTGCTCCATATACACTAAGTAAGGAAGAGAAAAAGAAAATTTGCTCCTCTTTGTTAGGAATGAAGGTGCCTACTGGTTATTCATCCAATGTCCATAATTTGGTCTCAATGAAGGATTTGAAGCTCGTTGGACTTAAGTCTCATGATTGTCACACTTTAATGCAACATTTACTTCCAGTAGCAATCCGTGGTGTGTTGCCGGATAATGTTAGATACACAATCACTCGATTGTGTTTCTTCTTCAATGTCTTGTGCAACAAAGTGATAGATGTTGAATTGTTAGATGATATGCAAAGAGATATTGTGACAACATTGTGCCTTTTGGAGAAATATTTTCCACCTTCATTCTTTGATATCATGATCCATTTAACAGTTCACCTTGTGCGAGAGGTGAGACTATGTGGACTAGTGTGGTATAGATGGATGTACCCATTTGAAAGGTACATGAAAGTTTTAAAGAATTATGTACGATGTCGCTCTCGACTGAAGGGTGTATGGCTGAAAGTATATTGAGGAAGAGACTGTTGAATTTTGCTCGGACTATTTGTCAAATGTGCACACTATTGGACTTCCGGTGAGGCATCAACCCTTGGAACTCACTAGGCCATTATCTAATGCCAGAGTGTGTGAAATCAATGCCAAGGAGTTGGGGCAAGCACATCTTCATGTGTTGACAAATGATCTTGAGCTAGATCCATATATTAGGTAATTAATCAAAATTTGTATTAGTTTGTTCATTTTTATTTTAGTCTCAAGCTAAGTTTATCACATCTTTTATTTTTTTAGTAAACACATGATGTTTCAAGTCAACATATGGCCAAAAAGTGAGGTCCGAAAAGTGGTTGCAAGAACAACACAACAAATTATTTATTTCTTGGCTTCGTAATCACGTAAGTTCCTTAATAATTTATTATTTATAATTTTAAAAAACACCTCAATCTGAAATGTAAATATTTATCATGGTTTGAATTATAGGTTGCAAATGAAAGACAACATTATGGGCAACAAATATCGTAAAAGATGAAGGCTCTTCTTTGAAGGACCTAGCGAAAAAGTGTTTAAGTATCAAAGTTACTCTATAAATGGGGTGATTTATCATACAAAAGAGCGTGATAATGTACGAGTTGTACAAAACTGGAGTAACTTTAGTTGCTAAAATCAGGCAAGTTGCAAGTGCAAAGGACAAAAATCCTATTATGTCGATATGACATTTTATGGAGTTATCGAGGAAATATGAGAATTGGATTACTACCACTTTCGAATTCCAATTTTCAAATGTACTTGGGTGGATAGTAGTGGGATCAAAGTGGATGATCTTGGTTTTACATTGGTAAACCTTAACAAAGTTGGATTCAAAGATGATTCATTTATTTTGGGTAGTCTAGGTATTTTACATTGAGGACCCAAAAGATCATGCATGGTCTATTGTGCTTGAAACTCCTACGAGGGAGTACTTTGAATATACAAATGCCGGTGAGTTGGAAGAGATCAGCCCTCCATCAATCTTTTACGAAAGGATTGCGATCAATGGATCCTATTACGAGAGATGAAGATGAAGAATCGTGCATTCGTGTAGATTGTGATAGGGTTTGGATTGATAATATAAATGCTTAATTTACTTGTGTATTTATTCATTAAAGTGGAGAACGTATAAAATAACACTCACTACCGAGTATGTCTACAAAAGGGTCAACACTCCGGAATTGAATGTACCACCGGATAAAATTGATGAAATTGAATGGAGAGACTTTGTGATAAGTAGACTATCTACTCAATTCAAGGTAATATTCTTTAAACACATATTACATTCAACATATTTATGATCACTAACTCAATCATATAACATGTTTGAGTTTTACTATTTGATATTCTAGAAATTGAGCGACCGTAACGAGGAACTTGCTAGAAAAATCATTTTCCTCATCATCTTTCTCGAAAGGGTTATGCTCGCTTTGCTTGGGAGAATGTAAGTAATTACATTTTATTGTTTATATGCTAATTTTATCGCTTTTTTATGATTAATTGTTTTTTTGTTGGAAGCAATCATTGTTTTCCTGAGATATTGACATTGATAGAGCCACTCTTTGGCTCAAAGGGAGAAAGAATAAAGATGGGGAGTTTGAAGAGGGTGCACTAAGAGAAAAAGTTGAAAAAATTGTAAGTCAAGATATGTATATATTTTAGTTTGATAAAATAAAAATTGTGCATTACGTAATTGGTTTGCAATTATAGGTTGGTTTTATAGAGGAAAAGAAAGAAAGTGGCTCGAGTAATATGATGGTGAAAAGGGAGGTATTCTTGAGCAAGCTCTAGAAAAAGAACCACATTCTGGTCGTGTGAGGGGATTAGAAGTTATGTAAACCCATCATCGTACCTTTACCTGCATGAAAGTAAATTCTCAAGCAATGAATTGTGCAAACAACATGAGATGGAGTTGATAGCACAAAGAAAGAGAAATAATGAGCAAGATGAAAGAATCCGGAGATTAGAAGAGGTACTCTTAAAAAATCATGAAAACAAGACAGTTATTGAAGAGTTGGGCGAGTTGTAGTGGAAAGATTCAAGCATAGCACAAATGTTGGTAAACCGGATGAGGGTGTTAAGTTAATTGGTGATGATGGTGTCAACATTGTTAATGATGATTATGAAGTAAAGGTAGTTGATGAGAAGATGAGGCTTGAGAATGATGAAAGTTTGAAGGTATGTACATTTAAAAATTAATGTTTTTTTTTTTTGGAATTATTGTTTAATTTGATTTCTGCAGCTACTATTTAAATATAAGAAACATTGGACAAATATATTCACCTCTATATTTTTGGGTTTGTTATTTGTTATTTTTATAGGGCAAATATGTGGCATTGTCTTTGGAATCGAGGCCAAACATCATTAGTACAATTATCAATGTTTATGATCCTCACACACTCATTCATGGTATTAAATTTCCCAAGAATTGCATGCGTGTTTCTATTGAGAAAGCAGTGGATGGAAGTGCCCATTTGCCATTTTCGACGGCAGAGTGTCTTACAATTGGTGATGTAATTGGATCTCATGTTGCTTGGCCGATGCACTTGATAAAGTTGCTGTTCAGGTTATATAAAATTAATTGTCATTTATAGATTGAATTATACTTTACATATCTAACTTTGGTACATGATTTGCAATTCTTAGAGTGCTCCAAAAAAGACAAAAAAGACTGAAATTAAGATGCCTTCATTAGATCCTTCGACTATGCCAATGCAACTATACATGGTGTATTGTTCTTTGTAAGATTAAGATTACCGCCATTGGGTTGATATTAATTCCATTAGAAAATGATGTCTTTGGCCATGACCGTTTGTTGCATGTTAATCTTGAGGACCTTGTTCCATTTTGTCAATTGCAACCGATCTCATATACATGTATAGCTGTTTACATATGGTAAGAATTCCATTTACTTTTAAATTTGTTTATTACAAGTTTTTTTCCTTATGCATATGGATAATAAATATTATGTGTTTTTATTAATGGTAGGTATTTGTACGAGAAAATGAACAAGGACAAATTCAGATTTGTGGATCCATATGGCATAACGTATATTCCATCTCGATCGGACCGATAAAAAACTCCATGACAATCAAACTACAAAAAGGGCACACTTTCTCTCGGGCGAGACTCATTAGTACACTGTTAATCAACTTTTGTTGGCTCCATGTAATGTCGAGTAGTTGCGACTTCCAAAATTACCGTCATGTTCTATTTTAGAAAATAATAAATTGCATACACTTATTATTTATATAGGGATCATTGGGTATTAACGATCATCGACCCACACAAGTCGGAGATTTGTTTGTTGGACCCTCTATATAATGGCAATGTAAATACACCATGGAAATTAGTTGTCGAGTTGTAAGTTCTTCTCCTTATTAATAACATAAATATATATTATTTTATTATTAAAACATCTTGTATATATTAATTGAAGGGCCTTACACATGTTCAATGCGTCGGTTGGAAAGAGAGGTACTATTAAATGGAATGTAATTCGGGTATGCGATTGCACATGTTTTGTCCACAATGTGTTTTGCAAGAAAATATGTATTTTATAATGAATTTTGTTCATAACCTAGGCTCCTAAGCAACCTGATGCATTCCAATGTGGATTCTATGTACTTCGCTATATGAGACAAATCGTTGAATTTGAAGGCGAAGTGGAAAACAGGCTCGATGCAAACAATGGTAATAGTTGTATGAAAGATATTATTTATCAATAAATTTATTCATGCCATAATATTGTATGTTGTATTTTTGTACTTCATAGTTCATGCGGAAAACCTACTCGAAAAGTGAAATTGATAAAGTGCGCGAAGAGTGGGCTTCAAGCATACAATCATACATAATTGAGTAGGAAATGAAAGTTTTTGTTGCAATGACGAAGGAGAAATTTGTTCAAAGTCCATATCAAAACAATGCTCATGGGACTTTCAATAGATGAAATTATGATGTAATAGTATTAGTAATTAATTGGACGACATATTGTAGCTGAATTTCTTAATGAATGTAATGCATTTTAAACATACATTATGTATTATGATGATTGATTATTACTCTTTTAAATTTGAAATGAATTTGTTGATATTTTATAAAAATTTTGATGTTATTTTATTTTTAATTTGAAAATAAAATTGTGGAATAAAAAAATGATAAAAAAACCTATGATAGCGGTTATTCACTGCTTTGTTAAATTGTATTAAAAACCAATATTAAAATCTCTCGCTATTAAAAATATGAGAAAAGATGACGGTTATCACCGCTATAATAGAACTTTATTATAGCGGTTAATAACCGATATCATATGTCTTACTGAACCCGTTATCGTATGCGTTATTTAGGCTAATAATTCGTAACATATAATAGCAATCGTTTGATATACGGCAATGATTTAAAAACCGCTATTAAATGTAAAAAGACAGCGGTTTAAAACCGCTATTGTAAAGCGCACTTTTAATAGCCCCACCTACAACAGCCCCTTTTTAAACCTTTTAACAATGGGCTAAAAACCGCTATGTATCAGCGAAAATGGCATAGTGGACGGTGTCATCACCGTCTTCCACCCGTCTTGCTAATGGATAAAACGAGGTTAAAGAGTAAGAGAGAGACTGCTTCAACTGTTTGGATATTTGGACATGCTTTGAGGAAGTTAATCCTTTAGATTCATCAGCTTGGTAGAAGAAGATAATGGGAACATACACTATTGGAATTGTTTGATCTAGGCATGAAAGTTTCAACTTTTTGGGTGAATTTTGGATGAGGGCTTTACAATTTCTCTCCACATTACTTGCACACCACCTTGAAAAATACTTTCAAATTAACAATCTCTAAGTAATATGTTCCAAAATGAAATTTGGGTTTTTTTGCTAATATATCTCAATCTAATTCGTTGCACTATTTATATTTGAACTGAATTTCATATTAATTACTTCAGTTAATACTAAATGGCACTTGTTTGTAGATTAAGCAGGTTTTCCACGATCAGTTTGAATTTTGCTTTCATATGTGATATATGCAGTTTAATTTATGACTAAAAATACTAATGTGTATGAAATGATATATATATATACATATATATATATATATATATTTTGAAAGAGCCAATAAATATCGATTATATAATCAAATATGAAAATCTTAAATAAAAAATTAATTAAGACAGCCTCGATGAACTCAATACTCATGTGAAATTAATATATATTTTATTTTTTTGGAATTGTATTATTAAAACATAGTCTTAAATTAACGTTGTGAGTCATAAATTGATATATGTTAGATCAAGATTGTTTTGATGAGTTAAAAGACTGCTCCGAGATGAGCAGACTATGATAAAGAACTGGAGACTAAGTTCTAGTACGAAGCTGGTCGAGACTAGGTCAAGATTAGTTCAAGTCGGTGGAGACGAGGAATAAAGAGCTCGAGACGAGGTCAAGATAAGGTGAGTAGAATAAGAAAGGCTGGTCTTCACCAAGTCACCGGAGGCGAGTAGGAAGAATCGGTAGAGGTCTCAAGCTTTTCAAGATTAAGTTTGTTAAGCGGTTTCAAGTTTGTTAGAACCAACTAACAAACTAACTGTCTTTCCGCACTTATAAATAGGTCTAGGTTTTTCATTTTCATATAGAATAATTATGCATATTCGATTTACACATTATTCACTACTCGATTTCAATCACAATCTTTTCTCAAGTATTTCAAAAGAGTTCTCAAAAAGTTCTAAGTGTTTTTAGAACACTTTTCTTGTAATCTTCAAAATCCAATACACACTTTGTAATAGTTAGATTTCTAGAAGAAGGATTTAAGAGATTGAAGATTTGAAGAATTGTACAAGTTGTAAGTTGTAAGTGGAAGTAAGAAAGTAAGCGAAGCGAGTCCCTTCTTGATTGAAGGAGGAGAGTGGATGTAGGATTATTAAAATCCGAACCACTATAAATCCTCGTGTTATTTCTTGCTTTCTTTAGTTTCGTTTGATTTACAATTGTGTTAATTCAAGATTAAAGTTCAGTAATCTTAACTAAAATCTGAATATCAACCTTGCTTTTGATCTTATAAAAAGTTGAGAATCCAGATTATATTCATTGTGCTTAATCGATATTTTGAATTGGTTTTGAAAGATTTGAAAAATCTACAAAATCTATTCAAACCCCCTTTCTAGATTTTGTTCTAGAAAGCTTACTCAAGGTTTTAATCAACTCAACTTTCCGGGACCAACAAGTGGTATCGGAGCGGTGTTAAGTCAGTTACGATATTGATTTTAGGTCTTGAACAAGATTGAAATTATCTTGATTTTCTTCATTTTCTTTCATTTCTAACAAAGTGCTACTAATAAGCTTTTGTGGAGTATCTTGTTTTTATCATGTCATCGGGTAAAAGTCAAAAGTCCAGAATCTTCCTGAATTTTCAATTGAAGATTATGATTATTGGAAATTTAGGATGAAAAATCATCTGAAGGCCATTCATGATAGAATGGAAGAGGTCCTTGAGGAAGGTCCTATAAAGTTTTATCATGGAGGCACCGGACTGAACAGAGACATCTCGAATCAAGAACTAGACAAGTAAAGAAGAGTTACGAATTGACTAATGATGAAAGGAAGGTTCACAATCTTGACCAAGTAGCTAGAGCAAATCATTGAGACTCTTAGTAAAGATTGGATAGCAAAGATTAAGAGGTGCAAAACAGCCAAAGAAATGTGGCAAACTTTAGCCAATGTTTGTGAAGGATCCTGATCAAGTTAAGGAAAACAAGTTACGATCGTATTGCATACATTTGAAACATTCAAGATGAAAGAAAATGAGTCGTGGATCAGTTTGATGTTAGGTTGACCAATCTTCTCAACAAAGCGGTGACCTTGGAAAGAATTATTCAGAGAAAGAGATAAATAACAAGATTTTGAGATCATTAACCAAGAGATGGAGGGAAAAATCCAATATCCTTAAAGCAACTCAAGATTTATCCTCTATTACTCACCATACTTTATTTTCTCATCTTAAAGCTCTAGAGTATGATATCCAGATAGAAGATGAGGAAGATGAGATGGAGTCAAGCACCTCATCCAAGTCTGTTGCCTTTGTCTGCAAAGAAGACAAGGTGTCAGCGAGTCAGCAGGCCCGATCTATCTCTGAAAGAGCAGATGGCTTTACTTACAAAAAGGTATGATAAATTGAGAATGAAGTATAAGAGAAATAAATTGAGATTTGCAGGTAGAGATAGACAAAGATCCAGATCGAGATAGGAAGGTGGATAAATCTTGAGATGATGACAAAAACAAGAGCCGAGACAAGAAGATACAGATCACCTGTCGGAAGAAATACTTCGGCCCAGCATCGGATAGGAGTGACATTTGTTATACATGCAACAAGCCGGGACATTTCAGCTATTACGTCCTCAATCGACTCCTAAAGAAAGGGAAGAAAAGAGGAAGAAAAGAGACAGGAGATTTGCGAGATCAAAGAGCTTTGTTGGCTGAAGAAAAAGAGCCAAAGAAATCATCATCATCTTCATCATCCTCATCCGATTTTGGATCGATGATGAGATCTGTCTCATGGCTAATGAGGTAATCTATTATTCATCTTGAGATAATGATTCTTGTCGATCTGCATCCGATCATGACCAAAGCCGTTATTCATGAGTTATTGAGAGATTTAAAGACATCTTTAGCTGCTTATAAACAGTGGAGACAGAGAATTTAATTTTAAAGGATCGATTCAAATTCTAAATAAAGGCAAGCAGGTGATGAACAACTTAGAGGCGAGGAAACATTCAAGGGGGAATGTTTTCATCGATCAAGCTAGTACATCGGCCGGCTTACTGAAAGGCTAGAAAATGAACTGAAAACTTTAAAAGATAAATTTGAAGTAGTCTGTCTTGAAAATGAATTAATTAAGAAAGACAATGAGAAGCTTGTCTTCAAAATTAGTCGACTTAATAATTCACAATCGGTAATAGATCATATTTTTAATACTTCTCAAAAATCTCATGATAAGACAGGACTTGGTTATGATAGGAACAATAAATCGAGATGTTCAAAAACCTAGGAAATTTGTGAAAGCATCTGTTCAATCAAAGGAAATTAAAATTGGTCCATGGAAACCAACTAGTCGGATAAGGATTTCATCTTCCAACTGAAACCAAGAACTCAATTTGAAAACTCCCTATCGGACTAGAAGGAATCCAAGAACCAAAATAAGAAGATTTTCTTATTATAATTCTTTTGATGGAAGGAGCAAATGCTATCCTACATTTCCTAAGTTCAGAAAATTACTCAATCTGAATACAACAAGTTATCATTTAAAAATGATATAATTGTAGGCAGATTTGGTAGAAAAATCGAGTCGATTTATTGTCTGCAGATGAGATGTTTATTTGGATTCCTAAAGTGATTCTTGACCCAAAAGGACCCAAGATCACTAGGGTACCTCAAAACTAATCTGCTTTCACAGATTCACAGGATCATCACTCAAGGAAGAGATCTTAGCTTCAATATGGTACATTGATAGTGGTCATTCACAACATATGACCCATAACAAGAAGTCTGTTATCAAATTTTCAAAGCATTGATGGTCCAAGAGTTTTATTTGGTGATAATAATTGTGGTCGAGACTAAAGGTGTAGGTACTTTGATTATCAAGGATATTCGGAGTATCGAGGTATATTTTGTTGAAGGTTTGAAACATAATCTGCTATCTGTTTCTCGGCTTTGTGATAAAGGTTTTCTTGTAAAATTTTCAAGGGATAAATGTGATATTTTGGATAATTCCTAAGATAAGGTACTATTAAGCGGCTTGAGACATGGTAATGTCTATGTGGCCAACTTTAATAGTTGTCCCCAAGATACTTGTCCGATGGCTAAGGGTGGAGAAGATATCGGTGGCTATGGCATAAAAGGCTTAGTCATCGAATTTCAAGACCCTTAGTAAGGCTAAGAAAACCTTGTCAAGGGATTACCGAAAAACTTTTATCAACTGATCTTAAATGTGATGCTTGTTAAAAAGGTAAATGGCTAGACACTCATTTAAGAGTATTAACTCCTCCTCATCTGAAAGAGTGTTGCAACTCCTTCATCCGGATCTGTTTGGACTGTTACACCTCTCGGTTTCGGTGGAAGGAAATATACTCTTGTTGTAGTAGATGACTTTTCTAGATACACTTGGGTTATATTTCTTTTCAAGAAAAATGAGACTATGAACAAGATTCCTGATCTGTTGAGACAAATTCAGAATGAGAAGGGAGTTAATATTATTAAAATAAGGAGTGATAAGGGTACATAATTTTTGAATTCTTGTTTATCTAATTTCTTCAATGAGTATGGAATTATTCATGAGACATCTTCAGCAAGAACTCCTCAACAAAATGGAGTGGTTGAAAGAAGGAATAGAACTTTGAAAGAAGCAGCCAAGAGCATGTTGGCTGAGTATAATACCCCTCATAGGTTACAGGCGTAAGCCATCAACACGGCTTGCTATACCCAAGCAGTGCTTAGTTGTCAAAGACAAGGGTAAGACTCCTTATGAGATTTGGAAGGGTAAGATTCTAAGGATCTCATACTTCAAAGCTTTTGGTTGTAAGTGTTTCATTCATAACAATGGGAAATCTAAGTTAAGAACTTTTGATGCTAAAGCGGTGATGGAATATTCTTGGGATATTCTAATACTTCAAAGGCATTTAGAGTTTTTAACAAGACAACCCTTTGTGTGGAGGAAACTCCTCATGTTGTTTTTGATGAGCTGTATTCCTTCTCGAGATAAAGTGAATCAAATTCTACGAAAATCTAGATAAAATTGAATTATCCAAGACTAAACATAGAAGCTGTCTATCTACCAAGTCTTGATTCGTAATCGAGATGAAGAAGAATCCCCATCCGAAAATCGAAGACAACTTGATCGAGACTCTTCGAATCGGACACCTTTGACATCGGTGATCAAGCCGAGTCGGTGATGAAGGGGGAACGTCGGTGAGGTTGAGTCGAGATGAGTTGCTGATTGGAGTGAATTGATGCATGTTTTTAAGGCTATTTTTAGTGCAAAAAGTGAGCTAAAGTATGATTTTTGTGCCTAAATGTGAAAAGTATCACTCTTTTGCCTAAAAAGTATTACTTTGAGAGGTTTTGATGTATTTCGCCCGTTTTGCAGGTAAATCGGTGGAATTTTGCCAAACCGAGAGTACCGGTATTCTTAGAATGAAAAGACGAACATACGGACGAAAAATGTGGGTCGGGGACCGGAGCCCTTCTCGATAAAAATTCCACTGGTCTCGAGTTGGAGTCGAGGGTGCAAGACCTCGACTCGAGGTTCATGCCGGAGGGAAACCATTTCAAAAAGTCAGCGAGCTCGACTCGAGGGAGGAGCCTCGAGTCGAGGGATATGAAAAATGCAGAAGCTCGACTCGAGGGCGAGGCCTCGACTCGAGGCGGAGAGATTTTTAAAGAAACGTGTTAGCGACTTTTAGGCCTCGACTCGAGGGCACGAAGCTCGACTCGAGGAGTGCCCAAAACCGAAAAATTCAGTTTTTAAGCCATTGAAAGCCAAAACAGAGGGAGAGTTGATTCGGCGGTTCAGAGCGGTTTCTAGGAGTTTCTTTGGCAATTTTACATTTTGTAGCTTGAATTTACTTGTAATTGCACTTGATTGTTAGAATTGAGATAGATTCCACATTTAGTTCATTAGATTAGTAGATTGGTGGATTGTAATTGAAGTTTGCAGCTGAGAATTGGGAAGAAGTGAAGTTGAATTGAAGCATTGTACAAGATTAATCATTCTTATTTTTGCCTATTGAAGCTTAATTGGTGATGTTCTTACCCTTTGATCTTTTTAATTCATTGCTTGTAGTAATTAGATTGTTAATTGCTTACTTAGATTTTCTAGCCATGGTTTTTGCTTGTAGCACCATAGGCTAATAGCTTTGTGCTTGGGATAATTGAAATTAGGGATGAAGTGATTGCCTCATGCTATGATTGTTGATAATTGTGATCAATTGAATTAGATTGCTTCCTAATTGTGATTCTTAATTGTGCTTCATGAAAAATTGTCTCTTTTGATTAATGGTTGATCACCCTAGCAATAGGCGAGAGTTGAGCTAACGTGATTAGGTGTTAATCGGGTTTCAATTTTTCATGATTGTATGAATTGGGGACTTCTACATTGAGAGATGGGAAGAACTAAGGATACTCACATTAGGCATTGTGATATTAATGGAGTGATTAATTTCATGATGGTTTATGCTTTCTAATTTGATTGATTTGCATTTGGATACAATCATAGCTTGTTAATTATGGATTCCTTGATGGAGATTATCCCTTGCACCCAATTCCCTCATTGATTTTAGTCTATTTGATCTTGCATTCTAAGTGTTTGATAGATTGTTTGCATAACTTGCCATTTAATTCCTTGCAATTTGTAGTGATTTAGTTCAAGAGCTTGTTGCAACTTTAGCCATTTAGAACTCTTATCCTTGAATTTCATTTGCATACTTTCTCCCTTGGGTTCGATATTTTTGTTGATTGGTCTTAATAACTCTTACCCTATACACTCCAATCAAATGGCGCCGTTGCCGGGAGTTAGTTTTTGCGCCAATAAGTGAGATTTGAGGATTGTTTGAAGTGGCTATTTGTTGTTTTATTTTTATTTTTGGTGTTTTTATTGGTGAGAATTTGATCCTTGGATTTGTGGCATTGTAGGTGTATGCTAACAAGATCAAGTGGTGTTCCACCCTTGCCACTAAATCCGGAAATTGAGGCTACATTGAGAAGAAATCGTGTGAGAAGAAGAAGGGAAGCTATGGAAGGAGAAGAGCAAAGGCATGAGGAGAGATTAGTGGGTGATCCTCAAGAAGAGGAGATACATGGACAAGGAGTAGGAGGAGGAGAGAATGGAGGTAATGGGAATCACTTCCATGCTCAAGTTGGCCCCTTTCCTCAAGGGATGCCACCACAAAATTATCCCTACCAAAATCCCTACCCTTATCCACCTCAAGCTCATCAATATCCCTACTATCCACCTCATCCACAACAATTTCCACCATATTATCCCAATATGTCGTATAATCAAGAGCCACGATACCATGAGCCACCACAACCACAACCACAACATGTAAATGAGCCACCACCTCAAGGAAGGCCTTTGAGAGAGTTCTTTGAACCACAACTTAGAGAGTATTATGATGGGATAGCAAGGCCGAGGATAGATGTCAATAACTTCGAGATAAGTCCCGCTTTGGTGAGAATGCTTAGGGAGAAGCAATTTGAGGGTAGAGATGAAAATGAGTGCCCACATCAACATATGGCACAATTTCTTGAGATAGCCGACACTACAAAAATACCATGGGGTGCCCGAAGATGCCAAGAAGTTGAGGCTCTTTGCCTTTACATTGAAAGGAAGAGCAAAAGCATGGCTTAATTCATTACCGCCGGGACCGTACGGACATGGGAGGAGTTGTCAAAGAAATTCTTGATGAAATTTTACCCACCATCAAAGACCGTGCAAGCAAAGGAGGCTATTTCCCATTTCCGACAAAAAGAATGGGGAGACGATACCGGAGGCGTGGGAGAGGTATGGCATGTTACTTATTAATTGTCCTCAACATGGTTTCCGGAGGAGCAAACCATTATGTACTTTTGCAATGGTTTGACGGATGGGGATAGGTCGCTTTTGAATGCTTGTGCTAATGGATCGATTTGGTCGAAAACCGTGGGGCAAATGAATGAAATTATGGAGAACATAGCTCAAGACTCATTCCAAGTGTCGGTTAATAGAGGAGCACATCATAGAGTGTCACAAGTTGATGAGATAGAGAGTATGAAGAGTATGATGATGACTATGATGGACCGATTGGGAGCTCTTACGACTTCACAAAGCCAAGCAAGTGTGAGTCCATCCGTTCCTCATGTTGATGTTGGGCTAAGTTCATTGCCGGTGGAAGAAGTGAGTTATATGGGTAGGCCTCCATTCCAAGGAGGCTATCAAGGAGGAAACTATCAAGGGAACTATCAAGGAGGAAGGCCTTACCAAATGCCTTACCAAAATAGGCCACAAGGAAGCTATCAACCTCAACCGCAAGCTCCATTCAATGGGAATACATGGAGGAGACACGAAAATTTTTCATATGCCAATCCGAGAGCCGCCGTTCAATTTCCTCCCGGATTTGATCCGGTGCAAAAGCTCCAAACAATGAAGGAAAGGCTACTACGGAGGAGATCTTGGGGTTGATTGTGAAGAAGTTGGAAGCGAATGATTCAAGGCTTGATGATATAGGGAAGCAAATGGACACTCGTTTCAAGACGATCGAGCATCAAGTAGGGCAACTTGCTACTACGGTTGGAAAGCTCTCGTCTACGGTGGACCATCTTCAAAACAAAGGAAAGTATCCATCTACTACCGAGCCTAATCCTAAAGAGTTTTGTAGTGCCATCAAGCTAAGGAGTGGTACTAGCTATGAAGGTCCAAAGAGGCTTAAAGATGGGGAGGTTGAAGGAGAAGTGGTGAAAGAGGAAGAAGTTATTGAAGAAAATGTGGTTGTGGAGAAAGAAGAGTCAAGTGAAGAGCAAGCAAGAAGAGAGTCCAAGAAAGAAGAAGAGAAGTCCAAGAAAGATGCATGGGGAGTGCCTATGAAAGCTAAGCCGGTTCCCTATCCTCAAAGATTAGTGAAGAAAAAGCTAGAGGAGGAGTTTGGTAAGTTTTTGAAAGTCTTAAAGAGCTTGCATGTTGAAATTCCACTAATGGATGCCCTTGAACAAATACCCCACTATAATAAGTTTTTGAGAGATATCATGTCTAAGAGGAGGAGTTGGGATGAAAAGGGTATACTTAAGCTAGTGGAGGAGTGCAAGGAGATCTCGGAGAGACACTTACCACAAAAGAGAAAGGATCCGGGGAGCTTCATTATACCATGCGAGATAGGTGAGAATGTGAACATCCAAGGCTTGTGTGACTTGGGAGCAAGTATAAATGTCATGCCTTTGGCAATTTTTGAGAAATTGAAGCTAGGAGAGGTGACTCCTACTAACATCAACCTTCAATTAGCGGATCAATCATTTGCTCATCCATTTGGGATCATTGAAGATGTATTGGTAGGGGTTGGCAAGTTCCTATTCCCGGTTGATTTCATTGTTCTTGACATGAAGGAGGAACTTGAGGCACCGATCATACTTGGTCGACCTTTCCTTGCCACGGGAAAAGCGATTATCGATGTTGAGAAAGGGGAGCTCACGTTGAGCTACAATGGAAAAGAGGTGACATTTTCGAGAGCTCCATTGGAAGAAGTTGCTCAAAGCAAGATGGAGAAGAAGAAATGTGGCTATATAGAGATCATTAATTCATGCCCTTCCATTGATAGGGATGATTCTTTACCTTCTCCTTCTTCTAATTCTTTAATTAAGGAGCATTTTATTCCTTCTTGTAATGTGATGGCTAACAAGTCTTGTGTTTCTTTGGATGATTTTAGGAAGGAGGAAACTTTCATTGATTCTTTGCTTGACCTCGGTGATATGAAGCTTGAAAAGAAGGTGAGAAGGAAGTGACCAAACTTGAGCAATGCTCAAGTTTGGGGGTGTTAGAAGAAAGGAAGCAACCGCTTGAGAAGAAGGTTGAAACCTTTGTGGTTGGAGACCAAGTAGTATGGAGGAGTCGAATTGGATGAGACTACTAGGAGTAAAAAGACTCAAAGAGGTGTTGAAAGTGAAGGAGATCAAAGAAGAAGGAAAACTCCTAGTGGAAGACGAAATGGGATGTTGTCTATTGACAAATGAGATTTTGGTTAGGCACAAGGATCCTTCCACCCCAAAAGAAGTGCCTAACATTCTTGTAGATGAAAGGGAAGTATGAACTCTTAGAGTTCCGTCCGTGCAAAGGACGTTAAACCTAGCGCTAGATGGGAGGCAACCCATCATTTTATTGCTTTTGTGTGTTTGTGTTTTGCTCTTTTTGTGGATTTTTGCCTTGGATTCTTAGGAATTGCTCATGCTAGGAGAAGGTGTTAGTTGATGGAGAGCGTATTTGGTTTTTGAGCTTAATTGTTATATCATTTAAGGGGTTGCATAATTGTATCATTCACATACTTAATTTTGAATGCATATCCTCATCCAAGTTTGGGGGTGTGTGTATCTAGGTTAGAAGTGCATACCTTATTGATGTTGAGTTGATGACTAATGATGCCCGTGTGTAGGTATACTCGCTACAAGGATTGGAAAGGATCGAATTTGCAAAGGAATCGAGGATTTGGGAAGAAAGGAAAGCTTAAAAGTTGGTGAAAATGAGCATTAAGGAAGAGAACCCGGTCTCCTCGATCGAATAAGCGACCGGGCTTAAATCGAGGGACCAACATGGTAAATTTTCGCATATTCGGGTTCATTAGGTGTGTAGAGGTCGATTTTGGGAGTTTCAAGGGTCGGGTCGGACTTAGGATTCGTCAAAAATGCCACTGGTCTCGACCGAGGTCGAGCTTGCATCGACTCGAGTCGAGGACCGAGACTTAGAAAAATTTTGGAAATGGCACATTCCTTGACTCGAGGGAGGAACCTCGAGTCGAGGCTTTTGAAAAGTGGGATTCCTCGAGTCGAGGCCTGACCCTCGACTCGAGGTCAGTGTCCTGTTATAAAAATCGCGATTCATTTTAGCTTGATCACGACTCGAGGGTTTTCTCCCTTTCATGTTCCTTTCCGCCGTTTTCTTGATTTTCGATATTTTCCAGCAGTTTTCACCGATTAATCATCTCAATATCATAGCATTATCATCTTCTTGCATCAAAGAGTGGATTTTGAGGGTTTTATAATCAAATTTGGGGCTTTTTGTGGAGAATTGTGTGGGTGTTCATATCTTTCATTCCAAGCCGATTTATCCCAATTAAGGTATGTAATTTCGTCTCTTTTGGCTTTCAATTTCATGGTTGGTGGTTGATTATTGCTTGGGTGTTGATAAAAGTGCTTGAATTTATTTGAATTGGAATTTCATTTGGGCATTTTGTCAAGCACTTGGTATGCATGATTGATGTTGATAAATTGAAGCCATTGTTGAGGATATTTGAGTTAATTGAGGATTTTATGAGCATGTTTAGGATTGTATATGATGAGTTGCTTGGTTATTTGTGGAATTTGACTTGAAATGTGATTTTTGGCATACTTTTAGGAATTCCTAGTGCATTTGTGGTATAATTGGTCAAATTGAGTGGAGTATGGATGATGGAAGGGATATTTTTGTGATGCTATGTGTTGAATTACTTGCTAGTTGGCTTGTTATTATTCGATATATTTGTGGAGCATATTTGAAGGATTTTGGTGAGCCAACATGATGATTTCCATTGTCTAAAGCCATTCTAGTGAAGTATGTATATGTTGAGGATTAGTTGAGCACTTCTATTGACTATATTTGCTCTGATTGACTCATTGACTATTTGTTGAGATTGATTGCCTAGTCATTAGGAATTTTGTTGGGCTTGGATATTATCGTTGATTCGTTCATGGTTTAGAGTGATATTTCGAGCTAGCTTTTTGATTGTTGGACTCGGTTGTGCTATTGGGATTATTTGTGCAGGAATTATGTTCCGAGGAGTGGATGGCCACAATTATTCGGATGCCGAGATCCGAGAGAGAGAAGATGCGATACGCTTTGCACACCGAATACTGCTGAATTGGGAATTCGGTGGGATGACTACAAGTGGAGAAAGCACATTATTTTGTATGCTTTGAGTTGTACAAGAAGGTGGTCGACTCGTCTCGTTGATCATAATCGCATGCTTTCTATGGGGATTGAAGATGATATCCCTAGATTGTTCGAGCAAGTAGGCATGGGAGGTTTTCTAGCTAAGAGACCTCGGACCTATCTTGGACTCACTCTCGAGTTCTTATGCACCGTCAAAGTCCACAAGGCTAGGAGGAACAAGTTTGCACGGAAGATCACTTTTGAGCTCATGGGGAACGAGTACGAATTGACGTTGGATGAGATTAATGAGCTACTAGGAGCACCTACGGACCCGACCGATCACCGTTGAACATTAGAGAGGAGTACAACGCCAAGAGGTTCGGAGGCGTATTTCGATTCGGGGCTCCGAGTCAACCCGAGTTTGTGCCGGGAAGTCTAAGAGCACACATATTCGAACCCGGTGGTCCGATACTTAGAGAAGATCCTAGCGAGTACCATATTCGCGAGATCGAGAGGGAGGAGCAAAGTGGGTCTCGAAGAGCTATATGTATTGTGGTGTTTCTTACATGGAGTGAGGTTCAATGCGGCGGCATACCTGCATTATTTGTTTGAGAGAGCGACGAGCACTAAGTTCAAGAAGATAAATTTTGGTGGGATGATTACTCGATAGGTGAGCACCTTGGTATTCCGACTCATAACCTTGTGGCACTAGATGGTCCAGATTTGACTACGAGACACTATGAGGCGTATGAGGACGCTAGATCGTATCGGTAGGACGTGGTGCCTACTACAACGCATCATGGTGGCCGGTTTCCTCTTCCTAATAAGAGGTTGGCGGACGGTTTTTGGATCTCAGGCATTTGTGACTATTAACTTACGTATGTGGTCGCGGCGTCACACCGATGCCATCGATGCCTACACAAGGGAGCATGGGGACGCGTGCTTAGAGATGAGGGGGATGATGATGATCGGGTAGGTCAGCAGTCGAGTCGGATTCGATTCTTCTTCGATGATGATGGAGATGCGGTTAGAGCGAGATGTTGTTGAGGAGGTTGAGTCGGAGGACGAGGATGACGAGGAGCCGGAGCAAGAAGAGCGGCTGTCCGAGATGGAAGAGGAGTATCAGCCAGAGATTAATATGTACCGGTAGGATGAGATGAGGAGTAGAGAGTACGAGGCAGGAGTTCGTCTCATAGACAATGGGTTACGACAGAGGAGATGTGGGCGACAGTCGAGAGGATGCACATTGAGAGTCCGACCGGCGGGATGAGATGTACCGGATGATGGAGGAGTCACGTAGGTTCAATGAAGAGACGAGGAGGATGCAAGAAGAATCAATGAAGACGCAAAATGATATGTATTCCCTCCTTCAACAAATGAGCTCGTGGAATTTCGGGCCAAGCTATCCTCCTCCACCACCACCTTCCGACTACTAGGGCTATCCCCTATTCCTCATTCCCTCTTCTTAGTTTTAGATGCTTATGTTTTGGTGGATTGTACTCGTATTTTGATTAAGGTGTTTTGTGATGACTTGTGATGATTTGATGATTTGATGTTTTGGATGATTTAATTGATGCTATGATTTCCTTGATATATTTTTGAGCTTATTGCTTAATGATGATGATGCTATAATTGTGTCTTGGTTTCCTTGTATATTTTGAGCTTGATTGATCTTGAGCTTAATAGTGGATTAATTGACATATTTTTAGTATCATCTTGATATAGTGAGTATGCTTGAGGTTATGTACATGAGCATTTGAGTTTGATTTGCAAGACTAGTTGGATTTTGATATGATCATTAGTAGATTTGTAGCTTGATGCTAGTTGCTTGATTAATTATGTGAAGATGAATGTGATTGAAAATTCTTAATTCATTGCTCAATTTAAGCCCGTGAGCTTTTGTGCCTAATAATCGTACACCTTATACGGTTGATAGTAATCCTTTGGGAGTGCATCATTCATAGATTTGTATGCTAGAACTTGCCACTAGACTTGTTGATATTGATCTTTATGTAATGTTTTGAAAATGATAAGAGGCCATGTTTGGAATGATGAGTCACTTTGCCAAATACTTTCCTACCAAATACATTTGATTTCCTTAGTGAGCCATGTTGAGCCTATGATCCATATTCTTTGGCAAGCCAAGTGAAATTGAAACCATTTAGCCTATTTGTATGAGCCTTTCTTGTCCTATGCTTAGTAGAGCTTAAATGTTGGTTAAAGATGGTGATTTGATTGCTAAGGGTGGGAAGATGATGAGCTAAGTGATGAATGAAGCATAAAAGAAAAGAAAGGTTGTGAAAGATTGAATTGTGAAATTGTGAAAATGAAATGAAAAGAAAGATTCAATTTGTGAGCTTAAAAGAGAAAGCTCAAGTGAATGGTGGAATGATCATTGAAGTTAAAAAGGAAGAGTGTTGCTTGGTGAAAAGTGAAGAGATGTCCATTATATTGATTAGCTTTCATTCAAGTCTCTACTAATTAGTCACTCTTATCCAAAAATATCTCACCTTTCCAAAGAGCCAACATTACAACCTAGAAGAAAGACCTCTTTGATTCTTGATTGATCACAAATGATTTTGATTGAGATTAAGTCTTGTGGCAAGCATATGGTGTACTTATTTGTGAATTTGATGATTGAGTGCTTTAAACCTTGATACATTTGAGTGAAGAGTGAAACACTCCATGGAAGGAGCAATGTGTTGAGTATTTGATTGAGCATTTGTTTGAGCATGATTTATCTTGTTTGCTAGGGGATAGTTGCATTGATACTTATGTTCATTGATGAGTTTGATTGTCTTATTTTTCGTCTATGGTGCCATGTGACATAATTGCAATCAATTCACTCCTTTGTTCTTAGTTTCTACGTTGCTCGAGGACGAGCAACAATTCAAGTTTGGGGGTATGATTAGAGTGAATTGATGCATGTTTTTAAGGCTATTTTTAGTGCAAAAAGTGAGCTAAAGTATGATTTTTGTGCCTAAATGTGAAAAGTATCACTCTTTTGCCTAAAAGTATTACTTTGAGAGGTTTTGATGTATTTCGCCCGTTTTGCAGGTAAATCGGTGGAATATTGCCAAACCGAGAGTACCGGTATTCTTAGAATGAAAAGACGAACATACGGGACGAAAACAGGGGTCGGGACCGGAGCCCTTCTCGATAAAAATTCCCTGGTCTCGAGTTGGAGTCGAGGGTGCACAGACCTCGACTCGAGGTTCATGCCTGGAGGGAAACCATTTCAAAAAGTCAGCGAGCTCGACTCGAGGGAGGAGCCTCGAGTCGAGGATATCAAAAATGCAGGAAGCTCGACTGAGGGCGAGGCCTCGACTCGAGGCAGAGAGATTTTTAAAGAAACGTGTTAGCGACTTTTAGGCCTCGACTCGAGGGCCTGAAGCTCGACTCGAGGAGTGCCCAAAACCGAAAAATTCAGTTTTAAGCCATTGAAAGCCAAAACAGAGGGAGAGTTGATTCTGCGGTTCAGAGCAGCTTCTAGGAGTTTCTTTGGGCGAATTTTACATTTTGTAGCTTGAATTTACTTGTAATTGCACTTGATTGTTAGAATTGAGATAGATTCCACATTTAGTTCATTAGATTAGTAGATTGGTGGATTGTAATTGAAGTTTGCAGCTGAGAATTGGGAAGAAGTGAAGTTGAATTGAAGCATTGTACAAGATTAATCATTCTTATTTTTGCCTATTGAAGCTTAATTGGTGATGTTCTTACCCTTTGATCTTTTTAATTCATTGCTTGTAGTAATTAGATTGTTAATTGCTTACTTAGATTTTCTAGCCATGGTTTTTGCTTGTAGCACCATGGGCTAATAGCTTTGTGCTTGGGATAATTGAAATTAGGGATGAAGTGATTGCCTTCATGCTATGATTGTTGATAATTGTGATCAATTGAATTAGATTGCTTCCTAATTGTGATTCTTAATTGTGCTTCATGAAAAATTGTCTCTTTTGATTAATGGTTGATCACCCTAGCAATAGGCGAGAGTTGAGCTAACGTGATTAGGTGTTAATCGGGTTTCAATTTTTCATGATTGTATGAATTGGGGACTTCTACATTGAGAGATGGGAAGAACTAAGGATACTCACATTAGGCATTGTGATATTAATGGAGTGATTAATTTCATGATGGTTTATGCTTTCTAATTTGATTGATTTGCATTTGGATACAATCATAGCTTGTTAATTATGGATTCCTTGATGGAGATTATCCCTTGCACCCAATTCCCTCATTGATTTTAGTCTATTTGATCTTGCATTCTAAGTGTTTGATAGATTGTTTGCATAACTTGCCATTTAATTCCTTGCAATTTGTAGTGATTTAGTTCAAGAGCTTGTTGCAACTTTAGCCATTTAGAACTCTTATCCTTGAATTTCATTTGCATACTTTCTCCCTTGGGTTCGATATTTTTGTTGATTGGTCTTAATAACTCTTACCCTATACACTCCAATCGGTTGCCAACCGAGACTCAAGATGAGGATCTTTCTTCTCATATAGGCAAAAGGATGAGAAGCTATCATCCATCTCGATCAGTATTATAGGAGACCCATCTAGTAGTGTGCAAACACGAATGATGCTAAACTCTGAAAGTCTTTTCGGTTGTTATGTGTCACTTCTTGAACCCAAGTCTATTGAGGAAGCATTATCGCACCCAAATCCGGATAATGACCATGCAGAAGAACCGCATCGCTTGAAAGGCAAAATGTATGGGATCTAGTGGAAAGACCCTTACACGAAAGATTATAGGCACCAAATGGGTGTTTAAAAATAAAACAGATGAGAACAATATTATTGTTCGAAATAAGGCAAGACTGGTTGCACAAGGTTATTCACACCGAGGGAATAGACTATGATGAAACCTATGCTCCAGCTTGCCGATTAGAGGCAATAAGATTGTTCTTGGCATTTGCTGCATATAAGTCTTTCAAAGTCTTTCAAATGGATGTTAAGTCTGCTTTTCTTAATGGTGTGTTACTTGAGGAGGTCTATGTAGAGCAGCCTCCTGGGTTTAAGACCAATAACAAGGTCTATAAACTCAACAAAGCTCTATATGGATCGAAACAAGCTCCCGAGCTTGGTATGATACTCTATCTCGATTTCTTGACATCAAATGGTTTTTCTAAAGGTAAGATTGATAGAACTTTGTTTAGAAAGGAAGTAGATGGCAACATCTTACTAGTTCAAATTTATGTAGATGACATAATTTTTGGTTCACCTAATCTGAAATTATGTGAAGAGTTTAGCATTCTCATGAAGAACAGGTTTGAAATGTCAATGATGGGAGAATTAACATACTTTCTAGGCTTACAGTTAAACAGATGAGTAAGGGTATATTTATACATCGATCCTAAGTATGCTAAGGATCCGATTGAGAAATTTGGAATGACTACTAGCGAGAGAAGTTAAAATACCTATGGCAACTAACTTCTCAATGGATTCGTATGAGCGGGGATACCCACCGATGCAACGGAGTATCGTGGACTCGATTGGATCTCTTCTTTATCTCACCGCAAGTAGACCGACATAGCCTTTGCGGTTGGGGTATGTGCAAGATTCCGCCTAATCCTAAGAAAACTCATCTGAGACCGCTAAGAAGATTCTTAGATATCTCAAAGGAACCTTGCAAGTAGGGCTATGGTACCCAGTGATGACAACTTTGGTGACAAGTTATTCGATTCGACTTTGGAGGATGTAAGATTGATAGAAAATCCACTTCCGGAACTTGTCAATTCTTAGGCAACAAACTAATTTCTTGGTTATCTAAGAAACAGACATCTGTTGCCACCTCCACAATCGAAGTCGAATACATGGCACTGGAAGTTGTTGCTCTCAACTCCTCCGGATTAGTCAACACTTAGAGACTATAATATTCAAACATCACTGTTCCTATTTACCGTGATAGTAATAGTGCAATAGCAATGACTTACAATCCTGTTTTACATTCTAGATGTAAGCATATAGATATTAGGCATCATTTCATTAGGGATCATGTTGAGAAAAATGACATTAGAATTGAGAAAATTGGCACCCAATCACAAAGAGTCGACATTCTTACAAAACCATTAGCTGAATCTAGATTTAAAGAAATGTGTTTAGAATTAGGATTACTTGATGCATCTTTAGCTGGTTTCTAATTTGTGTGCATCTGTTTTCTTATTTTCTTTTCTTTAAACTAATGTCTAGAAAGAATTATCAGACTACATATGTGTCAAAGGACAATCAGTAGTGATATCATTGATCTCCTTTTAGGAATCAAGAATCAAGGATTAGTCATATTGACCTTATCCGAATTGATAATTACTTGTTCTGACATTGAGTAAATCGTACAAGGACAAAATAGTCACCGATCTTCTAAAGAAAATAGATGACTATTTACATCCTATCCGATTTACCTTAAGCTTCGATGGTTTCTTTTGAGTTTATGTCTTTGCAGAACATGTCACGTATAACACTGTTTCATTCTTTTATTCAAACTCCTTTATTCTATTTCTTTTGTTTCTTAATAAATTTTTTTTTTTTTTTAAAAAAGGGAAAAACAAATTTGTTTTAGAAAAGTAAATCTGAAGTCTGCTTTTGTTTAAACTTGTTTTGAAATTGCTAAAAAGTTACATATAAACTGTTGGTTTTTAGATTCAGACGAGGTTACTCTATCGATGGTTTTTCAAGACCCATCTGCTTTTGAACTAATCTGCTTTTTCAAACTCACTGCTTCGAAAACCTATAGTTGAAGTAAGATACCACATGGCCGACGTCAGTATACTTACTTCTCTGCATACAAGAACCTATATCGGTCAAATCAACAGTCTATAAAGTAACTATTTACGCATTCCAAAGGCGATTACAATTCACGCTGAATCCTAATCGTTTATCTTAGTTTTTAACCGTTGATTAATTCTCGAGAAAACTTTTTGAATAAATGGCTAAGATTAATTCATATTTTCAAAAATGGCGGTTTCTCTTTCCAATAAATACATCTTCTTCTTCCCTAAATCTTTTTCTTTCCATTCTCGGAAAATCTTCATATATTGTCAAACCCTTTTCAAATTCACAAAACCTTCAAATAGCATCCTCTTCAAAAACCACCAAAACTTATAAACCCAAATACATTTCCACAAATATTTCTCATTTCAAAATGAATGAAGAATATTTCAAAAACCGTTTAAAAGCGGAAATGTATGTTGATTTTGAAACAACCAATGACCCGAGAATCTGCAGAAATTCTTCGTCTTCTCGAAGCCTCACGACTCGAGGTTTTCTTTCGATGAAGTCTCCGCGATGTAACGGCAGCATTCTTTGGGAGCAGAGTTCTTGGCAAGGATGGAGGATACCCAAGAGAGGTTTGATACGTCGGTTGATGGGACTACATTAAGCTATTCTAGGGAGAGTATTTCCAGGATTTTGATACGTCAATGGAGGGAGTTAATCCATTGACGTACAAAGAAGATGAGTGGGAAGAATCCTTTGATATGATGGCGAGGGTCACTTACAGGGAACTCGCAGGGATTTAAAGAAGAACCCGTTAAGAAGGAGATTCGGGTTATTGATGACGGTGGTTACAAAGGCGGTCTTTGGGTGAGCAGAGCTCACATGATGGGTTAACTAAACCCGATTGTGTGTGATGCGAGCCATTGTAGATGGGGTACAAGTAAACCGGGTAGAGCTATTAATTCATAAGCCGAGGGAGGAGAAGAAGCGCCTCATCTTCAAGTCATCTGCGGAGGGTTGGATTCCCACTTCTACAATCAACCTCTTCAACAAAATCACCGTACTTATTGAAGGGCTGAACAAGGAAGCCGACCGGAGAGTGGGTACCAAAAAGTACTCCAAGCGTAAGGGAATCCTCACAAAGGATGACAGGCTTGGAGGAAATCCAGATTCGGATGATGAGTCCGATGCGGCCGTGGCTCGAGAGGTCAAGGCGGCTGCACTGTAGAGATTCAACAACCAGCAAATGAACCAGTTGAGGTGGCTCCAGCAGGTCGAAACAGAGGGACATGAAGCGGCGGCGGAGGTCGCACCTCAAGTACAATCAAACAAATTCTGCAGTCCCAAGGACGTTTCAGAGGAGGAAGAGGAGGTTGGTGAAAGCCTCGAGAAGAAGAAGAAGGGGGAAAGCTCGTCTCACGCTTCTTGCCAAAGTTGCCTCGAGATGAAGAGGAAGCAGAAATCCCTTTGGTAAGGAGGCGAGGCCAAGACGAGCAGCTCAGAGCTCAAGGATCCACCAAACCGTAGCTCCGAGCAGCAGATGGAACTATCAACCCCGCTACCAGAGGAGGTCCTGGGCCTCCTTCGTATAGCAGCCGAGGTTGGTTTGCTTTGGAGGCTCCTCTCTCCCCAACCAATGAAGCCGCTCTTTCCCGATTCCAGAGGCAGGTACAAGTCTTTCTTCATCTCCTACCTTATCTCCCGTGACTGCAATGAAGAAATGCCCCAGTGGCATTTCGAGCCTCGTGCCTCACCAAGCCCCACCACCCAAATTGGCAATGAAGGGATATCCCAGCCGGGTATCCCGTGAGCCTCTCCAATGTACCCTACCTCCCCACCCAAATCCAAATCCCACTTACTACACAACCTCAAACATCTCTCCCACCCTCATCCGAACAAATACCTCTCCCCACACCCAAACCTCTCCAATACCAATAATATCTTACTCCTCTCTTCCAACTATCCAAACTCAATCTATTCCTCTCCCATCTCCTCAACTGAACAAATACCCTCCTCGTCGACTCCTCAACCGAGGATGAAGACACCGATCTAAGCCCAACCACGCCTATCTCTTCTATTCTATCCCTTGTCGAGAAAAAGGCCAATGCTACTTTTAGAAGAAAAATGGAAAGGAAGACAAGGAGGATGGTCAAAGTCATTACGAGACACGATGCTAGCCAGATGAGAGAAGTTGAGGTAACATTGTCCGATAAAATTATAAATGTCACTAACTCTGTGCTGGTTGGTAAAGTGAAATCGATGGAGGAGGAGCTGAGAGCATTGAAGGAGGAAGTAAAAGGGTATAATCAGCTGGTTGTAAATGAGTTGGTGTAGACCACTCAAACTTCGAGCCAAGTGCAATTTATTGGATGACAAACTTTCACCTTGGCGAGATGAAGTTAAAAAGGGAAAAAGTCAAGCGGAGAAAAGACAAGCCCCTTACAGCCGTGGTCGAGGAGACCAGAAAGATGTGGGCATGAAGGCTAACACAGGTGATCTCGGGAGGCAGCCGGGGAGGAAGCTTCGGATCAAATCGATGAGTTTGGCTGCTCTCCACCGAGGGTGAGTCAACTGGAGGAAGCAATAAAGGAAGATGAAGAGAAGAGGAGGAAAGATGAGGAGGAAAGGTCGAGAAGCTCTTGGCTCGATTAAAAGAATCCGAATCTGAAGGAGCCAAGGGGAAGGGAAAAGAAGTAGCGATCGAGCCCGAGATCAGTGAACTTGTTACAGTGGCTGCCGCTAAAGGAAAAGGGAAGAGGGAAGGCTGATTATTCCAATCTCTCGAGAAGAGCGAGATCAAGAGAATTAAGAGAGAGATGAAATATTTTGGCAAGAAAGAAAAGAAGAGGCAGAGAAAGAAGAAAGACTCCAACATCTTACGGAGCACTGCTGAGCGGAAATGGTTAATAAAAGATCAAGGCAAAGGGGGAAATTTAGGCCATTTCACAACACGTCTGCACCTCCTAAGCCGGCTCATGGAAAATATCTTTGTCGAATACAAAGACAAGAACACGGAGGGAATGTGGATGTACTATTGGTACATTCTTAAAGCTCCAGGGCAACTCAACAAGATCCAGTTGGCTTGGCACGAGTGGATTGAGCAAGTAGACGCTGATTTCTATGCTCGGGCTTTGGAAGAAGCCGATGTAGAATTCAATGTCAATCGATCTCTCCGGCCTTCGAGTATGCCATTCCTGCAAAGAAGCCTGATGGTACCTTGGACCTAGACTGGGTTCAAGGGATTCTTAAGAAAGCAGAGGCCGAATCGGACTTACTCAAGAGGAGGATCTCAAGCGCCTTAGGAGGCGTGTATTCAATCGCTAATGATCCCGAGATGAAGAGCAGTGGGGAGTTTAATAGAATCGGACTTTTCTTTTCCTTATTTCTACTTTTCTATTATCTTCTCATCTGTAATCTTTGTAAATTCAATGTGAATATACTTTGTTTGATTCATTTTACTCGTCTTATTTTCTTAAAGTTTTTTTTTCTACTTTAAGAAAAACTTAAAATTTTTCTAAGTATAAGTCATCTGAAAATTTTATATCTCGGACTTATTTTTTTAATTTTTAACTAAGTCTTGAGACTTGTTTTTTTAAAAAAGATCTAAAGTTTTCTTATATGAATAAATCATGTAATGTGAAGAATGTGCTTTGATATACCTATCTCGTTGATCTTGGAAAACTCTAAACTAACTTCACTGTGAGTATGTCTATTCTTGTAGGTTTTAACTTCATCAAAAAGGGGGAAATTGTTAGATCAAGATTGTTTTGATGAGTTAAAAGACTGCTCCCGAGATGAGCAGACTATGATAAAGAACTGGAGACTAAGTTCTAGTACGAAGTTTGTCGACTAGGTCAAGATTAGTTCAAGTCGGTGGAGACGAGGAATGACAAGTCATCGAAGACAACCTCAATCCTAATCATCTGCAGGAGACAAGTATAAAGAGCTCAGACGAGGTCAAGATAAGCCGAGTAGAATAAGAAAGGCTGGTCTTCACCAAGTCACCGCAGACGAGTAGGAAGAATCAGCCGAGGTCTCAAGCGGTTTTCAAGATTAAGTTTGTTAAGCGGTTTCAAGTTTGTTAGAACCAACAAACTAATTGTCTTTCCAGACTTATAAATAGGTCTAGGTTTTTCATTTTTCATATAGAACAATTATGCATATTCGATTTACACATTATTCACTACTCGTATTTCAATCACAATCTTTTCTCAAGTATTTCAAAAGAGTTCTCAAAAGTTCTAAGTGTTTTTAGAACACTTTTCTTGTAATCTTCAAAATCCAATACACACAGTAATAGTTAGATTTCTAGAAGAAGGATTTAAGAGATTGAAGATTTGAAGAATTGTACAAGTTGTAAGTTGTAAGTGGAAGTAAGAAAGTAAGCGATGTGCAGAGTCCCTTCTTGATTGAAGGAGGAGAGTGGATGTAGGATTATTAAAATCCGAACCACTATAAATCTTGGTGTTATTTCTTGCTTTCTTTAGTTTACATTTGATTTACAATTGTGTTAATTCAAGATTAAAGTTCAGAATCTTAACTAAAATCTGAATATCAACCTTGCTTTTGATCTTATAAAAAGTTGAGAATCCGCTTATATTCCGTTGTGCTTAATCGATATTTTGAATTGGTTTTGAAAGATTTGAAAAATCTACAAAATCTATTCAAACCCCCCTTTCTAGATTTTGTTCTATTAAGCTTACTCAAGGTTTTAATCAACTCAACTTTCCGGGACCAACAATATATAGATTCTATATTTTAGGTCCTAATTTGATAGTTTTATGTTTTTTCAGTACTACATTAATTGAAAGAGACTTTCAGGCCTAAATATATTGATAGTTTCCACATTTTAAGTAACATATTTTTTTCCAAGTAACATTAATAAAGTGATATAGTATTTGGGGTACTTTTGGTTTGAGACGGTCTTATACGAGTTTTTGTCATAGTATTTTATTTTAAAGTTGTTGATGGAAGTGTAAGAAAATTATTTTTATTGTAAATCTTGGATCACAAATTTCCAAAAATATAAAAGTCATGAAGCTTTAAGAGGGAAGATCAAAATGGCAAAATGTTAAACTTAAAGAGCGAGGGGAATATTATCTTTTTTTTTTTTTTTTGGGAAAATTACATTTACCTACACAATACTGTTCACTTTTACAAAAAGGTCAAAACACTATTTAGAAGTTACTCTCACCTACAAGTTTCCCACTCATTTTACCAGTGTATCCCTACAAAGAAATTACAAACAGATACAAAATTAACAAGAACTCAAACATTAAACATTGTGTACTCAAGCTTTCTGTCACATCTTGTCACTTAGTTCTCGCCTCGGTAACTTTGCGTCGCCACCCTCGCTCCTTCATCGCCAATCTACATTTCAAGGCCATCGTAGGTAAGCATGATTACCCAGTTGAATACACTTACCATTATCGAGCTTTTTCACAATTTGAAATTCAAAATTGTTTTCAAATTGGTAGGAAGCAATCTCTTTGAAACAACCGCGATATTATTTTTCGCGAATTCCTCATCGTCGAACACAATCCGCCCTTGACCCAGCCTCCTATTCAAATGTAAGTGTTAGCCCATGGGTACAATGTAATCGGTTGGATTTTAGCAAACCTCAATTCCTGCGTTCCATTATTGTTTTTTCAATTCTGATTTTTATTAGTAATTTATGGATAATATTTCCTTTCTTTGTGTGCTTTGTAATAACATTAGGGATCGAAGAGTTAATAAGAGAAGAAACGTATTTGAGGAAATCCAAAATTATAAAGTCTAACAGAACCCTAATGAAGGTGTGTTCTTTTTCTTTATTGAAACAAACCGCATGTATGGAAACCTTGTTGTTTTTGTATTTTAACCTTTAACACTACTCTTGGTTTTCTTTCGTGTCTTGTATCGAAACAATAGCGATGAAGCCTCGAAAGAAAAAAATGTTGGAAAAAATTCAGGTAATAATTTCGTTTAAATGTTACAATTAAAAACTCTATAAATTAAATTACATTTTTAGTTTTATTATTTGTGTGTTATTTTTATAGATTTGGAATGTGAATTTGTATTCAAGCGGTCCCATATTGAATCCACTCAAGTTGACATCTTTGAGTGACAGTGATTTCAGAGATGATGAGGAATTTGATACTAGTCGGGAATATGATAAAAAAGTGAAGCGACCTCAAAAAAATTGCACTCCTTATTTTGGTATGTATTGTCCTTTAATTTAGCTTGAATTAGCCGCTTACCTATTAAAAGTGCCTTACCGATTAGACTCTTTTTTGGTAGATGATCCCAATTTTAGTAGCTAGCCAACCACTTGTTATAGGAGCAATTTAAGGACCTGCATTAAAGAGATCAGTAGTCTTAAGTATGATGATCGTATTGTGTATGAGATTAAGAAGACTCCTTTTTGTATTTGTTCAAGGCTATTCAGAATGTGATAAAAAAAAATTAATGAAGCGTTGTTGGAAATATGAGCGAGAATATAAGGGAGTTGATTTTGTGTTTTGATAAGGATATGGCCAAATTTGTTATTGGTAGCGAAGTTACTGTTTGTTTAAGGGACGTTCAACTTATTTTTGGTATTAGTGGTGGTGTTAGTCATATACCTTTGAAAGATTTTTCTTACTCTGTTACTCCTTGGGTGTCAAGGTGTTTTAAGAAGGAGCTATTGAAGGGAAATGGGAAGTTAATTCTTTACAAACATGTTATTTATGAGAAGTTGAAAGTCGTTCTTTCTATGAGATATGAAAATAGGGTTGTCGACGCCGCACGTTTAACTTGCCTATAGTTTCTAAGTTGTGTTTTAGCTCCCAATCAAAATGCCACGCTTCACCACATATAGTTGGTTTTGTTGAGAAGTTTGATGAAACTTGCACCTACGATTAGTGTGGTTATATTATTGAGATGCTTTGATTAATCAATTAAGGAGGTCTAAGACCATGAAAGTTGGTGGTCAGATAATTCTTCTCCCAAGAAGTTACCTAACTTTGTTTATTAGACTTTCGTTGTATTATACTTCATTGTTAATTCTGATATTTTATATATATTTTTTCAAGATCGGGCCGTGAGAGCATACCAAGATTGTCGGACCAACGAATGAACAAGGTTTCCCAGCATTTGTAAAGTGGGACTTGAACGAGCTTCAAAAGAAGCCGCTTAAAGTCGGGATATCGAGCTCATTTCGAAATATGTAAGCACTACCTATATCTTTATTTATTTTTTTACAATTTTTTATTTTTTCCACTAATAATGAATATATACTTTCATTATGCAGTACGGGTAACTAAGTTGAAGTCCAATAAAAGAGAACATATTAGTTTTAAAAAGTTGCATGCCTTTTTGGGAGGAAGAGAATGTACTCAACCAACCATTTCGATGGAGATGAAGATGAAGGTGATAACCAATCGATGATGAAGAAGAGGACACCCCAATGGGTGATCGTAAAGCGAGGATAATGAATCGAGGACAATGAAATTGATGATGAGGATGTTGCCGCGTTGATCTTAGAGCCCGAGACTCTGTTCAAAATCAAACACCCGTGGTTCGAGGACACCGACGTTCCTAATTCTAATCGAATACGCCTACAAAGTTTGTGAAAACGAATCGGCTAATTATTGGTGGTAGTAAGGAAGGTTGCCCGACCAATGATTGTCCCCGTGCAACGACCACAAAATTACCGTCTTTTCTTCAATATACCAAGAGTCCTTTTAGAGATGTGAACCAATTTTCTCCAAAGCACATATTAAAGATGCATTTTTGGTTTGTGCAAAACAATGGAGAAGACGATCAATAACGAGTTCAAATCTGTTGAGTATGCTTTTTCTTATGGCATGTTGTCGGAGAATGTTCAATCGAGTTAAGGAGACGGAGTTTGAAGCTTTGAAGAACAAGGAGATAATGAGATAAGAATAAGGAGATTATGATGCTCAAGAACCAAATGAAATTACAGAATTTGAGTTTTTGATTTGAGAAAAGGACAAGGAGTTGGAGTTCTTTGAAGAATCAACCGAAAGATCGGGAGCAAGAGCTAAAAAAGAGATGGACGTGAAAATGATGGATATTCTTACGAATACTAGGCTAGAGGTTTCCATCAAGTTCTCTCATTTAATAAAACGGCGTGATGATGACATATCAAGGTTAAGGGAAGAGAATAATTGCTCGAGGTTACGGGTTGAGAAGTTAAGCTCTGGTCTTTCTTTGACTTAAATATGTCGAGAATCCCTCCACTTTGACACATCTTGAAAGTCTGGAAAAGCTTCATATCGTTACATTAGAGAATGAGAACTGAAGAAAGAGAAGACCGCCCTTCGGATACTATTTAGACATATGAAACAATTGATTCATTCAAGTCCACCGATTGTCTAGAGATTACACCAGAAAGTCAATCATTAAAGTATCCAGAACCAAGTTCACTTGCCAAAAGGGTGAAAGAAAGAAGTACAAATGACAATCGCAAAGCTCTTGCAATTTCTCCACAGTGAAGACGCGTGAAATTGTTGAGCTTCATGAAGGAGAGAAAAGAACTAAAAGAAAGCGATCTATGCGTCAAGGCCGTGAAGCGTGTTTTTGATGAGTCTTTTGATCTTTGTTAGAAAAACAAATCAAGATTTAAGGGGGACGATTTAAAAACACCTTGAAAAAGAAGGAGACGGATAACATATCTTGTATCCACATCTAAATCATAGAATACTTTCTTCATAATGTGGTCTATTTACTTGTTTTTTTTTGTTGGTGTTTTTGCAAAGTAAGGTTCTATTTGACGGTCGAGAATGCTTTATCTCATGTTACCGTGAAGGACATGCTTTGTATTTTACGGCACGAGTGTTTCTCCGGCAATGTAAGTACATTTTTAATTGATGTCATGTTTATAAGTTTGTGACCGACAATATGCAATAATGTTTCTTTTTAGGTAATTGATTCCTGGCGCATCTTTTGCTACTCATTCACGAAGAAACTATATTTGCTCGGAATACTATCGCTTTTACTGCACATTGTTGGGTATAGTCAAGTTTTTTGTAAATCTAAGATTTGGCTTCTCTTTATCCAACTTTTATATATATATATATATATATATATATATATATGAATTATTTGTGTACCATATTTTGTTTTTGTAGGACCTTATTGTACGTAAAACCCAAATATCTTTAAAAGCTTTAATTGATGATAGATTGGAGCAAGTGGGTCAAAATCAATTTCGATGTTTCCTTTACTAGTAAATGAAAATGGTCAATCTTCAAAAATTTAGGAGATCACTGGACCCTTTTGTATCTGGATGTTGAGAATAGTATTTGGATTTTTCGAATTTCATGCGTCAAAGGAGGAATTTTGATAAAGATTCTCATTTGAATGGAGCAATGTTAGTGGTGAGTAATTATTCAATATTTGGCATTGTTTTCTATGTGTATTATTGAATGCGGTTTATGTTAGTTAAAGGCATGCAATAGTGTTACAAGCTCATATTCATTTACAATTACCATGGCATCTTGTTACTATTATTGATTAAATTTGACGTATCATTTTAATAAAATTTTAATATTATTGTTTCTAATACCTTTTATTATTTTTGTGGTATATTTTCTTTTTAGGTTGAATATGTGGAAGCAAAGTCGACACATGTCTTTCGAGAAAAAAAAATTAAACACGGCTTGTTGAAGGGTCCGTTGAAACTTCCTCAATCCGTTCCTTGCCCCAGTGCTAACTCGGTTGATTGTGGTGTTGTTGTATGTCATAACATTGAATCTTTAATTCTTCGTCAATCTTTAAAAGTGGGAACTTTATCTAAGAGCAACCTCGGAGATTATAGAGCCAAGATTTTTATTTAAAATTTAAAAATAGTATTTCGACAATGTGTTTTATGGTATCATTCTACATGTAAACTGTACTAGATAATATCTTCCTTTCTCGGTGGTTGAATATTTTAGTTGTTTTATGAGACTGTACTTGTAACTTCATGACTGCGTTTTCTATTTGTACACTGCGTTTACTTTGTGTACACGCATTTTCTAAATATACACCGTGCTTTCTATTTGTACCAGTGTTCTTCCAATGAACATATGCATCCAAACATATACATGCTTTTTGTAACAATCGGTTTCTTTTTTACATGGTTGTATACCTTATGCGGGTTTGCACATTCGTACACTTGTCTGTACATTTCACATTGCAAATGTACAATGAATTATATACCATATAAAGAACAATTAATATGGGTCCACCGTTATATATCAACGTAAACAATTAGGATTATATACTATATAAACAACATGTTATATTAAATATCTAGATATATTACACATTAAATATCAATCTAACATACTTCTAATACTAATATACTCTTTTTTTTTAAACAGACTAACATTAACAAAAAGATGACTTTTTTCAAGTAATCAACTAAAACAACATACTAACGAGATACCTATTTCCCAAGCATGTTCATAGGGCACTCTGCACTCTGAATTATGGCAAAGTGCATACAAAAGCCATACTCAACATCATTCCTTCGCGGATGGCGGAAAACTCGTTTTTCGTATCAAAGACCACAAAGATTCTAGTAGGTCCTACTCGAAACATTATCCTCTCATTTTGATCTTTAAATTAATCGAATGGATGAATCCCCATGTAAGGACCACCATGTGGAATTCTGAAATCAACATCAAAAGTATATTTTCTCCATGATGCATGAACCTTGTATTCATGCATTATCCAAATTTCCGTTGCTCTAAAAGATACAGCCAGTGAAGAATAAACCACAAGCTTTGTCTTCATCAATCCCCGAACTCAATTTTTGTGAATTAGTCACTTCATTCGATAACCGAATAAAATCAAAGGTTTCGTCTTTACGCGAAGCTCGTAATCCCGAAATGTATGCTATAATGTGAAACCAACAAGTGAATTTTACCCGCAACAAAACATGGTGGCTTCCACACGGGAAAATCATAGGGGTAAGGAACACCATTATTCCACCTTGATTTTGTGAGGCTGAAAAAACCTTAGTCTCGTAATAAAAATCTCTAGCATCGAACAATGCCAACCTAATAATCTTATAGTCATGAGCTCTCGAATCATACCCCAGCCCAAAATAAATATATGCGAGAATTTGATTTAGGAGGGAACTCTATTGGGGTAGTAGGGATGTTCACCGTATCACCATTCATTGGATTTTTTTAGAAAGAACTCATCCCTTGTTGAACAATACGGCACTTACCCGTTACGGGTAGCAAGATAATAATATTTTTGTCTCCATCCATGAGTAATCGTTGTGTTGGCCATCGTTCCGGTGGCGACGGCTCGTAAGAAAGCGGAGAAAAGCCAAACTCCTTTTGAAGTAGAAAGCAAATGCGGTTTTTCCTCCTCATTTGCACTGATGTTGTTCCCTTTGAAAATACCTGTTTTCAATTGCGGACTTCCACAATTTGTTGATAATCTTCAATTTCGTCAATGGCTTTGCATTGATTCTTGATATGATATCGGACATAATTTCGTCTGTGAATCTTGACCCTCCCAAAGTAGGTATTGGCTCCATGACCGCTTTCTTCATTGAATCGGATATGTGATTTTGTAGCTATTCTATTTTCGTTATGTATAATGAATGAAATAGATAGGAAAACCACTAGTCTTTTATAGATTAAAAAATGGAGGAATTAAATGGAAGGAGATGACGATCGGGAGGTTCAATAAGGCGGGAAAAATTGTGTCTTTTCCTAGGTACATAGATGATCGAGTTTAGAGTATGTATTACCTATTGATGTGACTATCTTAGATTGTACAATCTTGAGATTTTCTTTTTTATTTATTACTCTTAAAATTAAAAAATCATCTGAATTTTTCAATAATTGAAACTCAAATTCTACTATCATGTAATATTAATATTTTTATTCTTCATATATTATAATTTTAAATGATGTGAACAAATCTTCTTCCAAAAAAATTGAATCATGTGCGTGTACAATATCAAATGTACTTTTATGTTATTTCATCTTATTATTATTATCAAAAATAGTTTTTCGATATTATTAAAAATTACATTAATAATTTACAAATTTGTTAATGTCAAACTTCCAGAAATTTTAAATAATAATTTATATTAGAAAAGATGATAATTTAAATATTTGAAAGGTAGAATTTTTAATTAAAAAATTATAATATATAAATAGATTTATAGTTTTTAAATAATTTTAATGATTCTTCACCCACATGTGTTGTACGTCCCTTTTTATATGGGGAAGGTGAGAAATCACAAGTAATCTATTTCTAAAAGTCTAGTACAATCATTTTCTTCCTATATTGGAATATGTGAAAATACCAATTCAACCGATAATTAATAAAGTCCAGATTTACATTTTGATTTTCCCTTTGTTTTAATATACATTTGAATATATATTTCATTTTGTTGCCTAAAATAATAATAAATCTATCTTACGAAAACTTAGAAACATAATTGTTAAATATAAACAAATTAATGATATTTTAATATACTTTATTACATTATATTTGCACATAATTTGATATAAATGTACAATATGTGATACACTTGTATTTTTAATTACAACAATGCACATGCTTAATAAATAATATATAAACGGTGTTTCTATCCGTTATGCATAAATTAAATATATATATATATATATATATATATATATATATATTTTAAAATAACATATAACCATTACAAATAAAACCAACTGAAATACATATATCAAATGTACTTTTATGTTATTTCATCTTATTATTATTATCGCAAATAGTTTTTAGATATTATTAAAAATTACACTAATAATTTATAAATTTGTTAATGTCAAACTTCCAGAAATTTTAAAAATTAATTTATTATAGAAAAGATGATAATTTAAATATTTGAAGGTAACATTTTTTAATTAAAAAAATATAATATATAAATAGATTTTTAAACAATTTTAATGATTCTTCACCTACATGTGTTGTATACTTGTACGTCCCTTTTTATATGGGGAAGGTGGGAAATCAGAAGTAATCTATTTCTAAAAGTCTAGTACAATCATTATCCTCCTATATTGGAATATGCGAAAATACCAATTCAACCGATAATCAATAAAGTCTAGATTTACATTTTGATTTTCCCTTTGTTTTAATATACATTTGAATATATATTTCATTTTGTTGCTTAAAATAATAATAAATCTATATTACGAAAACTTAGAAACACAATTGTTAAATATTAACAAATTAATGATATTTTAATATACTTTATTACATTATATTTCCACATAATTTGATATAAATGTACAATATGTGATACACTTGTATTTTTAACTACAACAATGCACATGCTTAATAAATAATATATAAACAAGTGTTTCTATCCGTTATGCATAAATTAAATATATATATATATATATATATATATATATATTAAAATAACATATAGCCATTACAGATAAAACCAATTGAAATACATGTTAGTCATCTATAAATAGATGGGGTCATTGCTTATAGATCATCTTGATTTTTCAAAATCATAACCATGTCCTCTAGTAGTAATTTCAAATCCAATGATACCTATATAATGTATAGAAAATCAGTTTGTCGGGTTTGTTTATCACCAACAACAATTAAATTGTCCGAAACTTCAAGAAATCTCGGAAGATTGTACTACCACACGTGATATACACGGTTGGTCTCATTGGTGTACACCTACAAATTGTCCTTCGTCCTTACAACAAGATTTTGACGAGGTATCCGATTTGAAAACAACCAAGTAAGTGCATGGAGGGTGCATGATCTTTGGGGAAATATTATCAATTATCCCTTTCAACTTTGTTCTATGTTCATATCATGATAATAAGCTGTTGTACTTTTGATGATATGTATGACTAAGTTTTTATGTAAATATTTATATGTAAGATAGAGTTATTGATGTTTACTTCGGTGTAAGTTTGTCATTGAATATTTATAATATATAAGCATTAGTAATTAACTAATCATTTTTTTGAAAATGTACTTATTCTTTTGTTTAAAATATACTATCCTATTCTAAAGCTGATTATATAAACGTTATGTTCATAATGTTGCAATTATCTATAGAAGTTATAATACGGAAAGTTTGTCTTATATTCATAAATCAACTATAAACATCCAAATGAGTTCAAATAAGTGTGCTTGAGTACATTCTTGTATTACACATACAAAAGCAGATGAAAATCGGCTATACATCCACATCTTCATTGCATCCACCGCTTTCATCCTAATCTTCTTCTGAAACTACTACTGCAATAAAAACATTATAAACAAATTATAATTTGAAATCCAGATAAATAATCTAACAATTGTAAATGTATTTAATTTGCATACCAAATTAACAAGTGAACATGTAAAAGCGTCGTGCTTTCCAAAGAACTCCACAAATGTTACATAAAACAAATTTTTCTTCAATCCTCTTTCTCCAAAAGACAATTTCCTCTTTGACTTTGGCCTACCTGGTTTTCTTTTTAATTTTGGAGGCGGTCTTTGCATTTTCCTCATCTTTGAAGGAAGAGTATTCAAACATCTCGGTTTACGGTATTGGAGTTATATCAAACATGTAACATTTACGATACGTAGAAGCAAAGAAACAATCTTCAATATGTGAATACATTGAAGAGCAAAATTTCCGTATAACCGCAACCGCATGAGAGCACGGAAAGCACTTATTTGCCAATGATAGCATGTACATCATCTCAATTTCAGATCAACCATTACCGAAATATTGGATAATACCTCATACTAACCATTTGGACATCGTATTACTTCCCAAGTTTTCTGAGACTTAGATAGCTCCGTCCACCGTTTTTCCTTTTTGCACATAGTACACCGATCCACATTTCGCTTCTTTGCACACCTTTCCATATACCAACGACAACATTCCTTACGTATGTATTCCAACATATAAGAAATTGGGAAACCTCTAGCATGTCTTATCCATGAATTATAAGATTCACTGCATTTGAAGTCATTTCACCATACCTACTTATATTAGGGCAAAATCAATCGCCCATTTTTCATAAGGCGAGACTCTCTAACCATTCTTACGCTTCCAAACCACCTTCCTTTTTAAAGAGTGCTATCTTTTCTTCAAAAATACGTCTGTTCGGAGCATATGCAGACTCTCGAAAGTATGTGCATAACTTCAATCGAAGTGCTTTTCGATACCCTCCACCGTAAAACGACCCTTAAGATTTGCTATCAAATGATACAAGCAATAAAAATGGACATGATGATCAAAGACTTTTGAAAATCTTTGTCATCAAACCCGAGTTCCTATCAGGATATGTACATAATTTATTTTTCATGCTTCAAACCATCTCTTAATTTTCTTAAAAACCACTCCCGATTTTCTTCATTTTCTGTTGACACAATAGAAATTGCCACCGAAACAGACCTATAACATCAAGAATGAAAATATTAATACAAACAGATGCATATTTGTAACTATAAATTAATGGTTCAGACTTTTTACCATTACTTCCATCCTTTGCTGGCTACAAACATTGTACCACGTGCACGACCCTTTATAAAGCGTTCCATCGATGAACAACATAGGGGCGACTTGATTGAAAACCATCAACGGTAGCTTTGTATGCAATGAAAAGTCTTTCAAACTGTCTCGTCTTTTCATTTAGTTGAAGCTCTACCAAGCTCCCTGGATTTGTTCTATTAATTGCTTCACAATACCATCTAACATTTGCATAAGACTCATTGTATGAACCATATAACCTACAATGTGCGTTTTCCATAGACCGCCAAGCATCCATATATTCAATATCCGGTGAATAATTTGCTTTCATATGTAAAACTAGATCCTTAGGACCAAGTTTAGGATTGGACTTCACCGCTTCAAGAACTAAATCTCCAACAATTTTAGATCCCGATTTATTTTTCTTAGATTTAACCATAGATCCAACACAATTGTGATCCCAATTAGCATCCACCACAAAGAAATTATTGCTATGCTTACATCTTCTAGCTTTAACAAACCAAGGACAAGAAAAGTCATCTTCACACTTACAAACCGCATGTACATATCTGGAATCATTCCTAATGTATTTGAACCTAAATCTCTTTTAACAATGAATTTAACTAGCTCCATTCTAAACTCAACCACACCTCCATTAAACGGACTACCAACCCCATCTTTGAATATATCCCGCCAATGATCGAGATAAATCTTTTTTACCCTTTTCTATTGGACACATCTCATAATTTGGTATTCAATCCAAACCTGAAAATTCTGATCTATTTCTGTTTCTTCCGAATTGGAAGATAAATTAGAATGATCTTGAATTACGTATCACAAACGAACTCATCCGCCTCAACATACATATTATTTTGGCATTCATTCATTTTATGTGTGGTGTCATCACTACTAGAGTCAATTCTTGAAATTACTTGGACATTAACAATTCTCCCGGATGTAAGATTACATATATGTTCTTCAAATCTTCATTTGACCCCAAACAACAATTTTTAATGATACCCACCGAGAAACGCATATTCATTTTTCCAAAAATAATTCTTTCCACATACCTTGAATTTGTGATGTAATATCTTCATATTTGCTATCCTTATTCAATCGAATCGATTTTCACTCTTCGTTGTAATTCACATTCAAAATGATCAAATCATCCATCGAAATCAACGATCATCGATCAAGGCAGAGTATTTGTATATATATATATATACGAGATTTGAAATGTAGAGAAGAAGGTAGAGACGAGGCGAAGTATTGATCAATCATATGTAAACAGAACATATCTATACCTAATTTGAAATTCAAAATTTCAAATGTATATCAAAGACTAATTAAATGCATGTCTAATTAGTCAAGCTTGATGATGTCACGCCTCTGCTTTCAATTTTCTTACTTTCCCTAACGCTGAACAGATAGACAAAGTGGGAAGAATATTTAATTACTCAATGCATATTATGTACAATGCACAAAGAACTCATACTTTCAGATTTATGGGTACAATTGGAAGATTTTTTAAATTTTTTGTACACGATAGTAAGTGCAAAGCAGTGTTTGTATCAAATTGTAACTTTGAAACGATGTATTATGTACCTAATAGTAGCTGCCCCTTCTTTTTCTTTTTTGATAACTCGATATCCGGCCCAAAGACCGACTAATGCGGGGACCAATCCCACCGTCCAGTAAGGAAAACAACAAATATATAGGGGAATATTATCTTATATGTCAAATAGTATTATATTTTGAATGAAATACTACAGGAAAATACATAATATATTCAGACATATAAGTAATGACAAAGTATTAGATGAACATGGTTAATGATAATACATACCCTGAAACTATTATGACAAAATTTTAAAATATCAAGTATCAAGAATCACTTCAAGGGTATTAAGAATTAGGTTAGTGGTATCATATTATTTTTCATGAATATCAACAACAATTATTATTTTTATTTAAATTATTCATATTTAATATAAAAAAATACAACATTGTAACATTTAATTAAGTTTAAAGTATCAAGTTTTAAAAAAAATTATTTCTTAGTGTGTCCCTATGAAATTAAGGCGTATGTACTTATTTCACTTCTCAGAACTCAGTTTAGTAGCATTAAATTTAACCTTTGACTTAATTTGGTTCTAGGTGCGTGTTATGTAAGCCGACAACCTAATGTTCTGTCTATTTTTAGTTTCCAGTTTAGGACTCTATTTTCTCTCTTAGTTATTACAATTTCTCCAAGTTTTAATATTTACTATTCAAGACATATTTGTTTATGAGTACTTTTTTTTATTATGTTTATTTATATAATGAATACTTGGTACGTACAAATTTATATGAGATCTAGTTGACAATGGCCGATAATAATAATTATGTAATAAATTCATAAATTACAGTGATCATCCTTTTAATTGTTTATAATATTTATTTGTTTGTGATTTATTCAGCACAACTAACACTTTGTGGTGAATACTTTTGTCGATGAATATTGGTTTTAATTATTTAATTGATTATCAGGGTTCACTTCAGTTCAATTATTGCTATATATTTTTGTTGCCGTGGTTTTGCATCTGTGAAGTTTTTGTTGTTAGTTTAATCATAATCATTTTAATTTCTGATACACGCACGGTGCATGTTGATGCAATTGCTCTCAGTGATTTGTTATCAACGGTATGTTCTGAGACGTATTCACATTTGACCACCAAACCAACATAATAATACTTCATTTGGAGACGTACGTATTAACATTTTTCAGGGGTAAATTGTATTTTTTGTCCCAAAAGAATGAGTGGTCTCCAAAATGGTCATTTTTCGATACTTTTGGTCCCGTAATTTTTTCAACATATTTTGTCACAAGAAAATTGCAGTTTAATCTTGAAAAATAATGGTCGGGACTATTTTTGCAAATAAAAGGACCAAAAAGAACGTGAGATCAAAATTGTTGTTGAAAATAACTAATACTCCCTCCATCCAATATTAGTATGCATAAAACTTTTTACACGAGTTTTAAAAAATATTATTAGTTTATTTGTAAAGTAATATGTTGGAGGGTATTATGGGGTCCATTTATGAATAAAGTGATTGTTTGTGAATAATTTCATAGTGAACTGATTTTGAGAGCATTAGTTGTTTTATTAAAGGATATTAGTTGTTTTACTATAAGGTATTAGTTTTGAATATTAATTGTTTTCTTAAAGAATGTTAATTAGTTATTTTACTAAATAATATTTATTATTTTACTAAATGGTATTACTTGTAAATCAATTATAAAATGTAATATATACATTGTGTTCATGATATTTTTTAAATGAATGACACAATATTAAAGAATCACAAATAGCAATGTACTTGACTTGAAATTAATTACAAAGAAAATGTTCTTTGTCACTGAATGGGGGCGCATTAAAGTAGAACATTAACTTTTTTTTTTGGCAAATGTAGGACATTTTTTCCTGAGTGACTGTTCTTAATATCCGAAAATATAATTTACGGGCATGAATTCACAAAAATTCAAGACTTACAAGGCTACATTTGCAGTAAAAAATAAAAAATAAAAATGCCTTCATTTGTCAAAATAGAAACATATTGTTCTAAAAACGTAACCCGTAATTTACATGCCTTAAAAAAATATTCACCAGAACTATCCTTGCTCATTTCAATTGATGAATTTCGAATCAAGTCGTCAACCTACTTTTTCACCTACATTTCCTCAGTTATGCCATATTTTATGTCCTAATAACCAATTGAACATGCACAAAATCTAAACCCACATTCTTACTATTTTAAGATTTTTCAATCAAATTTCACCCCAACAACCCCAAACAAATTAAACATACAGAATACCATAATTTTTGCTTATAAATACATATTATTTATGTTAACTCCTGTCTACTGCGTACAATTGAACGGAAAATTACACGGAAATTAAACTGAACAAAATAGCAAAGCGAAAAATATATGAACCGAGGTTGAAGGTAGCCTTACGCCCGCAAGTTTAATACACCACGATACGTGCTCACGGATCGGTGTAAAAACTCCAAAGGTAAAATGGTTTCGTCCTTTATACGAGTAGCACCACTGCGTATAAAGGCTCAGACGAACACCCGGAGGTAGAATTGAACCGAACTCTAAGTATGAAAAATTATTTATGCAAAGTGCGTATGCAGGCCTAAGAATTCTACGTATGCTTGTGTTTTGAAAATATGATATGCGAGTCTATCTTATAGGCATCGGAATGCACACACGTAGAGGAGTTGAGAAAATCATGGGCGGTTACCGTTTCTTGACTTAAGAAAGCGGGCCCTGACTTGAGACTTAAGTCTGGGCTGACTAACTTGAGACTTACGTTTAATAATGCGGAAGGATGCGGAATTATCGATTTTAAATTTCAAAAATTAAAATTCAAAATTAAATCAACCGGACCCATTTTCGTTAATGGGTCGACCCGTTGGGTCACCCGAGTTTTGGGTCTCCAAAAAGATAGGGTCACCAAGAACCAAAGCCCACCAAAGCCCAATTGCCAAGATCCAAGGCACTGGCCCGGCCGGGCGGGCGGCGCGCGTGGTGGTGTAGCATAGTGGGTGCATACCCACTAGCACACTTTAGTCCATGTAGTTTCTTTCCCTACTTATATCATGTTCCAACTCCTTCTCTTTTTTCCTATGTGGGACAAAGAGCACTTTTTAGTGCTTCTTTGACTTCCACCTCAAGCCTCTTTGTCTTCCACTTTAAGCAATAAATATGATCCAAAGTCTCAACTTTGTGTATCAATATCTCACTCACCACAATTCGGTTTTACGAGTTTAGATACACTACGATCATCTACTCACGGAGTAGAATAACAGCTATACCATTTAATTTCCATGAGATTAAATGTAACCCCTTCAAATACTTGGTCAAACATGAGAGAAATTGCACCTCATGAAAACCCACATAATTCATTTTAATTACTATTTTCTCTAACAATCCCCTACATGAGTGGAATTGATACCCATAAGTCATGCGGACCCACGGTTCGGTTCATATGAGACTATATTGCGTCCGAAAAGTAGCTTGTGACTTTGAACTTTACGTAGTCTAACACCATCGAGTACACCGGTGGCTTAGTGGACACAATGCCTTGAACTAATCCGCCTTAATGTGTACCGAGACAACGGTCTGAGACAATACGGCCTCAACTCCGGTTTGTTCTCACGTTTTGTCCGTTTGGCCATGGACACCCTTTGTCTTTCATAAATGTTTGGTAGAAGCGGCCCTCACTTCTCATTTACATAGGTGATCTCATTTCCATGTATCCCGTCATACTTCACCTAATCAAGGCTTTAGGAATCATTAAAAGTCATAGACTTAACCTTTACCACAACGTTACGGGTGTCAACACTTGAATTTGTCTTTGTCGGGAATGGTCGTGTGTTTCAAGTGTTCTCTCAACAACTTCCATGACTTAGTTGTCCCATTGAACCAAGTTCTTGGGATCTCCAGTCATCATGGTTGGGTTACCACTTTGTTTCAATTTTTCTTTGTGGATTTTAGACCCATTCCTTCTATCGGCTTATTCATCCGATCTCGATTTATGCTCTTCGTGAGCGGATCCGCTAGATTATCTTTTGACCTCACATAGTCAATTGATATTACTCCACTCGAGATCAATTGTCTAACAGAGTTATGTCTGCGTCGAATATGACGAGACTTTCCATTATACATGTCATTCAATGCTCTGCCGATTGCGGCTTGACAATCACGAGTGTACCATTACGGTAGGTACTGGTTTTGTCCAACACGGAATGTCTTCAAGGAAATTCCGTAGCCATTCAGCCTCTTCTCCGGCTTTATCCAAGGCTATGAACTCGATTCCATGGTGGAGCGAGGCTATACACGTTTGTTTCATGGATTTCCACGACACGGCGGCACCTCCAATTGTGAACACATATCCACTTTGGTAGAGAATGACTCATTCGTGTCGGCTATCCATTGGCATCACTATAGCCTTCTAGTACATTTGGAAACTTCATGTAGTGAAGCCGAAGTCAAGGGTGTATTTCAAATATCTTAACACCCTTCTAAGAGCCTTCCGATGTTCTTCACTTGAATTGCTCGTAAATCGGCTAGTTTATTTATCGAGCATGCAAGAACAGGATGTGTGCAATTCGTAATATACATCACGCTTCCTATGATCCTTGAATATTCCACTTGAGCCACCGGATCTCCCCGATTCTTCTTTAAATGTACGTTGAGCTCTAAAGGAGTCTTAGGCTGGAGGATCATCAAACGCATTAAACTTCTTTAACACCTTCTCTACGTAGTGAGATTGTGTCAAAAATATACCGTTTGGTTTCCTTTCAATTTTGATTCCAAGAATCACATCGGCTACTCCCATATCTTTCATATCAAAGTTCCGGCTCAACATTCTTTTTGTGTCAACGATCATCGCATCGATCACTTCCCATGATCAACATGTCGTCAACATATAGACACACAATGATAAAACCTCGCGAAGTATTTTTCACATACACGCATTTGTCACATTCGTTGATCTTAAACCCATTTGACATCATAGTATTGTCAAACTTAATGTGCCACTGTTTAGGAGCTTGTTTTAGTCCATATAAAGACTTAACAAGTTTGCACACCTTTTTCTCGTTACCTGTACAACGAAACCTTCAAAGTTGATCCATATAAATTTTTTCCACTAATTCGCCATTTAAAAAGGCAGTCTTTACGTCCATTTGATGTATTTCGAGGTCATGCACAACAACAAGCTGCGATAAGAACACGAATGGATGTAATTCGAATGTGGCGAATATGTATCGAAGAAATCATATCCTTCCCTGTTGTCTAAACCCCTTAGCTACCAGGCGAGCTTTATACTTGTCTACCGACCCATCTACTTTATACTTTCTTTTTAGGATCCATTTGCACTTTAAAGTCTTACAACCTTTAGGGAGATCAACCAACTCCCATGTATGATTTTGCAATTGAGTCTATTTCGTTGTTGATAGCTTCTTGCCGAGAGAGGAGCATCTGGTCTTGATAGTGCATCTTTAACGAGACTTAGGTTCATCTTCCAACACATAAGTGATGAAGTCTGGACCGAAAGTCTTATACACTTTTGCTCGTTTACTTCTTCTTGGTCCTTTATTTCTTGTGTAGAGGTACCAACATTTTCTACATCCTCACGAGGTCTCTTATTAGTCCTCACTTCTTCCTTGTCTCTACAAGGAAATATGTTCTCAAAGAACACGGCATTTCGTGATCCTATCATAACACCTTCCGACATATCGGGTACTTCCGATTTGTGAATCAAGAATCTATATCTTTGCCTTTGTTGTGCCCATACCCTATAAAGATACAATCGACCGTTTTAGGTCCGATTCTCATCTTCTTAGGTTCTCGCACTCCAACCTTTGCCAAATACCCCCACACTTTGAGGTATTTATACGAAGGTTTATGACCTTTCCACATTTCGTACGGAGTTTGATCCTTAGTTTTGTGTGGAATTTTATTCAATATGTGGTTGGTGAAAGAATAGCCTCCCCCACATGTTTTGTGGTAGACCTGAACTAATTAGCATTGCATTCATCATTTCTTTCAATGTTACTGTTTTTCGTTCTGCAATACCATTAGATTGAAGGTGAGTAAGGAGCGGTGGTTTGATGTATGATGCCCGAATCGGCGCATAGTTGTTCAAACAGAGCTACATACTCTCCACCTCTATCACTTCAAATTGCTTTAATTCGAAAGTGTTCATTTGATTTTCCACTTCGTTTTTATAGAGCTTGAAAGCCTCAATTGCTTCTTCTTTACTTTTTAATAAGTAAACGTAGCGAGAATCTTGTACAGTCATCTATGAATGTTATGAAATACTTCTTCCCACCTCTAGTTTGCACAAATTTTAAGTCACATACATCCGTATGAATTAAATCTAGAGGTCCGGTGTTAGTTCAAGCGATGGAAAAGGCAATTTTGCCATTTTAGCTTCCACACAAATTTCACATCGTTTGTTTGAGTCAAATTTATCAATGTTTAGTAAATTTAGAGTTACTAATATTTTTATAGCCTTTAGATTTGCATGTCCTAATCTACAATGCCATAAATTTGAACACTCAACGATATAAGAAGAAGTACTTGCATTTTTATTCATAGAAACTTCGCCTTCACGACTTACAACCATAATCGACATCTTGAAAAGACCATTTTCAAGATAACCTTTCCCTAAAAATTTTCCAAACTTGGAAAGTACAACTTTATCGAGACTCAAACACTATTCTAAACTGATTGCTAACAAGGAGTGAACCGAGAAATCAAATTCTTGCGTATATCCGGACATGCGGCCACGTCCTTGACTTCGGTTCTCTTCCCGAGGTCGATTCAGCACAACCATCCCGTTCCGGCTACTTCGGATGAGGCAGAGTTCCCCATATGCAGCTTCCTTCCTTCCACTCGGAGTGTATGTCGAGAATGCAGATTTCTCGGCACACACATGGCAAGTAGTGCCCGTATCCACAAACCACTCTTTCGGTTTGTCTACTACATTAGCTTCAAAAACCATGGCACACATGTCCATATACGTGACTTCTTTCTCCGCCATATTGGCGTAATCTCTTTTCTTCCCCTTTTTTTCCCTTGTCTTCTCTCTTGGGATTACGACATTCACCGCCTTGTGGTTTGGCTTGCCACGGTTGTAGCAATTCCCAATGAATTTCTGCTTTTCGCGACCGGTTTCTTGCCTTTGTCATTTCCACTTGGCCTCTTTCTTTTTGATGAACCCCACGTTCCATCAAATTTGTCTTAGCCTCCCCTTGGGCTTCGCTTTCGTGACCATCTTCTTGTTGTTTTCTTGCACTTGCAGCCTCTGAATCAGCCTCTCTCACCGATATGCTCTTCTTTTCGGTTTGAGATAGGTCTTGAAATCTCTCCAACTAGGAGACAACTTTTCCATAATCGCAGCGGATTGGAAATCATCGCGACACCATTCCTTGACAAGGATATCGTGCAAGATCAATTGGAACTCTTGTACTTGTTCCATCACAGGCTTGTTATCCACCATCTCGAAAATTTAGAAATTTCGCAACAAGAAATTTCTTATTTCCAACATCTTCACCAACGTACTTTTGTTCTAAGGAATCCCACAGTTCCTTAGATATACGTATATTCTTGTACACATTATGCGAGTTGATCGAAACGATCCACCAAGGACGTAATTCTTGCACAAGTAGTCACCACTTATCCACTGGTCATAGGCAATCCGCCTCGCAGATTAGTTTCGTTCTCATCAACCACTGGAGGGTCCTGTTTGAGATCTTGTGCCAACGACAATGTCGTGAGATAAAACAACATCTTCTCGCTGCCACGTTTTAAAATCGGTACTCATAAATTTATCGGGTTTCTCACTATGAACCATCGGTGGTCTCATAGGAGTCGTCTGTGCCACAAAAGGCATCGCGAGATGGTGCACTTGCAAACGGGTTTGCAGAGGTGCTTCCGAGGTTGAAGCTGGGCCAGGTGGTAGGTGTTTGAGGCACCGAATACGAAAGCATTCGTATTCGCAGAGGGGTTAGGGTTCGGATTTCCGGTAGGGATAGGATTCGAATTTGCGGTAGGGATAGGGTTCGAACTTCCCGGTAGGAATAGGGTTGGAGAGGGTTTGCAGCGATAGGTGGGACGTCATTCATAATGGTGTCACCGGTGGGAGGGGATGGATAGGTAACAATCTCCATAGGAGTCGGGTTCCGTTGTTTCCGGACATGATTACGGAAATGTAATTATGAAGAAATATTAAACTTGCGATTGTTAACGCCGTCTACCGCGTACAATTGAGCGGAAAATTACACGGAAATTAAACCGAACAAAATAGCAAACGAAAAATATATGAACCGAGTCGAAGGTAGCCTTACGCCCGCAAGTTTAATACACCACAGTACGTGCTCACGGATCGGTGTAAAAACTCCAAAGGTAAAATGGTTACGTCCTTTATACGAGTAGCACCACTGCGTATAAAGGCTCCGACGAACACCCGGAGGTAGAACTGAATCGAACTCTAAGTATGAAAAATAATTTATGCGGTGCGTATGCGGAGCCTAAGAATTCTACGTATGCTTGTGTTTTGAAAATATGATATGCGAGTCTATCTTATAGGCATCGGAATGCACACACGTAGAGGAGTTGAGAAAATCATGGGGCGGTTACCGTTTCTTGACTTAAGAAATGGAGCAGATTGACTTGAGACTTAAGTCTGGGCCTGACTAACTTGAGACTTACGTTTAATAATACGGAAGGATGCTGGAATTATCTAATTTTAAATTTCAAAATTAAAATTCAAAATTAAATCAACCGGACCCATTTTTGTTAATGGAGTCGACCCATTGGGTCACCCGAGTTTTGGGTCTCCAAAAAGATAGGGTCACCAAGAACCAAAGCCCAATTGCCAAGATCCAAGGCCAAGGCCAAGGACCGGCCCGGTCCGGGCGGCGGGCGGGCGCGCGCGCGCGTGTGGTGGTGTAGCATAGTGGGTGCATACCCACTAGCACACTTTAGTCCATGTAGTTTATTTTCCTACTTATATCATGTTCCAACTCCTTCTCTTTTTCCTATGTGGGACAAAGAGCACTTTTTAGTGCCTCTTTGACTTCCACCTCAAGCCTCTTTGTCTTCCACTTTAAGCAATAAATATGATCCAAAGTCTCAACCTTGTGTATCAGTATCTCACTCACCACAATTCGGTTTTACGAGTTTAGATGCACTACGATCATCTACTCACGGAGTAGAATAACGCTATACCATTTAATTTCCATGAGATTAAATGTAACCCCTTCAAATACTTGGTCAAACATGAGAGAAATTGCACCTCATGAAAACCCACATAATTCATTTTAATTGATTATACTATTTTCTCTAACAATTTATCTATCTATTAAAGTCATCTTATTACTCTAAATTACATCTACAAAAATAGAGTATGGATGCATTAACACTAGTTATAGTATCATTTTTATTGGTTTGGGCATGGTTTAACGTAGTGAATCCCGAAGCAAAAGCTTCCTCCTGGGCCTTACCCGTTTCCGATCATCGAAACATTCTCCAACCGGGTGCAAACCCCCACCAATCATTTGCAAAGCTCTCGAAAACTTACGGGCCTTTGATGTCTCTCCAACTTGGAACCCAACTTACAGTAGTTGCATCATCACCGGATGTCACAAAACAAATATTACAACAACATGACCAAGTCCTTTCTAACCAGACAGTCATCGCAGTAGTAGAAGCACACGGCTACCACAAGAGTTCCATGGTGTTTTTACCAGCGGAAATAAATGGAGAAAATTACGGAAAATATGGCGGGAAAATATGTTCTCGGCTCAGCGGCTTGATGAGAGCCGAGATGTCACATCCCCATTTTTTCTAAAATAATTTAGAAAGGTTTACAAGATAAAAATATTAACCTTTATAAAACTTCACCCTATCTTTTTCTATAAAAGATATTTAGAAAGATAAAATTATTTAGAACTTAAGGCGGAAAAATAGACATATTAAAATCATAAAGTATTTTCTACAAAACTTAAAGGGAATGTGAAAAATTCATAAGTTTATAAATTCACACTTACAACGAGATTACGGAAGAAAGAAAAAGTAGCGACCGAATCAATAAAGTTGCGAAAAAGTGCATAAGTAATAAAACGAAGACATAAAATAGAAATTATGGTCATGTGTCAAATAATCTATAGTCAAACATGCCTACATGAGACTCCTCAAAATAACTCAAAGTACGAATCTTTACGACAATTGCAAAAAGAAAAAAAAAAATAATACTCATGCAATGAAAAACTTATCCATCCGCCTTCCACCGAACACCATGCTTAATCAGAAATAGTAATAAAATGATTGGGGTGAGCAACCAACTAGCTCGGTGGGATCCCTTTTTGTCACGGTTAAATATCAAGCATAATCGACAATTTATTCACATACCACATAATTTATAGTGTTTGTTGGCAAGCCAACCATAGTCATAGGTACGTTAGTACGGCCCTTCACGAAACACAACGCAAACATAATCATAGTAATTCGGTCATTTCACCGAGACATAGTTCATAGTAATTGTTGGCAAAGCCAACCATAGTCATAGGAATTTGTTAGCATAGCTAACCATAGTTCATAGTAACATAGTAGCAAATAACATAATCAATCATGCAAGGCATTTAAATGTGACAAATAATTACCAATCACGAAGAAAAACCCCACCTCAAAGTTCTTGGATTGGGAGTACGAGAGTACTAATAGGCCTAGCGAGTAGGAACCTCGTCACCTAAAATATTAAAAACATATCTTAGAATATTTATTTAATTTAATCATTACAACCTAATAACTTATAAATTTTATTAAGCCCTAAATTTTATTAAGTCATAAATATTACATTATAAATGTCTCAAATTTATTGCGAGTGAGAGAAAAATTCCTTTGAGTGAAAGAAAATTCCTTAATCTACTTTGCGAGACTCAAAAAATTCCTTTGAGTGAGAGAAAATTCCTTAAATCTATTATGAGTGGTGTAACTAATACATAAACATGTATATAAAAGGCGTAAAAAAATAATTTGGAACTAGATTATAAGTCTAGAAAAATAAAATTATTATGTATACATATATATATTATCCTAATTAACATTTGGGAAAATGAATTCATACCAATTTTAATGAAAAGCTTTTCCACGTATCCGAAAGGCAGCGCTATATTTTCTTTCTTCTTGTTTTTCTTTTGTTTGTGCATAAAGATAATTTTCTAAGAAAGACTTATATAGGTATATATATATTTAGGTCTTAGGTTTAGATTTATTGGGCTTGGGCATCATCTATAAACACGATCATGAAGCGGTCCGAGTACGGATGAAAGACTCGATTCATCAAGTCCATGAACACTGCAGCGCGTTACTCAAACCAAAAGGCATTACCACGAACTCGTAGTGTCCATATCGAGTCCGAAAGGCTATCTTCATCACTTTGCTTTCCTTGACCTTCAATCGATGGTATCCGGATCGAAGGTCGATCTTAGAATACACTCCACTTCCCTCAATTGATCAAACAGATCCTCGATCCTTGGCAATGGGTACTTGTTCTTGATGGTAAGTCTATTTAGCTCTCGTAATCAATACACATTCTCAAAGTCCCGTCCTTCTTCTTGACAAATAGGACAGACGCTCCCCATGGCGAGACACTAGGCCGTATAAAACCTAGGTCCAACAATTCCTGCAATCAACCTTCAATTCCTGCAACTCTTTCGGTGCCATTCTCAGGGAGCTTTTGACACCGGTGCAGCTCCGGTGTCAAATCAATGGTGAACTCCACCGCCTATCGGGTGGGACTCCAGGAGTTGTTCAGAAAGACATCCAAGTATTCTCGTACAATGAGATACATCTGCGGTATTCACTTCTGGTTTCTGGTTTCCCACAATGTTGACCAAAAATCCCAAACACTTATCTTTCTTCAACATCTTCATTGCCTTCATGGCACTAATCACTTGAGGTACGGTTCGAGACTCGAACCCCATAGAAAGTAGTTTCCTTTTCGGTAGGTGTATGTAGAATCACTCTACGCTCGTAACACTTAATATCAGCTCTATACTTACTAAGCCAATCCATACCAAGAATAACATCGAAATCCTTCATCTCTAACACAAAGAGATCAGCCTCTAAAGCGTGTTCATTAACATCAATCCTTACACCCCTAACCATAGTGTGAGCACTAATGATCTTATCCAAGGGAATACTCATCATAAGTGGGTTCTCTACTCTAACATTCTTACTGCCGCTAAAGCATGAAACTTAGCGGACATAAATGAATGGGTAGCTCCAGTGTCAAATAACACATATGCGGGTATAGTCGAAACCGTAAGCATACCTGCCATAGTCCCAGGCCGCCGATCAGCCTCCTCGCGAGTCATAGCAAACATGCGAGCATTTCCACCCGCTCCGAGTGTTAGGCTTTCTACCATCTCCTCTGCGGGTAGTTAGAGAGCATATGACCACGATCCTTGCACAAACAACGATTCTCGGCCTATAAGACATTCCCGAGGTGTCTCTTCCCACACTTGGCACGGTGGGTCTCTCCACAAAATTAGTTGGTGGCGCATTCCTGTAGCTTTCACATGTTTTGTGGAGGTAGGATTTTTGCTCGATCCTCCCCATCCCATTTCCTTTTCCCTTGAAAGTTCGTTTCCTTTGGCTTAGGGACATCCATTGCTAAGCTTGCGGCGACCTCCTCGGCTCGGTCATAGGTCTCGGCCAAGGTAGTGAGTCCTTGGCCGAAAGTACGTTCCCGATCTCGAGCGAAGTCCATTCCGAACCTTCTAACCTTCTTCACTTCGGTGTCTACTAAGTGCCGAGCAAACCGACTTAAATCACTGAACTTTCGTTCGTACTCAGCTTGACATGTTCCCTTGCTTCAAATTGAAAAACTCCATTTCTTTCTGGACTTGAAAAGACGGCGGGTAATACTTATACGTAATGATTTCTCTGAATCGCCCAGTGAGATTCTCTCGTTCTGCCTGGCCTCATCTCGCCAATATGAGGTCCACCATATCCTTGCGTCTTCCTTCGGTTGGAAGACCGCACAAGCCACCTTCGTGCATCGGTGCACATCATCAACTCGAGAATGCTCTCTAGTGCGTCAATCCATAGAGCTAATGGCCCCTCTTGCCCATTGAAAATGGGAGGCTTGAACTTGTGGAATTGCTCCACCACCGGAGGTGGTTTTCCGGAGCTCGCTGGTGTTGTGGTGCTTGTCGTGGAGGTATCTTCCTCAACTACCTGTCCTAATTATCATCTCTCTTTCTGGAATAGGCCGTTCGGTGGCCAACGGCAACTCCTCTTCTGGTCATCCTCGATGCCTCCAGGTCTTAAGCCATCTATAGGCCAACTCTGCACTCCACATCTCCAACCGTGGTCTCCATATTCCGTCGTTCCCTATTGGCTATGATTTCTCTAGCTTCCTTCTCCCATGCTGGAGGTAAGCGTCTCACCGCGCACTCAAGAAAATCCTTGGGGTTACGCGGACCACCATCCTCTCTCTGCAGCTGCACTATTTCTACTAGGTACAAAACGACGTAATTTCTAAAGTCCAAAATTCTCTTAACATTCCCTCTAGCGTCCATTTAAACTATCAATCACCACGGTTGTTAGAGTTAAAAATTAATAGACGTGTACTTAACCATAATTCATCTTATTGTGCATAATTCTTATACATAGAAACTTTTTTTTTTATTTTTGACTAACACAACTATCTTAGCACTTAACTTACTTAACATACCTTGGAGTAGGCGCGGTGGAGGCGGTGGATAGGGTAACTTAAATGTAATGAATGCATGTAAATTTTTTTTTAGACACTAAAAGAAAGTTTTTTTTTACAAGTCTACAAGAACGTAGACCCGCTCTCGATACCACATTGTCACATCCCCATTTTTCCTAAAATAATTTAGAAAGATTTACAAGATAAAAATATTAACCTTTATAAAACTTCACCCTATCTTTTTCTATAGAAAAATATTTAGAAAGATAGAATTATTTAGAACTTAAGGCAGAAAAATAGACATATTAAACTCATAAAGTATTTTCTACAAAACTTAAATGGAATGTAAAAAATTCATAAGTTTATAAAGTCACACTCACAACGAGATTATGGAAGAAAGAAAAAGTAGTGACCGAATCAATAAAGTTGCGAAAAAGTGCATAAGTAATAAAACGAAGGCATAAAATAGAAATCATGGTCATGTGTCAAATAATCTATAGTCAAACATGCCTACATGAGACTCCTCAAAAAAACTCAAAGTACGAATCTTTACGACAATCCCAAAAAGAAAAAAAGACAATACTCATGCAATGAAAAACTTGTCCATCCGCCTTCCACCGAACACCATGCTTAATCAGAATAGTAATAAAATGATTGGGGTGAGCAACCAACTAGCTCGTGGGATCCCTTTTTGTCACGCTTAAATATCAAGCATAATCGACAATTTATTCACATACCACATAATTATAGTGTTTGTTGGCAAGCCAACCATAGTCATAGGTACGTTAGTACGGCCCTTCTCGTCGAAACACAACGCAAACATAATCATAGTAATTCGGTCATTTCACCGAGACATAGTTCATAGTAAATTGTTGGCAAAGCCAACCATAGTCATAGGAATTTGTTAGCATAGCTAACCATAGTTCATAGTAACATAGTAGCAAATAACATAACCAATCATGCAAGACATTTAAATGTGACAAATAATTACCAATCATGAAGAAAAACCCCACCTCAAAGTTCTTGGATACGGAGTACGAGAGTACTAATAGGCCTAGCGAGTAGGAACCTCGTCACCTAAAATATTAAAAACATATCTTAGAATATTTATTTAATTTAATCATTACAACCTAATAACTTATAAATTTTATTAAGCCCTAAATTTTATTAAGTCATAAATATTACATTATAAATGTCTCAAATTTATTGCGAGTGAGAGAAAAATTCCTTTGAGTGAAAGAAAATTCCTTAATCTACTGCGAGACTCAAAAAAATTCCTTTGAGTGAGAGAAAATTCCTTAAATCTATTATGAGTGTAAAGGGTGTAACTAACACATAAACATGTATATAAAAGGCGTAAAAAAATAATTTGGAACTAGATTATAAGTCTAGAAAAATAAAATTATTATGTATACATATATATATATATATATTATCCTAATTAAGAAACATTCGGGAAAATGAATTTATACCAATTTTAATGAAAAGCTTTTCCACAGATCCGAAAGGCAGCGCTATATTTTCTTTCTTTTTGTTTTTCTTTTGTTTGTGCGTAAAGATAATTTTCTAAGAAAGACTTATATGCGTATATATATATTTAGGTCTTAGGTTTAGATTTATTGGGCTTGGGCTCTCAAGAAAGACCCCTTAAAATATATATATATATATATATATATATATATATATATATATATTTAAACCTTTATAAATAAATAACCAGATTTATTATTATTAATAAAAAATACAAACCTCAAATCTTTTATTATAAAATTAATATTCTTATCATTATTATAAATAAGCCTTAAATTAAATATTTTTTTACACACTTTTAGCAACATGTGGTAATCGTAATTTTTCTTGGTGTTATACGAGAGCTTTGCCTGGAGAAACTGAGGATACTACGTGGGTATGTGCGCGAATGTTACATCCATGGCCGAGCTATCAACATCGTGAATGCGCTATTTATTACGACTGTTAACATCATAACGACGTCGCTTTTCTCTGTTGATTTCTTAACTAACTTTGATTCAGATGTTACTCAGGATTTAAGGAGGCTATTGTGCGTGTGTTGGAGATGTTGGGTGCACCCTCTCTTGGTGACTTTTTTCCAATTCTTAAACCGATGGATCCAGAGGGGATTATGCGCCAGTCGGAGTTTTACTTTGGGAAAATCTTTGATAGGTTTGAAGAAGAAATTAATCAAAGATTGCAAACCAGTAATGCTCCAAATAAGTATCATGATTTGCTGGAAACACTTCTCCATCTCAAGGATGAAAATTCGAGCATCAATGACATGAAAGTTTTATTTATGGTTAGACGCTTCCTTTTACTGAATATATAGGGTTAAAATTGAATTTTGCCCCATTACTTTTGACTTTTCCGCGGAAGGTCCCAAAAATTTAAGATATTCAATTTTGTCCCATAACTCCATAATTTGTCTGAATTCAGTCTAAAATTTCACAAACGATGTCGTATTGACGCACATTTTTGGGACCTTTTTGCGAAAAAGCTCAAAGTTATGGGACAAAAAGTTAAAAATTCGGCAAAAAGGACCAAACTTGGAACAATTGAAAAGTTATGTGACTATTGAATAGTTTAAATTTTTTGGACCTTTTGCGGAAAAATCCAAAGTTACGGAATTAAATTGAATTTTAACTCAAATATAACGCATCCATTAGGATACAAATTATATAATCCCTCCCTCCCATCTTATTATAATTAATCTGCAAACACACAAAAAAAAAAAAAAAAAAAAAAGGAAAAAGTGTTCTGAAAGTTAATAGCCTCACGTATTGAATTACAAATATTAATTGGAATGGTGCGAATTCACTTAATTCAGATTGACATTAAACATTTATTAAAGATCAGTAGTATTTGTGTGCACAATAAAAGATTATGTGCACAAAGTTTGGTTACAGTGTAGTATTATTTCAGGCATTGTATTGTATTAATTTAGTTACAATGTAGTATTAGCAATATTGTATAGTATTAGTTTAGTTACAGTGTAGTATTAGTTTAATTACAGTGTAGTATTAGGTAAAAATATTGTGCACACTATTTTTGTACACACTATTTTTTAGTGTGCACAATGTGCACACAAATATTTGTCTTTATTAAATTTATATATATATAATGTGTATGTACTGAGTTGTAACTAATTCTATTGGGTAAATATTATATCATTAGGACTTGTTTCTGGGAGGATCCGACACAACACCAAACACAGTAGAATGGGCACTGACACATTTACTCCTCAGCCCCGAGAAGATGACTAACGCCACCAACAAGCTGAGAAGTGTGATCGGAAAAATGAGCAAGTTGAAGAATCGGACATGTCTAGACTCCCGTACTTGCAAGCTGTGATTAAAGAAACCCTTCGACTCCACCCGCCTGTCTCACTTTTAGCTCCTCACAAAGCAGATCAACAAGTCGAGATCGATGGATATACTATCCCAAAAATGCACAGATATTCGTTAATCTCTGGGCAATTGGACGAGATTCAAGCGTATGGCCCAACCCAACTTCCTTTGAGCCTGAAAGATTCTTAAACAGCGACATAGACTTCAAAGGCCAAGATTTCGAACATAATTCATTTGGCTCAGGAAGAAGAATCTGCCCTGGTTCTGCTCTGGCTCATCGAATGTTACCTCTCGTGCTCGCTTCTTTGATTCATAACTTTGATTGGAAACTCGAACCACAACACGTCGAGACATCTGATAAGTTAGGAATTGAGTGCGCAAGGCAGTTCCTCTCATGGCTATTCCGATCGAGCCATGAAGCCTCACAATATATATAGCTAAGCTTGTGTTGTTATATTGAGTATTAATTGCCACCCTATGTCTTTGTGTTTTCCAATTCCAACTTGTTATGGTGCTTATATAGAGAAGCATTATGTGTAATCATAAAGGATAATAATCAAAACCTGATGTTCAAGCTTCTATCCAAAGTATAATGTGTTCGAGTCGCCATTTGTCCGATAAAAAGAAAAAGCCATAATAATAACTTTGGCCTAATATATTTAATATCATCATCAATTTTACCTTGTTTCCAGAGATGAGACTGAGGTCCAGAAAAATCAGCAACAAACGTGTCCCTTACAGTTTCGCTGCCAAAGATTCAATCCGCAGGTCACGTGAAACGCTAATGGACATTTACAATCGAGCACATATCCATTGTTTGCACTTATACATGAACCCACCGGCCGTCAAGAAATCTCCGTCGGCAATTATTTTACGTAAAAATGTATTAGTCCAACCTGCTAAAAATCCCTAAAATAATTAGAGTGAGAAAATATAGACAACCTAAAAACTAAAAATAACATTTATTTAATGAGATAAAATCTTGTGTGAGACCGTCTCATACATGGGACATGATACTTTCACTCGCTTTTATGATATTTTACAAGTATGGGTATTTTAAAAATACACAATAGTATCACGTCTCATGTATGATACCATCTCGCACAAGTTTTTGTGTTTAAATGAATATAAATCAAGAAATAATATTTGGATGGAAGTGTTTCATTACTCTGAATATACCGACGTTTCGAGGGAACATGTTAGAGTCAAAGAGATCGAAACAAGAATCCAAGAACTCTAAATTGAAATACGGAGATTCCCATCCCAAGCCTTAGGCTGAAAATTCACAAATCAATTCTCAATACTCAAAATAACAGTCCTGGCCTATTTTATAAGCTTGACAGCCCTCCAAAAGAAAATAAGACACTAACTAACCCCACTAATGCTAACTGAACAATTAATCCTGCTAATCTGTTAAGAACAGAAAAAAAGTCTTTTACGATGGTAATTTTTTATCGTATCAGTTCCCTTCTCCTTTAAAACAGCCTTGTCCTCAAGGTGGAGCTTTCGGTTCCTCGGCTGAAGTGTCAAAGTCCACCGCATCCATGTCTTCATCCTTGTCCATGAGCATAATCCTGAGTGACCTATTCGCGCAAACATGAGTAAGAGAATACGATTCCTTGCATTTGTAACATAGGCCTCACGCGTGCAAATCCTCATATTCTCGATTGGGTCATGTAACTCGTTCCACGAAGTTCGTGCCGCAATGACGGACAATCCCTTGGGCTCTACGTAGGCTGCTATCCCGGTCGCAGCGGCGTAAAACGAACTCTAATGATTGGGTGCTGCCTATTCCATAAGATCGTGTTAGACACGTCATTGGTGCTAATTTCTCATTCTTTGGGTGAGAGTCATTTCTAATTGCATGAAAACGGCTCCAAGGCTGTGAATTTCAAAAATTCGCTCGTGAGAGGGGCTCAATTTCTGCTCAATTTCTCTCGCCAAGTGCATCGTTGTAAAGATATCTTCCGAGTCTTTAGATTGAATCTTTAACCGAATTTCTTCCTTCAACCCGTTAAAAACATACCAAGAGCAATAGGATCGCAAAGTCCCTTTACAGAGGAAAGCCTTGATATAAACAATTCGATGTACTTATCGACCGACGCATCATGTCGTGTTACCGCGTCGCGCTTCGTATGGGTTTGTTCGTGGGTCCTCGCCATAATGGCGCAACAATTCAATCGTAAATCGTCTCCATCCCAGTTCTGGAAACTGGAGGGATTTTCCCCGAGAAATAGGGCAATTCGAGTTTATCTTGAGTCGGCAAGGGTGGTGGTCGCTCGATAACCAACGCGCGCTATTTCTTAGCGAAACATCACCGCACTCGATGACTCCGCTTGATCAATTCCCTTATCCTTCACCAGCTGTTTCAAAAGTACTTCAAGACCATTAATTCGAGCATTGGATTGCTCCACTATTCCTTCAATTTGTCCGCTCAACCTCTTTCTCTAACGATGATAGCCCTATTTCCACGGCCTCTAATATTGAATCACCTTTTGCCATGATGTTGATCCAAAGAGGGTCGGACCAAATTGTTAGAGTCAAAGAGATCAAAACAAGAATCCAAGAACTCTAAATTGAAATACGGGAGATTCCCATCCCAAGCCTTAGGCTAAAAATTCACAAATCAATTCTCAATACTCAAAATAACAGTCTCGCCTATTTTATAAGCTTGATAGCCCCCAACAGAAAATAAGACACTAACTAACCCCACTAATGCTAACTGAACAATTAACTACTGCTAACTGAACAATTATCTCGCCGCTAACTGTTAAGAACGAGAAAAAGTCTTTCTATGATGGTAATTTTTAATCGTATCAGTAACATAAATCTTTTTCTCATTTTCCACAGGATGCATATCTCATTCCCTCAGGCATACCTACATAACCAAAACAATTCAATTCAAAATACCTTCAATTTTATAAATTTTGTGATCCACAAACTCAAATTGTTACACAATAAAGAAATCAAAAAGGGATATTATTACCACTATATATATGTCTCATAAATCAAACATTAGGGCAAACAAAGTAAAGAGAAAAAAATTAGAGGGACTTTTGTTCAAGATTAACTTTATCAAGGCATTTGATTCAGGGGATTGGAAATTTCTTGATTTGATGATGGAGCGTATGGAGTTCGATGTTAAATGAAACAAATAGATTATGGAATGTATTTTCTCAACGTTTGAAATTGGTCCTCATCAGTGGCAGCCCATCCATACAGTTCATACTGGAACGTGGATCACTTTTTTTTTTTTTTAGGAAAAAGCAAAAGGATGTATGTAAGCACAGGGCGTAAGAAATGCCCACACAAGTTTACAACAAAATCAATTACCAGCCTAAACAAATCTTGGGCTCCTTGTTCCAATTATTAAATGAATACAAAGAAGAATTTTTTCCATTTGCTCTAAGCCATTCCCAAGTTACCATCGTCCATAAAAACAATGGCATTACGGAGTTTTCAAATCTCGCCCCCTATTATTGTAGCCACTTTACATTTAAAAACAAATGATATGTTTCCTCCTCTTCACTTTATAATGAAAAAATTGAATCAAGCTTTTCTTTTTATTTTTGAATCAAGCTTATTTGATGCAGCAGAAATTGGAATAAAATCATTCAACTTTCTCATCTACAATGTGCGGATGACACTATCCTTGTCGAATAAGTGTATTAAAAAAATGAGATAATTTCATTTTAAGTTAATATTCTCAAAACACTTTTGGTCCCTATGTTCAAAAGTAGTCCATTTTTGCAAAATTTTATTTCAATCTTTAAATAGCATGTTTGGTCTCAAAATTGGTACCCAAATTGTAAAATTGGTCCTTTTTTTAACGCTTGGGACCAATTTTGCAAATAAAAGGATCACTATTGAACTAGGGACAAAAAGAGTTTTGAGGATATTCCTATAGGACTAGAAGTGCAATTTTCCCTTAAAAAAACCTTTTAGCTGTGAAATGCATTCCTAAAGATATTGATAGTCCCATTGAAAATATTGGCGGTGTCTTTGAAAGGTTTAAAGAAAGGATCCCCACGAGAGATAACTTGAAACGAGAGAAGTCCATGGAGATAACAACAATATTAATAAATTAGTTGCGGACTTTTCAATCAAGGAAGGGTATATGTGGAACATTTATTTTTCGAATGTAGTGTCTCAGGAAATTTGGATGGACTGCTAGACATGGTTAAAATATGTGAAAGTAACCCACAACAAGTGGGTAAAACTTTTCCTTCAACATTGCAAAATTTTTGGAAGGAGAAACAAAAGTTTATTTGGGAGATAATCTTGCTCGTAATATTATCATATTGGTAAATTAAAGCTAAAGTTGTTGTAGTCACTACGCGTGATCGTTTCTTATATAGAATTCTAACGAACTTTGGACCTGTAATTCATTAGTTTCAAGCACCTCTAATACTCCGTTAATAAAAAAGTTCCGATAATAAAAAATTTAATACATAAATCAATTAAGGCGTAAACCAAGACAAGTCTTACTAAAAGAAGGGACTAGAGTAAATTCAGGTTGCCGAAAATTTCGCAAATAAAAATCTATTAATAAACCAATAAATTTGCAATCTACTAAACGACTTACAAAAATCTATACATACACTTTAAGACAAAATTTCACTTCTATAATAGAATAACTATTTAACAAGTATTAAATTATGAGAAATGTGTTATATATGTTAAAAATTTGTATAAGGTTGTCTCATAAATGAGACGAGTTTCCATCACATATATATTATATGATATGTGGACTTATACCCTGCCCGAATCATTACTTTAAATTAGGAAAAATTATAGTTTTGGTCCCATGAAAATTTTCAACAACAATGTTAGTCCCACGTGCTTTTTTAGTCATTTTTTTTTTTGGCAAAAATAGTCCCAACCATTATTTTTTAGGACCAAAATTGCAATTTCTCTCATTCTCTCGACCAAAAGTGCAATTTATAATTCTCTTGGGACCAAAACTGTAATTTTTTGGGACTAAAAATGTCAAAAAGATAAGGGACCAAAAATGTCAAAAAAAAAAAGAACCATTTTGCAAACCACTCATTCTCTTGGGACCAAAAATGCAATTTACCCTTTTAAATTAAGATAAGGTGTAGTTACTAAAGTAGAACTTCGTCTCATACATGAGGTCATCTCACAAAAAACCCCTCTTTGTATATTTTTTTCAATAAAGTTTTATTAAAACTAAAAACAGTGCATCAAGAATGCCCCACAACATTACAAAACCAGAAAAGTGAGAGCAGAGCCTCTATGGCTAACTAATAAAAATAGGGGCACTTATGGGTGAGATGGTCTCACGTAACCCATCTTGCATAGTTGATACCCCTCTTTACATATTTGATACTTCGCTAACAATTTTTTTTTCCAAATTTCATTTTCAGATATTTGATACCCCAACTCATATATTTGATACTTTGAGTCTCATCTCATGTATGAGATGCTCTCATACAAATTTTTGTCATAAATATAATGCATAGATCTAAAATCATATAGTCTCATAGACAGAGCCACACTGGGTCTTAGGGGTACTGCTCCCCAGGAATTTAATAAATTATTATTATATGTACATATTATTTTCTATTTAATGACATTAATTGAAGTTGTCCCAACTAGTTTTAGATAATGGGAAGAAGTTCTCCCTTTTGCATGAATTCCCCCATCCATTTATCCGTCCAAAATTTGACCCCCTACCCATCTCCTACCTTCATTATTCCACTACAAAAAAATCCAAAATTAACGAGGGCAATTAGCGAGGGCAACGGGCCCTCGTTAATTAACGAGGTCCGAGGCGAGGGCTGGACTTAACGAGGGCTTTTGCGAGGGCGATGGGCCCTCGTTAACTAACGAGGGTATTAGCGAGGGAATTGGGCTGTTGGTCCCGATAAGTTGAGCAGATTGGATAAAACTTGTACCACCTTCTAGGAAAAATCTAGAAGGGGGTTGAATAGATTTTTCAGATTTTTACAAATCTTTCAAGATTTATTCAAAGCACCAAAGTGAGACAAGAGAAATTCAATTTAATCTCAACTTTATTAAGATCAAAAGCAAATTGATATTTTGGTTTTAACTTTTATTCTCAAATTAATCTTCAATTGATAAACTGAAAATTGAAATAAACAAGTAAGTAAATGAAAGCAACAAAGAACAACAGATTTATAGTGGTTCGGATTATAACAATCCTACATCCACTCTCCTTCTTCAAACTTTGAAGAAGGGTCTCTTCTATCAACTTACTTACTCACTTTCAATCGTACAACTTACAACTTACAAAGATCTTCAAATCTTCAAACTCCTAAACGATCCGTGAAATCTAACTCTAAAATAATAGAAGTGTATTTGAAGATGTATATGGAAGTGTTCTATAAACACTTAGAAAAATCTATGAAGAAATCCGTGAAAACTATTTTGTGCTTTTGAAAACTTGTGATTTGAGAGAATATCTTGCTGAATTGATAACTCGTGTGTTCTATATTTTTTAATGAAGTGCCTAGACCTATTTATAAGTCTGAAAAGACAGTTAGTTTGTTAATTAGTTTTAACAAACCGAAAACCGCTCAACAAACTTATTCTTGAAAACCGCTTGCTCCTCACCGATTTTACTCTACTCATCTCGCAACCGACTTGGTGAAGACTTGCCTTTCTTATTCTACACAACTTGTCTTGACCTCGTCTGAGCTCTTCATAATTGTCTCCTACTGCACGACTAGATTTGAGTTTGTCTCCAGTGACTAGTAACTCCTAGTCTTCACCGACTTGATCGAGTCCTTGACCTAGTCCGATCACTTAGTACTAGAACTCGGCCTCCACTGTTCTTCATAGTTGTCTCCGCTCATCTCAGGTTGATCTTTTAACTCATCAAAACCTTCCTTGATCTAACAATTTCCCTTTTTGATGATATTAAAACTAAAAACAACATGCTCATAGCCGATGTTAGTCGAAGTTATTCAAGCTAATCGTATAGACATATCATTACACATCTACACTTTTAAATCAGATTTATTCATAATTAAGCACTTAATTCACACTTAGAAAACTTTAAGAAAATATTTTTAAGTCTTAAGAATCTAGACTTAGTGAAAAGTTTTTAAGTACGTAAAGTTTTTTTTTTTTTAAGACTTAGAAAACTTTTTAGGAAAATTAGGTCCGAGGATGAGAAATTTCTCGGATGATTAATACTTAGAAAAATTTTATGTTTTTCTCAAAACAGAAAATAATGTATCAAGATTAAAACAAGTAAATCAGACAAGTTTTAGACATCTCATTCACATAATAAGCACATTTACAAATTTACAAATGGATCGTATTAAAAGATAAAAGATAAGATTTAGCTTATCAAATTTGTCCACCTATCTTTCTCTGGGAGCCGCATCCACCAAATATCCTCGTTCTTAGCTCGACAATCTCCTTTGGATCACCAACTTCATTTGATTTATCCCATAATTGATAGTTGATCTCGATCCACTCCTTGTCAATCGAGCCATCATCATTCAGCTTGATTGGAATGGATGAGTAGTCCTGAGCAACCAAATCCACATTGTACCATTCATCTCCTTCATCAAGTAGTTTCGTACAAGTTTGGATTTTCCTTCTCCATCCAAATCATGCCATGCTATCGTTTCATTATCGATGATGCTCCGACTCCTTTGCAGATGTACCGTAAGAAGGTCCATTTTGCCTCGTACTTCATGTACTCGGCCCAAGCCGGGATGCGCAATCATCTTTGGAGGGGCATCGGTTCTTTTCTCGGGCCCGATCCATGTCGTATCTGCTCCTCCTCCGACCGTTGGGACCACCCACTTCTTCTCGGGATCTCACAAAATCCCGCCGCCTTCCTTAGCCGACTTGATCTTCCTCCCCGGCTTCCCTCCGGCCATAGTAGACCTTCTCTCGCCTTTATCTGCCTCTGTCCCTTTCGCCTCTATCCTAAGCCGCTCAACCGATTTTTCAAGGGGTCTTTTCCTGCCAGCTTTGGACATCGTGCTCGTCGATAGGCGACACGACTCTCTCCAGCCTCCTTCTCCTTCCCTTCTCGGCTATCACCGCCTCTTTTCCCTTGCCCTCGGCCTCGGCCTTTGGCTTTGGCCTCCTCCTTTCTCTCCCCGATCTTGGCCATAAATCTTTCAGATTTCAGCTCAGCCTCCTTCTTTCGGCCTGCTCATCCGCCCTTATCGCCTCCTCGATCTCGCTCGATTCTTATTTTTAGGGCTGAGCTCGTCTCGATTGGCCGGCCGAAAGCTTAACTGATTGAGCTCGGCTTTAATGATCTCCACATCTTCCCCTTTTTAACATCATCAAGTAGCATAGCAAGCTGCTCCTTGATAACGGTAAAATAGGTGGAAGCCGAGGATTGATTTTGTATGATCTCATCACCTAATTTGATTATCACTGAGTTTGGCTCTCTTCAGCCTCCAACCTCCTTCTTTACTTCAACCATTTCTTCTTTGACAGACAATTTAATGTAATCGAAATAGAAGATAAGAGATTTACCTCGATGCTTGTAGCATTTCCTCCATAGTCATACCGATGTAATCCACGATATCTCGTAGTTTTCGTTGTGAGCATCTCGAGTAAATTTATCTTCTACTCTCTTCTCCAAACTGGTTTAGAATGGAGGAGAAGGTGGATCCTGGGCTGCTAGGAGGGGCGGCAGGGGTTTCGGCAAGCCTGCATTTAACTCGCAGTGAGATTAAGGAGCTGCCCTTCCGAAAGAATGGTTGAAATGGAACCGATTCCAGCAGACTCCAAAGACGGTTTTCTCCCAAGAGATGAGGTTTTCCCACCCAACCTCTTCTCGTAAACAAGCTCATCTCCTCTAGGTCTCCAAATTTCACCGATGGACCAACCAAACTTCAATGGATTCCTTCATTACTTCGTGGTTGAACCGAAGTTCAGAATCGCTACGCCAACCTCCTTCGAGCATCTCGATCAAGGGACACCAAAACTTCCCATAGATCTGCCGGGTCTGGGGGTGTGTATTGGACTTATTTGGGGAGAGGGAGTGGGATATTTGGTGGAGAGGAAGTCAAGAAAATCAAATGGTTGAGTGGAGGTGGGAGAAATTTCTCGGGATTGGGAATGAGGTGGGAGGTAGAGTGGTTTGGGTTTGGACTATGTCGGGAGTAGGCTATTCAAGAGGCTCAGTACCACTGGGATACTTCTTCATCGCCTAGGTGGGTTGGGGATTTATCGATGAGGAGATATTAGATGATGTACCGGAGAGACTGCTTTTGGCAGATGTCAGTCTGCTTCGAGCCGGGATCCTCCAAAGACTTCAACCTCTGCCTCTACCGCTGCCGCTATTTCTAATGTAGCAGCCTTCTTCTCGAAGCAAGCTTGAGGGAGCCGCAGAAGACTCTCCTCCGACCGATACATCTGCAGCCTTTAACCAGCCTCCTTCTCGGGCTTTCTTTGGAGTGGAACATCAGGTCCGGCTTCTTCAGTAGGATGACCTCTCGTTCCACTCCACCGCTTCCTCACTGGTTGTCCTTCGTATACACCAACTTCAGCTGGTGCCTCGGCCTCGGGTACCTCGGTTGCCTGTCTTGGGACCGCACTTCACTTCTCTCGTGCCCTTGCCTCATCTAATTCGCATCCGAATCTGCAATCCACCTAGTCTCTCATTCTTTGTTAGCAGCCTTCTTCGCTTGGAATATTTTTCTTGCCCTCCCTTGTCTCGCACTCCTTTGTTTAGCCCTTCCATCAAGATCTGTGATCTTATCAATGCACTCACAGCTTGATCGAGGAACCCAATCTGCATTATCGTGGTTATACACCAATCTCGCCTTTTCCTCCTTCAATCTCCCGAACAACAACTCCACCTGGGCCTACCCCGATTCCATCATAAATGGCTCACATGCAACATAACCTGACTTTGTCACACCATCATGCGAACTTTGATCTCCCAAGATAGACTTGGTTACTATCGTCATCAACAACCCGTATTTCCTCCTCGTAAGATGTTTCTTCAGATCTCTCCCCGCTCCTCTCGTAAGTCACCCTTGCAAAAATGTCAAATGATTTCTCCCATTCGCCTTCCTTGTATATCAGTGGATTTACCCCATCCACCGTGGTGTCGAGAATTTTGGCCACGTTTTCCTTTGTGAATTCTAACAGAGTGCCTTCAACTGTTGTATCAATCCATTATCAAGAAATACACTGCTACCAAAAACTCGCCCCAACGAAATCCATGGTTCTGCTTCTCTGGAGATTTCATTGAATGTAATCCACGCAGCCTTGATGCTTCCAAAGAAACCTAGAATCTCGCTGGATTCTCTATCTCGAGTAGTTTCAAAATCAACGTACATCTCTGCTTTCAGCTTGTGTTTGACTCGCCTCGGTGTTCATTTTGAATTCTCGAGTTGGATGCGGTTATATAAGTGGGGGCTCTTGAAGAGGTAGAAGACATTAGAGTAAATTTGTGAGAATGGAAAATTTTGCAAAGAAATTTTGATAAGAAAAATGTGAAAGTGAAATTTTGAAACGATGAAGGTAAGATTTTAAACCTTGAAGAGAGAGAGGGAAAGTTGGGAAGATCATACGTGGCACATTTTTAGGAATTGAATTTTAACCGCTGATTAATGAAAGCACGTGTAAAACAACAACGGTTTAGCGAGAAAGCCGCTTCAATTCTCGGCGCGTGGCATAAACACGTCTTGAATTGTGTAAAAGTAACCGCTTATCCTACGGATTAGACGGCTAATAGGTTTGCTTTATACAGAGGTAATTAGTATACCCGACGTAAGCTAAAAGATGCATTTCTTTGTAAGAGGGTTTCCTATTTCAGATCGGGTTCATATCGGACTTGGTCAAAAATGACCTCGTCTTATATTTTGAAAAAGTTTCTTCGAGTCTCGATTTTGAAATTAAAAAAATAATGCAAAGTTCAACACAAGATTTTTAATTTAGTCAATTGTACAGATTATTTGAAAATAAACAGACTTAAGAAATTTATTTGGGAACAATACTTTGAGGAAAAACAAAGGTGAGGTGTTTTTCGATTGAAGAGATTTAGAAATATAGCCGATACACTGCTTCGCAAGCAAACTCATCAAAACTATTAGTGGTGAGGTAGATCGGATAGGGTGTAGATAATCATCTGCTTTCTAGGAATCGTGTGACTATTGTGCCCTAGTCTGATTTACCGAATGTCGATAAGTAATCATCAAGTCGATAAGGTCAATATGACAAATCCTTGATTCTTGATTCCTAAGAAGGAAATCAATGATATCACTACACGATTGTCCTTTGACTCATATCTAGTCTGACAATTCTTTCTAGACATTTAATTAAAGAAAAGAAAGGAAAAGAAATAAGGAATACATTTAACAGATGCAAGCAAATTGAATTAAAAATCAGCCAATGATGCATCAAGTAATCCTAATTCTAAGCACATTTCTTTAAATCTAGACTCACTAATGGTTTTGTAAGAATATCTACTCTTTGTGATTCGGTGGCTATCTTCTCAATCCTAATGTCATTTTTCTCCACATGATCTCTAATGAAATGATGTCTAATGTCTATATGCTTACACCTAGAATGCAGAACAGGATTGTAAGTCATAGCTATTGCACTATTACTATCACAAGAAATAGGAACAGATGATGTTTGAATGCTATAATCTCTAAGTCATTGACTAATCCAGAGAAGTTGAGAGCAACAACTTCCACCGCCATGTATTCAAATTTCGGCCAGGGAGGTAGCAATGTATGTCCTGCTTCTTAGATAACCAAGAAATTAATTTGTTGCCTAAGAATTGACAAGTTCCTGAGGTGGATTTCCTATCAATCTTACATCCCCCAAAGTCTTAGTCTGAATAACCCGCCACCAAAGTTGTCATCACCGGGTACCATAACCCTACTTGCAAGGTTCCTTTGAGATATTTAAGGATTTTCTTAGCAGACTCCGGATGAGTTTTCTTGGGATTAGATTGGAACCTTGCACATACCCCAACCGCAAAGGCTATGTCCGGTCTACTTGCGGTGAGATAGTGTTGGTCCCGATTAGTTGAGCAGATTGGATAAAATCTTGTACCACCTTCTAGGAAAAATCTAGAAGGGGGTTGAATAGATTTTTCAGATTTTCCAAATCTTTCAAAATTTATTCAAAACACCAAAGTGACACAGCGGAAATACAATTTAATCTCAACTTTAATAAGATCAAAAGCAAACCGATATTTTGGTTCTAACTTTGATTCTAAATTAATCTTCAATTGATAAATTGGAAAATGAAATAAACGAGTAAGTAAATGAAAGCAATAAAGAACAACAGATTTATAGTGGTTCGATTATAACAATCCTACATCCACTCTCCTTCTTCAAACTTTGAAGAAGGGTCTCTTCTATCAACTTACTTACTCTCTTTCAATCGTACAACTTACAACTTACAAAGATCTTCAAATATTCAAACTCCTAAACAAATCATGAAATCTAACTCTAAAGTAATAGAAGTGTATTTGAAGATGTATGAGAAAGTGTTCTATAAACACTTAGAAAAATCTATGAAGAAATCCTTGAAAACTATTTTGTGCTTTTTGGAAACTTGTGATTTGAGAGAATATCTTACCGAATTGATAACTCGTGTGTTATATCTTTTAATGAAGTGCTTAGACCTATTTATAAGTCTCGAAAAGACAATTAGTTTGTTAGTCGGTTCTAACAAACCGGAAACCGCTTTAACAAACTTAATCTTGAAAACCGCTTGCTCCTCGGTTGATTTTAACCTACTCATCTCGCAAATTGACTTGGTGAAGACTTGATTTTCTTATTCTACTCAAACTTGTCTTGACCTCGTCTCGAGCTCTTCATAATTTTCTCCTACAGACGACTAGATTTGAGCTTGTCTCCAGATGACTTGTAACTCCTAGTCTTCAATCGACTTGATCATCCTTGACCTAGTCTCGATCGGCTTAGTACTAGAACTCGCCTCCGCTGTTCTTCATAGTCATCTGCTCATCTCGAGTTGATCTTTTAACTCATCAAAACATTTTTGATCTAACAATCTCCCCTTTTTGATGAAGTTAAAACCTACAAGAAAGTGACACACTCATAGCTGAAGTTAGTTTAGAGTTAATCAAGATTATTAGATAGGTATATCGTAGCACATTTTCACCTTAAACAGATTCACTCGATTAAATCACTTAATTCACAAGAAAATTTAAAGTCTTTTAGACTTTTTCAAAAGTTTAGACTTAAAAAATTTAAAGTCTTAGGACTTAGAAATTTTTTAGATTTACAAGAAATTTTTAAGACAAATTTTAAGTCTGAGATGATAAGATTCTCGGATGATTAAGACTTAGAAAATTTTAATTCGAGATGTAGATTTTCTCAGCACAATTAATACTTAGAAAATTTTAAGATTTAAAAATAAGGAAAAAAACAAGGTAAATCGGATAAAGCATAGTATAGTCACATCGCCTTTACAAAGATTACAGATGGAGACTAATAGAAAAGAAAAATAAGGAAGAGTAAAATCCTGTTTCTATCGGACTCCCCATTGGTCTTAAATGGGATCATAAGCCAATTGAATACCCTCCTCCTTAGGTGCTTGAGGTCTTCTTCTTGTGTAAGTCCAGACTCGGCCTCTGCCTTCTTTATAATTCCCTGAACCTGGCCTAGGTCCAAGGTACCATCAGGCTTCTTTGCGGGGATGGCATATTCGAAAGTCGAGAGATCGGGTTGACATCGAACTCCACATCTGCTTCTTCCAAAGCAGCAGATGATAGAATTCCCTATCCACCTTTTCAATCCACTCATGCCAAGCCAAGTCTGGATCTTGTTGAGTTGCTCCTGGGCCTTTAAGAATATACCAAGTATATCCACATACCTTCTAGGTTCTTGTCTTTGTATTCAAGCAGATACTTTCCACAAGCCGGCTTAGGAGGAGCAGACGTTGGATGGAAAGGTCTGAATTTTCCACCGCCTTGGTCTTTTACTAGCCATTTCCGCTCATTAGTGCTCCGGAAGACATTAGCGTCCTTCTTCTTCTTCTTCTTCTCGCCACTTCTTTTCCTTCTTGACATAAAATTCCATCTCTCTTTTTATTCTCTTAATCTGCTCTTCCGAGATATTGGAATAATCGGCCTCCCTCTTTCCTTTCCCTTTAGCAGCTGACTCTGGTAAGAATGTCAACCGATTTCGGCTCACCGATCGCTACTTCCTTTCCTTTCCCCTTGGCTCCTTCAGATTCAGATTCTTTGAGCTAAGCCAAGAGTTTCTCTGTTCTCTCCTCTTCCTCCTTTCTTCTTTTCTCCTCATCTTCCTTCGGCGCCTCTTCTAGTTGACTTACCCTCAATCGAGAGCGGCTAGCTCATCAGACTTGAGTCTCAAGTCTTCCTTAGCCGCTTCCCGGATCAGTGTGTTGGCCTTAGTGCCTACATCTTTCTGGTCTCCTCGACCACACTGTGAGGGCTTGTCTCTTTTCTTGTTCAGCTTTTTCCCCCTTTTTAACTTCAAGAGCCAAGTCTGTCGGTTTGCATCCAGATTATTGCACTTGGCTCAAGTCGATTGATCTACAACAATTCATTTACCACTAATTGGTTGTACCCTTTCACCTCTTCTTTCAAGGCCCTCGGCTCATCCTCCATAGCTTTCACTTTGTCACCAAGACAGAGTTAGTGATTATAATTTTATCGGACAAAGTTACCTCTACTTCTCTCATGCTGGCTAGCATTGTGTCGATTACTACTTCAACCATCCTCCTTGTCCTCTTCTTCATTTTTCTTCTGAAAGCGTAATTTATCTTTTTCTCCACGAGCGTGAGGATTGAGGAGATGGCGGAGGCTGGGCTTAGCTCACTGTCGTCTTCCTCGGATGAGGAATCGGACGAAGAGGGGGTACATTCTTTTTAGTAGGTGGGAGAGGGATAGGTTGAGTTTGGATGGTGGAAGAGAGGAATAGGATATAGTGGGAGCAGTGAGGTTTGGACTGTTGGGAGAGGAATTTGTTCATTGAAGGTGGAGGTGATGATTGGGTTTGTATGGTGGGGGTGGTAATGGGAGATGAGGTTTGTAAGAGGGGTGTTGGTGGTTGAGATGGGATGTGTTCGTGTTGTGAGTGGGGTTTGTATTTGAACTGCTGGGATTGTAGGTGTTGGAGAGGCTCGAGGTACCACTGATACCCCTTCATTACCTGTTTGGACCACTGGGATTTCAGGCTGAGTTTGAGGCTCGTAAATGCCACTGGGCACTTCTTCATTGCAGTGCAGGTGATAATGTAGGAGATGGGGATAAGCTTATACCGACTCAAGGATTGGGAGAGAGCAGCTTCCTTGGTGTGGGAGGAGGAACCTCCGGTGACCAACCTCACTGCTATTTGAAGAACAGGAACCTCCTCTCGTAGCAAGGTTGTCGGCTCCATCTCACGCTCGGATCCTCCAGATTTGGTGGAGCCTTCGCAGCTTTGAGCCGCTCGTCTGGGCCTCCTTACCAGAGGGATTTCAGCTTCCTCTTCCTCCTCTTCTTCTCGAGGCTATTTTAGCAGATGTAGCACGAGCTCTCCCCTTTCTTCTTTTCACGGCTTTCACCAAATTTCTCTTCTTTCTACTCGACCCTAGGGACTGCAGCACTGCTTCTTGAGATGGAAGCTCGACCGCTTCCTCTTGAGGTGCGACCTCACCGCTACCTCCTCATGTCCTCTCGCTTCGATCTCACTGGAGGAGCCGCCTCAAGCTCACCGCCGGTCTCCTCCACCGCAGCTGCTGTCTCCGAGTCTCGATTTCTAGCGAGATCCGACTCATCGTCTCGCAGTCCGGGGTTTCCTCCAAGCTTATCATCCTTGGTGAGGATCCTTCGCTTGGAGTACTTTTTCGTACTCCACTCTCCAAACACCTCCCTGTTCAGCCCTTTGATTAGCAGCTTATTTTAGTGAACAGTCTGACTACCGAGGTATGTATCCAAATTCTCTCTGCAGACGACTTGAAAGTAAGTTTTTTCTTTTCCTCCTTCAGCTTGTGGATCAACATATCCACCTGGTTTACATGCACTCCATCCGTAATAGCCAGATCACACACAACTGGGTTTGGTTAACCCATCATGTGAGCTTTGTTCACCCAACACCGCCGTCACCACAAATCATCAACAATCTATACTTACTTCGAGAAGGTTCTTCTTTAAATCCCTCCCCGGTTCCTCTGTGTGAAACCCTCGCCATTAAATCAAAAGATTCTTCCCGCTTATCCTCTTTGTACGTCAATGGATTGACTCCTTCCATTGACGTGTCAAAGATTCTCGCGATGTTTTATCTTGAGTAGCTCAAAATTGTCCCATCCACCGATGTGTCGAACCCATCCTGGGTATCAACCATTCTCGCCAAGAACTCGCCCCCAATAGATCGCCGTCCTGCTCGGGATTTCATTGACAAAAATCCCCTTAACCTTGATGCTTCCAACAATTGGAGGATTTCTGTGAGACTCTAGATCTCGAGTGGTTTCAAATCCACATACATTTCAGCTTTTAATCGGTTCTTGTAGAATTCCTCATTCATCTTAAAATGAGAAATGTTTGTGGAGATATATTTGGGTTTGTGGGTTTTGGTGGTTTTGGAAGAAGATGCCATTGGGAATTTTGTGAGTTTGAAAAAAGTGTTAGATAATATGCAGTGTTTTCCGAGAGTGAAAACGAGTATGGGAGGAAGAAGATGTATTTATAGGAGGGAAAGTTTGGAAAGATAAACCGCTTTGAAAATTAATTTTAATCTAAGCCGTTTATTTGAAATGATTTATCGTGCTGAATCAACGGTTAAAAAAGTTGGATAAACGATTGGGATTCATCGCGTGTAATTCACTAATCTTTGAAATGCGTAAAAAGTTACTTTATAGACTGTTGATTTGACCAAGTAAAGTTACTTTATGCAGAGAAGTAAGTAATCCTATCGTCACTTAGGGTTACCTTTCTTTGCATAAAGGTTTTCTAAAGCGCATAAGGTCCTGAAGATAATCAAGAAATGACCTCATCTGGATTTTTAAAAACAATCTAGTTTTATCTTTTTAGTAGAATTAAAAACTAGTTAAGAAAAATTTAAATAAATAGGCTCGCATTTAATTTTCCAAAGTTAGGTTTTCCAATAAATCAATCCTATAAGAGTTTTAAAACACAACATATGGAGTTTATTTAGAGGCAAAGGTGTCTGGATAAAAAGGTTGATGATAGATGAGGTAAAACAAGATAATCTGTGACCTATTCCCGCAAAGACATAGACTTGGAGAAAACCATTAGTAACTTGAGGTAGATCGGATAGAGTGCAGATAGTCATCTGCTTTCTCAGAAATCAGACTATTGTGCCCTCGTCTGATTTATCGATTAGGTGAATTTGTATAGACTTTTAGTGCATGATTGCATTGATTTGATTGTATTTTGCTTTCTAATGTGCTCTCAAATTGGCTATGTGTGACAAAGTTCATTTATGCAGAAACAGTCAAATTTGAGAAGAAATTCAGGTAATCAAATCAATTACTATGAAGAGGTGCCTTAGACCATGGGGTAGAGAGCTGGAAGAGGGTCGCGTAGCAACAAGAATCGGGAAATCGGAGTTCGCACGAAGAAGATATGAACAAACGAAGCAGAGGTGGCATATGAGCAAAGTGACTCGGGCAACCAAGGTGACTCGCCCGAGTCACCACCATTACAGTGCCCGAGTCATGATGTTTACGTGGCCAAGCGACTCGGCCAAGCCACCCCGACTCGCCCGAGTCACCAAATATGATGCCCGAGTTGGAAGATTCACGTGGCTAAGTGACTCGAGCAAAGCAAAGTGACTCGCCCGAGTCACATCCCAGAGCAGCCGAGTCGGTTATTTTACGGAGAGAAGTGACTCGGGCAACCAAAAGTGACTCGCCCGAGTCATCGCCCGAGTCACTACTGAAGTGTGACATTTTTTGCGCGTTTTGCGATTTTGTGGACGAAAATTAGGCTTTCTTAAGGGGGTATTTAGCAAAGTAAGATATCCCATTTGTTACCCACTATATATTCTCTCTCTTATCGGCATTAGAGGGGATTCCACACCCTTAGAACAAGGGATTAGGTTAGTTTCAGCAAATCATCTGCACACACAAACACACAAAGAATCATACAAGTTGTATTAACTCCATCAAGGTGACTTCTACCATTTATTTTCAGTTTTGTTGGTTTAAACTTTTGTAATGATGAATGCTTATTCTCTTAATATAATGGGTTTGTTTCAATTAGCCATGATTGGCTAAATTTCATATGTGCTTGGGTGTAATGATCCCTTGATGAGTTGATTTTGGTGAATTGATGATTGGGTGTTCATTTGTTGAGGTGATTAATTGTCTTAATGATGCTTTGTATGATTTAATTGCTAATGTGAGCTTTGATCTTGTGTTTATTGATTTAATTAATGCAAGGATACTTGGTTGATTGAATTGATGCATAGGTGTTAGGTTTACTTGAGTGATTGAAGTGAATATTTGGTTAACACAAGGATACTTGGTTAATTAATTAGAACCTCGTTAAGGCACATTGATTACTTGTTGTTGCTTGTAATTAGTGAGGGGGTGAGAGTGCCGTCTCTTACATTCCTACGTGTTTCGCCGATCATTTAGAACCTAGGCTTATCAAGCACGGTTTTACTTGAATTATTTGTTGGTTATCCCTATGATCCCTCTTGAATGAACACTTGATTGTTGATGATCCGAATTTGACGAGTCTTTGGTGATTTGCACCCGAGCACTACTATCTCATCCTTGATAATCCTTTGTTGATTGCTTAGTTTAATTTCTTGTTGGATTTGGGTTGTTCTTTTGCTGCTTTAATCTTGCAATTGTGACTAGCCACTATAATTCTCAAAAACGTGGTATTTCATGGCTTCACTTCATTCCTAGTCCCTAGGGTTCGATAACTTTGGTCGCAAATTTCTTATCACTAAAATACTACGATCATTTACCGAATGTCGATAAGTAATTATCATGTCGGTATAAGGTCAATATGACTAATCCTTGATTCTTGATTCCAAAATAGGAAATCAATGATATCAGCTACTGATTGTCCTTTAACTCATATCTAGTCCGATAATTCTTTCTAGACATTAATTTAAAGAAAAGAAAGAAATATAGATTAGGAATACATAAATCGATGCAAGTAATTTGAAATAAAAATCAGCTAATGATGCATCAAGTAATCCTAATTCTAAGCATAATTCTTTAAATCTAGACTCTGCTAATGGTTTTGTAAGAATGTCTCGCTCTTTGTGATTCAAAGGCTATCTTTTCAATTCTAATGTCATTCTTTTCCACATGATCTCTAATGAAATGATGCTTAATGTCTATATGCTTACACCTAGAATGCGTAACAGTGATTGTAAGTCATGGCTATTGCACTATTACTATCACAAGAAATAGGAACAGATGATGTTTGAATATTATAATCTCTAAGTCGTTGACTAATCCAGAGAAGTTGAGAGCAACAACTTCCAAATGCCATGTATTCAAATCGGTTGTGGAGGTAGCAATGTATGTCCTGCTTTCTTAGATAACCAAGAAATTAATTTGTTGCCTAAGAATTGACAAGTTCCCGAGGTGGATTTCCTATCAATCTTACATCCCCCAAAGTCTTAGTCCAATAACTCGCCATTTCAAAGTTGTCATCACCGGGTACCATAACCCTACTTGCAAGGTTCCTTTGAGATATTTAAGGATTTTCTTAGCAGACTCAGATGAGTTTTCTTGGGATTAGATTGGAACCTTGCACATACCCCAACCGCAAAGGCTATGTCCGGCCTACTTGCGGTGAGATAGAGAAGAAATCCAATCACCCACGATACTCCGTTGCATCCGTGGGTATCCCCGCTCATCCGAATCCATAGAGAAGTTAGTTGTCATAGGTATTTTAATTTCTCTACTAGTAGTCATCCCAAATTTCTCAATTAGGTCCTTAGCATATTTAGACTGATGTATAAAAATACCCTTACTCATTTGTTTAATCTGTAAGCCTAGAAAATATGTTAATTCACCCATCATTGACATTTCAAACCTCGTTTTTCATGAGAATACTAAAATCTTCACATAATTTCAAATTAGGTGAACCAAAGATTATGTCATCTACATAAATTTGAACTAATAAGATGTTACCATCTACTTCCTTTCTAAACAGAGTTCTATCTATCTTACCTTTTGAAAATCCATTTGATATCAAGAAATCGTATAAGGTATCATACCAAGCTCGGGAGCTTGTTTCAGTCCATATAGAGCTTTGTTGAGTTTATAGACCTTGTTATTGATCTTAAACCCAGGAGGTTGCTCCACATAGACTTCCTCAAGTAACACACAATTAAGGAAGGCAGACTTAACATCCATTTGGAAGACTTTGAAAGATTTATATGAAGCAAATGCCAAGAACAACCTTATTGCTTCTAATCGGCAACCGGAGCATAAGTTTCATCATAGTCTATCCCCTCGATCGTGAGTAACCTTGAGCTACCAATCTTGCCTTACTACGAACAATAATGTTGTTCTCATCTGCTTTATTTTTGAACACCCACTTGGTGCCTATAATCTTTCTATATAAGGGTCTTTCCACTAATTCCCAAAAATTTTGCCTTTCAAACTAATGTAGTTCCTCCCGCATGGTCCATATCCAGTTTGATCGAGATAGAGCTTCCTCAATAGACTTGGGTTCAAGAAGTGACACATAACGGTGAGCAGACTTTTAGAGTCCAGCATCATTCGTGTCTCCGCACACTACTAGATGGGTCTCCAATAATCTGATCGGATGGATGGTAACTTCTCATCCTTTGCCTATAAGAGTAGAAGAATCCTCATCTTGAGACTCAGAGGGCAACTCTTCCGACTCTACCTGAGCCGACGTTCCCCTTCATCACCTGACCCCGCCGATCACCTGATGTCAAGGGTGTCTGCTCTGATGGAGTCCGATCGTAAGTTGTCTTCGATTATCGGATGGGAATTCTTCTTCATCTCGAGTCCAATTAAGACTAGGTAGATAGACAGGTTCTATGTTTAGTCTTGGTTAGTTCAATTTTATCTAGACTTTTAGAAATTTGATTCACTTTATCTCGAGAAGGAATACAACTCATCAAAAACAACACGAGGAGTTTCCTCCACACAAAGGGTTGTTTTGTTGAAAATTCTGAATGCTTTGGAATTGTTGGAATATCCCAAGAATATTCCATCACCGCCTTAGCATCAAAAGTTCTTAACTTAGATTTCCCATTGTTATGGATGAAACATTTACAACCAAAAGCTCTAAAATATGAGATTCTTGGAAACTTACCCTTCCAAATCTCATATGGAGTCTTACACTTGTCATTAACAACCAAGCACCTGCTCGAGTATAACAAGTCAGTATTGGTGGCTTCAGCCCGTAACCTCGTTAGGGGTTTCATACTCGGCTAACATGCTCCCGGCCGCCTCTTTCAAAGTTCTATTTCTTCTTTCAACCACTCCATTTTGTTGAGGAGTTCTTGCTGATGATGTCTCATGAATAATTCCACACTCATTGAAAAAGTTAGATAAACAAGAATTCAAAAATTTTGTGCCCTTATCACTTCTTATTTTAGTAATATTAACACCCTTTTCATCCCTCGATGTCTGAACAGATCGGGGATCTTGTTGATAGTCTCATTTTTCTTGAAAAGAAATATAACCCAAGTGTATCTAGAAAAATCATCTACTACAACAAGAGTATATTTTCTTCCACTAAAAATGAGAGAAGAAACAGGTCCAAACAGATCAAGATGAAGTAGTTGTAAAACTCTTTCGGATGAAGAGGTGTTAATACTCTTAAATGAGTGTCTAGGCTGTTTATCTTTTTGACAAGCATCACATTTAAGATCGTAGATAAAAGTTTCTCAGGTAATCCCTTAACAAGGTTCTTTTTAGCCAACTTACTAAGGGTCTTGAAATTCAGATGACTAAGCCTCTTGTGCCATAGCCACCGAGGTTATCTTCACCCTTAGCCATTAGACAAGTATCTTTAGGACAACTATTAAAGTTGGCCACATAGACATTACCATGTCTCAAGCCGGTTAAAAGTAACTTATCTCAAGAACTATCTAAGATATCACATTTATCCTTAGAAAATTTGACAAGAAAACCCTTATCACAAAGTTGGGAAACAGATAATGTATTATGTTTCAAACCTTCAACAAAATATACCTCGATACTCCGAATATCCTTGATAATCAACGTACCTACTCCTTTAGTCCGGCCCACAATTATTGTCTCCAAATAATACTCTTGGACCATCAATGTTCGAAATTTGATAGTAGCCTCTTGTTATAAGTCATGTGTTGTGAACAAAATCACAATGTACCATATAGAAGCTAAGATCTCTTCCTTGAGTGATGATCCCCGTGAATCCCGAAAACAGATTAGTTATAAGGTACCCTAGTGATCTTGGGTCCTTGAAGGTCAAGCATCACTTTAGGTAACCGGACAAAAATCTCATTTCCAAATAATAAATCAGATTTGGTCTTCTCTACCAAATCTGTCTACAATTGTATCACTTTTAAATGATAACTTGTTGTATTCAGATTTAGTAATTTTCTGAACTTAGGAAATGTGGGATAACATCTCGCTTCTCCCATCAAAAGGATTGTAATAAGAATTTCTTCTTATTTTGGTTCTTGGAGTTCTCTTAGTTTGATAAGGAGTCCTCACCTGAATTTTTGTTTTCAAGCCGGGAGATGCTCCTTATTTGACTAATTGGTTTCCAAGGACCAATTCTAATCTCTTTTGGGTGATCGATGTTTTTACAAATTTCCTAGGTTTCGAACATCCGATTTACTATTTCTGTCATAACCAAGACCTGTTTTGTCATGGGATTTTGAGATGTATTAAAGATGTGATCTATTGCTGATTGTGAATTATTAAGTTGACAAATTTTGAAGACTAGCTTCTCATTGGCTTTCTTAATTAATTCATTTTCAGCACCGATTATTTCAATTTGTCTTTTAAAGATTTCAATTCACTTTCTAATCTTTCAGTAGTCGGTGATGTACTAGCCTCACTGGGAAAACATTCCCCTTGAATGTTTCCCAGTTTACGGGTAGTTCATCACCTCGCATTCCTTTAATTAGAATTTGAATTTGATCCTTTAAAGTCAAATTCTCTGTCACTAGCCGTTTATAAGCAGCCGAGATATCTTTAAGTCTCTCAATAATTCATGAATAATAGCTTTGATCATTATCGAGACAGATTTACAGGAATCATTATCAAGATGAATAATAGACTACCTCTTTAGCCATGAGACAAACTTCATCGTCTGATCCAAAATCGATGAGGATGATGATGATGATTTTCTTGATTCCTTTTCTTCAGCCAAAAGAGCCCTTTGATCTCGCAAATCTCCTGTCTCTTTTTTTCTTTTTCTGTTCCCTTTCTTTAGGAGTCACCGAGGACAATCATAGCTAAAGTGTCTGGCTTGTTGCAAGTATAGCAAATGTCACTCCTATCTGATTTAGGGCTGGAAGGATTTCTTTTAACATGGGATCTGAATCTCCTTGTCTGGCTCCTATTCTTGTCATCATCTCGTTGAGTCATCTTCTTTTCTTCTTGACTTGGATCTAGACCTATCCTTACTCGCAAACCTCAATTTATTACGTTTATACTTCATTCTTAATCATTATACCTTTAGGTGAGCAGAGCCATCTGCTCCTTCGAGAGATAAGTCACCTCACAGATTCGGTTGACATCTTGTCTTCTTTGCCGACAAAAGCAACAGACTTGGATGAGGTGCTTGACTCCATCTCATCTTCCTCATCTTCTATCCGAATGTCATACTCTAAAGCTTTAAGATGAGAAAATAAGGTATGATGAGTAATAGAAGATAAATTTTGAGTTCCTTTAAGGATATTGGACTTTTCTCTCCATCTCTTGGTTAAAGATCTCAATATCTTATTATTGATCTCCTTTTCTCGTATAGGTCTTTCCTGCATCAATGCTTTGTTGAGAAGATTTGTCAATCTCACATCTACCGATCCACTGCTTTCATTTTCCTTCATCTTGAAGGTATCAAAGGCATGTAATACAGATCGCAGCTTATTCTCTTTTACTTGGTCGATCCTTCACAAACATTTGCAAGTGTCTCGCCACATCTCTTTAGCCGATTTGCATCTTTTGACCTTTTCAATCCAGTCTTTACTCGTAGTTTCAATGATTTCGATCCTGCTACCCGATCTAGGTTGTGGATTTTTCTCTCATCACTTGTCGATTCCGAGCTCTTTTTCTCTTGTCGACTGATTCACTTTGATTTAGTGCCATTGCTAATGCCTCCATGATAAAATTTAATAGGTCCTTCTTCAAGAACCTCCTCCATCCTATCATGGATAGCCTTGAGATGATTCTCCATCCCGAATTTCCAATAGTCATATTCTTCAATTGAGTATTCGGGTAGATTCCTGGATTTCTTGCTCTTTGAAGACATGATGAGATAAAAACAAAGCACTCCACAATCTTGTTAGTAGCACGATTAGTAACAATAAAGAAGGTGAAGAAAATCAAGAATATTTGAATCTTAGTCAAGACCTAAAATCAATATCGTAACAACTTAACACCGCTCCGATACCACTTGTTGGTCCCGATAAGTTGAGCGATTGGATAAAACTTGTACCAGACCTTCTAGGAAAAATCTAGAAGGGGGTTGAATAGATTTTTCAGATTTTTACAAATCTTTCAAGATTTATTCAAAGCACCAAAGCGACACAATGAAATTCAATTTAATCTCAACTTTATTAAGATCAAAAGCAAACCGATATTTTGGTTTAAACTTTGATTCTCAAATTAATCTTCAATTGATAAACTGGAAATTGAAATAAACAAGTAAGTAAATGAAAGCAACAAAGAACAACAGATTTATAGTGGTTCGGATTATAACAATCCTACATCCACTCTCCTTCTTCAAACTTTGAAGAAGGGTCTCTTCTATCAACTTACTTACTCACTTTCAATCGTACAACTTACAACTTACAAAGATCTTCAAATCTTCAAACTCCTAAACGATCCTGTGAAATCTAACTCTAAAATAATAGAAGTGTATTTGAAGATGTATATGGAAGTGTTCTATAAACACTTAGAAAAATCTATGAAGAAATCCGTGAAAACTATTTTGTGCTTTTTGAAAACTTGTGATTTGAGAGAATATCTTGCTGAATTGATAACTCGTGTGTTCTATATTTTTTAATGAAGTGCCTAGACCTATTTATAAGTCTGAAAAGACAGTTAATTTGTTAATTAGTTTTAACAAATCAAAACTGCTCAACAAACTTATTCTTGAAAACCGCTTGCTCCTCGGTGATTTTACTCTACTCATCTGCAATGACTTGGTGAAGACTTGTCTTTCTTATTCTACTCGGCTTGTCTTGACCTCGTCTGAGCTCTTCATAATTGTCTCCTGCTGAGACTGACTAGATTTGAGCTTGTCTCCGGATGACTTGTAACTCCTAGTCTTCACCGACTTGATCGAGTCCTTGACCTAGTCTCGATCGGCTTAGTACTAGAACTCGGTCTCATTGTTCTTCATAGTTGTCTGCTCATCTCAGGTTGATCTTTTAACTCATCAAAACCTTCCTTGATCTAACATGGGCCGAGGGTATTTTAACGAGGGCGGGCCCCTCGGTAATCCATCGGCGATGGCAGCTCCTCGGTAATTTTTAGCGAGGGCTTGGGCCTCGGCAGCCCATTAATGAGGGCTTGGGCCCCTCGCTAGGGCCCTCGACAAACCAAGAAATATAAATTGGCCCAGCCCTCTTTTTCTCCCCACGCAGCCTTTCACCCAAAATTCCCACCGCCGCCGCCGAAATTGGACTGTACAATAGTCGGGCTTTGTTCTACTTGTTCCGGAATATTTCTACGGTGAGTTTTTATGATTTAATCGGTTAATTTTGTTGTTATTTTATAAATTTTGTATTTTTTTCATATGCATGTATTTGTGTAATTTTATTGTTAATTTTGTTGTTATTATACATAATATACATGTATTTGTGTAATTTTGTTGTTATATTTGGTGATTTATTAATTATTTAGTGTTAATTTGTATAATTGTTATCTGTATTTTAATTATTTAGGAAAATGTTAATTAATTAGTAATTATGCAATTATATAATTTTGTTGTTATAGTTGGTGATTTATTAATTATTTAGTGTTAAATTTGTATAATTGTTATGTATATTTTAATTATTTAGGAAATTATTAGTATATGAATTATATATAATTATTTAGAGTTAATTAATTAGTAATTATGCAATTATATAATTTTGTTGTTATAGTTGGTGATTTATTAATTATTTAGTGTTAATTTTTGTAATTGTTATGTGTATTTTGATTATTAGTAATTATTTAGGAAAATTAGTAGTATAAGATTATTATATAATTTTTAGTGTTAATTAATTAGTAATTATGCAATTATATAATTTTGATTATTAATATTATTATAATTTTAATTTAATTGCTATAATTTATATATTTGTAGGTGTGTACGTTTATTGAAAAAGATTCGATCAGGGAGTATAATTTCATAGCCACCACTATCACCGTAAGTATTCTTTTTGTAATTAATTATTATTTAAATATGGTTTTAATTTAATTATAATAATTATTTGATTTAAATTATTTTGCATGCATGATATAATAATAATAATTTATATATATGGTGATCGATGTTCGATCAAATTTTGTATGATAGTTCAATTATAATATTAATTTTGAAAATCGAATCGATGTTCGATTCAAGTTGATGTTGGAGTTGAGGGTTGATGAATTGTTTGGTATTGTTTGCTGTAGAATGTGCTCCGACTTGATTAATTTTAATTAAGTCGGAAATGGATGCACTAGGAATTCCTTCTTCAAAGTAATTTAGCAAATCAGCCCACGATGTTGAACCGTCTCCGAAGGAAGTGGACATCGACCTCTATATGTTTATTTCACGAATGGAATGCAAGACTTCTCCCGAAGGAAGTGGACTTCGACCTCTACATGTTTGTTTCACGAATGAAATGCAAGACTAAAGGCAGCACTGTAGTAAAGAAGGAGAAAACAGCCGAAGACGTAGTTAAAGAAAGAGTTTATTTATCCGAATAATGCCAGTAGTGGCTAGAGGAAGAGACCTATACTCGGCGTCGGTATTGCTCTGTGCAACTATATTTTTCTTCTTTGAGCTCCAAAAAAGTAAGTTATGTCCAAAATTGAAGCATAGCCTTCCTCTATAAAAGCGTGCAACTGAAAATGTGAAACATGTGTAAAAGATAAACCAAGAGAAAAGTACCCTTTAAGTATCTTAGAACCACTTGCAAGCTTTCCAATGATTTTGTGAAGGAGAATAAAGAAACTGGCTTAGTATGTTGACACTAAAGGCATTATCAGACCTAGTGAGACTTAGATATTAGAGTGCCCCAACAACACTTCAACAATGATCAGGGGTAAATTGCGTTAATAATTTCATAAATTCATGACTTTAATTAATTATCTGTACGTAATTTGTCATATGTTGATTCTCACATATATAATGGGAAAGGAAATAAGTAATTTCCCCATATATTTGTACTCTATAAATATGCAATGAGTGTGTGTTTTATTCACATGCTTAAATAAGTAATACAAAACACCCATTAAAAATAGATAGAGACAATTTTTCTTAACATTCTCAATAATAAACATATCAAATCCTCACATTACAAGTGCAACGTTGATAAAAAAAAATTAAGCATCATCTCTACCAAAGGAACAGGTACATACTGAATTGACTTGTCTAATAGGGTGTCATATTTCATGAAATTTTCAATTCTCTTCCACTCATTCGTCTTTAGACTATAGATCTGAACTTCATAAAATCCATAAAGGTATAAAGTAGCCTCAACTTTATAATCATTTGTCTCTAGACTATAGATCCGGACTTCGTGAGATACATAAGAGTATAAAATAGCCACAACTTTATAATCACTGTTGATCTTCTCATCCCCAAACTCATCTTGGAAATTAAGAGCCTATCAAAACATGGTGTTGTTTCTTTGCTTGATATGTATCACGTTACCACCTTAAAAGTAAATCTATGAATATTTGGAACATCAAGTTTCAGCCTCGACAAATGGTATAGCTCAAGTGGTTAGAGCTCCACTACCTATGGCCAAAAGATCATGGGTTCGAGTAAATTTCAGCCTCGGCATCTTACTCTTTTAACGAATCCGACCGACATAGAACAAAAATGGGTCCTTGATTACTGACCCATCGTAATTGTGGATTCCACTAGACGATGCAACTCTCGTTCTAGTATTGGAATCCTTTTCTTCAGGCACGTGCAATTGTGAATGTATAAGTCCAATCTGCAAAAATCCCTTTAAATTAAAGCAATCAAAAGTATACACAACCTAAAAACAACATTGAATTAAACTTTTTTCTTATCGGCAAAACAAATATATATTATGAAAACTAGAGTATAAGGGGTACTCCAACGCTTACAATACTATGAATTTCAAGATAATTTAACAACATTGAATTAACCTCTTTCCCTACCATAGAAGATGAATCTAGCGATGTGATGAATCTTTTTCATCAAACCGCAACTTTTGTTTTGTCTTAATCTATTGTGCAGCCATACCTACAAAACAAAAACATTCAATTCAATTTGATCGATTTTATGGAATTAGGGATCCACAATTTAAATCAAACAAACCAAACGATGAAATTAAAATACAAACCAAAAGTGATTCTACCTTCAGTACTGTATTTCTCTTGAGCATTAAGACGCAAGACGGAATTTTTGATGGCGCTGGAAGAAATTTGGATCTGGGGATTTTTGGAGGAAAGGCGCTGTGCTGTGGTTGAGGCTTCTAGGGTCCTTTTATATCTACTGTGGGACTCTAGAAGCTTCGGGCATATTGATAATTTTTATTAAAATTGCGGGCTGTAATGAAAAATTGTAAATAATTTTCGTACTATCAGATATGAAACCTAGGCTTTTTGGGCTTTTTTCTTTCTTTTATCTTTAAATAGTTCTTGTGTAAAGTCCACTATCTACTTGTGTATATTTGTGAGTGAAAAAATATTTATGTTTGTTGAGAAAATATGTATAAAGTTTTATGATTATTAATAACTTACAAGACTCAAAAATTACAAAACACATTTTTACTTAATGGACAACTCAACCGATCATTTTAGTAGATAAGAGCCATTATTGTTGGTGATTTAAAAAATTTTCTAACTATTGATGGAGTAAAGAAGAAAAAATTAGAGAGTTTTCTGTTCAAGATTGACTTTGCTAAGTCATTTGATTCAACTAGTTAAAAATTCCTTAATTCGATGATAAAGGCGTATGGAGTTCGATGTTAAATCCTTAATTCGATCAATCCTTGTTATCGAAATATTTCAAATTGGAACGTAGACTGAGACAAGATCACCTCTCACCATTCCTTTTCCTTATTATGGCCTAGGCATTAGGAGGCATTATGATGAAAATAGCTGTTTTTTTTTCCGGACAAAGGGTGACTCGAACTCATGACCTTTGGGTCATAGGTAGTAGAGCTCTAACCACTTGAGCTATACCACTTCGTTTGAAAATAGCAGTTGATTCGAGCCTATTATATGCAGCAGAAGTTGGAACTAAATTTCTCACCTATAATATGTGCATGACATTATTCTCATCGTTCAGGTATTATAAAAATATATAGGCTACGAAATACATTCACGAAGGTACGAAATAGTTTAGTCTCATTGAAGATGTGTAGGTGATGACTTGGAGAAAAGAATCCCCAAAAAGAAACCTAAAAGTAAAGGAGTCGGTGGAGATAACAACGACATTAATTAGTTGCGGACTTTGCAATCAAGGAGTAAATGTGAAACATTTATTCTTCGGATGTAGTGTCTCACAAAATTTATATTGATTATAACACGTGGCTAGAATCTAAGATGGCCACCCATAATTAGTCTGTAAAACACTTCCTTCAACATTGCGGAATTTTTGCGAAGACGCAAAAAGAAAGTCTTGGAGTTTACTTGGATATACGTGATGTGGTCCATGAGATAATTTCATAAACGGCCTTGTAACTTTGCTCGAATCTAGATTTGGTCTTTTTATTTTATCAATTGTGGTCCTTTTGATATAAAAATAGGTCATTTTAGCAGGATAATTCAATTTTTGCCGAAAAAATTACCGAAAAATGGCCGAAAATCTGTTGTAGCATACAAAATGACACTAAAATGTACCAATGACAGGCTCGACAAGAGAAAAAGAAACTTATAGGCCTCGACCCTCCTCTCATCGTAAAACACTCATAATTAGTGATGAAAATTTACGATTTTAAGATTGAATTTACGAGGAAGGTGTAATCGAAATTTGAAATTAATTGAGGGCTTTGCTTCCTAGATGAGTGACATTTCAAATGAGACTTGACATGGCCGTCGACGTGATAAGAATACAAAATTTGGGTAATTTTCCGGCAAAATTGGAATTTTTCGATGAAAAGGACCAAATTTGAGACAAAAAGAATCAAAATTGATAAATTAAAAAGAAAAAGGACTAAAGTTTGTTTCAAGTAAAGATATAGGACCGTTTGTGATTTTTTCTCATTGGTCCATATGAAAATCTAAAAATCTTTGCGTCTTCAACTATGCAAAAATCAAGGCGGGCTGACAAGTTGGTAGAAAAAATAAAACGAAATAGTTTTGTTTTATTTTGTAGATAAGTTTTCTTGTAACTATTTATTATCATATTGGAATCTAAAACCTAAAGTATGTCTCCATTAATAAATTTTATTTTAATAAATTTTATTTTCTGATAAAAAAATATGGATTATCAATCTAAGGTACAATTTTTGAACAAAAATAACTAGTAGGTACAATGGTTTTAAAAATTACTACCCACTACAATCTATACCATTTTTGCCCCTAATTTTGAATTCACTTAAATTAAAGCAAAATAAAATGTCAAAACCCTAAAAGCATCGCACACATGTTCCGCCTCCAATTCTTCTGCCTCTCTCTCGTCCTACAGCAGCCCAGCGCTGATCCAATACAGCCCTCCATAGTTTTTGTTACCGAGATATTTTTTTTTCATTGTTCCCAGGGATTTTTGGGTAATCTGCTCCCATGCTGCAAATAGTCAAATCTAAATTGAACCTTGTCGCCCTTCTTTCCTTGCGAGCAGGAAGCACACCAGCAGCGTGCATTGCGTGATTCTACTGTGTTTTTGCACTTGACTGGGTGGACAGTTGACCGGAAGAGAACTTCGATTCGCCCGGCCAGCAGGCGGGCGGCATGCTTATCTTGTGTGACAAGACTATAGAGAGCAATCGTTCTTGGACCGAAAGCCCAAGTACATGGAAGAAGGCCCGCTAGATTTATCCATCAAAGGTGGCCCCTCACGTGAAATCATGAAAAGGATCCGAGCCCATCAAAGACTTTATGAAAGGATCTGTCACAATCATTAATAGGAAGATTACAACTTTGAGACACCGAACAGCAGGGACTTTCTCATAGCATCAAGATTGCTTGGTGCCCAGAGGCGGGAGCATAAGAAAAGAAACTGAGAGCTGGAAAGAAAGAGCAAGATCGGGATCACTAGATTGGTAGTTATTTTTAAGAGCGCCGTTAGTGCGTGCCTCGGTAGGGAAAGTGATCACCGGAGTATAGCACAAAATCGCATTTTCTCAGGATGACGGCTTTCAAAAGAACGCTCCCGGTAAGGAAAAGGTGAAAAAATGTTGTCATCTATCTCGACCAGTTTCCCAAGGCGCTCTTTCATGAAAAAGTGGCTAGTCCTATACCGAGCCAATCTATAAAGCCTATTTGAGTCCAGAGCGCAAGCTCTGCCACTCCGGTCGAGGTGGTTTTTGTTTACCAGCACGTAGGTGGTCTAAATTCATATGACCGAGTATCAGTGTATTTTTCTAGTGATAAGAATTTTAAGACCAATCGTTTATCGAACCCACGAGACTAGAAGGATAATGAAGTCATGAGATTAAAGCGTTTTCATAGTATTATAGAAGCTAACACGGATATGCGAATATTTAAATGACAAGAAAGCAATTAAAAAAATAAAATAAAGCAAGCAAGTAATCTAGCAAAGATATATATTAAATAAGAGAAAAGTGTTCGGGTGCAAATCACCAAAGGGGTGATGATGGGGATATCAATTACAAGGGGTGATGATAGGGGATATCTAACAAATATTTCACACACAACCGTACTTGGTAAGCCTAGGCTATATATGATCAATTAAGCACGTAATTAGATTGTTAGTGACAACACTCTAACGCCCTCACTAATTACAAGCAATCAAATCAAGCAATTAATGTATTCAAATGTGGGTTCTAGTGAAATTAACCAAGTATCCTTGCACTAATCCAATATTGATATCAATCACACAATTAAAATCTAACACCCAAGCCAATTATTCAATTACCCAAATATCTTTGTGATAATTAACTCATCAAACAAGGGTTCAAGACATAATCAAACAATTAATTCATTCAAAGCACAAAAGAGTAATCAATCAACCCCACAATTGAAACACCCAATCATATTAACACTATAATTAACTCATCTAAGGGTCACTACACCCAAACACAATAAGATTTAGCCATGCATGAATTTAAACAATAACCCATGTAAATCAAAATTAGGAAAACATAATTAAAAGGAAATTAAACCAATAGATTAATGAAATAAGGAGGGATGTCACCTTGTGAGAGTGCAATACACTTGATTGTATGAAATCTATATCTAATTTGCAAGAAATTAAAATAACTATGAAGAACACCTAAACTATGTGTGTAATTAGTCTAAGGAAAAAGTATGATCTGATATGTGTGAGAAAATGCGTGGAAATGATATGAAAAAAACCCTAAAAATCCTAAGCTAAATGATGCCGTAGTCTCTGCTTTGTATCTGCTGCGTATCTACTGTGCTGCATGCTTCCCCTGCCCACTGCCCCTTTTTTTTTTCTTTCCCTTAACTCACCCAATCTTCCTTTTAAAAACGTGCTCCCCTTTTTCTTCTGAACAACTCACGATTTTTTAATTAATTAACAAGGTGGGGTCAGTGATTAATAAGTCTAACCTGCTTTCATTCTCACGGTAATGACAATTCAAATGGGCCCATTATTTTTATTTGGGTCCGACTAAATACACATCCATTTTTAATAGATACACATACCCAATAGATTCACTCCCACACATTATTTTAATTTTATTGATACACTTTCCTTGCATTACCTATAATACCCTTGCTGTAAAAAAACACACGTAATACATTGCAGAACGAGTGAAAAAGGCAAGCAGCGGCGCCGGAGAGAAAGGATTGTGGCCGGCGAACTCAACGGCATCATCATGGATAAACGTCACAAACCCATGAAAACGATTAGTTTTAGAGCGTGTATTTTAGGGTTCTTGGGTTAATATCAATTGTATTTTAGATTTTTGAATCTGATAAATAGGTATTTGGGTTATTTTTTTGAGTTTGATGTGTTCTATACGAATGTTTAGGGTTCTTTGTTTAATATCAATTGTATTTTAGGGTTCTTTGGTGGAGATAAATTTTAGATTTTTCGAATTTGATAATAGGTATTTGGGTTGTTATTTTGTAGTTTAATGTATTCTATACTCTAAATATTTATTTCATTTCAATCATTATTGGTATATCTTATCTTGGGTATTTGTTGTTTCGCGAAAATATTTATGGATTAACAATTTGAAACAATTGAGCTCGAACCTGGTTTGCCGTTTATGTCATTCAATTTCGACAAATTGTTGCCAAGTTGAAGCAATAATTAGAAAACATGTTGCCAAAAGTGAAACAATATTTCGAAACATGTTGCCGAAAGTGAAGAAATATTTCGGTAACTTGTTGCGAAATATGTGCAATATTTCAACAGGACAGTTCGAAAGTAAAATATCGTGAAAATTTGAAAAAATGCGCGAAAGACTTATACTACCATACACATCATATTTTTAGGCCTAAACTATCGTATCTAATATCCAATATATCAAAATACACCTTGTAAGCAAGCAAAATTTAATTGCCGAATCAAGAAACGACACGTGAAAATTACATATTAAATATCAATTAAATTTATTATTTATTAGGAATTTAAGTACATTTAATTTCTAATATAATAAATAATTGATAATTTAATTGATCCATTAAATTAATTAGGCCCAATCCAAGTATTGAGTTCTAATAAATCAATTGGGGTTTCTAAGTCCATTAAATAAATTGGGCCTTTAAAGCATAATAAATTAAGGGAAAATGGAGTTTTTGTCCTTTAAGTTTAGTTGACTATGTTTTTAGTCCTACTATCTTTTGACCTTTGATTTCAGTCCTGTAACTTTTTAAAAAATTCATTTTTCGTCACGAAACTCTTGTCTCAGTCACCCAACCGGTGACAGATGACGTGTATATATATATATATATATATATATATATTATTAACGACGTGGATTAATTTTGTGGGTTAATTCATTTACCATGTCAACCGATTTAGGGGTAAATCTTCTCGTCCACATAGTTTTATTATATCACATTTGGGTTGGGCCAAATCAAAAGGTCTTCCACGATAATTATAAAATAAAATAACGGCCCAATAAACATGGGTAACCATCAGACCTCAATATCTCTAACCTATTCCGCCAACATCTCACGACGATGCCGGATCGTGTTAATTCTCACCACGCCGCCGCCGCAGATAAGCTACACCACGATTCCCATCTTCTGAGTCGACGTCATTTCCGATCTACGCAGTAACCTCTCCTCGTGTCTCTCCCGCAGCCGCCCCTGGTCGGAGTTCTTCGCGATGATCTCCGCGATCAATTTCCCTTCCTCTATCTCCGCCGCCTCGGTAAATTACGGGATAATCATCACCGCCTGAACCGCCATATCCTTGATCGGCACTCCAATCGCCTGATAATCGTCGATTTATTTTCTTTTTTGGTTGATTCTACACTTCTTCCGAGAAGATCCACCGCTAATATGGGGCGACCGGTGAGCGATTGGGCGGTAATTCTAAGCCTTGTTGTCGTATCATTGCGGGCCTTTAGGTAATGGGCCCGTTGAATAGTCTGTCGAGCGGCTTGATCGCCTCCCATCACACTCGTTCAAATTCAAAATAATCGAGGAATTTCGCTTAACCCACCATTGTGAATAACTCAATTTTTAATTAGTGTCGTTAATGTGTACATATGATTGTTTGGTTGAAGGGTGTGATTTTTTGAAAGAAATTGTTGGCTGCGGTGTCATATCCCCGATCGGCACTCCAATCGCGCCTCACGTGAGGCACATGAGAAGATTTACCCTCCCAAATCGATCGACGTGGTAAATGAAACGTGTTAATAATTAAAAAAACAATTATTTACACATTATCTGTCACCGGTTGGGTGACACAGGGACAAGCAGGTTTCGTGACGAAAAATGATTTTTTTAATGTTATAGGACTGAAATCAAAGGTCAAAAGATAGTAGGACTAAAAACATAGTAAGTTAAACTTACAGGACAAAAACTCCATTTTTCCATAAATTAAATTGGACCTCCAAAGTCCAATAGATCATATTGGGCCTCTAAAGCCTAATAAATAAAGTTGGGCCTCTAAAGTCCAATAAATTGAGTTGCGCCTCTAAAGTCCAATAAATTGAGTTGTGCCTCTAAAGTCCAATAAAGCCCGATTGGGCCTCTAATGTCCAAGAAACCGAATTGGGCTGCTAAATTCTAATAAATTGCATCAGGCCTCTAAAGTCCAACAAATCAAATCATGGAAGCATAAATCAGATGCCGGGAATATTCTCCGGTTCAACAGGCCGAGACCGTCAAACCTAGGGTTTTCACCATCTATAATAGGGTCTCATTCCGATCATTCCAAAGACACGTAAACACACGAAACACACATAAATCATTAGAACACACTGGATTTCAAGCTCTGCAGATCAAGTCCAAGCAATTCAAGGAGTTCTTCGAATGGCATTCAATTTGAGATCAAGGTGCTAAGCCCCTCCAATTGGCGTTTCTCCCGCATAATTCTTCAAGTTCTTCAACAAAGACGACGTTTGATCCGAGATCAAGGTGCTAAGCCCCTCCGATCGGCGTTTTCTCCTCCGAAGTTCATCAACAACAGTTTTAACCTTGACAAACTCGAAAGTCAAGTCGAGTCAACAAGGAAGAGAGAATTAGAGGAGTTACTAGATATTGTACCGAACAATCGTTTGATTTAAATTATATTATTTTTGTGATTCTATTTTTCGTTATTTATTTATTTAAATACGAAAATTTGTGTTTACACACCTATAAAAGAAGTAAAAATGATGATCTTAAAAATGGTGTTGAACCGATCAAAAAAAAAAAAAAAAGGTGTTGAAGGTTTTTACCTAAGTAAAAGCTGATATTAGGTAAAAACCAATAGTATGGTGTAGGAAAAAATGTGTGTATCTAAAATACAATTTTCTTATTTTTAGTTAGTAAGGGTAATTTGGGTATTTAATAATTACATTAAAATTATAAAATATTAAGATATATGTATCTAAGAAAAATGGATGTGCATTTAGCCGAACCCTTTTTATTTTGCATTTTTTTCAAATGGGCTGCCAAATGAATTTGTACTTGGGCTTCATTTTTATTTTTTTCTTTTTTTTTTTCTTTCTCGAGCCCAATTAATTCTTTTTGTATTTTGTTCCCGACTCTTGAGTTCTCCTTCAATTGACTCAATAAATAATGGGCATGTATTTTGCATAAAAATGCTCAATTTACCTACAAAATAATACCCTTCTCATCTCAAGTGCAATTAGTCAATTTAGTGTAAATAATGCAAGAAATTCTATTAAATTAAGCAAATAAAATGCATGAATTTTAAGCAGTTTTCACACTAATTAACCGCCGCTCCCAAAGCCCCATGCACCGCCACGCTCGTCTCTCTCCACAGACCACCGCTCCAGACGAAGGCTCGATGCACGACGGCGACCCCTTTGAGACGAGGACGGCCGCCGACAATGCATTCGGTTGCAACCCACATAAAATTCCCACCGACAAACCAATCGCCACCACCGCTATGTCCCCCACGACGTACCAACGAGGATGAGGCGCTTGTCGGATTTGGTAGAACATTTCATACGGCGGACGAGCTCCGTCATGAGATCCGTTGAAGGCACATATATCCTCCGCATTCACCGTCGCTACCATTCTCTCTCTCTAGTTGGTAAGAGGGAAAAATCTTGTTGAACCGCTTTCTACTTTAAGCAGTGTGACTGAAATCTTGTTCTAAGACAATTTTGCCTCTCTCCACAATATTTTTTTATTACATTAATTTTCATTATACTAGATTTTTCAAAAATAAATGATTAGCTTTCGAGGCCACTATGCCCAAAATGGCCTAAGACAACGGTGAAAAGACAACGGTTTTTGCTCTAACCGTTGTCTTAAATATAAAACCCGTTGTCTTATGTAAAACCGTTGTCTTAGGGTTAAGGTTCTGCACCAAAGACAACGGGTAAAAATAATCGTTGTCTTTTTGCCGTCGTCTTTTTTAATTAAGCAACACTTACATATTTTTTTACTCATCGGATGTATCAAAATCGCTCACCACACAACTCACGTTCAACCTTTACCACCAGCGTTCACCCACCAGATCCACCACCACCGTGAGCCACCACCTCCAAATTTCCGCCGCTTGTCACCCCGCTCCTTTGTGCCCTAAGTTCGCATTAGAGCCACCACCATTTGTGAGCCCTCAACCGTGCCCTAAGTTCGCATCGATTCACCGTGTCCCCCCACCGCCGAAGCCACACCGCCATTCCCCACCGCATCATCACCATCAAGCTAAATCGATTGGCTGAATCTATCACGAACACGCTCCTCCACCGAGTCATAAAAATTTTCCCCTTCCTTCGGCCTCATCACCACCGTACACCGCCCGTAACCGTCTCTTAGCGCCGGTGCCGCACTAACTTAGGGTAAGCTTCTTCCTCTTCAATACGGATTTGTTTATTTACTATTAAGCCCTAATTTCTTCTTCTCCCCAAAATCGCGACCAATGGAAGATACCCTAGTGGAGTGGAATATTAAGCCCTATTTTTCAGATATCTTCATGGATAATGTTGGATCGTAAGAAGTTTTGATGAGTTAAAAGTGAACAGACTAGAGTCAACTCATACAAAGTAAGATGATCAGCTAAATGCGTAAGGCAGTGAGGAAGAGTTCTAGCACTAAGGTGACTGCACTGTAGAAGCTAGAAAAGTCACCGAGGTAAAGAAAGGAAAAGGTCATCGAAGACTAGCTTGAGATAGTTATCGTCAGGAGACAACAATAAAGAGCTCACAAGGTCAATACAAGTTGAGTAGAATAAGAAACACAAGTCTTCACCAAGTCGATTTAGGCGACTAGGACCAAGATCAGTGGAATCAAGGCGGTTTTCAAGAATAAGTTTGTTAAAGCGGTTTTTAATTTGTTACAACAAACTAAACGTTTCTCGCACTTATAAATAGGTTTGGGCACAGTTTCAAACTTAACAATTCAGCACTCTCTCATTCACATTATTCACAAGTCTTCTAAATTCTCACGAAAGTTTTTCAAACCAATATTCATAAGTTCAAAGTGTTTGTAGAACACTTATTTTGTATATCTTCAATACCATTGCACCGTATTCTAAAAATCTCAGGAAGATAGGAAGGTTGAAGATAGGATTGAAGATAGAGATCTTCGAAAGTTGTATTTGTAAGATTGTAAGTAAGAAAGTTAGTAAGTGATCGAGACCTTTCTTCGAGTTGAAGAAGGAGAGTGGATGTAGGATCGGTTTGATCCGAACCACTATAAATCGTAGTGATCTTTACTGCTTTACTTTACTTATCTTGTTCTAAAACAACTTTCAAACAAGTTAAATTTCAGATTCTTAATCAGATTGCTTTTGATCCATAAAAGATTGAGTTAAAATCTATATTCCATGTGTAAACTTTGGTACTTTTAATTGATATTCTTATCTTTGAAAAAGGATTTGAAAATCTATTCAACCCCCTTCTAGATTTTCACTAGAAGGTTGTCTAAGGTTCTTTATTAATTCACTAAATCCGTGGGACCAACAGATAATTCAGAAGATTAAACTTAGAAGGTATGCATTCTTCAGACTCTTCTACATTTCCTTTTGAAGAAGAAAGGGGCATGACCACATTACATGATTTTGGCAATATATAATAAAAATCCTGAACAAAATTTGCCAATTTTTCTTTGAATAAATGCCTGAAAGGTAATAGTAGATGATTAGATAATGTAGGTCTTGTTGCTGATAACATATTTGTTACTCTTAGAGCATGAGTTAATGGAGATTTAAGGATGAACAAAAAATCCCCTGAAATCTTGATATGAATGGCGTGACTTTTTTGAAGTTCTTTGAGAATTTATGTATGTGATTTTGCTTTTTCTTCTGAACGTATGGTACCTAAATGTGTAGAAGTCTGAAGTCTGGGAAGTCTATGAAGGAAATGATGATTCAGGGGTGTGTATTAGAATATCCCACAAAACTTATTTTATTTGTTTTATGCCTGTTTTGTGAATGTTGATGCCGATACATCAGCTATAATATATCTTTCTGAAATTATGAGCAGATAACTCACTTTGCCCTTGCCTTTGAACTTCCTGGTGGCTGGGTTACGGAAAAGGATGCGATAACATTGACTGTTCTTCAGGTACACTCACTTGCTCATTAATTTTTTGTAGTTAATCCTTCAATTGGTTAATGTTTGTTTGCTTTTCTTTACTGCCATATTCTTCTTTTTGCTTTTTTATTTTTATTTCAATTTTGAGTTTCATCTTGTAATAAGATGATGATAATGTTAATCTCTTTAGATACTCATGGGAGGAGGTGAATCTTTCTCAGCTGGTGGACCTGGAAAGAGGATGTATACAAGATTATGTAAGTCATGTTCATGATAAAGTTAAACTAATAATTCATGCATCACACATAATTGTGTTCAATTACATGTCCACAACAATAGTGAAATTTTACATTTATATAAACATCCCAATTTAATAACAAGTGCTAAATGTCTTAACATCATATATATAGTCTTATCTTTAGTGATGATAAATTTTATTGCAAATATATTTGTTATGAGCTTTAGTGTTTACAAGTTAAACAGATCTTCGTGTGCTGAACGATTATCCTCAGATTCAGTCCTTTTCTGCTTTCAACAACATTTACAATCATACTGGATTATTCGGAATCCAAGCTACTACTGTAAGGAAGGCTATCAAGTTTGTGCATTTTTTTGTAGCTTCGAATACCTTATGTATGGATCTGCTTTTAGTTGTTTATACTGCAATTTATATTTGGGGCTAGATATCCTCTTTCCACTTAGCTTGATTGTTGCCTAGGTTTCTTTATTCTGTTTCTTCTAAAAATTCTTATTAACTGAATCACTACATTTTATTATTCATTTGACATTTTCTTTTGTCAGTTTTTCGAGGACACTAAAAATGTTTAAGATTTTAACCATTTTGCACTTTACTTTGGTATAATACTTTGGACTGAAGGAATTACTGGTTAGATGGAGAAAAGGATGAGAGATTTCTTATGGGACTAGATGAAGGGGATAGCATACCCATTTAGTCTCTTGGAATGTTGTGGTTTGTCTGAATGAATTAGGTAGATTTGGTGTTGTAGTATCTGTTTGAAGAATAAAGCATTGTAGTAATATTTATTACTACATGTCCATAACTCACAACAGAGCTGATAAAAATAAATTTGGTTTCTGCTGAGAATGAGTAACCAACTGCAATCTCATTAGGATGATTATCAGTAGCTATTCGACTGGATAATTCAGATTTGAGCTATCAGTTGGCTGCTCTTCATTAAACTGCCAAGATAGTCGGCAAACTTGCAATTGCTTTGAGATGTACATTCGTTTCTTGTGGTTAAATTCTGTTTCTGGAATGTAAATAAAAATGTGATACAACAAGCATGACCTCGATAAATGTTGCAGGGTTGTGTACAATTAGTAGGAATTTGCTGATTCATATACTAAGTAAATGGATTAGATAATGTCAATAATTGCATTTTCTCTTGGTATTTTGCATTATTTTCTCTAACAGTTTGTCAGTTTATGACCAAGTACAGTTGTTACTTATATAGAATTTTTCTCTTAGTATTTTGCATTATTATGCTTAACTGGTTATTGCTAAATTAATCCTCAGTTCTTACTTTCTGTGTTGTCCAGTAGTTCTAAGACCCATTTTTGTTTTTACTTTTAGATGTTGATTTATTTTGATAATTAATACATTTGACTTGTTTTGTTGCTTGCTTCTTGTGTTTATAGGGTTACTGGATATCAATGGGGATTGGGCTATAATATCCGACCAATGTATACAAGGCTTATGTAATTATTTTAATAATTTTAAAAGCCTTCGGTATTGCCTATGCCTTAATGGCCCTTGCTCTTAAGTTGAAATTGACACTTGTGCTAAAATTCTGTATGGTGATGTTATTTCTTGCATGTTATATAGGTTCTGGCTCTTTTAAGGAGCACATCAGATGGAAGTATATGGCTTATGGCTTATGGCTTATGCCTTAATGCCCTTTTTCGGGTACTTGTCTAACATACAGTTGGTTTAAGCATATATTTGCTTGTATCCTCGTCTCCCTGTCTCATTTATCTCCTGTTATCTTTCGTCAGGTACTTTTCGAACTTATATTGTTGATGTAGTTTCTATTGCTCAAGCTTGAGCTTCATGTCTCGTCATGAGATTTGCACGCTGTAACTGAAACAAATTCCTTGTGTTTATTTCAATATCATGATCTTTTGTAGGATTTGTACAACATTGATGGTAATAACTGCTTGAGCTACTATGGTATTACTTTTGTTTGTAGTATGTCTTTTGTTTGCAGTTTGGTTCTAAAGGACAACTTATGTAGATATATTTTTCTAATCGAGTAATTATTAAGTTGAAGCATAGCTCAACATGATATTGCTTAGGGGTGTTTGCAAACTCTAGTGGAGAAGGCAAAAGCAATTATTTTTAAAGTTGTCCCTCAGAGCTGTTAATTTTGAGAAGTGCTTCTAAGCAGTGAGTAGAGTTTGCAAACAAACCCTTACACTTTCAGTTCAGTTGATATCACCTAAAGTTTGTTATTAGCATATGTTTCTTGGAGCTAAAAGGTGAAAATAATTGTATTGAATTTTTCCTAACTTGTGAAATTTACAATTTATCAAGTACTGTTTTCCTAACTTGTGAAATTTTCTCTATTGCAACAAAACTAGAAGTTGCTAAGGAGAAGACACCAGAGGGCTCTATAAACACAGGTATCATCATTATACCAATGTGATTTCATATAATGTTAGATTAGATTAGATCTCTATGATATTTTCTTTTCCTCCTTTTGTGAAAAAAATCTAGATTTTCATTATACTAGATTTTTCAAATAAATGATTACATTAATTTAGCACATGTGATGTCACGCCCCAATTTTCATAACAATAAATTTTGAGAAATAATTAATAATTTAAAATAAAAGGTGTGAACTAAAATTTATTTTAAATAACTTTTGACAACAAATAAAGACTTTAAAATAAAATCCTATTTAATTAAATTCGAGTGAGTAACAACGACAAAAAAATTTAAAACTTGTCACTAAGAATTTAAATGAATAACTAGATAAAATTAAAAGTGAGTTAATTTAATCTCTCTGGCTATGCATCATCCGTTGTGCCACATTGACTCTCAATCAAAAGGGGGAAAAAGAAAGGGTGAGCAAACCACGGCTTAGTGGGGACATGTTTGTCTAAACTAATTGCAATAAGTAATTAAATAATCAATCACGTTAATATTTAGTCAACTAATATCACCTCGCTTATAAAGGTCGGAAGACCTATCATCACCTCGCTTATAAAGGTCAAGACATATCGTCACCTCGTTTATAAAGGTCAAGACATATCGTCAACTCGTTTATAAAAGTCAGATATTTCCTCATAAATATCTCACATGAATGATAATAAAATCGCAGATCGTATTTAATATAGACAAACATAGTAAGATAGAAATTCCCACCTGAAATTAATGACGTGGATAAAATTGATGCAATTGTCTCAAGTCCTACTCCTTGCGTTTCAAGTTACCTAACACAAATAATTAATTCTACTTAGAAATTAATAGACATAAATCCTTAAATTAAATTAATCAAGCTCCTACAGTAGACTATTAAATTCCTAATTAATTAAACCTTAGTCACAAACTGACCTTTGAAAGCGAAATTTGTATATTATTATCCTGTTTCCTTAGTCATTTAACCATATACTAATTTAATGAATTAGTATCTAATCAGGGATGATGTAAATAATTTAATAAAATATCCTAGAGTGCATACTTAAAGTGTAATACAATAAATAAATTGCCTACAGACCTTATTATTATCACCCCTAAATTAATTTTCAGCATCCACATATTCATCTTATACATTAACTACTAACTCAACTCACTGTTTAATATTTATATCGAAATAATTTATATATGTCAGTGAGCTTCGAATCAACAGGTTATATATATATATATATATATATATGATCTCCATGGCACATGCGTACAACACGGTACAACTTTCAAAATAAAAAAATATAATTTAATTATACCTTTATATGTGTATAATCAGTTTTTTCACAAGCATAATAGAAAAAGCACAAGTGGTGGATTCTTTTATATGGGGAAAATTTTGATTTTCTAGCACAACAAGAAACAAAATTGTGTTTCTCAATTGTTAGACCAAGTAGAGTTTTGATGAGTTAAAAGGAGAAATCCAGATGAGCAGACAATGTTGATAAATAGCTCGGATCGGGTTTCAATTCTAAGCCGATCGACTAGGTCAAGAGCCGATTAAGTTAGTTGGAGATCAAAGTCTACAAGTCATCCGAAGACAAGCTCAAATCTAACCATCTGCAGGAGACGATCATGAAGAGCTCGACGAGGTCAAGACAAGCCGAGTAGAATAAGAAAGGCGAAGTCTTCACCAAGTCACCGCAGACGAGTAGGAAGAATCACCGAGGTCAAGAGTAGTTTTCAAGAATAGGTTTGTTAAGCTTTTCGGTTGTTAGAACTAACTAACAAACTAACCTGCCTTTTCGTACTTATAAATAGGACTAGATTTTATTTTTCTAGAAAATTATGCAAATTTGATTTTTCACACTATTCACTATTGATTTTACAAAGTATTTGTCAAGAGAGATTTCAAATATTTTCTAAGTGTTTATAGAACACTTCACTTCACATCTTTAAAAACACATCTTATTCTTAGAGTTAGATTTCATAGAGTTGATTAGATTGATTGAAGAGTTGAAGATCAAGTTGTAATTTGTAAAGTTTGTACAAGAAGTAAGTAAGCACTAGTGAAGACCCTTCTTCAAAGTTTGGAGAAGGAGAGTGGATGTAGGATTGTTATAATCCGAACCACTATAAATCCTAGTGTTATTTCTTGCTTTCTTTAATTTCTGCTCAAATTACAATATTGTTAATTCAAGATTAAAGTTCAGAATCTTAACTAAAATCAATATCAACCTTGCTTTTGATCTTGTTAAAAGTTGAGTTCTCAATTATATTCCGCTGTGATAATCTGATTCTTTGAGTTGATTTTGTGAGATTTGAAAAATCTACAAAATCTATTCAAACCCCCTTTCTAGATTTTGTTCTAGAAAGCTAACTCAAGGTTTTAATTAACTCAACATTCCGGGACCAATAAGTGGTATCGAGCGTTGTTAAGTCAGTTTCTCGATATTGATTTTAGGTCTTGAATAAGATTATGAAATTATCTTGATTTTCTTCATTTTCTTCTTTTACTAACAGTGCTACTAATTAGTTTATGGAGTATTTTGTTCTTTGTTTCATCATGTCATCGGGAAAAACAAAAAGTCTAGAAATCTTCCCGAATTCTCTATTGAAGATTATGATTACCGGAAATTTAGGATGGAGAATCACCTAAAAGTCATTCATGATAGGATGGAAGAGGTTCTTGAAGAGGGACCTATAAAATTCTATCATGGAGGAACCAAAGATCGAGCCGAGTCACCAATCCAGGACTGCATAAGAAAAGAAGAGCTCGAGTTAACAAATGATGAAAGAAAGGTCCATAATCTTGATCAAGTAGCTCGAACCGAGATCATTGAGACTCTAAGTAAGGATTGGATTGAAAAGGTTAAAAGATGCAAGACCGCCAAAGAAATGTGGGAGACTCTTGCCGGAATTTGTGAAGGATCTGAACAGTTAAAGAAAATAAGCTTCATCTGTTTCTACATGCTTTTGACACATTCAAAATGAAGGATGGTGAGATCGTAGATCAACTGGATGTGAGATTGACTAATCTTGTGAACAAGGCAGCCGATTTGGGTAAGACTTACACTAAGAAAGAAATTAACAACAAGATACTCGATCTTTGAGCAAAAGATGGAGAGAGAAAGCTAATATTCTCAAGGCAACACAAAATTTGTCATCAATATCACATCACACTCTCTTCTCTCATCTTAAAGCACTGGAATATGACATTCACATTGAAGATGAAAAAGATGAGGCAGAGTCATCTACATCTCGAAAACTGTAGCATTTGTTCATCGGGATGAATCTCAAAAGATTTTTAAAGCATCTCGATTTGTCTCGTAAAAGAAGAAATGACTCTTTTGTTGAAAAGGTATGAAAGATTGAAGATGAAGTACGAAGAAACAAAAGAGACAGATTAGGTCGAAGGAACTATAGATCGACAGGATGAAAAGAATTCGTATAATGATAAAAGAAGGATCACCAAGAAGTCATAGGTCACCTATCGACGAGGAGATAGTAGTCCAAAAACAGACAGAGGAGATATATGCTATACTTGCAGCAAACCTGGTCACTACAGCTATGATTGTCCTCAACTTACTCCCAGAGAGAGAGAAGAAAAGAGGAAGAAAAGAGATAGAAGGTATGCTGACCGAGAGAGCTCTACTAGCCGAGAAAGAAGAAGCTCGTGAGACATCATCATCCTCATCTTCATCTGATTTTGGGTCGATGATGACATATGTCTAATGGCTAAAGAGGTACATTACTATTCATCATCGATAATGACTGTGACACCTTATCCGAAACTCGATCCTAGTCTTATTGATAAACCGTTGAAAGATTTGGAGACCGCTCTATCTCGCTTATAAACAGATAGAGACTGAAAATCTTAATTTAAAGGATCAAATTTCTAATCTAACTAAGGTCAATCAGACTAAGGAAAGTGAGAAACTAGACCGTACATTCAAGGGGAATGTCGGACTAAGATGATCACCAAGACCTTGTCCGATAAGATAGATGAGTTAGAACAGAACCGAGTTCTTTAAAAATAAAATTTTCAAATATCTATTCCGAGAATGAAAATTATAAAAGGACTAACAGGGAATTAAATCTCAAGTTGGGACTTTTGAATAATTCTCAAACTACAATAGATAAAATCTTCAATTCATCTCAAAAGTCTAGTGATAAAACAGATTAGGTATTGATAGGAATAAGAAAAATGATCCTATAAAACCTAGAGTCTTTGTGAAAGCAACTAAACCTAAGGTAGAAACTTTATTCAGTCCATGGAAACCAAAGGAATTAATTACCTCATCCGATACTTCGAAAAGAAAAATCGACGAGGAAAGTAACTCGTAAGGCTAAACCTAAGACTAAATCAAAGATCTATCCTAGGTATAATAGTTTTGATGGAAGAAGCAGATCTTATCCATTCTTACCAAGATTCAAGACAATTTCAAAAGATCAACTAAATCGATTGATCTTGAAAGTCTTATCTTAGTAGATAGATATGGATGCAAGCTTCAATCTATGGTTTTAAGGAACATTGATATTTTTGTCTGGATTCCTAAGAGTCAACTTAACTTGAAAGGACCCAAAGTACAAAGGGTACCTAAGAAATAAATTTGTGATTGCAGGAAGACAAGAAGATAGTTGATAGAGGAGACATTCTTGAGGTCATCTCGGTATATTGATAATGGATGTTCCAAGCACATGACCTATGAAAGACGACTTCTCTCTAACTATCAAACCATCTATGGACCTAGAGTGATGTTTGGTGATAACAACTATGGACTTACTAAAGGTGTAGGAACACTAATGATTGGAGATGTACAAGTTCATGAAGTCTACTACGTGGAAGGATTGAAACACAACCTACTATCTGCTTCACAATTTTGTGATAAAGGGTTTTGTGTCAAATTTACTCATAATGCATGCTATGTATTAGATGGTTTAAATGAAAATATTCTATTGGCTGGAGTAAGACAAGGTAACATCTATGTTGCCAACTTCAAAAGCCGTCTGTTGGTCCCCGAATGTTGAGTTGATTTAAAGCCTTGAGATAACCTTCTAGAAGAAAATCTAGAAAGGGGGTTTGAATAGATTTTGTAGATTTTCGAATCTCTCAAAATCAATTCAAAATATCGATTAAACACAGCGGAATATAATTGAGAACTCAACTTTTATCAAGATCAAAAGCAAGGCCGATATTCAGATTTTAGTTAAGATTCTGAATTTTAATCTTGAATTAACAAAATTATAACTTGAATGTAAATTAAAGGAAACAAGAAATAACACCAAGACTTATAGTGGTTCGGATTATAACAATCCTACATCCACTCTCCTTCTCCAAACTTTGAAGAAGGGTCTTCACTAGCCGCTTACTTACTTACCGTACAATCTTTACAAATTACAACTCGATCTTCAACTCTTCAACAATCTAATCAACTCTCTGAAATCTAACTCTAAGAATAAGATGTATTTTTGAAGATGTGAAGTGAAGTGTTCTATAAACACTTAGAAAATATTTGAAGTCTCTCTTGACAAATACTTTGTGAAATCAATAGTGAATAGTGTGAAAAATCAAATTTGCATAAGTGTCTAGAAAAATAAAATCTAGTCCTATTTATAAGTCTCGAAAGACAGCTAGTTTGTTAGTTAGTTCTAACAAACCTAAAACCGCTTAACAAACCTATTCTTGATAATCTGCTCTCGACCTCGGTGATTCTTCCTACTCGTCTGCACCGACTTGGTGAAGACTTGCCTTTCTTATTCTACTCACTTGTCTTGACCTCGTCTCGAGCTCTTCATGATCGTCTCCTGCAGATGACTAGTTTTGAGCTTGTCTCCGATGACTTGTAGACTTTGATCTCCACTAACTTAATCAGCTCTTGACCCGCCGATCGGCTTAGAATTGAATCCTGATCTCGAGCCGTTTATCAATGTTGTCCGCTCATCCGGATTTCTCCTTTTAACTCATCAAAACTCTACTTGGTCTAACAGTCCTAAAGATACTTGTCTTGTTGCTAAGAGTTCAGATGACTTAAGTTGGTGGGCAATGCATTTGACTTGGTCACTTAAACTTCAAAACTCTTAACAAAATAGCAAGGAAATCTTTAGTTAAAGGACTCCACTGATAAAATATTTTCAAAGAACCATGTATGTGTTTCTTGTCAAAAAGGAAAACAGACCAAAGCTTCTTTTAAAACAATAAGTAATCCTTCTTCGTAAAGAATTTTGGAACTTCTTCATATGGATCTGTTTGGTCCAAGAACTCCTCTCGGCTTTAGTGGAAGAAAATATACCTTAGTAATTGTTGATGATTTTTCAAGATTTACTTGGGTTATTTTCTTATACAAAAAAAAAGAATGAGACTATGACTAAGATTCCAGAATTTCTTAAGAAGATTCAAAATGAAAAGGGATTAAATATTGTTAAAATTAGAAGTGATAAAGGTACCGAATTTCTAAATAAATTGATTTCTAATTACCGCATTGAGAATGGCATAGCTCAGAAACATCTACAAAGCAAGGACTCCACAACAAAATGGAGTTGTTGAAAGAAGGAACAGGACCTTGAAAGAGGCAGCCTAGAACAATGCTTTCTGAATTCAACACTCCTCATAGGTTTTGGGCGTAAGCGATGGAATACGGACTGCTATGTTCAAAATAGAGTCCGATTGTCAAGGATAAGTGTAAAACTCCCTATGAAATTTGGAAGGGAAGATCTCCCAAAATTTCATATTTTCATATATTTGGTTGTAAATGTTTCATACACAATAATGGGAAATCTCAATTAAAAACCTTTGATGCCAAGATAGCAGATGGGATATTTTTAGGATACTCATCTACATCAAAGGCATATAGAGTTCTTAATAAGACAACCTTGTGTGTAGAAGAAACACCCCATGTGGTATTTGATGAATCTTCTTTTGAGTTTGATAAGACAGGACATCACAAAGATATCGATAATCAGATCGAGATGACTATTAAAGGATCTACCATAAAATTCTACAATCAAGAATCGATTCGGATGAAGAGGAAGAATCGAGACAAAGGAAAAGAACACGAAAGAACTTCCTCAACAAATGATCTACCAACCGATCAGACGACCAATGACACATCACCGATCGACGACCAACAACACATCACCGACCGGGTAGAGTTATCGAGAAGGTAACATAGAATCATCTCAAATAAATAATTCAGACAAGACATCATACACTCGTGAAAGATAAAGGTAAGAAAGTAATGTCATATCATCCAAATTGACAGATAATCGAGATTTAGACTCTTGTCCAGATCGAGGACCCAACTAAATCAAGATTGTATATTCAATGCTATGTGTCATTACTTGAACCTAAATCAATTACGAAGCTCTAACCGATTCCAACAGAATTAATGCTATGCAAGAAGAACTAAATCAGCTTTCAAAGACAAGATGTGTGGGAGCTTGTTGAAAGGCCTCATCATCAAAAAGTCATTGGAACTAAATGGGTCTTTAAAAACAAAAGGGATGAAAATAATATTGTGGTTAGAAATAAGGTCGACTAGTTGCTCAAGGTTATTCACAATCGGAGGGTATTGATTATGATGAAACCTTTGCACCCGTAGCTCGTCTGGAAGCCATAAGATTATTTTTAGCCTATGCAGCCTTTTAAAAGATTCATAGTTTTTCGTATGGATGTTAAATCAGCATTCTTAAATGGAATCCTAGTCAAGAAGTTTATGTAGAGCAACCCCTGGTTTTGTCAAAGGAGACAAGGTTTATAAACTAAGGAAAGCTCTATATGGACTTAAACAAGCACCAAGAGCTTGGTATGACACCTTGTCGATTATTTAATTCAAAATTGTTTTGTTAAAGGTAGAATTGATAGAACTTTATTTAGAAAAGAATTTGGTTGTGATCTTTTATTAGTTCAAATTTATGTTGATGATATAATTTTTGGATCAACTAACATATCTTTATGTGAAGAATTTAGTAGTCTTATGAAAAATGATTTGAAATGTCCATGATGGGAGAAATGACATATTTTCTTGGACTTCAAGTCAAGCGAGACAAAAAGGGAATATTCATAAACCAAGCCAAATATACAAAGATCTTATTGAAAAATATGGAATAGGTACCACCGAGAAGCTAAGATACCTATGATGACAAATTTTTCAATGGATCCGTATGAGAAGGGAGAAGACACTGATCGACAGAGTATCGAGGTCTTATTGGTTCTTTATTATACTTAATCGCTAGTAGACACGATATTTCATTTGCGGTTGGAGTCTGTGCTAGATTTCAAGCTAATCCTAAGAAAAGCCATCTTGAAGCAAAGAAAGAAAATCCTCAAGTATTTGAAAGGAACAATAAATGTTGGATTGTGGTATCCAAATTGATGACAACTTTGAGTCTGTCTGGATACTCGATTCAGATTTTGGTGGGTGTAAGATAGATAGAAAATCTACATCCGGTACTTGCCGATTTCTTGGAAGTAAGCTGATTTCATGGTCAGTTTCTAAGAAACAAACCTCTCGTAGCTACTTCCACAATCAAGCCGAGTATATGGCACTGGAAGTTGTTGTTCTCACCGATCTGGATAAGTCAACAGCTAAGGGATTATAATATTATCACAAAAGAAGTACCAATCTTTTGTGATAGTAATAGTGCCATAGCTATTACCCGTAACCCGCTTCTTCATACAAGATGCAAGCATGTAGATATCGTACACCACTTCATCCGAGACCATGTAGAAAAAGGAGATATCAGACTTGAGAAGATCTTAACCGACTTTCAAAGAGCGTACATCTTAACAAAACCACTAGCAGAGACGAGGTTTAAAGAATTATCTGTAGAATTAGGTTTATTAGATGCTTCATTAGTAATTCTTTAATTCTGTTTTTAATTCTTGTCTCTCTCAATTTAGTTTATTATGTCTAGAAAGAATTATCGACTAGATCTCGTGTCAAAGGACAATCGTGTAGCTGATATCATTGATCTCCTGTTTAGGAATCAAGAATCAAGGATTAGTCATATTGACCTTATCTCGACATGATAATTGCTTATCTCGACATATGGTAAATCGAGACTAGGGCACAATAGTCACCGATTTTCTCAAAACAGATGACTATCTCGCACTTATCCGATCTACCTCATCTACTAATAAGTTTTGATGAGTTTGTTTGCAGGAACAGGAATATCAAATTAGTCTCATAAATCTCTTCATTCATAAAAACTTCATCTTTGTTCTTCTCAAAATCTTTGTTTTCAAATGAAGTCCTTAAGTGTGTGTATTTCAAGTAACTGTTGTAACCAAGCCGAAAATATTTTTTTAATTTTTAGACTTCCAAAATCAGTACTAGGAAAGAGTTTTCAAAAATTTCAGATTAGATCTTTTTGACCTAGTCCGACTTTTACCAAGTCTCAAATAGAATACCCGAGTATTAAGTAAGGCACCTCATTGCTTACGTCGGGTATACTAATTACTTCGATAAAGTAAGTCTATTAGCCGTCTAATCCGTAGGATAAACGGTTACTTTTTACACAATTCAAGACACGTGAAGGCCACGCGCCTGAATCTCAATCGCTTTTTCTCGCTAAACCGTCGATGTTTTACACGCGCCTTCTAAAATCAACGGTTTAAAATCGGAGCCCCGAGATCGTGCCACGCTTCGATTTCCCAAACTTTCCCTCTCTCTCCCTCTCGTTTAAAAACTTACCTTCAACAATTTTAAAATTTTTTACTTTCACAATTCCTCGCTATCAAAGTTTACTGAAAATTTCTTACTCTAAAAACTTATCAATGGCATCTTCTTCTTCCCAAACCCCAAAACCTCCTACATATATATCCGCTTCAGATCCGATTTCAAAATGCTTTACGATTCTCAAAAAACAAATTGAAGGCTGAGATGTTTGTAGATTTCGAGACTACAAATGACAGAGAATCCAGAGAAATTATCGACTACTGGAAGCTTCAAGACTACGAGGTTTTTGTTCACTTAATTCTTTATTGAACAAAACCTGCGATTTCATTGGAGCAGAATTTCTAGCAAGGAGTGAATTCACAAAGGATGGTTTCAAAACGATCGTTGAAGGTACTCAACTAGAGTACTCGAAGGAGAACGTTGCAAGGATTTTGGATACTTCGATGGAAGGGGTTAATCCTTTGGTGTATAAAGAGAACGATTGGGAAGAATCGTTTGATATGTTTGCGAGGGTTACATACAGGGTGTTAGGTGAGAGTTAAAGAAACATATGTTGAGGAGAAGGTTTAGGCTGCTCATGACAATCGTCACCAAGTCAATCCTAGGAGATCAAAGCTCCCATGATGGAGTGACGAAGTCACGATCAGGCTGTATGAGAGCCATTGTTGATGGAGTACAGTGGATTGGGTAGATATGTTGTTTAGGAGATTGAAGGAGGAAAACTGAGGTTATTGTTTAACCCAACTAATGGAGATCTGGATACACCTCAACCGTGAGTCTTTTTAATAAGATCACAAAGTGTTGATGGAAGGGCTGAATAAAAGATTTGAAATGAGGAGGGTTTGAAGAAATATTCAAAGCGAAAAGGGTTAGTGACAAAAAGATGAATGGATTGGAGGGTTGCTCGACTCGGATGATGAGTCCGATGATGCTCGGAGGCAAAGGGAGCAAATGGCACCGCAGGAGTTCGTGAGGCCAAGAATAAGACTCAACCTCCAGCAGCTGGGGTGGCCGAACCACCTGTAAGCTCAACCAGCCGAGGATCCAGCTGTTGTAGAAGTAATGCCGAGGAGGCAGCAACTTCTCGTAAGGTCTCCAACAAGAAGGAGGTCTAGGAGGAGGCCGGTCGGTGGTCAGCAGACAGGTACCAGTGAGCCGAGCCATCTACAAGTCAGAGACAGATGAGGAATCCGATGAAGATAATCAATTTATTCTTCGAGGAGGTCCTCTAGGACGCCTGAATCTTCTCGGGCAGCTGTCGCGAGACGTAAGTCTCTACCCTCCTACCGTAAGAGGTACCGGTGCTAGAAATCGCAGCCGAGGTTGAATAGTGGATGTCCCACCTCTCCAGCCAAGGAAGTCAGTACTTTCACCCATTCAAGAAGAAGGTACTACTTCATCTCTCTCTCCCTCAAAATCCTCACCCGGCAATGAAGAGGTGTGCCCGGCCGGCACCTCCGAGCCTCCAAATGCCACAGCTTGCTCCAAACAGTCCAAACCTCATCTCAAACCATTCCCACCACCACCCAAACCGAAATCATCCCCACTACAACCCAACCTCGAAACTATTCTTCCTCCGACCATCTCTCCACAAATAGAACCACCCATTACATCCACCCCCACCCCATCTCGAAACCCAACACTTCACTCCCGTAAATAGACGTCACCTCTTACTCTTTTCTAGAAGACATTCGTATGAGCTCCCAATTCCTCAACCTCAAATTTACGAACTTCCCCCTTTACCTCTTCTTCTTCCGAATCCTCATCCGAGGAGGAGGAAAATGCCTTAAGTCCTACATCAGCCATCACTTCCATAATTGCTCAAATGGAGAGAAAGATGAGGCGGGCGTTCGAAAAGAAGCTCCAGAGAAGGACGAAGAAGATGGTGAAAGCATCACGTAAGCGATGATCTCAAATATGCGGGAAGTAGAGGTAAATCTTACTAAAAAGATTACATCTATAACTCAATCTGTTCTTGCCGAAAAGGTGACACTATGGAGGAGGAAGTCAAAGGGCTGAAATCACAAGTCTCTGAGTACAACTCGATTGTGGTGGACTCGTTGGCCTTGGACAAGTCGACTTCAGGGTTAAATGCACCGATCCGAGACGAAGCCGACTAACTTGGCCGATGAAGTCAAAAAGGGGGAAAAGGAGGTGAAGGAAAGAGAGTTGACACTCACAAATTGTGTTAGATGAGACGAAAAGTAAAGTTGAGACAAAGGCTAGCACAAAAGTTGGAGGCAACAGAGAGAAAGCTCGCATTAAATCGATTAGCCGGCCGCACTTCACCGAGGGTCAGCCAACTTGAGGAGGCGATGAAGGAAGATGAGGAGAGGAGAAAGAAGGAAGAAGAAGAAAGGTCTGCTCACCGCTAACAAAGCTAAAAGAATCTCGAGACAAAAGCACTGAGGTGAAAGGGAAGGGGAAATGAAAGATGATTGTAGAATCTGCTCCAACAAAGTCTTGAGTCCTAAGCTCACTATCTCTCGAGAAAAGGAAGAGGGAGCTCGATTACTCTAACTCGCCCGAGGAACAGATCGGTAGGATCATGAGAGAGCAGGCTTTCTATGGAGAAAGAGAAAGAAAGAAGTCAAGAAGAAGAGCAAGGGACTCGGAGATGAGGTGGAGCAGAGATGTCGAGAAAATGGGAGATGAAGGAGGCGGATGAATCGAATTTAGGCCATATCACAGACACTCAATCCACCAAAGGTCATAGCTGGCGAGACTCCTCAAAGAGTATAAAAAAGAATTTGGAAGCCAGATGGATGTATCATTGGTACATCCCGAAGGGATCCGATTCAAGAGAGCCGCATGAAGACCTGAAGTGGCATGAGTGGATAGAAAAGGAGGACAAGGATTTCTATCGGAGGCTGCTGGTAGAAGCCGATAAATTCTTTAATGCTGATCTATGTGCTCCACCTATGAGAAAGGAAGGCCCAAGACCAATCCAGACGGCTCGATTGACATGAACTGGATCAAAGGCATCATTTCCAAAGCCGAGGTTGAGTCCGGGTTGAAAGACGAGGAGGAACCGAAAAGCTAAGGAAGAGAGTCTTTACTCGGTTGGATATTCTTGAATCCAATCAAATGGGAATCCGATAAAGGATCTTTTCTCTTTCCTTATCTTTTTATCTTTTGATCATTGTAAATGTGTAAATATATGAATGAATATATTTGAACGTTTGTGATTTATTTGTCTTAGTTTCTTAAAGTTTTTTTCTCTTTAAGAAAAACTAAAATTTTGTTTAAGTAAAAGTCATCTCGAGAATTTTATCTCTCGACTTGAATTATTGAAAAGAAATTTTTTTAAGTCTTAAGACTCGATTTTTTTCTAAGTACTTCTAAAAGAGTCTAATAGACTTAATTTTTTTAATTTGTTATGTTGTGAAAAATGTGTTATGGTATACCTATCTAATAATCTTGATTAAATATAAACTAACTTCACTGTGAGTGTGTCTCTTTCTTGTAGGTTTTAATTTCATCAAAAAGGGGGAAATTGTTAGACCAAGTAGAGTTTTGATGAGTTAAAAGGAGGAATCCAGATGAGCAGACAACGTTGATAAACAAATTTCGAATCGTGTTTCAATTCTAAGCCGATCGAACTAGGTCAAGAGCCGATTAAGTTAGTGGAGATCAAAGTCTACAAGTCATCTCGAAGACAAGCTCAAATCTAACCATCTGCAGGAGACGATCATGAAGAGCTCGAGACGAGGTCAAGACAAGCCGAGTAGAATAAGAAAGGCGAAGTCTTCACCAAGTCACCGCAGACGAGTAGGAAGAATCACCGAGGTCAAGAGTAGTTTTCAAGAATAGGTTTATTATAGCTTTTCACTTGTTAGAACTAACTAACAAACTAACCTGTCTTTTTCGACTTATAAATAGGACTAGATTTTATTTTTTCTAGAAAATTATACAAATTTGATTTTTCACACTATTCACTATTGATTTTACAAAGTATTTGTCAAGAGAGATTTCAAATATTTTCTAAGTGTTTATAGAACACTTCACTTCACATCTTCAAAAACACATCTTATTCTTAGAGTTAGATTTCAGAGAGTTGATTAGATTGATTGAAGAGTTGAAGATCAAGTTGTAATTTGTAAAGTTTGTACAAGAAGTAAGTAAGCGGCTAGTGAAGACCCTTCTTCAAAGTTTGGAGAAGGAGAGTGGATGTAGGACTCATATAATCCGAACCACTATAAATCCCGGTGTTATTTCTTGCTTTCTTTAATTTCGCTCAAATTACAATATTGTTAATTCAAGATTAAAGTTCAATCTTAACTAAAATCAATATCACCCTTGCTTTTGATCTTGTTAAAAGTTGAGTTCTCAATTATATTCCGCTATGATAACTGATTCTTTGAGTTGATTTTGTGAGATTTGAAAAATCTACAAAATCTATTCAAACCCCCCTTTCTAGATTTTGTTCTAGAAAGCTAACTCAAGGTTTTAATTAACTCAACATTCCTGACCAACATCAATATACAAATGAGTCGAATATGTTGCTGCAGAACTTGTTGCTCACAACTTTTATGGTTGAAAAAGATGTTTGGTGATTATGGCCTTGATACTGATATCCTTACTATTTATTATAATAAAATAAGTGCTATAAATATCTCTAAAATCCTCGTACAACACTCTCTTACTAAGCATATAAATATAAGACACTATTTTATAAGAGATCTTGTAGAAAAGGGTATGGTGAAGTTAGAATATATTCCCAAGAATAAGCAACTTGCCGATTTGTTTACTACACTCTTGAGTTCGAGGTTTTCATTCCTTAGAAAATCTCTTGGTTTGTGTACAATCTGAAAATCTCGTGATGGATGTTGAAGCAAATGTTACAACATTTGTGACAACATCGTGTGAAGTTTATGAGAAAATTGATATTTTTGAGATTCTTTCTATTAATTAGTTAAGTCCTTTGTGAAATATACTTGAATCAAGATTATGTGACTTACAGACACACACTTCTTAAATGCATACATTAGAATACACATTTAGATGTTTATTCTTAATCACCGAGTAACGATGGAGTACGGAGTTCGCTACTACGATGACTTCTTTTCAAAAGGTGATTAAAATAACATCAATTTATCCATAATCCGCCGAGTAACTATGGGACACGGAGATCGCGACTACGATGCTCTCTTTGAAAAGGTGGATCAATATGGATTTGTGTGTGAAAAGCGATAAAAATATAAAATGCAACATTGAAAATCAATGTTGAAGTGTGTGTGTGTCACATTGTCTACAACATCTACTTGATTCAGTTTATTTCTATAAGTCGAATTGATTAACTATGTGATAATTCTCGATTTTTTATTTTTCTCATGGTAACTTCCCACGTCATTTTCAGTATTGTGTCATTTTTAATTTTAATTAATTTATTTAATTTGTTTTCGAGCTTTAAGATCATATTGGATGGTTATTTTGGACATGGGAGTATCATTATCTCCATGTTCCTTATTTTTAGGGATTTTTATTTATTCTTTTTAGTGGATTAATATCTTATAATTTCTCTTCTTCTTTTCTATTTATAGATTTAAAATTTATGTGTCTTCTTTACTTAGAAACTTAGCTCGAGCAAAGTGTCTACCGATTTCCAGAGATTTTTAGCATAACACTTGTTTATTGCTTGGTTTAGATTAAAGTTACTATTTTAATTCAATTAATTTTAGCACTTTATTCGTGGTTTAAGTATCAAAATGGCGAAAAATCAAACACTCCCTCAAATACTTCCTCGACTCTTCAAATTGAACCCATCAATCTTCTCGCATCCATGGTCAGCTCAAAACCCCTCGTCTCGCTAATGTCACCAATGTTGCCGGACCATCAACGGCCACATCTACTATTCAGGACCCTGTTCCTCCGACCGTTGTCTTCCCATTTTTCACGAACCCTTCAAACATTCGAGCCACTGTTCGTGATTTTCCTAACCTTCTACAACCACCAACAGTAGCTATAGGCTCAATCCAAATCGATGTCTCAAAATTTCTTGCATATGATGAGAATGCCACACCTACACCTAACCCTTCCACTCAAACCCCCGCTCCTACTACTATTCCTATGGAGATCGCACCTTCGAGCTCCGCAATCAAAGTTGCCGATGATATAATCAATCGCACAATACCGAGATCCATGATGCGATCATGGATGAGGCAAATGATTCCACCGACTCGGTGTTGTTGCGAAGAAAGTGAAGAAACCCAAGAGGAAGAGAAGCTCTGCTAAGGCTAGGAGAAGGTTGAGTACGTCTATAATGAGAGTGAACTACTCAAAATCAAGCTAAGAGGAGAAAAGTGAATGAAGAAGGCATGTCTTCCGCACTCCATTCAACTATCTCGAGTCAACTTCCGAATCAAAGGGATGGAGAGGTTGCTGGAGAACCAAGACAAGCCTCGTAACCAGCCACCGAACCAGCTTGTTGCACTCCATCGCTGAACCGAGTGTCACTCTTAATGTTGACACGTCATCTCGACACGCGATTCTCAAGAAAATATTCCCATCTCTCGATCTAATAGCAAGATTGGAAAAGAGAGCAAAGAAGAAGAATGACCCAAGTACGGGGAGGATGATTCTGATTCTGAAGTCTTGAGTATGTTGCAGAGATGAGGCAACATCGTAGAGTCTGGGTAGTTCGATTCTTACGGTGGATCGATGAAGAAATCACAAAGTCCCGATGAACGGTAACTCACCCTCACATTCATCTAGTAGTAGTTCTGAAAGTGATGATGATCAAGATGAATACTTTGGGATTAATTACGATAAATTCAAGAAATTGAAAAGAAGACACCTTTTGCCTGAAAAAGGATTAAACATTCTCGATTTTCGTAAAAATAACTTGATTGAATTTCTTAAGATTAGAGGACCGTTGAAGTTTGTTGAGTATGCATGTCCTTATGTGGATGATTGGATTGTTGAGTTCTACCGTAATTTGAATAAATGTACAGTAGAAGAAACTCTAGGAGATATAGATCTATTATGTTTAGGGGTAATGAAGTTTTACCGAACCCTACTTTGATAAATGACTATCTTGAAGATGAGATACCGTATATGGATCACATTGCCACATCCATCACAGGTGGTAGAATTAGGCTTTGGACAATCAAAATTATATCCTCTTCACTCACTAGTTTATACCCTGTTGTACATAAACCGTGTGTGTATAATTGACTTCCCACAACCAACACTACCGCTATTACAATGGATCAAGCAATACTCATGTATAGGATTGTTGTGATGAATAATTTCAATCTAGGAAGGACAATCTTTAATCACATGATGAGATTTGCTAGTAATATTGCTAAGAGAGGGATATTACCTTATCCTACTTTGATTGGGTTAGTGTTAAAAATGTGGATTTTAAGAAACAAGGAGTTGAGATACTAAGTGGTATGGTACAGCCCTTAGGTATTTTTCATGTGCTATTTGCTGGTAATAGGGTCATTGATCTGCCTTGGAACAATTTGGCTAGAGGGGAGCCGCAAAATTTTGAAGTTGATCCTACACAACCAGCTGAAGCAGACAACCCAAAATGTTGCCGAGAATGTTGGTCACATTGATGATCACATCGACACGAGAAATTCTCCCGTTAACTCGCCATCGCTCATAGATCTTTCATTCTTGCTCAAATTAATAACTTGAGTGATCAAATTGATGAGTTACAGATTATGAAGATGTTTTGGGAGAGGTTGCTTTCGCTCCAATAGGGGAGTACTGTGTAGTTCGTGATCAAGTTCGTGCTCGCATCGCTACTAATCCGAGAATAGCTCGTGCATCCGAACCTGATAGACTGATACCACTACCGCCGATGAAGCTAGAGTTGCAGTATGCCGGTGATGATGTTGCACCAACCGCCGCAACAACCGAAATCGAACTCGTTGTTTGATGTACCCGCTTGGAAATACATGTGGAAATAAAGAAGGAGATGGTGATTTCTATGAAACCGCATACAAGACCTCTATGGAGATCTGCCTTAAGGGGAGCTTGTTTGGAAAAGACAGCTTTTCTTTATTTTTGATCAATTATTGAGGGGAGTTTATTACTCTCTTGATAATTGTTCTTGTTTTTATTGATTGCTCGAACAATTTTAATTTATGCATATTTCTAAGATAATAGTCGATTAGGATGTTTTGTGAGCACTTCATTTTTGTGCTCTGTTGGTTTTTGCTTTTTAACATGCTCGACTATTTATTTTCTTTATTTATATTGTTCGATTGCTTATTTCTCTTGTTTAGTTGTTCGAATATTTATCGACTATGTTTATTTTGGATTTCTTTTGAATTGTGCTCTTGATTTCTTAAAATTTGATGTGCTCTGTCTTACACACTTTATTGATTTATATGTTTTATATATATACATATATATCAGTGTGTTGTAGCGTAAAGGTCAAATTGGGGAGATTGTTGATGTCTCCAAAGTTAAACATTTTTGTTACCACTAATGTTGTAATATCGGGTGCGACATCGAATTTGCCCTTTCTTTCTAACAACTAACTTTTCCTCGTTTCGGTGTTGTCTTTAGTGTTGTTGATCGTAGGTTGACGATCCGGAATCGACTCCAATACTCCGAAGGATCTACTAGGATCAAGAATAAAAGGGAGTTTTCTAGATCAAGCAGATTACAAGTCAATAGCGGTTACAAAAGACAGCTTTCTAGGTGATTTTCCACCGAGATACACGAGCTTAATGATAGGGAATAAGTCGGGAGATTTCTAGATCCATCCACAAGGATTCACGATGCTCTTGAAGGTTGTGATCGACATCTATAAATAGATGACCATGCTTCAAGAATGGAGAACAAGGCAATACGAGCTGATCAATCATAAATCATAAGAGCCTTGCGTGAGAAATAATCGAGTATCGATCGTTGAGTGCGATAAGTGCATCCAGATTGATAGGACCATTATTTTTCCGTTTATGTTACATCAAATGTTGTGTCATTTCGTGTAACATATATTCTGCTTAGATTGTTAGTAGATAGGGTGTTCTTTAACATATCTAGATAGGTCACCTTTGACGGTGTATTTTATACACTTAGCAAATTTTGATCTTAAATATTTGGTTTAGATCTTGTAGTGGTTTATTGAGAAGATTCAATTGTGAATTGTTCTCTACTTAATTTTTATTCATTATTATCATAGTGAATTGTTTCCTCATAGATTATTATTTAAAATAATCTATGAAAAATTTTATCCTGGTTTGCAAAGATTTTGACTAAGTCTTTCGTTGTTATAACTGCGTTGTTACTCTCATTATTACAACATTGACAATAACAATCTCTCGATCTCGTAAAACACATACTTTCAGTATTCTCATTAAAATTATTTTTAATCTCTATTCAACTCTTCCAAAAGTATAGTCTTCCGTTATAGATCCATTATATGCCTTTAAAATGAAATAAAATGTCCCTTATTGACAAATGGAATGCGCAAATTCCCCACATAAATTTTTGCCTCGCCTCAGCTCTTCGTAAATTGTTCTAAATTGGCCTAAAATTCAAGATCATAACAAATCATAGTATTTACATCCAATAGTAGATAAGTCGAGAAAAACATGAGAAAGGTCGAATTGGGGGAGATTGTTTAAGTGTTATTCATTTTTGGCTAAGTAATAAGATATCATTTACTTGATGTTTATTTACTTATCTCTCGTTGTGTACACATTCTCGCATAATGGTACAACATCGTGTGTGTTCCAAAGAGAAAGGCCGAATTGGGGAGATTGTTGATGTTAGTGACAAGTGTTACTCGTAATGTGCCAACATTCTCGGTCACAACATCGAATTCGCCCTTCCACTTCCACTAACCCTTAACCCACGTTTTGTCTTGTTCAATGTCTTGTTTTCTTTCGTAATGAAGACTTACGGAGCTACCGAAGTCATGCGTTTGAAAAGGCAAGAGAAGAGAAGTTATAAAGATCATGGGGAAGTTACATGGAAGTTACCTATTTTCAAGGGAGATGTGGAAGTTATCTTCAAGCATTAAGAGCCCGCATTTATCTATATATACACGGCTGCTATGAAGATTAAAACTTGGAGTTGAGAGAAACACAATCTAGCATAGTCTATTGGCATAAATTATTGAGTTTATTGTATGTTTCTATCTCGATACTTCCGTTGGTAAATGTTCCGACATTTCACTCAACGTTGGGTCTTTATATGTATTAGTGATAGGTTAGATTGATCATTGTCTAGTCACTATATACGTAGATCCATTCACGGTGTGGCTTATATTTTCACCGATTGTATCACTTAACAATTACTAGTAATAATACGCCGTTTGGCAAGATAGACATATTTATAGTCTATATAAAATTTTGATATCCATCTTGCAAAGTGTTTAAGACTTTTGCTGTGTATTTCTGCTCATTTATTTTCGCCTGTGTTGTTCTCGATTGTGCCAACATTCGTGACAATATTCTCGCAAAAATACTTACGCACACCTTCAATTGGCACTGAGCCGTTGAACTCGTTATCCCGAGTTTAGATCCTGTGTTTGGTGTGATTTATTACGATGGAATATCCTATGACAGCTCCAAGTAGGCCACCATTCTTGATGGTACGAATTATGCAATTTGGAAGCCTAAGATGCGCATGTACATCAAATCCATTGATGAACGTGCAAGAAGGAGTATTTTAACCGGATGGACTCCACCAACAGCCTTCCAGCCACCGACAATACCAAGCTCAATTCAAGAGGGAATTAGAATGGACAAATGATGAGGTGACCACGGCCGCCTTCAATTCAAAGGCACTCAATGCCTTATTCACTTCTACGGATGTTTCCATGTTCAAAATAATTTCTAATTGTGTATCCGCAAAAGATGCATGAGAGAGATTACAAGAACATTGTGAAGGATCCTGAGAGTGTGAGAAGGACAAAGTTGCGGATGCTTGGAACCAAGTTCGAAAATCTAAGGATGAAGGAAGATGAGACCATATCCTCCTACAATGAAAGAATCACTCGAGATCTCCAATGAATCTCAAGCACTTGGTGAAGCTATATCCAATACAAGGTTAGTATATAAAATCTTAAGAACTGCTCCTAAACGCTTTGATGCTAAGATATGTGCTATTGAGAAAGCTAAAGATATCTGATGCTATTACTCAAAATGAGTTGGTGAGTATTTTGAAAACGTATGAAATAAATTTTTCTCAAAGAGATAATGAGAAATCAAAGAAAATTTCGTGTTTCAAAGGAGAAACATCTTCTAGTACCGATAAACAACCGTTTGTTCTTGAAATAGATTCGATGAAGATGTTATTGATGATTGTGCCGACAATGCCGATAACATTGCTTTCCGACTAAGCGGTTTAATGCGTTTTTGAAAAAGAGAGCAAATAGACTTAGAAAAATTAAGAATCAAGATAGATATCAGTTGGTAGTTCAAGACAATTGCACGATAAAAGTAGGAATGTTAATCAACCTAGGCAATTTGATAGAGGTAACAAGATCAAATATGATCCGAATATAGGAAAAATGTTAAATGTGATGCATGTTCTGGTTTTGGTCATTATGCTAATGAATGTGCCAACACTCTTTTAAGAAAAAGGGTAAATTTCAATGCTACCTTAAGTGATGAGTCCGATTGTGAAGATGATTCTGATAAAAATGAGGAATATGCTTTTTCTCGCAAGAATAATATATGATGATACTCTTGATGATTTCTTGGATGATTTTGATGTCGAGTCAAATGTGCCAACATTTGAGGACACGTTGGAGGTTCCGTAATTTAATTGTTTCTTGTGTAGATAAAGCGGTACTTCTAACAATGTTTGCAAGGATTGTAAGTCCAGCTTATCAAAAGCTTGAAAAGGAGTTGGAATCCACTCGAGAAAGCCTTAAGGGACATGACTATTGAAGAGTCATATCAAAAGGATTTGGTGATAAAGCTTGAGGTCATACTAACGAGGAAAGATCTAGAGATATGCAACCTCAAAGAGCAGCTCAAAGGCACAACACCGAATTTCAAAAGATATTCAGTAAAGTTCAGCCAAACTTGATGAGGCACCGACAATTGGAAGTACAAGTAGACATGGTCTTGGTTATAATGGTAATATCACTCAGTTTTAAACAATAATAAACTTGTTGTGTTTACAAAACCTTCCTCGTTGAACTGAAAAATTGAAAAATGATTACGAAAAGAAGGATGTTTGTCATTATTGTTTCTTGAAGGTCACAAACGACCAAACTGTTTTAGAATGAGACAGATAAAAAATTTTCTAAAATGTCTTTGAAAATGTTGCCACATTCTGCTCAACATTCGAAATAAACAATTCAAAATCTTTTCAAAAACCTCGTTCAAAAATCTACTTGGGTGAAAAAGTCAAATCAGTATGTAATATTGTTTACACCTCTTTAAAAGCATGTGTTCCGGACTATGATATTTTGATAGTGGGTGTTCTAGACACATGACCGGTGAGGAAAGTTATCTCACCGATTATAAGGCTTATGATGGTGGAAATGTTACATATGGAGGAGGTTCAAAAGGTAAAATTATTGGTATAGGTACATTGAATGTTCCTAGTTTTCCAAACTTGACGAAAGTCTTACATGTTAAAGGTTTACTTGCAAATTTGATTAGTATTAGTCATATATGTGATGATGACTTGCATGTAAAGTTTGATAAAAGTTCATGCTATGTATTAAACAATGATGATAATTGTCTCATGGTTGGTAATAGATCTGTTTATAATTGTTATCTAATTGATTCGAATCAAGCATGCTTTAATGTTCAAACTGATGAGAGTATACTTTGGTATAAAAATTTTGGATATGCTCATTATAGGAATATTGTCAAATTATTGAAATTTGATGCTTTGTTAAAGGTCTGCCTAAGTTACAAATACGTATGTCAAATGTGTGTGGATCTTGCCAAAGTGGTAAATAAGTCAAAATGTCACATGAAATGTTGACACATTGTACTACAAAACATTGCTTTGAACTTTTGCATATGGATTTAATGGGACCAATGGAGACTCAAAGCATTGGTGGTAAGAGATATTCTTTTGTCATAGTAGATGATTATTCAAGGTTTACATGGATTGAATTTCTTAAAGAAAAATCAGATACTTTTGGACACTAAGGTCAAAATTCTCTATAAACGGTTTAAAAATGTTTTTGACACCAAGGTTAAAAGAATAAGGTCCGATCATGGTAGGGAGTTTGAGAATAGCTTATTCACTAATTTTTGTGAAGACAAAGGTATAATTCAAGAGTTTTCTTCTCCTAAAACACCTCAACAAAATGGTGTAGCCGAAAGGAAAAAATAGAACTCTACAAGAGATGGCTAGAGTAATGCTTTTATCCAAGAAACTTTCAAAAGGTTTTGGGCTGAAGCTTTGAATACTTGTTTGTCATATATCCAATAGAGTTTATTTAAGACCTAATTCTACTAAAACACCTTATGAGTTTTTGAATAACAAAAAGCCTAATCTGAAATACTTTCATGTCTTTGGTTGTGTTTGCTACATTCTTAATGATAGAGACCAGCTACATAAATTTGATTCAAAAAGTGATAAGGGTTTCTTTCTTGGTTATGCTAGAAACAGTAGAGCTTTTAGGATATATAATCTTAGGACTGACTTTTGTACAAGAGTCTATGAATGTTGTTTTTATGATAATGCAAGTCTCGCAGATAATACCATTGAAAAAGATGTAATCGATCTTATTGAACAGATGCAAAGTTATGATATTTCGAATCGATTGAGAATATTGCTACAAATGTGCCCACATCTCGAAGCAACATCACCTCAACATCCAGAAATTAATAGAACTATGCCTTATCCTGCTACAGTACCATCTTCCAAAATTCTCAAAAATCATCCTCAACAACAGATCATAGGTAAACCACAATCAGTGTACAAACAAGGAGAAAATTGAGTTTTGATGCAAGACATGTGGTAAGATCTATTTGTATGACATGTATGTGCAACAAGGTGAACTTTGAATGTTTTCATTCTCTCAATGAACCTAAAAATATTGATGAAGTAATGAAAGATGAAAATTGGATTAATGCAATGCATGAGGAGCTAAATCAATTTGAAAGGAATGATGTTTGGATACTTGTGCCTAGACGATAATGTAAATGTAATTGGTACCAAATGGATCTTCAAAAACAAAACCTGATGAATCGTAATGTTGTAAGAAACAAAGCTAGATTAGTTGTTCAAGGTTATACACAAGTAGAAGGAATTGATTTTGATGAGACTTTTGCTCCTGTTGCTAGAATTGAATCCATAAGGCTATTACTTGCTATTGCATGTTACATTTATATAAAAGCTGCATCAAATGGATGTTAAGGCCGCATTTCTTAATGGAATTCTTATGGAAGAAGCATATGTAGAACAACCTAAGGGGTTTGAGAATCATGAATTTCCTGATCATGTTTATAAACTTAAGAAAGCTTTATATGGTTTGAAGCAAGCACCTAAGGCATGGTATGGTAGATTAACTGATTTTCTTGTTGAATTCGGTTTTTATAGAGGTGAAGCTAATAGGACCTTGTTTATAAAACATTCTGGATATGATATTATGATTGCTCAAATATATGTGGATGACATTGTGTTTGGTTCTACATGTGAGAAAATGCTTGAATTATTTGTACATGAAATGACCACTACCTTTGAAATGTCGATGGTTGGAGATTTGAATTACTTTTTAGGTCTTCAAATTAAACAATGCAAGGATGGTATTTTCTTTGTCAAAGTAAATATGCCAAAAATCTTGTGAAAATGTTTGGTTTAGACAATGCTAAACACATGAAGACACCTATGGGATCGACACAAAAATTGTGTAAAGACAGTGTTGGCACAAATGTTGACCCAAAATTGTATAGGTCGATGATTGGTAGTGTTTTGTATCTGACTTCTAGTAGGCCAAACATCATGTTTAGTGTTTGTTTATGTGCTCGTTATCAAGCCGATCCTAAAGAATCTCACATGAATTCGGGTTAAGAGGATAATTAGATATGTGGCAGAACATGCGATTATGGAATATGGTATAACAAAGACACTAATTGTTCTTTGATTGGTTATAGTGATGCGAGATTGGGACAGTGATGCAGTGATGATAGGAAGAGTACAAGTGGAGGATGTTTCTACATGGGTAACAATCTTGTTTCTTGGCATAGCCGAAAACAAAATTGTGTCTCCCTATCTACGATCAATCCAAATACATAGCCACGGGAAATTGTTGTACTCAACTTCTATGGCTCAAAAAGATGTTCGATGATTACGGTTTGGAGAGCAATACCCTTACTGTTTATTGTGATAATACAAGTGCAATTAATATATCTAAGAACCCCGTGCAACATTCGTTAACTAATCAAATAAGTATTAGACACCACTTCATTAGGGACCTTGTAGAAAAAGAAGTTGTAAAGTTGGAATACATTTCTCTTGAAAAGCAAATTGCGAGACATTTTTACTAAAGCCCTTGATAATGAGAGGTTTTCTTCTCTTAGAAAATCTCTAGGTTTATGCACTAATTAGACCTATATTTGCCGTGTGTTGTGACAAATGTGTCAATATTTATAACAACACTAGAACAATTTATTTAAATTTTTCTAAGTATTGTAATATTTAGTATTCTTGAACTCTCTTGTGTAAATAGTATTAGAACCTGTAATTAATATAAATTGTCCTAGACACACTTCTCTCAAATGAAATTAAATAAACTCACAATTAGATGTTATGTCACCGAGTAACTATGGGGTACGGAGTTGACTACTACGATGTTCTCTTTTCAAAAGGTGACTTGAAATGCATCAATATATTCACAATCCATTGAGTAATTATGGGACACGGAGTCGACAACTACGATGATCTCTTACGGAAAAATGGATCAATGTGAATAAGTGGGTAAAGCAAAATATAGTGCAACACAAATGAATTTATTTCATGTAAAAGCGTGTTGAGAAGTGTGTGTGCCGACATTCAGTGAATAACATTCTGGTTCTCATATGTATATTTACCTCTACGAGTTTGAAAATTTCCGAATATTATTTTATGGAGATTTATTTATTTTAAATTGTTCCCAAAGCAATATTATATAGTCTAATTTAATTAATTGTGCGATTAATTTATCTAGTCTAAGCGGTTCTTAGCATGTCTTTGAAATAAACTTCCAACATTCGGTAATGCCCTATTTTTTAGGGATGTGATTAAATCTTATTCGATTAACTCCGATGTGTTCACAACTTCTATAATCTTTCTCTTCCCTTGTTGGTCCCCGGACGAGATGTGCAAGGAGGTGGAAAGTCTAGAAGGGGGTTGAATAGACTTTACCACACTCAAAACCTTTTACAACTTTTCGTGAGTGAGTGTGAGGTTAGAAGACTTTGAAGTCTTCTGCGGCAAGGTACTCGAGTGTGCTAAGTGAAATCAGCAGACTTCGGAAACTCAAGTCTTCGATGGTGCGGAAGCTAATCTCGTGTGTATTTGAAAAACCCTTTTAATGAAAACCTTGGTGATGAATACAAAGCAAGTTTCGGTGCGGAGTTTATTGAAACGATGATGAATGAGCGATTATATGTATGAATGCAGAAAGCTAGTAAAGACACAGAGATTTTTATAGTGGTTCGGATATAACGATCCTACGTCCACTCTCCCCGATCCCACAGGGCCTTACTATCCACCGAAATCGGTCTTGTCTCCTCTAATCTCCTTGAGGATTCGACCACGGGAAGTTTAACAAGTTCCTACCCTTGGTACAATCAAGATGATCCTCGAGTGTTAACTCTTAGATAAAAACAATCAACCTTTTCTCGTACAGGAGATAATGAAAGGTGATTTACACTTCCTTGACCAAAAATAAATCTCTTAGGAAATTCAACGTGTTAGATTGATTTGGTATGAAGAATTAAGCGTGTTTTGCAATGAGTGAAGGAATTGTTCTTGATGTTTCTCGCGTGTATATTCAAAAATCCTTCACTTCGCTTTTATGATTCTGAATTTGACTAGCCGTTAGGCTAATTTGTCAATTAGGTCTTCAAAGAAATGGTAAGTGATCGTTGGAAGATTTGTATGACTTTGGATAATTGATTGTCCGATACCAATCAATTATGTCGTGATTGATCTTGATTGATAATCAAATCTTCACTTGATTGACTTCGGATATCTTTGAAATATCTTTGTGTTTTGTTAACCCCGAAGAATTTCTTGAAGTCAACTCTAGCAACCTTACACCTTGCTCCAAAGACATCTTAAAGCTTGGTGTAGCATGGATTCCAACCTTGCTATCTTCACTTGAACCTTTCTTGACAATACTTCTTTTTGCATAACTCTTATCATCTCTTCTTGATCTTCACGACGCCCTTCTAAATGACTTCGAGTGAGATCTCTCTTAGATCTTTAAGTCTTCTTATCGAAGCCTTCGCTTCTCAATCAATATGAAGCTTCAAAGTTAATCCTAGCAAGTTTAACTATACTAAGACACAAACCCTATCTAGATCATCGCCTAACTAATGATTCAAATGGTCCTATTACACTTAGGTTTTAGGAACATCATCAAAACATACAAATTCAAATCCTAACAAATTCCCCCTTTTTGATGATGTTAAAACCTTTTTGAGAACTCGCACAAAAGCAGAGATAAGCGAAATAAAGACAAAGAGAGACCTTTAGAAAGATCTCAAACAAAACCGGTGACAACAAGAAGTTGTCAAAACATTCACTTCTATTTATATATAGAGATCGGTACAAATTACGAAGCGAAATGCAAAAAGAACAAGAGATAACACGAAAAAGCAAACAAAAATAAACACCGACATCAACAGCCTTTTCATCCAAAGAACCTAGCTTCCCAACCAAAGCAACCTCCATATCCTCCTCGGTCATACCTTCGAAACCACAGCCGGAACGTTTAGCCACTCATACACTCTATCATAGAGTTCCTTGTTATCTGCTCCAATAGGTGGGCTGACCTCGGCCAAGCAGATTTTGAGCGTCCTGCGAACACTCACCGGTCAAACTTCCCATCTCTGTGGATGGAGTAGGAATCTTTTCAAAATCAGGCGCTTGAAGGTTTAGGTTGAATTCCATGAAGCTCTCGTAATATCTCGCCCAAAGATCACCGTGCTTTTCCTCCATCCAAGCAAAGAATGTTTTATTCTTTGTGGCCCCGACGCCAATACTTTTACAGACATAGTATGAGCAGATGAAATCTCTCTTTGTGCTTTCCAGTCCTCAATCCTCTCCAGGAGGACAGAATCATCCACAAATCCATTAGTATTGTGGGGGAGGATAAAGTCTTCCTCAACCTCTGCTCCAAGCAGCTTCTTTCCTTTCTTACTCTGCTTCTTCCTTGACACAAAGAGCTTTGCAGCAGCCTTTCTTCGGTGATGAACATCTTTTTTACATTTCGTCCAACACATCCACTTCTTTTCCTTGCTTCCCGAGGAGTTTGATCATCTTGTGACTATCCTTCTCCTCCATCCTTCTAGTTTCTAAGTCGGCAAGAAAGGCTTCCTCATGCAAAGCCTCCAACTCTTCTTCACAGACTTCCCTTCAACTTTTTCAGACATCTTAACCAACCTTCTCCTTTTCAATGGTTGGGAACTTTGACCTTCATCCATTCCAGCAGACTCTCGCAATGCTCTTTTCACTCTACTTTTTCTCTCCGTTCCAACAGAAAACTTTCAAATGACCTCCACCCTATCTTTCAAATCCTTCAATTCTTTATCCTTAGCCTCATCTCTCACAACCATCTCGGTTCTCAGGCATTCCCCCTTTTAACATCATTCAAAAGAGGTCCAGCGACCTTCCATTTCCGTCATCTTGGCAAGAATATCCCGTCGTATGCAGTAAACTTTTCCGTAAACTTCTTGATTCGGCATACTCACCGCTATTGGAGAAGCAATCTTCTCATCAATTTTTAGCATATGTTGAACAGCAGCAGCAGTTGTCACCGCAGAGTTGTAGCCGCCTCCGTCAATTTAGCATTCGCCTCTTGTACGATCGCAATTTGCTTTCCCATGTCCAGCATAGATGATTGGATAGCCGCATTCTGATCAATTCCTTCTCTTAATCTGTGCTTCCATGGCACCGAGTCTCGTTAATCGATCCTCCATCTTTGTCCGAAATCTGTCCTCAATCGCCTCTCTTTCAAAGCAAACACCTTCCCGAGAGTAGCTTCACTTTCTCACCTTCACCTTTACACTTTCAACGTGCTTTCTAACCTCATTTATGTTGTTCAACATCATGCCGTAAAGAGTTTCGATGATAGTCTCCTGTTGCTCGAGAAAACATATCGGCGGCGGTTTGACGGATCAAAGAGGGGGCCGTCGAATGGCGGCCTCGATGTAGGACTTTGACGACTCAATAGACTCAGCAAGAGGAGTGAATTTAGCAGCCAATACAGAAAACATTGAAGCATCTTGTTGTGTTAACTCAAGAAACTTTGAAGAGTAAGAGTTATATAAGTCTTCATGAACGACAACAGCATAAAGTTGGGCAAACGTCATGATGTAAAATCGAAGAGGAGGAGGGATAGAAGATACACCTTTCTGATTTCTTCACTATCGTAAAAGGAGGAATGTAACCATCCTCTCGCAGGCTCCGGTTCATCTAACAATGAGCAACTAGGCAAGCAACTCGATGATCTGCGTGGTTAGGTCAAATGCTCGCTACTCCAGCTTTGGTGCAGTAGCTCAAACTCCCACAGAAAACTCATTGTGTCCAATCTCATTTGCCGTAAGAATGAGATCATCTATTGCTCCAAGCCTTGCATTTTTCCATACCAGATATCTACTAGCAAGCTACGCTCCTCCGGGAAATTCGTAATCTGGGAAACTTGTTGTCCACCCAAGTAGCAGCCTCGGCCATCAAACATTTCTCAAACGATCCACGTGACCTACCAAGCAAGGTCTATCATTTGGACTGAATCTATCGGATGCTCCGATCAAATTCTCTCTCGTGATCACCCTCAACAACTTGGGTGCTAGGCTCGGCGGCACCCATACCCACAACCTCATCGCCAACTTCCATCGGTGCGGCGAGCTTCAAGAAGAAGGAATCTCGTAAAGAAAAGGAAACAAAATTGGTATCTGTTCCTCCTCACTAGCAGCATTCATGAGAGACCATCTCTTCAAAGATCCGAAACCGGAGAATCATCAACCTCCATTGCATCCACCACCGACGATTCTTTCTTACCGGGAGATACCTTAGGAGGCATCTGTGCTCCTCTGGTACGACCGCTCACAATCTTTCCGAGTTGCCACGGTGAACCTCTTCACCTTTCTCTCGTGGTAATTGAGAGATCGGAATCGATCTTCGCTACCGTAAGACTTCAAAGTCTTCTCCCTGAACTAGCAGCCTTGGAACTTGCTGGGTTATCCGAATCCTTCACCATCTCATCTTTCCCAATATCAATAGCCGCAGGGGCAATCGCTAAAATCGGTAACACAGCAGTGCTCTTCCTCAACTTCACTGATCCTCATCATCATCGTAATCGGGAGGACCACCGAGCTCCTCATCCTTATTCAAGCATAAACTTTGCCTTAGTGTATGGTTTCGTCCACTTAGGATCCCACGCCGTGTTAGGCATCATCCTTTCCAAAGCAAAGACTGTAATCTTATTCGATATAGAAACATACTGTTCCACAGCCCATACCTTAACCTCTGGATGTCCATCCACCTCTGTCCGAAAGAACCTATTCTTTTCCTTCGCAGAATCTCAAAGAATTTCTTGACCCAATCACACTCTACTCCATCCACAATCGCCTTTAAAGCACAAAGACGCCTCGACTAATCGAGTCCATACTCGGCGTTCACCAAACATCACCTTCACCATGATGTCAAATAACAATCTATATTTCCGCTTGAGATAAGCTTTCTTCAAATCCGACACATGATGACGACATGAAGTTTTCGCTAGAGAACGAAAAGCTTCGAGATGATTTTCCGCCATATATGATTCTCGGATCAATGCCTTGAAGAGACAAACCCAAGTGTTCATGAATATCTGCCGTCGATGGTCAAACTATGACCAAACACTGCCGCTTTTATCTTTGCTCCGTCTAGAATCACCACGAACCGGCCCGAACAACATAGGCATCAAGAGTCCGCTGCTCAAGAATGAGCCGAACAAGATCAAGCAAACCCCTATCGAGATAAGAGATTTAGAATCTCCACCGCTTCCCGCTGTCCAGTAGTTCGAAAATCCACCGATAATTCACTTCGCACTTTCTTCGAAAGGGCCAAAGGGTCTAGAGTCTTGTGTTTCCCTGCAATTTTTTCGAAGATGAAGATTATTTTGGAGCCATTGAAAATAAAGCGAGAGAGAGATCGAGTTTCGTAAGAAGGAATAACAGAGAATGAAGATCGAGGAATAATGAGAGAGAGAGAGAGACGAGAAAAACAATTTATAAGAGAGAAGAAGGAAACCGCTAAATTTTAAATTACACAATAAAATTTGAACATTGATTTGCATATTGCACGATCAGATCGAATCGGTTACGGATTCAACGGTTCGAATTCCGAAAAGTGCGTGTCCTCGGCTTTGAATTTGAAAAAGGTATTTTCCAAAATTAAAAGATTTTCGGGTCCGCATGAAATAGGATGTAAAATAATATTTTTAAGGAAAAATTACCCCATAATTTGTGGTTGAAAAGATTTGATTTGACAATTCACATTACTTCCCAATGCCGAGGATAAACTCGGGAATAAAATATTCCGAAAATTAATTTAACCATCTAGACTAAGGAATATTTTAGACCAAAATATTTGACAAACAAATAAACAAGGGCAAAACGAAAGAGAGAGAAACATATCTCACTTGATATTGTAATCAATCGATACCACCGAGTACTTGTAGTAGCAAGCTTTAGAACTTTCTGCAGAAGTTTTTTAAGTTCTCTTCAGCAAGCTTTATCTTCTCTTCAAAGAAGTTTAATGCTTTCTTCAAAGAAGCTTCATCTTCTCTTCAGCAAGTTTAATGCTTTCTTCAGCAAGCTTAATATTCTCTTCAACAGGTTTTATACTTTGTAGCCTTTCAAAGCAATATGTTAACACGATTTTCCCGGATCCGTAGACCTAATTCTACGGATAGATCTCTAAACCGTGCTTCGCCAATGGTTTCGCTGAATATCTCGCTCTCTGTCAATCTGTATGAATCTTTTCCATTCGAATGTTCTTCTTTTCGACGTGATCTCTAATAAAATGATGACGTATATCCACATGCTTGCATCTTGTGTGAAATCTTGGATTACGAGTAATAGCAATGACTTTGTTGCTATCACGTAATATAGGAATTTCTTTAGTGACAATGTGATAGTCTTGTAATTGTTGACTTATCCAAAGTAATTGTGAGCAACAACTCCCGTGACCATATATTCTCGTACAGAGTTGGCGTAGCCACCGAAGTTTGCTTCTTAGAAAACCAAGAAACCAGCTTACTTCCAAGAAATTGACATGTGCCCGTGGTTGATTTTCTATCAATTCTACAACCACCATAATCAATCGAATATCCACTGAGTTCCAGTTGTCATCACAAGGTACCAAAGACCTACATTTGCTTGTACCCTTGAGATACTTCAATTTTCTTTCTTTGCATCCAAATGACTTTTCTTTGGATTGGCTTGAAATCTAGCGCATACTCCAATCACAAAGAAATGTCAGAATCTGTTTCTTGTTAGATACAACAAGGAACCTATTAAACCTCTCGTACATGGTCCGATCAATGCTTTCACCATCCTCATCCTGATCCATCTTGTAGTTTGTTACCATTGGAATCTTTGCATCCTTGCTTGTTAACATTCCAAACTTTTCTAGCATATTTTTGGTATACTTTGCTTGGTTTATGAATATTCCTTTAGAAGTTTGCTTGACTTGAATAATTCATTTCTCCCATCATAGACATTTCGAATTTACTTTGCATCAATTTCTTGAATTTTTCACAAAGATTCTTGTTTGGAGATCCAAAAATGATGTCATCCACATATATCTGTACTAATAGAATATCTTGTTCTTCTTCAATTTCAACAAGGTTCTATCTATCTTTCCTTTATCAATCCATGATCAAGCAAAATTGCGATAGTGTGTCATACCAAGCTCGAGGAGCTTGCTTTAGTCCATATAGAGCTTTCTTTAGACGGTAGACTTGATTTCCTTGAACAAAACCCGGGGTTGTTCAACGTATACTTCTTCAAAGAAGAATTCTATTTAAAAACGCAGACTTTACATCCATTTGATATACTCAATTTCATGTATGCCGCGTGACGCAAGGAATAATCTTATAGCTTCCAATCTGCCTACAGTGTGCAAATGTCTCGTCATAGTCAATTCCTTCTCGACCGTGAATAACCTTGTGCGACAAGCCTCGCTTTATTTCTGTGACTTCATCTTTCTCATTTTTCTTGTTCTTGAAAACCCACTTCGTGCCAATCACTTTTGATGTTTTGGTCTATCAACGAGTACCCACACATCTTGTCGTGTGAATTGATTCATTCATCTTGCATAGCTTCTATCCAGTTTGTGTCCAACAGGCTTCTTCAATATTCTTAGGTTCTTGTAGAGAGACATAGCACTAAATAAACCGTCTAGGTTTATTTTCCTTCTTGTCTTTACTCCATCTTGAGGATTTCCTAAGATTAAGTCACTAGGATGATCACCATCCAATTCCTTCTCACATACGTGTAATTCTTCCGAAGATATTGTTGGAACATCATCTTGCGTTATTCCCCCTTGAGTTGACACATTCACATCTTGTGTTCGGGTGAATCATCGGCTGACCTTAGAGGTTTCTTCAGACTTTGTCTTGTTTGAGTCTGGCCGACGAAGAAGTTTGCCGATCATCTTCGTAATCCGAGTCTAAAGTAGGCACTTGAACCTTGACATATCTTGTCTTATCCTTGAGTTCTAGTTTCCCAAATCCTTCGCTAGAGACTCTTCTTGTCCTTTGTCCTTAAACTCAACAATAGATTCATTAAAAACCACATGGGGTGTTTCTTCCACAACAAGGGTTTTCCGTTAAAAATCCGATAGGCTTTCCTTGTCTTTGGAATATCCTAAAAATATTCCATCGAACCTTGGCATCAAAGGTTTTTAACTTGGATTTGCCATTGTCATGAATGAAACACCTACAGCCAAAAACACGAAAGAAAGAAACACGAGGAATTCTACCTTTCCATAACTCATATGGTGTCTTTCCATGTTCTTTGGTCAGCAAGCTTCGATTCGAGTGTAGCATGGTATTCACGCCTTCTGCCCAAAACCTCCGAGGAACATCATACTCTGCTAGCATTGTTCGGGCAGCTTCCTTGAGTGTTCTATTTCTCCTCTCAAGAACACCATTTCTTTGTGGAGTGCGAGCCGCAGACGTTTCATGTTGAATTCCAGGCTTCTTTGCAATACGTCGCTATGTGAGAGTTTAGGAATTCTGTTCCTTTGTCACTTCTAATCCTTACAACACTTTCTCCTTTCTCGTTTTGTAATCTCTTCGAATTCCGTAACCTTGTGATGGTTTCATTCTTCTTGAACATAAATATCACCCATGTGAATCTTGAATAGTCATCCACCACCACCGTGAGTATATTTTCTACCACCGAAGCTTAGCGGGGATACAGGACCAAAGATCCATATGGAGTAATTGTAATACCTTACTTGACATTGGTACGAAACTTCCTTGAAAGTGGCTCTAGTTTGCTTTCCTTTTTGACATGAGTCACATATCTCGATCTTTTGAGAAAACTTCATTTGGCAAGCCTTCTACAAGAGACTTCCTGGCTATCTTGTTTAGCATTTTGAAATTTATATGATCGAGTCTCTTGTGCCATAACCACTGGCCTCCGAAGTACTCTTTGCTACAAGGCATGTATTACTAGAACATTTCAAATTCGCAACATAAACATTGCCCTTTCTCAAAGCTAGTTAAGAGCACCCGATCGTTTAAACCACTTAGAACAACACACAGAGAACTAGAAAACTTAACAGAGTATCCCTTATCACAGAATTGCGAAACCGAGAGCAAGTTATGTTTTAATCCTTGCACGTAGAAAACTTCCTCAACACGTACATCTCCAATGTATATGAGTCCCAACACCTTTGGTAATCCCAAAGTTATTGTCTCCAAATACCACCCGTGGGCCATTTTGTGACTTTATTGAGCTCAAGAGTTGCTTGTTTCCAGTCATATGCTTCAACACCCACCGTAAATGTACTGCAGAAGATTTCCAGCAACCTCTCTTTCATGTCCCACGGCGTCCGCACGTTTAGTTAAGTTTTAGGTACCCTTTAGATTTGGGTCCTTGAGAGTTAGCACAGCCTTTAGGAATCCATAGGAATAGACTCTTCTTATCATATTCGTAAGATCTTATCCTTCTTCCATACATATCAACATAGACAATCTCATCCTTTGGTGCCTTCTTGAATGTATGCCTATGGGTGTCAATCAGTGTTCCTTCCGGAAGACTTCGACCCTTCCGAGGTCTTCTCAGATGGAGTGATCAGCCGCCGTGCAATGGTCCGAGGGTTTTGATGATAAGGGTACGTTCTACTTGAGCCATCAAAAGATTCATATCTCACAGTACGTAAGACTTAGTAGACCGCTTAGCAAGCTTTGAAGTTTGCTTAGATTGTGTAGTCTTCACCGAGACTGTCTCCACAGAGATGGTTTCGCTGATGTCTACTTTTCCGACTTTGCCGAGGTTTCTTAAGTTGGAATTCCCCTTCTTTTGATACCCCATCGGTTGTTTAGGTTGTTGAGCATATCTACTCTTCTTCCCATACAACCGATTTGCTGGGTCAGCAACCTTTTTACCCTTATCGGCAGGTTTAGGTTTGGAACCCTCTCCTACCAAATCATTACTCTTAACATGTGTACTCTTCTTAAGTACACTTGTTTGAACTCGTGAGGATTGGGCAATGGTAAAACCAATTCCCTTCTTTACGTTAGGTGTTTGAGACGATTCAACTATTCTTTGAACCGCATGAGAAGCTTTGTTCAGTTGATCCAACCTCAAACTTAAACGTTCCTCACTTTCGATTTTATACGCTCATGCCGATGGAAAAGTTCATCGAATTTTGCTTGTAGAATTTTCAAGCGATCGCTTTCTCAAGATTCTCGGAAGCAACCTTTCTACCAAAGCACTCTATTCAAGATACTTCACTTTAAGAGTGTTTAACTCTTTTGAAGTTATCTACGATTAAAATACATTAGTGTCTCGTATGTCTTGCTAATAGATTCTTGTGTAAATAGATCAATTTTTCTTTCAAGCTCACATTCTCCTTTTCCACACAGCTTGTAAGCATTTATAGCAGCTTTGAGATCTTCCATTAACTTATCAACAAAGTTATGGTCAAACTCTTCTGCAAAAGAAACACGAGAAGCGCATTTAAGAGCAGGAATCGAAAGTACCTCATCTCCTTTTCGCCATAAGACACAAATCATTATCTCGATGAGAAGTCTCGAGGATGATGTTGAATCACTTGAAAGAGTATCCTCCTCTTCACCACTAAAGCACGCTTGTCAGAAACTTTCTGTTCCTCATCAATCTCTTTTCTTCTCTTTCTCTTGGAGTTAAATCTGACAATCATAAGCCGAAATGTCCCGATTTATGACAACTATAGCAAGCATCACTTCTTGAAGATTTTCTTGGACTAGAATCCCTTTTAGGAGAAAAATCTCTTCTTTTTGGACTATCTTCTCTTCTTCTTTCTCGAGTCTTGAACCTTCGTCTTCTTTGGAGTCTTGATCTCTTGTCTCAAGATTTGTTTCCTGATACGAAACCAGCTTTCTTTGTATTCTTCCAATGTCTTCTATATTTCCCAAATTTTGAGTTCATTCTATCAAATTTTCTCGTCAAGAAAGCCATCTGTTCTTTCAGCTTAAATCCTCTCCAATAGGCTCTTTAGATGACTGATTTGAAGTGACCTTGAAAGCAACTTCCTTTCCCGTGGAATTTGAATTTCCTTCATCCTCGTCTTCTTCTTGTTTCAGATCATATTCATGAGCTTTCAAATGCGAAAATAGCTCATGATGACTAATCTTGCTCGATTCTTTTGTATCCTTAATCACCGTAATCTTGACTCTCCATTTGCTAGTTAGAGATCTCAATATTTTGTTGTTGATCTCCTTCTCGGTGTATGATTTTCCCAAGGAGCTTGCTTTATTGATGATATTTGTCGTCTTAAGTCCAATTGATCTATCGTCTCATCAGGCTTCATCTTGAAGGTGTCAAATTAATGTAGAATGGATCGCAACTTGTTCTCTTTAATCGCCTCCGATCCTTCACACATGAGTGCTAAAGTTTCCCACATTTCTTTAGCAGCCTTACACGCCTTGACTTTCTCTGTAAGTTCTCTAGTTAATGTCTCTATGATCTCTGTCCGAGCAACTTGGTCAAGATTAAATAGTTTCCTTTCATCATTTGACATTTCACTCCTTTTCTTTTCAATCTTCTCACGAGTAGATGCTTACGCTCCACCGCTCCCGTAACTTACCGGTTCAAAGTAAAACTTTATCGGTCCATCTTCTAGTGTCTCGAGCATCCTATCATGGATTGCACCAAGATGATTTTCCATGCGGAATTTCCAGTAGTCATAGTCTTCAATAGAGAACTCTGGTAGCTTTCTTTTACCGCTCTTAAGGGAACTCATTGTTAGTAATAAAAACAATTATGCAATGAATGCAATGATTTTTATGAAACCGGTTTTTCAAAAAGATCTGTTCAGTGACCACAACAGTCTTTCCTCAAAGACTATTGGTAACCAAAGCCAGGTCGGTTGAACCACCGCTCCGATACCACTTGTTGGTCCTGGACGAGATGTGCAAGGAGGTGGAAAGTCTAGAAGGGGGTTGAATAGACTTTACCACACTCAAAACCTTTTACAAATTTACGTGAAAATTTGAGTGTGAGGTTAGAAGACTTTGAAGTCTTCTGCAGCAAGGTACTCGAGTGTGCTAAGTGAAATCAGCGAGACTTCAAAACTTGAAGTCTTCGATGGTGCGGAAGCTAATCTCGTGTGTATTTGAAAACCCTTTTTAATGAAAACCTTGGTGATGAATACAAAGCAAGTTTCGGCGGTTTATTGAAAGCGATGATGAATGAGCAATATATGTATGAATGCGTAAAGCTAGTAAAGACACGAGATTTTTATAGTGGTTCGGATATAACGATCCTACGTCCACTCTCCCCGATCCCACAGGGCCTTACTATCCACCGAAACCGGTCTTGTCTCCTCTAATCTCCTTGAGGATTCGACCACAGAAGTTTAACAAGTTCCCGCCCTTGAGTACAATCAAGATGATCCTCGAGTGTTAACTCTTAGATAAAAAACAATCAACCTTTTCTCGTACGAGAGATAATGAAAGGTGATTTACACTTCCTTGACCAAAAATAAATCTCTTAGGAAATTCAACGTGTTAGATTGATTTTACGGAATTAAGCGTGTTTTGCAATGAGTGAAGGAATTGTTCTTGATGTTTCTCGTGGCGTGTATATTCAAAAATCCTTCACTTCGCTTTTTATGATTCTAAATTTGACTAGCCGTTAGGCTAATTTGTCAATCAGTCTTCAAAGAAATGGTAAGTGATCGTTGGAAGATTTGTATGACTTTGGATAATTGATTGTCTGATACCAATCAATTATGCCGTGATTGATCTTGATTGATAATCAAATCTTCACTTGATTGACTTCGGATATCTTTGAAATATCTTTCTGCCTTTTTGTTAACCACCGAAGAATTTCTTGAAGTCAACTCTAGCAACCTTACACCTTGCTCCAAAGACATCTTAAAGCTTGGTGTAGCATGGATTCCAACCTTGCTATCTTCACTTGAACCTTTCTTGACAATACTTCTTTTTGCATAACTCTTATCATCTCTTCTTGATCTTCACGACGCCCTTCTAAATGACTTCGAATGAGATCTCTCTTAGATCTTTAAGTCTTCTTATCAAGACCTTCGATTCTCAATCAATATGAAGCTTGGGTTAAGCCTAGCAAGTTTAACTATACTCCGACACAAACCCTATCTAGATCATCACCGACTAATGATTCACTGGTCCTATTACACTTAGGTTTTAGGAACATCATCAAAACATACAAATTCAAATCCTACTTCCCTATTTAAGGTCCTTAATACTCGGTGTGTTCCATACATTATATCATTGTTTCAAATTTAGCACAAGTGTTTGAAAGGTATTATTGATTATACTTCTTGGTATTAGTTTTTTTTTCAGCCTATTTACATTCAAATTTATTATTTTATTAATTTAATTTGAATAGTGTTTGCAAAGTTATTAATATGGTGATCGAAAAGACCTCTCACCTTCACAATCTAAACACTCAACCTCTCGGCAAAGATCATCTTCTACCTCGAAAAACCTTCATCTTCTAGCTTCAATGGCCATCGACAATGTGTCCGAAAATGTTGCCGCATCTCGCCCAACATCACCCTCTTCAATTAGGGTTGGCTCTGGCCGATGTTCCTCTCCCACCTACTGAAATTCCTTCGAAATCCCTGATATCCAATCCACTTTGAAACTCCGATTTTGGACGGAACGCCACAAAATCCGATTAGCGGCGAAGCTAGCAAAGCCCCGTTCTCGAAACATACCCAATGACGGTTGAGCTAGCTGAAGGAGCCACCTCTGATCAAATCGTCTACACGTTCAAAACCCTCACTAAGCGCACGATTTACCCTGTTGTCAAGGTCGGCGACGTGGAGGTTGACTTTCGCAATACAAACACCTTGTGTTTACTCCACCACAAATCACCAAGAGATGCTCCAATGGATGATCCGTCAACTTATTCGATCGACATCGGTGAGCTTACCGCTCGCTTAAATCGCTTCGATAAAAGGCGTCGAGCTCCGGATGACGCTGATCGAAAATGTCGTTCTTAGTAACAATGGGTAAAAGGGTCGATTACTCGGAGAAAGGGAAGAAGCGTAAGCATGATGATGGAGTTGCTTCAAAGCCGATTTAAGTGTTCGACTCACTCTTCCGAAGAGAAAATGAAAGAAGCAAGCCCAGAGAAAGAAACAAGCGGTCAAGCCTGCTCGGTGCTCACCGAGGGGGAGCACCGAGGATTCCGAGATGAATCAAACATTAGCGGAAATGGCTGCTTGTTTAGAAAGGAGGAGCAAAAAGCACAATGAACCGCAGGATGTGCTGAAGGATGTTGGCACACCAATGGACACATCATCCTCTCGATTCTCGAGTCCTCTTCATCGAGAAGCTAGTAAGGCAAAATCGATGAGGTACATACTGATTCCTCTGTGCATATGTCTTCTTCGATTCGATGATAGTTATCATGGTGTTAATAGTGATATATTTAGGACTTTGAGGACTAGGTCGATAGTTGGGGAAAGAATAATTAAGATGGATGATTTTGTCTTTATGAATCTTGTTGGATATTTGTGAGACAGATCTTTGATGAATTCCCTCCAGCTTTGGTACACCTTACTTGGTTGATTGGGTATATGAATTTTATGCTAATCTGAAAGTAAGAGTTTCAAGTTAATTCTAGGGAAAGTGAAATTTAGAGGCAAGGTTATAGAAGTGACTCAGCTATAATTAATTACTGTCTTAAGAACTAGAGATGATGAGGATACACGGGTGGATAATTTAGATGAAGTGATCGGTGTAATTAATGGAGGAAGGATTACTATTTGGAGATATAGGATTAATTCGTCGGTTTTGACAAGCCTTTACGTTGTTCTTCACAAGTTAATTGTTTACAATTGGTTGCCTTCATCAAACACAACCACTCGGTGACCTCGGAGGCAAGTCAGTTCCTAATGTACAAGATTGGCCATCTTAGAAGGTTTAATCTTGGTTATACTATTTTTGACAATATGATGACATATTCGGGGAGAATTTCAAGCAAGGGACTACTATCTTATCCTAGCCTAATTCACATGTTGATTTCGGCTCAAGGATTTCAGAGAGAAAATAATGAGATTATCACCTCATTTGCACTAATTCTCGCAATATCTCATGTTCTCGAGAACTGGACCACGTGTGATTGATCCGCCTCGAGATCCAAATGCCCCTCAAGTTGAAGTTCCCGCTGATCGAGAGATGTTAGCACACACGCGCCAACATACCGCAATTATAGCCGCAATTTATCCGAGATCAAATTGCTCGGCGTATAATTCAATTAATAATGCCAAGTGTCTCAAGCAACCTTGAGATGCACAAAAGAATCTGGGAAGCGCTCCTTTCTACCGCCACAGGGAGTAGGATCTCGATGTTGCTGCCGCTCAAGCCGCCGATGTTGCCGCCGAACCGGCCGCTAGTGATGGAGATGCTTTGGTGGTACAAGTGTTGATGCAAGCCGGAGGAGGACCAGATGATGATATATCTCGGAGCTGGAACAAGTGCGCCTCCCGATCTTTGAAATGGGAATCGATACCCGTGATGTGCCGAATAATGTGCCCACAATTCCAACCAACAATGATGATGGACCCAGCGGTTCAAACATGGACGTTGATGCCGAGAAGATAGATGCGATGGGTGGAATGATGAAGATCTCGGTGTCTTTGTATGATGACTTGGATGATTGGGGACATTGATGATCCGAGCGAGGGGGAGCTTTCAAGAATAGAAGAGCTTGAAGAAAGGGAGTTCGTGCGAGACTTATGAAGATGCAAATTTGTTATACTTGACAACCCAATCCTCTCCTAATCTTCATCTATAAGCTTTATCTGCTTTTGTAAAGACTAAATTTACATTCTATTTTTATGTTTATGTCTTTTCGAACTAATCTTATATTTTAGTTATGTTTTTGAACTTAATATTAGTTTGGTATTAAGTTAAGTTTGTTTTGGTTAAGTCTTTGTTACTTTGCTCTGATTTTATTTTGATTAAGTCTAGTATTTGTTAATGTTCGTATTTTGTGTATATGTCTTTATGTCCTGTTGCTCTAATTTATGTTTGTTAGTTTATATGTTTTTGTTTTATGTTAGCTCTAATTTTGTTTTATTATGTGTTAAGTCTATGTTATGTTCGTAATTTATGTTTTAGTGATATTTTGTGTTTAAGTGTTATTCATTTTTGGCTAAGTAATAAGATATCATTTACTTGATGTTTATTTACTTATCTCTATTATGTACACATTCTGTATAATGGTACAACATCGTGTGTGTTCCAAGAGAAAGGCCGAATTGGGGGAGATTGTTGATGTTAGTGACAAGTGTTACTCGAATGTGCCAACATTCTCGGTCACAACATCGAATTCGTCCTTCCACTTCCACTAACCCTTAACCCACGTTTTGTCTTGTTCAATGTCTTGTTTTCTTTCGTAATGAAGACTTACGGCGATCCACCGAAGTCATGCGTTTGAAAATGCAAGAGAAGAGAAGTTATAAAGATCATGGGAAGTTACATGGAAGTTACCTATTTTCAAGGGAGATGTGGAAGTTATCTTCAAGCATTAAGAGCCCGCATTTATCTATATATACACGGCTGCTATGAAGATTAAAACTTGGAGTTGAGAGAAACACAATCTAGCATAGTCTATTGGCATAGATTATTGAGTTTATTGTATGTTTCTATCTCGATACTTCCGTTGGTGAATGTTCCGACATTTCACTCAACATTGGGTCTTTGTATGTATTAGTGATAGGTTAGATTGATCATTGTCTAGTCACTATATACGTAGATCCATTCACGGTGTGGCTTATGTTTTCACCGATTGTATCACTTAACAATTACTAGTGATAAAACGCCGTTTGGCGGTATAGACTTATTTATAGTCTATATAAAATTTTGATATCCATCTTGCAAAGTGTTTAAGACTTCATTGTGTATTTGTTCATTTATTTTCGCCTCGTGTTGTTCTCAATTGTGCCAACATTCGTGACAACATTCTCGCAAAAACACTTACGCACACCTTCAATAATATATCTGGAATATTCCTGTAAGAATAGAATCCATCGGGCATTGGCTGTGGAACGTGTTCACGAGGTCTCAATCGGATGCGGGGCTTCGATCGCTCTCTCTTGTATTTTGAAATTAAACAATTATGAGACACTCTCCCATTAAACTTGTTAATAATATGAAATTGGTATCATTACAATCATTTATTGATATCATTACATTCATTCACCGATACCATAAATATTTTATATTGTGATATCAATTTATAAGTGTAATGACATCACTAAATGAATGTTATGGTATCGATGAATGAATGTAATAATATTAATTTCATACTATGAAAGCTGTTTCACACTAGATTTTGTGAACAATTATATATATATATATATATATATATATATATTATTAACAAAATAAATTATATTAAATAAAATAATAAAATATAATTTACATTTGAACTAGTGTGAATCATTTTCATAGTATAAAAATTAATATCATTACATTCATTCACCGATAGCATAACATTCATTTAATTATACCATTACACTTATAAACCGATATCATAGTATAAAATGGTTGTGATATCAATAAATATTTATAATGGTATTAGTGAATAATTTTGATGGTACTAGTTTCATACTATGAAACTGATTCACATGAGAGTAACTCAATCAATTAAGATTATCAAATATTTAACCGAGAGTATCAAGTATTTAATCAAAAATATTAAGAATTTAATGAAATTGAATGGTGGTCAATGACAAACTTATCCTATTCTTACAAAAATTACTAAGTTGAATATTAATATTTCTTTTTATACACTTTAACATAATAATCTACCATATATATTTAATTTCTGAAACATGATAGTCTGTTTCATAAAGTCAAATAGAACAGCCTGATATCATTCGCAGTTGACAACTAGAAATTACATTATACTAATTGATTTGTTTTTGGTAATTCAACGTGAATATGAGTGATACTTGTACAATTTTATATCCTTTCCTTATCTCAACCACTATGTCTACCCCCGTCAAAAAAAAAAAAAAAAAAACGACTGTCTATAATCTACATATTGACTTTATGATTAAACAGATTATCTAACTACAAGAATTATAATTTACACACTGTATTTTTGGAACTTTTTTAAGATCAATAACTTGGAGGAGCAGCAAAAAGAAGTTCTCGAGCCGGCAATTAGGTTTTAAAATTTGTAGATTGAGGTCAAATTGGCTTTAATCAACCCAAATTGGGCAGAATATATAAGGCCCACAGATTTAAAAATATGCAAATTGAGGTCAAATTGGCTAACAATTTGTGCGATTTAGGTTAATTCGGGTCAATTTGGTCTCAATTTAAGAAATTTTAAACCCGCGGTTCTTAAATTACCAGCCCGAAATTTACGATCCTCTTTTTGGTATCCCTAAGTTACTCACCTTAAAAAAATTATTCCCATCTTTATGTTAAATCATCACGCATATTTTAAACGTAATAAATCATGCTTATTATAAATATCAAAATATTAAACCTTCATTTGTAGAATAGGACTTGGTCGCCTAAGGTCAATTTTATACTTACTTCTTTCTCTTCAAAATATGCCATTTGAATAGATTCACATATATTAAAATAATTGATTTCTTATTATATTTTAATAAATATTTGTCTTTCTTGACTTTAGAATTGTCTAACCAGATCTACCGTTTCCAGGGGTTGGTTACATTGTGATGGAGATAAATATTATATTAATATTTATATTAGTTTTAGAATATTTTTATGTTATTGTTAGTGGGCCGGGCTTACAAGCCTAAAACCCTAGTTTATCGATTATATATAGGGATCTCTAGAACATTGTACGATAGTTGAAGTATGAATTGAATATTTGAGGTTATTCCTCTTTGAGACGTATTCGTCTCGTTTTGTTTACATTCTCCGGGTATTCTCGTAATCAACGGAGTTTTGTAATTATCTTTACGCTTCCTGCATCGGTTGGTATCTGCAGTCTCGCTACGCCTGGACAATGCCTCCTCGATGTAAATGCGTTCCATGGTTGATGTTTTTGCCATAAATGAATCGTGGTGCCGATCGATGATCTCACGGTGGCAATCGAGGCTTTACGCGTCCAACAAACCTCTTTGGCCGATAAACGCAGGCCTTTTCCTAAATTTGCGGGTTCCTCCGATCCGGATTTCTGTTGTGATTGGATTAGCACATGTGAAACACTATTCGATCTCAACTCGATTCCTCCAGTTACCGAGTCAAGGGGGCGGTAAAACTCCTCACCGGCCGCGCCTCAAATTGGTGGCACCGACTCAAATCCACCCGTGTTCGACAAGGCAAACCAAAGATCGATACTGGGACAAATTCGTAAAATATTTTTACGTGAATTTTTATCGATCCCATTCCATCTCCGCCGCTGCCAATACACTCGGCCATCGCGGTACCACCACCACCATCGGTTGCTCAGCCCCGAGGCAGCACGCGCCGACGTCGCGCACGCCAGCCCAGATCGCTACTCCTTCCACGCCTCGAGCGCCGTCGCCACTGGGCCAAGACAACCAGCCGCCGCCACCGTCTTCTTTCCGGTTCGCGCCCCAGCAGCCCGCCGCCGCACCGGGTCTGATTTGCGCCCGGGCCACGCGACGCCACGGCGCGCCTCTCACTCCCACCTTTCACGGTCGGACGTTACGCTACAAGTCATCATCGCCGCAGTACATTTGCTTGCGTGGGAGAGGACGTTGTAGAGCGAATAATGCAACTGCCCCTTTCTATGATGAAGTTGATGGAGAATTGTGATGAGTGCAGCGTAATGGAGATGAACAGGTATTTGGGCCTGTTGCCTAATTAATGTTGGGCCTATTAATTTTGATGACCAATTTGGGCTAATTTCTATTGGAGAATCATTTAAATCTGATGGAGAATCATTTAAATCTGATGGGGTTATTTTATTTGATGAAGAAGGTGTCTCCTTTGATGAGTCATTTAATTTTAGTGCAGTATCAAATTCGAATTATGGTGAGTTTGAGATTGATTATGATGGGCCACCAATATTTGATGAGGAACCCATTTATGATATTGAGTCTGAAGAATTATCCGATATGGGTTTCGATGATGTTGTTGAATACACCCCTATTATTTAGAAGACACCCTCCATGATTTGCTTAGTACACCTTCGTGTTTGGATGAATACACCCCTGGGATTGATGAGCACACCTCCATTACGGAGATTACATGGTGGGAAATTCTAAATTTGGGATTAATTTTGATAACTATTATTATATCATTATTAATGATAGTTATTTTAACCCTTTTGGAGGTATCGGTTTTGCATCTTGTCTCAAGACATTGGGCAACGTACGCACCGCAGATGTGTTTGACGTCAAGGGTCCGATATTCATTATTTTTGTACTTCCTCGAATTGTGCGTGTAGTTCATTTTATTATACCTGGAGATAAATATTGCTGCAGATTCGAGGGACGAATCTTTTCGAAGAGGGGAGAATGATGGAGATAAATATTATATTAATATTTATATTAGTTTTAGAATATTTTTATGTTATTGTTAGTGGGCGGGCTTACAAGCCTAAAACCCTAGTTTATCGATTATATATAGGGATCTCTAGAACATTGTACGATAGTTGAAGTATGAATTGAATATTTGAGGTTATTCCTCTTTGAAACGTATTCGTCTCTGTTTTGTTTACATTCTCCGGGTATTCTCGGAATCAACGGAGTTTTGTAATTATCTTTACGCTTCCCTGCATCACATTGGGTGCTATTCTGTTTGCAATATATACTATCAAAAATAATATATAAGATTTGTTTAATCCACTTGCAATAAAAATTACTAGTAGAGTTTCCACCATGCATTCATCTTCTTGCGTTTAAAAAGAAAGGTTCGACATCTTCCTCGAAATTTCTTTCTTTGAAAAATATAAAATTACGTCAAATAAAGGACTGAATACATACTGTCAACAAAGACTTTTTCATTATGAAACTTCAAATTTCTGATCAATGGGATTTCATCACCAAACCAATTCATATTTTCTGCAATTCTTGCTCATATATTCTTGTATCTTACAATTTACAACTTCCATTGACACCATAAATTTGAATCAATCATTTGGCGACTCTGATTATTTATTATCATCTACCGGAAACTTCAAATTCGGGTTTTTCAGTCCTCCCGGTAACAGTCACCGTTACGTGGGAGTGATGTACAATCTCCCAGTGATGACTGTTATATGGGTAGCTAACAGAGACAGGCCTCTCAATGATTCAACAGGGTCGTTACAGATATCAGAAGACGGAAATCTTGAAATATTGGACGGACGAAAAGGGGTAGTTTGGTCCACTAAGTTTTCAAATTCTGTGGCAAATGCCAGTGCTCTGCTTTTGGATACAGGGAACCTGGTGGTGCGAGATAACTCGAATAACACGCATGTGTGGGATAGCTTTCGCCATGCCACAGACTCTTTAGTAGAGAGCATGAGAGTTTCTACAGATTTGAGTAGTAATGAGAGGAATAAAATGACATCATGGAGAAGTGCCTCCGATCCTTCGCCTGGAAGTTTCACGGGTACTAAAAGAATCTCATCTCATCTAAAAATTCGAACTTTTAAAGGGGCAAAGTCTTGTGAGAACCAATTTCACTGTGAAATTAGTTTGAACGGTATTAGTTGTTTTTAATTAAATGATATTAATTGTTTCATTAAAGGATATTAGTTTTTATGCTATAGAGTATTAGTTTGAATGGTATTACTTGTTTTATTAAAAGATGTTGGTCATTTTTCTATAAAGTATTAGTTGTAAAATAGTTTCAATGGTTCACACAAGATATAAGGAGTGGGAGATATAAGGAGGCTTGGAGAATTTGAAATTGTAAGGGGGACTTGGTGAAAAAAAAAAAAGACCAACTCATTAGAGAGATTTAAATTTAATTAATTTAAATTAATTATTTAACACTCCTCCTCATTCGTGGATTGGATTCTAAATTTTCTGCTCAACGAATGAATAATTTAATATTGGTCGAGTTGTTTTTACAGGAATTGAACGCAGGATCTGGGCTTGAGCCTTTGAATTTCATCTGATTTTAAAAGTCTAAAGTTGTACAATAGTATGAATTTAATTCATTTATATTGATCCTCTAACAGGTACTCTCGAGGTTGTAGAGATTCCCGAGTTTTTCATTTGGAAAGGCGGGACAATTCCCGTGCTTTAAGCGGTCCCTGGAACAATCAAATATTTACCGGGATATCCAACATGGTTTCTTTCTATAGACGTGGATTTGAAGTCGTTAGCACTTCTCGTGGAAATGCATATTTGTACTTTACTTCAGTTTCAAATTCTTCTTTTGTATATTATTATGTATTGGAACCAACAGGGGAGTTGTTGGAGAAGCAATGGTCTGATGAGAAGGGGGATTGGGAGGTGACGTGGTCGTCTCACGTATAGCGAATGTGAAATGTACGGCAAGTGTGGGCCATACGGGAGCTGTGATTCTGAGGATAAGCCGATATGTAGGTGTTTTCCGGGTTTTGAGCCGACGAGGGAAGAGGAGTGGAGAGTGGGGAACTGGAGTGGTGGGTGCAGGAGAAGAAGGGGCTTCAATGTGAAGGGAACAGTTCGGATGGGTTTGTGAAGGTGGGCGGAGTAAAACCGCCCGATCATTTCGAATGGCTCGTTGCTATGGAAGAAGATTGCAGGTCGCTGTGCTTGAGGAATTGTTCGTGTGTAGGTTACGCATTTTCTGCAGGAATCGGGTGTATGCAGTGGGCGGAGAAGCTAATTGACGTACATAAGCTGGCTGATGGTGCGGGGTTGATCTCTACATTCGTTTGGCACAATCAGATCTAATAGGTAAGCTTCACATGTAGACCTGTTATTCGAGCCGAGTATTGGATGTTCGAGCTCGGCTCGAGCCTCGACTCGATAACTTTGATGAGCTAGAAATAGAGCTCGGCTCGACTCGTTAACGAGTTTAATAAGCCTAACGAGTTGAGCCGAGCCAAATGGAAATTTAAGAAAAATCTTATGTATCAAGCCTAACGAGTCGAGAGCTCGAGTCGGCTCATTAAGTAAATGAGTATTTCGCGAGCTCGAGCTCGACTCGTTTAACACTATGAGTCGAACCGAGTTGAGCCTTAACGAGTCAAGCCGAGTCGAGCTCATGGACAGTTCGTTTATTTTAACAGCACTATTCACAACTATATGCACCGTGCATTGCTAATATTATTGCTAGTAAAAACTAATATCATTGTTGTTGCTTGTAAAAACTAATACTATTGTTTAGCAGTGTATGGTGCACAAAATATACACAATATGTACTTTCTCGTGTTCGATATAGAGAATTAGAAATTGTATTTCACTAATTCAAAAAAGGTGTGAGTACAACTTAAATATAGCAGATACAATATTTACAAAGAAGAAACTAATCTACCTAAAAATCCCGTGAATTAAGGTCGTACAATTGGTCAAAGATGTCAAAAGAGTATTACATGGTTATTTTCTTATATTCGAGCATCTCAGACACTCATTCTGCCACAAAAGTCAATCGTTGAGCTACGATTTTGCTTCAATAGAATATATTTTCAGTATATTCCAAATTTTTTAATATTTAACTTATCAAATGTTTTTTCATAATTAAATATCCTATTCAAAAATACTTCCTCCTTCTCAGATTAGTTTTCATACTAAACTGGGCATTTATTTTAAAAAAAAAGTGTAATGGGGACAAACCAAAAAGAAAGTGTGGAAAACTGATGTGGGACGGAGGGAGTATCTTTTTGAATTAGGATTGAAGTGGGTTGGAGGAGGAAAAGGGGGAGTCTTCTTAACGCTGTTTTTGTGATTTTTGCAGGGAACAAGAAACGCAGAAACGCAATTATTGCTGCAGCAGTCGTTCTGGGGTTTATAACACTCTTTGTTTCCACATTCTTTCTGCACAAAATTTTGCTCAAATACAGAGGTATGAATCGTATTCATGCACCTTTTACAGAAACATATATTAATGAATGCAAGACCTTAGGTGGTTGATTATTTTGGGATGGAATGTGGATGTGAATGTTGTTGATGTTGGTAAACCAATAAGGTTCGGTTTTATTTGATGTTACTCCATGCTAATCTCACTAGATCATAATAGCATCATGCAAACTAAAATTAAAAAGTGCCAGCAAAATTAAATGAAAAGTGTCACAAAAATCCGATTGCATGCATGCACTCACCTCACAAGAGACCAACTCGTCCAATAAATAGTAAATTTGTGTTTGATAATGAATCAAAAAGTAGAGATAAATGAAGTTTTATGTCAAATCATATGTGATGTAGTATTATTTTAATATTGCGTGTGTGAGAGAAACGTGGTGAAGTGATTGAAAGTATACGAGAAAATGAGTACATGATAGAAAGTAAGAGGGAAAACATGGCCTTAAGAAGATCATCCACAAACGAGCGACCAATATTATGATTCATGCGCACCAAGTCTTAACTTTCTCTGATTTCCATCTTGAAGCAAGGCGAAAGCAACAAAACGAGGCGATGCAAAAATGAATGAAGAAACGGAAAGCGCTCTCCAACACACTGTTTATGGAGTTCAACTGGATGAATTATTTTTATATAAATTTCAGATGCTCTCCAATGCAACAGAAGATTTTAGTTTGAACAATAAGCTCGGGCAGGGCGGCTTCGGTCCAGTCTATAAAGTAGTTTTCTATTTCAAAATTAAGCTTCAAGATTTATATATTTCTGTAATTAATGATGATGAGAAATTAATATTGATTGTTTCAGGGAAAATTAGGAAATGAACAAGAAATAGCAGTGAAAAGATTAGCAAGATCGTCGAACCAAGGGTTGGACGAGTTCATGAACGAGGTTGAAGTGATATCCAGACTCCAACATCGCAATCTTGTTAGATTGCTCGGTTGTTGCGTGGAGTGTGAAGAAAAAATGTTGGTTTACGAATATATGCCTAACGGAAGCTTAGATTCTTATCTCTTTGGTAAATCAATCATACATCTACAAAATTTAAAAGTGTTTTGGTCCCATAATTTTTTTATTGTCCAATTATAGTCCTACAAAAATTAATTTTCTTGATTTAGTCCCAAAATTAAAAAGAAATTGTCTGTTCTTGACCCAAAATTGACGGAAAATTTGAAAACTATGTCGTATTATGTCAGAAAAATGTCTAATTTTGGTCTCATAACTTGTCTAATGTCAAATATATGCCAAAAATTAAATTCTCTTGTGGTATTCGCGCGTGTGTCATGAAATGACATCGTTTTCAATTTCCAATGATTTTTGGTAAAAATCGGACAAAATTTTTAATATTGAAACTAAATAAAAAAATATTCCACCTTTTTGGAAATTAAATTGAACAATAGACAAGTTATGGGATAAAAAAAGTTTAACTCTACATGATGATTTAATAATAAAGTGAAACATGAAAAAAGCGACACATGTGATTTAATGAAATTACAAAATGTTACCTTGATGTTGTTCAAATTTTTCCCACACATGTTTGAACATTCATTAATTATAGTTTGGATATCACTTTTGTTAATTAGATGCACGTAAAAGAGAGGTTCTTGATTGGAAAACGCGTATGATCATCATTGAAGGTATTTGTCGAGGTCTCCTTTATCTTCATAGGGATTCAAGATTAAGAATTATTCATAGAGATCTCAAGGCTAGTAACATCTTGTTGGATGAGGAGCTAAATCCAAAGATATCTGACTTTGGTATGGCGAGGATTTTTGGTGGCAAAGACGATGAAGGCAATACGACAAGGGTTGTCGGAACATAGTGAGCATAATAAATTAATTACCTCGTTTAGTAAAGTGTTGTCTTTACATATTTCTTTCTTGATTGAAATACTTGATGTTGATATTGTTTGTTTGCGGTGGGTATATGTCTCCGCAATATGCATTGCATGGAATATTTTCGGAAAAATCGGATGTGTATAGCTTCGGCGTCTTGTTGTTAGAGACTTTGAGTGGAAGGAGGAATTCTCGATTTTGTGATGAAGATAACCAACTATTCCTAATAGCATATGTAAGTTACTCTCTATGTCATAAATATGCAGTAAGGAATAAAGATTATTGTTCTAGTTAGGTAATACTCTCTCTTTTGTCTTTTTTTAGATTGTTCAACTCAAAGTGTGACACGAGTTTTAATGGAATAGTTGTTTATTAGTATTAAAAGGTGTAACAAATTTTTATTGAGTGTGTATGCGTGATGAGTCTTTTTCTACTTTATGAAAGGGTCGTTCTTGTGGTGATGTGGTGGCACGAGATGTAACAGATAAAAAAACATCAATTTTGGGATTTTGAGCAAACTAAAAAGATGGATGGAGTATTATTTTCGATTTCACAAAATTTGGGTTAGACGGTCTCATACATGGGATGTGATACTTTTGCATATTTTTATAATACTCATATTTAAAAAGTATCATAAAAAAGTATCACGTCTCATGTATGAGACGGTCTCACACAAGACTTTCACTTTTGATTTTAGTGGTCTCTCAATAATTGATTTTGTTCCCTAACTTTTACAAATTCAACGTGTTCGTCCTGACAAAGACATCGAATTTGTAAAAGTAACAGGACAAAATTCAATTTTCGGAGGTTTAAATGACTAAAAACGAAAATAGAAGTTTCGAAATTTAACCTTGTGATTATATGTGTGCAGGCCTGGAAATTGTGGAATGATGGAAAGATAATAGATTTGATGGACCCATCAATATATGATCCTAGAATGGAAAGTGATATAGTAAGATATGCAAATATAGGTCTGTTGTGTGTGCAAGAATTAGCAGCAGAGAGGCCTAATGTCACTACAATCTTGTTGATGCTTAGTTGTGAGATTGTACAACTCCCTTTCCCTAAGCAACCTGCATTTGTTGGGATTCCGAGATATTTAGAAACCAAATATTCTCCGAATATTTCGACAAGCAAATATTCTGTCAACACTATCACTGTTTCAATGGTTGAAGGAAGGTAGACCTTACACTCCCTTTTGGTTCAATATTATCTTGTATTAATGGAATATTAATTTGCTTGGGATTATTAGTTGCTTTAGTTACACACATTTTTATTAAGAAAGGTTTGCTTCCAAGAAATATAAATCTTGATTTATTTTTGGTAATGTTATGATTCGACACAAAGATTTATGTGGTTTGATCGATCCTCATGATTTACATCCACGGGAGTTACTCTAACATTCTCATCAATCTTCAAACACCGGAAGATACACACAGATGACTTATTAGGGTGATGATATAATTAGATTGACTCCCCAACCTCTCTACAAGTTCGGACTTTGAGGCGGAATTCTTTCATGGTATCGAGCAAAACCTTGGTTCGAACCCTGCTGGAAGCAGTTCCCCCATTTAAATTAAATACTTGTTGGGCCTCCCTATGATGGAGTTAACGTTAGTCCGCAAGTGCACTCGTTGGGTCTCCTCAGTCCTCCCAATGATGGAGCGCACGAGTGAGGGGAGTATTAGGGTGACGAAATAAATGGATTGATTCACAACCTCTCTACAAGTTCGGACTTTTAGATGAGACGGAATTCTTTCACGAGTTTACACCAAGAGTTACAGTATGAAAAAAACTCACACACTCTCTCAACTCTTCTTCCGGAAGACTTCAAACTCTTCTACTAACTGTGATGATTTGATAACTTTGAGTAAACTACCACACTGACTTAGAAGGATTCAGTTACAACACTTTTGCCAACAATCTGGAACAATCTAACAGAAAGAATAATCTGGAACAATCTATCTTCCAACCAAAAGTCATGATAAGGGAAAAGTATACACCAGAGAGCACAATTATGTTAGTTGAAATTAACTTAGGAGGCACTTGTTCGTGATCATTTTTTACTCTCATTAACCACCATAATTACATTATACACATTCTCATTCTCAATCTCATTAAAGAATTTGCAACCAAGTGCCGCCTTCTTCATACAATACTTATTAACCACCAGCTTTCAATACTCAAACCATGCATGATTAGTAATACCAACTTGCTACACAAGGTATCACAAGTTTTGAAGCTAATCAGAACAGGTAAATTGTGTATATAGTATAAGCAATTGACTTGAGTCGAATTTCTGATTAATTAAGGCGAACAACTTATACTAAGAAAAATACATATTTTGTGATTGCAATTTTCTATGGGACCAAAATCTGACGTAAATTATCTTTTGTATGATATCATCTCATACAAATTTTTCTTTTTGTTACTATAATACTTGTATTTTATAAGAAAAATATAATGATCTAATTTTAAAATTTTACTCAAGCCAAATAATTTGTAGGATGCATACAGATTTCGCAGACGAAAGAGAACATGGCCTTAAAATTTAAGGCCACGTTATAACGGCCTGATGCGAACCGCGATTTACAATCAATAATTTCGACGACCCGACTCATTCGGCAAGAAAAATCGAAAGTTGCAAGTAATCTTGCTAAGTAAAAGTTGTTGGATATATTTCATAATCCCTCAAAAGTGATGATTCAAGGAGTTATATAGCCAACTTACTCCCCTAACTAACTAACTACTTAACAACCTCAAAGAAAACTACCTAACAACTTTACAATTAATGAAATCATATCTAATTCTCTTCAATGAAATTCTAATTAGTTATTGGACCAATATTGAATTGTTGAATTTGCATCATTCCCGCCTCCTTGAAGAACGTCCTTGTCCTCAAGGACAAGCTCCAAAAATTGGTCTCTTAATGCTTGTAAATTCTCCTAGTTCACCCAATTACTAACCAAGTGAAGAAAACAAGATTTTCTCTGTCGAAAATGAAAAATCGGTCATCCAAAGTTGAACGAAATCGTGCGAACACTTCCACTTCATCCTTCACTATTTCAACAATAACTTCTGCAATCTGCTCGAGTCTTACTGTCCAAATTAGCAGCATGATTGGAAAACTTTATGCACTTTGTGGGTTTTTCCTTCCAAAAGGGGCTGAGCATATCCATTGCCCTTTCGTAGTTATGCCCTTTGACATTTATTCTTCTTAATGTAGGAAACCTAGACTCCCTTAAAAGTGATGATACAAGGAGTTATATAGCCAACTTACCCCCTAAATAACTGACTACCTAACAACCTCAAAGAAAATTACCTAACAACTTTACAATTAAAAAAATCATATCTAATATCTTCAATGAAATTCTAATTAGTTATTGGACCAATATTGAATTGTTGAATATGCATTACGGGCCGTTCACTCGAGTTATGCACACATGAACATAAAAAGTTTGTCGCTGATGTCACTTGCATGATTAGTGTTAAAATTTTGCAAATGACTGAAAGATTAACTGATGTGCAGAGATTCTCTAATGGCGTTACTGATCTCTACATTCGATTGGCGTGTTCAGAGCTCGATAACTCATCTTTTCGTTTCACGTTCGTTCTTATCATATTCATAGGAAGCATTTGGTTCAAATTTTTAAAGAAAAATGGTAATGAAAATTATCGAATAGTGAATTATGATGAGAGTGATGGTTATATTGTTAAAATATGATTCTAATGTTGAAATAAGTTGCGATAAAAAAGATTTGAGTAATAGTTGAATGATTGAGAAGAAATGATTATAGGGGTAATAAATGAATACTGGGATAATGATTAATTTATTTTAAATGCAATTACCTCAAGCAAAGTATTTGAGATAGTACCTTTAATATTTATATTATTAATTATTAGTAACAATTTAGTGGTTAAAAGGTTTTGTTTTTTTAGTATAACATTTTATTATTATACATATACATATATGTATATATTCACCTTTATTGAAATATATATATATATATATATATATAAAAGAATTCATTTAATTGTGATTTTATTTTGTAAATTGAACAAAGAAATTTATCGTTGGTAATTAATGACGAATATTCATCGGAAAATACTGAATTAAATTCACAGTATTTTTGTAGGTAAATCTGAAATTTAAAATTCCATTTGTATTTTATCGGTATTTGTGACGGAATTTGGTCCGTCGGTATTTCTGATTTTGTAGTGTATGTTCGGTTAGTCAATAAATAAGAATATAAAAAAAAACTATTTTTTTTATAAATTATCACTGCAGTTATTAACTAAAGGAACACAAAATTCTTTTCTAAAAAGTAATTTTGACAAAAAAAAATCACAATTAAATATTTTTATGCATGAAATTATCTATATTATTATGGGAATAATGTTTATTAGGCACGTAATTTAGGAGGAGTTGTGTTATAAGGATAATAATTTTATGGGATGTGAATATATTGATATTATGTTTTAAAATCTTTAAATGTAGGAAAATCGAGCCGAATATGTTGAGATCGGGCTAAAATGTCACGCGACTTGCACGTGAGTTGTGCGATTATCCTACATTTAGATCTTAAAAATATAGTGTCCTTCATTTACAGACCCGTAAATATGTAAATGTAGAACAATTACGCAACTCACGCGCGATTAGGCACGATTTAGGCTAGTTCGAGCTCAATTGTCTTATATTTTCAGATTTTAAAACATATGTCCTACATTTACAGACCCATAAAATTATTGTTCTTAAAACACAACCCCAACATACAAGCATAAAAATTATTTTTCCCATATTATTTCATGGTGATAAAAAAATTGTCTAATATAGAAAAAAATTAGGCACGATATAGGCTAGTTCGAGCTCAATTGTCTTATATTTTCAGATTTTAAAACATATGTCCAACATTTACGAGACTCCATAAAATTATTGTTCTTAAAACACAACCCCAACATACAAGCCTAAAAAATATTTTTCCCATATTATTTCATGGTGATAAAAAAAAATTGTCTAATATAGAAAAAAATATAGAGGAATTTAGTGTATTTAATTATAAGAAAAATTGGATTTTGGGTAAAATTTTCCAAAATACGGGGAGTTTGATTTTTCTAATATATAAAGGAAGGTAAACTATTGTGTACAATTGGTGCACACGATGTATTTGAATAGGCAAAAACTTGTGTGAGACCGTCTCACAATCTCATTTCGTGAGACGGATGCACTTTTAATAAATTGTTATCACTTTTTAAAAAGTGATACAAATTAGTATAAAAGTGATAAAAATTGAAAATGATACACTTCACATTATAAGTGATAATAATATAATAAAAAGTGATAACAATTTATTAAAAAGTGAATTCGTGAGACGGTCTCACACAAGACTCACTCATTTGAATATTTGATCCAACTTAAAATTTATTTAAATATATTTTGATCTATTTAAAATTATAAATGAAAATTATATGAATTGCACCCTATGCAAATGGTGGCTGTGCACACAAAAGTGACCGTAAAAGAATTTTGTGTGGATTTTCAAAACAAAGATTTTTTTAATAAAAACATTTTACCACAAGAATTGTAATCATGGAGCTGGAGTGGGCCATATATGTAGGCAAATGCGCATGACAAAACCACCCAGCCCCATCTCATCAATAATAAGAAACCCTAAAAGCTTGTTCCACTAAACTTGCTTATTAAACAACTTAAAAGTTAGGCTATATATATCTCAAACTGAATAAAAATAAATGCACTGACCTTTCCAAAATAAATCAACTCTTTGCATAAATAAAAGTTGATGGAAACAAATTAAATTAAGAAACAGGAACAAAACTCCATTACAATAAGCTGCTAAATTCATCTATCAGCTCTCCTAAACTAATCAACCTAAAGCCAAATTTAGCACCTGTTCCTGTTCCTAATTAATAACCACATAATTCAATAATAATAATAGAGTAGGTTCGAGGGAGACGGAGCATAATTTGAGAATATCGCTTTAACACTTTAGAAGAAACGAGTGTTAATTTGTGAACCGTCTCACACAAGGTTTTTTCATAATGATAATACTAACATTATTAAATCCTTGAATTTGTTACCCTTAATCATTTGGTATGGCCCAGATAGCCTGTCTTACTTTCTCTTTTCCCTTGCTTTTTCCTGAATACTTGCAGAAGATATATAACAATTAATGTGGCATCCAGTTTTGCAATCACCTTTTTGTTTTTTTTTCCCTTAACTAGGCAGGATTTAAATTATTAAATTAATGTTACATCAGATGAAATACATTCGGTGTAGTATACACTATCCAAGAACATACGATGACTTATGTATGTACATATGGATAGCGTATATTACACCAATGTAATTCATCAGTGTAACATCTATAAAAACGTTAAATTAATTTTAAAATAATTTTTTTCGTTTTATTTCTCGATCTTCGCCCTTCTTTCTACCGGAAGCTTCCTCCGAGCGTAGGTGTCCAGAAATCCGGCGATGTCTCCGCCGCAACGGGAAATGTGCTTGCTATTGGGACAAGGCAAAGACCCCTGCTCCTTAGGTCTTTCATTGACTCTTCTTGATCCTTAATTTATAAATGAATTAAGTAATTAATATTAGATATGATAGTTTTATACAAAAATAAATAAAATATAATTTGAAGAAAAATTAAAATTGTGAGTGGAAACATTTAAAACATATTAATTTTAGGTCTGCCCTACCTTTTGATACTGTAGTGGAGGGGATCCATTTTTCAAATAAGGAGTACTCAGTACCTGAGAGCAAACATAATATATGTTAATTAACGCATAAGTTTCATTGGGATAATTAGGTTTAACGTATCGTTATCTTTATATTATATAAGTATAAACGTTTGAAAGCAAACGTGGTATTATTAAATGCACCCTTTATATCAATTATATTTTACGACGATAAGTTACTTAAATTTTTTATTTGAAATTTACATTCTTTACAGATGATCTTGACCAACCAAGTTTAAAAATGTAACTATGCATTAATATTAATTAATTATAATCAATTTTTATTTTGTATTCAATAATTAATGTATCTCATTGAAGGAAAACATATTTTATGTGTCAAGTAATTAAACAATCTCAATCATTAATTTTTTTAGAACAAAAAATAATGCAAATTGTTATATAATCTCAGTCATTTAAAATAAAATATTTATAATAAATAAGTAATTATAATGTAACTCTTACATTTTTAATACATGTAATAATGTACTAAAATGATAATTTTACTATGAAAAAACAATACACTTTGAATCAACACGATATACAATTTAAAATACATTATATTTAAAACTATATATTGCTAATTTACAATTGTAAGATAAATTTGAAAAGAAAATATATAGCACACATACAATGTTAAAAAATAAAAAATGACTATAAATAAAATAAAGTAATCAAACAAAATAAATATTTAAAATTAGTATTATCTTCATTCCGCGTAATGCACGAAATTGTTACAGCCTAATATACTCCTTCCCTCCCTTCAAAAGCTTTTCATTTAAAATGTGATGGAAAAGAAAAAAGGTAGAGAGGGATGAAAAAAATAATGGTAGAAAGAGAATAATGTGGTGACATTTTTTTGCCGTTTAAGGAAACAAGAAATTTTGGGTGTGCCAATCAAAAGCGGGAAAATGAGAAGCTTTTGAAGGGATGGAGGAAGCATATAATTAATAATGAGAAGTTGGGAATTAACTTACAGTGACTTGATCATGGAGCAGCTTGATGTATTCAATCGCTTCATGGAGAACTGATGCTGTATCAGTCTAAAATAGCACCAACTTATAGTTAATACAAATATTAAATCCCAATACGTGAAATAATTATTGGAAAATTTGTAATTTTGCTCTCATGAGAATTTGCAACGATAATGTTAATCCAATGTTCTTTGTTTGTCCTTTTTTTTGGCAAAAATAGTCCCGACCATTATTTTTAGAACCAAAATCGCAACTTAAATTCATTCTCTTGGAATCAAAACTGCAATTTATCATTCTTTTGGGACAAAAACTGCAAATTTCTTGGGACTAAAAAAGGTCAAATAAAACTATGGGACCAAATGTGTCTAAAAATGACCATTTTGCAGACCACTCATTCTTTTGGGACAAAAATGCAATTTACCCATACATTATTTACAGTATTATAATACGTACGGATACGTGTGTATGTTTATTGCATAGTTGATACCAAAAGGTTGAAAAACTAAGGGACCAAATGCGTCCAACAAAAGAATCATTTTGCAAACTACTCATTCTCTTGGGACCAAAAATACAATTTACCCATTCATTATGTGCAATATTGTAATACGTACTGATACGTGTGTGCGTATATTGCATAGTTGATACTACTAATTAAAGGGACACTTTTGTGTGAAACCGTCTCATGCATGAGACGGACATGAGACTAGTCACTTTTTAATAAATTGTTATCATTTTTCCATACATTGTTATCATTTTTTCATAAATTGTTATCACTTTTCAATTTGTTATCACTTTTATACCAATTTGTATCACTTTTTTAAAAAGTGATACCAATTTATTAAAAAGTGATTAGGTCTCATGCATGAGACGGTCTCATACAAGTTTTTGCCCTAATTAAAAGGTCGAGTTTTTACCTTTCCAAAAGGTGAAACCAGCTGCTGGAGCGCAGTTACACGGTCCCCCAGCTTTTCTTTTCGGACCTGTTGAAGAAAGCTGAAAGTTACTGTCCAATATTGATTTTACAAAAGAAAGTTTTAATTTTTGCCAAGGCCAAACTTTTTGAGTGTCAAACTCGTTCATTGTATGGTACAAATACTTTATATTCATTTTTAATAATATCATTACACTTATAAATTAACACCGTAGCATTTATTCATACCGTTTGGCGTGTGTAAAATGTTATGGTATTATTTTAAAATATTATGGTGTGTTGTGGTATTATTGAATAAATATAACTATTTTTACAGGAAAATTTGTTATTTTTATTGTAATACTTCTATTTTGTAATAACTGCTTTTTTATGGAGATTTACAATAAAAATAGCGAACACAAAATTTACACCTTTTTTAACCTCTATCAATTAAAAAAGAGTAACGTTGAACAAAATTTAGACTCTAAAAATTATTTTTATTTTGTAAAGACTCTAAAAATTATTTTTATTGTGGGCGGAGATAGCATACCTTTAAAGCTGGTAATGGAGATGGAGTTTCAACTCTCGCACGCTTGATTGCAGATTCCTTACCAGCTTTCTCATTACGATGCTAAAAGGTTTAATGAAATAATCTCCATCAAGTTATAATAAGTATAGAAAACATGCCAAGAAATATGGGCAAAGTATACAATGAACAAGTTTTATTTTAAAATGTGTTTGTATTTTTGTGTATTTTTAAATAATATTAGTTACTTCCCCTGTCACATAAAAGTTTTCGTATATGTGTGGGCACATAATTTAATAAAAATGGAGTAATGATTACGAGTAAAATAATAAAATGAATAGAATTGTATTTATACGTGTGGCCAAAAGTAATGATATTTGATGTAATATTGAAAATATTATAAGGGTAAAGTTTATAGAGAACTTTCTATTTTTATGTATGAAAGTTATTATAGAACGGAGAGGATATTCTCTTACAAAAGTATTAGTTTAATAATGAAAACAATTTCTTTTGAGTTGTACTGTGATAATTACCAATATGAAGTCTATATTTAAATTGCCCGACGTACCTTGGCATTTGGTTTCCCAAGAGATGAAGGAATAATTGGAGGCTGAAAACTCGCTGGAACGTCGCCGGGCGGAGCTGCAGCGGCGGCGTTCCAGAACGGAGTGTTGTTAATGAACTGAAAATTATTAGCAGGCTGTTGTCTTGGAGGATAGACTTTACCTAAACTAGGGAAAAATTGAGATGAATTCATTTGATGATAATCTAATAAAGATTGAGAATTATAATCTGCATCTATCAAATTTTGCAACTTATAATTGATCAAAGGGAGGCTAGTGAATGAATTGGGTTCAATTGTGAAGCTTTGATTCGAATTCATGGAAGAATCTGAATAAAAATTGGTCTTCCGACAACTCATGCTTGAATTGAGGGCTTGAAGGATGTAAGAATAACTTTCTTGTGATCTTCCGCTTTCATTGCTGCAAAATGACAAGAAGAAAAGTGTGAGTTTCTTGGATCAACTTGACTTGCTTTTGCATAACATTACAAAGAAAACAAGTCAAAATATACAGCTTTTTTTTTTTTTTTTGGATTGCAGCTGAAATTACGATTTTATTGTAAATTGATATCTGATTTAAACTTTTTGAATCTTGTTAAATTAAATTTCAATTTAACTCTTTTTTAATAATTAGAATCACTCCACATATTTTCTTCTTCCTAAAAATGACAAAATGACATGTTAAGTGACAAATAATTAATTGTATTAACATGATGTCTAGATTTGTTTGGATGACAAACTAATCGTCATTTTCAGAAAATGTGTATGGTGGTTAATTGTTAAAAAAACAAAATTAAGATTTATTTAACAAGATTCAAAATTTCAAATTAAATTGAAATTTGTGATAAGATTGTGATTTTATTTTTGATTAAGTTATTTGGACCATTAGGGCAAGTGATTTGTTAATGAGACTAAAGATCACAAAAAGTTGATAAAACTTACAGCAAATCTTGATTCCAATCGCCAAGGTGGTGGGGTTTTTGAACGACGGAGCTACCGCCGTCAGTGACGGAGCTGGCGGAGTCGTCGCTGATAGAGGTGGTCGTTTTCATGTCTACTACAACGCCGCCGTGGTTAGACCAACCGAAGCTTCCTACGCCGCCGGTGACGGCGGAGGAACACGGCGAACCGAAGAGATTTCTCGGCGGATTCCACAAGTTGCCCCCACAAACAGTACCCCCTTGCAATTCTTCTTCCATGACTAAGAAAAACTTTGCAAATTATGAATTCTAAGGCTGGTGTTGTATATATACGCGTTTACAAATTAGTAAACTGTAAGCATGTGAAATAGGGATCGTTTGGTTAACAAAGATTTATTTAGATTACACAATTTGGTAAAGGGGTAAGGAGGTGAGGGTGAGGGTGAGGGTGAGGGTAGGGTGGGGTGGGATAGGTATTAAATTACTCGAAGTCTGATATGCATAATTTGCACGTATTTTAGATTTATGCATTTGCTATGTTTCCATTATATTAGTTTTTAGATTTAAGTTGTATTAATATACACATTTCGTTTCATATTTTCAATAAAATCTAGTCACTTGTATTAAGTGTTAAATTTGTGGGGCATTACTTGTGCTCTTTTTTCAATTAATAAATTTTCACTTTTTTCAAATAAAGAAAATGCACTTTTCATTTTATGTTTTCAGTCAAATTTAATTTTCATATTTTAGTTATATTAACCTAACCGTTTCAGTATAATAGCTTGCATGTTTTACTTATTCACTCAGAAGAAGACTGACTTATTAAATTATGGTAAATTGAAAAGTTTTCTTTTAATTAATAAAAAAGGAATTTTTGGTAGAATTTGCATCTTTTTCTATGTAATGATTAATTATTTTTAAAATTGTCCCCACTGTTTGATTGTTGTTTTCAATTGTTCTTTTGTGAAATATTAAAATATATATTGAAGTCGCTTATAACCAAAGGAATAGCGGGGTGATGGGGTCAATATTGGGACGGATAGTATACCTTTTTACCCGTCAAGAAAATTATGTGGCCGAAATTGTTTATATAGGCAAAGTGTAATTCATCACTTCATTTTCAAGATTCAGCTACATATACTTAAATTAATAAAAGGTGTTATCTTGTAATTAAGAACACAGTGGGACATTTTATGGTCGACATTTTAAATTAAAGTAAATATATTGTGTATCAATTTTAGTATTTTTTAATGGTATAAATTGTTTATATAGGCAAAGCATAATTCATCACTTCATTTTCAAGATTCAGCTACATACTTAAATTAATATAAGACGTTATTTAAGAACATAGTGGAAAATTTTATGGTCGACATTTTAAATTAAAGCTAGTAAATATATTGTGCATCAATTTTATCATGAAAATTTAAGTGTATTTTTTTAATGGTATAAAATTATTTATATAGGCAAAGCATAATTTATCACTTCATTTTCAAGATTCACCTAAATACTTAAATTAAGGCCCCGAATTGATAAGCTGTCACTATCTTTCGTGTCCCGAATTGATAAAATCCCTAAATATAAGTTCTTTCAGTCCGGATTGATAAATTTTATCTTTCGGGTCCCGAATTGATAATTAATATATCTTTTAGGACTTGGATTGATAAAAACCCTTTAAAATATCGACCATAAAATGTCCCATTATGTTCTTAATACATATTTTACTGATATTTTGAAAAATTTATCGCTTCAATAGATATCCATATCAAAAGTCCCAAAAAATAGATATATCAGGAAATATATATTCGAATTTCACTTACTTAGGTGTAACATGCTTAAACTCTATACCGTACATCAACAGTTGTCTATTCCCGATTTGGAGATTATTGAACATCGTCTCTGTGGTTTTAGTGCTCGATCATCGGGAGTGAACACGTGCTATCAATTCCACACTCCCGTATGAATAACCTAATAGTTAAGGAACATAGTGATACGAAGCAGGCTCACCGGTGATAGAATATAAAACAAGCTGGTATGATGTTTGATGCATATCCCTTTACACTTCTTGTGCACCCTTATATCACCTTTCTTTGGTTCCATCTCCATCTTTTTATTGACGTTTGCATATTCATTTACAAAGAGTAAAAAAATAAGTTGGATGATTGAGTTGTACTGCATATCTATGCGAGTCCACATCATTCTCGGTGTAATCTATACGTGTTGGATTCCGAATAAATTTTCGGGAATACTAACCAGCGGAAATGATATTCGTAAAATATGTAAACCGTGATCCCGATGATCAAGAACACAATTACTAGAATTGCTTCTATGTTATCCACAATCTAAGTGCCTTTTTGGTATATGTTCTACGAAAAGAAAACACCGTGAATTTTTACGTATTTGTAGGAGAGAATGAATGCGTAACCCTTTCTTGGCGCTTTCATTTCTTTTTACAGATTAAAGGAAAACCGCCGTATCCAAAGAGAAGTTAATTTTAACTTCCTCTTTTAATTATCCACTTCATGGGTGGATTAATTAAATATTAAATATATAATTAATATATATTAATATTTAATATCTAATTACTTTCATCTCCCACTCACACATGAAGTTAGAGACTTAATCTCATTTGCTTCATTCCAGTTCACCATTCGATATACCTTTTATACGGACAAATAAATCGTGTGACCCTCGAGAATATGAGTTTTAATGGTATATACTTGTTAAGGATATATAACAACTCAACTTGATTTCACATGAAGCAAATCAAAACTCGTTGTACCCAGAATTCTTTCAATTAACACAAGTTGACATATCTCTTACAATCCCTTGTAATTTACGCAGCATATTCAACTTTTGTCTAAACACTATGTATTCATAATCAAGTTCTCAACTTGATTGATCGATCAAATGAATCACAATAGAATGTGTTAATAAAGATATTCTTCCTTTCGAATAAAAATCTACTGAGACTCCCACTATAGTGCTTTCCTAGACATGCATCGTATCACCAAATTGTCATGGTTATTGATAACATGCTAAAGTAGCATCACTATAGTGAAGACTTAGAAATAAATTAGAAAGTCCAAAAGGGTACTTCTATGAGGTTAGTTTGAACCTCAAAGACTCATACTATGAGAAAAAATTTGGGATTATATTTCTCATATCCTTATGGTCATCTTAGCACATGTAGTATGATGAAGACATGTTACAATGTCTTAACTTCCATGGTGGAAGCGTATGTGATTTTAAATTTTAGACATTGTATAAATCACGGTTCAAGCGTATCTACAACACTTAACTTGGATTTTCTCCCATTTTTGGTCGGGAAATCGATGATTTAGCTCTGAAATAAGTTAAATAGATTCGTGGCTAAAATCTATTACGATTATTTTAAATAATATAATCTCAACTTTACACATTCTCTAATGTCAAAGGTGATTGCTCGTATGAGAGAACCAATCATAACTTGTAGACATACTAATATATGAATTCCATATATTTGTGATACATAAATTGTTATTACCATAACAATAAAAAATATTAACAAGTTACAATATCCACATCGCATTACATTATATCCTATGTAAACCAAAAGCCTTAACATGTCCCGAGAAAAACATCTCTAGGAATAGCTTTGGTAAAAGGATCTACCAACATCAATCGTGTAGAAATGTATTTAAGAGTCACTTTCTTCTTCTCTATAATATCTCTAATAAAATTATACTTAGTATCGATATATTTTGTCTTTCCATGATATTTGGGATCTTTTGTGTAAGCAATTCTTTGCTTGATTATCACAATGCATTGTGATGGCTCCCCTTTGGAGAGTTCACAACTCCCAAATGTTTCAAAATCTCCTTAGCCAAATCGATTCTTGTCTTTGAGATGCACATGCCACAAATTCAGCTTCCATTGTGGACAATACAATGCAAGATTATTTCTTGCTACACCATGAGATCGCTCCATTGTTGAGCAAAAAGACATAACCAGAGGTCGATTTACGTTCATCTAAATCACCACTCCAATCTGCGTCTGTATATACCCATCATATTATTTCCTTGGTAACAAAGATAATAATCCGAAAGTTCCCTTTAGATATCTCGAGAATCCTCTTCTTCACCGCAATCCAGTACTTTTTACCCGGATTAGATTGATACCTGCCGACTAGGCAAACGGCATAACAGATGTTTGGACGTGTACACAACATTGCATACATTAGACTTCCAATTGCATTAGCGTATGGTACTTTGGACATTTCAGCTTTATCCTCTGGAGTCTTAGGACACATATCACGGCTTAATGATTCGCCTTTAACAACGGGGTATCCAAAGGTGAGCATTTATCCATTTTGAATCGTTCTAGAAGTTTTCTTATGTAAGTGTCTTGAGACAAACCAAGTAGTTTTCTTGAGCGATCTCTATGAAATTTTACACCAAGTATGTATTTTGCTTCACCCATGTCTTTCATTTCAAAGTTTGAAGATAACCATTTTTTAATGGTCTCAAGATACTCTTTGTTGTCTCCACCAACAAAATATCGTCCACATACAAAGATTAAATCACAAAATTTATCATGGACCGTTTAACATACACACGGTGGTCTTCGTTTATCATGACAAAGTTATATGAGATTATTGTTTTGTGAAATCTCAAATACCACTGTCTTGAAGATCGCTTAAGTCCGTAAATTGATCTTTTCAATTTACAAACCTTCTCTTCTTGACCTTGAAGAACGAATCCTACGAGGTTGTTGCATGTAGATTTCTTCTTCTAATTCTCCATTGAGAAAAGCAGTTTTAACATCCATTTGATGTAATTCTAAATCCATACTAGCAGCTAAGGCTAGAAGTAGACGAATTGAGGCAAATCTCACTACGGTGAAAAGGTTTCTTCATAATCTATACCCTCCCGCTGAGTATAACCTTTGCCACCAAGCGAGCTTTAAACCTTTCTACAGATCCATCAGCATTTCTTTTAATTTTGAGAATTCATTTATTCCCAATTGCTTTTCATCCTTTTGGGAGATCAACAAGTTCTCAAACTTGATTTGATCTTATAGACTACATTTCCTCTTCCATTGCTTTTTACCATTTATCTTTTGCGGACATGATAAAGCCTCTTGTATATTTCTAGGCTCCTCCTAATCTATGGGATTACCTCCCGTTTTACGGAAAAACAAAGAAGATGTGTCCTTCAATGTCATAATGCCTCTTAGGTATATATTTTCTTGAACTTTTTCTAGATTGACATGTTGTAAGATCTTCTCCGGATAAAACATTTTCGTCAAGATCTATACGATCTTCAACAGGAAAAGTCTTATCAAGATCCACATTATTTATTAAACCACTCTCACTTGGATCGATATAGAGTGATTTTCGTCGATCTAAAGAATTGGTTCAATATTTCAAACTCCCCTCGATCGGGGAATTCGGCTTCTGAAAAATTGCATTACGTGATTCTATTTCGCCACACTCTCATCTCCTTGATCTCCGAGAAATACGTATCCCTTAGAGTGATCACGGTATCTTATGAAGATACATTTCTTTCCTCTTGGACCCAACTTTCCATATTGACTCGTAGAATCATGTACGAAAGTTGCAGATCCCCAAGATCTAAGGTTACTTAAATCGGGTTTCCTACCCGTCCGTAGTTCGTATGGAGTTGAAGTAATTGACTTTGAAGGCACTCTATTCAACACATAAGCCGCAGCAAGCAATGCATCCCCCAAAGAGACAGTAAATTAGCTTGTGCCATCATGGATCTAACCATTTCCAACAATGTTCTCGTTCTTTCTCTCAACAACACCATTTTGTTGAGGAGTGTAAGGAAACGATTAATTGTCGGATTATTCCTTTTTCATTACACAATTCCTTGAATTGATTAGAAAGATATTCACGTCCTCTATCGGGTCGTAAAACCTTTCTGATTCTATCTTTTTATTCTCAACCTTATTTAGGTAACATTTGAAACAAGTTAATGCTTGATTTGTGAGATATCAAATAGACATATCCATAACGCGAATAATCATCTATGAAAGTAATGAAATAAGAAGCTCCATGGCGTGCCCTCACATTAACAGACCACTAATTGGAGTGAATTGATGCATGATTTTGAGGCTTATTTGAGTGCAAAAAGTGATCAAAGTGTCGATTTTGTGCATAAATGTGTAGAGTATCACTTCTTTACCTAAAAAGTGTTACTTGATGAATATTTGATGTTTTTCGTCCATTTTATAGGTAAATCGGTAGAATTTGGTCAAACCGAGAGTATCGACATTCTTAGGATGAAGAGACGGATGAGACAGATGAAAATGGGGGTCGGAGGCGGAGTCCTGGCCAAAAAATGCCACTGGTCTCGACCTCTAGTCGAGGGCTAGAGGCCTCGACTCGAGGGAGAAAACTAAAGGATGAAAATTAGAAAATTGCAGCGGACCTCGACTAGAGGGCTGACCCTCGAGTCAAGGGATTTGAAAATGCATCAGCCTCGAGTCGAGGGCTGAACCTCGACTCGAGGGAGTTGATTTTCAGAAAATTTGTCTTTTTAAAGGTGAAGCAGAGCATAACCTGGGGAATCCATTAAAGCGGATTAGGAGCAATTTTGAGGCGATTTCTTAGGCCCCAAACCAATTTCCCTTTGTAGGTAGTGTAGAAGGTAGATTTAGATTTAGATTTCAATTGATGTTGATGAGATTAGCTTTAGTTTAGCATTTGATCCTTGTTGATTCATCAATTCAAGCTTGTATTCCATTTGAAGATTTCGTATTGAAGACTTAAGCATTCCTCTTGTTGTAGATTTAATTCAATTGGTGATGTTCTTCCTCTCTTCGTCTCTTTTCAATTTCTTATTTATTGTGATTTATTTTGTGTTTGTTCAATTCTATCTTCTTCACATGGATATTGCTTTTGGCACCATGGGCTAATTCTCTTGTGCTTGGGTTAATTGAAATTGAGGATGATTTGATTAACTATGCTATGATTGTTGATGATTGGAGATCAATGAGTTAGATTGCTTCCTAATTGTGATTCTCAATTGTGCTTCATGCAAAATTATCTCTTTAGATTAATGTTTGATCACCCTAGCAATAGGCGAGTTGAACTAACGTGATCCGGGATTAATCGGGTTATAATTTTGTATGAATGTGTGGATTGGGGACTTCTACATTGAGAGATGGGAAGGACTAAGAATACTCACATTAGGCATTATGTTATTAATGGAGTGATTAATTTCATGATGGTTTATGTTTTCTAACTTAGTTGATTTGCAATTTAATTCAATCATAGTTTGTTGATCTTTGATTCCTTGATGGATGTTAGCCTAGCACCCCTATTCCCCATTTATTGTTGTTTTTGTTCTCGCATCTTAAGTGTTCGATCATTTGCTTGCTTGTTGTTGATTTTTATTTTGCAAGTATTTTGTAGTGTTAGTGCCAACCCTTGTTGCAACAATAGTCACTAATAACTTGTATTTCTAGGGCCTCACATGCATACTTTTTCCCTTGGGTTCGATATTTGCGATTGGTCTTAATACCACTTATCGGATTACTACTCCAATCAAATGGCGCCGTTCTTTGGAGAATTAGTTTTTGCACCTTAAGTGAGACTTAGGAATTGTTTGAAGTGGCTACTTGTTGTCGTGTGATTTTGCTTGTTTTGTTGTTTTTGTGTGAATTTGATACTTGATTATCTTGTCTAGATGGAAGGATATGACTCATACGTATGGAATCAATATTTTTATCAAGAGAGTATGGTTTATTCTCCACACTTTGAAGAATTTGGCTACGATAATTGGAGGAGCTTTGATGATAATTCTCAATTGCAACAAGTTCCATCCAATTATCAAGATTGGACATGTGATGAAATTCTTCCCCCACCTCAAGAGATGTTCCCATACTATGAGCATTATGATCAATTCGATCCATGTTGTGGATATGAGTATCAAGGAGCATCGGAAGGGGCATACTATGATGATAGGAGAAGCTATGAGTTTGATTATCCAATGCCACAAGCTTCTCCTCAATTTGAAGAATGGGGACTCCATGATGTGAGGGCTATATTAAAAGAGATGCTTGGAGTGTTGCTAGAAAAATTTGAGGAAGATGACCCTAGATGTGAGGAAATGTTTTCCTTGTATGAGAACGTCTATGAGACCATAGCTATGGTTGATGCAATGATAGAGGGGAACATGGAGATCACCGAAGCTCAATTCATGGTGTTAAAAAGTCAACTCAAATATTTTCTACTCTAAGTGAAGAACCTAACCATCATGGAGAATCAAGAAGAAGAAGGGGAGGAAGAAAACAAAAGTGAAGTTGATGGAGTAGAGGGTCCAAGCATGAAGAATGAAGTAGAAGATTTCCTTGTCGAAAGTGAGGAAGAGGAGTGTCCATTGATGGACATGAGCAATAATGAACAAGCAAATCTAGAAGCACCAAATGAAGCCTTGAAGAATGAAATGAGCATTTTTAAACCTTTAAACTCTTTAATTTGTACTTTAATTGAGGTTGATGCTTCTATTGATTTGATTTTACCTCTTGAGAACTTTTATTATAGGAAAGAATTAAAGAAGTGATTGGGCATCCTTGGAGAAAAGAAATGGAGGGGTTGTTGGTGAGAAAGAAAGGAGGACAACCATCAATAAAATGCAAGGATGCGAATGATGGGTCTCTCCTACATATTTGCCTCCATGACTTTGAAGCTCAAAGGTTGAGATATAATGGGAAGGAGGATCGCTATCCTTGGCCATTCCGTTGAAGGAAGTTGGAAATGAACGAATAAGTCCAGCAAAGGACAATAAAAATAGCGCTTGATAGGAAGCAACCCATCCTTTTTGTTTCTTTTGTGTGCTTTTTGTTTGCTTGGTGTTTTTGTTTCGTTTTTGGGAGAATTGGCTTGGGAATTTATTTACTCATACTTAGGAGGTTATGATATCATGCTATAGGATTTATTTGGTGTATTAAGCTTGCTATTGATACCATTTGGAGTTGCATATATTTGAAACACTCTCATGCCAAACTTTGAATTCATGCTATCATTTAAGTTTGGGGGTGTTGATTGTTATTGTTTACGTGCATCTCTTAGTGGTAATTATTTGATGAATTCTTATGCCCGTTTTTAGGTTCACTTGCTAGATGAATTGGAAAGCGAATGGAATTGCAAGGAAATGCAAGATCAAGAAGGAAAGTGCATAAAAGCATGATGAGCCCTACATGTTTGGAGGAAGATGGAGTTTAAAGGCTTTGTAATTTACAACACTTCCTTTCAAACTTAGACTTGTCTAAGTTTGGGGGAGGTGTTTCTCTTTCTTTACCTATCTTTTGTGCTCTTATATGATTGTGGGGTTTGTTGAGCTTATTGCTTAGTATTGATGATGCTATAATTGATGACTTGGATTCCTTGCATATATTCTTGGATTGATTTATCTTGAGCTTAATTGTGGATTTAGTGCATATCTTTGAGTTATCATTATTGATATAGTGAGTTTGCTTGAGATTATGTACATGAGCACTTGTGCTTGATTTGTAAGACCTATTGAATTTTGATTTGATCATGAGTTGATATGTGACTTGATGTTAGCATGATTGATAATTATGTAAAGATGAATGTGATTGAAGATGCTTGATTCATTGCTCAATTGAAGCCCGTGAGCTTTTGTGCCTTCATAATCGTACATCTTATACGGTTGATATGATTTCTTTGAGAGTGCATCATTCAAGGATTTGTATGCTAGAACTTGCCCCTTGGACTTGTTGATATTGATCTTTGTGTGATTTCATGAAAATGATAAGAGGTCATGTTTGATATGTTGAGTCACTTAACCAAATTTTTCCCACAAAAAAATTTGATTTCCTTAGTAAGCCATTTTGAGCCTTATTTCCTTATTCTTTGGAAAGCCAAGTGAAATTGAAACCATTAGCCTATTTTGATGAGCCTTCTTGTCCTATGCTTAGTAGAGCTTGATTGTTGGCTAATGATGGTGATTTGATTGCTAAGTGTGGTGAAAAGGATGAGCTAAGTGATGAATAATTGAAAGAAGAAAAAAGGGTTGTGAAGAAGAATTGAATTGTGAAGAAAAATGTGAAGTGAAAAAAAAAAGGGAAAAATTCAATTTTTGAGCCTAAGTGACAGGAAGCTCAAGTGAATTGTGGTGATTGAACTCTAAAGGCTTGAAGGAGAGTTTGAAGAGATGAGTATTGAATTGATTAGTTAACTTTCAAGTCTTTACTACTTAGTCACTCTTATCTAAATACATCCCACCTTTCCAAAGAGCCTACATTACAACCTAGATGAAAGACCTCTTTGATTCTTGATTGAACACAATTGATTTTGATTGAGTTTGAGTCTTGTGGCAAGCATATGGTGTGCATGTTTGTGAATTTGATGATTGAGTGTCTTATACCTTTATACACTTAAGAGAAGAGTGAAACACTCCATGGAAGGAGCAATGTGTTAAGTGTTTGATTGAGCATTTGTTTGAGCATAATTCATCTTGATTGCTAGTGGATAGTTGCATTGATACTTAGGTTCATTGATGAGTTCGATTGTCTTATACTTTGTCTATGGTGCCATGTGACATAATTGCAATCAATTCACTCCTTTGTGCTTAGTTTTTACGTTGCTCGAGGACGAGCAACACTTCAAGTTTGGGGGTATTATGATTGGAGTGAATTGATGCATGATTTTGAGGCTTATTTGAGTGCAAAAAGTGATCAAAGTGTTAGATTTTATGCATAAATGTGTAGAGTATCACTTCTTTGCCTAAAAAGTATTATTTGATGAATATTTGATGTTTTGGCTTTATAGGTAAATCGGTGGAATTTGTCCAAACCGAGAGTACCGGCATTCTTAGGATGAAGAGACGGATGAGACGGACGAAAATGGGGGTCGGAGGCGGAGTCCGGCCGAAAAAATACCCCTGGTCTTGACCTCTGGTCGAGGGCCGAGGCCTCGACTCGACGGAGAAAACTAAAGCATGAAAATTAGAAAATACAGCCTCGACTAGAGGGCTGACCCTCAAGTCGAGAGATTTGAAAATGCATCAGCCTCGAGTCGAGGGCTGAACTCGAGGAGTTGATTTTTCAGAAAATTCGTCTTTTTAAGAGTGAAGAAGAGCATAAGCGGGGGTAATCCATTAGAGCGGTTAGGAGCGGTTTTGGGGCGATTTCTTAGGCCCCAAGCCAATTTCCCTTTGTAGGTAGTGTAGAAGGTAGATTTAGATTTCAATTGATGTTGATGAGATTAGCTTTAGTTTAGCATTTGATCCTTATTGATTCATCAATTCAAGTTTGTATTCCATTTGAAGATTTCGTATTGAAGACTCAAGCATTCCTCTTGTTGTGGATTTAATTCAATTGGTGATATTCTTCCTCTCTTCTCTTTTCAATTTCTTATTTGTTATGATTTGTTTTGTGTTTGTTCAATTCTATCTTCTTCCCATGGATATTGCTTTTGGCACCATGGGCTAATTCTCTTGTGCTTGGGTTAATTGAAATTGAGGATGATTTGATTAACTATGCTATGATTGTTGATTATTGAAGATCAATTGAGTTAGATTGCTTCCTAATTGTGATTCTTAATTGTGCTTCATGCAAAATTATCTCTTTAGATTAATGTTTGATCGCTTCTAGCAATAGGCGAGTTGAGTTAACGTGATCCGGGATTAATCGGGTTATAATTTTTGTATGAATGTGTGGATTGGAGGACTTCTACATTGAGAGATGGGAAGGACTAAGAATACTCATATTAGGCATTATGTTATTAATGGAGTGATTAATTTCATGATGGTTTATGCTTTCTAACTTAGTTGATTTGCAATTTGATTCAATCATAGCTTGTTGATCTTTGATTTCTTGATGGATGTTAGCCCTAGCACCCCTATTCCCCATTTATTGTTGTTTTTATTCTCGCATCTTAAGTATTCGATCATTTGCTTGCTTGTTGTTGATTTTTATTTTGCAAGTGTTTTGTAGTGTTAGTGACAACTCTTGTTGCAACAATAGTCACTAAGAACTTGTATTTCTAGGGCCTCACGTGCATATTTTTTCCCTTGGGTTCGATATTTGCGATTGGTCTTAATACCACTTACCGATTACTACTCCAATCAACCACATATATCAGAATGAATTAATTACAATGGAAAATCAGCTCTAACAGCTTTGCCAAAAGGTTTTTAGTCATTTTACCAGCAAGATAATGTTCACATCTGGATAACTCGGCTTTCGAAGATGAACTTAAGAGTCCTTCCTTGACAAGTCGATTCATCCTATCTTGCCCAATATGACCTAATCTAGTATGTCAAATGTTATTATCTACACAAGCATCACTAGATGTACAAACATTTAGAAAACATGAACGTTCTTCATAATAACTAAAGCGTTGTTCTATTACGCCTAATTTCATAAAACCGTCAATCAAATGTCCAATACCATAACAAACATCATCCTTACTAATAATAACCATGTCTTTTGAAAATAACATATTAAATCCTAAATTAAGAAGAAGCTATTACTGAAATAAGATTTTGTGTGATCTCGGGAGCAAATAAGACATCATGTAGGATAAAAGCACGACCATTGCCCAACTCAAGTTTGCAAGTCCCAACTCCTTTGACTTCAACTCGAGCATTATTACCCATATATATCCATCTCGTCCCCCTCGTAACACGACGGTAATCCACATATGCTCCTCTCGTCCCTTGTTACGTGGTCTCTGTTGCCCCGAGTCTATAATCCACAAAGGATAAGATTCGGTCAATAACACGGACTAGAGACATATATCATGCTCAAAATAGAATTCATATGAATTACCTTGTCCCTCTTGGGCTCAGGGCATTCACAAGCAAAGTGGCCAAGTTGATGACAATTATAACAAGGCATTTTACTCTTATCTTTCTTCTTTTTAGCATGCTTTTTCTTCTTCTTCTTTCCCTCGGGATTGTTAGCGGGAGCATTGGCGGGATTCGGTCTTAGGTTGCTTATTCTTTTTCCTTTCTTCCGCTTTTCTTACGTTTAAAGCCTGAAGCTTGTTTGGCGAATTCAGCAAAATAAGCACCGGATGAAGGCTTGGCGGCTCCAAGACGTTCATCTTCTAACTCGACATGATGAGCCGCATCACTAAAAGTCTTAATGCTCTCGTTGTGAGTTAGATTGACCTTAAGATGTTCCCACCGATCAGAAGTGACCTAATAAAAGCTTGGATCTGTTGCTCGTCGAGAGTATGTGACCGACAGATTTAAGTTCTCCGATCATATTAGACATTTCCCGAAGGTGTTGTCTTACGGTAAGATCAGCTTTCTTTTTGTAAGTATCGAACTTAATCGTCACCGCCTTAATCGAGTAATCGATGTGCCACCATACTTTTCCCGTAGATACACCCGGATATCATGGGCAGATAGGATGTTGTTCACACTCATGAATCATATCATCAATTACCGAGCTCACCAAAATCCCACGAGCAAATGGAATTTTTCTTTTTCCACGCCAAATAAGCTTCTTGGTCCCTCCTTCCTTGAGTTCCTATCCCAATTCTAGGATCGGTCATCACATGATTTATAGCGCCCGTAGCATCTTGCTCGTCCAAGACATACCAAATCTTGTGACGCCAAGTATCATAATTGTCCCCATTGAGTTTTTCACCCTTGTTCAACTTAGCAACAATTGATTTGGATTCCATTGTCTTATCGAGAGAAGTAACTCAATATGTTAATAATATTATCACTTATTTAATCAACTTTTTATGTTAAGTCATAAATATCTAATAAATTGATACAAGACTGGATTTGAAAAATAACTTAAAGCTATCAATCATCGATCAATGTCAAATATCTCAATAAAAGATTTTATACTCAAAACATAAAAAGTACATATGAGTTAAGTAATTAAAAAAACTCATAAAACCACATCAAGGTAATCGAATACAAACATTTTCAAATAATTATGTAAGAATATGTATCAATATTCATACAAAATAACGACCATTTAAACATCTAACTAGGACATTCTCTCGATGTTTGTCAACCTTTCTTGTGCCTACATTAAAAGCAACTTGCACTAAAGGATCTATAAGAGGGTTCTTAATCCTACTCTTAGATCTACCATTCAATCTAAGAACATCGTAACATCTAAGACCTCCCATCCTTGAGCACACCATTTTAATAGCTTATTTTTTTCGATCTCTTCGCATTCTTTAGCCATTAATCTCATTGTATCAGATGTCGTAGGCTTTTCTCCGAGAAAACCACGTTTGCTAGAAGACCACTTGTCCCAAAAACCTTCGTAAATCGGGATCAAGAGTTCTCGCCCATGTATCTGGACTTTTAATCTCATCGGCTAAAAACATTGACAATTTTCTATTGCATAGAAGAAATTGTAATTGGACATATAACTCATTCATATGAAGTTCATGGTCTTTTATGCCGTGATATGGCTTCATCTTACAAGTCATGAATTCTTTAAGTACATCATCCTTTGTTTGGATGTCTTTCGTACTAATAACTCTAATGACTCTCCATATTTTTGAATCATAAATTACCAACAAGGACTAAATCAGCTTAAACTTCATCATAATGAATTTAAATAAACTTTCTTCAACACATGAAATCACAATTTCAAGTGGAATAAGTTAACTCACTATTGATGCAAGTGTAACCATTGCTCTCACTATCATATATGAGTTAGTGCATGAAACAATTATATTTCAAAATAGTCCCAAAACAATTTGAAGAGATAAAAAAAAATTCACTATTATAATGAATACTAAGCATATTATCATAACATGTTAAAGAAAAGGTTGAAAAACATGTCCATATACTTTAAAACAGTCATTACACGTTCGAAAAAATATTTAACACATAAAATATGGTCCGACTAGCTCCCACACGCCAAAAACAGTCTCCACGCGGCCGCACGCACCGGCAGTGGAGTCACGAGCTCCCACGTGCCGCCACGCTCCACCAAAAGCTTCCACGTGTCGCCACGCGCTGTCACGCGCGCGAAGCAGCTGCCGCGCGTGGACGCGTTGACTGCCGTTGACCGCCTTCGCGTGGCCATCACGCGCCGTTGACCGTCGCCGCGCGTGGGCATCACTACGCCGCCGCGCCGATCGCCATCGCGCGTGAACCTCACACGCCACCACAGTCCGGCGGTGACCGGCGCATTCCTTGCACGCACCACCAGCTCAGGCCTAGTCGGACCCGGTTCGGTTTGAGTCGGTCGGTTCGGCCGGTTCGGTCGATCAACGGTTGGGTCGAGTGTTCGACCGGGTCGACTCGAGTCAACCGGTTCGGGTGGTTTGACCTACTAAAAATCAATCAAAACAGCTTTCAAATAATTTCTGAAAAATTGCAAAAATCCTTTGAAACAATCGTATTCTCGGAAAAATGCCCCCGAAGTTTCGAAACTTTGCAAAATTAGCTCATTTCGAAAAAAATTAGAAAATTCATAACTAATTCATTACAGGCCAAAAATTCAAACTTTATGTCTATAGAATCCTCATTCAATGCTCTACAACTTAGTGTAAACATAATATGAAGATTCATAACATACGAAATTTTGAATTTTTTTATTTTTTTAAAAACTTTTTACAATAACTCGAGCAATATAATTTCATATGCTTAAAATATGCATTCTAAAGCATTCATGCATAGAACATGTTGAAGCAAGTTCTAGAAAAATATTTCACAAGAGATCACATGATTTACATAAATATTACGATGACATATGCATAGAATAAATCATAATTTCACAAAAACAAATATTCTCATACAATACTATTATGTCACCAACGTAAACGGAGAATATATCAAGTTTTCATAAAAAAATATGTCATCATAAAAATACATGCCATCATATAAAGTGACAAAAAAGAATCCAATTTGCTCTGCTACCACTGTTGGATTTCGGATAAATTTTCGTGAATACTAACCGGAAATGATATTCGTAAAATATGTAAACCGTGATCCCGATGATCAAGAACACAATTACTAGAATTGCTTCTATGTGGTATATGTTCTACGAAAGAAAACACCTGTGAATTTTTCTGCGTTGTAGGAGAGAATGAATGCGTAACCCTTTCTTGGCAATTTCATTTCCTTTTACGTTAAAGGAAAACCGCCGTATCCAAAGAGAAATTATTTTAACTTCCTCTTTTAATTATCCACTTCATGGGTGGATTAATTAAATATTAAATATATAATTAATATATATTAATATTTAATATCTAATTACTTTCAATCTGTATGCAAGGATAAAAATATCGGTATCGATGAAAATATTGTTACTTTGAATTTACAAATGTATTGATAGAAATATCGATATTGGTAAAAAAATAAATTTGATGAAAACTTTATTAAGTGATGGAAATTTAACATGAAATTTTATATATATTATTTTTGCTTTTAATACTAGATAGTTAATGCCAAAATGATGTTCTTTGAGGTTCAAATTTAAAAATTAAAATATTATCTTAGTTTAAATAATACCGATGTATTTTTTTAAGAAACTAATATGTTGGAAAATCGATATATTATCGATATTTTCACCGAATATCCCAATATTCAGGAAGTTTTTAACTACAACACACCGATATTGATACCGATATCGATATATCCCGATAGTTTATGGATATTTTGGAAAATTTTATCCTTTCATTAGATATCCATATTGAGTCCCAAAAATAGATATATTGGAGAAATTTCTGGATATTTATTTCATTGGGTGTAACACACTCAAACTCTATATCGTTCATTAACAAGTGTTTATCCCTAATTTGAAGATTATCGAGCATAACCTCTGCGGTTTTAGTGCTCGATCATCGGAGTGAACATGTGCTATCAATTTCACAGCTCCTGTATGAACAACCGGAATGGATTTGGAACATAGTGATACGAAGCGAGCTCACCAGTGATGGAATACAAAGCAATCGGCCCGATGTTTTATGCATGTAGTATATTAACGTGATCTAGGTATGTTCTTTTGCATTTCTTTTGAACCCTTATATCACCTTTGTTAGTTCCATCTCCATCTTTTTATTGACGTTTCAATAGGGATGGAGAAAATACCGATAATATTGATATATCGATGTTACCGTGCGAAAAATACCAAATTTGCGGTATATCAAAAATTTTGTATGCGGTATGCTTACCGTACCAAAATTTTTATGCAGTATCAATATACAATTTTTAAAATTTTTGGTATACGGTATATACCATACAGTTTAACATATTAAATAATTATTTAATTAATTAATATATAATTTAAATAATATATTAAAGAAATTTACAATTATTCATCTGAAAAATTAAAACCCTACTCATTCAACATTTAACCCTCCCACGCCGCTCTTACACGCCGCGCCAACCTCCGTGGCTCCATCAATCGCTCAGTCCGCCCAACCTCTCGGATTCTCCCAATGTCGTCACGAGTTGCGACTTTCTACGCTTTCACGTCTCTCTCCGCCGCGCGCGCACTCACCTGGCCACTCCAGCCGCAGCCACAAAGGTTAGCAACAACAGTAGAGTTGGTGTTATCGATTGTTTGAATTTTTTTAGATCTCAATGATGGAACTCGTATTACTCTATTTTTCTTAGTTGTATTAGGATCCTTATAATTGGGTTGCTAGTTACTTTTAATTTTAGATGATTGTTGGCTTTGTATTTTTTTTTTTTTTTGTGTTAAATGAAAAACAGACAGATAATTTCACACCGAAGTGAATCCAGATTAATTATTAAGTGTTAAGAAATTGGTTGTTGATTCTTGAAGAAATAATCAATGTAGAAAGAGGGGTAACAACCCATTGCAAAATTCCATCCTCTTTGCTCGCCTCATTCTTGTGTTGGGATTTTAGTGGAGAACCCTTTCTCTATGATTGTTGGTTTTGTGGATCGAGGAAGATTATCTCCTTAAGCTCGATATTTATTAGGATGATTGAGTGCTTTATGTGGCTGATTTTGAATCTCAAATTTTATACAAATGCAATATTTCAAATTTTATACAATAGCAATATTACTTAGTTGCTAAGTTTTAATGCTTATATTATTTGTTGCTCTGTTTTATACTTATGTTTTTTTCTTTCGAATGGAATCTGAATCTTCTCATTCGTTGTCCATCCAAAATGTAAAATACGAAGTAGATACTTAAACACATGAAGAGTATTGAATTCGTAAATGAGCAAAGAAAGATTCAACAAAGCCTCATGTATCTCCTAAATAGAGGAGTCAAATTGGATGCATTAGGAAAGGGGACTCGAACACCGAGTGGTGAGAGCTAACAAGCAATTGCAATATGCAATTATTGTAAAGCTGAGATCCTCGTTGCTTACAAAAGTACTAGTGGTTTAAAAACTACTTAGTAAACAGATGAAAATTAAGTCCACTATACGAAGCAAGTAGGAAAGAAAAAGTCAACCCGTCTTGGCGAATGAGTTTATGGGGCAAGGAAGTGCTTTAATTTCTCACACATTCAATTAAAGACAAGTGAGATTTGAAGGTTTTGAATATGTGATTAGTGATGAAGTGTGATTTCGAGCTGTTGAAGGGAAGGGCTTCGTAAATCTTGTGCATGAGCTACAATCGAGATTCAAAATTTCCGGTTGAAAGAAAGTTGCGGGAGGTTTATGAGTTATTCTTAAAGGAGAAAACTAGGATATAAACTGCAATTAGGGGTCAAAGAGTGAGCATCACCACTAATACTTGGACATCCATTCAAAACATAAATTACATGGTCATCACAAAGACACTTTTTAGATAGTGAATAGAAATTGCATAAAAGGATCATTAACTTCACAAAAATCACTAGTCATGTTGGGGAAGAAATTGGTAAGATGGTATAGGTTTGTTTAATGGAGTAGGGGATGAAAAAGTTTTTTCAATAGTAGTTGATAGTGCTTCTTCCAATGATACAACTATTGATTACTTGAAAAAAGAGGAGTGAAATATGTTGATGTTTGAAGGAAAATATTTGCATTTGAGGTGTGCATGTCACATTCTTAAATTAATTGTTAAGGATGGTTTGAAAGAGTTTGATGCATCTATTAAATTCATAAGAAATGCAGTTAATTTCATTCATTCTTCCCCTTCAAGATTGAATAAATTTAGGGAGTTTGATGTGCTAGCCAAGTTTTCTAAAGCACATCAACAATTCCTATAGATGTCAAAACTAGATGGAATGTGACATATAAAATATTTTATGTTGCATTGAAGTGTAGATAGGTGTTTGATAGAATTTGAAGAGTGGTTGCCTTTTATGAATTACTTTTGTGAAAAGAATGAAAAGGGTAAAAGAAAGGGTAGGGCCTCCGAGTGAAGAGGATTGGGATAATGCAAAAGCTTTTATACTGTTGGTCTCGTTCAGTTGAGTGGATTAAAATAAACTTGAGTCAGCCTTCTAGGAAAAATCTAGAAGGGGGTTGAATAGATTTTTCGATTTTCCAAATCTTTCAAAATTTATTCAAAGCACCAAAGTAACACAGTGGAAATTCAATTTTAATCTCAGTTTTATTAAGATCAAAAGCAAACCGATATTTTGGTTTTAGTTTTGATTCTAAATTGATCTTTAATCGAAAAGCTGGAAATTAAGAGAAATAAGCAAATAAACGAAGCAATAAAGAACACCCAGATTTATAGTGGTTTGGATTATAAAAATCCTACATCCACTCTCCTTCTTCAACTTGAAGAAGGGACTCGCTTACCACTTGCTTTCTTACTTTCAACTTACACCTTACAATTCGTAAAGATCTTCAAATCTTCAATCTCCTAAATCCTTCTCTAAAATCTAACTATTATAGTGAATATTAGACTTTGAAGATTTACAAGTAAAGCGTTCTAAAAACACTTAGAACTTTTTAAAAACTTTTTAAAAACTTGTGATCGAAATACGAGTAGTGAAGAATGTGTAAATAAAATTTGCATAAGTGTCTAATAAAATAAGAACTAGACCTATTTATAAGTCTGAAAAAACAGTAGTTTGTTAGTCGGTTCTAACAAACCGAAAACCGCTTTAACAAACTTAATCTTGAAAACCGCTTGCTCCTCGGTGATTTTACCCAACTCATCTGCGGTGACTTGGTGAAGACTTGCTTTTCTTATTCTACTAAGCTTGTCTTGACCTCGTCCTGAGCTCTTCATAATTGTCTCCTGCAGATGACTAGACTAGAGCTTGTCTCCGGATGACTTGCAACTCCTAGTCTTGGTGACTTGATCGATCCTTGACCTAGTCGATCGGCTTAGTACTGGACTACGATCTTAGCTGTTCTTCATAGTTGTCTGCTCATCTGGATTGATCTTTTAACTCATCAAAACTTTCTTAGTCTAACAATTTCCCTTTTTGATGAAGTTAAAACCTACAAGAAAGAGACACACTCACAATGAAGTTAGTTTAGAGTTAATCAAGATTTATCGAGATAGGTATTTCGTAACACATTTTCACTTTAAACAAATTCATCCAAAATAACGCACTTAATTCACAAAAATTTTTAAGACATTTAGACTTTTTCAAAATATTTAGTTTTTCTTAAAATTTTAAGTCTTAGGACTTAGAAAAATTTTAAACCAAAAAGGTAATTTTTTTAAGGGAAAAAAACTTTAAGAAATAAACCAAGTAAAACACATCAATCAAACATATGTTTATTCACATCAAATTTACATGATACAAAAAGATCGAGAAAAGTAAGAAGATAAAGAAAAGAAAATGATCCTTTGATCGGACTCCCCATTGATAAGCTTCGGAATGGCCAACCAGGTGAAGACTCTCTTCCTTAGTTCCTTCAACTCTTCTTCACCCTTTAGTCCAGACTCTACCTCGGCCTTGGCAATGATGCCTTTGATCCAGCTTTATGTCTATAGAGCCATCGGGGTTAGTCTTGGAGTCTCGCTTTTCATATCTTTGGGGCACACAGATCAAGATTAAAGACTTTGTCTCGCTTCGATAATCAGCCGATGATATAGATCTGCATCTTCTTTTTCGATCCACTCATGCCACCTAAGGTCCTCGCCCCGAAGCCGCAGATCGAGTATCCCTTCAAGATGTACCAATGATACATCCATCTCGGCCTCAAAATTCTTCTCTCTCGTATTCCTTAAGCCATTTCCCAAATGACGACCTTCTGAGGATTGAGTGTCCAATGATATGGTCTCAAATCGCCTTCTTCTCGCCCTTTCATTTCCCATTTTCTTACTTCCTTACTCCACCTCATCTCCAGCCCCTTGTTCTTTTCATCAAACGCTTCCTTTCCCTTTCTCCATACCAATCCTGCTCTTTCTTTATCCCGCTTATCTGCTCTTCAGGAGATTCGAGTAGTCGAGCTCTCTTTTTCTTTTCTCGGTCAGTGGGCTTGAGACTTAGCGCTTTGGCTGGAGCCGGCTCTTCAATAAGCTTCCCTTTGCCTTTTCCTTTTATCTCACTGCTATTTTTTCCGACTCTTTTATTTTTGCTAGCAGGCGAGACCTATCCTCCTCTTCCTTCTTCCTTCTCGCCTCATCCTCACTCGGCGCTTCCTCCAATTGGCTGACCCTCGCCGTAGTGCAGCCACTCATCGATTTAATTCAAGCTTCTTCCCCTGGCTGCCTCCCGGCTCAGATCTTGGCCTTAGTGTCAACCTCTTTTCTGGTTTCATTCAAACATTGTGAGGGTCCGCTCTCTTTCTTGTACCTCATGTTCCCCCTTTTTGACTTCATCAGCTAGGGTAGTCACTTCATCTCGAGATCTTTGCATTTGACTTTGAAGTCTAATTTATCCAAGGCTAATGAGTCTACTACAATGGCATTGTAGTCCGTGACTTGGTTCTTTAACCCTTACACCTCCTCCTCCAAGGCTTTCACCTTCTCAACAAGAACAGAGTTAGTAATAGAAGTAATCTTTTGAATTAGATTTACCTCTACCTCCCTCATGTTGGAAATCATCGTCTCGGTGATCGCCTTCACCATCTTCCCTTGTCTTCTTCTTCATCTTTCTAGCAAAGGTTTGTTTAATCTTTTTCTCCATTTGAACAACAATGGAAGAGATAGCTGAAGTTGGGCTAAGGTCACTATCCTCATCCTCGTAAGAGGATTCGGATGAGGAGGAAGTGGGAGTATGGGGTTCGGATATTTGGGGAAGAGGGACCGGTGAGCTCATCTAGATGTCCTCCGAGAAAAGAGTAGGAAGGAATCTCAATTTCGGGAGGAGGTGTGGAAGTTTGAGTTTCGGTGTGGCAGATGAAGTTGGTTGTTTGGTTTGTGGAATGGTGGAGAGAGCGGGGATGGATTTAGTTTGTATTTGACCGAGGGAGTTGACTGGTGATTTGGGATAAGCTGTGGATTGTAGAGGCTGCTGGGGTGCCAGCCGGGCATACCTCTTCATTGCCGGGTGGGGATTGAGATAGAGAAAGAGAAGAATTGGTACCTTCCTCCCGTATAGGAGAGAGTGCAGCTTCCTTGGCTGGTGAAGGAGGAACCTCCATTTGAGCAACCTCACTGCTATGTCCAAGACTAGAACTTCCTCTGGAAGTAGGGTTGCAGCCTTCCGTCTCGACGGCCTGAACTCCCCGAGGATTCGGATGTTTGTGATGTCCTTTGAGGTCTCCTCTAAAGGATAAACCGGTTATCCTCGTCTGAATTCTCATCTCGATGGTTGGGCGTAACAGCTTCTGGATGATTCTGAGGTCTTCTTCTCGCAGGCTTTGACAAGCCTTCTCCTTGACCTTCTCCTAGGAGACCTTACATGATTGTTGCCTCCTCACCGTCACTTCGACCACACTGGATCCTCGGCTGGTATAACTTTAGTCTCAATCAGCTCTGCTCGAGTCTCGGCTTCTAGCCTCAATTTGAATCATCATCCGAATTTGGCAATCCACCTATCCTTTCATTTTTGGTCAAGAACCCCTTTCGCTTAGAGTATTTTTTCAGCCCTTCTCTCGTCTCAAATCTCTTATTCAATCCCTCCATTAATACCGTGATCTTATTAAATAGACTCACGATTGGTAGCGATCAGTCTCCTCCATCGAGATTGTACAAGAACCTCGGCTTCTCCTCTTTCAGCCTTCGGAAAAGTAAATCAACCCAATCTACTCTAATTCCATCAAATATCGCCCTCATACAAAGACAATCGAGACTTAGTTACTCCATCATGTGAGCTTTGATCTCCTAGGATTGATTTCGTCACGATTGTCATAAGCAACCTATACTTTCTTCTTAGAAGAGGTTTCTTCGCATCTCTCCTCGTCCCTCTCGTAAGTCACCCTTGCAAAAATGTCAAATGACTCCTCCCATTCGTCTTCCTTATATACCGGAGGATTCACCCCTTCCATCGAGGTATCAAGAATTCTGGCCATATTCTCCTTCGTGAATAATAACCGAGTACCTTCTACGGTGGTCTTGAAACCATTCTCTCGTGAATATCTTTGTTAGCCAGAACTCGGCTCCAATGAAATCCGCAGCTTTGTTTTCTGGAGATTTAAATGAATAAAATCCTCTTAATCTTGAAGCCTCCAACAATCTTATAATCTCCTGGATTCTCTGTCACTGGTTGTGTCGAAATCAACGAACATTTCGGCTTTGAGTTTGTTCTTCACGGTCTCGAATTCATTTTGAAATCATATTTTACAGAGGTTATAAAAGTTGAGGGTTTTGGTGTTTGGGAAGAAGAAGATGTCATTGAGTAACTTTTGAGAGTATGAAAATTTTGCGAGTAATTTTTGAACTGGGAATGTAAAAGTGAAACTTTGAAACGATGAAGGTAAGTTTTTAAACCCTGAAGAGAGGAGGGAAAGTTTGGAAAATGATACGTGGCACGATCTCGTAAATTTAATTTTAACCGTTGATTAAAGAAGGCGCGTGTAAAACATCAATGGTTTAGCGAGAAAAACCACTTCAATTCAGGCGCGTGGCATGAACGCGTCTTGAATTGTGTAAAAGTAACCGTTTATCCTACGGATTAGACGGCTAATAGGTTTGCTTTATACAGAGGTAATTAGTATACAGCGTAAGCTAAAAGATGTCTTTCTTTGCAAATAGGTTTTCTATTTCGTACTTGGTTAATATCGGTACTTGATCAAAAGTGACCTTGTCTTGTATTTTGAAAAATTTCTTCTAGTCTCGATTTTGAAAAACATAAATTTTTAAAGCAAAGCTTAACATAGTATTTCCAATTTTTTTGTCACTTGCATGCATTATTTTGAAAAAAAAAAAAGCAGAGACTTATGAAAGTTATTTGGGAACAATAGCTTTTAAGGAAAAACAAAGGTGAGGTGTTTTTCGATTGAAGAGATTTAAAAATAGAGCCGATACACTGCTCTCGCAAGCAAACTTATCAAAACTATTAGTAGCTGAGGTAGATCGGATAGGGTGCAGATAGTCATCTGCTTTCTAGAAATCGTGTGACTATTGTGCCCTAGTTCGATTTACCGAATGTCGAATAAGAAATCATCAAGTCGATAAGGTCAATATGACTAATCCTTGATTCTTGATTCCTAAGAAGGAAATCAATGATATCAGCTACTGATTGTCCTTTGACTCATATCTAGTCCTGACAATTCTTTCTAGACATTGATTTAAAGAAATGAAAGGAAAACAAATAAGGAATACATTTAAGATGCAAACAATTAAAAATCAGCCAATGATGCATCAAGTAATCCTAATTCTAAGTATAATTCTTTAAATCTAGATTCAGCTAATGGTTTTGTAAGAATATCTTCTCTTTGTGATTCAAAGTGGCTATCTTCTCAACCCTAATGTCATTTTTCTCCACATGATCTCTAATGAAATGATGTCTAATGTCTATATGCTTACACCTAGAATGCAGTAACAGGATATTACTATCACAAAGAATAGGAACAGATGATGTTTGAATGTTATAATCTCTAAGTTGTTGACTAATCCAGAGGAGTTGAGAGCAACAACTTCCACCGCCATGTATTCAAATTTCGGTTGTGGAGGTAGCAACAGATGTCCTGTTTCTTAGATAACCAAGAAATTAATTTGTTGCCTAAGAATTGACAAGTTCCTGAAGTGGATTTCCTATCAATCTTACATCCCCCAAAGTGTGAGTCCGAATATCCCGTTAGCTCAAAGTTGTCATCACCGGGTACCATAACCCTACTTGCAAAGTTCCTTTGAGATATTTAAGGATTTTCTTAGCAGACTCCGCATGAGTTTTCTTGGGGTTAGATTGGAATCTTGCACATACCCCAACCGCAAAGGCTATGTCCGGCCTACTTGCGGTGAGATAGAGAAGGGATCCAATCACCCACGATACTTCGTTGCATCCGTGGGTATCCCCTGCTCATCTCAATCCATAGAGAAGTTAGTTGTCATAGGTATTTTAACTTCTCTACTAAGTAGTCATCCCAAATTTCTCAATTAGATCTTTAGCATATTTAGATCGATGTATAAAAATACCCTTACTCATCTGTTTAATCAGAAGCCTAGAAAATATGTTAATTCGCCCATCATTGACATTTCAAACCTCGTTTTTCATGAGAATACTAAACTCTTCACATAATTTCAGATTAGGTGAACCAAATATTATGTCATCTACATAAATTTGAACTAATAAGATGTTACCATCTATTTCCTTTCTAAACAAAGTCCTATCAATCTTACCTTTTGAAAAACCATTTGATATCAAGAAATCAAATAAGGTATCATACCAAGCTACGGGAGCTTGTTTCATCCATATAGAGCTTTGTTAAGTTTATAGACCTTGTTATTGATCTTAAACCCAGGAGGCTGCTCTACATAGACTTCCTCAAGTAACACACCATTAAGGAAAGCAGACTTAATATCTATTTGAAAGACTTTGAAAGATTTATATGCAGCAAATGCCAAGAACAAACCTTATTGCTTCTAATCGCAATCGGAGCATAAGTTTCATCATAGTCTATCCCCTCGGACTATGAGTAACCTTGAGCTACCAATCTTACCTTATTACGAACAATAATGTTGTTCTCATTTGTTTTGTTTTTGAACACCCATTTGGTGCCTATAATCTTTCTATGTAAGGGTCTTTCCACTAATTCCCAAATATTTTGCCTTTCGTGAGATGCGGTTCCTCCCGCATGGTCATTATCCGATTTGGATCAGATAGAGCTTCCTCAATAGACTTGGGTTCAAGAAGTGACACATAACGGTGAGCAGACTTTCGCAGTCCAGCATCATTCGTGTCTGCACACTACTAGATGGGTCTCCGATAATGCAGTCGATGGATGATAACTTCTCATCCTCTTGCCTATATGAGTAGAAGTATCCTCATCTTGAGACTCGCAGAGGCAACTCCTCCGACTCTACTCGAGCCGACGTTCCCCTTCATCACCGCCCCGCCGATCACCGATGTCAAGGGTGTCTCCTCGGATGAAGTCCGATCGTGGTTGTCTTCGATTATCGATGGGGATTCTTCTTCATCGAGTCCGAATCAAGACTAGGTAGATAGACAGTTCTATGTTTAGTCTTGGTTAGTTCAATCTTATCTAGACTATTAGAAATTTGATTCACTTTATCGAGAAGGAATACAACCTGATCAAAAACAACATGAGGAGTTTCCTCCACACGGAGGGTTGTCTTGTTGAAAACTCTAAATGCCTTGGAAGTGTTGGAATATCCCAAGAATATTCCATCTACTGCCTTAGCATCAAAAGTTCTCACTTAGATTTCCCATTGTTATGGATGAAACATTTACAACCAAAAGCTCTAAAATATGAGATTCTTGGAATCTTACCCTTCCAAATCTCATATGGAGTCTTACCCTTGTCTTTAACAACCAAGCACTGCAGGTATAACAAGTCAGTATTGATGGCTTCACCAAGAACCGTGAGGGGTTTCATACTCGGCTAACATGCTCCGGCTACTTCCTTCAAGGTTCTATTCCTTCTTTCAACCACTCCTCTTTGTTGAGGAGTCCTTGCCTGATGATGTCTCATGAATAATTCCACACTCATTGAAAAGGTAGATAAACAAGAATTCAAAAATTATGTGCCCTTTTCACTTCTTATTTTAATAATATTAACACCCTTTTCATTTTGAATGCATGCGAACAGATCGGGGATCTTGTTTATAGTCTCATTTTTCTTTAAAAGAAATATAACCCAAGTGTATCTAGAAAAATCATCTACTACAACAAGAGTATATTTCCTTCCACCGAAACCGAGAGGAGAAACAGTCCAAACAGATCAAGATGAAGTAGTTGTAAAACTCTTTCAGATGATGAGGTGTTAATACTCTTAAATGAGTGTCTAGGCTGTTTACCTTTTTGACAAGCATCACATTTAAGATCGGTAGATAAAAGTTTCTCGGGTAATCCCTTAACAAGGTTCTTTTTGCTTGACTTACCAAGGGTCTTGAAGTTCGGATGGTTAAGCCTTTTGTGCCATAGCCGGTGAGGTCATCTCCACCCTTAGCTATCGACAAGTATCTTTAGGGCAACTATTAAAGTTGGCCACATAGACATTACCGTGTCTGCAGTGCGGTTAAAAGTACCTTATCTACGAGGAACTATCTAAGATATCACATTTATCCTTAGAAAATTTGACAAGAAAACCCTTATCACAAAGCTGGGAAGCAGAGATAGCAGATTATGTTTCAAACCCTCAACAAAATATAACTCGAGATACCTGAATATCCTTGATAATCGAGTACCTACTCCTTTAGTCTGTCCACAATTGTTGTCTCTAAATAATACTCTTGGACCATCAATGTTCGGAAGTTTGATAGAAGCCTCTTGTTATAAATCATGTGTTGTGAACAACCACCGTCAATGTACCATATAGAAGCTAAGATCTCTTCCTTGAGTGATGATCCACTGTGAATCCTGAAAAAGCAGATTAGTTATAAGGTACCCTAGTGATCTTGGGTCCTTGAAGGTCAAGCATCACTTTAGGTAACCAGACAAAAATCTCATTTCCAAATAATAAATCAGACTTGGTCTCTCTACCAAATCTGTCTACAATTGTATCATTTTTAAGTGATAACTTGTTGTATTCGATTTAGTAATTATCCTGGACTTAGGATAAGTGGGATAACATCTGCTTCTCCCATCAAAAGGATCTGTAAAAGAATTTCTTCTTATTTTGATTCTTGGAGTTCTCTTAGTCTTATAAGGAGTCCTCACCTGAATTTTAGTTTTCAAGCTGGGAGATGCAGTCCTTATTTGACTAATTGGTTTCCAAGGACCAATTCTAACCTCTTTTGAGTGATCAAATGCTTTTACAAATTTCCTAGGTTTCGAACATCCGATTTACAATTTCTGTCATAACCAAGACCTGTTTTGTCATGGGATTTTTGAGATGTATTAAAGATGTGATCTATTGCTGATTGTGAATTATTAAGTTGACTAATTTTGAAGACTAGTTTCTCATTGTCTTTCTTAATTAATTCATTTTCAGCAAAGATTGTTTCAATTTGTCTTTTAAAGATTTCAATTCACTTTCTAATCTTTCAAGCAAGGTAGGTGATGTACTAGCCTCGGCACTGGGAAAACATTCCCCCTTGAATGTTTCCTCGGTTTCTGGGTAGTTCATCACCGCTTTCCTTTAATTAGAGTTTGAATTTGATCCTTTAAAGTCAAAATCTCTGTCTCTAGCTGTTTATAAGCAGCCAAAGATGTCTTTAAATCTCTCAATAATTCATGAATAACAGTTTGATCATTATCGTAACCAGTTACAGGAATCATTATCGAGGATGAATAATAGACTACCTCTTTAGCCATGAGACAAACTTCATCGTCCCGATCTGAAATCGGATGAGGATGACGATGATGATGATGATGATGATGATTTTCTTAATTCCTTTTCTTCAGCCGTAAGAGCCCTTTGATCTGCAAATCTCCGTCTCTCTTTTTCCTTTTCTCTTCCCTTTCTTTAGGAGTCACCGAGGACAATCATAGCTAAAATGTTACGGCTTGTTGCAAGTATAGCAAATGTCACTCCTATCGATTTAGGGCTGGAAGGATTTCTTTTAACAGGATCTGAATCTCCTGTCTCGGCTCCTATTCTTGTCATCATCTGTTGAGTCATCTTCTTTTCTTCTTGACTTGGATCTAGACCTATCCTTACTGCAAACCTCAATTTATTACGTTTATACTTCATTCTTAATCATCATACCTTTTGGTGAGCAGTCATCTGCTTCCTTCGCAGATAAGTCGGCTCCTCTGATTCGATTGACATCTTGTCTTCTTTCTTTGACAAAAGCAACAGACTTGGATGAGGTGCTTGACTCCATCTCATCTTCCTCATCTTCTATACGAATGTCATACTCTAAAGCTTTAAGATGAGAAAATAAGGTATGATGAGTAATAGAAGATAAATTTTGAGTTGCTTTAAGGATATTGGAATTTTCGCTCCATCTCTTGGTTAAAGATCTCAATATCTTATTATTGATCTCCTTATCTCGTATAACTCTTTCCCAAATCAGCTGCGTTGTTGAGAAGATTTGTCAATCTCACATCTAGCCGATCCACTGCTTTTATTTTCCTTCATCTTGAAGGTATCAAAGGCATGTAATACAATCATGACTTATTCTCTTTTACTTGATTAGATCCTTCACAAACATTTGCAAGTGTCTGCCACATCTCTTTAGTTGATTTGCATCTTTTGACCTTTTCAATCCAGTCTTTACTCGTAGTTTCAATGATTTCGATCCTGGCTACCCGATCTAGGTTGTGGATTTTCCTCTCATCACTTGTCGCTTTTGAGCTCTTTTTCTCTTGTCGACTGGATTCAAATGATTCAAGGCCATTGCTAGTGCCTCCATGATAAAATTTAATAGGTCCTTCTTCAAGAACCTCCTCCATCCTATCATGGATAGCCTTGAGATGATTTTCCATCCCGAATTTTCAATAGTCATATTCCTCAATTGAAAATTCGTAGACTCCTGGATTTCTTGTTCTTGCTGAAGACATGATGAGATTGAGAAACAAAACACTCCACAATCTTGTTAGTAGCACGCTTAGCAACAATAAAGAAGATGAAGAAAATCAAGAATATTTCAAAATCTTAGTTAAGACCTAAAATCAATATCGGAAACGACTTAACACCGCTCCGATACCATTTATTGGTCCCGTTCGGTTGAGTGGATTAAAATAAACTTGAGTTAGCCTTCTAGGAAAAATCTAGAAGGGGGTTGAATAGATTTTTCGCATTTTCCAAATCTTTCAAAATTTATTCAAAGCACCAAAGTAACACAATGGAAATTCAATTTTAATCTCAACTTTATTAAGATCAAAAGCAAACTGATATTTTGGTTTTAGCTTTGATTCTAAATTGATCTTTAAATCGAAAACTGGAAATTAAGAGAAATAAGCAAATAAATGTAAGCAATAAAGAACACGATTTATAGTGGTTCGGATTATAAAAATCCTATATCCACTCTCCTTCTTCAACTTGAAGAAGGGACTCGCTACCACTTGCTTTCTTACTTTCAACTTACGACTTGCAATTCGTAAAGATCTTCAAATCTTCAATCTCCTAAATCCTTCTCTAAAATCTAACTATTACGGTGAATATTGGACTTTGAAGATTTACAAGTAAAGCGTTCTAAAAACACTTGGAACTTTTTGAAAACTTTTTAAACACTTGTGATCGAAATCGAGTAGTGAAGAATGTGTAAATAAAATTTGCATAAGTGTCTAATAAAATAAGAACTAGACCTATTTATAAGTCTCAAAAGACAGGTTAGTTTGTTAGTCGGTTCTAACAAACTGAAAACCGCTTTAACAAACTTAATCTTGAAAACCGCTTGCTCCTCACTGATTTTACCCAACTCATCTGCGGTGACTTGGTGAAGACTTGCTTTTCTTATTCTACTCAGCTTGTCTTGACCTCGTTTGAGCTCTTCATAATTGTCTCCTGCAGATGACTAGACTTGAGCTTGTCTCCGGATGACTTGCAACTCCTAGTCTTGGTGACTTGATCGATCCTTGACATAGTCGATCACCAGTACCGCACTACGATCTTAGTCGTTCTTCATAGTTGTCTGCTCATCTGGATTGATCTTTTAACTCATCAAAACTTTCCTAGTCTAACAATTTCCCCTTTTTGATGAAGTTAAAACCTACAAGAAAGAGACACACTCACAGTGAAGTTAGTTTAGAGTTAATCAAGATTTATCGATAGGTATTTCGTAACACATTTTCACTTTAAACAAATTCATCCAAAATAACGCACTTAATTCACAAAAAAATTTTAAGACTTTTAGACTTTTTCAAAATATTTAGTTTTTCTTAAAAATTTAAGTCTTAGGACTTAGAAAAATTTTAAACTAAAAAGGTAATTTTTTTAAGGGAAAAAAACTTTAAGAAATAAACCAAGTAAAACACATCAATCAAACATATGTTTATTCACATCAAATTTACATGATACAAAAAGATCAGAAAAGTAAGAAGATAAAGAAAAGAAAATGATCCTTTGATCGGACTCCCCATTGATAAGCTTCTCGGAATGGCCAACCAGTGAAGACTCTCTTCCTTAGTTCCTTCAACTCTTCTTCACCCTTCAGCCAGACTCTACCTCGGCCTTGGCAATGATGCCTTTGATCCAGCTTTATGTCTATAGAGCCATCGGGGTTAGTCTTGGGTCCGCCTTTTTCATATGCAGGGGCACACAGATCGGCATTAAAGACTTTGTCTCGCCGATAATCAGCCGATGATATAGATCTCGCATCTTCTTTTCGATCCACTCATGCCACCTAAGGTCCTCGCCCCGAAGCTGCAGATCAGATCCCTTCAAGATGTACCAATGATACATCCATCTCGGCCTCTAAATTCTTCTCTCTGTATTCCTTAAGCCATTTCCCTGTGGTTAGTCTTGGAGTCCGCCTTTTCATAGGTGGGGCACACAGATCGGCATTAAAGACTTTGTCTGCTTCGACAATCAGCCGATGATATAGATCTACATCTTCTTTTCGATCCACTCATGCCAAACGGGATCGACAGCCGCCAGTCGCGGGTGCGGCGCGCCACACAAACGGGTGCGGGGCGCCATGCAATACGGGTTCGACCTGGTTCCGCCATCGACCATCCTAATCTGCTTCCTATTACAGTTTTATCCAACGATCCTATACATCATCTAGATCGAAATAAAACCTACACGACAGACCGCCGTGGTTATAACTATTACAATCATTCACCAACCCAAAATAAAAACCTCGACAGTCCGAGGGTTTAATACATACATAAACATACATACCGACCATAATAGTTGGATATAGGGTTCCCGCAAAAATATCGTAATATTCGCATACCCGAAAAAAATAGATCTACGATTAACATCGAATCTCTAATATAATGCATTTATGATAATCATGCAAACCCTAATATGACAGATTTACAAATATCATGCAATCCTATTCAATATCGATCATGAAACACTATTATACCGTATCAAGAAACCCTATTATAACAGATCAAGAAACCCTATTATAACAGATCAAGAAACCCTATTATAATAGATTTACAATAATCATGCAATCCTAATAAATCGGATCTATGAATAATCTGAATCAATTGCATAGAGTCGTAAAACATGGCTCGATACCAATTGTTGGAACCACCGATCGTCGACTCTATGAAATTATCGTATTTGGGATCGCAAATCACATAAATACAGCGGATAGAATTGTACCTTTATTCACCGTAATAGGTGAAGACGAACCAGTTCTAAGGTCGAATCGCGATCGAAGGATGAGCCTCGAACCTCACGGTCTTCTCGCCGTATTCCTATCCCTTTCCCTTGGACGCCGAGTTGTCGACGATCCTCCAAGGAATCGAATCCGCCTCTCTCGATCTCACGTTTTTTCACACGTGGAGGCTCGATGTTAGTGTTTATTTATAGGCTACAATGGGACCCTAAGGAGGAATTAGGGTTGGGCCTCCCGATGGGCCTAAATATCCTCGTATTCAGTCCGAACACTTTACTTAAACCCATCAATTATAACTCGGTCCACTAAAGAGTTATAATTGAATTACCGCCCTAATCCCATATTATAATATGGGCTCCTTTATTATGTGTACGTTTATTTCCCGTGTTTAAGATATCGAATGTCCATAAATTAATTAAATTACCTGACAACTTAATTAATTTATATCTAATTCCAAGAGTAGTACCACTCATCTTTATTATTATGTTGGATTAAATCCACCGTAGGGTTTACATAATAATCTTTATGAGCTCCTCAGGGGACATCATCATCCTAAATAATTAGGACACGGATTCCTTCTATAATCAACAAAGACACCATATAAACAATGCTATCTCCCAATTCACCGAGCCTATTGATTTAATAAATCTCACCCATTGGCAAATCAAAGAAACATACACCGAGTACACGTGCCCGTTATTATATAGGGATTAAGAAGACGTACATCCATAACAACGAGAGGTCTTGTTCTTTTATATAGTCGAGTACAAATTGAACAACCTCATATGGTCCTGCTCAATACATACAAAATATACTAGTGTAACTTTATAGTCAAGATAGACTAATACCAAATTACACTACAACCGTTCCAATGATTTGTCCAAATCCATCTTGGTTGTGAGCTATTATTTATAATCTATATGAACCGATAACATGATCTTCTCGTGTGACACCACACACCATGTTATCTACGGTATAGATTAACTGGACAAAATAATGATATATATAACAATCATAAACAATAAGTATTTTGATCATAATGAATCTCATATTAAAAGGATGTTCACACTCAAAAAGATGTTCATACAAAAGCTAGGTTTATAGTATACATCCTAACACTTTGAGCATGAGGATGTGTCTAGTAGACCTCTAAATTATCAAGGGAATGCAAATCAAAGCATCCCAAGAAGGGCGAGTACCGATTACCATCCCAACTTTGCTTATTGCAAACACAATAACAATCGTGGTGTCATTGTTCTTCGGTGGAGTGATCAAAGAGCATTTTCCTCTAAAAGTTTGAAAGAGGAATTTGCACATTTTCCCGTGAAGGCTATGTTTGGTAAGGGTGTTTTGAGGCTAGTAGTAACCAACCCTATGATCTTATTTCTACAAGAATTGTATCTAATTTCTACAACCCTTATGGATGGATGTAATCGGCATTAAAAAGGATCGCATAAAAACATTTTGCATACTGCTTTATTTACTGTTCACATAAAACATTAACAAGTAAAAAGCGACAAAAAAAAAAAAAAAAACACCGAGAAAACATGCACTTACATTAACAATATATTGAATTGAAAATGTGATATGACCAATTGAGTGATAAGAGTTTAACAAGGCTTAAATATTACAAAAAAATGTGCCCATAAAAGCATCACCCCGTCCAAACTTGAGAAAAATATGACACATCCCAAGTTTAAACGGATCGAGACTAGTAATTCAAAATAATGTACAAAACCGGAACATCCAATAAAAAGACTTTTGCACAAGATGTTGATGCATCAAAAAAGGCATTCAATTGGACTATCTAGCAATTCTTGGGTATGCTTTGGGGATTCTTGTTTCTTCTTTGAGAACTCCCATAAGACGGCATTTGAGCTTTTTTGGGCATCCAGCTTGCGTTTTAGCACAAGAGGAAGGATCTTGTGGGAAAGACCATCGATATCGACTCAAATCTTTCGTTTTGGGGATTGGATGAATAGCAAAGTTGTAACACTCATGATACGTTGAGGCAAAAAGAAATATTCAACCTTCGAGAAAACAAGAGGGCAAATCTTGTTGATAATGAGATGCAGCGTGTGGACACGAAAAACCAGCTATTTGCTATTAAAAACAGGAGCATGTTTTCTTTTCCAAATCAACACAAACCGAAGGACTTGAGCCTACTGGATACTCACCATTGGACAGAGATTATAGTCCATGATCGAGAAATGTCAACGTTATAGTGCCACAACTCCTTCTTCGTTGGACATAAAGCGGATGTCCAGGACAAACTCTTGCTACCCCTCTTCACTTGCCACCCCAATATCTCTGAAAAAATAAATTAAGTTTAATACACAACTATTATATGAAAAAATGAAACAACATAATATATGACTCGTTTAAATAAAAAGGTTATTTACTTAGGCGTATGAAGTCTAGCATATGTGTAATTGGGAGCGATCTTCCGTCCCCGAACCATTGATTGGAGTGTATAGGGCAAGTTTTATTAAGACCAATCAACAAAATATCGAACCCAAGGGAAAAAGTATGCACATGAGGCCCTAGGAATACAAGTTCTTAGTGACTAGAGTTGCAACAATTGTTTGGACTAAAAACAACAAAACACTTGCAAAAATACAAAATAACAACAAGCGAACAAATGATCGAACACTTAGGATGCGATAACAAAAACAACAATAAATGGTGGGATACAGTGCTAGGATTAACATCCATCAATGAATCATCAATCAACAAGCTACAATTGAATCAAATTGCAAATCAACTAAGATAGAAAGCATAAACCATCATGAAATTAATCACTCCATTAATATCAAAATGCCTAATGTGAGTATCCTTAGTCTTTCCCATCTCTCAATGTAGAAATCCCCAATTCATACAATCATGCAAAATTGAAACTCGATCAACACTAATCACGTTAGCTCAACTCGCCTATTGCTAGGGTGATCAACCATTAATCAAAAGAGACAATTTTACACAAAGCACAATTAAGAATCACAATTAGGAAACAAACTAATGTGAGTATCCTTAGTGCAACTAATCTCTCGATTCCGAAGCACCTAATCCACGCATTCATACACAATTATAACCCGATTAATCCCGGATCACGTTAGCGCAACTCGCCTATAGCTATGGTGATCAAACACTAATCTAAAGAGATAATTATGCATGAAGCACAAATGAGAATCACAATTAGTAAGCAATCTACTCAATTGATCTCCAATCATCAACAATTATAGCATCATCAATCAAATCATCATCAATTTCAATTAACCGAAGCACAAGAGAGTTAGCCCATGGTACCACAAACAATACCCATGGGAAGAAATTAGAATTGATAAAAAACAAAGCAAATCACAACAATTAAGAAATTAAAGAGACAAAAGAAGAAAAACATCACCAATTGATCTTCAATCAACAAAAATAAGAATGCTTGAGTCTTCAACACCAATCTCCAAATGAATTACAAGCTTGAATTGAAAGAATTACAAGATTAAAGACTAATCTATGGCTAATCTAGCAACAATCAATTGAAATCTAATTCTAACTTCTACTTTAATCTACAAGAGAAATTGGCTTGGGGCCCGAGAAATCGCCCCAAAACCGCTACTAATCAGCTACTATGAAAGATGTATGAGTCTCTGTCTCTGAAATGCCTCGCTTCTCTTCTTTAAATAACGAATTTCTGAAAACCACCCTCGAAGTCGAGGGTCGGGCCTCGACTCGAGGTCCCTCGCCTTTTTCACCTCCCTCGACTCGAGGGTCATGCCTTAGTCGAGACTCATGCTTTTGTCTCATCCCTCGACTCGAGGGCCATGCCTCAGTCGAGACTCCTACTTATATTCTGATTTTGGTCCTTTCGCATATCCCTCGACTCGAGGCTCATGGTCCTCGACCGCAGCTCGAGTCCAGTGGCACTTTTTCTCGCGGGGCTTCGGCCCCGACCCCCGTTCTCATTCGAAATGTCCGTCTCTTCATTCTAAGCCTAGTGGTACTCTCGGATTGGCAAAATTCCACCGAATTACCTACAAAATGGACGAAAAACATCAAAAACTCACAAATAATACTTTTTAGGAAAAAGAGTGATACTTTTCACATTTAGGCACAAAAACTAACACTTTAGCTCACTTTTTGCACTAAAATAGCCCCTAAAAACATGTATCAATTCACTCCAATCATACCCCCAAATTTGAATTGTTGCTCATCCTCGAGCAACCTAGAAACTAAGAACAAAGGAGTGAATTGATTGCAATTATGTCACATGACACTATAGACAAAATATAAGACAATTGAACTCATCAATGAGCACTTGTATCAATGCAACTATCCACTAGCAATCAAGATGAATCATGCTCAAACAAATGCTCAATCAAATACTCAACACATTGCTCCTTCCATGGAGTGTTTCACTCTTCACTCAAGTGTATCAAGGTATAAAGCACTCGGTCATCAAATTCATGAACTTGCACACCATATGCTTGCCAAAAGACTTAATCTCAATCCAAATCACTTATGATCAATCAAGAATCAAAGAGGTATTTCGTCTAGGTTGTAATGTAGGCTCTTTGGAAAGGTGGGATGTTTTTGGATAAGAGTGACTAAGTAGGAGAGACTTTGTTAGATCAAGATTGTTTTGATGAGTTAAAAGACTGCTCCAGATGAGCAGACTATGATAAAGAACTCGAAGACTAAGTTCTAGTACAAAGCCGATCGACTAGGTCAAGATTAGTTCAAGTCACCGAGACGACCTCAATCTTAATCATCTGCGGGAGACAAGTATAAAGAGCTCAGACGAGGTCAAGATAAGCTGAGTAGAATAAGAAAGGCTAATCTTCACCAAGTCACCGCATTTAGTAGGAAGAATCACCGAGGTCTTAAGCGCTTTTCAAGATTAAGTTTGTTAAGTAGCTTTCAAGTTTGTTAGAACTAACTAACAAACTAACTCGACTTTTCGTACTTATATATAGGTCTAGGTTTTCATTTTTCAGAGATAGATAACACTTATGCATATTTGATTTACACAATTCACTACTCGATTTCACAATCTTCTCACAAGAATTTCTAGAGAGTTTCTAAAAAGTTTTAAGTGTTTTTAGAACACTTTTCCCGTAATCTTCAAAATCCAATACACACTGTAATGCTTAGATTTCTAGAAGAAGAGTCTAGGAGATTGAAGATTTGAAGAATTGTACAAGTTGTAAGTTGTAAGTCGGAAGTGAGAAAGTAAGCAAGAGCAGAGTCCCTTCTTCAAATTGAAGAAGGAGAGTGGATGTAGGATTATTAAAATCCGAACCACTATAAATCCCGTTGTTATTTCTTGCCTTCTTTATTTTCTGTTTGATTTACAATTTGTGTTTCATCAAGAGTTAAATTCAGAATCTTAACTAAAATCAAGATATCAACCTTGCTTTTTGATCTTATAAGAAGTTGAGAATTTAATCATAATCCGTTGTGCTTAATCGATACTTTGAATTGATTTTGAAAGATTTGAAAAATCTACAAAATCTATTCAAACCCCCTTTCTAGATTTTGTTCTAGGAAGCATTCTCAAGGTTTTAATCAACTCAACTTTCCGGGACCAACAAGTGGTATCAGAGCGGTGTTAAGGCATTACGATATTGATTTTAGGTCTTGAACAAGATTCTGGAATAATTTTGATTTTCTTCATTTTCTTTCATCTCTAACAGTGCTACTAACAAGCTTTTGTGGAGTATTTTGTCTTTGTTTCATCATGTCATCGGGTAAAAGTAATAAGTCCAGAATGCACTTTGAATTTTCAATTGAAGAGTATGATTATTGGAAATTTAGGATGGAAAATCATCTAAAGGCCATTCATGATAGAATGGAAGAGGTTCTTGAGGAAGGTCCTATAAAGTTTTTCCATGGAGGCACCAAGACTGGAGCAGAGGTAGTCAATCAAGAACTAGGCAAGAAAAGAAGAGTTCTGAATTGACTAATGATGAAAGGAAGGTCCACAATCTTGACCAAGTAGCTAGAACAGAAATCATAGAGACTACGAGTAAAGATTGGATAGAGAAGGTTAAGAGATGTAAAACAGCCAAAGAAATGTGGCAAACCTTAGCTAATGTTTGTGAAGGATCTGACCAAGTGAAGGAGAACAAGCTACGGTCGGATTGCATACATTTGAAACATTCAAGATGAAAGAGAATGAGTCTCAGAGATCGGTTTGATATGAGGTTGACTAATCTTCTCAACAAAGCGGTGATCTTGGAAAGAATTATTCAGAGAAGGAGATTAATAACAAGATTCTGAGATCATTAACCAAGAGATGGAGGGAAAAATCCAATATCCTTAAAGCAACTCAAGATTTATCCTCTATTACTCACCATACTTTATTTTCTCATCTTAAAGCTTTAGAGTATGATATCCAGATAGAAGATGAGGAAGATGAGATGGAGTCAAGCACTTCATCCAAGTCTCTGCCTTTGTCAAGAAAGAAGACAAGGTGTCAACAGAGTCTCAGAGGAGCTGATTTATCTTTGAAAGAGCAGATGGCTTTACTTACAAAAAGGTATGATAAATTGAGAATGAAGTATAAGAGAAATAAATTGAGATTTGCAGGTAGAGATAGACAAAGATCCAGATCGAGATAGGAAGGTAGATAAATCTTCGATGATGACAAAAACAAGAGCTAGACAAGAAGATACAGATCACCGCCGAAGAAATACTTCAGTCCCAGATCGAGATAGGAGTGACATTTGCTATACTTGCAACAAGCCGGGACATTTCAGCTATGATTGTCCTCAACCGACTCCTAAAGAAAGGGAAGAAAAGAGGAAGAAAAGAGACAGGAGATTTGCGTACTCAAAGAGCTTTGTTTGGTCAAGAAAAAGAGCCAAAGAAATCATCATCATCTTCATCATCCTCATCGATTTTGGATCGAGATGATGAGATCTGTCTCATGGCTAATGAGGTAATCTACTATTCATCTTCGGATAATGATTCTTGTCACCGCATCGATCATGACCAAACCGTTATACATGAATTATTGAGAGATTTAAAGACATCTTTAGCCGCTTATAAACAGTGAAGACAGAGAATTTATTTTTAAAGGATCGATTCGATTCTAAATAAAGGCAAGCGAGGTGATGAACAGCTTTGAGGCGAGGAAACATTCAAGGGGAATGTTTTCATCGATCAAGCGATACATCACCGGCTTACTGAAAGGTTAGAAAATGAACTCAAAACTTTAAAAGATAAATTTGAAGTAGTCTGTCTTGAAAATGAATTCATTAAGAAAGACAATAAGAAGCTTGTCTTCAAAATTAGTCGACTTAATAATTCACAATCGATAATAGATCATATTTTTAATACTTCCCGAAATCTCATGATAAGACAGACTTGGTTATGATAGGAACAATAAATCGGATGTTCAAAAACCTAGGAAATTTGTGAAAGCATCTGTTCAATCAAAGGATATTAAAATTGGTCCATGGAAACCAACTAGTCGAGATAAGGACTACAACTTCGATCTGAAACCAAGAATTCAAATTAAGAATTCCTATCGAGACTAGAAGGAATCCAAGAACCAAAATAAGAAGATTTTCTTATTATAATTCTTTTGATGGAAGGAGCAAATGCTATCCTACATTTCCTAAGTTTAGGAAAATTACCCAATCTGAATACAACAAGTTGTCATTTAAAAATGATATTATTGTAGACATGATTTGGTAGAAAATCAGTCGACTTATTGTCTGCAGATGAGATGTTTGTTTGGATTCCTAAAGTGATTCTTGACCCAAAAGGACCCAAGATCACTAGGGTACCTCAAAACTAATCTGTTTCACAGATTCACGGGGATCATCACTTAAGGAAGAGATCTTAGCTTCAATATGGTACATTGGACGGTGGTCGCTCACAACATATGACCCATAACAAGAAAGTCGTTATCAAATTTTCAAAGCATTGATGGTCCAAGAGTTGTATTTGGTGATAATAATTGTGGTCGACTAAAGGTGTAGGTACTTTGATTATCAAGGATATTCGGGTATCGAGGTATATTTTGTTGAAGGTTTGAAACATAATCATTATCTGTTTCTCGGCTTTGTGATAAAGGTTTTTCCAAAATTTTCAAGGGATAAATGTGATATTTTGGATAATTCCTCGATAAGGTACTATTAATCGGCTTGAGACACGGTAATGTCTATGTGGCCAACTTTAATAGTTGTCCCCAAGATACTTGTCTGATGGCTAAGGGTAGAGAAGATATCATTTGGTTATGGCATAAAAGACTTAGTCATCGAATTTCAAAACTCTTAGTAAGTGGCTAAGAAGAACCTTGTAAAGGGATTACCTGAAAAACTTTTATCAACTGATCTTAAATGTGATGCTTGTCAAAAGGTAAACAGCCTAGACACTCATTTAAGAGTATTAACTCCTCCTCATCCAGAAAGAGTGTTGCAACTTCTTCATCCGGATTTGTTTGGACCTCAAGTACTCCTCTCGGTTTCGGTGGAAGGAAATATACTCTTGTTGTAGTAGATGACTTTTCTAGATACACTTGGGTCATATTTCTTTTCAAGAAAAATGAGACTATGAACAAGATTCCTGATCTGTTCGAGACAAATTGAGAATGAGAAGGGAGTTAATATTATTAAAATCGGGAGTGATAAGGGTACAAAATTTTTGAATTCTTGTTTATCTAATTTCTTCAATGAGTTTGGAATTATTCATGAGACATCTTCAGCAAGAACTCCTCAACAAAATGGAGTGGTTGAAAGAAGGAATAGAACTTTGAAGGAAGCGGCCGGGGAGCATGTTGGTGAGTATAATACCCTCATAGGTTCTTGAAGCTATCAACACGGCTTGCTATACCCGCAGCAGTGCTTAGTTGTCAAAGACAAGGGTAAGACTCCTTATGAGATTTGGAAGGGTAAGATTCCAAGGATCTCATACTTCAAAGCTTTTGGGTGTAAATGTTTCATTCATAACAATGGGAAATCTAAGTTAAGAACCTTTGATGCTAAAGCGGTGATGGAATATTCTTGGGATATTCCAATACTTCAAAGGCATTTAGAGTTTTTAACAAGACAACCCTTTGTGTGGAGGAAACTCCTCATGTTGTTTTTGATGAGTTGTATTTCTTCTCGGATAAAGTGAATCAAATTTCGAAAATCTAGATAAAATTGAATTATCCAAGACTAAACATAGAACTATTTATCTACCTACTCTTGATTGAGAATCGGATGAAGAAGAATCCCCATCGATAATCGAAGACAACTTCTAATCGAGACTCCTTCGATCAGACACCTTTGACATCGGTGATCGGCCTGAGTCGGTGATGAAGGGGAACGTCGGTGAGGTTGAGTCGGATGAGTTGCCGGCGAGACTCAAGATGAGGATACTTCTCCTCATATAGGCAAAAGGATGAGAAGTTATCATCCATCTGATCAGATTATAGGAGATCCATCTAGTAGTGTGCGGACACGAATGATGTTAGACTACGAAAGTCTTTTCGGTTGTTATGTGTCACTTCTTGAACCCAAGTCTATTGAGGAAGCATTGTCGGACTCCAAACCGGATATGACCATGCAGAAGAACTACATCGAGTTTGAAAGACAAAATGTATGGGATCTAGTGGAAAGACCCTTACACGAGAAAGATTATAGGCACCAAATGGGTGTTTAAAAATAAAGCAGATGAGAACAATATTATTGTTCGAAATAAGGCTAGGCTGGTTGCACAAGGTTATTCACGATCGAGGGGATAGACTATGATGAAACCTATGCTCCGATTGCAGATTAGAGGCAATAAGATTGTTCTTGGCATTTCTTTGCATATAAGTCTTTCAAAGTCTTTCAAATGGATGTTAAGTCTGCTTTTCTTAATGGTGTGTTACTTGAAGAGGTCTATGTAGAGCAGCCTCTGGGTTTAAGACCAATAACAAAGTCTATAAACTCAACAAAGCTCTATATGGATGAAACAAGCTCCCGAGCTTGGTATGATACTCTATCGATTTCTTGACATCAAATGGTTTTTCTAAAGGTAAGATTGATAGAACTTTGTTTAGAAAGGAAGTAGATGGCAACATCTTACTAGTTCAAATTTATGTAGATGACATAATTTTTGGTTCACCTAATCTGAAATTATGTGAAGAGTTTAGCATTCTCATGAAAAAGCAGTTTGAAATGTCAATGATGGGAGAATTGACATACTTTCTAGGCTTACAAATTAAACAGATGAGTAAGGGTATATTTATACATCGATCTAAGTATGCTAAGGATCTGATTGAGAAATTTGGAATGATTACTAGCGAGAGAAGTCAAAATACATATGGCAACTAACTTCTCAATGGATTCGGATGAGCGGGGATACCCACCGATGCAACGGAGTATCGTGGGTGATTGGGTCTCTTCTCTATCTCACCGCAAGTAGGCCAGACATAGCCTTTGCGGTTGGGGTATGTGCAAGATTCCAGTCTAATCCCAAGAAAACTCATCTGGAGACGCTAAGAAAATTCTTAGATATCTCAAAGGAACCTTGCAAGTAGGGTTATGGTACCCCGGTGATGACAACTTTGAGCTATCGGGTTATTGATTCGGACTTTGGAGGATGTAAGATTGATAGAAAATCCACTTACGGAACTTGTCAATTCTTAGGCAACAAATTAATTTCTTGGTTATCTAAGAAATGGACATATGTTGCTACCTCCACAACTGAAGTGAATACATGGCGGTGGAAGTTGTTGCTCTCAACTCCTCTGGATTAGTCAACACTTAGAGACTATAATATTCAAACATCACTGCTCCTATTTCTTGTGATAGTAATAGTGCAATAGCAATGACTTACAATCTGTTTTACATTCTAGATGCAAGCATATAGATATTAGGCATCATTTTATTAGAGATCATGTTGAAAAGAATGACATTAGAATTGAGAAAATTGCCACGAATCACAAAAAGTCGACATTCTTACAAAACCATTAGTGAGTCTAGGTTTAAAGAAATGTGCTTAGAATTAGGATTACTTGATGCATCTTTAGCTGGTTTCTAATTGTGTACATTTGTTTTCTTATTCTTTTTCCTTTCTTTAAATTAATGTCCAGAAAGAATTATCGACTAGATATGTGTCAAAGGGCAATCGGGTAGTCGATATCATTGATCTCCTTTTAGGAATCAAGAATCAAGGATTAGTCATATTGACCTTATACGAATTGATAATTACTTGTCCGACATTGAGTAAATCGACAAGGACATAATAGTCACTGAACTTACAAGAAAGCAGATGACTATTTACATCCTATCTGATTTATTCTAAGCTTCGATGGTTTCTTTTGAGTTTATGTTTTTGCAGAGGCAGTCACGTATAACACCGATTCATTCTTTTATTCAAACTCCTTTATTCTTAAACTGAGTCTGTTTTTGTTTCTTAAAAATATGTTTTAGAAAAGTAAATACTGAGTTTGTTTTGTTTAATCTTGGTTGGAAAATTGCTAAAAAGTTACATTTAAAGCTGTTGGTTTTCAGGATCGGACATGTTACTCTATCGATGACTTTCTAAAACTTATCTCTGCTTTAAGCCGATCTGCTTTTTCAAACCCATCTGTTTAGTAAACCTTCGAGTTGAAGTAAGATATCACATGGCGGCGTCGAGGTATACTTACTTCTCTGAATAAAGTAACCTATATCGGTCAAATCAACGATCTATAAAGTAACTATTCACGCATTCCAAGGCGATTACAATTCACGCGCTGAATCCTAATCATTTATCTTAGTTTTTAACCGTTGATTAACACTCGGTAAAAATTGTTTGAATTAAAGGCTGAGATTAATTCATATTTTCAAAAATGGCGGTTTCTCTTTCCAATCTTCCCCCTATAAATACATCTTCTTCTTCCCTAAATTTTTTTCTTTCCATTCTCGGAAAATCTGCATTTATTGTCAAACTCTTTTCAAATTCACAAAAACTTCCAATGGCATCCTCTTCTTCCCAAACTCCTAAACCCCCTTCTTATATTTCCGCCTCAAATTCGATTTCAAAATGCTATCGTATTCAAGAAAGAACAAGCTTAAAGCTGAAATGTTTGTAGATTTCGAGACTACAAATGACAGAGAATCCAAAGAAATTATCGGTCTATTAGAAGCCTCAAGACTACGTGGATTTTGCTCGCTTAAATCTCCACCGAACAAAACCGCTGATTTCATTGGAGCGGAATTTCTAGCCGTAAGTGAATTCTCGGAAGATAGTTTCAAGGCGAGTGTTGAAGGTACCCAGTGGAGTACTCAAAGGAGGGCGTCGCAAGGATTACGGATACATCCATGGCGAGGGTAAATCCTTTAGTTTATAAAGAAAATGATTGGGAAGAATCTTTCGATATTTTTGCTAGGATTACATATAGGGGAGTTAGGAGGGATCGAAAAAACATATGTTAAGGAGGAGATTCAGCCGCTCATGACAATCGTAACCAAGTCAATCCTTGGAGATCAAAGCTCCCATGATGGAGTAGACGAAGTCACGATTGTGTTGTATGAGAGCCATTGTTGATGGAGTTCGGGTAGACTGGGTAGATGTTTTGTTTAGAAGGTTGAAGGAGGAAAAGCTGAGATTCTTGTTTAATCCAACTAATGGAGGCTGGACAAGTCACCTCAACGTGAGTCTTTTTAATAAGATCACTGTTGATGGAAGGGCTGAATAAAAGATTTGAAACAAGGGAAGGATTGAAGAAATATTCAAAGCGTAAAGGATTACTAACAAAAGATGAATGGATTGGAGGGTTGCCTCGACTCGGATGATGAGTCCGATAATGCTCGAGAGGCAAAGGAGCGCCCGGGCAGCAGGAGTCTGCAGGCAAGCTGAACCCCAACCTCCAGCAGCCGGGATAGCCGAGCCACGCAGGCTCAAACCGCCGAGGAGCCGCTTGTTGTAGAAGTAACAGTGAGGAGGCAACAGCTTCTCGTAAGGTCTCCGACAAGGAGGAGGTCAAGGAGGAGGCTAGTTCGAGCGTGAGATAGGGCACCGTGGCCGAGCCAACCACAAGCCAACAATCGGATGAGGACTCCGATGAAGACAATCAATTTATTCTTGAGAGGAGGACCTCCAGACATCTGAATCTTACGCGGCTCGGTCGTCGAGACGAAACCTCTACCCTCCTATCTCAAGAGGTTCCAGATTACGGAGATTGCAGCCGAGGTCGCACAACTAGATATACCACCCTCTCCGGCCAATGAAGCTGCACTCTCTCCTATTCGGGAGGAAGGTACCACTCTCTCTCCCCCTCTATCTATTTCTCCTCATGGCAATGAAGAGGTGTGCCAGTGGCACCTCCGAGCCTCTTCAACGGCCACGGTTGCCCCAAATAACCAGTCCAACTCCCATAGTCCAAACCCAATCAAACCCTCCCCACCATCACCTAATCGAAACCATCGACCACACACACCAAATTCAACCTTCCACTTCTCCAACACAAACCACACCTCCACCCGAAATAGAAATTCCTTCCTATTCCTTCTGGAGGACATCCGGATGAGTTCACCCGTCCCTCTCCCCCAAATCTCTCGAACCCCACACTTCCCCTTCCTCCTCATCCGAATCCTCTTACGAGGATGAGGATAGTGATCTAAGCCCCACCTGCAGCCATAACTTCCATCGTAGCTCAAATGGAGAAGAAGGTTAAACAAACCTTTGCTAAAAAGATGAAGAAAAAGACGAGGAAAATGGTGAAGGCAAGTCATCGAAGCAATGATCATCAACATGAGGAAAGTAGAGGTAAATCTCGTTGATAAGATTACTTCTATTACTAACTCTGTTCTTCTTTGAGAAGGTGAAAGCCTTGGAGGAGGAGGTACAAGGGTTGAGAAACCGGGTGACGGAATACAATGCGATTGTAGTAGACTCATTGGCCATGGACAAGTCAGACTTCGTGAGTCAAATGTCATGATCTCGGAAACGAAGCCGACTACCCCGGCCGATGAAGTTAAAAAGGGGAAGAAAAGGTGAAAGAAAGAGAGCAGACCCTCACAGCTATTGTGTACGAGACTAGAGCCAAGTTGATACTAAAGCAAGACAGAGTTGAAGGTAGTCGGGGAGGAAGCTCAAATCAAATCCGATGAGTAGGCCGTACTTTCACCCGAGGAATGCCCAATTGGAGGAAGCCTGCAGAGAGGATGAGGCAAGGAGGAAGAAGGAGGAAGAAGACAAGATCGCTCGATTCTTTGGCGAAGCTTAAAGAATCTGGGAAAGCGGTGAGGTAAAAGGAAAAGGGAAAGAGAAGCTGGTAGAAGAGCCAAAAATTCTAAGTCCCAAGCTCACAGCCTTCGAGAAAAGAAAGAGGGAGCCTGACTACTCTAACCTATCTCAAGAACAGATCGCAGGATCATGAGAGAGCAAAGCTTTCTATGGAGAAAGGGAAAGAAAGAAGCTGAAAAGAAGAGCAAAGGATTGGAGATGAGGTGGAGCCGGGATATGAGGAAGTGGGAGATGAAGGAAGCCGACGGCGGACTTTAGGCCATACCATCGGTCACTCAATCCACCTAAGGTCGTCGCTGGAAAATTTTCTCGAGGAATATAAAAAGAAGAATCTAGAGGCCGGATGGATGTATTATTGGTACATCTTGAAGGGCTCGATTCACAGCCTCAAGACGAGGATTTGAAATGGCATGAGTGGATCGAAAAGGAAGACAATGATCTTTATCGAGGTCGTTGATCGAAGCGTATAAAGTCTTCAATTCGACCTTTGTGCCCTGCCTTATGAGATTGGAAGACCCAAGACTAATCCAGATGGCTCAATCGATATGAACTGGATCAAAGGCATCATTGCCAAAGTCAAGTAGAGTCCGGATTAAAAGATGAAGATGAGCTCAAGAAGCCGAGGAAGAGAGTCTTTGCCTGGCCGGCTATTCCCGAAGCCGATCAATGGGGAATACGATTATAGAATCATACTCTTTTCTCTATCTTTTTATCTTTTGATATCTTGTATGATGTAAATCTAATAGATGAATATACTTGGTTTTATGTGATTTACTTGTATTAATTTCTTAAAGTTTTTTTAGAAGTCTTAAAAATTTTTTTAAAATAACTCATCCGAGAGATTATCATCTCATATTGAGTCTAAAAATTTTCAAAATTTTTCTAAGTCTAAAATTTTCAAAATTTTTCTAAGTCTAAAATTTTCAAAATTTTTCTAAGTCTAAAATTTTCAAATTTTTCTAAGTCTAAAAATTAATAAATTTTTATGATTACAAGTTTTTTTAAAAATAAAAAAAAAAAAAAAAAAAAAAACTAAAAGACTTAGAAGTTTTGCTTGTTTGGAGATATCCGATTAAAGTGAAAGTGTGTTCGATGTACCTATCTATTGATCTTGATAAACTCGAACTAACTTCACCGTGAGTGTGTCTATTCTTGTAGGTTTTAACTTCATCAAAAAGGGGAAATTGTTAGATCAAGATTGTTTTGATGAGTTAAAAGACTGCTCGAATGAGCCGACTATGATAAAGAATCGAAGACTAAGTTCTAGTACAAAGTCGATCGACTAGGTCAAGATTAGTTCAAGTCACCGAGACGACCTCAATCTTAATCATCTGCAGAGACAAGTATAAAGAGCTCAGACGAGGTCAAGATAAGCTGAGTAGAATAAGAAAGGCTAATCTTCACCAAGTCACCGCAAACGAGTAGGAAGAATCACCGAGGTCTTAAGCGAGTTTTCAAGATTAAGTTTGTTAAGTAGCTTTCAAGTTTGTTAGAACTAACTAACAAACTAACTCGACTTTTCAGACTTATATATAGGTCTAGGTTTTTCATTTTTCAGAGATAGATAACACTTATGCATATTTGATTTACACAATTCACTACTCAGATTTCACAATCTTCTCACAAGAATTTCTAGAGAGTTTCTAAAAGTTTTAAGTGTTTTTAGAACACTTTTCTGTAATCTTCAAAATCCAATACACACCGTAAAGATTAGATTTCTAGAAGAAGAGTCTAGGAGATTGAAGATTTGAAGAATTGTACAAGTTGTAAGTTGTAAGTCGGAAGTGAGAAAGTAAGCGAAGCGAGTCGCTTCTTCAAATTGAAGAAGGAGAGTGGATGTAGGATTATTAAAATCCGAACCACTATAAATCCTGGTGTTATTTCTTGCCTTCTTTATTTTCTCGTTTGATTTACAATTTGTGTTTCATCAAGAGTTAAATTCAGAATCTTAACTAAAATCAAGATATCAACCTTGCTTTTGATCTTATAAGAAGTTGAGAATTTAATCATAATCCGCCGTGCTTAATCTCGATACTTTGAATTGATTTTGAAAGATTTGAAAAATCTACAAAATCTATTCAAACCCCCTTTCTAGATTTTGTTCTAGGAAGCATTCTCAAGGTTTTAATCAACTCAACTTTCCTGGGACCAACAGACTTGAATGAAAGCTAATCATTACAATGCACTTCTCTTCACTTTCCATCAAGTATACTCTTTCTTTTGAACTTCAATGATCAATCCACCATTCACTTGAACTTTCTTTTTCACTTAAGCTCACAAATTGAATTTTTCCTTCACTTCACACATTTTTCTTCACAATTCAATTTTTCTTCTCAACCTTTCTTCTTTCAAGCATCATCACTTCACTCATGATCTTTCACCACACTTAGCAGTCAAATCACCATCATTAGCCAATAATTCAAGCTCTACTAAGCATAGGACGAAAAGGCTCATAAAAATAGGCAAATGGTTTCAATCTCACTTAGCTTGCCAAAGAATATGGATCATAAGGTTCAACATGGCTTACTAAGGAAATCAAATGTTTTTGGTAGGAAAAAATATTTGGCAAAGTAACTCATCATATCAAAAATGGCCTCTTATCACTTTCAAGACATCACACAAAGATCAATATCAACAAGTCTAGTGGCATGTTTTAGCATACAAATCATGAATGATGCACTCACAAAGAAATCATGTCAACCGTATAAGATGTACGATTATTAAGGCACAAAAGCTCACGGGCTTAAATTGAGCAATGAATCAAGTATCATCAATCACATTCATCCTTACACAATAAATCAAGAAAGCTAGCTTCAAGCTACAAATCTACTCATGATCATATCAAAATCCCACTAGTCTTGCAAATCAAACTCAAGTGCTCATGTACATAATCTCAAGCACACTCACTATATCAAGATGATACTCAAAGATATGCAATAAATCCACAATTAAGCTCAAGATAAATCAAGCTCAAAATATACAAGGAAACCAAGACACAATTATAGCATCATCATCATTAAGCAATAAGCTCATCCAACCCCAAAATCATAGAAGAGCACAAAAGAATTAGAGAAGGGAAGAGAAACACCTCCCCCAAACTTAGACAAGTTTAAGTTTGAAAGGAAGTGTTGTACCAATAAGCCTTTAAACTCCATTTTTTTCCTTCAAGCATGTAGGGATCATCAAGCTTCCTAGCTCTTTCCTTCTTGATCTTGCATTTCCTTGCAATTCCAATCGCTTTCTCATTCATCTAGCAAGTGTACCTACAATCGGGCATAAGAATCTTCAAATAATTACCACTAAGAGATGCAAGAACCAAATAACGACCAACACCCCCAAACTTGAATGATAACATGAATTCAAGGTTTAGAATGAGAGTGATAAAAATATATGCAACTTCTAATGGTATCAACATTAAGCTCAAAATACCCTATGAATCTCAAAGTAAAGAGCATAATTTCCTAAGCATGAGCAATTAAGTAGCAAGCCAAATCCCCAAAAACAAAACAAAAACACTAATCTACCAAAAACACAAGAAAATAAATAAAAAGGATGGGTTGCCTCCCATCGAGCTATTTTTATTGTCCTATGCCGGACTTATTTGTCACGTCCAACATCCTTCATCGGAATGGCCAAGGGTAGCGATCCTCCTTCCCATTGTATCTCAATCTTTGTGCTTCAAGGTCTAGGAGGTTCACCGAATAGATAGGACAACAACCTATAGATATGCAAAGTGTCCATGGTTGTCCCCCTTTTTCTCTTGCCATCCTTCTCGATTCTTCTTTCCTTTCAAGGATGCCCAAGCGTTTTTTCAACTCTTCCCTATAGTCAAAATTCACAAGAGGCAAAATTAAACCATTAGAAGCATCATTTTCAATCAAATCACAAATTGAAGAGTTAGAGGGTATAGAAATGCTCATTTCAATCTTCAATGCCTCCTTAGGTGCTTCTAGATTTTCTTCCTCCATTAATGGACACTCCTCTTCCTTATTTTTTACAAGGGAATTCTTCCTTTCATCCTCATTGCTTGGACCCTTTTCTACATCATTTCTTTCACTTGCATTTTCTTCCTCCCCTTCTTCTTCTTGATTCTCCATGATAGTCATGTTCTTTACTTGGCGTAGGGAAATCTTTGAGTTGACACTTGATAAACATAAAATGCACTCCGGTGATCTCCATGTTCCCCTCTATCCATGAATTGACCTTTTCTTTGGTCTCATACATTTCCTCGTACAAGGGAAGCATTTGATCACATCTAGCATCATCTTCCTCAAATTTTTCCAACAAAAATCCAAGCATCTCTTGCAATATGGCTCTCATATCATGGAGTCCCCATTCTTCACATTTAGGAGAAGCTTGTGGCATTGAATAATCGAACTCATGGCTTCTCCTATCACCATAGAAATCACCTCCCAATGCTCCTTTGAATTTGTATCCACAACATGGATCGAATGTTTGATCAATAAGCTCATAGTATGGAAACATCTCTTGAGGTGGGGAAGGAATTTCTTCAAATCTCCAATCTTCATAATTGGATGGAACTTGTTGCATATGAGAATTATCTTCAAAGCTCATCCAATTATTATATCCAAAATCTTCATAGTGTGGAGAATACACTCTACCATCTTGATAATACTCTTGATTCCACATGTATGAGTTGTATCCTTCCATCTAGACAAGATATCAAAGTATCAAATTCCAACAAAAACAACAAAACAAACACAAATACAAAGGCAACAAATAGCCACTTCAAACAATTCCTAGGCCTCACTTAAGGCGCAAAAACTAATTCCCGACAACGGCGCCATTTGATTGGAGTGTATAGGGCAAGTGTTATTAAGACCAATCAACAAAATATCGAACCCAAGGGAAAAAGTATGCACATGAGCCCTAGGAATACAAGTTCTTAGTGACTAGAGTTGCAACAATTGTTTGGACTAAAAACAACAAAACACTTGCAAAAATACAAAATAACAACAAGCGAACAAATGATCGAACACTTAGGATGCGATAACAAAAACAACAATAAATGGTGGGATACAGGTGCTAGGATTAACATCCATCAATGAATCATCAATCAACAAGCTACAATTGAATCAAATTGCAAATCAACTAAGATAGAAAGCATAAACCATCATGAAATTAATCACTCCATTAATATCACAATGCCTAATGTGAGTATCCTTAGTCTTTCCCATCTCTCAATGTAGAAATCCCCAATTCATACAATCATGCAAAATTGAAACTCGATCAACACTAATCACGTTAGCTCAACTCGCCTTTATTGATAGGGTGATCAACCATTAATCAAAAGAGACAATTTTACACAAAGCACAATTAAGAATCACAATTAGGAAACAAACTAATGTGAGTATCCTTAGTGCAACTAATCTCTCGATTCGAAGCACCTAATCCACGCATTCATACACAATTATAACCCGATTAATCCCGGATCACGTTAAGCGCAACTCTCGGCTATAGCTAGGGTGATCAAACACTAATCTAAAGAGATAATTATGCATGAAGCACAAATGAGAATCACAATTAGTAAGCAATCTACTCAATTGATCTCCAATCATCAACAATTATAGCATCATCAATCAAATCATCATCAATTTCAATTAACCGGCATAAGAGAATTAGCCCATGGTACCACAAAAATATCCATGGGAAGAAAATAGAATTGATCAAAAACAAAGCAAATCACAACAATTAAGAAATTAAAGAGACAAAAGAAGAAAAACATCACCAATTGATCTTCAATCAACAAAAATAAGAATGCTTGAGTCTTCAACACCAATCTCCAAATGAATTACAAGCTTGAATTGAAAGAATTACAAGATTAAAGACTAATCTATGGCTAATCTAGCAACAATCAATTGAAATCTAATTCTAACTTCTACTTTAATCTACGAGAGAAATTGGCTTGGGGCTGAGAAATCGCCCCAAAACCGCTACTAATCAAGCTACTATAAAAGATGTATGAGTCTGTCTCAAATGCCCTCGCTTCTCCTCTTTAAATAACGAATTTCTAGAAAACCACCCTCGAGTCGAGGTCGTGCCTCGACTCGAGGTCCCTGCCTTTCACCTCCCCGACTCGAGGTCATGCCTCAGTCGAGACTCATGCTTTGTCTCATCCCTCGACTCGAGGGCCATGCCTCGAGTCGAGACTCCTACTTATATTCTGATTTTGGTCCTTTCGCATATACCTCGGATCGAGGCTCATGGTCCTCGACCAAAGCTCGAGTCCAGTGGCACTTTTTCTCGCGGGGCTTCGGCCCCGACCCCCGTTCTCATCCGAAATGTCTGTCTCTTCATTCTAAGCCTAGTGGTACTCTCGGATTGGCAAAATTCCACCGAATTACCTACAAAATGGACGAAAAACATCAAAATCTCACAAATAATACTTTTTAGGCAAAAGAGTGATACTTTTCACATTTAGGCACAAAAACTAACACTTTAGCTCACTTTTGCACTAAAATAGCCCCTAAAAACATGTATCAATTCACTCCAATCAACCATGCATTGAAAGACTCGGCAGTCGTTGGATGTCATCTCTCCATATCTTGTGATATGGGGTGAGTAGGCACAATAGCCCACTTCTCATAAGTTATTTCGGTTAACCACTCTTGACTAATCTACCACCAAGACCCCGAATATGGCTAATTTCTCTTTAAACAAATGAACATTTGAAGCATATGCACTGTCTCTAAAATACTCACCCAGCTTTTCACGATTATTGTTCGTCCAACCACTAGAGAAACGGCCCTTAAGGTTTGTCAACAAGTAAAATAGGCGGAAGAAATGGAGTGGTGTTTCGTAAACTAAATTGAAGGCGGACATCAAGCCTAGATTCCTATCGGAATTGTAAAAATTTGATTACGGTGTTTAACAAAGTCACGAAACTTAGATAGAAACCAAACCCGATTATCCGTGTTCTCTCAAGAGACTACAACAAATGCCACAAGGAACAACCCTAAAACAGAAAAAAATATAAAAAAATCAGAACTGTAACTACTTGAGCAAATGTTCGTAATGCAAGCACGAGTTCCAAAAAAAAAAAAAAAATAGGAATTATATAAACACAAAGATCGCAAATTGGGTAAATTCGAATCGCAAGACTTATAATAATGGTTGAATTACATACAAGTCACATCCTTAGGGAATGCATTCTATTTTAAATGTCGGTATTAATATTTTCAAAACAAATGAGTACCCATACATATAGTTAGTGACTTCGCACATTGTTTTTGGAAGTGCAAAATGCACAAAACAAATCGAAAAAGGATGAAATAAACTTGCCATTGTTCCCATCCTTGGCGGTGGCGATTAACACCGTGCCCTTGGCGCGACCGGTGCGTAAAGTACCATCAACAAAAAATATTGGTCGACACTTCATGAAACCATCCATGCAAGCTTTAAATGAAATGAAAACTCGTCTAAAATGATGAGATTGTGGATGAACATCCAACTTTACCACACTTCCTGAAAAAAAAAAGCGAAACAAAAGGGAACAAGAACTTGGGGCTTAGCCCACTTGGCCACCGGCTCCTCACTTAAGTGGGAGACTCGGGGTTCGATTCCTTTGGGAACGAATTGGAGTGGGAGGTATAAGGAGGCTTGGAGAATTTGGAAGTGTAAGGAGACTTGGTGAACTAATTTCTAACCACTAACAACTAACATTTACCGATCAAAAAAAAAAAAAAGGGGGAACACACAGTTAGTAAAAATATGATGCAATGTGATGATGGCACATGGTAAAGGAAATTCTTCAAGAATGTAGCTTACGGGGTTTGTGCGTTCCACGACTGCACAATACAACCTTAATTGGTCGTACGACTCATTAAAGGAACCAAAAATATGTTCCTTAGCTTTCAACGAAGTGCGGCGAGCTTTCCAATATGGTATATCAATACCATAATTGTCTTTGAACACACTCGAATATCCTTGCCCCTAACTAAGGATTTGAGCTTACATTTCCCAACACTAAATTATGCATGATCTTGGTTCCAAAACGTGTTGTATCATCTCCAACAAGGTTCCCACAACATTTGTGGACGAGAGATGCATTGGACACAACAAAATAATCGGTGATAGCTTAACGACAAGCTTTAATGAACCAATCACAGCCATGGGTATCGATTCACGACAAACAACATGAATGTACCTACTATCATTCCTCCTATATTTAAACTTAAAACCGACTCTAACGAGAATACTTAATTAAGTCTCTCCTAAATTGTTCAGCACCACTCCTAAAAACTCGGCCAACACGTCTTTCATAATATCGAACCACGGGTCGACAAAGTGAAGTCTTATCTACGGTGGGCAAACATCGTATAATCGGGATTCTACCTTCATCTAATTTTGAAATAAAATCGACACGTTTCTTCACACTTCGGAACATATCTTGGACGATTTTGATTGTGATATAGGTTTCTGTAGATTTTGTGAATTCTCGAATAGAAATGATATCTTGGCATGTGGATTGATCACCAACAAAGGGGGCATTCTCGCACATGTGCGTAATTAGTCTTACTTGTTTGTCGAAGATTTAGATAAACATGACCTAACATCAATCTCAACAACTTTCTCGATTGGTAATCTGACAGGTGATAACAAATTCTTAAAATCACCATGGGACTCTAGACAACAATTGATAGTGCTACCAAATGAGCATTTCGGTGAGATGGGAACACTAGACAACTCGACCCACTTACCTTGTATCTGAGCCAAGAAATCTTGAATGGAGTTGAATCATTTGTAGATATGAGTTTGCCATCACCATTGAATTTTACCGTGAATATGACGTCGGAGCACATTAGTAACTATTAAATTTGTGAAAATCCAGGACTAAAACCTATGAGTCGAAAATAAATTTGTTTCGAAAGATGATGAAGGAAAAGCCTAAGGGTAGAGAAAATTTGAAATTTGAACTAAAAAAAGGGGATAAAATCACCTCGGACAAGGTAGGAGGTAGCCGAATTTGAAACCCGCACGGCTGATTTGACCGGCTTCGATTTCGTCTCTCATTCGCGTGCTTAGGAGAATGGTTTTCCTGAGTTTCGAGAGAGAAACGTGTGATCCCAGAAAAAAGAAAAATAAAAAGGAAAAAAAAAGAAATGAATATGGAGGTAGGTGTGGTCACGTGAAGATGATACCTATTTCAGACAATAATCTTTGAAATAATGAAAAAAAAAGGACAGAGGGATATAGGTCATGTTGCGAGGTAAGTGGGTTGCATTTCCCAATTTTTAATTTTTTAATCTAAAAGTAAAAAGGAGAGGCATAATGGGAATACATTGTAGTTGGTAGTAATTTCTCAAATACATTGTATCTAATTGAAATTTTTGCTACATATTGTAGCTAATAGTAATTTTTCCTTATTAAATGATGAAAATTTAACATGAAATTTTATATAATATTATTACTAACATTAATACACAAATTTAACTTAAAATTTCAACAAAATAATTTTTTTATGAAAAATATATCAATAAAAAAATATATAAGTAGTGTAAATTTTTACAATAACTATTCATAATTATTTAATACAAGACAATTAATACAAAAAGATGTCATATGAGGCTCAAATGTAAAAAATAAAATGTCATCTTGTTCCAAACAGTACCAATGTGTTGGTTTTAATTTTTTTTTAAATTGATATCTTGGAAAATCGATATATTACCGATATTTCCACCAAATATCACGATATTCAGAAAGTTTTGAATTATAACTTACTAATATCGATATGGACACCAATTTATCACTGATATTTTACTTGATATTTTGGAAAATTTATCATTCCAATACATATGCATATCGAGAGTCCAAAAAATAGATATATGGAAAAATATTGGGAAATATTCGAATATTTATTTTCTTGGATGTAATACGCTCAAACTCTATATCGTACATCAATAGTTGTTTATCCCCAATTTGGAGATTATTGACCATCATGAGCAATTGGAATTTTTGTGGAACATAGTGATATGAAGCGAGGCTCACCAGTGATGGAATACAAAACAACTTGCCGATGTTTGATGCATGCGATATATTAATGTGATCTTGGCATGTCCTTTTGCACTTCTTGTGAACCCTTATATCACTTTGTGATCTTGGAATAGTTTTGATACATGCAGTATATTAATGTGTTTGGCGGATACACCTCGTTCTATTGTGATTCGAATGAAAAAGAGGATGTTGGTGCTCGGCGTAGTCATCCAATTGGACAGAAAGTATAAAAAGAAAAACTAATGGAAAAGCTAACGTAGAAATGACCGAACAATTAAATAGTAGATTAAATGACATAGAAGAAACAATAGTGAGCTTGGCAAATAAGCACACAGAGACATTGAACGATTGACAAAAAAATTATGTAAGTGGAAAGCCCTCATGAAAAGTACCAAAAATATGACACCAACACAACTTTGTGATCACAACTTATATTATGACGAAATTAGGAAGAAATGAAAAATATCGTGATTTTCTATGTTTAATTTTACTTATTTAATGTTTGTAATGATTATCATGTAGTTTGTTTGATGTTAGTCGTTGCAAAAACTAGTTGTTACCTTTGCAAAACTAGTCTTAGGAAAATTAGTCATTACAAAACTAGTTGTTGGTATATTTCTTCACTCATTTCTCATTTCTTCTCTTTCCATCACCACGCAAGTTTCATAATCTTCATAAATATATTTTACCATATTGGATATGTTTGCATCTTATAATTACTCAAGCACCAAAGAAAAGTGACGATGCTTTGAGTTAGTTGAGTGATTAATCAACCTCATATGGAAGAATCGGTGCACGAGGTACAAAAGCAACGAGGATTACTTAATGAGATGACGAATCCTTCCTCGAGCGCTCCCAAGAGGAGAAGTTACATCGATTAATTGGGATCGTAATGATACACAAACTTGTCTTATGAATGATTAGTTCACCGAGAATCCAACATATGGGAGTAATATCTTTTGATATTTTTGGATGAGTAAAGATTTATTTCTTTGTATTGTTGGAGCGCTGGAATCTCATGATCCATATTTTTAGTGGAGGATTGATGCAATGAGAAATAAAGGTTTCTCACCACCATAGAAATGCACAGTGGCAATTCGTCAATTGATATATGGAGGTCCGGTCAACCATTATGACTATTTGGGTATTGATATAAATGGATTAATTTCTCATCTCTCTACGAGTTTAGACTTTTAGATGAGGTGAAATTTTTCATGGTATAAAAATAAAAACTCAAATCCCGCTGAAAGCAACTCACATTTAAATTATAAACGTGTTAGGCCTCTTTAGTCCTCCCAATGATGGAGTTGACATCAGTCCATGAGTGAGGGAGAGTATTAGGGTATTGATATAAATGGATTAATTCCTCACCTCTCTACAAGTTCAGCTTTTAGATGAGGCGAATTCTTTCAATGATGAATACACAATGGTCATCGAATGTTTGTTAAAATTTTATTGCTACATGATGGTAGGTGTAGAATACTTCCTATTCTCCTAAATTGTAGCCTAGATTAGGGATTCTCAATTGTATATCTTTGACCTCCTGGAATGAGAAGTGGCAACAGATTACATTCGTACATGGTATCACGAGGTGTGGCAAATGTAGTGTCCGAAATATGTTCACTCCGAAATTTGCTACTTGAGCTTCACCGCCCTATTCCAACAACAATGCTTGTCTACTGTGATAATGTGAGTATTATTTACTTGTCGGTGAATCCGGTCCATCATCAATGTATAAAGCATATTGAGATGGATATACATTTTGTACGAGAAAAGGTGGCTCGAGGTTAAGTTTATGTTACGCATGTCCCTTCACGATATCAAATAGCTAACATGTTTACAAAAGGTCTGCCCCAAGTATTGTTTGAAGAATTTGAGACCAATCTTAACATCCGGCTTCCTCCGCTTCGATTGAGGGAGTGTAATATATATATATATATATATATATTGTGTAATCATGTATATATGGTAGGCATAGAATACTTCATATTCTCCTAAATTGTAGCCTAGATTAGGAGATTCTTAGTTGCATATTTTTGACCTTTTGGAATGAGAAGTGTCAATGCATTACATTTTTGCATATAATCCTTAGAAAAAAAAATCAAGAAAATGCAGAAAGCTACTAAATCGATGTTGAACGGGCATTTGGGCTGCTTCAAGCTTGTTGGGCAATAATAAAGGGTGTTGTGGCACGAAATATTTCTAAGTGTCAACTCAATAATAAGGGGTATTATAGCACCAGAGAAAAGACAATCATTAGTCCTTGCCAAGCGGTGAACAACTTGATAAGGTGTCATTGCCAAGTAAGAGAAGTCGCAAGAAAGCGAAGACACCGGTGAGTATGCCCTCACCGAGCGGTGAGCTAGGTCATTGACCTCGCCAACCCGACAAGATCATTCTAAGTTAGGAAAGAAATCAGGGAATAGTGAGTCAACCTAGTAAACAAATCTCCACTATGTTAGAATATCATCTCGCCGGACACCGGCAAGCTATGAGTGGGGCGAAACCTATCTACCGTACAAATTTTGGTACCTCTTCCAAAAGGTGAAATTCATGTATTAAATGAATGGATCTCCCGAGATACTAGTATGAGTAACTATAAGGAGTCTAGGCCATTTATAGTATAAGAATAATTTGAAAAAATCATGGTTGCTTGTGTTATTTTACGTAATATGATAGTCGAGCATGAAGGAGATACGACTATAGATTGGTCGGATAATCCTGGCCAACATGAACAATAATATCAAAAATATAAATAATCCCCTTTTTCAAAAAAAAAAAAAAAAGCAACGCCAATAATCCATCTATAATTCAATTATCCTTTTCAAAGATTCAACCACTATCTCGAAGCAAGATCTCGAGTTTCGTGATCAACGTAAACATCAACTCCAAAGAGACTTTGTTGAGCATGTATGGACATAATACGAATTAGCCAAATTATTTTAATTTATGAAGCATTTAATTGTCATTTTCAATTGTTATTTTTAGTTTCATGTTCGAAATTGTTGTATTTTTTTTTGTTCTATTCATTGTTTTATATTAATTTATAATGTGTAAAAACTAACTCGTTATTCACCACCAGGATAACTTCCGATTCAAATTTGGGTAATTCAACGTAATTGTCTTCTTTGTGAGTTCAAAGACCTGCAAAAACACACCCGAGGGTTCTCCGGCGTAGGCACTCCGACGCTCAAGTTAGATCACCGAGAAAACTCTCAAGAAAAATATACTCAAGTGCGTAAGAAATCAATTTGGTTGAAGTCTTTACCTCTTTTTACCTTTATAGGCGTGAAATGTACTTACAATTTTCCACATTCAGATCATTCTCCAACGTGTGTTTTTCACTTCCGGGACGTGGTCGGTTATTTTCTCTATAAAGGACCGTAAATCTTTCTCTTCCTCCCTCTTTCCTCATTGGACTTAGTCAAATCTCAAGGGTCCCAAAAATATTCCTTCTTGGGCCTCAATTCTCTTAGATATCTCAACCGCCCGACTTGGGCCGAACGTTTATCCGTCGTCTTCAAGGGAATATGGCCCTGGATATTCTATCTCCTCGGCCCTATTTTCCATCTGGGCCTACGACCCACCTACGACTTCTTAGGCCTTTGGCCCACCTACCGCCGAGGTTGGCTAACTCCTTGTTTATCTCCTTACTCCAAGGGAAATTAGTTATACGTATCTGGGTTTAATTTCATATGGGCCCCCACTCTATTTGGGCTGGCATTTTTTCCCGCATAAATTTATATTTCACAATTGTTGTGTTTTTAATACATTTTAATAATATCTTGTCAAAAAATATTTTAACATTATTTTATTTTATAACTTAAATAGTGTACTTAATATTTAATTGTAGAAATTAAATTGTAATATATATTTTTTTATCGTGCAAAGACAAATATATTAAATAAAAGTAGTTTATAGGTACAAGATGTGCCCATAAACTAATGTTTGGTACAACCACGAGATAAAAAGACAGATCAGCAATCAAGACACAACCTAGGATTCAAGATCCAAAACGAGTATGAGAAATTACAAAGTAATGTTATTTTCACTAATACCCAACTCTAATATCTGCTCCTAAGCTCATCTACAATAGAATCTTCATTTCATCTGTTTTCTTCAAAAATAATATTGTTTCTCCTTTTCCAAAAAACCCAAACAACGCAAATCCACAAACCAATATAAAGAGACTTGTCTTTCTTATCTTGAAGAGAAGATGAGTGTTGCGTAAAATATTCCTTAATACGATTATGCATCGCCAAGGGATATTCAATCCTTCGTATATTCATCCACACAACCACCGTGTATGGGCATTCTAGGAACAAATGATTAGTCGTCACCCTTTCTCCCCCACAAATCAAGCAATTTGCATTATGATCTCTATTGCAAAATCCTGCCTAGGCGCCTAGGCCCCGACTAGGCGCTAGGCTGTCATCGGCCGATTCGATTTTTACAAATTCGATTTTCTAGGCGCGTCTAGACATGTCTTAGAGTCGGGTCCTAGACAGTCGAGATAATTAAATTTTTTTCTTTTGTAAAATCTAATTTATTAATAAAAGAAACTAAAATGTTGAAGTTTATAAAACGTTAAACCTTTAAATTATTTTGATGTGAACTTGGTATGTAAAACATGTATTTTGTTGTGTAGCAATACTATAGTAGTTCGAATGTTAACTATTTGACTAATTACGTTGAAATTATGTTCTTAACTTATTATATTATTTTATAGTTTAAACTAATTTTTTAAAAAAATAATAAGAAAATGGGCTGCCTAGAACCTAGACCGTCTAGGCGACAAAACCGTCCGGTTAGCGATTTTTGACTTTTACAACCTTGATTATAATATAGGGGCAATTACACTCCAATACACTTTGATTATACAATATTACTGCTACATACGCGTAAAAATATAATTGCACCAACATACAATTAGCATATTGAAATACCCAAAGAAAACCTCTGCTTCAAATATTTTTTTCTTATAATTTAGCATATATGGTATTTTCTAAACACAATCACTGCCACAAAAACCCTTTCTTCTCTTTCCTCCCTCAAACCTTAAAATCACCGCCAGCCCCTTCAACACCGGCCTGGTGATGCAACATCAATCGTAGCCGTTCTCTCTCTCTAGCGCATCACCTTCGTGCCCCCTCAAGACGACTCGCATGCAACCACGGTGCCCCCGACGACTCGCGCACACCCGCGTCAGATGGCCGCCGCCTAGAGCCGCGCTCCGTAGCTGCAATCTTCTAGCAGCGTCGAACGCTCCACCGTCCTCGTCGATCTCTCTCTCTCCTTCGCGCTTAGATCTTCTTCTACACCCAAACTGCGCTGTCGATCGGTCGCGATTCTGGGGGCAGCTCTGTCGTTCGCGGTACCTGCTATTGAGGAAGATGTCCGATTCTAGGTATTTTCTTCCCTGTCTTTGTGTACTCTATCGTAGAAGGGGATAAAATGTGTTTCGGAAATTGTATCGGTGTATTTGAATTAATTGCCAATTTTTTTTTTTTTTTGGTTTGATCAAGGAATTAAAAGTCTTCTTTACTAATTTTAGTTCTTTTTTTCTGTTTATTTTTTGTTTGCATCGGTGCTTTAGTTTCTTGGGTTTAGTGTGTAGATTCTCGGTTTTTTTTTTTGTTTTTTTTTTTGTATAAATTTTTGAACTAGTGATTCTGTCTTTCTTGTTGATCATGGGTTATATTTTTTAGAAGAGAGTGTGATTTTTAAATTTGTTACATTTTTTTCAGCTCAAGAGAGTGTGATTTTTTAAAAGAATTTTTACATTGGCAGATGAAACTTTGCACCGGTCTCATGAGCTCTTGGCTCATGGGAGTTGAATATTATTCTTTTCTATTGAGTCTGACTTCTTATGGTCGTTGTTTTCTATTTCCATGTGATGTAATTGATGTTTATTTGTTTGCATATGCATTTCAGATATTACTACAACAAGATTATGAAACACTCTAGTTGGGAGAAGCCTTCTAAGTTGCTGACTCCTATATAGAGGTGAGTGGTTTTCACTATTCTTTTCTGGATCACGGTGTTGTTCTGCTCGTCTTATTCTATTCAAGAGAGTGTGATTTTTGAAATTTGTTGAATGAGGTGAGAGGTTGATTCCGCTTAATTTTCTATAAATCTGCTTATTTATTTCAATTCCTGCGTAAATGGTAATTCAATATAGATGCTTGGTAATTCATATAGATGTTTGAAGTGGTTGTGATGATTAAACTACTGTGCGACAACAATAGGGCAGAAGTTAAGAAGGGGAGAGGGCAGGAGAGAGAAGTAGATTATTAAGGTCAAAGAGGTGGATTTGTTTATCGATAATGGGAGTCATTTGTTGACCAACAAGATAAATTTGAAGGATAAAAAGTGGATGAAAAGACTCTTGTTTTCTAGAATTTGAGATTGGTTTTTGGATGAATATGGATTCATTTTGTTCAAGATTTCGGTCAATCGATCATGTAATTTTGAATATTCATGTATTTTTATATACTGGTTATCTAATTCTCTGATTCTTATGGGAATGATAAATTTTATTGTAATTAATTTTCGTTGTTGTTCAACTAATTAGTGTAATATTTTTTTAAGTGCGTTATGCAACTAATTATATTAATATGTAACATTCTCGTGATTTAATGAAATTTATTTATAGTTTTGGCTTGATAATGAGATGGATCTGTTGTAATAATTTTTTCATTATTGTACAACAAATTATATAGTTGTTCAATACGTCTCTCTCATTTTTCGTGCCAAGCGTATTAAAAATTATTTTGCTTTGCACTAACTTCATGTCCAAGTCACTACATTGTCCATTCAAGTTGCACTACGGTCTTGTCTCATAGCTCGGGGGTAGTTTTGACTTTTCATTCAAAAATTGTATTGGCTTGCAATTTCCCTTTTTTATGTATGTATTGGTAATTCTCTCAATTAAATTGTAGTGCACAATAACTGACCCTATAATATATGATACATAATTTGATAGTAGGTCTCACAAATAATTACTTAAAGTAGAATGCATTGAGAGAGATAAGTTTTGAGGTAGATCTATGAAACTTTTGAGGTAATACACATATGACACACATGTCAAATTCCTCACTCAAAATTCTTCACTTTTACATTAGAGGTGCTCTAAAAGACATAAGCCCCGCGGCCTTGTCAGCAAAATCGTGTCAAAATAAAATATGTGTATTGAATTACAACAAGTAAAACGTTTGTGAATTTAAAAAAAAAAAAAAAAGGTCATGATATTATTGAGATTTGAGCAACAATCGTGAATTATTTTAGAAGTTGAAGAAGTTTGAGTGATGTGCATTGAAATCTGTGTTGGTCTTAAATCAAATTTATTGTAAAATTGATTTATAATTACTATTTTAATTTTTTATTTCATACTAATATTTTTCGCACATTCTTTTTTATATGTTCCACAAAAATTTCACACTCTTAAAATGAAAAACTCTCCAAAATCATCCTTACTATATACTCAATTTTATACAAAATATCATTACTTTAAGACCCACAAATACCCACAATTCAATTCATTTACTTAGTTTAAATTATACATAAAATTTATGAAATTACTCCTCAAATTTCTAGTTATTCTTTCATTTAATTTGTGTATCTTGTCTTACTTCCTATAAAAGTTTTTATGAGACATTGGTCATCTCTTATAATAAAATAGCTAATATCATTCTAACAAAATAATTAATATCATTTAAAACTAATATTTTATAACAAACAACTAAACCTATATAAACCAATTTTATGATAAACCCCCAACCAATATTTGGTAACATCCTTCAAGTTATTTTAGACATCGTACGGAAAAAATTTGCATTTAACGAGAACAGTTTAATTAGTTCTCGTGAACAAACAAAATCAGATTCCTACACAAAATTATCACAAATTAAATTGAGAAAGTATTGTAGTAAAATGTGAATACTTATACTCCCCGTCCCACATCTATTTTCACAATTGACTTTTAACGAACTTTTGTGTGAAAATTATTTCATAGTAATATGTGTACAAAAATTGTTTTGTATGAATGATATGCTAGTTGTCATTCATATAAAATAATTTTTTGTACACATATTACTATGAAATAATTCTCACACAAAACTGCTAAAAATCAATTGTGAAAACAGTGTGGGACGGATGTAGTATTTTTTTATAAATATTAAATAGAATTTTTTTATTTGAATATGAATTCTTATTCTTTTATAAATATTATTTATTTATTTATATCATTTTTAAAAACCACTTTTTACTTTTATTAGCTCTCTTCTTTCGTGTAAATATGAATAGGCATTATTAGTAAAAACACACTGTCCGGACCCAGTTCGGGCACGCGCAGCATGAGTCCACGGAGCGGGTCCCATGTGTCAAAGAAATTGATTTAAGGGTTTATTCTTCTTAATGTCATATTTATTGCATGATGGTAGTTTATTACACGATGTTATTGTCTTATCGGATTTGATCTTACGCCCACAGGTGGCACCAATTTATATGTCCATTACTTACGTGATATGTCAATCACCTATCATGTTATGCCACATATACGGGAAGCCCACTATTATTTAATTAATTACATATATGACATCAAATGATTAGTGGTGGACATATAAATTGATCTTCACTGCGGGCGCTGATTATCTTATTAAACAACACACCAAAAAAGCTAAAGCCTTTTTTCAGTGTGATGTGGTGTGAACCAATTTAATAGTTGCTTTACGACTAATATTTTATTAGAAAATAATTAATACATTTTAATGGTATAACGGATATTCATCAATTAATATCATTTAATAAAATAATTAATATCATTTAAATTTAATATCATAACTAATATCTTTGAATAAAATAATTAATATTATCAAAGAAGATATCAATTATTTTTAAGAAGATAAATAGATATTCTCTCCGTTCCAAAATTAGTGTTCCATGCATGTATTTTATTAATTCACAAAAATTAATATTTTCATTTACTAGAGTATCAAAAGACGTCATATATATCCCTATTTAATACGTTTAAATTTATACTTATGAGATGATCATTACCAATAATTTATTTAATTTGAGAATTTATTGGAATAAATAGGAAAAATTGCAATAACTTGTATAGAGTGATATTCAAAAAGAGATAAAAGTTTGGATAAAATGGAACATGTATTTTTGGGATGGAGGGAGTAAGTATTAATGTTTATGTCTCGCAATTAATTTATCATCTCATGCAAAGAATTTAGCAAAGAGAAATTGGCCTTTTGGAAGTTGATAGATATATATGGTCATTAGATTACTGATAATTCAAATTTTATTGCAAAAGCATAACATAAATAAAATAAAATACATTATCCTCATATAATAAAGTGCGAAAAACTAATAAATAAATAAATAATTGTTGGGCGCAGCTAGACGGACGATTATCCTCATATATTATGATGCGTTTAGTTTTATTCGTCCATTCTTTTGAAAATTAATAAATGGTCACTCATTCTTAAATTAATTATTACACGTCAAGTGCGATTAAATTTAGAGTTCTCTCTAATATCGGGTTGAGATTAAAAGAATAATCAACTTTCAATACGAATAATTCCAATTTCCTTAGTAATTATCCAACTTAAAATCCCAGCCCAAAATAAGTCTTTGTTTGACCCAACAAAAATAAATATAGCCGATCACAGTAGAAAGCAAACAAGTTCGTTAATAACCTTAGTAAGACCCTGCATGTACCTGCAAGATAAAAATATATAAAGTATCATGAAAAGGAAGAATTTTATGTTAGGATTCAATGTTCAGATTGAGTTTCAATTTAAGTCTTGAATTTTGAAATATTTTAAATTAGGGTCTAATTTTTTTTTAATTAAAAATCTAATTTTTCTCTTTTTGTCTCGGTTCAAGACCCGATTTTTTCAATTTTTTTATAAAATACTCAAAAGTATTATAACTTTTTTCTAATCAATTTTTTAAATATAATATATTAAAAATTATAATTTGTATATTAGATTTATTTATAAGTTGAATTTCAAATTTTTTATTTATTAATCTATGTGATGAACGTGAGTATTTTTAATAAATACGGTGAGAACAATATAATAAAATTCAAAATATAAAAATATATACATATTTTCAGAATGTAGATTAGAAAAATTATGCATAACAAAAATATTTTTATAAAAAATATTGGTGTATGAATATTGAATAGAAATGAAAAATTAAAAATGAATTTTGGGCTCTTTAATTGAGACATAATAAATAAAATGGGATCTTAATTGGAGGAAAAAATAAAAATTAGACCCTAATTTTAGATAATTTTAAATTCAAGACCTAAATTGAGACTTAACCTAAAAATTGAGCCTAATATGAAATTCTTCCATTATGATAACTTAAAAACAATAAATACATTGTATATTAGGTGTACCGTGCAACTCTAATACATTTTTAAACAATCATTATTATTTTACTAAATAGTTACAACTATTTTTACAGAATAGTTACATTCACTACAAAAAACACGGAATTAACGAGTGGAATTAACGAGGGAGAAAACCCTCGTTAATTACCGAGGCCGAGACGAGGGCCCAATTTAACGAGGGTTAACGCGAGGATTTGGGCCCCTCGTTAATTACCGAGGGCTTTAGCGAGGAAATGGGCCCCTCGGTAATTAACGAGGGCTAGGCCCTCGGGAAGCCCAACACAATATTAGCGAGGGCTTTGGGCCCCTCGCCGTGCCCAATTTTACCGAGGGCAACGGCCCCCTCGCAGCCCAAAATTACCGAGGGCTTGGGCCCCTCGCTGGGCCCCTCGGCAAGCCCAATTTATAACCAGCCCACCGGTTTCTTTTCTCCCCTACGCAGATCCCCTTTTCTCTCCCCACCGCCGCACCGCGCCGCCTCCGCCGCCCGAAATTGGACCACCCACTAGTTGGGCTTTGTTGTACTCATTCCTAGGAACATTTCTACGGTAAGTTTTTATGATTTAATCGGTTAATTTTGTTGATATTTTAGTGGGTAAATTTTGTATTTTTCATATGCATATTTATGTAATTTTGTTGTTATTGCTTAATTATTTAGTGTTAATTTGTGTAATTATTATGTGTATTTTAATTATTAGTAATTATTTAGGATTAATTAGTATTATAAGATTAATTTGTAGTAATTAGTATGTATGTTATATATATAAATTCATTATTAGTAACTTGTAGTAATTAGTATAAAATTAATTTGTAGTAATTAAATTGTAGATATGTTATATAATTAAATTTGTAGTATAAAATTATTAATTATTTAGAGTTAATTAATTATTTTTCATATGCATGTATTTGTGTAATTTTTTTGTTATAGGTATTGATTGAGTAATTATTTAGTGTAAATTTGTGTAATTGTTATGTGTATTTTAATTATTAGTAATTATTTAGGAATAATTAGTAGTATAAGATAATTAATTAATTAGAGTTAATTAATTAATTAATATTTATGCTAGCAATTAAATTTATTTTTAATATTATTATAATTTCAATTTAATGGCTATAATTTATATATTTGTAGGTGTGTACGCAAATTGAAAAAGATTCGATCCGGTCGTCTAATTTCATACACTACACGCCATTACTATCACCGTAAGTATTCTTTTTTAATTAATTATTTAAATATGCTTAAATATGCTTTTAATTTAATTATAATAATTATTTGATTTAAAATTAATTATTTTGCATGCATGATATAATATATATATATATATATATATGATGATCGATGTTCGATCAAATTTTGCATGTTAGTTCAATTATATTAATTTTGAAAATTGAATCGATGTTCGATTTAAGTTGATGTTGGAGTTGAGGGTTGATGAATTGTTTGGTATTGTTTCTTTGTAGAATGTGCGTTCCGACTTGATTAATTTTAATTAAGTTGGAAATGGATGCACTAGGAATTAACTTGATTGATATATTAAGCTGGGAATACGATAAAATAAGATAAAACTCTGCGAAATTTTTAGAAAATATATATATTAATATTAGGAAAAAATATATTAACTGGAAGAATAAATTATGATTTAATTAAATTTTGAATCTTCATTAATCAAACAGATCTATTGCTATGAATTATTCAAGCCGTAGTTGGATGTATGGTCCAAGAACGATTAATGGCATGATATCTCCCGAATTTCTTAGTGGAATCGAATCGTTTATAGAATTCACTACTAGTAACCCGGAATGGATGAGTGGAGGAAAGATTAGGTGTCCTTGCTCGAAATTCAAATGTAGGAATCAGAGTTTTAGAGAACCCATTGACGTGAAATCACATTTGTTTAGACATGGGTTTATGTCTAATTATCACAATTGGATTTTGCACGGTGAGCAAAATTAGAATTCTATGCCACACCGAAACTATGATCAGTAGGCGTCGACTTCATATAGAGTTGACGACACCGCAAAGATCTAGCTCGTACCACAATATGATGATGGACTTAACTTCCGGTCCTAACATTAGTTTCCAAAATGTGGAAGAAGAGCCCCTTAGGGAGGAACCTCCTAATCGGCATGCTTTGCACATTTTTGACATGCTTCGTGCGGCATGGATCGTGATCTCAGTATCCTGGTTGCGAGTCTCATTCTCGATTATCATTCAATGCCCGTCTTTTAAACATTAAAACTGAGAATAGACTGCTGAAAGGGGTTACAATCAAATGGTTGAGTTGATTAGTGAGAATTGCCCTCGAGAAAATCGGTGCCCAAGAAATTTTACGATACTAAGCGATTGATGGGTGGGATGGGTCTTCCCGTAGAGAGGATTGATTGTTGTTCAAATAAATGTATGATATATTGGGGTGCGAGACAAGGAATTTGAATCGTGTAAGGTTTGTGGTCGGTCACGATTCAAACCTCGCTAGACGTGGTGTGGATGGTCGATGGAAAAAGAACAGTCCTTTCAAAGAGATGTTCTATTTTCCTATCATTCCTCGATTGCAAAGATCGATCACCCAAGACTACCGCTAAGGATATGATATGGCATGCTAGTTGCTATAATGATGAGGCTGGTGTTATGCGTCACCCTGCAAATTCATTGGCTTGGAAACACACTGACTATTCATATCCCGATTTTGCACTGAAATACGTAATGTGAGGCCGGGTTTGAGCACCGATGGTTTTCAGCCATTTTGGGCGATCGGGAAAACAGTATTCGTCATGTCCAGTGATAGTGACACCGTATAATCTGCCCCCATGGTTGTGTATGAAAGAACAATTCATGTTTTTAACGGTTTTGGTGTCTGGTCCTAAAAATCCAAAGGATAATTTAGATGTATTTTTACGACCACTAATTCATGATTTGAACATGCTTTGTGGGGAAATGGGGTGGAAACGTATGATGTTGCTAGAAAGCGAGAATTTTATGATGCGAGCCGCATTAATCTGGACCTTTAGCGACTTTCCGGCTTACTCAATCTTTGTCTGGATGGAGCACCGCTGGAAGGACTGCTTGTCCATATTGTCTTTGAGTACTCCGATGCCTTCACTTTAAAACTCGATCGTAAACATGTGGTTTGATAATCATCGTAAGTTCTTACCCGGGGGACATCTCGTATCGCGGGGCCAGTAGTTACTGAGATGACCCACCACCCATCCGAACAGTGAAATGCTTCTACAAGAAATTGATTTGTTGGGGGTACCGGAAAGTGACCGAAGAGGGTGCCGAGGCCCACAACAAAAGATTAGATGGTGGTGGAGGAAGAAAAGTATTTTTAGGATTTGTCATATTGGAGTACCCTCTTGATCCGGCATAATTTGGATGTGATGCACATTGAAAAAAATGTGTTTGATAATTTGTTCTACACAGTGGACGAATGTGGAAGGGAAAACAAAAGACACAAATAAGTCTAGGGATGAACTTAATGAATATTGTCGTCGTCCCTCTCTAGAGAAATGTCAACGCACGTGAAAGTATCCCAAAGCTTGTTATTCACTTGATAAGAGTCAAAAGGATGATGCGTGCGAGATGGGTAAGCTGAGTTGAAGTTTCCCGATGACTATGTGTCTAACATGTCTCGATGTGTAGACTGGAGCAAATTGAAGATGTTTGGGATGAAGAGTCATGATTGTCATGTGTTTATGCGAGACTACTCCCGATTGCATTTCGTGAAACTCTGCGCCGTATGTGTTGAAAGCAATCACCTGGACTTAGTTTGTTCTTTAGGAGTTAACTTCGCATCCATTACGATTGAGAACATGGCTCGATTGGAAGCAGATATTCCAGCTTATATTGTGTAAGTTGGAACGTATCTTTCCGCCCAGCTTCTTCAATTCGATGGAGCATCTGCCGTGCACCTTGCATACGAAGCAAGGATAGGCAGTCTGTGCGGTATAGATGGATGTATCCATTTGAGAGGTAATTTATAACTCTAAATTATTTGATTACCTAAAATGGTTATACTATACATATATATAACACTTGATTCATTTAATTAGGTATCTTTACAATTTAAAGCTAAGTGTTGGGAACAAGGCGCATGTTGAAGCATCGATTGCAAATGCGTATTTAACGAAAGAGACCTCAATATTTTGTTCCCTCTATTTCGCGATCACGTTCAGACGAGGCGGCACAATGTACCTCATAATTACGATGGTCGTGGCGAGGTACCCCAAGTAGCGAAAGGTACTTTGTCCATATTTATACCTCCCGGTCGACATCTTGGAAAGATAAACAAAAGATGGATTGTAGATGAGGAGAAAAACACGGCTCATACGTACGTGTTCTTGAATTGTCCCGAGTTGCAACCGTATATCGAGTAAGTTTATAACGTTCAATTTTTGTTAATTACAACGTCAATCCGTATATTAAATAATCAAATCCCCTTTTGTAGTATGTTTTTCGAGCAATCGCAACAATTCCAACCGACTCTCGAGGGTGAACAAGATGAAAGACTACAAGAGGAGTTTGCATCGTGGTTTGAACAACTTGTAAGGAAAAATAATATTCAAAATCGGTGGATACGTGATCTTTTTAGCGGACCTTCGAGTTGTGTCACCACATACCCTGGATATTACGTGAATGATTACAAATTTCACACACGAACTTATGGCTCATCAAAATCTACTTCAAATTGTGGAGTTTGTATCAAGGGTAAAAATTATGATGCAGATGAGAATGATTTCTACGGGGTCCTTGAGGAAGTAGTGCAATTGGAGTACCCCTGACGTATTGAGAAAAATGTTGTTTTGTTCAAGTGTGAGTGGTTTGATCCATCCGTGCCAAATGGAACAAGAGTACATCCTCATTACAGACTTGTGGATGTTAATCAAAGGGGAAGATAGGGCCGCTACGATCCTTTTGTGTTAGCAAGTCAAGCCACTCAACTTTACTATTGCAAGTACCCGGAAAGCGTAGAAATGAATGGTTGGTCGCTTGCAAAATCAAACCGAGATCCTTGGTCGAAACCATGCCAACGAATGAACAAGAGCTTCCCCCTTTCAAGACGACACTGGAGTCCCAAATTAATGGTGTGCAAACGGATGACGATCCAATCATATTGACAGATGTCAACGGTGCATTAATTGATATTGAAAATAATGATGAAGAGGAAGAAGAAGAAGAGGAAGAAGAAGAAGAAGAAGAAGAAGAAGAAGAAGAAGAAGAAGAAGATGATGATGATGATGATGATGATGATGATGATGATGATGATGATGATGATGATGATGATGATGAGGAGGAGGGGGAGGACGAGGAGGAGGATGAAGACTCGATGAATATTGAATATATAGTGTAATAATTATTTACTATTGAATAATGTAATAATTATGTGTGTTTCATTGCATGTTATATATATGATGAATTATTTATTATTGAACCGTGTAATAATGTGGTTTTATTTAATTATTGTTACGAGATGAGCGGACCGTCTGGATCGAGGGGACGAGCTGGGTCTAGAGGAGCCTGGGTCAAGCGGACCGTCTGGGTCCAGGGGTTGAGATGCCAGTGGTACTAGTACCGGTACCCTTCCTTCAGGAGGATGAGGACGAGGCCGTCGGCCCCGAGGCCTATGAGGACCATCATCCACCTCCAACTCCGGGGGAGGGGGTCCTGGATATTTGGATCTACCAGGCATGTAAGTTAAATACTTGTGAATAATAAACTATGTCATATTTATATGTTTATTAATTTTGCGTGTTTATTCCCTTTTTGCAGTTGATGCCATCGAATGCGGTATCCAGACTATTCGGGAGATTATGTCTCGACATATGGAGCCCGGTGCATTCACTTTCCTGGATGATATCTCCTGAGAGGCTACGGTCATCTTGGGAGACATTTCGGTACATTATATTTTGTTATTCGCTAATTAATTTTGATTAATTATAAACTTTAACGCTTATTAAGTACAATAATATTTTGTTTGGCAGAGACAAACTAGGTGGGACCCTAACGTTACGAACTCAACGGAGGTGTATCACTGTTCCTTCGTAGGGCGAAGCGGATACACCGATATGCCGAACAACGTGAGAACGTTGTGGGTCACCAAGCGATAGAGGCACTGGATGGGATGACGCCGTCTTCAATGGATCGCCGCTTCTTTGGGATAGAGAAGACGTGAGAGCAAAAGCGAGCAATGTCGTGCATTTAATCGATCCGTCGGAGACTGGAGGCGAGGGTAATGGCATCTCCGTCATAAGGCGGATCCGTGGATCGGCCGAGTATGCATATGACTTTGTAAGTATTTTTGTAATGCTAGTTCAATATTTTAATTAAACACATGGTTCTAATTAAATAAATACAGGAGAGGAGGCATGGACGGCCCCACGGATCGGGACATAGTGCAGCATTACCACCGGTATAATGACGGGAGTACACCTACGGGGCTATTAGTGACACACTTGTAAGTATTTTCATTTTATATTATATAATAATTTATAATAAAATATTATATATATGTCTATTTTTGTAATCTAAAATTTTAATTGTCGAAATATTCGTAAAGCATGAAGTACAAGAGGTGGCCTCCCGTATGCCCTCCGGGGTCGAGCTACGAACCCCATGCCGACTTATCCCGTGATCTATGTCCGGACGGTTGGAAAACAACACGGTAGGGTTCGGGGTCTTGGTCACTGGGTAAGTCCAGACGCATCCCCTCGGCTCCTGCTCATCGGGTGCTCCTATTGGCGGCACCTACAGCCTAAGCCGATGTCGACCGCCCGCTCCAAGAGGAGCGTGAGAGATCGCAGAAACAAATAGAAGAGGTGCGAGGCGGAGATGGCGCGAAGAGACGTAGCTTTGAGAGCGGATATGCGGCATCAATTCCAAGAGTGGATGCGGGAGTTCCCGGGTTCCTCGGTGGTGGTGGTAATCCACCAAATGGTCCGAGTGGTTCGATCACTCATCTCGTGGGTCTCGGAGGCGCCCGAGTTCATCATATACATTTAAAACTATGAATTTTCTGAATGTTGATTGATTAAGATGATGAAATTTAATTGTTTAAAGTATTAATTTTAATTCATGAAGAGTGCATATATAAACACATGATAATATAGTTGACAACTTAATTGAATATATATATATATAATAACAATTATAGAAATGATAATATATATGTGTGATAATAATAATAACAATTATAAATGATAATATATATAATAATAACAATAATAAATGATAATATGTATATAGTGAATTATAGGATATAATTTAATTGAATATATACAATATTAACAATTATAAAATAATAATATATATACTAAATATAATATATAATTTAATTGAATATAGTATATAAACATGATAATATAGTTATATGTGATAATAATAAATATTATAAAATAATAATATATATAGTAAATATATATATAATTTAATTGAATATAGTATATAAACATGATAATATAGTTATATGTGATAATAATAAATATTATAAAATAATAATATATATAGTAAATATATATATAATTGAATATATATGTTATAATAATAAAAATTTAAAAATGATATAATTTAATTAAATATATATAGTAGATAATTTAATTAAATATATAGTATACAATTTAATTAAATATATAGTATACAATTTAATTATAAATTAAATATATATAAAATATTGAACATAATATGATATCAATATAATTAAAAGCAAAATCATATCGAATGATTAGCTTTGCCCAAACGGTAAAGTGTCCAAGCTCTCTCCTCCACTCTCTCGGAGGTCGCGGGTTCGATACCCGGCTCTCGCGAAAAAAAATCGCCCAGCCCGGCCCCGTGGCGCGGCCGAGTCGCGGTTCGATTCCCCCGGCCGCGATTCTTTTTTAATGTTTTGATATTAGCGAGGCTAGACGAGGGGCCCGCCCTCGCCAATGCCCTCGCCGGTGGCCTCGCCAATGCCCTCGCCAACGTCCCCCTCGCCGGTGGCCTCGGCCAATTCCCTCGCCAATCGAACCCTCGCCAACCTTGCCCTCGCCGACTCCCTCGCTAACCAAGCCCTCGCTAAATCCCTCGCCAAGGGTTACCGACAACGATTTTGCCGAGGGCCGTGCCCTCGCTAAGGCCCTCGCCAAACCCCTCCCTCGTTAAATCCCTTGCTAAATCCATTTATTTTTGTGGTGATACTTAAGTTGTAATGCGTTACAAATGATGTATGAGATGTTTAAAAATGATATACATATCTAATCAATTTTTATTCTCATGCACAAATGACAATTTTTTTAATAAATTCGCTAGGAAATAACTAATTAATTTGCAATATTGAAATTTGTTTTTCTTCTTACAATGATTGGATTAGAAATCCCAAAATTGTTATGGGATGTTAATTTTGCACCTTTATATCATTATTTAGGTATTTCTTGTGCCCAAGTTCGTTATATATATATATATATATATATATATATATATATATATATATATATATATATATATATATATATATTCCTGATAAAAAATTAATTTGCAATATCTTAGTTAGGTTTGACCCATCCGAAATCAAATTTTGAAACTTTTTTTTTCCCTATATGAAATTAAAAATAAGGTCACATACAAAGGGTAGCAGCCAAACCTCGGATTTTTCTGTTTGTCCTCTTGCGAATGGTGGAATGTTCTATAATTAATTAAGTTGACCCTCAACATCATGTCTTGGCATATGATTATACCTACCTTGTATTCTAGTTCATACAGGGAAAAATCGTAATCAAAATTTTATATAGGGTACAAAATATATTGGTCATATTGGTGTCAAGCAAATTATGATTTAGATGCATCTTACTCACCTAATTATCCATTAATTAATTTAATTTGGATTTTTTTGACTAAATAGTTTGTTTTGACATATGATGTCGGTTGTTTTACGTTGATTATACATAAAACTATGTGTGGTTGTCCATAATGATCAATTCAAGTCTACTTTCAAGAACAAACAAATGTCATTTTATCTAATGGCACAACTGATGTTGTAGATGATTGATAGGTTGATTTGTTTGATTTTTTCTCTTTTCTTTTTCTTATTTCTTTTCTTTTCTTTAAAATTCCTTACATGCGAGATTCACCAATTTATTATGGTTTCTTATTGTGAGATTTTCTTTGATTATTCCAGTTCTTTTTATTTTTTATTTTTTCTATTTATCTTTTATTTGACTTGTTAGAAGTTTACGTAATAACTTATGGATACCTTATCATTATACGATTTACGAGTTGCAATGACACAAATAATATGTTTGAGACAAAATTACGTATCTTGGTGATAAGTGAAAAATTGTGCTTAAATTATGTGTTGTTATTGGTTGTTTATACTATCGTGATTCGTTACAGTTTAATTTGTTGCATATTTATTTTAGTGAATATTAAATTCAAAAATCTATCCCCCACCCTTGTTTTTATCGCTTTATTCACACGAATTGATTAAAAAAATAACTCTGTTTCTTGTGGGATCGATTCCTTACTTGTTCTACTACATTAGTAGATTGGTTCGGAAAACTATTTTATTTTGGGTGTCGGCAACAAGACACCAATTAAAAACATTACTATTGCTCTGCAGGTTTGGAGGAAGTAGAGTTTAGTTGGATTCACTATTAACCGTGCACAAAGTCGTTGGGAAGCATGATTTTTGGATTCAATGGGAATGGTTGTTTCGATTATCTCGTGGTCTTCTCTGCAAGAACTATTTTATAGTTTATCTCATATGGCGGGAATTGCGAACACAATAATAAACTTATTTTTATTTTTCTCAATTTCAATTCTTGTGATATTTGAGTTTCGATTTTCTTTTTTCAGGGAGTTAAAACTTTTTAACTTTGTTCGTTGCAATATTGAATTGGGTCGTGTAAGACTGCCGGGTGGGGAGAATCGAAGATGGTGAAAATGATAAAAACTAAAATTGAGTCATGTGTGAAACACAATTTTCTTGAAATAAATTATGCCCTTCACCGCCGTAATAATATCGGTATTTTTCCTCCGAAATTGTTCAAAACATGTATTTAAAACGTATCTTGCAACACTTAGGATGTTACTTATAGCATAAGTGGTCTTGTAGGCCAACTTCAGCCATAATTTGCATGTATCTTGCAACAAGACCATAATGTGTAGAGAGTGGATGAGTATTTTCCCATAACATCTTACAAGTTACAAATGAATTCCTTCTTATATACCCACTTCCTCAACCATAATTTTTCAATGTGGGATAAAAACCTTATGTTTTTCCCAATAAAGTCTTTAACTTTCCTCTTTATTACCGCAATTTTTAAAATTCAATTTATCATTCAACCAAACTCGAAATTGAGCAAATAATATATCGAAACTCTCTTCGGTGAGCACATTTTCCAACAGGTCATTGGATCCATAATTATACAACTGGTTGAATTGTAAAAAAATTGAATGACTATGAATTGTCCACTCGATGGATCTCCTCTCATAGAGTAGATGTTATGTATTCGTTCACGAATGAGGAAAATGTTAAAAAGAATTAATATAAATGGATTAATTTTACACATTAGATTTGATGAAATTCATTCGTATATATACTAATCAGAACGACTACTATATAAATGTGGCCACAAATCTATTTTATGGCATCACATGCGGCAAAAAGTGAAGAACAAAAAAATTGCTAAATATTAACTTGTTAAGAACTTAAAATGACATGAAGTTGATGTCATCTTGAGGTGTGGTAAAAGACAAAGTGGTGTACGTGGCAGTTGGTGGAATGGGGCAAATGAGACAATGGCACAAGGAATGATTGATTGTAGCAATATCAAAATTTATATAATAATGTCAAAAAGATAAAAGTAAACTGTTGAATAAAGACAGGTTACGGGCATGAGCCCATATGCATACCATATGTACGTGGACCACCCTCCACAAACACAATTAAATAATTCATAATTTTTAGATTAAATTTTACACCTGAGGCATATGAATTTTTCGATCCTCCTATTTATAAAAGTCACAAATGAAGGCCGAATCAGCAAAACCAACTCAAATCTGATTCTATTCAGCATGAATTCAAGTCAACTCGGGTCAATCAGGCTAAATTCACCTCAAATCGAGTCAATTAACCTAATTTAAGTTGATTCAAGTTGATTTGAATTTAATTCGTCACTTTAAAAATAAGTATATTTAATTTGTCAACCAAAAAATTACAATTTTCATTGACCCATCCTCTAAGTTGCCGTCTTTAAGAAAATGTTTTTTCCAAGTCTACTAAGTAGAAAAAGAAAAACTTGATTATCTTTGGAATTGCTTGGTTATAAGACATTTTTTAGAAAGTACATTTAAAATAAATATATTCATTGTTCAATACATGCCCGTTTATCCCATGTATATATTATTTAGTATTAAATATGACGATTAATCATCACAATGCAAAGCGACGATTTAGTTTATAACATATAATTTTTTATTTTTTTAAAAAAATAACTCTTGCAGATTATCTTCAAATCTTCAACTAAGTTCAATCCGAACTAAATCATCAATCCAATCATCTCCCAACCCAAGCATGAGAGATGAAGAGGATAAAACATATTGAATTACATACAAATGTATGTATACATATACAATAGTAGCATCACTACATAAATATAAATTTATATAAATATGTATGTGTATATATATATATATGTATATATATATATATAAATATATATATATATATATATTTTACGTGGCTGGGAAGTTGGGATTAATATTAATATTAACCGGAAGATATTATATATTATCACCATCTAAAGGTTCGGTCATTCATTATCTTCATATTGAGAGAGGCAAGCATGGCCACATAGCATTAATAAGATATAGTTTGAGAATTAATAATTTATAACATAAATACATCTTACCTTTTAGCTATATTTTACTATTTTTTGAGTTGATTTAGTGCCAATTATATACTTGTTTAGGTTTGCATTTTTTTATTGTAACTAAATGATAATGATTGATTAAAAAAGAGACGAATTAAATAAGTAAATCAAAATCTTATCTTTAATTTGTACCAAATAAATTTGGTACTATGTTGCATTTATGGCCAAATCATTCGATTTGATATTTAATAAACTCGTTTCCACTCGAACAACAATAGTCAATATACCAACAATTTGGGGTGGGGATCATATCTCGTTGTCATATTTAATTATATTGTTTGTGTTACCATTAATATCATTATAATTATTATTGTTTTATGGCAAAATATTGTACTGGTGAAACTTGTTTTGAGAGTGTATTAATTATTTTAATAAAGCATAATTGTAGTATAATCGTGCAAGTTATCGAACCCAAGAAATATGATATGCAATGAGGCTTTAGGACACAAGTTTTCGATGACTATTGATGCAAGCTTGATTTATCTAATCAATCTACCAAACAAGAATGAAAAACAAGCAATTAAGCTATGAATTAAACTACGAAGCAAGTCAAATCAAACAACAAGCTAGATTAACTATCAACGAAGTACAAGAGGGGAATGGGTGCCTCCACTTGAGCCACCCCACACTTTGCCATATTTTGATTTTATGCATGAACCTCGACTCCGAGCTCTCCCGGCTCGACTAGTGGTCGAGTCCAGGATTTTTGTGGTCCCGACTTGACCTCCTAACCCCGCTTTTGCCCCACGTGTTCGTCTCTTCGCCGTATGAATCTCGGTACTCTCGGTTCGGTCTAATTCCTCCGAAAATCCTGAAAATGAGACGAAACACTTCAAAATCATTAATTCTCACATAATAATATCTTTCATGCAAAAAGAGTGATACTTTACACCTTAAAACACAAATTCTAACACTTTTCATTACTTTTTGCAATTAATTACCTCAAAAATCATGAATCAATTCACTCTCATCAATCCCTAATCACGTTAGCTCAACTCTCGTTTGTTGCTAGGGTGATCAAACACCAATCTAAAGAGATAACAATGTATGAAGCACAATAGGCATAAACAATTAAGAAACTATCTATCTCAATTAAACCACAATCATCAACAATTATAGCAAGAGCAATCAAATCATCCTCAATTTCAATTATCCCAAGCACAAGAGAATTAAAAACCATGGAGCAAAGAGCAAAATCTATGGGTGAAAAATCAAATAGCATGATCAACATGATAATCACAACAATTAAGCAATAGAAGTAGAAATCAAGAGATAGAAATAACTCACCAATTTGGCCAATTGTAATAGGAATTGAATGCTTGAATCCACAAATGTAAACTTCTCTTCTTAAATGGAATTACAACTTTGAATCACTAATCTATGATAAAATTCACTAATCTAATCAACAATTAATGGAGATCTATCTAAAAACTTGAATTTAAGTAGCTAGGAAGTGGAATTGAGCTAAGAATCGCAAAAATTGCCCTAAAAACAAGTGGTAACTTCCCTAAACTAACTTATGCTCTGTTTTTCGTCAAGGGTGATTAAAAAGAGAAAAATCTGTAAAAAAAAAAAGGAAAAATTTTGCATACTAAGGGTTCGAACTCGGGTTTGTGGGCGAAAAGAGAAAGCCTCTAGCAGTCTCAACTAGCCATGATCTTGGTATAAACACACCCTTTGTAGAACATATTCATCTTGGAGAAGCGTGGGGGCTCTTTCAAGCTCGACCCGAGCTCTCCCGTGCTCGACCAGTGGTTGAGTCCAGGATTTTTGTGGTCCCGACTTGACCTCCAAACTTCCATTTTTGCCCCACGTGTTCGTCTCTTTGTCATATGAATTCCGGTACTCTCGGTTCGGTCTAATTATTCGAAAACCCTGAAAATGAGACGAAACACCTTGCAAAATCATTAGTTTCCACACAATAATACCTTTCAAACAAAGAAGTGATACTCTACACCTTAAAACACAAATACTATCACTTTTTGCAATTATTCACCTTAAAAATCGTGCATCAATTCACTCTCATCAAAGCATGTTAATTATTTTACAATAAGATCATGTTCTTTTCATCATGTGATGTTGGGATTAAGGGTTTGGTTTTCTCCATCTCATTCACTTTTTGCATTTGCAAATTCAATTCGCATCCAAATACACATACCTGTTAGTCCCTAGATTGAGTGGTTTTTAGGAGTTTGAATGTCCTTCTAGTGATAATCTAGAAGGGCGGAAGGGCGGGTTGAATAGATTATCTAAACTTTTTCAAATTTAGATTATCAAACAACTTGCAAACTTATAAATCAAAGTTATTCAATGAAACGAATTTATACTCAATCAATAAAGGATCTAAAGCGTTCAAATATTATTTGATCGAAATGTAAGTAATAATAGAAATTAAAACTGAATGAAAGAACACCGGTTTATAGTGGTTCGGATCGAAAGATCCTACATCCACTCTCCTCCTTCAACTTGAAGAAGGGCCTTGACTCACTTGCTTCCTCTATTCCTTACTTACTTATAGTGCAAATCTTCACCTTACAATGATTCTTCCTAACTTCCTGGAATTTATTGGCTTGAAGATATATGTGAAAAGTGTTCTATAAACACTATGAAACTAAGAACGTGAAGTGCGTTAGTGTACTGTGGGTACAACTCTCGTGAGTGCTGATTGTGCCTAGAGAATGCTTGTGAATTATTGAAGTTGCGAAAGTTTTTCTATCCTAATTACTCAACCTATTTATAGAGAATCGTTGTCGGCGCTATAACTTCCTTGCACGATTCTTCTCTTGTTAGTTATAACCAACTAACTCGAATCTTGTATCTTCTTCTTGGTTAGTTGTAATCGTTCTTAAAACTACTTGATTTTTCTAACACTTGTTCACCATCTTCTTTACTCATCTTCGACGTGGCCTTCCTCGTCCGTGTCTTGGTTTTCGGCCTTAGTGTTTGTCGTCTCGTTGCTTTATCTTACATCTTGACCTCGTCTTCCTCTCGTCTTTTGTATCTTTGTCTTCATCTCGATTCCTTGTGCTCGTCTTCGTCCGATCTCTTATACTTATCTCGATTTCTTGTACTTAGTCTATTACAAGTCTTTACTACATCACCGATTATACAAGGTTTCAAATTGGTCATCCTATTTTACATTTAACTCATCAAAACTAAATACACTTTTCTTCCTAACAATTTCTTACTTTTTGATGATGTTAAAACATAGCTCAAGAAAAGAAATGTGTTAGTAATCTTTAGAAGATAAATATTTCACAAACAATTAAGTCACTTAGTCGGATAATCAAAACAAAGACAGATAGTTAAGATTAATGAGTTATAGGCGAATTAGTGTTATACAATTTTTTTAATCAAGTTTATTTCAGCCAATTATATCAGAATTAGTTGATTAGAAGATTAAGACAAGCGGGTTAGCACAACAATTTCACCGCAATAGGTCAAAAGATATTCACATATATTTCATGTATACAATTTCAAGACATTTTCGGACATTCTGACATAAGGATAATAAAAGATAAGACTTAGTCGTACTCACCTTTCTTCTTCTCGTATGCTTAACTAGTCGAAGACCCTCTTCTTAAGGGACACCGTCTCTCCTCCTTCGCAAGGTCACCGTAGCTTAGGCTTTAATCAAGAGTCGCTTTACCTTTTCATGGTCCAGATGACCATCTTTTGTTGTAGGGAGACATTGGCGAATAAGCCGGTGCGACTATGTCCGTGTTGAATTCATTGTTGGCCGATTTATCGCTTATTGATAGAATGTTGAGTCCTTCTCTTCCAGCCATTCATGAAAAGCGATGTTTTCATCCAAGCCCCATTTTATCTTCTTGCACACGGAAAGCAAAAATCCACTCACTTCATAGGACCTCCATCTTTCCCGATCTCCCATCGCAAGACTTCCTTGGGCACCACGTCGCTTCGTGGTATGGCCTCAAGACCTTAACACCCTTCTCATCTACCCTCCGAACTCCATCTCCTTTGCTTCCGGTCATAGAACTTTCCTGCAGCCTTTCTCCTGCTCCCTTCTCTTCTTCGCATCTCTTCTCTTATGCCTCTCCATGTCTTCCCTCTTTCTCTTCTTTATCTTCTCTTCCTCCTCAATCTCACTGGGTTTTTCGTGGTTGGCTTAAGGCTTTAGACTTCCCGGCTTGCATAGATGAAGATTAGGGAGACCTAATAGTCCGGATAGGGGCGGGGCCTTGCACAGGAGGTTCTTATTCTTCAGTTCAAGTGGGTTCAGTCATCTCCGACCCTCGTCTCGAGTCTTCTTAACACCCTCCGATATTTTACCTCCTCATTTTTCTTCCTGCTCTCCTCGGCTTTTCAAAGCAATTCTTCGAGACTCTCCTCAATTTTCGATTCAAAGCCAGGATTTTGTCATCTTGGGTGTATCTATCCTTTTCTTGAGCTCACCACCTTCTCCCTTTTTGGCATCATCAAATCTAGTGTTGCAGATGTTGACTACTTGCTCGATTTGTCCCAAGAGTTCTTATCCTGACAAGACCCGTCTTCTAATCTAGCCGATCGTATCTTTTCTTCTCGAGCCGCTTCCAATGTTCTCAATTCATTGTCAACGAATTGCTTCATCCGCCGGGTCTGGAGGTTTTCTCCATAGCCATTGTCATCCTTAACACTTGCTGAAAAAGGCTTCTTTGTCTGTCCATGACTCCTTGACACGATCTTCAACAGGCGTCTTTGATTTTTGTGAACGCATTTTGTACATACCGTTGAACCCTGTGCCCTATGAGCTTTCTCCTCTTCAAGCAATTTTCAGGTTGATCGCAGCCATCTGCTCCTCATGTCTTATTCTAGAGAAATAGAGGTCAATTTTAGTCTTCTCATGTACAAATGCCTCTATGTTCTCTTTTTGTAGACGAGGTGATCAAGCCTGGAACAAGTCGAAGAGCACTTAAACATGCAGTCTTCGAGCTTGACACCTCTTCCTTTAATGCCTCGAACTCGGATACGCATACGTATGGGGATGCCTGTGCAGTGTTCTATCGATGGAGAAGATTGAGTAAGATCAATCTCCTCGACCGGGAGGTATGATATCCTCGCATGCAGTAGGTGGGGTGTCTCGCCGGTGAACTCCCCGAGTTAGAAAATCGAGACACCACCACCTCCACTTGCTCGCTTTGTGCCTTCTCCGCTGTATCCATCTTAGCGGGCTCATCGGGCAGCTCCACCAATCGCTTTCACAGCCTCTACCACTTCTTCTCCTCCCTGTCTCCATCTCCGCAATCTCCTCTATCACTTCCTTCTCTACTTCATCTCCCTTCTCCAAATCTTTTTCTCGCTTCACCTCCTTTTCCTTGGCTCCTTCTAGTTGTTTAACCTCATCTCCAAGGTATACTCAAGGATATAATCAACAAATCGATCCTCGACAGGATCTCCAGAAGGATTTGAGACCAGCCTTCTTTAGGACTTTCTTTTCCCAAATAGAGAGATCATTTCCACCGGCTTCTCCTATGAGGATAGCTGTTTCCTCAAAGGATCTTGTCCTAATCCTTCGTAACAACCAGACGTCCACAAGCTCACCTAACAGATTGGGTTCATCCGGTTGGGTTGATTCTTTCCTTAAAAGATATTTCTTTCCTAAGGATCGAAGGGAGAGTTCATTGCTCCCATTTCTCCAAAGTGGGGTTAGGAAGATTGAGATATAGATTGGGTTCAGATTGGGTTGTGGATATGAAGGAGAAAGGGTCATCTGTATGTTGGGGTTGGGTTGGACTTATGGGAGTAGGTCGTATTAGAGGCTCGAGGCGGCGACCTTGTCTCGCCTCTTCATCGCCAAGGTGGGATGAGGAAGGTTCGGGATTTAATTCATCTTCGTTGAGGATGATGATGATGATGATGATGAGTGAGCAGGCTTCTTCTAATTCCTCTTCGAGAGGATATCTCTACCCTCTCCTCTTGTCCGCAGGTTCCAGAATCCTCCGCCGAGACACTTCCCCTTGGGAAGTCCGTCCTCTCCATTCTTTCCTCCTCTTCATCACTTTCCTCCTCGTATAAGGACTCATCTTCCAACACTGTCTCCACCCTTTTTGACTTCGCTTTACAGCCTTTCTTCCTTGGTGCAGTGGCACAGTGGGATGTCCTCATCTCCTCCGAATCGAGGGACCAAAGACCTTCTCGTCCTTGGTGAGCAACCCCTTCGCTTCGTGAACTTTTTAACTCCAACCTCCCGAGTTGAGGTTCTCTACTCCTAACATTGTCTTCGTGGATAATGGTTATCCCGGTCATCATACTGGTCATGGTGTTCAATGTCCACCTCAACAATGTCTTAGAGATCTGTATCTTTATAAATCTCTTCCTCTCCTCCACCAATCTAAAGAATAATAAACGAGCCCGAGTTGACCTCAACTCCATCCGTAATAGCTCTAAGACAACAGAGTCTAGGCCTGGTCAATCCATCATGGCTTTGCTGCTCCCCCAATATACATTTTATTAAAATCAACATTAACAAATGATATTTCCTCTTGAGCATTGGATGCTTTAGATTCGTCGTTGTATTTTGATATGACCTTCTCGCCATCAATTTAAAACTTTCCACATAATCGTCACTCTTGTAGGTGAAAGGGTTTGTACCCTCTGTACTTAGCCCAAAAATCTCCCCCAAATCATTCACCGAAACCACCACCTTCTTCTTCTTCCCATTTGAACGAACTCGATTAAAATGAGTTGGTTTTCGCTTTGCTCGAGTTAGGAACTCCACGGCTAGATCATCAAGAGTTTTGTTCCTTGAAGGTTTCATCGAGCAAGATTGCTTCAATCCTCTTGATTCTAAGAGTTGCGTAATCTCTCGTGATTCGTGATCTCGTGGTTGTATCCCAATCTACGTACATTTCTACGACTTGTCCGTTCTCTCGATGTTCTTCAAATCATACTCGAACTTCACCTTAGGTTTCTTTGAATCAGCCATTGTTGAAGGTTTACAGGGTTTGAGAGGGAAAAGGAATTTTAAGAGTAAAAGTAATATGAACAGCTTTTATATGCATAATTAATAAAATGCAATACCTAACTCCTATTTATATGGAAAGAGACTTGATTAAAATATTATAAAACACATAATTGATCGATAAAGTGTAATTTTAGATTTTCGTGCCATCATAAATGCAATTATGACAATTTATTTTGAAAAGTGTAGAGAATAGAATAAAAAATATATTTAATATGTCACGCGTGAATTGTTGACGGTTCATATTTGAAACCGCCTCCAATTCGAGCGCGTGAACAACACTCTCGCGTTTTCAAAATTCAATTTGATAAAAATTTTGGGTTTGTAATAACTTCTCCGACAAGAAGTAACTTATTTTCCTTTACTTTTCGAGATAATTGGAGAGATAAATTGAAAAACATATATATTTTAATAGAAAACAAAATCAACCCGTATCTTTTTATATTAAAAGAAATTTTAAAAGAAACAAGCTGAGTGAATTCATTTTTGAATAAATAAAACAATTATGATATTAAATTCACATATTGATTATGTGAACTAATATTCATATTTAAAAAGAAGAGTTCAAAGGTTAGAAAATACTTTAGGTTACTTTTCACCTTGTGCGGATTGATTTAAAATATTATGCTGCCTTATGATTATCGGTTAAGGAATGCTTCATCTTGTCTTGTGCTTTGAATGTGTTAGCTAGATGTGAATTTTCCCGAGAATAAAGATACTGAGACAGACTATTAGTAACCTTTGTGAGTAACTCGGACAAGGTACATATACTCATCTATTTTGTTTTAACATTTACTATTATGTATTTGTCTCAATTACTTCATGTCGGATAAGTAAGTATCACGTTAGTCTAAGATCAATAGATTAATCCTTGATTCTTGATTCCTTTAGAAGAAATCAATGATATCACTCTATGATTATCCATATGGTACTCTACATGTCCTAAAACTTCTTTCTAGATATAGTAAAATAAGCGAGTGAGACAAAGAAAGAGAAACAAAGATAAGATTATAGATTTACTAAAGAAGCATCTAATAATCTTAACTTTATAAATAATTCCTTGAACCTTGTCTCCGCTAAAGGTTTTGTCAAAATATCGGCTCTTTGAAAATCACCAAAATCTTTTCTAGTCTCGATGTCACCTTTTTCAACATGATCTCGTATGAAGTGATGTCGTATGCCAACATGCTTGCACCTAGTATGTAAGACTCGGGTTCTGGGTAATACTATGACACTATTACTATCACAAAGATTGGTACATCTCTAGTGATAATGTTATAGTCCCTTAATTGTTGACTTATCCGGATGAGGTGTGAACAACAACTTCCAAATGCCATATACTTAACTTTAGTAGTAGAAGTAGCTACGGAGGTTTGTTTCTTAGACAACCATGAAATCACCTTACTTCCCGAGAATTGGCAAGTTCCAGGATATAGATTTCCTATCTATCTTACACTCACCAAAGTCCGAATCGAGTATCCCGACAACTCGAAATTATCATCACCGGATACCATAGTCCTACATTTATTGTACCTTTTAGAAACTTGAGAATCTTCTTGGCCGCCTCAAGATGACTCTTCTTTCGCTTTGCTTGAAACCGTGCACAGACACCCACCGCAAAAGATATGTCAGTCTACTAGCGATTAAGTATAATAATGAATCTATTAGACCTCGATACTCTGTTTGATCCATATCTTCCCCTTGTCATCTGGATCCATTGAAAAGTTTGTCATCATAGGTATCTTGGCTTCTCGGTACCTATTCCAAATTTTTCAATAAGATCCTTTGCATATTTGGCTTGACTTATAAATATTCTCTTTTTAGTCTGCTTGACTTGAAGTCTAAGAAACTATGTCATTTCACCCATCATGGACATTTCAAATCTGCTTTTCATGAGATGACTAAATTCTTCACTTAGAGACATGTTAGTTGATCAAAAAATGATACCATCAACATAAATTTGAACTAATAAAAGATCTATACCAAACTCTTTTCTAAACAAAGTTCTATCAATTTTACCTTTCACAAAACCATTCTAATTAAATAATCGACAAAGTATCATACCATGCTCTAGGTGCTTGTTTAAGTCCATATAGAGCTTTCCTCAATCTAAAGACCTTGTCTTCTTTGACAAAGCCCGGAGGCTGCTCTACATAAACTTCTTCAGCTAAAATTCCATTTAGAAATGCTGATTTTACATCCATTTGAAAAACTATGAATCTTTTAAAAGCAACATAAGCTAAGAACAATCTTATGGCTTCCAGACGAGCCACCGGTGCAAAGGTTTCATCATAATCAATCCCTTCCGATTGTGAATAACCTTGAGCAACTAGTCCGGTTTTATTTCTAACCACAATATTGTTCTCATCTCTTTTGTTTTTAAAGACCCATTTAGTTCCAATGACTTTTAGGTGTTGAGGCCTTTCAACAAGCTCCCACACATCTTGTCTCAAACTGATTCAGCTTCTTCTTGCGTAGCATTAATCCAATTGGAATAAGTTAGAGCTTCGTAATTGACTTAGTTTCAAGTAATGACACATAACAACTAAACATACAATCTTGATTTAGCCGTGTCTTTGTCCTGACTCCCAATCTAAATTTTCAATTATTTGTTTAGTTGGATGATAAGACATTACCTTTTTACCTTTGTCTTTTACTAAGGATTAAGATTTGTCTCAAGTATCTTTTTCAAATGATTCGTGTTACCTTCAGATACATCTTCTTGATCATCTCGTATGTTGGTAGTCCGATCAGATCTTAAGAACTTTCAGGTTCCTTTTCTTTATTTGAATCTAGTTCTTCTTCCTCGTCCCGTATCTAACTCTTGTTCGTAGAACTTTACTACCGATCTTTTGATGGTCATTTTATTTAGATCATCGATATCTTTGTAACGTCATCTGCATTACTAGACTCAAAAGTAGATTCATCAAATACAACATGTGGTGTTTCTTCCACACACAAAGTTGTCTTATTAAAAACTCTGTATGCTTTAGATACGAGATGAGTATCCTAAGAATATCTCATCGGCAATCTTAGCATCAAAAGTTTTCAAATGAGATTTTCCATTGTTGTGAATGAAACATTTGCAACAAAAAATATGAAAATATGAAATTTTGGGAGATCTTCCCTTCCAAATTTCATAAGGAGTTTTACATTTATTTTTAACAATCAAACATCTATTTTGGACAAAATAAGCAAGTATTAATGGCTGATGTTTGGAGTGTTATACTCGAACAACATAGTCCTAGCAGCCTTCTTTCGTGGTTCTGCTTTCTCCTTTCAACAACTCCATTCTCTGGGGTGTCCTTGCGGCCGATGTTTCATGAGCTATGTCATTCTCGTAACAATGGTTAGTAACAAGTGTATTAAGAAATTCAAGACCTTTATCACTTCGATTTTAACAATACTTAGTCCCTTTTCATTCTCGAATTCTTTTAAGAAATTCTCGAATTTTGGTCATGGTCCCATTCTTCTTGTATAGGAAAATAACCTAGGTAAATCTTGAGAAATCATCGACAATTACCAAGGTATATTTCCTTCCACCGAAGCCGAGAAGTATGACTGGACAAAAAGATCCATATGAAGAAGTTCCGAATTCTTCTGAAGAAAGACTATTTGTTGTTTTAAAAGAAGTTTTGGTCTGTTTTCCTTTTTGACAAGCATCACAAACATGGTCCTTTGAAAATATTCTATCTGAGAGTCCTTTAACTAAGGATTTCCTTGCAATTTTGTTAAGAGCTTTGAAGTTTAAGTGACCAAGACGTTTATGCCATAGCCAGCTAAGTCATCTCGAACTCTTTGTAACAAGACAAGTATCCTTAGGACAACTTTTAAAGTTAGCAACATAAATGTTACCTTGTCGACTCAGCTAATAGTATATTTTCATTGATACCGTCTAACACATAACATGCATTATGAGTAAATTTGACACTAAATCCTTTATCACAAAATTGTGAAAGCAGACAAAAATTATGCTTCAATCCTTCAACATAATAGACCTCACGACTTGAATGTCACCAATCATCAACGCTCCAACTCCTTTGGTTAATCCAAAATTGTTGTCTCCGAACATGACTCTTGGTCCATCTATAGTCTAATAGTTTGAAAGTAGACGTTTCTCATAGGTCATATGCTTTGAACAACCACTTTGTCGATGTGCGGATGACCTCAAGAACATCTGCCCTTTCTATAACTCTTCTGTCTTCCCGCAATCACAGATTTAGATTTTAGGTACCCTTTGTAACTTGGGTCCTTTCGAGGTTAAGTTGATGCTTTGGAATCCAGATAAACATATCTATATTCCTTAAAACCAATGATTGAAGTTTGCAACCATATCTGCCTACCAATATAAGACTCTCAAGATCAATCTTGTTGGTGATCTTTTGTGATTGTCTTATATCATGGTAAGAATGGATATGACTTGCTCCTTCCATCAAAGCTATTATACTTAGGATAAGACTTTGACCTAGTCTTTGATTTTGCCTTTGGAACATTTCTCCTTGTCTCGTATTTTCTTTACGTAAATATCAGTGAGGTGATTTGTTCCTTGGGTTTCCAAGGACCAAATCTTATCTCTTCCTTAGATTCGGTAGCTTTGTGAAAACTCTTGGTTTTATAGGATCATTCTTCTTATTTCTATCAAAACCCAATCCTATCTTATCATTAGACTTCGTGAAGTATTGAAGATCTTATCTATTGTAGACTAAGTGTTATTAAGAAGTCCTAACTTGAAATTTAACTCTCTGTTAGTCCTTTTATAACTCTCATTCTCTCAATGTATACTTGAGAATTTAATTTTTAAAGTATTCATTTCTTTTTTCAACTCATCTGTCTTCTCGGATGAGGTATTAGTGATAGTCTTAGTCCGACATTCCCCCTTGAATGAGCAGTCTAATTCTTCACTAATCCTAGTCTGACCGACTTTGGTTAGATTAAGAATTTGATCCTTTAAACTAAAATTTTCAGTCTCTATCTGTTTATATACGAGATAGAGCAGTCTTCAAATCCTTGAAGTTTATTTATAAGACTTGGATCGATTCGAATAGGTTCTCACAATCATTATCTGAAGAAGAATAATAGTTTACTGTTTAGCCATTAGACATATGTCATCATCTGATCCAAATCAAGATGAAGATGAGGACGATGATGTCTCTTGAGCTTCTTCTTTTTCAGCTAGAAGAGCTCCCCTGGTCTCCATATATCTTCTATCTCGTTTCTTCCTCTTTTCTTCTCTTTCTCTTGGAGTAAGTTGAGGACAATCGTAGCTATAATGACCAAGTTTGTTGCAAGTATAGTAAATATCTCCTCTATCTGATTTTGGACTATTATCTCCTCTCTCTTGATTGGTGATTTGAACCTTCTTGATTGATCCTTCTTTTTTCATTATCTGAATTCTTCTCCTCTCTGTCGACTTGTAGTTTCGCTAACTTGATATATCTCTTTTGTTCCTTTTGTACTTCATCTTAAGCCTTTCATACCATTTCATTAAAGAGAGCCATTTCTTCTTTGATTGATAGATCGATGCCTTGGATACTCTTTCGCACTCTTCTTGATGAAGAAATGCAACGTCTTTCCAAATGTTGATGACTCAGCTTCATCTTCTTCATCTTCAATTTGAATATCATATTTCAAAGGTGCTCTAAGATGTGAGAATAAAGTATGATGAGAAATTGAGGATAAATTCTGGTTGCCTTAAGAATATTGGTCTTTTCTCTCCATCTTTTACTTAAAGATCTAAGAGTCTTGTTATTGATATCTTTTTTTATATAAGTCTTTCCCAAATCTGCGACCTTGTTGAGAAGATTTGTCAATCGACATCTAGTTGATCAACGGTCTCGCCTTCTTTCATCTTGAAAGTATCAAATGCATGCAACACCGATTGTAGCTTATTTTCCTTAACTTGATCTGCCCTTCACACACATTAGCCAACGTTTCCCACATTTCCTTTGCGGTTTTACAACTTTTTTACCGAGCATCTCGATTATCTCGATTCTTGCTACTTGATCTAAGTTGTGAATCTTCCTTTCGTCATTTGTCAAATCAAGAACTTTCTTTTCTCGCCTAACCCTTGTTTTTGAAGTTCCGATTCCATCACTTATACCTCAATGATAGAATTTTTATAAGACCTTCTTCTAGAACTTCCTTCATTCGATCATGAATCTCTTTCGTGATGATTTTCCATTCTAAATTTCCAGAATCATACTCTTTGTGATATCCGTATCTCTCACTAGATATTTACCAATAAAATTTACTCATTTTTATTAACTTATATGAGTGACACGTCATTTATTTATAATTTTTTTCATTTTACTCCTTAAGTTTTAAATATATGATATTTTATTGAATTAGTAGTCATAAACTTCTACCTAAATTGTTGAGCCTAAAGTAATAAACAAATTGAGTGCAACTAGTCATGAGTTAACATACTCTACACATTTTGTGCAATACAAATTATTTATTTGTGTGCTACTTTTAATCTCGTACTATTTTACCTTGTTTTAAATATTATATTAAATATATATTTTTCCATACTTAGTATAAGATTTAATTTAATTCTTAGTGTTAACGTGAAAATTAATTATAATTGTAATGCCCGAGTTTCTTACTACTCATTAACTAATATATTTCATACATTGAGTGCATTTTTAATTAATTAAGTGCTACTTGTGATTTTGAAATATTTTATCTCACATTATTTTATTGTGTGTTTAAATATTAAATTAATTACGTATACCTTTATATGTTTAGTAATGAAAAATTAATTTATAAGTGATTGGGGTTTTAATAATGTTTGAGTGCTAATGCAACTTATTTGATTGTTGGTGATATAAATTAGATGTTATTATTTTTATAAATTAGGTTTTAATTAAATTAAATAAATTGATATGAGTATATATATAATATAATTGTAGTGTGTGCATATATATGTATGAGTGCGTAACTTAAGGTAATATATATAAATATGTGTAGGTAAAGATAAAGAAAATAATAATAATAAATAAAATTATTAAACTTACCTTGGAAGATTAACATTAGACGGTGGCGATGGAAAGGTATGCACAAGGCATACCACTTTCTTTAACCTGGAAGCTATTCACGTCTTTTACCTGGAAGTCATTCACGCGAGAGAAAGAGGGAGAGAGAGAGGGGAGGGAGAGGGAGAGAGAGGGAGAGGGAGATTTGTGTCGTGCGAGATTTTGAAGCATTGTGGTAAGTATTTAATTTCCGTCAAATCGATAAATTTTATACCGTTTTGAAGCTCATAATGAGTAGAACAAAACCCTATCCTCAAATCTTTAATAATTTTTCTTATTTGATAGTGAAAGACGATAAAAAGGGTTTAGGGTTTGATTTATCAACGTTTTGCGAGACTTGAGGTAAGTAGAAATTTATTTGTGATTACAATGCATAAATGGAGTAATTTGTGAATTCGTTTACGTTTGATCGATAATATGTGGATATTATGTAAATTTTGATATATGATATTGTTAATTATCATGAAAAGAGCTTGTGAGCTCAATAATTGATGTAGACTGAATACATGAGTTCGGTGATTTTTATGAATTGAACCTGTGAGTTTAATTGTTGTCGAATTGAACTGTGAGTTCAATTCTTGTTGAATTGAACATGTGAGTTCAATTGTTGTTGAATTGAACTGTGAGTTCAATTATTGCTTTGAATAAACTGTGAGTTCCATGATTATTGTGAAATGAACTCCTGAGTTACGTGATTATTATAGAAATGGATAGGATGATTGAATTGGTGAGTTGTGAGTAGAAATGAATTAGGCGAGCGATTAGAAATGAATTAGGTGGTTTCAAAAGAGAGCATTTATATTGGCCACATGGTGGCTTTTGTCTTGAATGTACGCGGTATATATACTGTAAGTCTGGGGCCCCAACAATTGAGTAGTAATGAATTAGGTAGGAGATTAGAAATGAATTAGGTGAGGGCAATAGAAATGGATTAGGACGCGATTAGAAATGAATTAGGAGAGGGCGATAGAAATGGATTAGGACGCGATTAGAAATGAATTAGGAGAGGGCAATAGAAATGGATTAGGACGCGATTAGAAATGAATTAGGAGAGGGCGATAGAAATGGATTAGGATGCGATTAGAAATGAATTAGGAGAGGGCGATAGAAATGGATTAGGATGCGATTAGAAATGAATTAGGGGATTTCAAAGTGAGAACGGAAGGGATGACTTAGGAGTTAAGGCGACCGGGGAGAACCCGACATATGTTACCTAAAGTAGGCCACCGTCGTGTATGATGATGTTTGAGAGGCGGAAGGGGCGACCTAGGAGTTAAGGCGACCGGGGAGAACTGACGTATGCTACCTACGGTGGGCCACCGTCTCATATGATACGTTTATATTGAGCTCATGTCGGTGCATAGTAGTGAGTCAAGGGTCCTAACGAGTGTTTTATAAATAAATTGATGATTTTAAAGAGAGTGCTTTGTGCATTGGGAGGTTTTTGAACTAAACATCGCATCATGCATAATTTACGCTTCTTGAGATTTATATTTCACTCTGTTTATGCATTGTAGGTAATTTGATGATTTGTGACGTTGTGGTTCTACTTGGACAAGCTGCGGCTCTGTGGAGTTTTGAGTGGTCATCGTGTACATAGATGACGACTACTTTGGGTTAAACGGTGGGGCGTGTATTTTGAGTTGTATTTTATAAAGTTTTGTATAGGATGTTATGCGTCCTTTTTGTCATGTCTGGGAAGTGCTCATCGTCTTTCTGTTAAAGCATTTGAAAAAAAAAAGTTGCACGTGCGCACGAAGTCATTTCTTGTAAAATGATTTACAACTCATTTTTCTTGTGAAATTAGTGTTTTTAGTTGTGTTTTCAAAAGGTGATCGTGTTAGAGTGGTATCGCAGCATGGTTTGGATCCTGTGATGCAGTGTACACGAACTCTAAACTTGGGGAGCCCAGCTATGCCGATAAGTTGTATGTTATGTGAAACAATGTGTATTTTCATTATATGAATTAAATTACGTTTAAATTTTCACGTGTTATTTTTGTTGTTAGCATAATAATGTTATTGTTAGATTAAATGAATGAAATTTTAGTAGATATGAGACCACTAGTGCTTGAAGGACTCGTGATTTTAGGAAATAAATACAATGATGTCGTTTAGTTTACTCTCGGACGGGATAATACTTAGCTTTAACATTGAAATTTAATGGTATAGAACCAATACATGAAAAAAATGCATAATGGGATGATTACTAATTTTTGGATTATGCAATTTCGATTGTATTATTGATTATAACACATTTAATATTGACAAGTCACCGTCATATTTTGCATCGAGAATAGAAAAGAGAAATAATGATCATATGATGAAATATTTGGAGATTATTAAGATAGAGAACTATATATATGACTTTTCGACTAAATAAAATACATAAGAAATATTATAGAATGACTCCAATTATCTTACTCCTGCATAATGTTATTGTGGCTAAGATGCTATTGTTTGATCGCCGCCAGCCCGATGGCTGCAGCGCGTGTGCTCGTGAGCGTGTGTGGTCGTGCATGTGTATCGGTGCACGTGTGTGTGGTAGTTATGGTTTTGGGAGTTTAGGTTCGCATTAGATGAGTTATTTCATATACATATGTTACGTGATAGGTAGAGTTAATTTGCGGTTAGTGATATAAAGACTAGTGCTCAAGTGAATTACATGATGACACGAAAAGAATGAATATGGTTGAATTAAAGTAAGTAAATATGAATTTTTATATATTTTACTTTACTGCGTTAAAACAATTATGATTCGTTTTTATTATTTAGAATTGATCGCTTTAAATTTATGTTATTCTATATATTTGCTATCTTATTGTGTTCTTATTTCATAAATGACCTACATTGAAAATCTTTACATGATCTAAAGTAAAATTTGTTGTTGTCATTTGGTTTAATTTTACATGTATCATTACATTATTCATTTTTTTATACATATCGATAAGTATGTAAATGAAGAGGCAACACAGGCATTACACCACATTTGCTCCTTTAGAATATATCAAAGAGTTTAGAGTAAGACATATGAGGATAACAACTAAATAAACTCACTAGATGTAGACATATTCAATCTTGAGATAATTGTCTTACATCATTACAATTAGATGTCATCTTGTGGGGGCATAGCTAGAACAATCTCAAAGGATGAGCCAATATAGATGAGCAATTATATTTAAAGTCCCGAAATGAAAATAATGAATGTAGAAATAAGGGTATGATGAATAACTACTAAGAATAAGTTGATCACCATTTCTAAAAGTGCTTAAATACAAATAGGAAATGAACTTTTTAAATGTTTTAGGGCACAATCCACATGGCAGACCTTACTAAAATGAGCACGGTTTTGTGTAGGAAAAAAAGAAAAACTCTTTTGGGTGTTGTTTCTTTTATAAGGGAACTAAACTTTTAACTTATTGCAATAATATATGATACGTGTTCTAGTTATATCCCAACAAAAACATAAAATATTTATAGGTCACTTGAAATTTATGTGTCACATGATCTTTGTCCTTCTTGCAAATATTTGTATTATCTATAGATTGCTATTATACGGTATACGATTTTCCGTATCATGATCTTGTTTGTTGTTTCAATATGATATCTTCTTAGCTCACATCGGTAGTTACAAAAGTGAATTATGTTTCATCTGTCATGCATTATATGAAGAAAGAAGATGTAGCAAGATTGCTTTGAAAAATGTGTTTTGATAAAATATTGGAGAAGGGAATATATGTTAATGACAATGAAATGCGTAGGCACATCAAATTAAATTTTCTAGACTATTCAAATTCATATATTACATAAGAGACATGTTCTCAGAATGTAAATATTTGATAGCTTAGAATATAAAATACATGAGAGAAATAGTTTAAGGTCACATGAAGATCATATATAAATAAATAATGTGCATAAATGAATTGTAGAGATATAGACGAGGACGGTACATCATAGGAATATCTAATTCGACTTGATAAGAAATTTCGGTGTTAGTTTGCATGGTGATGTTGTCACTGTATATTGGTTTCATTTATTCTTGTGAAATGGACAAATAAATTGTTAAGTATTGCACCATCGGTCTAATGTGGAGTGAGTTTTTAGAGATATTATCTAATCCTTATTCCATTTTGATATTCTTTTTGTTTAAAAGTAAATAAATTTCTCTTTAGAAGTTATAACTAAACTATATTGGCATGATATAAATCTCTAAAGGTTATAATATGTAAACATAAAAATTAAATATACATTCGGAGTAATTAAGATAAAAGGACTATTCCTTTATCGGATAGACAAGAATAAGGTTTTGTATCACACTAAATTTCGAGGACGAAATTTTTATAAGGAAGGAAAGATGTGATATCCGTATCTCTCATTAGATATTTACCAATAAAATTTACTCATTTTTATTAACTTATATGAGTGACACGTCATTTATTTATAATTCTTTTTATTTTACTCCTTAAGTTTTAAATATATGATATTTTATTGAATTAGTAGTCATAAACTTCTACCTAAATTGTTGAGCCTAAAGTAATAAACAAATTGAGTGCAACTAGTCATGAGTCAACATACTCTACACATTTTGTGCAATACAAATTATTTATTTGTGTGCTACTTGTAATCTCGTACTATTTTACCTTATTTTAAATATTGTATTAAATATATATTTTTCCATACTTAGTATAAGATTTTATTTAATTCTTTTTGTACTACTCAATTGTAACTACCTTTAGTGTTAACGTGAAAATTAATTATAATTGTAATACCTGAATTTCTTACTACTAATATATTTCATGCATTGAGTGCATTTTTAATTAATTAAGTGTTACTTGTGATTTTGAAATATTTTATCTCGCATTATTTTATTGTGTGTTTAAATATTAAATTAATTACATATACCTTTATATGTTTAGTAATGAGAAAATCAATTTATAAGTGATTGGGGTTTTAATAATGTTTGAGTACTAATGCAATTTATTTGATTGTTGGTGATATAAATTAGATGTTATTATTTTTATAAATTAGGTTTTAATTAAATTAAATAAATTGATATGAGTATATATATATATAATATAATTGTAGTGTGTGTATATATATGTATGAGTGCGTAACTTAAGGTAATATATATAAGGCAAAAACTTGTATGAGACCGTCTCATGCATGAGACCGAATCACTTTTTAATAAATTGTTATCACTTTTTAAAAAAGTGATACAAATTAGTATAAAAGTGATAACAAATTAAAAAGTAACAACAATTTATGAAAAGTGATAATAATTTATGAAAAAGTGATAACAAATTATGAAAAAGTGATAATAATTTATTAAAAAGTGACTCTGTCTCATGTCCGTCTCATGCATGAGACGATCTCACACAAGAGTGCCCCTATATATAAATATGTGTAGATAAAGATAAAGAAAATAATAATAATAAATAAAATTATTAAACTTACCTTGGAAGAGTAACATTAGACGGTGGCGGTGGAAAGGTATGCACAGGGCATACCACTTTCTTTAACCTGGAAGCTATTCACGTCTTTTACCTGGAAGTCATTCACGCGAGAGAAAGAGGGAGAGAGAGAGGGGCAGGGAGAGGGAGAGGGAGAGGGAGAGAGAGGGAGAGGGAGATTTGTGTCGTGCGAGATTCTCAAGCATTGTGGTAAGTATTCAATTTCCGTCAAATCGATAAATTTTATACCGTTTTGAAGCTCATAATGAGTAGAACAAAACCGTATCCTCAAATCTTTAATAATTTTTCTTATTTGATAGTGAAAGACGATAAAAAGGATTTAGGGTTTGATTTATCAACGTTTTGCGGACTTGAGGTAAGTAGAAATTTATTTGTGACTACAATGCATAAATGGAGTAATTTGCGAATTTGTTTTACGTTTAATCAGTAATATGTGAATATTATGTAAATTTTGATATATGATATTGTTAATTATCGTTAAAAGAGCCTATGAGCTCAATAATTGATGTAGACCGAATCATGAGTTCGGTGATTTTTATGAATTGAACTGTGAGTTCAATTGTTGTCGAATTAAACTCGTGATTTCAATTGTTGTTGAATTGAACATGTGAGTTCAATTGTTGTTGAATCGAACTTTGTGAGTTCAATTATTCTGAATAAATATGTGAGTTCCATGATTATTGTGAAAGGAACTCCTGAGTTACGTGATTATTATAGAAATGGATAGGATGACAAAATTGGTGAGTTGTGAGTAGAAATGAATTAGGCGAGCGATTAGAAATGAATTAGGTGGTTTCAAAAGAGAGCATTTATATTGGCCACGTGGTGGCTTTTGTATGAATGTACGCCGGCATATGTCCTGTAAGTGTTGGGCCCCTGAATTGAGTAGAAATGAATTAGGTGGGAGATTAGAAATGAATTAGGTGAGGGTGATAGAAATGGATTAGGATGTGATTAGAAATGAATTAGGAGAGGGCGATAGAATTGGATTAGGACGCGGTTAGAAATGAATTAGGAGAGGGCGATAGAAATAGATTAGGACGCGATTAGAAATGAATTAGGAGAGGGCGATAGAAATGAATTAGGATGCGATTAGAAATGAATTAGGAGAGGGCGATAGAAATGGATTAGGACGCGATTAGAAATGAATTAGGGAATTTGAAGTGAGAACGGAAGGGGCGACCTAGGAGTTAAGGCGACCGGGGAGAACCTGGCGTATGCTACCTAGAGTAGGCCACCGTCGTGTATGATGATGTTTGAGAGCGAAAGGGCGACCTAGGAGTTAAGGCGACCATCGGGGGTGGATTTCCCTGCTTTCTCCACCGGATACCCGGTGCGGGGAAAGGCCCCATCTAACCGAGGGCTGAACCCTAGATTTTGGGAGAACAAATCCGCGCAGTCTCCGCTTTCCCCTTCTCCTTTTCTTTTGAATTTCTGAACTCTTTAGGGTCCCCTAAACCAATTTACCCCCAATAGCTTTCAAATAATGATCTCCTTTAACATGCTAGTAAAAGGGGCCGGGAAGAGCCTAGCGGGGATCTCTTTTTACCCACTTCAACTCGTAGAATCTTCCACTCTTTTTTCTATACTACTCTTGCCCGGACTCGGGGGTTTATGCTCTTTCCTCACTCGTCCTCACGACAGTATCCCCAACTGACTGAGGAATACTTCTTTGTTGTTCCCGAACCACAGGGTTTTCCTCACGAAGGGTGGATTTTCAAGAAGCCCCTTATGAAGGCTCCCCACCCCCAATCTACCTCCGAGTCTCAATTACCAAGTCATCTCGCAAGTTAAACTGCACGCAGAGAGGCGAGGCCTCTTTAATTCTCGCTGATCTCCGCAGTAACCCTCATCTTTTATCTCATTTTGGTTTCGATTCTCATGAGACTCCTCTAGCCTCCGAGGATGGTAAATTTCTTTTTATAATGTATTTCCTTACTATGTCTCTTCCTGCATTTGTGCTTACATGCATACATACTTTATATAGAGTGACTTTCGCTTTCTCCTTATTTAGAGATGAGTTGGATGTCGAAGTGTGTCCGTAAGCCATCTAATTTCGCCGATTCACAGCCCCCAACGACTCTCCTGTCCGGGAAGATGCTCCCAGGTTCCTACTTACTCCGTGCCCATCACCTCCTCTATTTCCAAGAGAACACAGGCAGCCTCGGGTAAAGCGGTGAGCTCGAAAGAGGCCCCCTCGGGCTCGCGGTGAAGCCACCAGAAACGCTCCAAAGGGAAGAGGGTCGATCCCCGCACTCCCCATATCGATCTAGAGTCCAATCCACGAGGACGAGAATCCCCTCTCCTCCTTACGCCAAAGATATGTCTCCACCGGGACTTCCCGATCTCTGTTAGGCCTCTCTCTCCCAGGAGAAGATCGCTCGTGCCTCCGAGGCCTTTGCTGAGGTAAACCCCTGTCTACCCTATCCCTATTTTCTCAAACTTCTCATGATAAAAATATCCACTAACTTGGCTTCGTGTTTTAGTTTGGTATTTTATTTTCAGATTTGGCCACCAGCTCCTACAAGACGCTTTCGCCGCCAAAGAGGAGGTGGAGTCCTTCCTGGACCTAGAGAAACTCAAAGTCGAGGAGCTCACTTCGTACGCGATCAACCGGTACAAGAGTGCAAGAAATTACGCTCACGGGTTACTACGCTAACCAAGAGACAAAGCCGGCACATATACATGTTAGAGAGGTGGAGTCGAAATCCTAGGCGGGAAGGAATCAAGCTCTGTTTAAATGCCCTCTTCACCTCCCCTTTAGGGGCGGGGAGTTTCCGGGAGACTGCACACCTCCCGGCTAAAGGCGTACAAGAGCGATCCGAGCTATCTAGGGATATGGGAGAGTATATCCCCTTTTTTGTGGATCATGGGTTTGACACGACCATTGCCCGACACTGTGCTCCCGACTTCAAGGGGGAGTATGACTGCGAGGCTCCCCTCTAGATCCCGAAGACGCCCCCAATTTCCCGGTGATGGGAATGGTAATCCAGACGAGCCCTGGTGGCTTCCTAGTATCGGCGCTGCTTTGTGAGGAAGCTTTAGAGTGCCGAGGTTGATGCCACCAGCCTGCTCCTTATGCATGCCCCTCCTTTCCCCCTCCTCCCGGTGAAGATCCTATTGACCCCACCGGACTTGTCGAAGAAAGGGCAGCAAGCGAAGGCGGCGACTCGGCCGCAACTCCGGAAAGGAGGCTGTTAATTCCCCTCCCCACTGAACTTTTTATCTTTTATTCCTCCGAACAATTTACTCTTTATGCTTTTGAACAATGCTACACTTAACCCGGGTTGTTTGTGTCCCGTGGTCAAACCGGGCAGCCTCTGTTGGGCTGTTTGTGTCCTAATAAGCCTTTTTGTGATATTGCACAGGGTCTTCGCGAGGCTATTCGTACTGTAGGCCCTTACATTTTGCTAGACAATAGGCCCTATGCGGGCCCTTAATGATTTTTAATCGTAATCCCTCTTGCCTGCTCTATGCATATCAAAACTTATAATTGCTTCTTGTATCATATCAACCATCCTCATCTTTTTGAGACAGTCCCTCGGACTCTCTCCTAAACCTTAAAATTCTAAGTGAATGATTATTCACTTAATATTTCTGAAAAATTTTAAGGCTCTCTCGGGAACCTTAAAAAATCCATAGTGAATGATTATTCACTTAATATTTGAAAAATTTTTAAGGCTCTCTCGGGAACCTTAAAAAACTCTAAGTGAATGATTATTCACTTAATATTTCTGAAAAATTTTAAGGCTCTCTCGGAAACCTTAAAAAACTCTAAGTGAATGATTATTCACTTAATATTTTTGAAAAATTTAAGGCTCTCTCGGGAACCTTAAAAAACGCTAAGTGAATGATTATTCACTTACTATTTACTGAAAAATTTAAGGCTCTCTCGAAACCTTAAAAACCCTAAGTGAATGATTATTCACTTAATATTTCAAAAATTTTAAGGCTCTCTCGAACCTTATAAAACCCTAAGTGAATGATTATTCACTTAATATTTTGAAAAATTTTAAGGCTCTCTCGGGAACCTTAAAACCCTAAGTGAATGATTATTCACTTAATATTTATGAAAAATTTAAGGCTCTCTCGGGAACCTTAAAAAACCCTAAGTGAATGATTATTCACTTAATATTTCTGAAAAATTTTTAAGGCTCTCTCGGGAACCTTTAAAAAACCCTAAAGTGAATGTTCGGATTCACTTACTTGAAATCGTGGGCCCTCTCTGGGCCTTCAAAGTCTAGGTGAATTCTCCGATTCACTCAAATAAAATCCGGGCTCTATCGGAGCCTTTAAATTCTTTTAAGGTCAATTTTTGAACCTTAAAAAATCTTAAGTGAATTTTCAGCATTCACTTAATCGAAATCCGGGCCCTCTCTGGGCCTTCCAAGTCTAAATGAATTCTCCAACTCACTTAAACAAAATTAGGGCTCTATCGGAGCCTTTAAATTCTTTTAAGTTCAATTCTTTGAACCTTAAAAAATCTTAAGTGAATTTTCAGATTCACTTAATCAAAATCCGGGCCCTCTCTGGGCCTTCCAAGTCTAAATGAATTCTCCAATTCACTTAAACAAAATCCGGGCTCTATCGGAGCCTTTAAATTCTTTTAAGATCAATTTTTTTAACCTTAAAAATCCTAATTGAATTTTCGATTCACTTAATCGAAATCTGGGCCCTCTCTGGGCCTTCCAAGTCTAAATGAATTCTCCAACTCACTTAAACAAAATTCGGGCTCTATTGGAGCCTTTAAATTCTTTTAAGGTCAATTCTTTGAACCTTAAAAAATCCTAAGTGAATTTTCAGATTCACTTCATCAAAATCCGGGCCCTCTGGGCCTTCCAAGTCTAAATGAATTCTCCAATTCACTTAAACAAAATCCGGGCCCTATCGGAGCCTTTAAATTCTTTTAAGGTCAATTATTTGAACCTTAAAAAATCCTAAGTGAATTTTCGATTCACTTAATTGTCTTATCACCACTTTCGCTTATTTCATACACTTGATTAACATCGTATGCAATCCACCCCTTTTTCATAAAGTAAACAATCGATGTAAACTGAAAAATGAATTTTTGTTAAATGAAATGGCCTATTGACAGTGTCAACATAGACCCCGAAGAGTCTAAGCTAGCCTCCTTAAAAAACCTCCTATGGTAAAACCGGTGGAAAACCCACAGTGAGGGGAAAAAGAGTACTAGTACGGTTACGGTACAATAGTTCAAATGGAAAACAATTATGAAATCAATTACAAAGCAATAATGATAGCAAGAAGTACTCTTAAATGAAGAACCTCTTCGATTGGCGACATTCCAAGGTCGTATCACGGGTGTCCCATCCATCTCTTCCAAGATATATGCTCCCGGCAATACTTGCACGACCCGATAAGGTCCCTCCCGGTTGGGTTCCAGCTTCTTCACCAGCCTTCAAGGCATTAGCTCTTCTCGGCACCGAGATCTCCCTTTTCAAATGTTCTAGGAACCACTCTTTTATTGTATGTGGCTTTGATTCTAGCCTAGTATCTTTCAACTCTCACTCTGGCAGCCTCTCTTTCTTCTTCGAGTAGGTCCAGGTTCTCCTTCATCAGGTTATTGTTTACCTCCTCATTAAAATGCTCAATTCGATGGGAACTCATCCCTATTTCTGCCGGAAGCACAGCGTTAGCTCCATAAATTAACCGAAAAGGAGATTCACCTATTGTGGCTCTCGAGGTAGTTCTATAGGCCCATAAAACCGAGTCTAGCTCATCGACTCCATGCTCCCCCACCTTCTCTAATCGTGCCTTGATCCCATTAACCACGATCCGATTAGTGACTTCGACCTGGCCATTAACTCCGGGGTGCGCAATCAAGTGAATTTCTCGCAAATCTTCAAGGCCCTACACCATTCCTGGACCCGCTCGCCATTGAACCGGGTCCCATTGTCTCGACATGAGGATCCTAGGAACACCGAACTCGCAACATATAAACTTCCACAGAACCTTATTACATTTTGTTCATCAATTTTAGTCAAAGGAGCTGCTTCGACCCATTTGTTAAAGTAATCGATCGCCACAATCGGGAATTTTCGGCGGCCTCGAGCTAGAGGAAGGGCCCTACCAGGTCCATCCCCATTTGGCAAAAGGGCACGGGGCATACATAACACCCATCTCCTCAAGTAGGGAGGTGTATCAACGGGCCATGCTTTTGACATCTTTCGCACCTCTTCACTAGGTCCTTTGCATCTTCATTCATAGTTGGCTAGAAGTATCCAGTTCTTAAGGTTCTTCTTGCAGCGCCCGAGCTCCCGCATGATCCGCCGCACATTCCTCATGTATCTCCTTTAACGCATGCCTTCCTTCCTGCTAGATAAACATCTTAGATATGGACATGTGAAAGATCGTTTATATAGTTAATCACCAATTATACAGAATCGATTCTAAATTGCTTATCTCTCGAGACCCCATAGCAGGGTCTCGAGTTAGCGCCTTCCGCATTTCGCTTCTCTAATCTGTCGCGTCATCAACAGCCTCCCACTATGGGCTCTATAGCTTCTCTTTCGGCGGTAACCAAAGTCATCTTGCTCGATCCTCCTATTGGTGAGGAACTAGCGAGTTTTGCCAACCCATCCACCTTCATATTCTCCTCTCTCGGAATCTGCTGGACCTCGAACCGAAAGAACCTGCTCTCCTGCTCCTTAACTCGGTCTTTATACGCTATCATCTTGGGGTCTTTAGCCTCACGGTCCCGTTCACCTGTTGGGACACTAATCGAGAGTCGAAAATATGATGATACCTTGAGCTCCCAAATCCGCTACCATCTCCGCCTCCGATCGGTGCCTCATACTCCGCCCCATTATTAGAGGTGCAGGCTGGAACTTGACAGCCACTGGGTTTCTAATCCACTGGGGATCGATTAGCACAATGCCAGCTCTGGAACCCATCAATGTTGTTGATCCATCCACATAGAGCTTCCAAGGTGCAATCTCCTCCACCGTGTAGCCTTCGAATGAAGTCCGATAAGGCACGGGTCTTAATGGCTTTTCTCGGGCTCAAACTCCACTTGGTATTCACCCACCCGATAGCCCATTTCACCATCCTTCGAATAGGTCAAAGACGAGCTATCACCTGTCTCAATGGATAGTTATTCCTAACAACAATCTTATGTGATAAAAATAAGGCCTCAATCTCACTGGCCGTAACCATAAGCTGCCAAAGCCGCCTTTTCGATCTCGGAGTATCTACTTTCCACTTCTTGGATAAGCTTACTAACATAGTACATTGGCTTACGCTCGTAACCTTGTTCTTTTATCAAGATCTGTGCTCAACGAGTGCTCCCCCACGTATAAATATAAATACGAGGATATCACCCGGTAAGGGCTTTGTGAGTGTTGGGAGCCGAGCTAAATGGGTTTTGAGCTCCTCGAAAGTCTCCAAGCACCGCTCGTCCCAAGTGAATTTATACCCTTTCTCGAGGATGCGGAAGAACCGATAACTCCTCTTGGCTGATCGGCTATAAATCGGCTCGGGTCTGTTTTCCTCCCGTTCGGCGTCTGGAGCTCCTTCAAGGTCCTAGGGGCTGCATGTTCAAGCCGCTTGTACCTTCTCCGGATTCACCTCTATTCCTCTTTGGTTCACCATGTATCCGAGAAACTTACCCCGCTTTAACTCCAAAAGAGCATTTAGCGAGGATTTAACATGATTCCAATTACCTTAAAGAATTCGTCTAAGTCAGCCACATGCTCCGGAGCTTTACGGCTCTTTACCAACGTATCATCCACATACACTTCCATGTTCCTACCTATCTGCTCCCGAAATACTTTATCCACCATGCGCTGATAGGTAGCTCCCGCATTGATCGGTCCGAAGGGCATTTTCACATAACCAAGTTCCACAAGGTACGATAAAGCCGACCTTTCGGATATCTCCCGAATACAATTGTATCGGTGATATCCTTGATATGCGTCCATCATGCTAAGCACTCGAAACCAGTTGTGGAGTCCACTAATTGATCAATTCTCGGCAATGGGTAGTGGTCCTTGGGGCACGCTTTATTCGGATCACGAAAGTCAATACACATCCTCCACCTGCCGCCCCCTTAGGGACCGTAGCGGCGTTAGACAACCATTACGGGAACTCGATCTTCTTCACCCGCCCTGCGTTAAGCGCCTTCTCCACCTCTGCTCCGATGATTAGGTCCTTCTCGGCTCCAAAGTGTCGAAGTTTTGCTTCACCGGCCTTACCTTAGGATCGGCATTAAGATAGTGCATCGCCACTTACGGAGGTATCCCCTTCATATCTAATGGTGAGAAAGCAAACAGTCGCATTTTCTCTTATCAAACGTATTACCTCTTCGGCAACTTGGTGCTCCATCTCGAGTCCCAATTCTAGTGGTAAACCCGCTTTTATTGGGGAATATCTCCACCGACATTAACTCCTCCTCCGCTTGCATTTTGGAGGTCCCTTCCCCTTCCTCATGAAGGATCTTGCACTTCTTCTCGCTCCCGCTCTGGTCCTCTCGCTCTGTTGAGCTGGTTAAAGTACATTTTATCAGCCAACTTGACGGAGTCTACATAACATCTCCGAGGAATCGGCTGGTCCCCCTCCACTTCTCCTACTTGATCTTCCACCGGGAACTTCATCTTCATATGATAGGTGGATACTATCGCCTGGAAAGTATTCAACATTGGTCTTCCAAAGATCACATTGTATGAAGACGGCACATCCACGACCAAGAATGTCCCCATCATGACCTTCCTTCGAGGAGGAGTACCTAAGCCCACCGCAACATCACCTGTCCTAGTGGCTGAATAGCTCCTCCGGTGAACCCATATAGAGCCGTATCAACAGGTTCTAATCTCACATTCAAGTTCATCCTCTTCAAGCGGTCCAAAAACATAATATCTACCGAACTTCCCGTATCCACAAAAATACGAGCTACATCATACCCGGCAATATCGGTAGTAATTACCAAGGCATCACTATGAGGTCCCTGAGCTTCTCCACAATCTTCTCGGTCCGAAGTGAATGCGGGAGTGGATGTCATTCATCCCATCTCCTTTACCTCCGACCTTCGTCCAGCATGCGGGCCCGAATAGCGGCCTTCCGTGCCTGAATGAATCTCCTTCACGGGGCCTCCCATTATCATTTGGATGGCACCTCTATTGGGTGGTGGTTGCTCCTCCGGATGGTCCCGTGAGCCCCGATGTTTGTCTTCTGTTTTTTCTTCGGACTCCTTTCTCTTGAACCTCCGCGGGCCACTGTCGGTCTCTATAGATGAATTCCTTGTGTGCCCGGCTGTATTAGCCTTTCAATCTCATCCTTCAAGTGAAAACATTGGTTAGTATCATGTCCATACTCGTTATGAAAACGACAAAACCTATCCTCTTTCGGCTTTATAGGTCCCCTTGACCTCGACCAGGGAACTTCATTTCTCGGATGATCGGGTGCTATGTCCGGGACCTCTGCGGGTTCTATCTTTAACGGAGTATACTTATCGAATCTAATTCTCAGGATCGTATACGCCCGAAGTGGCTGCTGTTGGAGATGTATCTTTAGTTTCTGTCCCCTTCTTTTTAGGTCTCCTATCGCCGGCTTGACCTCGTTTCACTTGGCCTTCCTTACCTCTTTCAAGGTCACGTACTTCTCGGCTCTCCGCAGCGGCTCATCGAACGTATCAACAGCTTCTTTGCTAAAGAGGAAAATAGATCCCCATCACGTAAACCATTAGTCAAAGCATTAATTTTTACCTCTGTGACGCAGAGGGCACCTACAAGGCAGCCTTGATTAAACCTTTTCGGGAAGGCTCGCAAGCTCTCTTTCTCTCCTTATTGCATGTTGAACAACGTTAGCGTTGTCTGGGCTCTCGGGCGCTAGCAAGCGATGTAAAAACAGTTGCTAAACTCTTCAAACGAGTTGATAGTATTAGGTCCCAATTGGCTGAACCACCGCCGAGCCTTAGCGAACGTAGTCGGGAAGACCACCGCACTTGACCCCCTCAACGTAGCGGTGTAGGAGAGCTGAATTCTCGAATCGTACCGTGTGCTCATGGGGATCGGATGTCCCATCATACTCGTAATTCAAAGGCTTGAAGTTTTGAGGTAGCTCATCCTGCAAAATATCATTAGAAAATCGAGAACCCGACACGGGTCTAGAATTACTAATCCGAGCATTCATCTCGCTTCCTCATCTTGTCAATCTGCTCGGAGCACCAAAAATTGGCCTCCATCATTCCTAGGATGAGAATCACCCCTACCTTCTCTACTGCGTCTTCAGCATTCCTTCTCTCCTGCGGGATATTCCGTAATATCTCCACCCCCTGGCTCTTTCGGGGCTGTCCCGAAATCACCTCATCTTCCTCTGCGGGCTTCCGAGCCCTTGCTCGTCCCTTCTATCGATCTACGTGCCTCGAGATGACACCAAAGACGATTCTCGGTTAACCTCTTTCTCATTTCCCTCTGGGGCATAGGGAATTGTACTCCTTCTCTAAGGATAGCTTCCAAAGCATGGTCCTCACCGTAGCATCAATTTGTTCCTTGAAAGCTGCCGGTATCTCAGAACCGCATAGAAACTCCTATACCGGTAATCATTGCGGCACAGGCATTCGCCTTGTCCAGATGGGAGGTGGAGTAGGTGGTTCTTCCCCTTACTCCCGATCCGTCTAGAGCCCGATTTGCTCCTATTGTCACATTTGCCTCCTCCCTATGTGTATTGGGTGTGGGGAGATCCGCCCGAGCCCTTTCCACGCCGGGCCAACAATCACCGGCGTGCGAGACGACACCACTTCCCTTCTTGCCATTGTTCCAGCGGCGGGAGGTGGAAAAGGGACAGCCGAGAGAGGGCCGACCTCTTCCCCCACCATCCTTCTTGGATTCATCTTGTCCTTCAACCATAATAACCACGATTATAAAGGAAACTCACGTCATAGACCCAAGTTTCCCACAGACGGCGCCACTTGATACGTAAGACAAAGTCACGCTAACAAGAATCGAACCCCGTACACGAGATTCACGAGATCACCTTCAAACACGTGCCAAAATAGTGCAACCCGAACTCGAGCACGAGCTTCGAATACTGCAAAACACGCCGGAGGGGTCCCCGGCGTAGGGACTCCGACGCTCAAGTCGGTGATCGGAAAGTGTGTAAAAGGAGGGCCCTAAATACCCGGTTAGGGGCCTCGGGAGCTAAAATAAGTTAGCTGAATAGATGCTAATAGAGATAGTTTTTACATGTTCAAAGTGTGATTAGTAAGTTAGTGAATTCGTACCTTCTTCTTCACATGGATCATACATAAATAGTACTCGGAAGTGGACGGTTATTACCACCCTCCGATGAAGCTCTCCACTCTTCATCGTGTTCCTCCCACGTCCACGCCCATCCTCCACGCCCCACTCTTCCTTCTCCGGAATATTCCCTTCCAAATCTTTCTTGATACTCTCTTCCGGCTTTGTTTGACCGAATCTTGGCTTGTTCCCTACTCAACTCCCTATTCTCTCGGTTTATCTTAACCGCTTAGCCCCCTTTATCGGTAATTATCCTAACGGCTCGCGTTATTCTTGTTAACCTGACCCCCTATCGGTATGTTGGGCTTATTCTTAAACTTACCCATACGCTTCTCACTCCGAGCCCCTCTTTGGGCCCTTGTTGGGCCCTTGTTGGGCCCTCGCCATTCTTCGGCTCTCTACCCTCATTTGGGCCGGACCTAGCCCATAACATATTTATACCGTATCATACACATATACATTTAAAACTATCACATCACACTATTTTTTTATTTAGTAATTATTTTTCCCACTTCTTATATTTACTCACTCTTTCTCTTATTTTTTCCACCTAATCATTATTTCACTAACCAACAATAATTAATGAAATATAATATACCTTCATCACTTAAAAATATTTGAAATAAAAATTATATTCACCCCTACTTCTTCATTCCAAACCACAACATTCATTGCATTTGTCTCATCCACTTTATTTCCCCATTTGGATTCGTCAAATTTCACTCAAGGCAAAAATAAATACATCTTAAGGTATTAGTTGAATGATATTAGGTGTTTCAAATTAATATGTGTGCATTAGTCTAAGATAACATGTATTTTGAATAGGAATGAGTATAAGTTTGGTTCGGTCGCAGTTTCAAAACCAAGCGGCGCCGTTTTGTTCATGCTTTTCTTTTTAATTACGAGCTGTTTTTGTTTTAATTTTTTAAAATTTATCTCTTAAAGTTGAACACTTTTCAATGTATAAATTTTCTATTCTTAATTTAATTTCTTTATATCTTTAGTAATTATTTAATTATATATATTGCTTATTGTTGGAATCACAATTATTAATAATTAAAGTGTAAATACATTATATGAATAATATTTATTAAATTCACATACGAGTCATTTCAGCAAGGCCCAGTTATTCGCACCCCATGTTTTCTTATTTGCAAATGGGGTTAAAAATTCTGACAATTTCATATTCACGCAACAATTATTTGCATATGGGTTTTTCTTATTTGCGTGACGGGAATAATTAAATAAATCTCAGCAGGGTTTCCCAAAAATTGTATAATTTCCAAAAAAAAAAAAAAAAGCTTTTATTACTACCCACTACAATATTCAAGCCAAAATAACTATCCATTACAACAACACTTTACATAAATTACTACCAACTACAATTTCTACCCAAAATACCCCTTTCTCACATTTAATCACCCAAGCCCTAATTTTGAATACTCTCTCTCCCCCACCCTTCTGTCTATACATCGGCGCACCCTTCTCTCTCTACAAGCCGCATCCACTCTCCGACGAAGACGAAGGCGGGCGACGACGCCCGACGAAGACGACGGGAAGCACCGCCACGGCGCATCCACCCACTTGGTAAATATACTCCCGCATCTCACTCGCCACAGATCCACGAGTGTGACTAAGCGCCGTCGCCGCTGTTGGGTCGCCTCCTTTGTGAGTGTGAAGCCGTTCAACCGCCACGCCTAGGAGAAACGAATCCGCCGTCTCGTCTGCAGTTCGTGGTGACTAGTGCCACCTATTTCAATGCGATTACGGACCCAGGCGGCGATGGACGGTGGGCGCGATGGCGTAGATCGGTGAGTTGGTATTCGTCGGCGAAGGAGAGTGGTGGTGGAAATTGGTTGTTTGAGGCTGTGAAGGTTGTTGTAGATGATTGGGGATGCGTGATGGGGGTGCAAATTTGGTGAAGAAGAAGGTGGGTGCACTCATCGCCGTGTGGGTGCACTCACCAGCTTGATGTTCTAATAATCTGGTCAACTCTAAAATTTGGTATGTAACCCGCAGATTAGAATTAATATGGAAAAGAGTTTTTGTATGATTTTTGTGATACTGTTGTTGTGTTTTCTTCTAATTTTTTTTTGCACATGTTCGTATTTTTTTTCTACACATGTGCAATTTTTTTTTCGCAAATGAGAGTAAATTTTGAATTATTTGATTTGTGAAACATATGTAATTGAATTATTTTATTTATGAAATAAATGTAAATTTTGAATTATTTAATTTACGCACATTACGGTTTTATAATGGCGAAAATTTTAAGACTCTATCAAAAGAAATCGAAAATTTCTCGGTTGTGATGGTTTTATTTATTCATGCGTGAAAAAATGTCGGCGAAAAATGTCGAGAATTGAAGGAAGAAGAATTTTATTTTCTCGATACAAATCTATTTTGTGAGTGATGGAAATGTGTTGGGATGTCAAAGGACAAATCACGTCACTTTTTCTTATTTTTGAAGTCATGACAAGAAAGAAGGGTAATTTTGGTAGAAAACCCTATATTATTGTACCTGGTAGTAATTATAGTTTGAGTTGTATCTAGTAGTAATTATGGTGTTAGGATTGTATCTAGATGTAACTCACCCAAAAAAATCCAAAATTTTGGTCATTTTTCAAACGCTTTTTTGCCAAAAATATGTGGATGTACTGAAATTTTGGAAATAATATTTCGAAATCCGACAATTTTTTCAAAAAAACAAAAAATATCAAAATTTTGTCAGAATAACTTTTAAGAAACATGAAAAAATCGAATATTATTTTTTCAAATTTTATGTCATTTAAAAAAAAAAAAAAAAAAAAACAGCAAACTCTTCGAATTTTTAAGTGGGTTCTTTGGATTGCGTTTATTTCGGCAACAAAAAGTTAGGGTTCAAAATTGCTATACTTGGTGGAGCTCAGAAATTGGTGTACTTGTTTCGAAAAATTGCTCATAGCATCCCAGTTAAAAATTGTTATACTTGGTGCACTATTTTACAACAAAAATGGAGTTGCAAAAATGCACGTCTGATATTCTGATGGAAGGGTGGAAAGGGATAGAAATTAGGATTTTAATTGAAATCTTCTAGTGTGTAACTTTTTGTTAACACTTTAGGTGGGTGTATCACTAAAATGGGGTGTAAGCAACCTGGGCCTCTCATCTATACGTTGAATGGGCCCAATATACCAGCCCACCTCATTAAATCTGCACTACGCATCAATACGATAAAGAATACGCTATTTTGGGCTTCCCCTTACACTCATTCACTTGTTTATACCACCTCATTAAATATATTATTTGATCGCTAATGATCTAATTATTTTAATAAAACATTGGTTATATATTATCTTACATTAATTAGCATAATAAATTGCAAGATTTATACATTAAAAACTCCATACAGTCATATCGTTGGGACCGGGAAAAATATTACTATACGGAGTTATTCTTATATAGAGTTTTACACAAAAATAATTTTTTCGTATACAAAATAATATAAATACATATACATTGTATATTATCTATCTCACAAGTTCATGTAACTAATTTAATAGTTTTGACTAAGAAATTAAATACATACACTTGAGTTAAATCAAAAAATGAATTTAGGGACTATAAACTTTGACAATTTAAATACATACACTTGAGTTAAATAAAAAAATGAATCTAGGGACTATAAACTTAGATCATATATATGTATAAATTTTGGGTTATACTTCTTGTACTACACATCAAACAAAAATGGCATCCAAAGCGGAAAACAAAGAGAAAAGAACTCAAATTCCTGAAAAAATTAGAGCCGAGTTGTACAAAAAGAAAGATTTGCACCCTAGTTGGAAGCAAAAGGATTTTATGAAGTGGCTCAAAGAGACTCATGGTTTGGAAGTATCATAATCAACAATATCTAAGACGTTCAAGAAGGCGAGTTGATCGTGAAAAAGATGTTCGAACCTTGATACAATACGTATAAAATCGGTAAAGTACCCACTAATGGAGTCTCGCACTTTATGAGTGGTTTGTGTGTAACCATGATCATGTCAATATTAGTGGTGAATTACTAAAAGAAAAGGGAAATATTTTCTTAAAGCAACTTTATCCAGAAGAAACCTCGTTTGAATTTTCAAATGAGTAGTTAGGAAAATTCAAGCAAAGACATGTAATTCAATCATATCGCCGTTTTGGTGAGAGTGGTTCTGTGGATATGGAAAAATTGAAGCCTGCTTGCCTTCAATAAGAGAAGAATTAGACAAATGGGCATGGAAGGACATTTACAACATGGATGAAACTGGTCTATTTTATCGAATGCAAGCTGATAATTCTCTTGCGACAAAGCGGTTGGAGGGCCGAAAACAAAATAAAGAGAGAATTACAATCGTCATTTTGTTGCAATCGGGATGGCTCCGACAAACTTCCTCTTTGGATCATTGGTAAATTTCTTAATCCTAGATCTTTCAAAAATATTAATCGTGATACTCTCAACCGTACTTATCGAGCGAATTTAAATGCATGGATGACATCCTTACTCTTTTTGGAATGACTAAAGTGGTTCGATAATCGTTTAGACGGAAACGCCTTGCTCATTTTGGACAATTGTACTGCTCATGGAAAAAGGATCATCTCCCCCTCTTCGTCATACAACGGTTATGTATTTGCCACCCAATAGCACATCCAAAATTCAGCCATGTGATGCAGGAATCATAAGGAACTTTAAAGGTTATTATCGTCGTAGGTTCAACCGTCTACTCTTGAAAAGAATTGAAGATCGTGTTTTGGAACCATCAAAGATATCTATCCTTTATGGAATTGTAAATGTTGTTGCTTCTTGGTCAATAGACGTGAAGCCAAATACGATTGAAAATTGCTTTAAACATTGCAAGATTCGGACCTCTAGTGTTGATGAAGTACAAGTTGCAAGTGAAATGGATGAAGAGAGGCTAAAATTACTCACTGAATTGAGCTCTCAAATTAAGGCACTATACTACCACAACGAAATGGATATTGATGTCTTTCTTAATCATCCGGATGAGCGACAAATTACTTATGTCTTAACCGATGAAGAAATTATCGTGGGAATTAGGCAAGAAGACGAAGGAGATAATCCGGAAGATGATAGTCTTTGAAATACCACAATTTTCGTGTCATGAAGCTTTAGTTATGTTAGATAAGTTGGAATCATTTTGGCTTCAATAAGGGGGATCACATGAGCGAGCTATTGAGCACTCGCAAATTAAAGTATCAAGTATCGATCTATAAAATTAATTCGATGTCACAATCAACTATAGATAAATATTGTAAGTCATCTTAAACATGTTATTGAAACAAAAATATAATTAATAAATATTTTTATAATATATTTATCATTAATTCCTATATAGAGGTATAAATCCTTAAGACGGGACTTGAAAAATGTATGACTTATGATAATGTGGAGTTTATTCTTATTTATAACTAGTCTCAAGTTGGGACTTGAACTTTTTATTACTATAGGGAGTTTATTCCTATATAGAGTATTACTATAGAGAGTTTTTACCGTAATTTACTATTTTAATGGAGCATGAATCCTCTATGCGTGTACTCCCACTTCCGCCGTCCACTTCTCACCATCTCCTATTACAACAGATCACCCATAATAATGACGTCCACTCCCAAATGTTTGATTTTCTTTCTAAATATTCGATTTGAGGTGGGGCGACGACTACTAAAAAGTTGAGGAGAAAGGAATTTTATTTGAAAGAGAGGGTTTTTAATGAGAGAAATGGGTTACGAGATATGAGAAAGAGAGAAAAAGGAGAATTGAGATGAATTGCAATCAATATATATAATTCTATTACTATATTATATTATAAGAGTATATTTGAGGGGAAAGGGGTAGTGTGATATAAAGGTGGAGGAGTGATCTATTATTATAATAATATAATTTAAATTGGCTGAAAAGTTAAATTAAGGGCAAATAAAGAGTTTAGTATTGGAGTGAAATTATTTGTTTTGATTGTAGTAAAACACATGACCTAAGAATCTTCTAGTGGAGAGCAATTTTAATCTTCTCAATTTAAGATCGCAATATATATATATATATATATATATATATATATATATATATATATATATATATATTGGAAGATAAAAGTGATCATGAAAATATATGATTCATATGGGGATATAATATTTTTACGTCCCATAACTTTTCAACTTTTCCAAAAATATCCCAAAAAAATTATTTTTTTCAATTACGTCCCAATTTTTGCTAATCGGTATAATTTACGTCCCAAAATTCATCGAAGGAAATAAAATGTCATGCGTTTTAACCCATGTGATGCGCACGTGATGTTTAAATTGGGGGTTTCGGGCGCCCTAACCCATGTGGATATGGTCGTTCCTCCGCCTTAGGGACTGGATACGTTGCACTCATCCGCCCGAGGGTATGGCTAGCAGCTCCCGACCCCGTGCCGTATTAGAGCCGTGGCTGTCTCTGTCTTGTCCCCAGGAAGAATTGTGATTATGGCAGGTTTGCTACCCCCAAGTGGTAAGTAAGGAGGATACGTTAATCTCCATGGAATCCTCTAGTGCTATTACCTCACAAATTTTATTGCAATCTTCGTTTCTTTCTTTACCCCGTCACCATACTAGTAAAATAGAACACCTTGTTGAATACTCTACTATTCCCGAAGATGCTATAGTTGAACAAAGTATTCCACCCCTTGTTAATCCGTATCACCTTTACAGAAATATGGAAGCCTTCCTAAGAGAATCAAAGATATTCGGGCCTTCATCTCGTGCGAGAGATTCTCCCACGAAGGAGTATGTCCAATCTTCAAAGATGGATCACTACAGCCTCCCGGCCACATCCCAAGAGCAATATATCACTCTGTCAATACCACCGGAATATATTGAGGCTTGGAAAAAGAAGGTTTCTCTCACCTTCATCTTGGAGTCCGACTCGTCCTATCTTATCACGAAAGAAAAGGACTCCCTGCATTTGCTAGGATTGCTCTGCTTTCGATACCCGATACCGAAAGTACGAGCATGCCGTTGTTGGGACCGTTCTTACCACTCTCAAAATTGGAAGTGTGGTACTCACTTTCTTTCCCAACTTTGCTCTATCTTTACAAGATTTATCTCTAGCGTAAGCTCTCAAAGTGCAAGTCCAGATCGTTGGAGCCGAACGGTTTCCTACATCTATCGTGGCTATGCTACACCATCGATCGTATACGGGTTGCTGCGTAACCATGCTCTTGATCTAAAAAATCAAAGCATAAAAGAAGCTTTGATGGTCCTTACCGAATCTGGATCGGAAGTTCCAACCATTGTCTAGATTCCACGTCAAATCTGCAAAAAGATCTCGAAAGGTTGGTCCCAACCGAATGGATAACCAACTATGAATCCCTTCATCAAGACGTTAGGCTGCTTTGAGCTGTTGACTTCGCATTCGAAGGATGAATGATGGAAAAGTTAAGACCATCTATAATACAATATCGGATGAAGGGCCAAGTACTCCTATGTTCTATCACATGGTGATTTCGGCTCTACAAAGATAGGGATGACCTTCCGGTCTCATCATTCATGCCAGACGGAATTCACCTTTATACATCTCATATCAACGACCATTTTATATGGGATATTGATCCAACATGTGTGATCCTGTGTGACCGCAAATATGCCGACTCACGGCGGCGATGATGATGATGATGATTACTATTCGTATAATGATAACGATGGAGATGAGCCGCCACCACCACCGACTCACTCTTGCTTCATGTTCCACTCTTATGAAGAAAACTTTCCACCTTTGAAAAGACAAAAGATAAGCAAAACAAGATAGTGACGAAGCCTTACGTCTAAAGCACGGTCATCGATGCAAATAGACAAAGAAAAACCTCTAAACCAAGGTGAAGAGGTCCTAAACTAGCATACACAAAATGCCGAGCACAAAATCGTTCTCTACAAACTATCGACTCAAAAGTGTCTCAAATTCTAGATAAAGTACAAAGTTTTACTCAAAATCAACACTCTCTTGAGATACAATTATTAAGTGTGGAATAAAAATAATCGAGAAGATCAACTAGCTGGATAGGGAACTCGGGTTTCTTCGGCAAATTACCAAACCGGTGCTGAGTTCAACGCTAAAGAAGTAGAGATAAGGAGGCTTAAGAAGGAACTGTCCCGCATAAAAGAGGATAAAAGAGCTAATACTCTTTTTTCTCACAACCTAATTTCTATGCTACTCCACCGAAACTTCTGAATATTCTAAATTCTTTGAAATGGTCTCAAGTATTCCTCTTGACATCCCCAAAAGAGTGGAGAAGATCACGATCATTGATGAGAGTGAATTGATGCATGATTTGATGTGGTATTTTTATGCAAAAAGTGGTGAAAAGTGTTAGTTTTTGGTCTTAAAAGTGTAGAGTATCACTCTTTAGCATGAAAAGTATCACTTGTGTAGATTTTGATGTTTTTCGTCCCATTTTCAGCTTAAATCGGTGGAATTTGACCAAACCGAGAGTACCGACATTCATATGGCGAAGAGATGAACGAGACGGGCAAAAATAGAGGTCGGAGGCGGAAGTCGGATCGAGAAAATTCCTGGACTCGATCTCCGGTCGAGGTCCAGGAGCCTCGACCGAGGGTGCAGCCAAATGAAGAGTTTTGCAAATATTAAAGGAACCTCGACTCGAGGGGCTGAAGCTCGAGTTGAGGGTGGCAAAATACAGCAAGCTCGACTCGAGGGCTGGAAGCTCAAGTCGAGGCAGGGCATTTTTTTAGAGAAGCGTGGGCACGACTTAAGGAAGCTCGACTCGAGGGCCCCAACCTCGAGTCGAGGGTGCAGATTTTTAAAAACTTCCTTTTTAATCCATTTGAGCGGAAAACAGAGCATAACCTTCCCCATATCAGTTACTTACAGTTTTTAGGGCGATTTACGAGTTTCTTAGCTTAATTCTCCTTCTAGGTTGATTAGATTGTTAGATTTAGATAGATTTCCATTAATTGTTGATTAGATTAGACTTTAATCCATTAGATTTCTCAATTTAAGTTGTAATTCAAGTGAAGTGAAGATTCCAATTGAAGATTCAAGCATTCAATATATTGATCATTTTGGCTTAATTGGTGATGTTCTTCTTCTCTACTCATTTCAATTCCTTAATTGTTGTGATTATCATTTTGATTATGCAATTATATTTTTCACCCATCAACAATTCACCCGTGCTTGGGATAATTGAAATTGAGGATGATTTGATTGCTTGTGCTTTGATTGTTGATGATTTTTGATCAATTGAGATAGTTAGTGCTCTAATTGTGATTCTAATTGTGCTTCATGCATTTTTATCTCTTTACATTAGTGTTTGATCACCCTAGCAACATGCGAGAGTTGAGCTAACGTGATTAGGGATTAATCGGGTATAATTGTGTATGATTATATGAATTAGGTGCTTCTTAATTGAGAGATTAGTTGCACTAAGAATACTCACATTAGGCATTATGTGATTAATAGAGACTTAATTACATGATGGTTCTATGCTTTCTATCTTAGTTGATTGACAATTTGATTCAATCATAGCTTGTGATCATTGATTCCTTGATGGATATTATTCCTTGCACCCCTATCCCCAATTGATTTTTGCTACTTGTTCTTGCCTACCACTTGCTTGATTAATTGCTTGTTGGGTTGTTTGATTTTAATTCAAGCATTTTGTAGTGTAACTGGAGCCAAAACCGTATTTGCAACAATAATCATTGAAAACTCACATTCCTAGGGACTCATGGCCATACTTTTTCCTTGGTTTCGATAAACTTGGTTGTCTTAATATCACTTACCCAATTTTACCGCAATCAATCACGGAGAAGTCATATCAAAAGCTTAAGGAAGAAACCAAATGGATACATTAATGGCTTCAGATCCCGATACGATATTCCAACTTTTATCACAGTACCTTCACTGTGGAGCCCTCTCAAATAGTGAAAGCAACACATCTTACCTCACAGAGCATGAAAGTATCACCAAGACCGAGAAGCCACATCATGTTTTTAGAATCTCCACAAGGAGTGACTAATAATGAAGGTTTTGCTTGATGTATCGCCTATTCTCATGGCTAACCCGTAACCCAATCGTCATTTTGAAGGATATGTTGCGTATTGAACTGAATCCCCACTAAGCAATTTGTGAGTCACACTACACGTTGATCAATCCTCCAAACCATCAAATGGTCCTTAGTTCTCTTCGACAATGTTCCGATCCAAAAAAGGAGAGAGACGATGCACACCTTTACAACCTGGATAGATAATCAACTCAATAAAGAAGGAGCAAATCTCCGATCTATCATGAAAGACTTTACATCCAGATTCCTTGGTGTCCTGCAAGAATGGTTTCGAGCATCGGAGAATACAAACAACTTGAGATTCTCAATGCTACATCCCCGGGAGAGGCACTTGGAGAAATTCACGGGAGTTCATTGGTGACATCTCTTTATATTCTAAACCTCTTTAATAAAAATATATCTCTATGAGATGTTGTTCCCTTTCAAAAAAAGATATCGATAGACACTTCAAAAGAATGTTAGAAAGATTTTATTTCTTGAATGGAAGTAATGATCCCAATCTCAAGAATGTCTACGTGGCATCCTTACCAAAAGAGCTCCAATACGAAATGGCGAGGATACTCCAAGCATCCCGAAGAGACCTCTCTAGTATAAGAATGAGACAGATACATCAAATCTGTCTTCAAAGACTGGAGAAACTATGTGAACAAAGAACCTGTTCAAAGAAATGATGGAGAAAAGGAACTTCTTAAAATCTTTATGTGATAAGTCCTATCTCGAGATAGGATACAAAGCCAAGGAAGGGTGCAAATGCTCCAGCTCAAAGAAGGAAAAGAAGAAGTTCAAATAAAAACAACTAATCTCCGTAAATAGGTTTTTTCGAAGAAAGCCTTTTCGGAAAAAGACAATGAACAAGTGCTATCTTTGCGGCGGCAAAGGACTTTTTGCCGAAAATTGCCCACAAAAACAGAATAAAGTAGCAAATTAGCTATACGGACTTTCTACTACAATGATAAAGACATTGGAGATGCAGATGTTGAATCATTGTTCTCGAGAACAAGAAGTTTAAAATTCTCTTGCCTTTTCTTGGTCGATTCCTCGAAGGATAAAGTTCATCAAGAAAGCACACCAATGCTTATGGTAGGATCATCATTGATCACTAACATGATCACTCATGAGGTAATTCCCTCACCTAACCTCACCTTGAAGTTAAAGTGTTAGGAAAAATGTTAGTTTTGATGAACTTAAGATGAGTATGTAAAATAAGATAACTAGTGAATTATTGTATAGCCACCAAGTAGTGAGTAAAATCTTGTAATAGACTAAGTACTTAGATCGAGATGAAAGCAAGATAGAAAGAGAAGCAGACAAAGATGAGCTAGACGAAGACAAGGTAGCAAATGACTATATACTTGGAAGATCAAAATATGCGAAGACATGAGATAATCAGACGAGGTCAAGGGTGTCTCAAGTCAAGAGGAGCAGACGACTAGAAGTGTTAAAGAAATCGGGAAGTTATAACAAACAACAAGAACGATTATAACCAACCAAGAAGCGGTTACAAGATTCGATTAGTCGGTTTCAACATACTCTAATAAGTTAACAAGGAAGTTACAAGCTGCCAGGAGTTTCTTATAAATAGATCATTAGATTAGAATTAATTAGTTTCAACTTTCAACTCTCAATTTACACGCATTCTCGTAACACATTCAACGCACATTCAAAAGCACTCTAAGCATAAAACGTTCTAAAATGTTCATAGTTTTCATAGTATTTGTAGAACACTTTCCCATATATCTTCAAGCCATTAAAAATTCCAGAATTAGGAAGAGTTGATTGTAAAGGTCAAGATCGACATTGTAATATGTAAGTATGGCATTAAGAAAGTAAGTGAGTAGTGAAGTTCCTTTCACAAGATTGTGAAAGGAGAGTGGACGTAGGATTTTCACAATCCGAACCACTATAAATCGTTGTGTTCTTACTTTGCTTCTTTACCTACTTACTTGTTCATAATCAATTTTGATTAATCAAGCAATCGCTCCGCCGCATAATCGATATTAATTTGGGTTATTTCTAAATTGTTGAAAGGAAAAATTGAGTAGTATTGAAAATCTATTCAATCCCCCTTTCTAGATTTTCTCTTTGTAAACTTGATTGATCGGGACCAACAAGTGGTATCGGAGCATGTTAAAGCTGTTTCGATATATTTTAGGTCTTGATAATTCTTGAATTGTGTTCTTGTGATTATTTTTATTTTTGATTACTAATTCTGCTAATAAAGTTTCATTGAGTATTCTTGATTATTATGTCTACGATTAAAAGTAAAGAGACCAGGAGTTTGCCGATTTTTCCATCGAATATTATGACTCTTGGAAATTCGTAATGCAAAATCACCTTAAGGCTATTCATGATCGTATGAAAGAAATTACGGAGGAAGGTCCTATTAAGTTTTATCATGGAGTTGTGAGTGATGGAGCTGAATCTTACGAGGCAAGAGTTAGACGTGAAAAGAAGAGCGCAAATATGACAAATGATGAGAGAAAAATTCATAACTTGGATCAAGTCGCTAGAACTAAGATAATCGAAACCTTAAGCAAGGAGTGGGTAGAAAAGGTTAAACGCAGCAAGACTGCAAAAGAAATGTGGGAAACTCTAGCAAACATATGTGAGCGTTACGACCAAGTCAAGGAAACTAAGCTGCAATCGGTGTTACATGCTTTTGACACATTTAAGATGAAAGATGGAGAAACAATAGACCAAATGGACATAAGGATGACTAATCTTCTCAACAAAGCTTCAGGACCTAGGGAAGTCCTATCTGGAAAGGAAATCAATAATAAGATCCTTAGAGCTTTAAGTAAGAGATGGAGGGAAAAAGCTAAAATCCCCAAAGCTACCCAGAATCTATCATCAATTTCTCATCAAACACTATTTTCGCATCTCAAGGCATAGAATATGTATTCGGATAGAAGATAAGGAAGACGAGGTAGAATCATCCACTTACGGGAAGATAATTGTTTTCCTTCATCAAGAGGAACCAGAGAAAGTATCTAAGGCGTCCGATTTATCGATAAAGGAAGAAATGACATTATTCATAAAGAGATATGAAAGACTCAAGATGAAGTATAAAAGAAATAACGGGATAGATCGGGTCGGAAAAGGCTGCAAGTCCGAAAGAGAAAACAAGGGTTACGATGGTGAAAAGAAAAATGATCGAGATTAGGAGATTCAAATCATCGATCAGACGAGGGGATAGTAGTCCGAGATCTAATAGAGGAGATATCTCGCTACACATATAATAAACCTAGTCACTATAGCTATGATTGTCCTCATTTAGCACCTAGAGAACGTGAGGAAAAGAGAAAGAAACGTGATGGAAGATATGCAAATCAGATAGCTCTTCTAGTAGAGAAGGAAGAAGTTCATGAAACTACATCATCTTCGTCCTCGTTTGGAATTGGGTCGGATGATGAAGTATGCCTCATGGCAAAAGAAGTAACCTATTACCCATCTTCGAAAATGATTTTGAAAATTTGTCTCAATCGATCGAGTCTTATTAGCAAACTTCTGGAAGATCTGGAGATCGCTTTATCTCGCTTATAAACGAGATAGAGATTGAAAATCTAAGTTTAAAAGATCAAATTCTGAATCTAACTAAAGAATGTCGACTAGAAGTAGTGAGAAATCGATGCTTTATTCAAGGGGGATGCAAGCCTAAGATTACCATTAATTCCTCATCCGAAAGGAATAATGAGTTGGAAAAAGAATTAGATACTTTAAAACTTAAATTATAAAATGTCTATATTGAAAATGAGAGTTTTAAGAAAACCAACAAAGAATTAAATCTTAAGTTGGGGCTTCTTTGTAACACTCAATCAATTATATTGATAGAATCTTCAGACCTCACAAAAAGCTAGTTATAAAACGAGGTTTAGGTTTTGAGAAACAAAAGGATGATCCTATTAAACCAAGGATTTTTTCAAAGCTTCTAATACTTAAGAAGTGATTAAAACCGGTCCTTGGAAACCTAAGGAACAAATTGACTTATCTAATGCTTCGCAAAGAAAGTACAGATAAAGAAAAATATTCCTAAGGACAAGACAAAGATCAAATCAAAATCTCATTTTAAGTATAATAGCTTTGATGGTAGAAGCAAGTCATATCCGTTATTACCTAAATATAAGACAATGTCTAAAGATCATCCGAATAAGATTGATCTTGATAGTCTTATACTAGTAGACAGAGATATGGGTGCAAACTACAATCACTTGTTTTAAAGAACATAGATGTGTTTTTGGATTCCAAAATGTCAACTTAACGAAAAAGGACCCAATCTTCAAAGGGTACCTAAAAACTAATCTTTGATTGCGGGATGACGCAGGTATAGTTGAAAGAGCAAACGTACTCGTGGTCATCTGGTATATTGATAGCGGATGTTCAAAATATATATATGACCTACGAGAAACGTTTACTCTCAAACTATCGAGACGATTGATGGACTCGCGAGTCATGTTTGGAGATAACAATTTTGGGCAAACCAAAGGAGTTAGAACCTTGATGATTGGAGATGTTCAAGTAAATGAGGTTTACTATGTTGAAGGATTAAAACATGCATAATTATCTATTTCTCAATTCTGTGATAAGGTTTTTGTGTAAAGTTTATTTGTAATGCTTGCTATGTTTTAAGTGGTCTTGATGAAAATATTCTATTAGGCGGGTGTCGAGATAAGGCAATATTTACATTGCTAATTTCAAAAGTTGTCCAAAAGACATCGTTTAGTTGTTAAGAGTTCAGCGACTTAAGTTGGCTATGACATAAACGTCTCAGTCACTTAAACTTCAAAACTTTTAACAAATTAACAAGGAAATCTTTAGTCAAAGGACTCCCCGAGATAAAGTATTTTCAAAGAGTCACGTTTATAATGCATGTCAAAAAGGAAAGGCACCAAAGCTTCTTTTAAGACAATAAATAGTCCTTCAAAAAGAATTCTTGAACTACTTCATATGGATTTATTTGGTCTAGTTACTCCTCTCGGTTTTAGTGGGAGAAAATATACTTTGGTAATGGTAGATGATTATTCTAGATTTACAGGTTATTTTCTTGTACAAGAAAAATGAGACGATGACCAAAATACGGGTTCCTTAAGAGAATTCAGAATAAAAAAAAATTAAGTATTGTCAAAATAAGAAGTGATAAATGTACTAAATTCCTTAATTCACTTGTTACTAACTATTGTCTTGAGAGTGGTATAGCTCACGAAACATCGAAGAAAGACACCTCAGTAGAGTGGAGTTTTTGAAAGAAGAAACAAAACTCTAAAAGAAGTTGCGAGAACAATGTCATCTGAATATAACACTCTACATAGGTTTTGGGCGAGAAGGCTGTTAGGAGAAAAATATTTTAGTTTTGATGAAATTAAGATGAGTAAGTAAAATAAGATGACCAGTGAATTGATTTGTATTGACTGATGTAATGAAATCTTGTAATAGATTAAGTACTTAAAAATAAGATGAAGACTAGGTAATAAGTTAGACGAAGACATACTCGGATGAAGACAAGGAATGCACAACTAGACACTTCAAAATAAGAGTAATGTAAAGACATGAAGATGATCGAGATGAGGTGGAACTCGTCGAAGATGAGAAGTGAACACAACTTAAAGTGTTTAAGCGAGTCTCGCATCTTTCAAAAGTTTATTGATAAGACTTTGATCAGATTCGGATAGATTCTCACAATCATTATCGGAAGATGAGTAGTAAGTTATTGCTTTTGCCATGAGACACATCTCATCATCTAACCCAAACCCAAACGAGGATGAGGACGATGATGTTTCATGAACTTCCTCCTTTTCTCGCTAGAAGAGCTCTCTAATCTGCATATCTCCCGCCACGTTTCTTTCTCTTCTCCTCACGTTCTCTAGGAGTTAGTTGGGAACAATCATAGCTATAGTGACCGTGTTTATTGCGGTATAACAATTATCTCCTCTATCGATTTCGGACTACTATCCCCTCATCGGATAGGCGATCACGAATCTCCTAGTTTGATCATTTTTCTTCTCACTATCTCGACCCCTTATCTTCTCTTTCTAACTTGTAGCTCCTTCGACTTGATCTGTCCCGTTATTCCTTTTGTACTTTATTTTTAATCTTTCATATCTCTTTATCAATAAAGCAATTTCTTCCTTAAGCGATAAATCGGATGCCTTGGATACCTTATCTGATTTTCTCTTGATGAAGAAAAGCAACAATTTTTCCAGATGTAGATGATTCAGCCTCATCTTTTTCCATCTTCAATCGAATATCATACTCTAATGCCTTAAGATGTGAAAATAATGTATGATGTGAAATTGATGATAAATTAGTAGCTTTAATATTTATTTTTTCAGAATATTCACTCCATCGCTCACAACTCCAAGATAAAACTTAATTGGACCTTCCTCCGTAATATCCTCCATACGATCATGAATAGCCTTTAAGTGATTTTTCAACCTAAACTTCCAGAATCATAATCTTCAATTGAAAATTACGGCAAACTCCAGGTCTTCTTGCTCTTAATCGTAGACATGATGATCAAGAAAACTTCAATAGAAATTTATTAGCAAGGTTAGTTAATCAAAGATGAAGAATAATCGCCAAAAATAATTCAAGAACTATCAAGACCTCAAATATATCGAAACAGTTTAACACAGCTCCGATACCACTTGTTGGTCTCGGTAGATCAAGTTTATACAAATGGGAAATCTAGAAAGGGGAGATTGAATAGATTTCCAAACCTACTCAATTTTTCCTTTCGATTTAATCAAAGATATCCCAAATCGATTTCAGATTAACCAAGTATCGATTTAAACAAATGAAGTAATTTTATACTTGATCCGACTAATAATTCTTTGAATTAATGTTTTCAATATGCTTGATTGAATGAAAACACGAAAGTAAATGGAAGAAATACATAAAGTAACGAACACACAGATTTATAGTGGTTCGGATGTATAAAAATCCTATGTCCACTCTCCTTCCACAAACTTGTGAAAGGGTCTTCATTTACTTGACTTACTTTCCTTCTTTCTTGCTTACAGGTTTACAAGCGATATCTTACGCCTTTCAAGCAATTCTTCCTAATTTCTGAAAATATATGGCTTGAGGATGTGAGTGATAGTGTTCTATAAAAACTATGAAAATTATGAACGTAAAGAACGTTCTTGTTGTGTGAGAAAGTGTTGTATGTTGATTACAAAGTATGTGTAGATTGTGAGTTTCTAGAGTAGCAAGAGAGTTCTTCTATTCTAAACACAAGATCTATTTATAGAAGACTGATATTGACAGTTGTAACTTCCTTGTTGACTCTTCAAAGTTTGTTGAACACAGCTAATCGAATCTTGCAATCGATTCTTGGATTGTTATACCTGTTCTCCAAGTAGGTTATAAGCTGTTTGATTCTTTTGTCTCGCTTATAAGCGAGATAGAGATTGAAAATTTAAATTTAAAGGATCAAATTCTAAGTTTAACTAAAGGAAGTCGATTAGGAGTGGTGAAAAATCTAATGGCTCATTCAAGGGGAATGTCACCTAAGATTATCACTAACTCCTCGTCAAAAGACTTTTGAGTTAGAAAAAGAATTGAATTCTTTAATACTTAAATTATCAAATGTCTATTCTGAGAATGAGAGTTTTAAGAAGACTAACAGAGAATTAAATCTCAAGTTAGGACTTCTTAGTAACACTCAATCAACAATAGACGAGAATCTTCAAGATTCTCGAAATCAAGTGATAAGACAGGGTTAGGATTTGATAGAAACAAGAAAGATGATCCTGTTAAACCAAGGATTTTTGTCAAAGCTACTAATACTAAAGAGGAGACTAGATTTGGTCCTTTTAAACCTAAAGAGCAAATTGACTCATCCGATGGTTCTGCAAAGAAAGTACGGATGAAGAAAAATGTTCCAAAGGTCAAACCAAAGACTAAGTCAAAGTCTCATCCTAAGTATAATATTTTTGATGGAAGAAGCAAGTCATATCAATTATTTCCTAAGTATAAAACAATCTCTAAAGATCATTTGAATAAGATTGATCTTGATAGTCTTATACTAGTTGATATATATGGTTGCAAATTTCAATCACTTGTTTTAAGGAACATTGATGTGTTTATTTGGATTCCTAAATATTAACTTAACCAAAAAGGACCCAACTTACAAAGGGTACCTAAAATCTAATCATTGATTGCAAGGAGATGCGGGTATAGTTGAAAGAATGTATGTGCTCGAGGTTATCTCGGTATATTGATAGCGGATGTTCAAAACACATGACCTACGAGAAACGTTTATTCTCAAACTATCAGTCTATTAATGAACCACGAGTCATGTTTGGAGATAATAATTTTGGGCAAACCAAAGGAGTTGGAACTTTAATGATTGGTGATGTTCAAGTAAATGAAGTTCACTATGTTGAAGGGTTAAAACACAACCTTTGTTATCTATTTCACAATTTTGTGATAAAAGTTTTAGTGTAAAATTTACTTATAATGCTTGCTATGATTTATATGGTCTTAATGAAAATATTCTATTAGCTGAGTCGACAAGGTAACATTTATGTTGCTAACTTCAAAAGTTGTCTTAAAGATACTTGTTTAGTTGCAAAGAGTTCGGAATGATTTAAGTGGCTTTGACATAAGTGTCTTGGTCACTTAAACTTCAAGACTCTTAACAAATTAGCAAGGAAATCTTTAGTCAAAGGGCTTCCAGATAGAGTGTTTTCAAAGAGTCACGTTTGTAATGCTTGTAAAAAAGGAAAAGCAGACTAAATTTTCTTTTAAAACAATAAATAGCCCTTCTTGAGACGGGATTACGGAACTACTTCATATGGATCTTTTTGGTCCAGTCACACCTCTCGATTTTAGTGGAAGAAAATGCACTTTAGTAATCGTAGATGATTTCTCTAGATTTACAGGTTATTTTCTTGTACAAGAAAAATGAGACAATAACAAAAATTCCAGAGTTTCTCAAAAGAATTCAAAATGAAAAAGGGCTAAGTATTGTCAAAATAAGAAGTGATAAAGGTACTAAATTCCTTAATTCACTTGATGCTAACTATTGTACCGAGGATGGCATAGGTCATGAAACATCACCGCAAGGACACCTCAACGAGAATGGAGTTGTTGAAAGAAGAAACAAAACTCTTAAAGAAGCTGCAAGGACTATGTTATCTGAATACAACACTCCACACAGGTTTTGGGCTGAAGCTATTAATACCACTGCTTTTATTCAAAATAGATGTTTGATTGTTAAAAATAAGTGTAAAACCCCTTATGAGATATGGAAAGGTAGATCACCTAAAATTTCATATTTTTATATTTTTGTTGTAAGTGTTTCATTCACAACAATGGTAAGTCTCAGTGAAAACTTTTGATGCTAAGATTGTAGATGGGATATTCCACTATGTCTAAGACTTATAGTGTTTTTAATAAGACAACCTTGTGTGTGGAAGAAACACCACATGTTGTGTTTGATGAATCTACTTTTGAGTCTAAGGATGCGAGATGACATCACAAAGATTTCAGATGATCTACATAAGATGACTATCAAGAGATCAATAGTAAAGTTCTATGCACCAGAATCGACTCAAACGAGGAAGAAGAATCGAACTCAAACAAAGATAGAGAGCCCGAAAGTTCTTCCAAGTCACTTATCGAGACAACCACCTTACGCATAATAAATGTAACACCCAGAATTTAGAAAGTCGACCTTTGAGGTCCTGACGTCTTAAACCCGAGTCATCACTTAGTGAACCATAAAATCGAGCCGAAAAATTTCTTTTAGAAAGCAAAGCTATTCATTTAAGTTGCAGCGGAAGATTTTACAAACACGTATTTAAAATATTTGAACCATATTCATAACTAAACGAAGAGATTAATCGTTTGACAAAAGCCACTCGGTGAGTCTAAGGTTCAACTCTCGGGAAAATCGTAGTGACGAGTCTTTAACAAAATACAAATTTTCATAAAGATCTAAAAAATATAAAGCGACTTATTTAGATAAAAAGAGAGTGGAAGCGGGTCGTCTATTGCAGCTCCCGGGCTTCAATCTTGTGACTGAAAAATATTAGTTATAGGGCTTGAGATATAAATCTCGGTGGACGAATGTATTTCGTTATACGATTGACAGAGAAAATCCCAAAATAATAGTGTCTTTTATTCTTTATTTTCATTCTTCGTTATTTACTTCCTTGTAAGGGCGTTGTGTTCATTTGTATAAGGTAAGGCTTCGCATATAATCTTATAGTTCCTCATCCTTTAATTATCATCTTCTTTGATTCGTAGTTCACAACTCTTTATAACTAGCACATATGAGATGGCACATGATAGTTTCCTACCACATCCGATCTTCGTAATCACATTGTGGAATGGCACGTTTACACGTCCGAGACCCATAATCATATTGTGGAATGACACGTTTACACGTTCGAGACCCATAATCATATTGTAGAATGGCATGTTTACACGTCCGAGACCCGTAATTATACTGTGGAATGACACGTTTACACGCATTTGACCTGTAATCATATTTTGGAATGGAACATTTACACGTCCGAAACCCGTAATCATATTTTGGAATGACACGTTTACACGTCCAAAACCCGTAATCATATGGGATGGCACATGATAGTTATTCTATCACATCCGAACCCCGTAAACTTTCATCATATCATATTGGGCAGTAAAATAAAGCTCATCATTGGATGATCACACATTTATAAGTTATGCATTCACATGCTTTTGGTATTTGCATCTTTTGAGGAATCTGTTTATGTTTGATTCAGAAAAGCTGACAAAAGTCCATATAACATTAACTAGCTATACGAGATAGTGTCACCCAACTAGAGAAGCTGTTAAGAGAAAGTTTAACTTCTTGATTGCTTAGGCCTCTCGTACAAAATCTCGGTCTCGGTTCCGACCATACTCTACCTAGCACAATTCGTATGTTTAGTTCGACAAACCTTTTGTCCATTAGAAATCGAGGTTCTTGATCTTATTGTGCCTTAAAACTAGGCTTTGAATGAATAAGGGGTACTTTATTTTATCAAAAGCTTCTATGGGGTGCCTTAAAATCATATGTCCAACGGCTTTGTTAGTGTACTACGGTTTGTGGGTCTCGAATTTTGGACTTTCAGTTCCATTCATTTTCAAGAATAAACATATAAGACACTCAAGTATATGTATTCACAAAGTATCATGTTTAACCTTCGATATTTAAAACATGCTCGTCATTAAGAGTTTGGCCATTTAGTTTATCAAGTACTAACAATCGAAGAAACAATACCTATACACACATAAACGAAATAAAATACTTAGACTCGTTGGAAAATTATGAAATTTTAGCATATTGTACATATTTCATTGTAGAACAAAGTTTATTAAGAGTCCGAGTTTATTTGAGTTACGAAACTATAGCAGATTTTGAAATAAGGACTCTAAATTTCTGTTTCGGCAAAACAGTGACCTTAAACTTATAAAATCCATAACTCTTTGTAGAAATATCCAAAAATTACGAAATTAAAACATGTGATGCATTACTAAAGTATGAACAACTTTCATTCAGGAACTAAAGTCATTTGACTTACGGATTCTGCCCAGAAAAATCGTGAACATTTAGTCTATCGTTTGGCTCGGTCCATCGGACATGTCTTACGAGAAAATTCATTACTTATTGGATACTCGTTTAAAAGTCACCAAATTAATCTTGTTATAAACAGGTTGTAGGACGTCCATGAATTTTTCCATAATTTATATGTTAGTCTAACTGGAAAAATAAATTCGTGCAAGACAGAATAACCCTATGCGTAGAACATCGACCAGGTACTCAGAAAACAAATTATATCTCATAAAGTACTAAACAAAAATATTATATTTTTGACTATGATTTAAACAACATCAAGGGGAACGTCCCCAATTTTTACCAGAATTTTATAACCTTTAGAAATGGGAGAAATAAATAGAATGAGCCACCGCTCCCAGAATATGCACATTTACGTCACACATATTTCCACGATTTTATTCTTAGTCTACAAAAATCCAATGACCACGAAATTTTAGTATCTTATTCTACACTTCAAATAATACATCTAGGAATTTTCCATGATTTTTTAACAGGTGGGAAGGGTACGAATAAATATTATAAAAGCAGGTGCTGTGATCATGGCATGATTTCGGCAGCTTCATGTTTTAAGCATAACTTCACCATTTTGACTCCAAACACTAAAATTCCAACTCAAGCACTCTATATATGATTAAAGCATATTAAAACAAGCTCTTAGTACTTCCCAAAACTATTCTTCCAAAGTCTTTTAAGCTAAGAAACCATTAGACTAAAAAGAAAGGGTTAGGAGGCTTACTTCTTAGGAAGAGAAGACTTCTTGCCTTGAGAGCTTCTTTGTGATTTGAGTGTCCAAGAATGAGAAGGGGAGGGGTTATTTATAGAAGGAAAATGAGAGAAGGGGTGGCCAAATGGATGGTGAAGAGGAAAAGGGGGAACGAAATAGGCTTGAGGCTATTTTACCTAGCTTTAGGAGTAAATCCTAAGATTTTGGCTGGATTTTGTGTACTAGAAATATCTTCCCCATTAAGGACCCCATGTGCACGAAATCTTTTAGGGATTTGGCTTCCATTTGGTAGTCTAATTTCTAATACGGTGGTGTGACTTCGTTGTTGAGTTTTCGGTATTTTTCGGTTCGAGTTTCGGTTTGAAAATTATTAAAAACCGCGATGGGAGAATAAACATTTTTCTTAGGGTTTTCTTGAGTGTTTCGACCTTTAAAGGATTATTGGTAATTAATCATTATTAATCAAAACCGGATTTCGGATATGGGTTGTAGAAGTATTAGTAGATTTTCGGTTCGAAGAACCGTTAAATTGGAGAAAAAATACACATAAAATTTTAAATCAAACAATAAAATAAATCAAACTTAGAAAATCAAATATAAGACTCTAGGTTTTGGTTTCGGGTTATTACATCCTACACCCTTAAAAGAAATTTCGTCCCGAAATTTACTTACTTATTTTAAAGGCATTGCGGGTACTTAGCTAGGTACTCATCCTCTCTCTCTGTCTGTCAGGAGCTCCATCCTTTCCGTGTTTGCTTCTCTCGTACTAGTACTAATGGAAAATTCTTAACTCCTCGAGATGTGAACCTTCCCTTCTAAGATTGTTGAACATATTTTCTCGTAAATCAACCCTTTAATTATCTCTAAACTTCAAAAGAACTGACTGTGTCTTAGGTTGCTTAAGTACTTTCTCTACTAAACCTGGATGTTCATTGCATTCCCAAATGGAACACTTACGTCCAATGTTTCGTTAAAACTTTTCAATCTGAGGTTTTCCATAATCCTTAGATATAAATGAGTGCGAGGCTCCAACATCAAGTAATATATGAGCACGTAAACCAAGTGCTAGCAACGTACTTATCGGTCATTCGTTGGGAGTCGGATCCTCCATGTCATTTTCTACCATTATGGCATTTATCTCAGCACATCTCCTTTGTTCTTGAATGGGAACGCCTCCTCTTGGCGGCCTAGGTAAGTGGTAGTCACCACTTGGAGGCCACAGTAGATGATAGTTGTTCACAAACGGCCGACGACCACTGATCCCATCTCTCTAGGGTGGCCCTTTGTTTAATTGAGGGCACTCGTGAGACTCGTGTCCCGGTTGGCGGCATCTGTAACATGTGTTGGTCCCTTTAAGGCATGGTCCTACATGCGATTTTCACAACTAGAGCAGGGCGGTAGAGGTCTTGGCCCAGCCGAGTAACTAAGATATTTTCCCTTTGTGGTTGGCTCGAGTTCTTAAAATTTGGAAACCAATTTTTGTTCGTTGTGACATAGGTGGGGTTTGCCTAAACTCCAATCCTAGACCGATGGACACAATTAGTGCACGGTCGAAGACTTCACCATAGCTTGAGAGCTTTAATCCAGCCTACGACACCTCCAATCTCGGCCTTAGGCCTCTCTCAAATCTCCTTGCTTTCATTTCATCCATTTCCACTAGGTGTGGAGCATAACGAGATAATTTATTAAACTACTTTTCATACTCGATCACCGAAAGAGTTCCTTGTTTAAGATTTACAAACTCTATCTCCTTCTCGATCTCGGAGAGCACAGGAAAATACGTCATTGTAATAGCTTGTTTGAAATCTTCCCAAGTAAGGGCTTCCTTTCACCAATAGTCATAGTACGCTCGTGGGCTTCCCACCACCGAGCAGCGTCTTCACAAGCTAGGCCCGGGCACATGATACCTTTTGTGCTTCGGTTAGAGTAATGTGGCGGAAAATTCTTTCCAACTTAGAAATCCACTCCTCCGTCCCCATAGGTCCTTCATTACCCTTGAGTCGGGGTGGTCGCGGTCGTCGAAATTGCTCGGCAGGTCGAGTTGGCATGGGGGTCTTTGGGGTGGTGCATGGGTAGGCGGCGGCTGTGTTTGTTGCTTTGCATGAAAGTTTGTAAGGAATTGAAGAATTCTCGTGCCATCTTGGCTCCCGATGCAGCAGTGGAGCTTGGCGCCCTACGAGAACCCTCGAGACGGTTCTTGATTAGCACGAGTTTTCCTTCTAGGCGGCATCCTAGGGCGGGGTCTAAAGGAAATAAAATATATTACATTACATATGTATGATTAAATTCAAAATAAGAGAATCCAATATTTAGCAAAGCATGGTATTAAGTCAATCATGCATGGGAGCACGCGGATGGCCCGAAACATACTTTCCGGACAGCAGCACGGTTGTTGAGCTACGATGATGCACGTTAGAGAAAAAATAACACATGTTGTAAATATTAAGATAAAAATATAACGAGATAGAATAGAATATCCCACAAAACTACGTGAGACTAACATACATATATAATTGACATGAGAAAGACTAGTTCTCAAAGTTTAAATGGAGACAAAGAGGCTCCAACAAAAATTTAAAGATGCGAGGCTTTAAAACAAAATAATTTAACTAAAATAGACATTACATATATATAGCAAAGTCAACTACACGAGAGATACGAGGCTGCTATAAAAAGATTTGGCTTGCTAAGCGAAAGGGATTCTAGAGGTCTAAGGCCAAAAACAGGAAGAAGAAAATAGTAGTAGGGTATTAAGGGCAAAACGAAAGTGCTCGCACAAAAATCGAACATATAAGTAAATACACAAGTAGTCAAGTAAATTTCACACACATGCGTACAAAAATCATTAAGGCATGCATAGTTCATTTTCTTGGAAAAATATTTCCTTTGTTGTTTATTCTCATGTTTTCTTTCTTGTTTGTTTCCGGTTCTAATTTGTAACGGTTTTGTTATTCATCGAATAACAAGACATTACGTACCTTGAGGCTTGTTTCGGTTTGCTTACAGTAGACAACCTCCCACAAGTAACATTTAGTCGGGGCTTTTATAAAATTCATTTGTTTCCAAGTGAAATTTTAAAATGAAAGGAAAAATAAATCATTCGGTCCGAAGTTTTGAACATAAGCTCGATAACACCTGTGAACGCCCCAGAATTTAGAAAGTCAACCTTTGAGGTCCTGGCGTCCTAAACCCGAGTCATCACTTAGTGAACCATAAAACCGAGCCGAAAAATTTCTTTGAGAAAGCAAAGCTATTCATTCAAATTGCAGCGGAAGATTTTACAAACACTTATTTAAAATATTTGAACCATATTCATAACTAAACAAAGAGATTAATCGTTTGACAAAAGCCACCCGGTGAGTCTAAGGTTCAACTCTCGGAAAAATTATAGTGACGAGTCTTTAACAAAATACAAATTTTCATAAAGATCTGAAAAATATAAAGCGACTTATTTAGATAAAAAGAGAGTGGAAGCGGGTTGTCTATTGCAGCTCCAGGCCTCAATCTCGTGACTGAAAAATATTAGTTATAGGGCTTGAGATATAAATCTCGGTAGGCGACACATGCGCTATTATACAGATTGTGAGAAAATCCCAAAATAGTAGAGTCTTTTATTCTTTATTTTCATTCTTCGTTATTTACTTCCTTGTTATGGCGTTGTGTTCATTTGTATAAGGTAGGGCTTGAGATATAATCTTATAGTTCATTATTCTTTAATTATCATCTTCTTTGATTGAGTTCACAACTCTTTATAACTAGCACATATGAGATGGCACATGATAGTTTCCTACCACATCCGATCTCCGTAATCACATTGTGGAATGGCACGTTTACACGTCCGAGACCCATAATAATATTTGGAATGGCACGCGTTTACACGTCCGAGACCCGTAATCATATTGTGGAATGGCACGTTTACACGTCCGAGACCGTAATCATATTGTGGAATGACACGTTTACACGTCGAGACCCGTAATCATATTTTAGAATGGCACGTTTACACGTCCGAAACCCGTAATCATATCTTGGAATGACACATTTACACATCCGAAACCGTAATCATATGGGATGGCACATGATTGTTATTCTATCACATCCGAACCCCGTAAACTTTTATCATATCATATAGGGCAGGAAAAAAAAGCTCATCATTGGATGATCACACATTATAAGTTATGCATTCACATGCTTTTGGTATTTGCATCTTTTGAGGAATCTGTTTATGTTTGATTCAGAAAAGCTGACAACGATCCATATAACATTAACTAGCTATACGAGATAGTGTCACCCACCTGAGAACTTTTAAGAGAAAGTTTAACTTCTTGATTGCTTAGTCCTCTCGTACAAAATCTCGGTCTCGATTCCGACCGTACTCTACCTCGCACAATCCGTATGTTTAGTTCGACAAACCTTTTGTCCATTAGAAACTTAGGTTCTTGTTCTTATTTTGCCTTCCAAAACTAGGCTTTGAATGAATAAGGGGTACCTTATTTTATCAAAAGCTTCTATGGGTTTAATTCTATGTCCAACGGCTTTGTTAGTGTACTACGGTTTGTGGGTCTCGAATTTTGGACTTTCAGTTCCGTTCATTTTCAAGAATAAACATGTAAGACACTCAAGTATATGTATTCATAAAGTATCATGTATAACCTTCGATATTTAAAACATGCTCGTCATTAAAAGTTTGGCCATTTAGTTTATCAAGTACTAACAATCGAAGAAACAATACCTATACAAACATAAATGAGACTCGTTGGAAAATTATGAAATTTTAGCATATTGTACATATTTCAGTGTAGAACAAAGTTTATTAAGAGTCCAAGTTCATTTGAGTTACGAAACTATAGCAGATTTTGAAATAATGACTCTAAATTTCTGTTTCGGCATAACAGTGACCTTAAACTTATAAAATCTATAACTCTTTGTAGAAATATCCAAAAATTACAGAAATTAAAACATGTGATGCATTACTCAAGTATGAACAACTTTCATTCAGGAACCCAAGCCATTTGACTTACGGATTCCGCCCAGATAAATCGTGAACATTTAGTCTGTCGTTTGGCTCGGTCACTGGACATGTCTTACGAGAAAATTCATAACTTATTGGATACTCGTTTAAGAGTCACCAAATTTTAGAATCTTCTTATAAACAGGTTGTAGAACATCCATGAAGTTTTTCATAATTTGTACGTTAGTCTAACTGGAAAAATAAATTCGTACAAGACAGAATAACCCTATGCGTCGAACATCGACCAGGTACTCAGAAAACAAATTATATCTCATAAAGTACTAAACGAAAATATTATATTTTTACTATGATTTAAAAAACATCAAGGGGAACGTCCCCAATGTTTCCTAGAATTTTATAACCTTTAGAAAAGGGAGAAATAAATAGAATGAGTCACTGCTCCCAGATTATGCACATTTACGTCACAAATATTTCCACGATTTTATTTTTAGTCTACAAAAATCTAATGACCATGAAATTTTAGTATGTTATTCTAAACTTCAAATACTACATCTAGAAATTTTTCCATGATTTTTAAACAGGTGGGAAGGGTACGAATAAATTTTACAAAAGCAGGTCGGTGATCATGCATGATTTCTTAGGAAGAGAAGACTTCTTGCCTTGAGAGCTTCTTTGTGATTTGTGTGTCCAAGAATGAGAAGGGGAGGGGCTATTTATAGAAGGAAAATGAGAGAAGGGGTGGCCAAATGGATGGTGGAGAGGAAAAGGGGAACGAAATAGGCTTGAGGCTATTTTGCCTAGCTTTAGGAGTAAATCCTAAGATTTTGGCTAGATCTTGTGTACTAGAAATATCTTTCCCATTAAGGACCCCATGTGCACGAAATCTTTGAGAGATTTGGCTGCCATTTGATAGTCTAATTTCTAATACGGTGGTGCGACTTTGTTATTGAGTTTTCGGTATTTTTCGGTTCGAGTTTCGGTTCGAAAATTATTAAAATCTTAGCGATGGGAGAACTAACATTTTTCTTAGGGTTTTCTTGAGTGTTTCCCACCTTTAAAGGATTATTGGTAATTAATCATTATTAATCAAAACCGGAATTCGGATATGGGTTGTAGAAGTATTAGTAGATTTTCGGTTCGAAGAACCGTTAAATCGATTAGAGAAAAAAATACATATAAAATTTTAAATCAAATAATAAAATAAATCAAACTTAGAAAATCAAATATAAGACTCTAGGTTTTGGTTTCAGGTTATTACAATAAAGAAGAAGCTTCCAAGGTAATACAAAACCATTTGAAAAGGATATTTCGTACAAGTCTTCATCCTTGGTAAAAGACAAGGGTAAAAGGATAATGAGTTATCATCCAAATTGAACAAATAATTTGATATTTATATTCTAGGGTCCAGACTAGGACACAACTTAATCTAGATTGTATGTTCGGTTGCCATATTTTATTACTTGAACCTAAGTCCGTTCTTGAAGCTCTAACCTGATTCCAATTGGATTAATGCTATGTAAGAAGAACTTAATCGGTTTCAAAGACAATATGTGTGGGAGCTTGTTGAAAGGCCTCATCATCAAAAAGTTATTGGAACTAAATGAGTCTTTAAAAATAAAAGGGATGAGAACAATATTGTGGTTAGGAATAAAGCCGAGACTAGGTGTTCGGGGTTACTTTCGTAATCGAGAAGGAATTGATTACAATGAAACCTTTGCACCTGTAGCTCGTCACGGAGGCCATAAGATAGTTCTTAGCTAATGCTGCTTTTAAAAGATTCATAGTTTTTCAAATGGATGTAAAATCAGCATTTCTAAATGGAATCTTAGTTGAAGAGGTTTATGTTGAGCAACCTCCGAGACTTTGTCAAAGGAGACAACGTCTCTACAGTGAGGAAAGCTCTATATGGACTTAAACATGCCCCAAGAGCCTGTTATGACACCTTGTCCGATTATTTGATTCAAAACGGTTTTGTAAAGGGTAAGATTGATAGAACTTTATTTCGAAAGGAATTTGATAATGATCTATTATTAGTACAAATATATGTTGATGATATTATTTTTGGATCTACTAATCTATCTTTGTGTGAAGAATCTAGTCCTCTTATGAAAAGTAGATTTGAAATATCCATGATAGGAGAGATGACATACTTTGTTGGTTTACAAGTCGAGACAGACAAAGAAAGGGATTTTCATCAATCAAGCAAAATATGCAAAGGATCTTATAGAAAAATTTGGAATAGGTACCAGCCGAGAGACTAAGATATCTATGATAACAAACTTCTCCATGGATCCAGACGATGAGGGAAGACACGATCGAGACGAGAATACGGGGGTTTAATAGGTTCTTAATTATATTTAAGCGTCGGCATACACGATATTTCTTTTGCGGTAGGTGTCATTGCATGTTTACAAGCTAAACCAAAGAAGAGTCATCTTGAAGCAGCCAAGAAGATTCTCAAATTCTTAAAAGGTACAATAAATATAGAATTTGTGGTACCCGGTGATGATAATTTTGAGTTGTCGGGATACTCAAATTCAGACTTTGGTGGGTGTAAGATAGATATGAAATCTACTTTTGGAACTTGCCAATTTCTGGGAAGTAAGCTAATTTCATGATTGTCTAAGAAACAATTCTGTAACTACTTCCACTCTTTGAAGCCGAGTATATGACAGTGGAAGTTGTTGTTCCCAGTGATCTGGATCACTCAACAACTAAGAGATTATAATATTATTACTAAATATGTATCAATCTTTTGTGATAATAATAGTGTCATAGCTATTACCGGAACTCGAGTCTTACACACTCGTTGCAAAAATGTTGATATATGACATCATTTTATTCGTGATCATGTAGAGAAAGGTGATATCAGATTAGAGAAGATATTAAGCGATTTTCAAAGAGCTGATATTTTAACAAAACCATTAGCTGAAACTAGATTAAAAAGTTTTTGTAGAGTTAGGTTTGTTAGATGCATCTTTAGTTAATCTTTAATCTACTTTCTATGCATTTCAATTCTTGTCTCTCTCGCTTTCTTCTCTATGTCTAGAAAGAAATATCGGACTTGTAAAAGATCATATGGACATTCACGAGTTGATATCATTGATCTCCTTCAAGGAATCAAGAATCAAGGAATAGTCTATTGATCTTAACTAACCTGATGTTTTCTTGTCTAAACATAAAGTAATTGCACAAATACACATTAGTCGTCTGTGTTCTTGAGGCGAGATGAGGATGTGTGCCTTGTCTGTCTTTCTTAAAAATACTAATAATAGTTTGTCTAAGTGTCTTTGATTTTAGAAAATCTCATATCTAGCTGATATTTCGAATTTCATTATACCGGACAAGTTCTACTCATCTTATAATTAGAGTCGGATGAATACACAAACTCATCTAGTCTATGAAACAATAACGAGGAAGTATTTCTCAACCCATGTATTTTAAATTATTTGATAAAAAATTATGAATATTAGTTCACATAATTAATATGTGGATATAATATCTTAGTTGTTTTAATTATTTAATAATGAATTCACTCGATTGTTCTTTTAAAATTGTTTTACGAAAAACAAAATTACTTATATAGTATTTTATTATAAGAAGGGTTCTTATCTCTCTAATTAGCTGAAAAGTAAAAAGTAATAAGTTACTTCTTGTCGGGGAAGTTACTACGGACTCGAAATTTTATCAAATTTATTTTTAAAATCGCTGAGTGATATTCACGCGCTCAAATTGGAGGCGGTTTAGTAATTTGAATCGTCAAACTTCTCATGCGCGACATATTAAACATGATTATTATTTTATTCATCGCACTTTTTCAGAAAAATAGCCATGATTGCATTTGTATAGGCACATAAACCCATTTTTGCACTTTATCGACCAATAATTAGAATCAATATTATTATATTCATTCTCTTTCCATATAAATAGGAGTTCGTGTGCATATTTTCATTTACGCACATAAAACCTGTATTCATACTTTCTCTCTCTTAAATTTCTTTTTCCTCTCAAAACACAAAGCTTCTTCAATGGAGGATAAAAAGAAACCCAAGATTAAGTTTGAGTATGATCTTGAGAACATCGGGAAGAAGACTAAACCGAGAGATGTACGTCGATTGGGAGACTACATCGAGACCACTCGAATCGGTAGAGATTCTTCAACTTCTAGAATCCAGTGGGTTGAGGCGGTATTGTACTATGAAGTCCGAAAAAGGGAAAACCTTGAATGATCTTCTTTGTGGAATTTTTATCAAGGGAATTTAAAAAATAGTTCAATCGAATCGATAGTTAGAACCGATGGAAGGAAAGTTAAAGTTATTATTCTTGTTGAGAATTTAGGATGAATTTTTGGGATTTTCACAGAAGGTATAGATCCTTTTCACTATAAGAGTGACGATTACTTGGAAAGTTTCGGGTTGATGGCGAGGAGTTCGCATCAAAACACCACCACGAATTTGAAGAGAACTATGTTAAGAAGAAAGTATAGGCTTCTCATGTTGATTACGATAAAATGTATATTGGGTGAACAATAGAGCCATGATGGGTTGATGAAGCCCATAATTTGTTGTCTGAGAGCAATAATCGATGGAGTACTAGTGAACTGGGCTAGATTACTTTTCACAAGGCTGGTAGAGGAATTCAAATAGTTTGAAGTCGCAGATTTTTAAGACAAGGTCGGATGGTCTTTGAAATCCACAACCGGTATAATGAATAGGATTACGCTGATCCTAGAAGATAAGATTGGCTCAGACAATCTCAATTGGGAGATTGGTGTAAAGAGCTATACAAAGCAAAAGTGGTTGCTAACTAAAGATGAGAAGACCTTTGGCCCCTCTAATTCAAGGAGATAAGGATGCTCCAGTTACTTCACTGTTCCAAAGAAAAGGGCTACAAAATCTAAGGCCATGAATGTTGAAACTCTTCTCGATGGATGAATCTTCATCGAGATGAGGTTGGATCAAACGAGGAGGTTGAAGAGGTGGAGAGGACAGCTTCCCAAGGGGAAAGTGTCTCGGCCGAGGTTGCGGGGACTTCAAGGCGGGAGGTGGAGAGAGTGGAAGTGTCCTCAAAAGAGGAATTTGAGAAAAGCTGCTGCATCATCATCTTCATCATCTTCATTATGCGAGGATGTAGCGAGATAAAGAGCCATCCACGTCTCAACTTTGGCAATGAAGAGGCGAGATGTGGTCGCTGCCTCCGAAGTCTCCAAAGCGACCCACCCCGAGATAGTCCAACACCACCACCTATCCAAACCTCATCTGATCCATTTTCTTTCCTATCCACACCATCAACAACTGAACCACCCTATTCCTAAATCTCCTAACCCATCCGGTATTATAGACCTAACAGAACATTCCCGAGGGTGCTTGGGAGAAGGTTTATCCTCAAGAAAGAATCTATCTTAGTTGAAGAGCCGGAGAGTGTTGAAAGAACTAGTAGATGTATGGCTGCTAAGGACGCTAAGGACTGGATATTTAGAGGAGACAGTTATCCTCATTGGGGAGGCAGGGGAACAACTTAGCAAGGCTGGAGAAGACATTCATGAAAAAGGCTAGTCTTAAATCGTTTGAAGAGATATTTTCCGAGGATCTCTTCATCAATTACATCTTGAGGAGAGTTTATCTAGGATTCCCGGCCCAGACCCAACCGAGCAACCTAAAAGCGTAGAGGGTGAGAAGGAGATGGAGACAGAGGCGGTGGAGAAAGAAGTAGAGAAAAAAGGGGAAGAAACCGAGGAAGGAATTAGTGGAGTGCCGATGGGCCTGCCGAGATGGATACAACGGGGAGGCACAAGCAGAAGCGACAGATGAGCAAGCACCAACGGTAGTGGAATCGAAGTGCCAACACAAGGGATGCATTGGGCGAATTCCCCACCGATTGAGATAAGTCATCAGATAAATCGAGGAGATAGATTTAACTTTATCTTCTCTATCTGAAGTAGACTTGACTCAACCGTCGTAAATGCTGCGTCTGCATCCGATGTTGAAGCTCTACGAAGGCCGAGGTGGCAAGTCTAAAGATCGCTTGTTTTAATGCTTTCCAGATGATTCCAGGATTTTTCACCTCATCGATTAAAGAGAATGTAGAGGCATTTGTTCATGAGAAGACTAATATAGACCTCTACTTCTCCAAAATCAGGCATGAAGAGCAAATGGACAGCGGTGCATCCGAAAATTGCTGAAGAGGAGAACAAGCAAAAGGCTTGGGTAAAGAAATATGTTCAGGATGCCTACCTGGAGGTTAGAGATATGGTAAATGACCAAGCTAAGGAGGCATGGGCTGCAAAGGAAACATCTTTCCAACATATTCTATGCATGTCTCTTACTACGGAGAAAGCATTGCTCACAAATAAGCTGAAAAATGAACTAAGAGGAGTCGAAGCGGCTCGAGAAGAAGATGTTTGACATGCTAGATCGAGAAGGCGGGTCATGTCGGACATGAGCTAATGGGTCAAATTGAGCAAGTAGCCACCATCTGCAATACATGTTTTGCTAATGCTAAAAAGGAGGAAGGTGGTGAGCTCAAGAAAAGAATAGACACCCAAGATGACAAGATCCTGGCGCTGAATCTTAAGATAGACGAGCTTGCTTTGAGGAGTTGCTACAAGGCGAGGATGCTAGAAAGAAGGCGAGTTGAGGATAAGTCCTAGCGTGTCTTGAGAAAATTGAAACGGGGATCGAGAGGCAGCGGGGAGTTGAGGCAATTTGAACCTACGAGTTTGAAGTAGAAGAGATGTCGGTGCAAGATCCCTGCTCCAATCCAGCACACTTCAACCTCCCTCATCTTCAACCAAATCAGCTGGAATGGCCAAAGCTTCAAGCCAACCACGTAAAACTCCGGCTGAGATTGAAGAAGAAGAAAAGATCAAGAAGAGGAAGAGGAGAAAGCGGCAAAGTACAAAAGGAGAGATGCAAAGAGGAGAAGAGAGCAGGAGAAGGCAGCTGGAAAGTCTTATGATATGAAGACAGGAAGTGGGTTCGAGAGATCAAAGAATGAAGATGGAGTTGAGGTCTTTCGCCCCTACCACCGAGCAGATGCGGTGCCCAAGTAGATTCTTCCTATGGATCAACAAGTTAGGTGGAGAGCATATGAAGCATAATGGATATTTCTTTTTCATGTCAGTAGGAAGATCACTTGGGACACAGGCATTTAAAATATTGCTTTCCATGAATGGTTAGAGGCGAAGGACCCCGACTACTATCGATATCGAGTAATTATGCCGATATTCAGTTTAATGTGGATCTAGTTGCACTTGCCTATTCAATAATGTCTGCTCCTCTTACACAAGATGGTCGTCTAGGCTGAGAAAAGGTCAAGCAAATGCTAATCCAAGCTTAAACCGCGGTGACCTAGGCGAGGGAGGGGAGAGGCATTAGCTTGAAGAATCGAGTCTTATTTGGATGTGCATTCGAGAAGAAGACAAGTGGTTTAACTAGATCTTATCTATTACATGATCCTTGTCTGTTTTTGTTGTCTTTGATCATGTAAAATCTTAAAGATAATATGTGTTAGATCAAGATTTTAGTTTTGATGAGTTAAAATGTATAGGTTAGGTAAGCTCTTGTAAATAGGATGACCGATTGAGATTGTATAGACCCGGTTGAAGTAGTAAGCTTTGTACTAGGTTGATCGAGACTAGGCAAGGTAAATAAAGTCACCGAGATCGGGAAGTACGAGGTTATCGAAGACAGTCTTGAAAAAGTTATTTGTTGGAGAGAATAATAAAGAGCTCAAGACAAGGTCAAGATCACCGAGTAGAATAAGAAGGGCGGTGTTTTCACCAAGTCGACAGCAGACAACTAACTCAAGATCACCGAGGTCGTGGCGCTTTAAAGAAAAGTTTGTTAAGCGGTTTTTAGTTTGTTACAACAAACTAACCGCTTTACAAGATTATAAATAGGATTAAGCACAATTCTTAGGAGAACTCTTAGCACTCATTATTTTGAAATTCACATTCTCGTAAAGCATTCGAAAATCTTCAAAGGTTTTCACAATACTTTCTAAGTGTTTAAAGAACACTTTTACGTACATCTTCAAAACACAATCATACGGTAATTTCTAGATTAGCCCATTAGATTGTTAGATTGAAGGTGAATTAAAGACGGATATTGTCTAAATTTGTAATCGTAATCATCGGTAAGTCGGAGAATAAGTAAGTAAGTGGGGCCCGTTCTTCAAGTTGGAGAAGGAGAGTGGATGTAATCTTTTGATCTGAACCACTATAAATCGTGTGTCATTTAATTTACGCATTCATTTTTACATTGATTATACGTAATTTGAATAAACTTGTTTCGTATTGCTTTTAGATCCTAATTCGTAGATTGAGTTTAAAATTGTTTCCATTTGTTCAACTTTGATTTTGAGGATTTTCTTTAATCATTTGAATTGATAATCGAATTTTTGTAAAAAGATTTAGATAATCTATTCAACCCCCTTCTAAATTATCTCTGGAAGGTCTGCTTGATTTCATTAATTACTCAATCTCGGTACCAAGTGCTTGGTATTAGAAGCGATTTTAAAGTCATTACGAATATTTCTTTTGGTCAAAGCGATCTTTATTTTTCAAATCCTGAAATAAATTTATTATTGAATATTTCCTGCTGATTTTTTTATCTACTAATCATGTCTTTGAGTGATAGAAAGGTCAAGAATCTTCCAGATTTTGAGATTGAAGATTATGATTATTGAAAGTTTCGTATGGAAAATCATCTCAAATCTGTTCATCCTGGAATGGAAGATGTTCTATCTAAAGGTCCAATTAAATTCTTTCATGGAGGTGTAAGTGATGGAGCAAGCGGCTCAAAGTCTCGAACTCAAACGAGAGAAAAAGGTGTACGAATTGACAAATGATGAAAAGAAAGTATACAATCTTGATCAGTGGCCGGAATGAGATAATTGTGACTCTCGAGAGAATGGTATGAAAAGATCAAAAAGTGTAAGTCTGCAAAAGAGATGTGAGATATTTTAGCCAATATGTGTGAAGGCACGAGACCGAGGTAAAGGAGAACAAGCTTCAAGTGTTCTCCATCTATTTCATATTTTTAAAATGAAAGAAGGTGAGTCTATTGATCGGCTAGACATGAGAATGACTAATCGATTAATAGAGCCAGCGACTTGGGTAAAGTTTACCGAAAAGGAGATTAATAAAATCCTTAGACAAATTTATAATGGTATGTAATGAGAATGAATCAATTAAGAAGACTAATGAGAAGCTTGTCTTCAAGATGAGTCAACTTAATAATTCACAATCGATTATAGACCACATCTTCAAAACTTCACAAAAGTCTCATGATAAGACATGTCTAGGTTACAATAAAAATAATGAGTCAGAAATTTTGAAACCAAGGAAGTTTGTAAAAGGCTGATACATCTAAAGGAATTAAGATTGGACCTTGGGAACTACAAAGTCGGATGAGGATCACTTCTCCTAATCTGAATAGTAAAAATCGAGATGAGAAATCCTAATCGATAAAGAGGGTTCCAAGAACCAAGATTAAAAGGAATCTTTCTTATAGTTCTTTTGATGGTAGAAGAAGATGCTATACTTTGTTTCAAAAGATCAAGAAGGTCACCAAATCTGATTTCAACAAGCTTGCATACAAATCTGATATATTTGTTGACGATTTGGCGAGAAAACTTGAATCGACCTATTATTGAACAATGAAATGTTTGTCCTGGATTCCCAAAGTGATTATTGACCTTAAAGGACCCAATATCACTAGGGTACCTCTTACCTAATCTGTTTTATAGGAATCTCGAGGGCTATCTTTTAAGGAGAAAATTCTAGCATCCATTTGGTACATTGTGATGGTTGCTCTCGGCCCATGACTTGTGAAAGGAAACTACTCTCAAATTTCCAGAATATACATGGTCCAAGAGTTTTGTTTGGTGACAACAAGCTGAGACAGACCAAGGGAGTTGGTACCTTATTAGGTAAGAAAAGTTGTATTTAGTTTTGATGTGTTAAAAGTGTAAAATAGGATGACAGTGAGCATTATGTATAGGCAATGAAGTATTTGTAAATAAAGCTAAGTATAAGTTGAGAACAAGAAGTCGGACTAGGTTAAGAAATCAGACTAAGAGAAAACCTCGAGATAAGGATAAGAAATCAGATGAGGACAAAAGCCGAGGCGAGGACAACGCAAGTCGAGACAGATGAAGTCTAACACAATATATAATGTCTCGATCATAGAAGGAAGAGCCTTGAGGCGGGGTGAGACAAATAGCAGACGATGAAGTGTTAGAAAATTTTACACAAGTTTCAAGAAGCAGTTTCAACTAACCAAGAGGAAGTTGCAAGTTTCGGTTATCTTTGTTATAAGCCGACCAAAAGCAGAATTCAAGGAAGTTACAACTACCAAATGAAGATCTCTATAAATAGGGATAGAAATTAGATTAGAATTACTTTTGATACTTTGCATTCACAACTATTCACACATTCTATATACACAAATCATAAAAGTTGTAAACACACACAAAGCGTTCTATACGTTTTTCGGTTTTAGTGTTTGTAGAACACTTTTCATAGAACATCTTCAAGCCATAGATATTCGTAAATTAGGAAGAAATCGTTGTAAGGCTGAAGATTCACACTTGTAAGTAAGTAAGCAAGAAGGAAGCAAGATAGTAAGTGAAGACCCTTCTTCAATGTTTGAAGAAGGAGAGTGGATGTAGGATTTTTATAATCCGAACCACTATATATCTGGTGTTCTTTTCTTGCTTTGATTTACTTACTGTTTCTTTTCAATTTACAATTCATTAATCAAAGATAGATTTGAATCAAAGTTAGAACTAAAATATCGGTTGCTTTTGATCTTGTTAAAGTTGAGTTTGAAAATTGTTTTCCATTTGTGTTACTTTGGTGCTTTGAATAAGTTTCTAAAGATTTGTTAAAAATCTATAAAATCTATTCAACCCCTCCTTCTAGATTTTATCATAGAAGGTTAACTCAAGTTTTCTTAATCAACTCAACCAATTAGGACCAACAAGTGGTATCATAGCGGTGTTAAGTCATTACGATATTGATTTTAGATCTTAACCAAGATCCTAAAATTTGTTCTTGATTATCTTTATTTTCTTTGTTTCACTAACAGTTCTACTAACAAGATCTTGTAAGTGTTTTGGTTTTTCTATTTCACCATGTCTTGTTAAGAGCGAGAAATCCAGGAGTCTACCTGATTTCTCAATTGAAGAATATGACTATTGGAAGTTTAGAATGGAGAACCATCTCAAAGCAATTCATGATAGAATGGAGGAGGTTCTTGAGGAAGGACCTATCAAGTTTTATCATGGTGGCACAAGTGATGGTATGCGGCCAAATTTGAAACAAGAGTGAGGCAAGAAAAGAAAACCTCGGTAACTCACAAGTGATGAAAGAAAGATTCATAATTTGGATCAAGTTGCGAGAACTGAAATCATCGAAACATTGAGTAAGGATTGGATAGAAAAGGTGAAAAGATGCAAGACTGCCAAGGAAATGTGGGAAACTCTTGCTGGAATCTGTGAAGGATCTCGATCGGAGTTAAAGAAAACAAATTGCAGTCTGTTCTACATGTTTTTGACACTTTCAAGATGAAAGAAGGAGAGTCTCGTTGATCAAGCTGGATGTTAGGTTGAGAAATCTACCTGAACAAAGCAAATGATTTGGGAAAAACATATACAGAGAAAGAAATCAACAATAAAGTGTTGAGGTCATTAAGCAAAGATGGAGAGAGAAAGCTAATATTCTGAAAGCTACTCAAAATCTATCCTCAATTTCACATCACACTTTGTTTTCTCATCTGAAGGCATTAGAATATGACATCCAAATCGAAGATGAAGAAGATGAAGCGAGAATCTTCAACATCCGGAAAGGTCAGAGCATTTGCTCATCAAACCTTGGTAATTGTTGATGATTTTTCAAGATTTACTTGGGTTATTTTCTTGTACAAAAAGAATGAGACTATGATTAAGATTCCGTAATTTCTTAAAAAGATTCAAAATGAAAAAGAACTAACTATTGTTAAAATTAGAAGTGATAAAGGTACTTGAATTCCTTAATAAATTTATCACTAACTACCGCATTGAGAATGACATAGCTCAGAAACATCGGCGGCAAGGACTCCACAACAAAATGGAGTAGTTGAAAGGAGAAACAGAACCTTGAAAGAGGCGGCTAGATCAATGTTATCCGAGTATAATACTCCTCATAGGTTTTGGGCGGAAGAGTTAATACAACTGTTATGTTCAAAATAGAAGCTTTGTTGTTAAGAATAAGTGTAAAACTCCCTATGAAATTTGGAAGGGAAGGTCTCCTAAAATTTCATACTTTCATATATTTGGTTGTAAATATTTCATACACAACAATGAAAAATCTCAATTAAAAACCTTTGATGCCAAGATAGCAGATGGGATATTCTTGGGATACTCATCCGTATCAAAGGCATATAGAGTTTTAAGACAACCTTGTGTGTAGAAGAAACACCCCATGTGGTATTTGATGAATCCTCTTTTGAGTTTGATAAGACAGGGGACATCACAAAGATATCGATGATCTGGATCAATTGACTATCAAGAGATCAACCATAAAATTCTACAATCAAGAATCAGATTCGGATGAAGAGGAAGAATCAAACAAAGAAAAAGAACACGAGAGATCTTCCTCACCGGTGATCTACCACCGATCGTGACGACCATTACATTGGATGATCGGGTATCGAAGGTAACATAGAATCATCTGAAATAAATAATTCAGAAAAACATCATCCACCGTAAAAGACAAAGGTAAGAAAGTAATGTCATATCATCCAGGTGAGCAGATAATTGGAGATTTAGACTCGGTGTCCAGACAAGGACCCAACTAAATCAAGACTGTATGTTCGGTTGCTATGTGTCATTACTTGAACCTAAATCTATTACCGAAGCTCTAATCGATTCCAACTTGATTAATGCCATGCAAGAAGAACTAAATCAGATTTCAAAGACAAGATGTGTGGGAGCTTGTTGAAAGGCCTCATCATAAAAAAGTCATTGGAACTAAACGGGTCTTTAAAAACAAAAGGGATGAAAACAATATTGTGGTCAAATAAGGCCGACTAGTTGCTCAAGGTTATTCACAATCGAGGGTATTGATTATAATGAAACCTTTGCACTGTAGCTCGTCTGGAAACCATAAGATTGTTTTTAGCTTATGCTACTTTTAAAAGATTCTTAGTTTTTCAAATGGATGTTAAGTTAGCATTTCTTAATGGAATCCTAGCCGAGGAAGTTTATGTAGAGCAACCTCCTGGTTTTGTAAAGGAGACAAGGTTTATAAACTAAGGAAAGCTCTATATGGACTTAAACAAGCACCAAGAGCTTGGTATGACACCTTGTCTAATTATTTAATTCAAAATGGTTTTTAAATGTAGAATTGATAGAACTCTTTTTAGGAAAGAATATGGTTGTGATCTTTTGTTAGTTGCATTTATGTTGATGATATAATCTTTGGATCAACTAACATATCGTTGTGTGAAGAATTTAGTCATCTTATGAAAAGCAGATTTGAAATGTCCATGATGGGAGAGATGACTTATTTTCTTGGACTTCAAGTCAAAGCAGACAAAGAAGGGAATATTCATCAACCAAGCCAAATATACAAAAGATCTTATTGATAAATTTGGAATAGGTACCAGCCGAGAAGCTAAGATACCTATGATGACAAACTTTTCAATGAATCTAGATGAGAAGGAGAAGACACTAATCAAACCGAGTATCGAGGTCTAATTGGTTCTTTATTATATTTAAGCGCTAGTAGACCTGATATTTCATTTGCGGTTGAGTGCATTGCTCGATTTCAAGCTAATCCTAAGAAAAGCCATCTTGAAGCAGCAAAGAAAATTCTTAAGTATAAAACGAACTTTAAATGTTGGATTGTGGTATCCGGTGATGACAACTTTGAGGTATGCGGATACTCGGACTCAGATTTTGGTGGGTGTAAGATAGATAGAAAATCTACATCTGGTACTTGCCAATTTCTTGGAAGTAAGCTGATTTCATGGTTGTCTAAGAAACAAACCTCTTTAGTTACTTCCACAACTCAAGTGAGTATATGGCACTGGAAGTTGTTGTTCACAAATGATCCGATAAGTCAACAGCTAAGGGACTATAATATTATCACCAAAGATGTACCTATCTTTTGTGATAGTAATAGGTCATAGCTATTACCCGTAACCCAGTCCTACATACGAGATGCAAGCATGTAGATATTAGACACCACTTCATCCGAGACCATGTAGAGAAAGGTGACATCGGACTAGAGAAGATTCTTACCGATTTTCAAAGAGCGAGATATCTTGACAAAGCCACTAGCAGAGACAAGGTTTAAAGAACTATCTGTAGAATTAGGATTATTAGACGTTTCTTTAGTTAATCTATAATCTTATTCTGCATTTTTCATTCTTTGTCTCTTTCTCAATTAGTTTATTATGTCTAGAAAGAATTATCGGACTAGATATGAGTCAAAGGACAATCGTAGCTGATATCATTGATCTCCTAATTTGGAATCAAGAATCAAGGATTTGTCATATTGACCTTATCGACTTGATGATTACTTATCGACATTGGGTAAATCGAGATAAGATTACAATAGTCGGTGACTTCTATAGAATCGCATTTACCATTGAACCTTATCGACACCCTAGTTACTAATAATTTGTCTAAGTGTCTTTGATTTCGTAAAGAACAAGGTCCGATAAATTTTTCTCTAATATAAGACAAGGTCTTCTTATCCAAGTGTTCAGAAGCAGAGACAATGATGCTATCAATTCGCAGCGAGGTGAAAGTCCAGAAGTTTCTCTAAAATTCTCTTAATTATGAATATTAGGTTCATATAATTAATATATGAATTTAATATCATAATCCTTTTTAACAATTCTTAAAAATGAAGTTACTCAATTTATTAAAAATATTTTGTTTTACAAAATAAAAGGATAAGGATTCAAATTCTATTTTCATTAAAACTTATATATTTTATTTTATCTCTCCAATTAACTAAAAGTATTTTCTTAAATAAGTAACTCTGTCGGGAGAGAAGTTACTACGGACCGAAATTTTATCAAATTTAGTTTTGAAATACGCCGAGTACACTTCACGCGCCGAGAAATGGAGGCGGTTTCGAAATATGAACCGTCTTAATATCACGCGCGACATATTTAATAATATTCTCGGCACTTTTCAAAATAAATGTCATAATTGCATTAATAGCGATTCGAAAGCCTATATTTATACTTTTTAGGCAATTATTAGTTTTATAATTGTTTATTATTATATTTCTCCATATATAAAGGAACTCGTGTGCATAATTTCATTTACGCACACATAAAACCCTTCATATTTTCTCAAACTTTTCCTTTCCCTCCTAAACCTTCTATATTCATCAATGGCGGAACCTAAGAAAGCAAAAATCAAGTTCGAATATGATCTTACTTCTATTCGAGATAAAACAAAGTCGTAAATGTATGTTGAATGGGATATTTCAACCGATCCCGAAACCAGAGAGATTCTGAATTTGCTTGAATCAAGAGGTTTGAAACAATACTACACGATGAAACCGTCAAGGAATCTTACTGTGGACGATCTTTCGCCGAATTCTTAACCAGTGGCAAAGGCAATCTACTGGTTTGGAATCACAAATCCGAACCAAAGAAAAGAAGAGAAAGGTGGTTTTATCCATTGCTGAGATTGGAGAAATTTTTGGGTTAAGCACCACCGCGAAAACCCTTTCACATACAAATCGTCTAATACTTGGAGAGTTTTCCGATTGATGGCAAGGAGGACTTACCAAAATACAACCGCAAATCTGAAAAGGCCAATGTTGAAGAGGAAGTATAGACTTCTAATGTTGATTTTGACCAAGTGTATTACGGGAGAGCGGCAGAGTCACGATGGGTTAACCAAGCCAAGGATCTGTCTGCAGAACAATAATAGATGGAGCAGAGATAAATTGGGCGAGATTGGTATATTCGAGAATAATGGAGGAGAAAAACAAATTCACCAAGACCCCGATCCACAGATGAATTGATGAGATGGTCTTTGACCAAAATTCCAAGTATGATGGCCGGGATTACCATCATACTTGAACACAAGCCGGGAACAAACAACCTCGATCGAATGTGGGTGTGAAGAAGTACACCGCATACAAAAGGGGCTTCGATTAAAGATGAAAAACTTTATGGACCAACATTCGAAGGAGACGGGATGCTCGGCTCCAGCTCCAGCTCCTAGGAAGAAGGCTTCAAAAGCCAAGGCAAAGGAGGCCAAGAGCAGTGTTGGTGGATGAATCCTCGTCTGCTTGAGATGGAAGAAGCAGAGGAGGAAGAGGAGGAGACAGCCTTCCTAAGGGGAAGTGTCGCCCGAGGTGGCCGAGAATATCTGGGACAGATGGAGACGGAGGATGTCTCGTCTAAAGAAGAACTCCGAACAAGGAAAGGAAGCCGTATCACCATTATCATCTTCATCCTCATCCGAGGATGATGTATCGTAACCCTCCACATCCCAACTTTGGCAATGAAGAGGCAGTGAGACCGCCGCCTCCGAGCCTCCAAACGGTCAACTCCCAAAAGTCCAACCCAAACCCAACTTTCATATGATCCATTCTCTTTCATACCCTCAACGTCATCCGAAGGCACCTTTTCCTAAACCAACCCAACCCATCCTCGAGTAATGGGTCCAATCAAACCTCTTTACGGATTCTTGGTAAAAATTCCTACTCAGAAAGAATCCGCCCTCGCAGACGAGCCTCGAGCTACTTAAAGAGCTCATTGACTTATATCTTCTAAGAAGACACAGACTAGGCTCATTTGAAGAGACAGCCATCTTAATAATGTAAGCGGGGAAATAACCGGCTATCTGGGAAAAAGAAGTCCTTAAGAAGGCAAAGCTCAAATCCTTCCAAGACATTTTAACAGAAAACACCTTCGTAGATTACGTACTACAAAGGGTATGTCTTGGAGATGAGGCACCGTGAGGAGGTGGAGAAGGTTGAAGAGCAGAAAAAGGTTGAGTTGCCCGTAGAAGGAGTTGAGGTTGAAGGAGAAGGAGTAATCGGTGGAGCTACCGATAAGCCACCGAGATAGATACAGAGGAAGCACAAACAGAAAGGCAGACACCGAGGCAAGAGCCACCGAGGTAGAATCGGATGTGCCAACTACATCGATACATTGGGCGAATTCTCCTCCAGCCATTGCTCAAGCCGATATTCCAATAGAGGAGATAGATTTAACTCTATCTTCTCCATATGAAGAGACGATCTTGCCCTCCACATCTCGCTGGCCCAGATTCCAAAATAGAAGCTTTGAAGGCGTAAGTTGCAAATTTGAAGAATGCCTGTCTAAATGCCTTTCAAATGGTTCCCAATGTCATCACATCTCGCAATCAAGGAAAACATAGAGGCTGCGGTTCACGAGAAGTCTAAGATTGACCTCTATTTTTTCGAATCGAGACATGAAGAGAACATGGCTAAGGTCAAACAAAAGGTTGCCGAGGAAATGAACACTCAAGATGCCCTGGATCAAGCAATACGTTCGAGATGCTTATCGACAAATTAGTGATAGTGTTAGGTAAAGAAAAAGTTGTATTTAGTTTTGATGTGTTAAAAAGTGTAATATAGGATGACCAACCGAGCACTTTGTATAGACAGTTGAAGTAAGTGTTTAAAAATAAAACTAAGTATAAAAAGTTAGACGAGGTCAAGATATCGAGACAAGGACAAACCTCGGATGAGGACAGAAATCGATGAGGACCGAGATATCGAGACAAGGAATGAAGATGAGGACAAGGTGGAGTAAGTATCGAGACGATGAAGTGTTAGAGAAATTTTACACAAGTTTCAAGAAGCGATTTCAACTAACCAAGAGGAAATTACAAGATTCGATTATATTGTTATAACTAATCAAAACAGAATTCAAGGAAGTTATAACTACCAAATGAAGATCTCTATAAATAGGGATAGAAATTAGTATAGAAATACTTTTGATACTTTGCACTCATCGATATCCACAATTTGTATTCACGAGCCACAAATATTGTACACATTCACAAACGTTTTATACGTTTTCTAGTTTTAGTGTTTGTAGAACACTTTTCACATAAGATCTTCAAGCCATAGATATCTAGAAATTAGGAAGAATTCATTGTAAGGCTGAAGATTCACGATTGTAAGTAAGTCATCAAGAAGGAAGAAAGTAAGTAAGTGAATACCCTTCTTCAAGGTTGAAGAAGGAGAGTGGATGTATGATTGTTATAATCCGAACCACTATAAATCCTGTGTTCTTTATCGCTTTGATTTACTTACTTGTTTCTTTTCAATTCTTAGTTCATATATTACGTATTAAGTTCGTGATTAAAGTTAAACCTATAATATCGATTGCTTTTGATCTTGTTGAAGTTGAGGTTAATCGTCATTTTCCATTGTGTACATCTGGTACCTTGAATATATTTTTAAGAGATTTGAAAAATCTACAAAATCTATTCAACCCCCTTCTAGATTTTGTTCTAGAAGATTAATTCAAGTTTAATCAACTCAACCAATCGGGGCCAACAAGTGGTATCGGAGCGGTGTTAAGTCAGTTACGATATTGATTTTAGGTCTTAACTAAGATCCCGAAATTTATTCTTGATTATCTCGTATTTTCTTTGTTTCACTAATGCTTCTACTAACAAGATCTTATGAGTATTGTGGTTTTTCCGTTTTACCATGTCTTCTCGTTAAGAGCAAGAAATCCAGAGTTTGCCTGATTTTTCTATAGAAGAATATGATTACTGGAAGTTTAGAATGGAGAACCATCTTAAAGTAATTCATGTGAGAATAGAGGAGGTTCTTGAGGAAGGACCTATCAAGTTTTATCATGGTGGCACAAGTGATGGTACTACAAAGAAATTTAAACAAGAGCGAGGCAAGAAAAGAAAAGCTCGGAACTCACTAGTGATGAAAGGAAGATTCACAATTTGGATCAAGTTGCAATAATCAAATTATTGAAACATTGAGCAAGGATTGGATAGAAAAGGTTAAAAGATGCAAGACTGCCAAGGAAATGTGGGAGACTCTTGCTGGAATCTGTGAAGGATCCGAACAGGTTAAAGAAAACAAGTTGCGATGCTCTACACGCTTTTGACACTTTCAAGATGAAAGAAGGAGAGTCTGTTGATCAATTGGACGTTAGATCGACCAATCTACTAAACAAGGTCACTGATTTGGGAAAAACATACGTAAAAGAAATCAACAATAAAGTGCTGAGGTCATTAAGCAAAAGATGGAGAGAGAAAGCTAACATTCTGAAGGCTACTCAAAATCTATCCTCAATTTCTCACCACACTTTGTTTTCTCATCTAAAGGCGTTAGAATATGACATTCAAATTGAAGATGAAGAAGATGAAGCGAGAATCTTCAACATCCGGAAAGATCAGAGCTTTTGTTCATCAAGATGAATCAAAAGATCTCTAAAGCATCGATTTGTCCGTAAAAGAAGAAATGGCTCTTTCCGTTAAAAAGGTATGAAAGATTGAAGATGAAGTACAAAACAAACAAGAGAGACAGGGGCAGTCGAAGGAACTATATATCGAGACAAGGATGAAAAGAGTTCGCACAATGATAGAAAGAAGGATCACCAAGGAGTCATAAGTCACCTATCGACGAGGAGATAGTAGTCCAAAAGCAGACAGAGGAGGTATATGTTATACATGCAATAAGCCTGGTCACTACAGATTATGATTGTCCTCAACTCACTCCCAGAGAGAGAGAAGAAAAGAGGAAGAAAAGAGATAGAAGGTATGCTGATCGAGAGAGCTCTTCTAGTGAGAAAGAAGAAGTTCATGAGACATCTTCATCCTCATCCTCATCTGATTTTGGATCGAGATGATGACATCTGTCTGATGGCAAAAGAGGTACATTACTATTCCTCCTCGTATAATGATTGTGATACCTTATCGTAATCGATCCCGATCTTATTGGTAAACTTTTTGAAAGACTTGGAAATGTACTCTCTATCTGCTTATAAACAGATAGAGGCTGAAAATTTTAATTCAAAGAATCAAATTACCGATCTAACTAAGGTCAATCAAACTAAGGAAAGTGAGAAACCAGATTTGTACATTTAAGGGGAATGTCGACCGAGATGATCACTAGTACCTTGTCTAATAAGACAGAAAAGTTAGAACAAGAATTGAGTTCTTTAAAAATAAAATTTTCAAATATCTATCTTGAGAATGAGAATTATAAGAAAACTAACAGAGAATTAAATCTCAAGTTAGGACTTCCGAATAACTCTCAAACCACAATAGATAAAATTTTCAATTCTTCACAAAAAGTCTAGTGATAAAAGCTGGATTAGGCTTTGATAGGAGTAAGAAAAATGATCCAATAAAACCTAGAGTCTTTGTCAAAGCAACTAAACCAAAGATAGAAACTAGATTTAGTCCATGGAAACCCAAGGAATTAATTACCTCATCCGATAATTACGAAAAGAAGAAAGCAGACAAGGAAAGAAACTCCAAAGGTTAAACCCAAGACTAAATCAAAGTCTTATCCTAGGTATAATGGTTTTGACGGAAGAAGCAAGACATATCCATTCTTACCAAGATTCAAGACAATTTCAAAAGATCGCTTAAATAAGATTGATCTTGAAAGTCTTATCTTAGTAGATAGATATGGACGTAAGCTTCAATCTATGGTTTTAAGGAACATTGATATCTTTGTCCTGGATTCCTAAAAATCAACTTAACATGAAAGGACCCAAAGTACAAAGGGTACCTAAGCAATAAACTTGTGATTGCAGGAAGATAAGAAGATAGTTGATAGAGGAGATATTCTTGAGGTCATCCTGTACATTGGCGATGCATTTGTTCCAAGCACATGACCTATGAAAGACGACTTCTCTCTAACTATCAAAACATTGATGGACCAAGAGTGATGTTTGGAGATAACAACTATGGACTTACTAAAGGTGTAGGAACACTAATGATTGGGGATGTTCAAGTTCATGAAGTTTACTACGTGGAAGGATTGAAGCACAACCTACTATCTGTTTCACAATTTTGTGATAAAGGGTTTTGTGTCAAATTTACTCATAATGCATGCTACGTTCTAGATGATATCAATGAAAATATTCTATTAGCTGGAGTAAGACAAGGTAACATTTATGTTGCCAATTTCAAAAGTTGCCCTAAAGATACTTGTCTTGTTGCTAAGAGTTCGGATGATTTAAGTTGGTCATGGCACAAACGACTTAGTCACTTAAACTTCAAAACTCTTAACAAAATAACAAGGAAATCTTTACTTAAAGGACTTCCTGATAAAATATTTTCAAAGAACCATGTGTGTGATGCTTGTCAAAAAGGAAAAGCAGACCAAAGCTTCTTTTAAAACAATAAGTAATCCTTCTTCGTAAAGAATTCTCGAACTTCCGCACATGGATCTTTTTGGTCCAAGAACTCCTCTCGATTTTAGTGGAAGAAAATATACCTTAGTAATTGTTGATGATTTTTCAAGATTTACTTGGGTTATTTTCTTGTACAAAAAGAATGAAACTATGACTAAGATTCCAGAATTTCTTAAAAGATTCAAAATGAAAAAGGATTAAATATTGTTAAAATTAGAAGTGACAAAGGTACTAAATTCATTAATAAATTTATCACTAACTACTGTATTGAGAATGACATAGCTCAGAAACATCTGCGGCAAGGACTCCACAAAGAAATGGAGTGGTTGATAGGAGAAACGAGAACCTTGAAAGAGGCGGCTAGATCTATGTTATCCGAGTATAACACTCCACACAGATTTTAGGCGGAAGTGTTAATACAACATGTTATGTTCAAAATAGAAGCTTGGTTGTTAAGGATAAGTGTAAAACTCCCTATGAAATTTGGAAGGGAAGATCCCCAAAATTTCATACTTTCATATATTTGGTTGTAAATGTTTCATACATAACAATGGAAAATCTCAATTAAAAACCTTTGATGCTAAGATAGCAGACGGATATTCTTGGGATACTCATCCGTATCAAAGGCATATAGAGTTTTTAATAGGACAACCTTGTGTGTAGAAGAAACACCTCATGTGATATTTGATGAATCTTCTTTTGAGTTTGATAAGACAAGGAACATCACAAAGATATCGCATAACTGAATGATGACTATTAAAGAATCAACCATAAAATTCTACAATCAAGGATCGATTCAGATGAAGAGGAAGAATTGGAAAAAGGAAAAGAACACGAAAATTTTTCTTCACCAAACCGATTTGCCCACTAATCGCATACAACTAACACATCCGATGTTCAGGATCGAAGGTAACATAAAATCATCTCAAATAAATAGTTCAGACAAGACACCATCCACCGTAAACGATAAAGGTAAGAGAGTAATGCCATATCACCCAAATTGAAAGCAGATAATCGAGATTTAGATTCTCGTGTCCAGACAAGGACTCAACTAAATCAAGATTGTATGTTCAGATTGCTATGTGTCATTACTTGAACCTAAATCAATTACGTAAGCTCTAACCGATTCCAACCGGATTAATGCCATGCAAGAAGAACTAAATCGCCAAAGACAAGATGTGTGGGAGCTTGTTGAAAGGCCTCATCATCAAAAAGTCATTGGAACTAAATGGGTCTTTAAAAACAAAAGGGATGAAAACAATATTGTGGTTAGAAATAAGGCCAAACTAGTTGCTCAAGGTTATTCACAATCGTAGGGTATTGATTATGATGAAACCTTTGCACCGTAGCTCGTCCCGGGAAGCCATAAGATTGTTTTTAGCCTATGCTTTTTAAAAGATTCATAGTTTTCAAATGAATGTTAAGTCAGCATTTTTAAATGGAATCCTAGCCGAGGAAGTTTATGTAGAGCAACCTCCTGGTTTTGTCAAAGGAGACAAGGTTTATAAACTAAGGAAAGCTCTATATGGACTTAAACAAGCACCAAGAGCTTGGTATGACACCTTGTCTGAATATTTAATTCAAAATGGTTTTGTCAAAGGTAAAATTGATAGAACTCTTTTTAGAAAAGAGTTTGGTTGTGATCTTTGTTAGTTCAAATTTATGTTGATGATATAATATTTGGATCAACTAACATATCTTTGTGTGAAGATTTTAGTTCTCTTATGAAAAGCAGATTTGAAATGTCCATGATGGGTGAGATGACTTATTTTCTTAGACTTCAAGTCAAAAGCAGGACAAAGAAGGGAATATTCATCAACCAAGCCAAATATACAAAGATCTTATTGATAAATTTGGAATAGGTACCAGCCGAGAAGCTAAGATACCTATGATGACAAATTTTTCAATGGATCCAGATGAGAAGGAGAAGACACTCGATCAAACTGAATATAGAGGTCTGATTGGCTCTTTATTATATTTAATCGCTAGTAGACTGATATTTCTTTTGCAGTTGGAGTATGTGCTCGTTTTCAAGCTAATCCTAAGAAGTACCAATGTTTTGTGATAGTAATAGTGCAATAGCTATTACTCGTAATCCCGTCCTACATACAAGAAGCAAGCATGTAGATATAAGACACCACTTCATCCGAAACCATGTCGAAAAAGGGGATATCGGACTAGAGAAGATTCTTACCGATTTTCAAAGAGCAGACATCTTGACAAAGCCACTTGCAGAGACAAGGTTTTAAGAACTATCAGTAGAAATAGGATTATTAGATGATTATTTAGTTAATCTATAATCTAATTCCTTGTTTTTACTACTAGTCTCTCTCAATTGGTTTATTATGTCTAGAAAGAATTATCGGACTAGATATGAGTCAAAGGACAATCAGTAGCTGATATCATTGATCTCCTATTTTGGGATCAAGAATCAAGGATTAGTCATATTGACCATATCGACTTGATAGTTACTTGTCGACATAGGTAAATCGGGATAAGGACACAATAGTCAACCGCTCTGAGAATCAGATGACTATTGCACCTTATCTGAATTACTCTTGATACTAACAATTTGTCTAAGTGTCTCGTGGGTTTCAAGTAAGAACAGAGTTTAGTATACATCTCTAAATACAAGACAAGGTCTAATTATCCAAATGTTCGAGAAAGCAGAGACGGTGATGCTATCAAACCAGACGAGGTGAAAGTCCAGGAGTTTCTCTTAAATACTTTTAATTATGAATATTAGGTTCATATAATTAATATATGAATTTAATATCATAATTTTCCTTAACATTTATTCAAAAATGAAGTTACTCGGTTTGTTAAAATATTTTGTTTTACAAAATAAAAGGATAAGGGTTCGAATTTGTTTTCTAAAAACTATAATATTCTATTTTATCTCTCCAATTAATCGAAAAGTAATTTCTTAAATAAGTAACTATGTCAGAGAGAAGTTACTACGGACGAAATTTTATCAAATTAACTTTTGAAAAACGTTGAGTATGCTTCACGCGCCGTAAATGGAGGCGGTTTCAAATATGAACCGTCTCAATCTCACGCGACATATTAAATAATATTCTCTCGCACTTTTCAAAATAAATGTCATAATTGCATTAATGGCGATTCGAAAGCCTACATTTACACTTTTGCAGGCAATTATTAATCTTATAATTGTTTATTATTAATTTGCCATATAAATAGACATTCCTATGCATAATTTCATTTACACACACATAAAACTCTTCATATTTTCTCAAAACCTCTCTTTTCCCTCCTAAAACCTTCTCGCATTCATCAATGGCGGATTCTAAAAAGAAAATCAAGTTTGAATATGATCGACTTCCATTCGAGATAGAACAAAGTCGAGATGTACGTAGATTGGGATGTTTCACCGATTCAAACCAGATAAATCGAATCTACTCGAATCAAGAGGACTAAAGCGATCTTGTACAATGAAACCTTCAAGAATTTAACGGTGAATGATCTGTGTGCCGAGTTCTTAACCAGTGGCAAAAGCAACAAATACAGCTTAGAATCACAAATTAGAACAAAAGAAAAGAAGAGAAGGATAGTTTTATCAATTTCGAGATTGGAGCAATTTTTCGTTCAAGCACCAAGCGAGAACCCGTTCACATATAAATCATCGGAATATTTGGAGAGTTTCCGATTGATGGCCAGAGAACATATCAAAATACGATGGCGAATCTGAAAAGGCCAATGTTGAAGAGAAAGTACAGACTTTTGATGCTGATTCTAACCAAGTGTATCTTGGGGAACAACAGAGCCACGATGGGCTAACCAAGCCGAGGATATGCTTTGTCGAGGGCTATCATAGACAGATTTGAAATTAAGCTGGCGAGGCTGGTCTACTCAAGGATAATGGAGGAGAAGAAAAAGTTTACAAAAACCCCTATATCGGCCGATGAGATGGTCTTTGACCAAACTTGCGAGTACGATGGCCAGATCACCATCATACTTGAGCACAAAGTGGGGACAGACAACCTCGATTGGAGTGTTGGTGTCAAGAAGTATACAAGACAGAATGGGCTTCGATTAAAGATGAGAAGATATATGGGTCGACGGACTCGAGGGAGATGGAGATGCTCCAACTCCACCTCCAAAGACCAAAGAAAAGGGCTCCAAAAGCTAAGACAAAGGAGGTTAAAAGACAGTGTTGGCAGATGAATCCTCGTCTGCCGAGGACCGAGGAAGCAGAGGAGGAAGAGGAGAGGACAGCTTCCCAAGGGGGAAGTGTCGCAGGCTGAGGCGGTGAAAGTATCGGGGTAGACGGAGACGGTAGATGTCTCGTCGAGGAAGAATCGAAGGAGAGGATGCCGAGATCACCATCATCATCTTCATCCTCATCCGAGGATGGAGTACCTAAACCCTCCACATCCCAACTTTGGCGATGAAGGGACAGATGAGACCGCTGCCTCCGAGCCTCTAAAAGCAGTCCACTCCCATAAGTCCAACACAAACCCAACCTTCATTCGATCCATTTTCTTTCCTACCCTCAACCTCATCTCGAAACCGACCTATTTCTAAATCTACCCAACCCATCCTGGGGAAATGGGTCCAATCGAAACTTCACCGCGGATTCTTGGGAAGAAATTCATCCCGAGACAAGAATCCACTCTCAAGGACGAGCCCGAGTTCTTGAAAAGAGCTGATAGATGTTTATCTCGTTGAGAAGACTCAGCCGGGTTCATTTGAAGAGACAGCTATTTTGATAGCGAAGCGGGGGCAATAACCTAGCTATCTAGGAGAAAGAATTCCTCAAGAAGGCAAAGCTCAAGTCATTCCAAGATATACTAACGAAACTACTTTTGTTGATTATATCCTACAAAGGGTATATCTTGGAGATGAGACCCCGTAAGAGGTGGAAAAAGCGGTTGAGAAGGGGAAGAACAGAAAAAAAGATGAGGTGGCCGTTGTTGAAGAAGAAAGAGTGGAGGAAGGAATAAGCGGTGGAGTTGCCGATGAGCCAGTGAGATGGATACAGTGAGGAGGCACAAACAGAGCAGATTGTGGAGCAAGAAACAACCGAGGTGGAAACAGATATGCCAACTACATCGACTCACTGGCAGATTCCCCTCCACACCGTGCAACCGAAGCTGAAATTGAGGAAATAGATCTAACTCTATTTCCTCCTCTCAAGAGCAGAGCTTGCCCACCACATCTGCGTCAGTATCCAACGTGGAAGCGCTGAAGGCTGAAGTAGAAAATCTCAAGCATGCCTGTCTCGAATGCCTTCCAGATGGTCCCAAATGTCATAACCTCTTCATTAAAGGAGAATATAGAAGCCGCAGCTCATGAAAAGACAAAAATTGATCTATACTTCTCCGAATCGAGACATGAAGAGAACATGGTTAAGGTGAAGCAAAAGGTGGCTGAAGAAATAAACTCTCAAGATGCCCGGTCAAACAATATGTAAGAGATGCATTTCGTCAAATAAGTGACAGTGTTGAAGACCAGTGAGAGAGTCTTGGAGAGCAAAGGAAGCTTCATTTCTTCAAATTCTATCAATGCAACTTGCCATGGAGAAATACAGACAGACAACCATCCTAAAGAAATTCATGGATGATGAATTGAGATTTAGCCGAGGTCGGACAAAAGAAAAGATATGACCTGCTTGATCAAAAGACAGGGGTTGTCGAGAAGAACTCATTGGCCAAATAAATCAAGTAGCCACTATCGTAACACCCGCTTTCTTGATGCTAAAAAGGGGAAGATAGTGAGCTCAAGAACAGAGTTGAGTTGTAGGATGATCACCGATGGCCCCGAATCTAAGGATAGATGAGTTGTCGAGGAGGCTGTTGAAAGATGAAGAAGAAAAGAAGAAGGCGGTCAAGAGAAGTCTCGCAGAGCACTAAGGAGACCGAAAAGGAGAACTGCAGCCTCGAGTCTACCGAGTCCGATCCTCGAACCCGAACTTCCACCCACCGCTGATCCTACTCCTGTTCTTACAATCAAATCCCCCATCCTCATCTAAAACAGTGGGAAAGCTAAGGCTTCGAGCCAAGTTCGTAAAACCCGATCGAGATAGAAGAAGAAGCAAGAGTGCTAAAGAGGAGAAGGGAGGAAAAGGAGAAGTATAAAAGAAAGGATGTCAAGAAAAGACGAGAGCAGGAGAAAGCAGCAGGAAAATTTTATGATAGATCATTGAGGAGATGGGCCCAGAAGGAAACAGATGAGCAAGGCAGGATGTCTTCAGCCGGTTCATAGAGGTGAGGTCGTTCCCAAAGAAATCCTACTCATGGCAGATCAGGTGAATTGGAGACCCTTTGAAGTTGATTGGGTCTTCCAGTTTCATGTGTGCAAAAATATCAAATGGAGTTTGGATGAGAACGCCGCATTTCACAACCGGTTGGAATAAAGGGATCCTCGAGATGTATCGGTCACGTAATAGACCTTGCACATGAGGAGTTCAATGCAGACGTAGTCGCACCTTCCTACTCTTAGATGGAACCTCCGTTAACAAGGGATGGCCGACCAGATCGTGAGAAGATCAAGTAGCCTGATCATCAAGGCCGAGTCCATTGCCGATCTTCTTTCAAGGAGGAGAGACGGTATCTTTAAAGAATAGAGTCTTTGATTGGCTAAAGATACCTAAGCAGATAGGTGGTATGACTAGTTCTAATTCTCTCTTTTTGTGATCCTTATCCGATCTACATGAGATATGTGCTAATCTGTGAATATATCGAATATCTAATTGGACTTCTCTCATAAATTTTGGTGTTCTAACCGACTTGATTTTTTTAACTTGTTCACAATTTCATAACACTAACTTATCCGAAATCTTCAAATCTAGTCTATGTTGTCTTGAAGTATTTGACTTTAACTTTGATTGACTATATTGCTCTAATAATCTGCTTATTGAGTATATTGCTCGATCATCCGATTATTTCCATTACTCCGATCATCGACTATGTGACTTAGTTGTATACTTTGTAGTTTTTTTTTAAAAAGTTCTAACATTTTTCTTTTCTTGAGTCGTGTTTTAACATCATCAAAAAGGGGGAAATTTTTAGGTAAAGAAAAAGTTGTATTTAGTTTTGATGTGTTAAAAAGTGTAATATAGGATGACCAAATTGAGCAATTTGTATAGGCAGTGAAGTAAGTATTTAAAAATAAAACTAAGTATAAAAAGTTAAACGAGGTCAAGATATCGACAAGGACAAATCTCGAGATGAGGACCAGATATCGACAAGGAATGAAGATGAGGACAAGGTGGAGTAAGTATCGACGATGAAGTGTTAGAGAAATTTTACACAAGTTTCAAGAAGCGATTTCAACTAACCAAGAGGAAGTTACAAGATTCGATTATATTGTTATAACTAATCAAAACAGAATTCAAGGAACCAAACGAAGATCTCTATAAATAGGGATAGAAATTAGTATAGAAATACTTTTGATACTTTGCACTCATCGATATCCACAATTTGTATTCACGAGCCACAAATATTGTACACATTCACAAACGTTTTATACGTTTTCTAGTTTTAGTGTTTGTAGAACACTTTTCACATAAGATCTTCAAGCCATAGATATCCGTAAATTAGGAAGAATTCATTGTAAGGTCAAGATTCACGATTGTAAGTAAGTCGGCAAGAAGGAAGAAAGTAAGTAAGTGAAGACCCTTCTTCAAGGTTGAAGAAGGAGAGTGGATGTAGGATTGTTATAATCCGAACCACTATAAATCCTGTGTTCTTTATCGCTTTGATTTACTTACTTGTTTCTTTTCAATTCTTAGTTCATCTATTACAGATTAAGTTCGGGATTAAAGTTAAACCTATAATATCGGTTGCTTTTGATCTTGTTGAAGTTGAGGTTAATCGTCATTTTCCATTGTGTACATCTCGTACCTTGAATATATTTTTAAGAGATTTGAAAAATCTACAAAATCTATTCAACCCCCTTCTAGATTTTGTTCTAGAAGATTAATTCAAGTTTAATCAACTCAACCAATCGGGATCAATACATAGTGTTGAAGACCGGTAAAAGAATCTTGGACGTGAAAGGAGGCTTCATTTTCTCAAGTACTAAAAATGCAATCGGCCATGGAGAAAGATAGACAGACAACTATTCTAAAACAGTTCATGGAAGATGAATTCAGATGAGCTGAGGTCGGACAAAAGAGAAGATATGACCAGCTTGATCAAGACAGGATGGTAAGAGAAGAACTCATTGGGCGAGATAAATCAAGTAGCCACTATCTGCAACACCCGATTTGTTGATGTCAAAAAGGGGGAAGATAGTGAGCTCAAGAAAAAGATTGAGTTACAAGATGACCGATTGTTGGCCTTAAATCGAGAATAGATGAATTGTGCGAAGAGTCAATTAAGAGAAGAAGAAGAGAGGAAGAAGGCGGTAGAGGAGAAGTCTCGAGAGAGCATTGAGGAGGCGAAAAGGAGAACAACAGTGAGTCCACCGAATCGAACCCAAACCCGAATTGCCACCTACTTGCTGATCCACCCTTGTCCTATCAATCAAATCTCCCTCATCCTCATCAAAAGCACTGGGAAAGCTAAGGCTTCAAGCCAAATTCAAGACCTAATCGAGATAGAGGAGGAAGAAAGAGTGCTAAAGAGGAGAAGGGAAGAAAAAGAAAAGTACAAGAGGAGAGATGACAAAAGAAGGAGGGAGCAGAAGAAGGCAGCAGGGAAGTTTTATGATCGAAAACAGAGGAAGTGGGTCCAGACACGTAGAGATGAGCAAGGAGTCGAGATCTTGAGACCATTTTATCGGAGTGATGTTGTCCCAAAGGAAATCTTGCTGATGAAGGATCGGGAGATGTGGAGATCATACGGCGAGAATGGATATTTGCTTTCCATGTCCTGCAAGAAGATTCAATGGGGACTTGAAGAGACCATCGCTTTCCATGTTTGGTTAGAAGAAACGCATTCCAAGTTCTACCAATACTTGATCGACCTTGCTCACAAAGAATTCAACGCAGACGTGGTCGCACTCTACTCACGAGATGGATCCCCTAGAACAAAAGATGGCCAGCTAGATCGTGAAAGAATTAAGCGGTGATTATAAGAGCTGAAGTCAAGCCAACTTAGGTGAAGGAGGAGACGGTGTCTTTGAAGAAGAGAGTCTTCGATCCGGTTGCGTACTAGAAGAAGACAGGTGGTACGATTAAGTCTATCTATTACTACTCTTCCGATTGTCCTGCATTGTGATAAATGTGGAAAATGTGCAAGTCTGTGAATATCTCGTGAAATATACTTTTGAACTACTCTCACAAAACTTGGTTGTTTAACTAACTTGTTTTTCTTTTCAAACTCGACTAACTAGTTCTTGGTATAAGTAACTAGCTTATAAATTTATAACACCGAACCATCCGAAACTTTCTAAACTTATTCGTGTGTTTACTTCTCGATTATCCGACCTCAATCTTGATTAAGTGTATTACTCGATCATCCGAATATAAAGTCTCTTGCTCCGATTATCCGACGATGTGACTTAATTGTATACTTTGTATTATGCTTATCTTCAAAATGTACTAACAATTTTCTTTTCTTGAGTTGTGTTTTAACATCATCAAAAAGAGGGAAATTGCTAGGTAAGAAAAGTTGTATTTAGTTTTGATGTGTTAAAAGTGTAAAATAGGATGACCAAATTGAGCATTATGTATAGACAATTTAAGTATTTGTAAATAAAGCTAAGTATAAGTTGAGAACAAGAAGTCGACTAGGTTAAGAAATCGGACTAAGAGAAAACCTCGGTATGAGGACAAAAGTCGAGGCAGGACAACGCAAGTCGACATGAAGTCTAACACATTATACAATGTCTCGATCATAGAAGGAAGATGCAGACGGGGTGAGACAAATAGCAGACGATGAAGTGTTAGAAAATTTTACACAAGTTTCAAGAAGCAGTTTCAACTAACCAAGAGGAAGTTGCAAGTTTGATTATCTTGTTATAACCGACCAAAACAGAATTCAAAAAAAGTTACAACTACCAAATGAAGATCTCTATAAATAGGGATAGAAATTAGATTAGAATTACTTTTGATACTTTGCATTCACAACTATTCACACATTCTATATACACAAATCATAAAAGTTGTAAACACACACAAACGTTCTATACGTTTTTCAGCTTTTAGTGTTTGTAGAATACTTTTCATAGAACATCTTCAAGCCATAGATATTCGTAAATTAGGAAGAAATCGTTGTAAGATTGAAGATTCACACTTGTAAGTAAGTAAGCAAGAAGGAAGCAAGATAGTAAGTGAAGACCCTTCTTCAAAGTTTGAAGAAGGAGAGTGGATGTAGGATTTTTATAATCCGAACCACTATAAATCTGGTGTTCTTTACTTCTTTGATTTACTTACCTGTTTCTTTTCAATTTCAGTTCATTAATCAAAGATAGATTTGAGAATCAAAGTTAGAACTAAAATATCGGTTTGCTTTTGATCTTGTTAAAGTTGAGTTTGAAAATTGTTTTCCGTTGTGTTACTTTGGTGCTTTGAATAAGTTTCTAAAGATTTGTTAAAAATCTATAAAATCTATTCAACCCCCTTCTAGATTTTATCATAGAAGGGTAACTCAAGTTTTCTTAATCAACTCAACCAATTGGGACCAATATACCTTAATTATGGGTGATGTCCAGTGTCTCAAGTCTATTATCTAGAAGGTTTGAAACACAATTTGTTATCTGTTTCTCAACTCTGTGATAGAGGTTTTAATGTTAGATATTCAAAGGATAAGTGTGATATTTTAGACGAGTTCCTCGGACAAGGTACTCTTAATCGGTTTCGAGACATGGTAATGTTTATGTGGCTAACTTTAATAGTTATCCCAAAGATACATGTCTAGTTGCTAAAGGTGGAGATTACCTTAGTTGGCTATGGCATAAAACGCTTAGTCATCGAATTTCAAAACCCTTAACAAAATAGCTAAGAGGAATCTTATCAAAGGACTGCTGAAAGACTTTGCTCAACTGATCTTAAATATGATGCATGCCTAAAAGGTAAAAAACCCAGGAACTCCTTCAAAAATATTAACACAATTTCATCGAAAGGGTTTTACAACTCCTTCATTTGGATTTGTTTGGACCCGATTTCACCCCTCGGCTTTAGTGGAAGGAAGTACACCCTAGTAGTTGTTGATGATTATTCAAGATATACTTGGGTGATATTTCTTTTCAAGAAAAATGAGATGGTAAACAAGATCCCAGATCTGTTCAAATAAATACAAAATGAAAAAAGGAGTGACAAGGGTCTTGAGTTCTTGAATTCTTGTCTATCTAACTATCTTACCGAGAATGGAATAGTACATAAGATATCATCGGCGAACACCACAACAAAATGGAGTTGTGGAAAGAAGGAATAGAACACTTAAAGAAGCGAGAAGCATGTTAGCTGAATATGGAACACCCCAAAGGTTTTGGGTCGAGGCAATTAATACAAACTGCTACACCCAGTAATGATGCTTGCCTGTAAAAGATAAGGGTAAGACTCCTTATGAACTTTGGAAAGGTAATGTTCCAAGAATTTCTTATTTTCATGCTTTTGGGTCTAAGTGTTTCATTCACAATAATAGGAAGTCTAAGTTAAAGACATTTGATGCTAAGGCAAATTGATGGAATATTCTTAGGATATTCCAACACCTCCTAGGCTTTCATAGTCTTCAATAAGACAACTCTTTGTGTGGAAGAAACTCCGCATGTAGTGTTTGATGAACTTCATACTTTTTTGAGATAAGGTAAACCAAATTACTAATGATCTAGATAGAATTGAACTTAACAAAACTAAACAGAGGAAAACTTATCTCCTAGTTTTGATTCGTATTCGTATAATGAAGAATCTTCACCCGAGAATCGAAGGGAACTCCTCTATCCTGTTCCATCCGAGGGGACTCCTTTGACATCATCGATCAGCCAAGTTCGGTAGATGAAGGGGAACATCTACTCAGCCGAACAAGATGAGTTATCTACTAAGATTGCGAGATGAGGATACTTCAACTTAAATAGGCAAAAGGATGAGGAGTTATCATCCAAAGCTGATCAGATTATTAGGGATCCCTCAAGTAGTGTTCAGACACAAACAATGTTGGATTCCCGAGTATGTTCACCGCTTATGTTTCACTCCTTGAGCCTAAGTCTATTGAGGAGGCTCTATCGACCCAAGTTGGGTAACAACCACGCAGAAGAAGCTGCATCAATTTGAAAGATAAAATGTTTGGGAGCTAGTGGATAGACCCATTCATAGAAAGATTATAGGCACAAAATGGGTGTTTAAAAATAAAATAGACGAAAACAACATTAGTATTCGTAATAAGGCCAGACTAGTAGCACAGATTATTCACATCAAGGGATAGACTATGATGAAACCTATGCTCCATCGCGATTAGAAGCAATAAGGTTGTTTTTAGCCTTTGATGCCTATAAATGTTTCAAAGTCTTTCGAGATGGATGTCAAGTCGGCCTTCCCGAATGGAGTGTTACTTGAAGAAGTCTATGTAGAACAACCTCCAAGGTTTAGGACAAATAATAAAGTCTACAAACTCAACAAGGCACTATATGGACTGAAGCAAGCACCCCGAGCTTGGTACGATACTTTATCTCGAGTTTCGAAATCAAGTGGATTTTCTAAAGGTAAGATAGATAGAACACTGTTTAGAAAAGAAGTAGATGGTGATATCTTATTAGTTCAAATCTAAGTAGATGATATTATTTTTGGTTCACCTAATCCGACTTTATGTGAAGATTTTAGTGTTCTCATGAAAAACAAATTCGAAATGTCTATGATGGGAGAACTAACATATTTTCTAGGTTTGAAGATTAAATAGACAAGTAGAGAGATTTTTATACATCGGACTAAGTATGCAAAGGACCTCACAGATAAGTTTGGGATGATTACTAGTAGAGAGGTTAAAATACCTACGACAACTAACTTCTCTATGGATTCAGATGAGAATGAGATACCCACCGATGCAACGGAGTATCGTGGATTAATCGGATCCTTGTTATATTTCACCGCAAGTAGGCCTCGATATAGCCTTTGCGGTTGGGGTATGTGCAAGATTTCAATCAAATCCCAAGAAAACTCATCCGGAAAGCTTGACTAAGAAAATCCTAAAGTATCTTAAAGGTACTCTGCAGGTTGGGTTGTGGTACCCATCGATGACTACTTCGAGCTTTCAGTTATTGATTCAGATTTTGGAGGCTGTAAAATTGATATGAAGTCCACGTCTGGAACTTGTCAATTTTTAGGTAACAAGCTAATTTCTTGGTTATCTAAGAAATAAACTTGATTGCTACCTCCACAACTGAACTCGAATACATGGCTACCGGTAGTTGTTGCTCTTAGCTTCTCTGGATTAGTCGGCAACTTAGGGATTATAATATTCTCACATCATCTCGTGCCGATTTACCGTGATAGTAATAGTGCAATAGCCATGACATACAACCCTGTCTTGCATTCTAGGTGTAAGCATATAGATATAAGACATCATTTTATTAGAGATCATGTTGAGAAGAATGACATTAGAATAGAAAAAATAGCAAGCGAATCTCGAGAGAGCGAGATATACTTACAAAACCCTTAGCTAAATTTAGATTTAAGGATTTGTGTTTAGAGTTAGGATTACTTGATGCTTCCTTAGCTGATTTATAATTTCTATTGTTTGTATCTTGTATTTCCTTTCTTTCTTTTCCTTTCTTTAAATCTTGTCATGAATGAATTGTCGAGACTTGATATGAGTCAAAGGACAATCACAGAGCCGATATCATTGATCTCCTTTTTAGGAATCAAGAATCAAGGATTAGTCATATTGACCTTATCCGACTTGACAATTGCATATCTTACATAGAGTAAATCGAGACAAGGACACAATAGTCACCGATTTCTTCAAAGCAGATGACATATTGCATCCTATCCGACTTACATTGGCTACTAATGGTTTCTTGAGTTTGTGTATCCACGAGAACAGTAACAAATCAACATTGTTAGATCAACTTAAATCTTCTAATCTGTTAAACCTCCTCATCTGTTAACATCCTTCCTTGTTTTCTTCAAAGCTTGTTTTCAAAATTATTCTCACACTCATCTATTTCAAAACTTTTCGGATGAGTTGTGTCTTTGAAAACCCAGTGAGTTTAATATTCTTATATACTGGTTATATTTGACTAAAAAACTTGGTTTATTTAAAATAATGGCATAAAATTAACTCAGTCTTAAAAACTCTTTGCTTTCAAACAATCGGACTCGGAGAAATTTTCATAAATATAAGACAAGGTCGTTTTTACCACGTCCGATAAAACCCGATCTGAAATAGGAAACCTTTATTCAAAGTAAGGTATATTTCGCTTACGTCAGTATACTGCATAAAGCAACCCTATTAGCCATCAAATCCATAGGCTAGACGGTTACTTTTTACACATTTCAAGGCGAGTTAATGTCGCGCGCTGAAGGTGAAGTGACAATTCCGTATAGCAGTTGATATACTTCACGCGCCACGCTTAATCTACGGTAAAAACAATCTGTTTGCCACGTATCAATTTCTTCATTTTCCCTCTCTCTCCTCGGTTTAAAAACTTACCCATTCGTTTTCAAATTCACTTTCACACATTCATTTGCCAAATTTATCAGTAAAATTCTCTCCCAAGTTTTCCAAAGATACTTTCTAAAATGGCCTTTTCTTCTAAAACCACAAAAATCCATAAACCCACTTATATTACCACCAATATCTCGAAGTTCAAAATGAACGAAGACATTTTCAAAAACAAACTCAGAGCAGAAATGTATGTGGATTTTAAAACAACACAAAACCGAGAATCAGCGGAGATTCTTCGGTTGTTGGAGGGATCACGATTGAGGGATTTTGTTCGATGAAATCCCCAAAGCAAAACTCTGCATCTTCTCGGGGCGAGTTTACGTAAACATGGCCGATACCCCGATGGGTTTGATACAAAGGTAGATGGGACGATCCGTCCCTATACAATCGCCGAATTTTTGATACGTCGATGGAAGGAGTGAATCCATTGACATATAAGGAGGATTTTGGGAGGAGTCGTTCGATATGGTGTCGAGGGTGACCTACGGGGGAACTCGGAGAGAGTTGAAGAAGAACTTATTGAGGAGAAAATACAGGCTTTTGATGACGATTGTCACAAAGTCGGTGTTGGGGACCAGAGCTCCCACGATGGTTTGTCGAAGCCTGCACTCTGTTGTATGAGGGCAATCATCGATGAAGCTTAGGTTAACTAGGTGGATGTGTTGATTCGGAGGCTAAAAGAGGAGAAGGGAAGGCTGACCTTCAAACCGGTGATCGGTGAATGGACTTCAACCACCACAGCTAGTCTATTCAACAAGATAATCAGGCTGATTGAAGGCCTGAACAAGTTGGCTGATTGGAGGGTTGGAGCGAAGAAATTCTCTAAACAGAGGGAATTTTGACGAAGAATGTGAAGATTGGAGGGTTGCAGATTCGGACGATGACTCCGATGAGGCGAGGAGTCGAGGACCGCTGCCTGAGGAGGCGGTTGTGGCTCCTACAACCGAGGAGGCGGCTATGGTACCTACAACAAGAGGTAGTAGTTGCCGCTCCTTCACCGAGGAGATAGGACATGAAGAAGCTGTTGTGTTTATAGAACCACTTCGAGAGGAGGACTCGCAGGAGGCTGGTGAAAGCCTCGGAGAAGGAGGGATGATCATCTGTTGCACCACCCAGTCTACTCTCAAAAGAAGTCCAAACACTGGAGGTGGCTGCAACAGCTATGGTACAAGCCTAGGAGATAGAGGAAATAAGTTTTGAAAGGACTCCCTCTCCGATGAAGGCAGAGAAGGCGTAAAAGGTAATCTATTTTGGAACCACCTCTTGTCTTTCATCTTCGGAATCCTCCCCTCCCTCTCATCTGCCCACCTAGGCAATGAAGAGGTGTCCAAGGCTAGCACCTCGGAGCCTCTGCAATAACCTACCTCCCAAACAGTCCAAACCGAGACACCAACCCAACTAGGCAATGAAGAGGTATCCAAGGCTGGTACCTCGAGCCTCTCGAACAGCCTACTCCCACACTTGTTCAAATTCAAACCCCAATCACCCCCGAAACAGTCCAAATCATCACTCAACCTGAAACTATTACAACCATCACCCCAACCCCACCGATCAACCCTCATCTACCACCCCACTCACAGAGCAACCCACATTAAAACCCACACCTCAACTACCATGCTCATCTCCCACTCCTATTCCTCAAACACAAACTACCCCTCCCCAACTAAACCAACACCTCTCCCACAAGTCCAAACCTCACCTCTTCCTACTTTATCCTACTCTCTCCTCCCAACCATCCAAACTCACTCTCCTTCCCCCAACTACTCAAAAAGGCTTCTCTTCCTCTTCGTCTGAATCCTCATCCGAGGATGAGGACGATGACCTTAGCCTCGCAATCGCCATCTCCTCGATCCTCGCCAAAATGGAGAAGAAGATAAAATCGCCTTCAAGAGGAAAGTGAAAAATAAGACTTATTGGAGTGAATTGATGCATGTTTTTAGGGTTTATTTTAGTGCAAAAAGTGATCAAAAGAGTTAGATTTTGTGCCTAAATGTGTAGAGTATCACTACTTTGCCTAAAAAGTACTACTTGTGAGATATTTGATGTTTTTCATCCTGTTTTCGGGTAAATCGGTGGAATTTGGCCAAACCGAGAGTACCGGCATTCATAGGATGAAGAGAGGATCGAGACGGGCAAAAATGGGGTTAGAGGCGGAGTCCACCCGAGAAAATTCCTGGACTCGACCTCCGGTGGAGGGCCGGGGCCTCGACCCGAGGTTGCCGGCAAAGAAAGAGAATTTGAAAATTTGAAGAAGCCTCGAGTCGAGGGATCAAAAATTTCAAAATTCGCGTATTTAAAGCCAAAACAGAGAATAATCTCCATAACCTTCCATATAACAGATTACCGGTGGTTTTGGGGCGATTTCTTAGGCCCCAAGCTAATTTCTCCTTGTAGGTAGAGTAGATTGTTAGATTTAGATAGATTTTGATTAATTTTTGGTTAGATTAGGCTTAGATCTCTTATTTTCTCAATTCAACCTTGTAATTCCTTTGGAGGAGAAGTTACTTTGGAGATTCAGCATTCTTATTGTTGATCATTTAATCCAATTAGTGATGTTCTTCCTCTTATCTCTTTTCAATTCCTTAATTGTTGTAATTAGATTTGTGTTTGTGCAATTAGATTTTCTACCCATTGATTTTGCTATTTGCACCATGGGCTAATACTCTTGTGCTTGGGATAATTGAAATTGAGGATGATGTGATTGCCTTATGTTATGATTGTTGATGATTGTTGATCAATTGAGTTAGATTGCTCCCTAATTGTGCTTCTAATTGTGCTTCATGCATTTTTATCTCTTTAGATTAATGTTTGATCACCTTAGCAATAGGCGAGTGTTGAGCTAACGTGATCCGGGATTAATCGGATTATAATTGTGTATGATTGTATGAATTGAGTGCTTCTTAATTGAGAGATTAGTTGCACTAAGAAGGATACTCACATTAGGCATTGTGTGATTAATGGAGAGATTAATTTCATGATAGTTTTATGCTTTCTATCTTAGTTGATTTGCAATTTGATTGAATCATAGCTTGTTGATCATTGATTCCTTGATGGATGTTATCCCTAGAACCAAAATCCCCATTTATTTTTGTTATTTGTTCTTGCCTTCTAAATGTTTGATCAAAATCCTTGTTGTGTTGTTTGATTTTATTTCTAGCTTTGTGTTTTGTTTTTGTTTCGAAAACCGCTTTGCAACAATAGTCATCGATAACTTGTATTCCTAGGGCCTCACGTGCATACTTTTTCCCTTGGGTTCGATATAATTGGTTGTCATAAAATCGCTTACCCAATTCCTACAATCAAAATGGCGTCGTTGCCGGGAATTAGTTTTAGCGCCTTAAGTGAGACTTAGGAATTGTTTGAAGTGGCTACTTGTTGCTTTTTATTTTGTTTGTGTTGTTGTTTTTGTTTGAATTTGATACTTGCTATCTTGTCTAGATGGATGGATATGACTCATACACATGGAATCAAGAGTAATATTAAGATAGTATGGCTTATCCTCCACACTATGAAGAATTTGGGTATGATAATTGGAGGAGCTTTGAGGATAATTCTCTAATGCAACATGTTCCGTCCGATTATCAAGATTGGAGATGTGATGAAGCTCCTCCCCCACCTCAAGAGATATTCCCGTATTATGAGTATTATGATCAAACATTCGACTCACGGGTTGGATTTGAATTTCAAGGAGCATCGGAAGGAGATTTCTATGATAATGGGAGAAGCTATGAGTATGATTATCATATGCCACAAATGGGGACTCCATGATGTGAGAGCTATCTTGAAGGAGATGCTTGGAGTGTTGTTGGAAAGATTTGAGGAAAATGAACCTAGATGTGAAGAAATGTTTCCCTTGTATGAAAACATTTATGAGACCAAAGCAATGGTTGATTCAATGATAGAGGGGAACATGGAGATCATCGAAGCTTAATTCATGGTTTTAAAAAGTCAACTCAAATATTTGCTACTCCAAGTGAATAACATAACCATCATGGAGAATCATCAAGAAGAAGGGGAGGAAGGAAATGAAAGTGAAGGTGAAGAAGAGAGATGTAAAGGTGAAGAAGAAGAGGGTCCAAGCAAGAAGGATGAGGTAGAAAATTTCCTTGTAGAAAGTGATGAAGGGGAATGTCCATTGATGGACATGAGCAACAATGAAAAATAAAATCTAGAAGCATCGAATGAGGAATTGAAGAACGAAATGAGCATTTCTAAACCTTCTAACTCTTCAATTTGTGCTTAAATTGAAATTGATGCTTCTATTGATTTGATTTTACCTCTTGTGAACTTTGACTATAGGAAAGAATTAATGAAGCGCTTTGGGCATCCTTGAAAGAAAAGAATGGAGAAAGATAATGGCGAGAGAGCAAGGGGGACAACCATGGACATTATGCATATCTATAGTTCGTTGTCCTACCAATGATGTGAACCTCCTAGATTTTGAAGCACAAAGATTGAAGTATTGTGGCAAGGAGGACCGATATCCTTGGTCATTACGATGAAAAGAGTTTAAAATTAATGAATAAGTCCGGCATAGGATAATAAAAATAGCGTTTGATGGGAGGCAACCCATCCTTTTTGTTGTTTTTGTGTTTTTGTTTTTTTGTTTTTGTTTAGTTTTTGAGAATTGGCTTGGGAATTTATTTGATGATGCTTAGGAGGTTTTGATGTATATTGTTATGGGATGATTGAGCTTATTTGATAACTTTGCGAGTTGCATGTCATTTAATTACTCTTTTGCCAAACTTTGAATTTCATGCTAAAATTTAAGTTTGGGGGAGTTGATTGTTTTTATTGGTTAACTTGCAACTTGTCTTGGTAAAGATGTAATGGTTTTGTGCTTAATTGTAGGTACACTTGCTAGATGAATTGAAAAGCGATTGAAATTGCTTGGAAATGCAAGATCAAGAAGGAAAGTGCATAGAAGCATGATGAGCCCTACATGCTTGAAGGAAGATGGAGTTTAAAGGCTTTATGGTACAACACTTCCTTTCAAAATTAGGCTTGTCTAAGTTTGGGGGAGGTGTTTTTCTTTCTTTGCCTATCTTTTGTGCTCTTATATGATTTTGTGGTTTGTTGAGCTTAATGCTTATGGATATGATGATGATGCTATAATTGTGTCTTGGATTTCTTGCATGCATATTATTGGATTGATTTGTATTGAGCTTAATTGTGGATTTATTGCATATCTTTGAAGTTATCTTTGTTGATATAGTGAGTGTGCTTGAGATTATGTACATGTGCACTTGTGCTTGATTTGCAAGATTAATTGGATTTTGATATGATCATAAGTTGATATGTGGCTTGAAGCTAGTATGATTGATGATTATGTAAAGATGAATGTGATGGAAAATGCTTGATTCATTGCTCAATTTAAGCCCGTGAGCTTTTGTTCCTTTATAATCGTACATCTTATACAGTTGATTTAATTCATTTGTGAGTGCATCATTCATGGATTTGTATGTGATTGGAGTGTATAGGGTAAGAGTTATTAAGACCAATCAACAAAAATATCGAACCCAAGGGAGAAAGTATGCAAACGAAATTCAAGGATAAGAGTTCTAGATGGCTAAAGTTGCAACAAGCTCTTGGACTAAATCACTACAAATTGCAAGAAATTAAATGGCAAGATTATGCAAACAATTTATCAAACACTTAGAATGCAAGATCAAATAGACTAAAATCAATGAGGGAATTGGGTGCAAGGGATAATCTCCATCAAGGAATCCATGATTAACAAGCTATGATTGTATCCAAATGCAAATCAATCAAATTAGAAGGCATAAACCATCATGAAATTAATCACTCCATTAATATCACAATGCCTAATGTGAGTATCCTTAGTTCTTCCCATCTCTCAATGTAGAAGTCCCCAATTCATACAATCATGCAAAATTGAAACCCGATTAACACCTAATCACGTTAGCTCAACTCTCGCCTATTGCTAGGGTGATCAACCATTAATCAAAAGAGACAATTTTTCATGAAGCACATTTAAGAATCACAATTAGGAAGCAATCTAATTCAATTGATCACAATTATCAACAATCATAGCATGAGACAATCACTTCATCCCTAATTTCAATTATCCCAAGCACAAAGCTATTAGCCCATGGTGCTACAAGCAAAAACCATGGCTAGAAAATCTAAGAAAGCAATTGAAAATCTAATCACTACAAGCAATGAATTAAAGAGATCAAAGGGTAAGAACATCACCAATTAAGCTTCAATAGGCAAAAATAAGAATGATTAATCTTGTACAATGCTTCAATTCAACTTCACTTCTTCTCAATTCTCAGCTGCAAACTTCAATTACAATCACCAATCTACTAATCTAATGATCTAAATATGGAATCTATCTCAATTCTAACAATCTAGTGCAATTACAAGTAAATTCAAGCTACAAAATGTAAAATTCGCTCAAAGAAACTCCTAGAAACCGCTCCGAACCGCTAGAATCAACTCCTCCTCTGTTTTGGCTTCCAATGACTTAAAAACTGAAATTTTCGGTTTTGGGCACTCCTCGAGTCGAGCTTCAGGCCCTCGAGTCGAGGCCTAAAGTCGCTAACACGTTTCTTTAAAATTCCCTCCTGCCTTGAGTCGAGGCCTAGCCCTCGAGTCGAGCTCGCTGCAATTTTCATCTCCCTCGACTCGAGGCTCCTCCCTCGAGTCGAGCTTCCCGACTTTTTGAAATTGTTTCCCTCCAAGCATGAACCTCGAGTCGAGGTCTGTGCACCCTCGACTCGAACTCGAGATCGTGGAATTTTTATCGAGAAGGGCTCCTGCCCGACCCCGTTTTCGTCCCGTATGTTCATCTTTTTTTCATTCTAAGAATACCGGTACTCTCGGTTTGGCAAAATTCCACCGATTTACCTGCAAAACGGGCGAAATACATCAAAACCTCTCAAAGTAATACTTTTTAGGCAAAAGAGTGATACTTTTCACATTTAGGCACAAAATCATACTTTAGCTCACTTTTTGCACTAAAAATAGCCCTAAAAACATGTATCAATTCACTCCAATCACACCCCCAAACTTGAATTGTTGCTCGTCCTCGAGCAACGTAGAAACTAAGAACAAAGGAGTGAATTGATTGCAATTATGTCACATGGCACCATAGGACGAAAAATAAGACAATCGAACTCATCAATGATCACTTGTATCAATGCAACTATCCACTAGCCATCAAGACAAATCATGCTCAAACAAATGCTCAATCAAATACTCAACACATTGCTCCTTCCATGGAGTGTTTCACTCTTCCCTCAAGTGTATCAAGGTTTAAAGCACTCAATCATCAATTCACAAATAAGTACACCATATGCTTGCCACAAGACTTAATCTCAATCAAAATCACTTATGATCAATCAAGAATCAAAGAGGTCTTTCTTCTAGGTTGTAATGTAGGCTCTTTGGAAAGGTGGGATATTTATGGATAAGAGTGACTAATTAGTAGAGACTTGAATGTAAGCTAATCCATACAATGCACATCTCTTCACTTTCATCAAGCAACACTCTTCCTTTTGAACTTCAAGGATCAATCCACCATTCACTTGAGCTTTCTCTTTTTAAAGCTCACAAATTGAATCATTTCAATTCATGCACTTTTCTTCACAATTCAATCTTTTCACAACCTTTCTTTTCTTTCATGCTTCAATCATCACTTAGCTCATCATCTTCCCACACTTAGCAATCAAATCACCATCATTAGCCAACATTCAAGCTCTACTAAGCATAGGACAAGAAAGGCTCATCAAAATAGGCTAAATGGTTTCAATTTCACTTGGCTTGCCAAAGAATATGGATCATAGGCTCAACATGGCTCACTAAGGAAATCAAATGTATTTGGTAGGAAAGTATTTGGTAAAGTGACTAATCATTCCAAACATGGCCTCTTATCATATATTATTCTCACATCATCTCGTGCCTATTTTCTATGATAGTAGTAGTGCAATAGCCATGACATACAATCCTATTTTTGCATTCCAGATGTAAGCATGTAGATATTAGGCATCATTTTATTAGGGATCATGCTGAGAAAAATGATATTAGACTAGAAAAGATAGCAACCGAGTTACAGAGAGCCGATATACTTATTAAACCTTTAGTTGAGTCTAGATTTAAGGAATTATTAGGGATGTAAATGAGCCAAGCCGTTTGCAAACAATTCGAGGATCAGCTAGAAAAATATTCGTTCGAATTCGTTCGTTAAATTTCACGAGCCGAGCTCGAGCCCAAATTCGAGCTCGTTTATTTTATCGAGCCGAGCTCGAGCCTCGTGGGTATTTGGTTCGAAAGCTTGTGAACAGACTCGTTTACAAGGCTCGCAAGCCTGTTTGTGAACAGCTCACGAATAGGCTCAACAGGCTCGTTTACAAAGTTCACGAATATGCTCGTTTATAAAGCTCGCGAACAGGCTCGTTTACAAAGCTCGCGAATAGGCTCGTTTAAGGCTCGGCTTATTATGTATATATTATATTTTTATTTATTTATTTGTATTATCTATTCTATATTTATTTATTAAAAAATCTATATAAATACTATATATTATTATCAATTCTATATTTGATAATTTATTAACGAACTATTTTTTCGAGCCGAACTCGAATTAGGCTCGATTAACTCGTTAACGAGCTATTTTTTGAGCCGAGCTCGAACTAGGCTCGATTAACTCATTAACGAGCTTTTCGAGCCGAGCTCAAACTCGGCTCGATTAACTCGTTAACGAACTTTTTCAAGCCGAGCTCGAATTATTCGCGAGCTAAATAATTTACATTTGAGCCGAGCTCGAGCTCTATAAATAAAGTTCGAACCGAGCTCGAGCCGAGCTCGAGCCCAAAACCAAACGAGCCGAGCTCGAGCTCCGATGGTATTCGGCTCACTCGGCTTGTTTACATCCCTAGGAATTATGTTTAGAATTAGGATTACTTGATGCATCCTTAGCTGATTTATGACTTCTATTGTATGTATCTTGTATTTCTTTCAATTTCTCTTTCCTTAAAATATGTTTAGAAAGAATTATTAGACTTGGTATGTGTCAAAGGGCAATCACAGAGCAGTATATCATTGATCTCCTTTCAAAGGAATGAAGAATCAAGGATTAGTCATATTGACCTTATCTAACTTGATAATTTCTTATTCGACATTAAGTAAATCGCATAAGGACATCATAATCAACTGATTTCATTAAGAATCGAGATGAGCATATGTAACTTGTGTGACTTACTCTAGCTACTAATGGTTTCCCAAGTTTTTGTATCTGCAGGAACAAGTTATAAACAACATTGTTAGATCAAGATAAACCTTCTCATCGTAAAGACTTCCTCATCCGAACAAAACCTATCCTTGTTTTCTTCTCAAAATTGTTTTAAAAATTACTCTTACAACTCATCAATTTTAAAATTTTTCGGATGAGTTATCTATTTAAAAACCTCACTGGGTTAAATGTCTTCATATACCAGCTTATATGGTGATATGAGACTTAGTAAGGTTTTAAATAATGGCACAAGTTAACTCGAGACTTAAAAAGTGTTTTTGTTTCAAAATTATCAGACTAGGATGTATTTTCAAAATCCCGCATAAGGTCATTTTCAGACCAAGTCATCATAAACCTTGTCTAATTTAGAAAACCTTTATGCAAAGAAAGATATATTTCGGCTTACGTTAGGTATACTTACTTCCGCATAAAGAAGACCCTAAAACCGTCTAATCAATAGTCAAGGCGGTTACTTTTACGCATTTCAAAACCGAGTTAATGCCACGCTGAACCCCAAACGCCTAATTATATTTAGTCGTTGCTCAAACAATGTGATATTTAAATTAATCGGATCGATTAAAAACCACTTTACACGTGGATCCTTCACCCGGATTTCCTCCTATATACATTCATCTTCCTCATTTCACCCTTTTCACTTTCGTAAAACCAATATTTACACTCTGTAAAATTTCCCTTACCAAAATTTTCAAAAACCCCTATTAATAACAAGAAAATCCATAAACCTCACCGCAACCGTGGTTAATTTCAATAAAGAAGCCTATAGCAAGAAGATTAAGTCCAAGATGTATGTGGACTTCGAAACTACAAGAGATGCAGAGTCGTTGGAGATTCTTCGATTATTGGAGAGATCAAGGCTAAGGGTATTTTGCTCAAGAAATCAGAGAAAAATAAGACACTTTCGGACATGCGAGGGATTGAGTTCTACATCAACGAGAAGTATAAGGGTGGAGTTTTTAAGTCGAAGGTGGATGATGTAGATGTCTTTGTTTCTCGAACAGATATTGCCAGATCTTCGAGACAAACGAAGATAGTGTGAATCCATACACCTACAAAGACGATGGTTGGGTCGAATCATTCGAGATGATGGCCCGATCTTCGCTCAAGGATTCCCATCTATGAACCTACACCCTTAACCACCATCACCCCCATCATAACTCTACCAACTACATCTTCTCCTCCCCTAACCCCACCGAACCCGCAACCTCATCATCTCAAATCCCCCTTCTCCACCTCGATACCCCCAAAAACAACCCATCCCCACACCCAAGTACCGGATATCTCCCACTCCATCTTCGGGACATTCAAATGAACTCCCCTTCACCTCAAACTCCCTCATCCTCTTCCTCGTCTCGAATCCTCTTCAAAGGATGAAGACAGGATGATCCTTCATCAGCCTTCTCCTCAGCCTTTTCAAACTTGCAAAATAAAATAAATTCAAAGGTGGAGAGGCTGGTAACCAAGAGGACAAAGAAGATCATTCGGCTGTCACAGACACGATGATCGCCAATATGAGGATAGCCGAGGTAAATATCACCAAGAATATTTCAAATAAATCTAATACTATGTTCGCTGATCGTGTAAGAAAGATAGAGGAGGAGTTGAAAAATTTGAAGGCAAAGGTGGTCAAGACAATGTGATAGTAGTCGATGCCATCTCAATGGATAAGACTCGACTTTAGAGTGCATTGCTCTTCTCTTGAAACTCACCGCATGATCTCAAGGATGAAGTTAAAAGGGAGAAGCAATCGGGCAAGAAAGGATCGGGCCCTCTCACCGGTGTCAAGGCCAACCAAGATCGGATAACTATAAAGGCGGATACATCCGAATCGAAGCGGCAAAGGCAAAAGTAAAAATCAAATCGATGAGCTTGCAGCTCTCCAACCGAGGGTGACTCAGATTGGGGAAGCCATCCGGGAAGATGAGTAAAGGAGGAAGGAGGAGGAGGAGGAGAAGTCTCGCAAGCCGATGGCCCGAATCAAAGAGTCTCGAAAAATCTTCAGAGGCCGGAGGCAAGGGCAAAGGGAAGATTATGGAGGAGCCAGCTCTAGCCGAGATCGTGAATCGCTAAATCCACTAAGCCCGAAAAGAGAAAAAGGGAACTCGACTACTCAAACTTATCCGAGGAGCGGATCGGAAGAATCGGGCAAGAGAAGGAGTGGTACGGAGAGAGGAAGAGGAAGAGATCAAGAAGAAGAACAAGGGGCTTGAGATGAAGTGGAGCAAGGGCATAAGGAAGTGGGTGATGAAATCTGCCGATGAACAAGACTTACGTCCTTACCACCGATCATCCGCCCCTCCCAAGATGGTCACGGGTCACCTTACGAAAGAATACAGGAGAAGAACTTGGATGCAAGATGGATGTACTACCGGTACATTCTCAAGGCATCCGAGTCTTCACCAAGATGAGGACCTAAGATGGCACGAATGGATGGAGAAAGAAGGCGTTGATCTCTATCGCAGGCCGATCGACGAGGTAGACAAGATATTCAATGTTGATCCGACACCGCCTATGAGTTCGTGAAGTCAAAGAGGAACGTTGATGGAACCATCAACTACAGCTGGGTGAAAAGCATAATTACAAAAGTCAAGTCGAGTCGGGACTCAAGGATGAAAGCGAAATAAGCCGCTAAGGAAGAGAGTCTTCAACTCGGCCGATGGTTCCGTAAGCGGTCGGTGGGGTGTCTAGATAAGATCGATTTTCTTTTCTCATCTTTTATTTTATCTCGCACAAATTGTAAACTGTAAAAAGTGTTCATATGAATGAGATTTTGTGAACTTATTTGAATTACATTGTCTTATCTTTTCAAGCTTAAGTTTCTTATTGCTTTCCAAGGAAATATCAAGAAATTTTTCTAAGTGTTAATCATCCGAGAAAAACTTTATTTCTTAAAACAACAATTTCTTAAAATTTTTCTAAGTATAAAATTTTCCAAGTATAGAAATTCTCTAAGTGTGAATATTTTCTTAAGTGTGAATAAGTGTTCTTATGTGAACTTATCTCGTTTAAAAATGCTTACGTGCTTAGTATGTTTATCTCGATTATCTTGAATAACCTTGACTAACACAAGTTGTGAGCTTGTTTCTTTCTTGCAGCTTTAACTTCATCAAAAAGGGGGAAATTGTTAGATCAGGTTTTAGTTTTGATGAGTTAAAATTTATAGGTTAGACAAGCTCATGTAAATAGGATGACTAGTCAAGTCATAAGCTTTGTACTAGGCCGATCACTAGGCAAGGTAAATAAAGTCACCTAAGATCGGGAAGTATGAGGTCATCCAAGACATTCTTGAAAAAGTCATCTCGTTGGAGAGAAAAATAAAGAGCTCAAGACAAGGTCAAGATTAGCCGAGTAGAATAAGAAAGACGAGGTTTTCACCAAGTCAAAGAATGCATAACTAACTCAAGATCACCGAGGTCGTGGCGCTTTAAAGAAAAGTTAGTTAAGCGGTTTTTAGTTTGTTACAATAAACTAAGCTGCTTTACAGTGCTTATAAATAGGACTAAGCACGGTTCTTAGGAGAACTCTTAATACCCATTATTTTGAAATTCACATTCTCGAAAAGCACTAAAAATCTTCAAAGGTTTTCACAATACTTTCTAAGTACACAATCTGCACCGTAATTTCTAGATTAGCCAGCTTATATTGCCGATTGAAGGTGAATTGAAGACGAAGATCGCCTAAATTTGTAATTGTAATCATCTCTGTAAGTCGTAGAGTAAGTAAGTAGGGCCCCTTCTTCAAGTTGGAGAAGGAGAGTGTATGTAGGATCTTTTGATCCGAACCACTATAAATCGTGTGTCATTTACTTTCTCGCATTCATTTTCTATTGATATCTGTAACTTGAATAAACTTGTTTGATTGCTTTTATATCCTAATTCGTAGATTGAGTTTAAAATTGTTTCCGCTTGTTCAACTTTAATTTCGGGGATTTTCTTTAATCATTTGAATTGATAATCGATTTTTGGAAAGAGATTTAGATAATCTATTCAACCCCCCTTCTAGATTATTTCTCGGAAGGTCTCGCTGATTTCATTAATTACTCAATCTCTGACCAACAATATGTGAATACTTTGATCTGTTCATATGAGATTGTTTGTTGCTTAACTAACTTGTTTAACTTAATCTTATAACTAACTGAATCTTAAAAACTAATTAACCTAAGAAGATTAACATGTTTAAAATCTGTTAACACTAACTCATCCTGCAAGTACCGATTGTCCTAATTATCTCTGTTAAACCGAGGATATCCGACTATCCGATCGAGTGTCTTAACCGTCTATTCTTTGTAATTTTTCTCTTATTGTTATTTTACTAACTTATTTCATTTCTTAAGTAAAGTTTTAACATCCTCAAAAAGGGAGAAATTGTTAGGAGAAAAATATTTTAGTTTTGATGAAGTTAAGATGAGTACGTAAAATAAGATGACCAATTGAATTGATCGTATAGCCAGGTGATGTAATGAAATCTTGTAATAGACTAAGTACTTAAGAATAAGATGAAGACTAGGTAATAAGTTAGACAAAGACAGACTCGAGATGAAGACAAGGAAGGCATAAATAGACACTTCAATATAAGAGTAATGTAAAGACATGAAGATGATTAGATGAGGTGGAACTTGTCGAAGATGAGAAGTGAACACAACTTTAAGTGTTTAAAGAATCAAACAGCTTATAACCAACTTCGAGAACAGTATAACAATCCAAGAATCGATTACAAGATTCGATTAGCTGTGTTCAATAAACTTTGAAGAGTCGATAATGAAGTTACAACCGCCAATATCAGTCTTCTATAATTAGATCTTGTGTTCAAAATATAAGAACTCTCTTGCTACTCTAGAAACTCACAATCTACACATACTTTGTAATCAGCATACAACACTTTCTCACACAACAAGAACGCTCTTTACGTTCATAATTTTTATAGTGTTTATAGAACACTATCATTCACATGCTCAAGCCATATATTTCCGAAATTAGGAAGAATTGCTTGAAAGGCGTAAGATATTAGTTGTAAATCAGAAGCAAGAAAGAAGGAAAGTATGTCGGTAAGTAAAGACCCTTTCACAAGTTCGTGGAAGGAGAGTGGGCGTAGGATTTTAATAAATCGAACCACTATAAATCTATGTGTTCTTTACTTTCTATATTTCTTCAATTTACATTCGTATTTTCATTCAATCAAGCATATTGAAAACATTAATTCAAAGAATTATCAATCAAATCAAGTATAAAATTACTTTACTGTTTAAATCGATACTTGGTTAATATGAAATCGATTTGGGTTATCTTTGATTAAATCGAAAGGAAAAATTGAGTAGGTTTGGAAATCTATTCAATCCCCCATTTCTAGATTTCCCATTTGTATAAACTTGATCGCTGGGACCAACGAAGCCATTAATATAGCCTCGCTTTATTCAAAATAGATGCTTAATTGTTAAAGATAAGTGTAAAACCCCTATGAGATATGAAAAGGAAAATCACCTAAGATTTCATATTTTTATATTTTTGGTTGCAAGTGTTAGATCGGAAGGAGTTTTGATGAGTTAAAAGTATATAGATTAGAGTCACCTAATGTAAGTAAGATGAACATCCGAACATGTATAGAGCAGTGATGTAATGAATTCTAGTGCTAGTCCTGCTCGCACTAGGTAGAAGTTTAGGCACGGTTCTGAATAGAACAATTAACACTCTCATTTCCTAAACACTCACTAATTTTTAAAGAGCACTCACAAAGTTTTCAAAGTAATATTCAAAAGTTTCTAAGTGTTTATAGAACACTTACTTGTATTTTCAAAGTTTCGCACCGTAATCTTCAAGTTTCTAGAGAGTTAGGCAGATTGAAGAGAAGTTTGAAGAGAAGAATCTTCACTTCTTTGTATTTGTAACTTTGTAGGTAAGAAAGGTAGTAAGTCGGATCGAGGCCCTTCTTCAAGTTGAAGAAGGAGAGTGGATGTAGGATCTGTTTGATCCGAACAACTATAAATCCCCGGTGTTCTTTACTTCTTGTTATACTTACTTGTTATTCACCAATTATTCAATCAACTCAATTTTAGATTCATATTTAGATTGCTTTTTTATTCTTAAAAGATTGAGTTTAAACTTGTTTCCGCTGCTTAGCTTTGATCCTTTGAATAGATAATCGGATCTTCGAAAAGATTTAAAAATCTATTCAACCCCCTTCTAGATTTTCACTAGGAGGTGATCTAAGCTCTTTTTAATCACTCAATCCGTGGGCCAACAAGTGGTATCGAGTAGTGTTAAAGATGTTCGAGATATTTCTTTTGGTCAAAGTGATCTTTGAATTTTTCAAATCTTGAAATTAATTTGATCTTGAATATACTCTGCTGATTTTCTTGTTGATTACTAACGATGTCTCTAAGTAGTGACAAAGGTTAAAAACCTTCCTGAATATGACATAGAGGATTATGACTATTGAAAATTTCGCATGGAGAATCATTTGAAATCGATCCATCCTCGAATGGAAGATGTCTTGTCTGATGGGCCGATAAAGTTCTATCATGGTGGAGTTAGTGATGGAGCGAGCAACTCGTAATCACGGACTCGATAAAGAAGAAAGTATCTGAATTAACCAACGACAAGAGTAAAGCGTACAACCCGGATCGGTGGCAAGTAAAGATATTATTGTCACACTTAGCGAGGAATGGTACGAGAAGATTAAGAAGTGTAAAACAACCAAAGAGATGCGGGACACCCTAGCCAACATGTGCGAAGGCATAGATCAAGTGAAAGAGAACAAGCTCCAAGTCAGTTCTCCATCTTTTGATGTCTTTAAAATGAAAGAGGGTGAAACTATTGATCACCGGATATGCGAATGACCAATCGATCAATAGAGCCACCGATCTTGGAAAGATTTACACTAAAAGAAATCAATAATAAAATCCTTAGATCTCTAACCAAGCGTTGGAGGAAAAAGGAAACTTGATTAAAGCTACAAAAGATCTCTCTACTATGACACATTGTACTTTGTTTTCTCACTTGAAGGGTTATGAGTTTGACATTCGGGTAGAAGATGAGGAAGATGAGATGGAGTCAAGAACCTCATCTAAGATTGTTGCCTTCGTTAACAAAGAAGACAAATTGTAGTTGAGCCTAAAGGAGCTGATCTATCCTTAAAGGAACAGATGGCATTGCTAACAAAGAGGTATGATCGTTTAAGGATGAAATATAAGCGTAACAAGTTAAAATTTGTAGAGAAGGGACAGATCCAGATCCAGATCTAAGAGAAAAGATGATGAATCAACAGATGATGACAAAAGAAGAAATCGAGACAAGAAGGTATAAATCTCCGGTAAAGAGGAATCCTATCAGTCCTAGATCGATCGGGAGATACTTGTTACACTTGTAACAAGCCGGAGCACTTCACCTATGATTGTCCCTAGCCGACTCCTAAAGAAAGAGAGGAGAAAAGGAAGAAGAGAGATATGCATTTTGCAGATCGCAGAGCCTTTCTTGCTGAGGAGAAAGAATCAAGAAAATCATCATCATCTTCATCTGATTTTGGATCGAGACGATGAAGTGTGTTTAATGGCCAAAGAGGTAGACTACTATTCCTCAACCGATAATGAATCTTACAAATTTGTCTCGAATAATGACCAAAGCTGTAATCAAGGGACTTTTGAAAGATTTAAAGATGTCTCTAAGTGCTTATAAACAATTAGAGACTGAAAATTTAACTTTAAAAGACCAGGTTCAAACTCTAATTAAAGCCAAATAAGTTGTAAACTATTCCGAGACTCGAGGAAACATTCAAGGGGAATTTTTACCCAAGTGCCGAGGCCGGTACTTCACTAGTCTGCTGAAAGATTAGAGAATGAATTGAAATCTTTAAAAGCTAAATTTGAAGTGGTCTGAATGAAAATGAGTCAATTAAGAGGGCCAATGAGAAGCTTTTCTTCAAAATGAGCAAGCTTAATAACTCACAATCAACCATAGACCATATCTTAAGAACTTCTAAAAATCTCATGATAAAAGCAGACTTGGTTATGATAGGAATAATAAATCGAAGTTTCAAAACCAAGGAAATTTGTGAAAGTCTGAAACATCAAAAGAAATCATAATTGGACCTTGGAAACCACAAAGTCGAGATAAGGACTGCATCTCCTAATCTGAAAAATAAAATTCAGATGAGGAATCCAAATCTGACAAAGAGGGTTCCAAGAACCAAGACTAAGAGGAATTCTTATTATAGCTCTTTTGATGGGAGGAGCAGTGCTATCCTTTATTTCCAAAGTTTAAGAAGGTCACCAAATCGACTTCAATAAACTCTCATTTAAATATGACATAATTGTGGACAGATTTGGTAGACAACTTCAATTTGATTTATTATTGAATAATGAGATGTTTGTCTGGATACCCAAAGTGATTGTTGACCTCAAAGGACGCAAGATCACTAGGGTACCTCATACTTAACTGCTTTCACAGAATCCCGGGGACTATCACTAAAAGAGGAGATTCTAGCTTCCATCGTGTACATAGACGGTGGTCGTTCATAGCACATGACTTGTGAGAAGAAGCTATTATCAAATTTTCGTAATATTGATGGTCCTAGAGTTTTGTTTGGAGACAGTGGTGTGGACAGAGACTAAGGGAGTTGGTACATTAATTATAAGGATGTCCAGTGTATCGAGGTTTATTTTGTAGAAGGTTTAAAGCATAATTTGTTATCTGTTTCCCAACTCTGTGATAAAGGTTTTCATGTTAACTTTTCTAAAGATAAGTGTGATATCTTAGATAGTTCCTCGAGACAAGGTACTCTTAATCGGCTTGAGACATGGTAATGTCTATGTGGCTAATTTTAATAGTTGCCCCAAAGATACATGTCTTGTGGCTAAAGGTGGAGATGATCTCGATTGGCTATGGCATAAAAGACTTAGTCATCTGAATTTCCAAACCCTTAGCAAAATAGCTAAGAGGAATCTTCTCAAAGGACTACCTCGAGAAGCTTTGTTCAACCGATACGAAATGTGATGCTTGTCAAAAAGGTATACACCAGAACTCTTTTAAAAGTATTAACACATCCTCATCTCAAAGAATTTTACAACTCATCCATCTTGATTTGTTTGGACTGTTTCACCACTCAACTTTAGTGGAAGGAAGTATACCCTTGTAGTTGTTGATGACTTTTTAGATACACTTAGGTAATATTTCTTTTTAAAAAGAATGAGGCTGTGAACAAGATCCCGATCTATTCAGACAAATTCAAAATGAGAAGGGTGTTAATATTATTAAAATTAGGAGTGACAAGGGAACCGAATTCTTGAATTCTTGTTTATCTAACTATCCGAATGAGAATGGTATCGTTCATGAGACTTCTTCGGCTAGAACACCACAACAGAATGGAGTTGTGGAGAGAAGAAATAAGACTCTCAAAGAAGCAGCCGAAGCATGCTAGTGAGTATGGAACACCACATAGGTTACAGGGCCGCTACATTCAAAGCAGATGCTTGCTACCAAGAATAAGGGTAAGACACCTTATGAGCTTTGGAAAGGTAAGGTTCAAAGAATCTCATACTTTCGTGCGTTTGGGTGTAAATGCTTCATCTATAACAATGAGAAGTCTAAAGCTGAGGACATTTGATGCTAAGGCGGTGATGGAATATTCTTAGGATATTCCAACACTTCCAAAGCTTTCGGTGTCTTCAATAAGACATCTCTTTGTGTGGAAGAAACTCCACATGTGGTATTTGATGAATTGCATACTTTTCGAGATAAAGTGAATCAAATTACCAATGATCTAGATAAAATTAAACTAAATAAAACTAAACAAAGGACAACTTATCTGTCTAGTTTTGATTCGCATTCGGATGATGAAGAAACCCCATCTCGAAGAGGAGTTACCTCTGAGTCTGGCTGATGAGGGTACTTCAACTCAAATAGGCAAAAGAATGAGGAGTTATCATCCAGTGATCGAGATCATTGGGGATCCATCTAGTAGTGTTCGGACACAAACGATGTTAGATTCTCAAAGTATGTTCAGCTACTATGTTTCATTTCTCGAACCTAAGTCTATTGAGGAGGCTCTATCTCGACCCAAGTGGATATCGACCCAAGTGGATAACGACCATGCGGGAAGAAGCGCATCAATTTGAAAGACAAAATATTTGAGAAGCTGGTGGATAGACCCTTACATAGAAAGATTATAGGCACTAAATGGGTGTTTAAAAACAAAAGTGAAAACAATATTATTATTCGTAGCAAGGTAAGATTGGTAGCACGGGGATACTCATGGTTTGAAGGTATAGACTATGATGAAACCTATGCTCCAGTCGCGAGATAAGCAATAAAGGCTGTTTTTAGAATTTCTTGCCTATAAATATTTCCGTGTCTTTCGAGATGGATGTCAAGTCTGCCTTTACGAATGGTGTGTTACTTGAAGAGGTATATGTAGAACAAAGGCCCCGGGGTTTAGGACCAGTAATAAGGTCTATAAACTCCACAAGGCACTATATAGACTAAAGCAAGCACCCGGAGCTTGGTATGATACCTGTCTGAATTTTTGATAGCATGTGGATTCTCAAAAGGTAAGATAGATAGAACTTTATTTTGAAAAGAAGTAGATGGTAACATCTTATTAGTTCAAATTTATGTAGATGATATTGATTGGAGTGAATTGATGCATGTTTTTAGGGGTTATTTTAGTGCAAAACTGATCAAAAGTGTTAGATTTTGTGCTTAAATGTGTAGAGTATCACAACTTTACCTAAAAAGTACTACTTGATGTATTTTTGATGTTTTTCGTCCCATTTACAGGTAAATCGGTGGAATTTGGCAAAACCGAGAGTACCGACATTCATAGGATGAAGAGACGATCGAGACAGCAAAAATGGGGGTCGAGGCGGAGTGCAGGTCGAGAAAATTCCACGGACTCGAACACCGGTCTAGGTCCAGGGCCTCGACCCGAGGTTCCCAGCGCAGATGTTAAATTCAAAAATTTGAAGGAGCCTCGACTCGAAGGTGAGCCTCGAGTCGAGGAGCAGGCAAAGAGGGCAAGCTCGACTCGAGGGCTGAGCCTCGAGTCGAGGGAGAAGATTTTTTTGGAAATTCGTCTATTTAAGCCAAAAACAGAGCATAATCTCCATAACATTCATCATAGCAGATTACCAACATTTTGGGATGATTTCTTAGGCCCCAAGCCAATTTCTCCTTGTAGGTAGATTAGATTGGTAGATTTAGATAGATTTTCCATTGTTGTTGCTTAGATTAGCATTAGATCCTTTAGATTTCTCAATTCAAGCTTGTAATTCCTTTGGAGAAGAAGTGTATTGAAGACTCAAGCATTCCTATTTTTGTTGATTTGATCAAATTGGTGATGTTCTTCCTCTCTTGTCATTTAAATTCATTTATTGTTGTTATTAGATTGTTGTTTGCTCAATTAGATTTTCTTCCCATGGATTTTGCTCTTTGCACCTTGGGCTAATACTCTTGTGCTTGGGTTAATTGAAATTGAGGATGATTTGATTGCCTTATGCTATGATTGTTGATGATTGTGATCAATTGAGTTAGATTGCTTCCTAATTGTGATTCTCATTGTGCTTCATGCATAGTTATCTTTTAGATTAATGTTTGATCACCCTAGCAATAGGCGAGGAGTTGAGCTAACGTGATCCGGGATTAATCGGGTTATAATTGTGTATGAATGTATGGATTGGGTGCTTCTTAATTGAGAGATTAGTTGCACTAAGGATACTTACATTAGGCATTGTGTGATTAATGAAAGCTTAATTGCATGATGGTTTTATGCTTTCTATCTTGGTTGATTAGCAATTTGAATCAATCATAACTTGTTGATCATTGATTCCTTGATGGATATTATCCTTAGCACCCCAATCCCCATTGATTTTACTTACTTATTCTAGCATATAAGGTGTTTGATTAATTGCTTGCTAGTGTTTGATTTTTAATTCTTGCATTTGTAGTGTGATTTTAGAACCAAAACCGCTTTGCAACAATAGTCATCGATAACTTATATTCTTAGGGCCTCACGTGCATACTTTTTTCCTTGGGTTCGATATACTTGGTTGTCGTAAAATCGCGTGCCCGAATTGCTACAATCGATATCATATTTGGTTCACCTAATCGACCTTATGTGAAGAGTTTAATGTTCTCATGAAAAACAGGTTTGAGATGTCTATGATGGGAGAATTAACATACTTTCTAGGCTTGCAAATTAAAAAGACGAGTAGAGGTATATTTATACATCGAATAAGTATGCTAAGGACCTTATAGATAAATTTTGGATGACTACTAGTAGGGAAGTTAATACCTATGGCAACTAACTTCTCTATGGATTCAGATGAGTAGGGGATACCCACGGATGCAACGGAGTATCGTGGATTGATTGGATCCTGTTATATCTCACCGCAAGTAGGCCGGACATAGCCTTTGCAGTTGGGGTGTGTGCAAGATTCTAATAAAATCCCAAGAAAGCTCATCCGGAGACAAATAAGAAAATCCTTAAATATCTTAAAGGGACTCTGCGAGGTTGGGTTGTGGTACCGTCGATGACAACTTCGAAGCTTTCAGGTTATTCGATTCAGATTTTGGAGGCTGTAAAATTGATAGGAAGTTCACGTCCTGAACTTGTCAATTTTTAGGCAACAAGTTAATTTCTTGGTTATCTAAGAAACAAACATCTGTTGCAACCTCCACAATCAAGTGAATACATGGCAGTAGTAGTTGTTGCTCTTAGCTTCTCTGGATTAGTCAAGCAACTTAGGGATTATAATATTCTCACATCATCTGTGCCGATTTACCGTGATAGTAATAATGCAATAGCCATGACATACAACCCTGTCTTGCATTCTAGGTGTAAGCATATAGATATAAGACATCATTTTATTAGAGATCATGTTGAGAAGAATGACATTAGAATAGAAAAAAATAGCAAATCGAATCTCGGAGAGCGAGATATACTTACAAAACCCTTAGCTAAATTTAGATTTAAGGATTTGTGTTTAGAGTTAGGATTACTTGATGCTTCCTTAGCTGATTTATAATTTCTATTGTTTGTATCTTGTATTTCCTTTCTTTCTTTTCCTTTCTTTAAATCTTGTCATGAATGAATTGTCGGACTTGATATGAGTCAAAGGACAATCACAGAGCTGATATCATTGATCTCCTTTTAGGAATCAAGAATCAAGGATTAGTCATATTGACCTTATCGACTTGACAATTGCATATCTTACATAGAGTAAATCGAGACAAGGACACAATAGTCACTGATTTCTTCAAAGCAGATGACATATTGCATCCTATCCGACTTACATTGGCTACTAATGGTTTCTTGAGTTTGTGTATCCACAGAACAGGTAACAAATCAACATTGTTAGATCAACTTAAATCTTCTAATCTGCTAAACCTCCTCATCTGTTAACATCCTTCCTTGTTTTCTTCAAAGCTTGTTTTCAAAATTATTCTCACAAAATCTATTTCAAAACTTTTCGCATGAGTTGTGTCTTTGAAAACCCAGTGAGTTTAATATTCTTATATACTGGTTATATTTGACTAAAAAACTTGGTTTATTTAAAATAATGGCATAAAATTAACTCAGTCTTAAAAACTCTTTGCTTTCAAACAATCGGACTCGGAGAAATTTTCATAAATATAAGACAAGGTCGTTTTTACCACGTCCGATAAAACCCGATCGAAATAGGAAACCTTTATTCAAAGTAAGGTATATTTCGGCCACGCTGTATACTTACTACGCCTCGCATAAAGCAACCCTATTAGCCATCAAATCCATAGGCTAGACGGTTACTTTTTACACATTTCAAGGCGAAGTTAATGTCGCGCTGAAGGTGAAGTGACAATTCCGTATAGCAATTGATATACTTCACGCGCCACGCTTAATCTACGGTAAAAACAATCCTGCTTTTGCCACGTATCAATTTCTTCATTTTCCCTCTCTCTCCTCTGGTTTAAAAACTTACCCATTCGTTTTCAAATTCACTTTCACACATTCATTTGCCAAATTTATCAGTAAAATTCTCTCCCAAGTTTTCCAAAGATACTTTCTAAAATGGCCTTTTCTTCTAAAACCACAAAAATCCATAAACCCACTTATATTACCACCAATATCTCGAAGTTCAAAATGAACGAAGACATTTTCAAAAACAAACTCAGAGCAGAAATGTATGTGGATTTTAAAACAACACAAAACCGAGAATCGGCGGAGATTCTTCGGTTGTTGGAGGGATCACGATTGAGGGGATTTTGTTCGATGAAATCCCCCAAAGCAAAACTCTGCATCTTCTCGGGGCAGAGTTTCTGTAAACATGGCCGATACCCCCGATGGGTTTGATACAAAGGTAGATGGGACGATCCTGTCCTATACAATCGCCGAATTTTTGATACGTCGATGGAAGGAGTGAATCCATTGACATATAAGGAGGATTTTGGGAGGAGTCGTTCGATATGGTGTCGAGGGTGACCTACGGGGAACTCGGAGAGAGTTGAAGAAGAACTTATTGAGGAGAAAATACAGCTTTTGATGACGATTGTCACAAAGTCGAGTGTTGGGGACCAGAGCTCCCACGATGGTTTGTCGAAGCCTGCACTCTGTTGTATGAGGGCAATCATCGATGAAGCTTAGGTTAACTAGGTGGATGTGTTGATTCGGAGGCTAAAAGAGGAGAAGGGAAGGCTGACCTTCAAACCGGTGATCGGTGAATGGACTTCAACCACCACAGCTTAGTCTATTCAACAAGATAATCAGGCTGATTGAAGGCCCGAACAAGTTGGCTGATTGGAGGGTTGGAGCGAAGAAATTCTCTAAACAAGGGAATTTTGACGAAGAATGTGAAGATTGGAGGGTTGCCAGATTCGGACGATGACTCCGGCGAGGCGAGGAGTCGAGGATCGGCTGCACCCGAGGAGGCGGTTGTGGCTCCTACAATTGAGGAGGCGGCTACGGTACCTACAACAAGAGGTAGTAGTTGCCGCTCCTTCAGCCGAGGAGATAGGACATGAAGAAGGCTGTTGTGTTTATAGAACCACTTCGAGGAGGACTCGCAGGGAGGCTGGTGAAAGCCTCGGAGAAGGAGGGATGATCATCTGTTGCACCACCCAGCCTACTCTCAAAAGAAGTCCAAACACCGGAGGTGGCTGCAACAGCTATGGTACAAGCCTAGGAGATAGAGGAAATAAGTTTTGAAAGGACTCCCTCTCCGATGAAGGCAGAGAAGGCGTAAAAGGTAATCTATTTTGGAACCACCTCTTGTCTTTCATCTTCGGAATCCTCCCTCCCTCTCATCCGCCCACCTAGGCAATGAAGAGGTGTCCAAGGCTAGCACCTCGGAGCCTCCGCAATAACCTACCTCCCAAACACAGTCCAAACCGAGACACCAACCCAACTAGGCAATGAAGAGGTATCCAAGGCTGGTACCTCGAGCCTCTCGAACAGCCTACTCCCACACTTGTTCAAATTCAAACCCCAATCACCCCGAAACAGTCCAAATCATCACTCAACCTGAAACTATTCCAACCATCACCCCAACCCCACCGATCAACCCTCATCTACCACCCCACTCACAGAGCAACCCACATTAAAACCCACACCTCAACTACCATGCTCATCTCCCACTCCTATTCCTCAAACACAAACTACCCCTCCCCAACTAAACCAACACCTCTCCCACAAGTCCAAACCTCACCTCTTCCTACTTTATCCTACTCTCTCCTCCCAACCATCCAAACTCACTCTCCTTCCCCCAACTACTCAAAAAGGCTTCTCTTCCTCTTCGTCTGAATCCTCATCCGAGGATGAGGACAAGTGACCTTAGCCACCGCAATCGCCATCTCCTCGATCCTCGCCAAAATGGAGAAGAAGATAAAATCTGCCTTCAAGAGGAAAGTGAAAAATAAGACTTATTGGAGTGAATTGATGCATGTTTTTAGGGTTTATTTTAGTGCAAAAAGTGATCAAAAGAGTTAGATTTTGTGCCTAAATGTGTAGAGTATCACTACTTTGCCTAAAAGTACTACTTGTGAGATATTTGATGTTTTTCATCCTGTTTTCAGGTAAATCGGTGGAATTTGGCCAAACCGAGAGTACCGGCATTCATAGGATGAAGAGAGGATCGAGACGGGCAAAAATGGGGGTTAGAGGCGGAGTCCACCCGAGAAAATTCCTGGACTCGACCTCCGGTGGAGGGCCAGGGGCCTCGACCCGAGGTTGCCGGCAAAGAAAGAGAATTTGAAAATTTGAAGAAGCCTCGAGTCGAGGGATCAAAAATTTCAAAATTCGCGTATTTAAAGCCAAAACAGAGAATAATCTCCATAACCTTCCATATAACGCATTAAAGGGTTTTTGGGCGATTTCTTAGGCCCCAAGCTAATTTCTCCTTGTAGGTAGAGTAGATTGTTAGATTTAGATAGATTTTGATTAATTTTTGGTTAGATTAGGCTTAGATCTCTTATTTTCTCAATTCAACCTTGTAATTCCTTTGGAGGAGAAGTTACTTTGGAGATTCAGCATTCTTATTGTTGATCATTTAATCCAATTAGTGATGTTCTTCCTCTTATCTCTTTTCAATTCCTTAATTGTTGTAATTAGATTTGTGTTTGTGCAATTAGATTTTCTACCCATTGATTTTGCTATTTGCACCATGGGCTAATACTCTTGTGCTTGGGATAATTGAAATTGAGGATGATGTGATTGCCTTATGTTATGATTGTTGATGATTGTTGATCAATTGAGTTAGATTGCTCCCTAATTGTGATTCTAATTGTGCTTCATGCATTTTTATCTCTTTAGATTAATGTTTGATCACCTTAGCAATAGGCGAGTGTTGAGCTAACATGATCCGGGATTAATCGGATTATAATTGTGTATGATTGTATGAATTGAGTGCTTCTTAATTGAGAGATTAGTTGCACTAAGAAGGATACTCACATTAGGCATTGTGTGATTAATGGAGAGATTAATTTCATGATAGTTTTATGCTTTCTATCTTAGTTGATTTGCAATTTGATTGAATCATAGCTTGTTGATCATTGATTCCTTGATGGATGTTATCCCTAGAACCAAAATCCCCATTTATTTTTGTTATTTGTTCTTGCCTTCTAAATGTTTGATCAAAATCCTTGTTGTGTTGTTTGATTTTATTTCTAGCTTTGTGTTTTGTTTTTGTTTCAAAACCGCTTTGCAACAATAGTCATCGATAACTTGTATTCCTAGGGCCTCACGTGCATACTTTTTCCCTTGGGTTCGATATAATTGGTTGTCATAAAATCGCTTACCCAATTTCTACAATCAAAATGGCGTCGTTGCCGGGAATTAGTTTTAGCGCCTTAAGTGAGACTTAGGAATTGTTTGAAGTGGCTACTTGTTGCTTTTTATTTTGTTTGTGTTGTTGTTTTTGTTTGAATTTGATACTTGCTATCTTGTCTAGATGGATGGATATGACTCATACACATGGAATCAAGAGTAATATTAAGATAGTATGGCTTATCCTCCACACTATGAAGAATTTGGGTATGATAATTGGAGGAGCTTTGAGGATAATTCTCTAATGCAACATGTTCCGTCCGATTATCAAGATTGGAGATGTGATGAAGCTCCTCCCCACCTCAAGAGATATTCCCGTATTATGAGTATTATGATCAAACATTCGACTCACGGGTTGGATTTGAATTTCAAGGAGCATCGGAAGGAGATTTCTATGATAATGGGAGAAGCTATGAGTATGATTATCATATGCCACAAATGGGGACTCCATGATGTGAGAGCTATCTTGAAGGAGATGCTTGGAGTGTTGTTGGAAAGATTTGAGGAAAATGAACCTAGATGTGAAGAAATGTTTCCCTTGTATGAAAACATTTATGAGACCAAAGCAATGGTTGATTCAATGATAGAGGGAACATGGAGATCATCGAAGCTTAATTCATGGTTTTAAAAAGTCAACTCAAATATTTGCTACTCCAAGTGAAGAACATAACCATCATGGAGAATCATCAAGAAGAAGGGGAGGAAGGAAATGAAAGTGAAGGTGAAGAAGAGAGATGTAAAGGTGAAGAAGAAGAGGGTCCAAGCAAGAAGGATGAGGTAGAAAATTTCCTTGTAGAAAGTGATGAAGGGGAATGTCCATTGATGGACATGAGCAACAATGAAAAATAAAATCTAGAAGCATCGAATGAGGAATTGAAGAACGAAATGAGCATTTCTAAACCTTCTAACTCTTCAATTTGTGCTTAAATTGAAATTGATGCTTCTATTGATTTGATTTTACCTCTTGTGAACTTTGACTATAGGAAAGAATTAATGAAGCGCTTGGGCATCCTTGAAAGAAAAGAATGGAGAAAGATAATGGCGAGAGAGCAAGGGGGACAACCATGGACATTATGCATATCTATAGTTCGTTGTCCTACCAATGATGTGAACCTCCTAGATTTTGAAGCACAAAGATTGAAGTATTGTGGCAAGGAGGACCGATATCCTTGGTCATTCGATGAAAAGAGTTTAAAATCAATGAATAAGTCCGGCATAGGATAATAAAAATAGCGTTTGATGGGAGGCAACCCATCCTTTTTGTTGTTTTTGTGTTTTTGTTTTTTTGTTTTTGTTTAGTTTTTGAGAATTGGCTTGGGAATTTATTTGATGATGCTTAGGAGGTTTTGATGTATATTGTTATGGGATGATTGAGCTTATTTGATAACTTTGCGAGTTGCATGTCATTTAATTACTCTTTTGCCAAACTTTGAATTTCATGCTAAAATTTAAGTTTGGGGGAGTTGATTGTTTTTATTGGTTAACTTGCAACTTGTCTTGGTAAAGATGTAATGGTTTTGTGCTTAATTGTAGGTACACTTGCTAGATGAATTGAAAAGCGATTGAAATTGCTTGGAAATGCAAGATCAAGAAGGAAAGTGCATAGAAGCATGATGAGCCCTACATGCTTGAAGGAAGATGGAGTTTAAAGGCTTTATGGTACAACACTTCCTTTCAAAATTAGGCTTGTCTAAGTTTGGGGGAGGTGTTTTTCTTTCTTTGCCTATCTTTTGTGCTCTTATATGATTTTGTGGTTTGTTGAGCTTAATGCTTATGGATATGATGATGATGCTATAATTGTGTCTTGGATTTCTTGCATGCATATTATTGGATTGATTTGTATTGAGCTTAATTGTGGATTTATTGCATATCTTTGAGTTATCTTTGTTGATATAGTGAGTGTGCTTGAGATTATGTACATGTGCACTTGTGCTTGATTTGCAAGATTAATTGGATTTTGATATGATCATAAGTTGATATGTGGCTTGAAGCTAGTATGATTGATGATTATGTAAAGATGAATGTGATGGAAAATGCTTGATTCATTGCTCAATTTAAGCCCGTGAGCTTTTGTTCCTTTATAATCGTACATCTTATACAGTTGATTTAATTCATTTGTGAGTGCATCATTCATGGATTTGTATGTGATTGGAGTGTATAGGGTAAGAGTTATTAAGACCAATCAACAAAATATCGAACCCAAGGGAGAAAGTATGCAAACGAAATTCAAGGATAAGAGTTCTAGATGGCTAAAGTTGCAACAAGCTCTTGGACTAAATCACTACAAATTGCAAGAAATTAAATGGCAAGATTATGCAAACAATTTATCAAACACTTAGAATGCAAGATCAAATAGACTAAAATCAATGAGGGAATTGGGTGCAAGGGATAATCTCCATCAAGGAATCCATGATTAACAAGCTATGATTGTATCCAAATGCAAATCAATCAAATTAGAAGGCATAAACCATCATGAAATTAATCACTCCATTAATATCACAATGCCTAATGTGAGTATCCTTAGTTCTTCCCATCTCTCAATGTAGAAGTCCCCAATTCATACAATCATGCAAAATTGAAACCCGATTAACACCTAATCACGTTAGCTCAACTCTCGCCTATTGCTAGGGTGATCAACCATTAATCAAAAGAGACAATTTTTCATGAAGCACATTTAAGAATCACAATTAGGAAGCAATCTAATTCAATTGATCACAATTATCAACAATCATAGCATGAGACAATCACTTCATCCCTAATTTCAATTATCCCAAGCACAAAGCTATTAGCCCATGGTGCTACAAGCAAAAACCATGGCTAGAAAATCTAAGAAAGCAATTGAAAATCTAATCACTACAAGCAATGAATTAAAGAGATCAAAGGGTAAGAACATCACCAATTAAGCTTCAATAGGCAAAAATAAGAATGATTAATCTTGTACAATGCTTCAATTCAACTTCACTTCTTCTCAATTCTCAGCTGCAAACTTCAATTACAATCACCAATCTACTAATCTAATGATCTAAATATGGAATCTATCTCAATTCTAACAATCTAGTGCAATTACAAGTAAATTCAAGCTACAAAATGTAAAATTCGCTCAAAGAAACTCCTAGAAACTGCTCTGAACTGCTAGAATCAACTCCTCCTCTGTTTTGGCTTCCAATGACTTAAAAACTGAAATTTTCGGTTTTGGGCACTCCTCGAGTCGAGCTTCGTGCCCTCGAGTCGAGGCCTAAAGTCGCTAACACGTTTCTTTAAAATTCCCTCCTGCCTCGAGTCGAGGCCTAGCCCTCGAGTCGAGCTCGCTGCAATTTTCATCTCCCTCGACTCGAGGCTCCTCCCTCGAGTCGAGCTTCCTGACTTTTGAAATTGTTTCCCTCCAAAGATGATCCTCGAGTCGAGGTCTGTGCACCCTCGACTCGAACTCGAGATCGTGGAATTTTTATCGAGAAGGGCTCCGGGCCCGACCCCGTTCGTCCCGTATGTTCATCTTTTCATTCTAAGAATACCGGTACTCTCGGTTTGGCAAAATTCCACCGATTTACCTGCAAAACGGGCGAAATACATCAAAACCTCTCAAAGTAATACTTTTAGGCAAAAGAGTGATACTTTTCACATTTAGGCACAAAAATCATACTTTAGCTCACTTTTTGCACTAAAAATAGCCCTAAAAACATGTATCAATTCACTCCAATCACACCCCCAAACTTGAATTGTTGCTCGTCCTCGAGCAACGTAGAAACTAAGAACAAAGGAGTGAATTGATTGCAATTATGTCACATGGCACCATAGGCGAAAAATAAGACAATCGAACTCATCAATGATCACTTGTATCAATGCAACTATCCACTAGCCATCAAGACAAATCATGCTCAAACAAATGCTCAATCAAATACTCAACACATTGCTCCTTCCATGGAGTGTTTCACTCTTCCCTCAAGTGTATCAAGGTTTAAAGCACTCAATCATCAATTCACAAATAAGTACACCATATGCTTGCCACAAGACTTAATCTCAATCAAAATCACTTATGATCAATCAAGAATCAAAGAGGTCTTTCTTCTAGGTTGTAATGTAGGCTCTTTGGAAAGGTGGGATATTTATGGATAAGAGTGACTAATTAGTAGAGACTTGAATGTAAGCTAATCCATACAATGCACATCTCTTCACTTTCATCAAGCAACACTCTTCCTTTTGAACTTCAAGGATCAATCCACCATTCACTTGAGCTTTCTCTTTTTAAAGCTCACAAATTGAATCATTTCAATTCATGCACTTTTCTTCACAATTCAATCTTTTCACAACCTTTCTTTTCTTTCATGCTTCAATCATCACTTAGCTCATCATCTTCCCATACTTAGCAATCAAATCACCATCATTAGCCAACATTCAAGCTCTACTAAGCATAGGACAAGAAAGGCTCATCAAAATAGGCTAAATGGTTTCAATTTCACTTGGCTTGCCAAAGAATATGGATCATAGGCTCAACATGGCTCACTAAGGAAATCAAATGTATTTGGTAGGAAAGTATTTGGTAAAGTGACTAATCATTCCAAACATGGCCTCTTATCATTTTCAAAACATTACACAAAGATCAATATCAACAAGTCTAGTGGCAAGTTCTAGCATACAAATCATGAATGATGCACTCACAAAGGAATCATATCAACCGTATAAGATGTACGATTATTAAGGCACAAAAGCTCACGGGCTTAAATTGAGCAATGAATCAAGAATTATCAATCACATTCATCTTCACATAATTAATCAAACAACTAGCATCAAGCTACACATCTACTAATGATCATAACAAATTCCAACAATCTTACAACTCAAGCACAAATGCTCATGTACATAACCTCAATCATACTCACTATATCAAGATGATACTAAAAATATGTCAATTAATCCACTATTAAGCTCAAGCCAAAGAACATCAAATCATGGAACAAAGAAATCCAAAGGATCATCAAGTCAAAATCACCAATAGACAATAGGCTCAAAAATATATCAAAGAAATCATAGCATCATTTAAATCATCCATCCAAAACATCCAAACATCAAATCATCACAAGTCATCACAAAACACCTTAATCAAAATACGAGTACAATCCACCAAAATATAAGCATCTAAAACTAAGAAGATGGAATGAGAAATAGGGGATAGCCCTAGTAGTCGGAAGGTGGTGGTGGAGGAGGATAGCTTGGCCCGAAATTCCACGAGCTCATTTGTTGAAGGAGGGAATACATATCATTTTGCGTCTTCATTGATTCTTCTTGCATCCTCCTTGTCTCTTCATTGAACCTACGTGACTCCTCCATCATCCGGTACATCTCATCCTGCCCGGGTCGGACTCTCAATGTGCATCCTCCGACTGTCGCCCACATCTCCTCCGTCGAGAACCCATGGTCTCGAGACGAACTCCTCGCCTCGTACTCTCTACTCCTCATCTCATCCCCGCCAATACATGTTAATCTCGGGCCGATACTCCTCTTCCATCTGGACAGCCGCTCTTCTTGCTCCGGCTCCTCGTCATCCTCATCCTCATCCTCGGACTCAACCTCCTCGGCAACATCTGCTCTAATCGCATCTTCATCATCATCAAGAATCGGAATCCGACCACATTCGCCGACTGCACGATCATCATCATCCCCCTCATTTCTAAGCACGTCTCCATGCTCCCTTGTGTAGGCATCAATGGCATCGGTGTGACGCTGCGACCACATACGCAGATTGATAGTCACAAAGGCACGAGATCCAAAAACCGTCGTCAACCTCTTATTAGGAAGAGGAAACCGCCACCATGATGCTTCTTTGTAGGCACCACGTCCTCCCGATACGATCTAGCGTCCTCATGCGCCTCATAGTGTCTCGTAGTCAAATCTGGACCATCTAGTGCCACAAGGTTATGAGTCGGAATACCAAGGTGCTCACCTATCGGAGTAATCATCCCACCAAAATTTATCTTCTTGAACTTAGTGCTCGTCGCTCTCTCAAACAAATAATGCAGGTATGCCGCCGCATTGAACCTCACTCCATGTAAGAAGCACCACAATACATATAGCTCTTCGAGAGACCACGGATCCTCCCTCCGATCTCGCGAATATGGTACTCGCGAGGATCTTCTCTAAGTACCGGACCACCGGGTTCGAATGTGTGTGCTCTTAGACTTCCCGGCACAAACTCGGAGTTGACTCGGAGCCCCGAATCGAAATACGCCTCGAGAACCTCTTGGCGTTGTACTCCCTCTAATGTTCAACAATGATCGATCGGGTCCGTAGGTGCTCCTAGTAGCTCATTAATCTCATCCAATGTCAATTCGTACTCGCTCCCCATAAGCTCAAAAGTGATCTTCCGTGCAAACTTGTTCCTCCTAGCCTTGTGGACTTTGGACAGTGCATAAGAACTCGAGAGTGAGTCCAAGATAGGTCCGAGGTCTCTTAGCTAGAAAACCTCCCATGCCTACTTGCTCGAACAATCTAGGGATATCATCTTCAATCCCCATAGAAAGCATGCAGCTTATGATCAACGAGACGAGTCGACCACCTTCTTGTACAACTCAAGATACAAAATAATGTGCTTTCTCCACTTGTATTCATTCCACTTTGAATTCCCAATTCGGCGGGCATTCGGTGTGCAAAGCGTATAGCATCTTCTCTCTCTTGGATCTCAAGCATCCGAATAATTGTGGCCATCCACTCCTCGAAACATACTTCCTGCACAAATAATCCCCAAAATCACAAATGAGTCCAATCAATCAAAAAGCTAGCTCGAAATATCACTCTAAATCATGAACAAGTCAACAACAATTTCCAAGCCCAACAAAATTCCTAATGACTAGGCAATCAATCCTCAACAAATGTTCAATGAGTCAATCAAATCAAATATAATCAATAGAAGTGCTCAACTAATCCTCAACATATACATACTTACTAGAATGACTTTAGCCAATAAAAATCATCATGTAGGCTTACCAAACTCCATCAAATATGCTCCCCAAATATATCACATAATAACAAGCCAACTAGCAAGTAATCCAACACATAGCATCACAAAATTTTCCTTTCTATCATCCATATTCCACTCAATTTGACCACATATACCACAAATGCACTAGGAATTCCTAAAAGTATGCCAAAAATCACATTCAAACCAAATTCCACAAATAACCGAGCAACTCATCATATACAATCCTAAACATGCTCATAAAATCCTCAATCAACTCAAATATCCTCAACAATAGCTTCAATTTATCAACATCAATCATGCATACCAAGTGCTTGACAAAATTCCCAAATGAAATTTCAATTCAAATAAATTCAAGCCCTTTTATCAACACTCAAGCAATAATCAACACCAATCATGAAATTGAAGACCATGAGATGATGAATTACGTACCTTATTTGAGAAATTTGCCGAAAATCGTTCAAATGCAAAGACCCACTCACTACTCCTCAAAATCCCCAATTTGAATGTCAAAAACCCACAAAATCTACTCTTGATGCCAATATGATAACAATATGATGAAACAATGGTGATTGATTGGTGAAAATGGCGTGAAATCGCCGGAAATATGGTAGAGAGGAAAAAGGGATCGTGAACTAGGGCTAACTCCTCGAGTCGTGCTGCTATGCTTGAAACGCGACATTTATAACAGACACCAGCCTCGAGTCGAGGTCAGGCCTCGACTCGAGGAATCCCACTTTTTCAAAAGCCTCGACTCGAGGTTCCTCCCTCGAGTCGAGCTCGCTGAATTTTTAAAAAAATTTCTAAGTCTAAGTACCTCGACTCGAGGTCTATGCAAGCTCGACCTCGGAGTCGAGACCAGGGCATTTTTATGAATCCCAAGTCCGACCCGACCCTAAAACTCCCAAAATCGACCTCTACACACCTAATGAACCCAAATATGCAAGAAATTACCGTTTTGGTCCCTCGATTTAAGCCCGGTCGCTCATTCGATCGAGGAGACCGGGTTCTCTTCCTTAATGCTCATTTTCACCAACTTTTAAGCTTTCCTTTCTTCCCAAATCCTCGATTCCTTTGCAAATTCGATCCTTTCCAATCCTTGTAGTGAGTATACCTACACACGAGCATCATTAGTCATCCACTTAACATCAATAAGGAATGCACTTCAAAACTAGATACACACACCCCCAAACTTGAATGAGGATATGCATTCAAAATTAAGTATGGGAATGATACAATTATGCAACCCCTTAAATGATATAACAATTAAGCTCAAAAACCAAATACGCTCTCCATCAACTAACACCTTCTCCTAGCATGAGCAATTCCTAAGAATCCAAGGCAAAATTCCACAAAAAGAGCAAAACACAAACACACAAAAGCAATAAAATGATGGGTTGCCTCCCATCTAGCGCTAGGTTTAACGTCCTTTGCCGGACGGAACTCTAGGAGTTCATACTTCCCTTTCTTCTACAAGAATGTTAGGCACTTCTTTTGGGGTGGACGGGTCCTTGTGCCTAACCAAAATCTCCTTTGTCAATAGACAACATCCCATTTCGTCTTCCACTAGGAGTTTTCCTTCTTCTTTGATCTCCTTCACTTTCAACACCTCTTTGAGTCTTTCTACTCCTAGTAGTCTCATCCAATTTGACTCCCTCCATACCACTTGATCTCCAACCACAAAATTTTCAACTTTCTTCTCAAGTGGTGGCTTCCTTTCTTCTAACACCCCAAACTTGAGCATTGCTCAAGTTTGGTCACTTCCTTCACTCCTTCTTTTTCTTCCTATCTCCCGGATCAAGCAAAGGTACATGAAGAGCCTTCTCTTTCCTAAAATCATCAAGAGAAACACAAGAATTATTAGAAATCATATTACAAGAAGGAATAAAATGCTCATTAATTAAAGAATTAGAAGAAGTAGAAGGTGGAGAATCATCCCTATCAATTGAAGGGCACAAATCAATGATCTCTATGTAGCCACATTTCTTCTTCTCCATCTTGCTTTGAGCAACTTCTTCCATTGGAGCTCTAGAAAATGTCACTTCTTCGCCATTAAAGCTCAACGTGAGCTCCTCTCTCAACATCGATAATCGCTTTTCCCGTGGCAAGGAAAGGTCGACCAAGTATGATCGGTGCCTCAAGCTCCTCCTTCATGTCAAGAACAATAAAATCAACCGGGAAGATGAACTTGCCAACTCCTACTAATACATCTTCAATGATCCCAAATGGTTGAGCATATGATTGATCCGCCAATTGAAGATTTATATTTGTAGGAGTCACCTCTCCTAGCTCCAACTTCTCAAACACGGACAAAGGCATGACATTTATACTAGCTCCCAAATCACACAAGCCTTTGAGGTTCCCACTCTCACCAATCTCACATGGAATTATAAAGCTCCCGGATCCTTTCTCTTTTGTGGTAAGTGTCTTTCCAAGATCTCCTTGCACTCCTCCACTAGCTTGAGCATACCCTTTTCATCCCAACTCCTCTTCTTAGCCATAATCTCCTTCAAGAACTTCTTGTAGTGGGGTATTTGTTCAAGGGCATCCAATAGTGGAATATCAACATGCAAGCTTTTAAAAACCTTTAAAAACTTACCAAACTCCTCATCAAGCTTCTTCCTCACAAGTCTTTGAGGAAAGGGAACCGGCTTAGCTTTCATAGGCACTCCCCATGCATCTTTCTTGGACTTCTCTTCTTCTTTCTTGGACTCTCTTCTTGCTTACTCTTCACTTGCCTCTTCTTCCTCCACAACCACATTTTCTTCAATAACTTCTTCCTCTTTCACCACCTCTTTTTCAACATCCCCATCTTTAGGCATCTTTGGGCCTTCATAGCTAGCACCACTCCTTAGTTGAATAGCACTACAAAACTCCTTTGGATTAGGCTCGGTGGTAGATGGATACTTCCCCTTGTTTTGCATGTGATCCACCGTAGAAGAAAGCTTCCCAACCGTTGTGGCTAATTGTCCCACTTGGTGCTCAATGGTCTTGAATTTTGCATCATTTTCCTCCAATTTCTTCACTATCATCCCAAGTAACTCCTCCGTAGTTGCTTTCCCCACATTATTAGGAGCTTTGGCACCGGATCTAGTACAGGGTTTGGACGGCGATTCTCGGGTTGGCATATGAGAAATTTTCGTGACTTCTCCAATTGTTGCCATTAAAGTGAGGTTGAGGTGGATAACTTCCTTGGTGTCTATTTTGGTATGGCACTTGATAGGGCCTTGCACCTTGGAGATTGCCTTGATGATTGCTTCCTTGATAGCCTCCTTGAAATGGAGGCCTCCCCATATAGTTCACTTCTTCCATAGGCATTAAGCTTTGAAAACTATCAACTTGAGCATGTGGTGGAGGATTTCCCTTGTTGTGACACGGTAAGAGATCCAATCTTGTCCATCATGGCCATCATCATAGACTTCATACTCTCCATTTCCTCCACTTGAGACACCCGATGGTGGTTCCCCCTACTAACACTTGCTTGAAACGAATCTTGAGCAATATTTTCCATAATTTGTTTCATCTCTATCACCGACTTGGACCAAATTGACCCATTGGCACAAGCATTCAAGAAAGCTCTATCGGAATCATTGAGGCCGGTATAGAAATACATAATAGTTTGCTCATCGGAAAAACCATGTTGCGGACAATTGATGAGTAGCATACCATACCTCTCCCATGCTTCGGAATAGTCTCTCCATTCTTTTGCCGAAAGTGAGAAATAGCTTCCTTTGCTTGCACCGTCTTGGATGGCGGATAGAATTTCATCAAGAATCTTTTGCTAAGGTCCTCCCATGTACGTACGGTTCCGGGCGGAATAGAATTAAGCCAAGCTTTGGCTCTCCCGTAAGAGTGAAGGAGAAAAGCCTAAGCTTCTTTGCATCTTCGGGTACCCCATGGTATTTTGTAGTGTCGGCAATCTCAAGAAATTGTGCCATATGTTGATGTGGACATTCATCTTCGTCCTTGCCTTCGAATTGTCTCTCTCTAAGCATCCTCACTAAAGCGGGACTTATCTCAAAATTGTTGGCTTCTATTCTCGGCCTTGCTATCCCATCGTAGTGCTCTCTAGGTTGTGGCTCAAAAACTCTCTCAATGGCCTCCCTTGAGGTGGTAGCTCATTCATAGGTTGTGGTTGTGGTTGGGCATTTGGAATGTGAGGTGGCTCATGGTATCGTGGCTCATTCATGTAAGGCATTTGAGGGAAGTATGGTGGATAAGGTGGATAATATGGGTATTGATGGACTTGTGGAGGATAAGGGTATGGATTTTGGTAAGGAAAGTGTTGTGGTGGCATCCCTTGAAATAAAGGGTTATCTTGAGCATTAAAATTGTTCCCATGACCTCCATTGTCTACTCTTCCCTCTCCATGTCCATTCAACTCCTCAACTTGTGGTTCACCACCCACTCTCTCCTCATTCCGTTGATCTTCTCCTTCCATATCTTCCCTTCGCTGCCTCACACTATTTCTTCTCAATGTAGCCTCAATTTCCGGATTTAGTGGCAAGGGTGGAACACCTCTTGATCTTGTTAGCATACACCTACAATGCCACAAATTCAAGTATCAAATTCTCACCAATAAAAATACCAAAAACAAAAACAAAAATAAAAACAACAAATAGCCACTTCAAACAATCCTCTAATCTCACTTATTGGCACAAAACTAACTCCCGGCAACGGCGCCATTTGATTGGAGTGTATAGGGTAAGAGTTATTAAGACCAATCAACAAAAATATCGAACCCAAGGGAGAAAGTATGCAAACGAAATTCAAGGATAAGAGTTCTAGATGGCTAAAGTTGCAACAAGCTCTTGGACTAAATCACTACAAATTGCAAGAAATTAAATGGCAAGATTATGCAAACAATTTATCAAACACTTAGAATGCAAGATCAAATAGACTAAAATCAATGAGGGAATTGGGTGCAAGGGATAATCTCCATCAAGGAATCCATGATTAACAAGCTATGATTGTATCCAAATGCAAATCAATCAAATTAGAAGGCATAAACCATCATGAAATTAATCACTCCATTAATATCACAATGCCTAATGTGAGTATCCTTAGTTCTTCCCATCTCTCAATGTAGAAGTCCCCAATTCATACAATCATGCAAAATTGAAACCCGATTAACACCTAATCACGTTAGCTCAACTCTCGCCTATTGCTAGGGTGATCAACCATTAATCAAAAGAGACAATTTTTCATGAAGCACATTTAAGAATCACAATTAGGAAGCAATCTAATTCAATTGATCACAATTATCAACAATCATAGCATGAGACAATCACTTCATCCCTAATTTCAATTATCCCAAGCACAAAGCTATTAGCCCATGGTGCTACAAGCAAAAACCATGGCTAGAAAATCTAAGAAAGCAATTGAAAATCTAATCACTACAAGCAATGAATTAAAGAGATCAAAGGGTAAGAACATCACCAATTAAGCTTCAATAGGCAAAAATAAGAATGATTAATCTTGTACAATGCTTCAATTCAACTTCACTTCTTCTCAATTCTCAGCTGCAAACTTCAATTACAATCACCAATCTACTAATCTAATGATCTAAATATGGAATCTATCTCAATTCTAACAATCTAGTGCAATTACAAGTAAATTCAAGCTACAAAATGTAAAATTCGCTCAAAGAAACTCCTAGAAACTGCTCGAATCGCTAGAATCAACTCCTCCTCTGTTTTGGCTTCCAATGACTTAAAAACTGAAATTTTCGGTTTTGGGCACTCCTCGAGTCGAGCTTCGTGCCCTCGAGTCGAGGCCTAAAGTCGCTAACACGTTTCTTTAAAATTCCCTCCTGCCTCGAGTCGAGGCCTAGCCCTCGAGTCGAGCTCGCTGCAATTTTCATCTCCCTCGACTCGAGGCTCCTCCCTCGAGTCGAGCTTCCTGACTTTTTGAAATTGTTTCCCTCCAAAGATGAACCTCGAGTCGAGGTCTCATGCACCCTCGACTCGAACTCGAGATCGTGGAATTTTTATCGAGAAGGGCTCCGGCCCGACCCCGCTTCGTCCCGTATGTTCGCTCTTTTCATTCTAAGAATACCGGGTACTCTCGGTTTGGCAAAATTCCACCGATTTACCTGCAAAACGGGCGAAATACATCAAAACCTCTCAAAGTAATACTTTTAGGCAAAAGAGTGATACTTTTCACATTTAGGCACAAAAATCATACTTTAGCTCACTTTTTGCACTAAAAATAGCCCTAAAAACATGTATCAATTCACTCCAATCAGTATGCTAGAACTTGCCTTTGGACTTATTGAGATCGATCTTTGTGAGATGTCATGAATATGATAAGAGGCCATGTTTGAATTGATGAGTCACCTAGCCAAACTTTTCCCCACCAAAGACATTTGATTTTCTTAGTGAGCCATTTTGAGCCTACTATCCTTATTCTTTGGCAAGCCAAGTGAAATTGAAGTCATTTGTCTATTCTTATGAGCCATATTGTCCGATGTTTAGTAGAGCTTGATTGTTGGCTAAAAGATGGTGATTTGCTTGAAAAGAGTGGTGAAAAGATGATGGGCTAAGTTGATTGTGAAAAAGAAAGGTTGTGAAAAAAATTGAATTGTGAAAAACTGATGAAGATGAAAAGATGAAAAAATTCAATTTGTGAGCTCAAAAGAAAGAAAGCTCAAAAGAAGGGTGATGATTGAACTTTGAAAAGCATGAGAAAGAGTTGATTGATGAAGATTGAAGAGATGTGTATTGTATTGCTTAGCTATCATTCAAGTTCCCTACTATTTGAGTCACTCTTACCTAAAATCATCTCCTACCCATTCCAAAGAGCCTACATTACAACCTTGATGAAAGACCTCTTTGATTCTTGATTGAACACAAATGATTGTGATTGAGATTGAGTCCTTTGGCAAGCTTATGGGGTACATGTTTGTGAATTTGATGATTGGGTGCATATTTAACCTTTATACACTTGAGTGATGAGAGAAACACTCCATGGAAGGAGCAATGAGTTAAGTATTTGATGTTGCATTTGTTTGAGCATGATTCATCTTGATTGCTAGTTGAGAGTTTGCATTGATACTTGAGTTCATTGATGAGTTCGATTGTCTTATATTTCTTCTATGATGCCATGAGACATATTTGCAATCAATTCACTCTTTTGTGCTTATTTGCTACGTTGCTCGAGGACGAGCAACACTTCAAGTTTGAGGGTATTATGATTGGCGTGAATTGATGCATATTTTTAGGGGTTATTTTAGTGCAAAAAGTGATCAAAAGTGTTAGATTTTGTGCCTAAATGTGTAGAGTATCACTACTTTGCCTAAAAAGTACTACTTGTGAGATATTTGATGTTTTTAGTCCAATTTTCTGTAAATCGGTGGAATTTGGTCAAACCGAGAGTACCGACTTTTATAGGATGAAGAGACGATCGAGACGGGCAAAAATGGGGTCAAAGGCTGATTGGAGTAGTATTTCCGGGTAAGCGGTATTAAACCAATCGCAAATTATCGAACCCAAAGGACAAAGTATGCAAACGAGGCCCTAAGGATATGAGTTCTAGGTGACTAGAGTTGCAACAATGTTTTGGACTAAAATTGTTAGGATTAGAATTTGTATGTTTTGATGATGTTCCTAAAACCTAAATGTAATAGGACCAAATGAACTCGTTAGTCGGTGATGATCTAGATAGGGTTTATGTCTTTGTATAGTTAAACTCGCTAGGCTTGATCTCAAGAGCCGTATTGATTAAGAATCAAGGCCGCCGATAAGAAGACTTAAGGATTTAAGAAAGATCTCGCTCGAAATCATCTAGAAGGGCGTCGTGAAGATAAAGGAAGGCATATGATAAAAAGGGTGTTATCAAGAAAGGTTTAAGTGAAGATAGCAAGGTTGGAATCCATGCTACAACAAGCTTTAAGGTCGTGGCCGGAGCAAGGTGTAAGGTTGCTAAAGTTGACTTTGAGAGATTCGCACGATTAATAATAATCGAAGGATAATTCAGAGATATCCGAAGTCAATCAAGTGAAGATTTGATTATCAATCAAGATCAATCTAGATATTATTGATTGATATCGACAATCAATTATCCAAAGTCAAACAAATCTTTCAACGATCACTTACCATTTCTTTGAAGACCTGATTGACAAATTAGTCTAACGGCTAGTCAATTTCGGGATCATATAAAAGTCAAGTGAAGGATTTTAAAAAGTACACGCGCGAGAAACATCAAGAAGAAAATCTTTTCACTCACCGCATTACACGCATAATTCTTCGTACTGTAAATCGATCTAACACATTGATATTCTTAAGAGATTTATTTTTTGGTCAAGGAAGTGTAAATCACCTTTCATTATCTCTGTACGAGAAAAGGTTGATTGTTTTAGATCTAAGAGTTAACACTCGAAGATCATTTTTGATTGTACCAAGGGCAGAACTTGTTAAACTTCCCGTGGTCGAATCCTCAAGGAGATTAGAGGAGACAAGACCAGTTTCGGTGGATAGTAAGGCCCCGTGAGATCGGGGAGAGTGGATGTAGGATCGTTATATCCGAACCACTATAAAAATCTCGTGTCTTTACCAGCTTTACTGCATACATACTTATAACTGCTCATTCATCATTGTTTTAATAAACCTCGCACCGAAACTTGCTTAGTATTCTTCACCAAGGTTTTCATTAAAAGGGTTTTTCAAATACACACGAGATTAGCTTCCGCACCATCAAGACTTCGAAGCTTTCCGAAGTCTCGCCGATCACACCTAGCACACTCGAGTACCTTGCTATAGAAGACTTCAAAGCCTTCTAACCTCACACTCACTCACGAAAAGTTGAAAAGTTTTGAGTGTGGTAAAGTCTATTCAACCCGCTTCTAGACTTTCCACCTCCTTGCACATCTCGTCCGGGACCAACAAGTGGTATCGGAGCGGTGGTTCAACCGACCACCGGCTTTGGTTATCAATAGTCTTTGAGGAAAGACTGTTGTGGTCATCTCGAACAGATCTTATTGAAAAACCGTTTTCATAAAACTCATTGCATTCATTGCATAATTGTTTTTATTACTAACAAGGAGTTCCCTTAAGAGCAGAAAAGAAAGCTACCAGAGTTCTCTATTGAAGACTATGACTACCGGAAATTTCGCATGGAAAATCATCTTGGTGCAATTCATGATAGAATGCTTGAAACTCTTGAAGATGGACCAATAAAGTTTTACTTTGAACCAAGTAAGTTCTCGAAGCAGTGGAGCGTAAGCTTCTACTCGGCGTAAGATTGAAAAGAAAAGAAGTGAGATGTCAAATGATGAAAGGAAACTATTTAATCTTGACCAAGTTGCTCGGACAGAGATCATAGAGACATTAACTAGAGAACTTACAGAGAAAGTCAAGACATGCAAGACTCGCTAAAGAAATGTGGGAAACTCTAGCACTCATGTGTGAAGGATCTGAACAAATTAAGGAAAACAAGTTGTAGTCTATTCTACATTCATTTGACACCTTCAAGATGAAGCCTGATGAGACGATAGATCAATTGGACTTAAGACTCGACAAATATCATCAATAAGACAAATTCTTTGGGAAAATCTTACCGAGAAGGAGATCAACAACAAAATATTGAGATCTCTAACTAGCAAATGGAGAGTCAAGATTACAGTGATTAAAGACACGAAAGAACCGAGCAAAATCAGTCATCATGAGCTATTCTCTCATTTGAAAGCTCATGAATATGATCTGAAACAAGAAGAAGACGAGGATGAAGGAAATTCAAATTCCACGGGTAAGGAAGTTGCTTTTAAGGTCACTTCAAATCAGTCATCTAAAGAACCTATTGGAGAGGATTTGAGCTTGAAAGAACAGATGGCTTTGCTTTGACGAGAAAGTTTGATAAAATGAATTCAAAATTTGGGAAATATAGAAGACATTGGAAGAATACAAAGAAAAGCGGTTTCCGATCCGAAACAAATCTTGAGACAAGAGATCAAGACTCCAAAGAAGACAAAAGGTTCAAGACTCCGTAAAGAAGAAGAGAAGATAGTCCAAAAAGAAGAGATTTTTCTCCTAAAAGGGATTCTAGTCCAAGAAGATCTTCAAGAAGTGATGCTTGCTATAATTGTCATAAATCGTGACATTTCAGCTATGATTGTCCAGATTTAACTCCAAGAGAAAGAGAAGAAAAGAGATTGATGAGGAGCAGAAAGTTTGCCGACAAGCGTGCTTTAGTGGCCGAAGAGGAGGATACTCTTTCAAGTGATTCAACATCATCTTCAGACTTCTCATCGAGACAATGATATGTGTCTAATGGCAAATGGAAATGAGGTACTTTCTGATTCCTGTTCTTCGTCCGCTTCTCGTGTTTCTTTTGCGTAAGAGTTTGACCATAACTTTGTTGATAAGTTAATGAAAGATCTCAAAACCGCTATAAATGCTTACAACTGTGTGGAAAAGGAGAATGTGAGCTTGAAAGAAAAAATTGATCTACTTACACAAGAATCTATTAGCAAGACATCTCGAGACACTAACGAGATCTTAATCGTATAACTTCGTAAGAGTTAAACACTCTTAAAGTGAAGTACACTGAACAGGTTTGCTGGTAGAAAGGTTGCTTGCCGAGAATCTTGAGAAAACTCGATCAATTGAAAATTCTACAAGCAAAATTCGATGAACTTTTCCATCAGCATGAGCGTATAAAATCAAGTGAGGAACGCTTAAGTTTGAGATTGGATCAACTAAACAAAGCTTCACATGCAGTTCAAACAATAGTTGAATCGTCTCAAACACCTAACGTAAAGAAGGGAATTGGTTTTACCACTACCCAATCCTCACAGTTCAAACAAGTGTACTTAAGAAGAGTACACATGTTAAGGGTAATGATTTGGTAGGAGAGGGTTCCAAACCTAAACCTACCGATAAGGGTAAAAGGTTGTCGACCCAAAGAAATCACTTGAATGGGAAGAAGAGTAGATATACTCAACAACCTAAACAACCGATGGGGTATCAAAAGAAGGGGGAATCCCAACTTAAGAAACCTCAAAGCAAGGTCGAAAAGTAGGCATCACCGAAACCATCTCTCGTGGAGACAGTCTCACCAAGACTACACAACCTAAGCAAACTTCAAAGCTTGCTAAACGATCTACTAAGTCTTCTCGTGCCTGTGAGATATGAATCTTTTGATGGCTCAAGTAGAACGTACCTTTATCATCAAAACCCTCGGACCATTGCACAAATGGGCTGATCACTCCATACGTAAGACCTCGAAGGGTCAAGTCTTCCGGAAGGAACACAATCGACACCCATAGGCATACATTCAAGAAAGCACCAAAGGATGAGATTGTCTATGTTGATATGTATGGAAGAAGGATAAGATCTTACTGAATATGATAAGAAGAGTCTATTCCTATGGATTCCTAAAGACTGTGTTAACTCTCAAGGACCCAAATCTAAAGGGTACCTAAAACTTAACTAAACGTGCGGGACGCCGTTGGACATGAAAGAGAGGTTGCTGGAAATACTGCAGTACATTGACAAGTGGGTGTTCGAAGCATATGACTGGAAACAAGCAACTCTTGAGCTCAATAAAATCACAAAATGGCCCACGGGTGGTGTTTGGAGACAATAACTTTGGGATTACCAAAGGTGTTGGGACTCTATACATTGGGGATGTACGTGTTGAGGAAGTTTTCTACGTGGAAGGATTAAAACATAACTTGCTCTCGCTTCTCAATTCTATGATAAGGGATACTCGTTAAGTTTTCTAGTTCTCGTGTGTTGTTCTAAGTGGTTTAAACGATCAGTGCTCTTAATCGGCCCGAGAAAGGGCAATGTTTATGTTGCAGAATTTCGTAAATGTTCATGTAATACATGCCTAGTAGCAAAGAGTACTTAAGCCACTGGTTATGGCACAAGAGACTCACCATATAAATTTCAAAACGCTAAACAAGATAGCCAGAAGTCTCTTGTAGAAGGCTTGCCAAATGAAGTTTTCTCAAAAGATCGATCTGTGACTCGTGTCAAAAAGGAAAGCAAACTAGAGCATCTTTCAAGGAAGTTTCGTACCAACGTCAAGTAGGGTACTACAATTACTTCATATGGATCTTTTCGGTCCCTGTATCTCCGTTAAGCTTCGGTGGTAGAAAATATACTCCGTGGTGGTGGATGACTATTCAAGATTCACATGGGTGATATTTATGTTCAAGAAGAATGAAACCATCACAAGGTTACCGGAATTATCAAGAGATTACAAAACGAGAAAGGAGAAAATGTTGTAAGGATCGAAGTGACAAAGGAACAGAATTTCTAAACTCTCACATAGCGACGTATTGCAAAGAAGCTGGAATTCAGCATGAAACGTCATGCGGCTCGCACTCCACAAAGAAATGGTGTTCTTTGAGAGGAGAAATAGGACACTCAAGGAAGCTGCCAATAATGCTAGCAGTATAATGTTCCTCGAGAGGTTTTGGGCGTAAGAGCCGTGAATACGCATGCTACACTCGAGAATCGAAGCTTGCTGACCAAAGAACATGGAAAGATACCATATGAGTTATGGAAAGGTAGAATTCCTCGTGTTTCTTTCTTTCGTGTTTTTGGCTGTAGGTGTTTCATTCATGACAATGGAAAATCCAAGTTAAAAACCTTTGATGTCAAGGTTGCTTTGATGGAATATTTTTAGGATATTCACCACAAGCAAAGCCTATCGGGTTTTTAACAGAAAACCCTTGTTGTGGAAGAAACACCCCATGTGGTTTTTAATGAATCTATTGTTGAGTTTAAGGACAAAGGACGAGAAGAGTCTCTAGCGTAAGGATTTGGGAAACTAGAACTCAAGGATAAGATAAAATATGTCAAGGTTCAAGTGCCTATTTTAGACTCGGATTACGAAGATGATCGGCAAACTTCTACGTCGGCGAGACTCAAGCAAGACAAAGTCTGCTGAAGAAACCTCTAAGGCTGATGACTCACCCGAGAATACCGAGATGTGAATGTATCAACTCAAGGGGGAATGACGCAAGACGATGTTCCAACAATATCTTCTAAGAATTAAACGTATCTAATAGAAGGAATTTGATGACTCGATCATCCTAGTGACTTAATCTTAGGAAATCCTCAAGATGGAGTAAAAACAAGAAGAAAAATAAACCTAGATGGTTTATTTAGCTGCTATGTCTCTCTACAAGAACCTAAGAATATTGAAGAAGCACCGTTGGACACAAACCGGATAGAGGCCATGCAAGATGAATCTGAATCAATTCACACGACAAGATGTTTGGGTACTTGTTGATAGACCGAAACATCAAAAAGTGTTTGGAACGAAGTGGGTTTTCAAGAACAAGAAAAATGAGAAAGATGAAGTCACCAAATAAAGCAAGGCTTGTTGCACAAGGTTACTCACAATAAGGAATTGACTATGACGAGACATTCGCACTGTAGCCAGATTGGAAGCTATAAGATTATTCCTTGCGTACGCAACATACATGAAATTCAAAGTATATCAAATGGATGTAAAGTCTGCGTTTCTAAATGGAGTTCTTGCTGAAGAAGTATACGTTGAACAACCCCGGGTTTTGTTCAAGGAAATCAAGTCTACCGTCTAAAGAAAGCTCTATATGGACTAAAGCAAGCTCCTCGAGCTTGGTATGACACACTATCGCAATTTTTACTTGATCATGGATTCAGTAAAGGAAAGATTGATCGAACCTTATTCGAATTGAAGAAGAACAAGATATCCTATTAGTACAGATATATGTGGACGACATCATTTTTGGATCTCCAAACAAGAAGCTTTGTGAAAAATTCAGTAAACTGATGCAAAGTAAGTTCGAAATGTCTATGATGGGAGAAATGAATTATTTCTTAGGTCTTCAAGTCAAGCAAACTTCTAAAGGAATATTCATAAACCAAGCAAAGTATACCAAAAACATGCTAGAAAAGTTTGGAATGTTAACAAGCAAGGATGCAAAGACTCCAATGGTAACAAACTATAAGATGGATCCGGATGAGGATGGTGAAAGTGTTGATCGGACTATGTACGGAGGATTAATAGGTTCATTGTTGTACCTAATGGCAAGCGGACTGATATTTCCTTATTTGTTGGAGTATGCGCTAGATTTCAAGCCAATCCAAAGAAAAGTCATTTGGATGCAGCAAAGAAGATTTTAAAGTATCTCAAGGGTACAACAAACTTAGGCCTTTGGTACCCTGTGATGACAATACTGAACTCGGTGGATATTCTCGATTCGATTATGGTGGTTGTAGAATTGATAGAAAATCAACCACGGGCACATGTCAATTTCTTGGAAGTAAGCTGGTTTCTTGGTTTTCTAAGAAGCAAACTTCAGTGGCAACGTCAACTACGTAAGCGAGAATATATGGCTGCCGAGGCATTGCTCACAATTACTTTGGATAAGTCAATGGTTGCAAGACTATCACATTGTCACTAAAGAAATTCCTATCTTTTGTGATAACAACGGTGCTATTGCTATTACTCAATCCAATTACTTCACACAAGATGCAAGCATGTGGATATACGTCATCACTTTATTAGAGATCATGTCGAAAAGAAAAACATTCGAATGGTAAAGATTCATATAGATCGACAGAGAGCAGACATTCTCTGACGAAACCATTGGCGTATGCACGGTTTAGAGATCTATCTGTAGAATTAGGTCTCATGGATCCGGGAAAATCGTGTTAAAACCTGAAGAGAGCATTAAACTTGCTGAAGAGAGGATAAAGCTTGCTGAAGAAAGCATTGAACTTCTTTGAAGAGAACTTAAAAAAACTTGCCGCAGTAAAGTTCTAAAGCTTGCTACTACAATACTCGGTGGTATCGATTGATTACAATATCAAGCGCAGATATGTTTCTCTCTCTCTCGTTTTGCTCTTGTTTATTTATTTAAAAAATATTTTGGTCTAAAATATTCCTTAGCCTATGTGGTTAAATTAATTTTTGAATATTTTATTCCCTAGTTTATCCTCAGCATTGGGAAGTAATTACTGTATTGTCAAATCAAATCTTTTCAACAACAAATTATGGGGTAATTTTTCCTTAAAATATTATTTTACATCCTATTTCTCGGACCCGAAAATCTTTTAATTTTGGAAAATACATTTTTCAAATCCAGAGCCGAGGACACGCACTTTTCGGAATTTGAACCGTTGAATCCGTAATCGCTCGATCTGATCGTGCAATATGCAAATCAACGCTCAAGTTTTATTTTGTAATTTAAAATTTAGCGGTTTTCTTCTTCTCTCTTATAAATTGATTTTCTCGTCTCTCTCTCTCTTTCATTATTCATTATGTTCTTTCTCTATTTTTTTTTCTCTCGTAACTCCGATCTCTCTCTCGCTTTATTTTCAATGGCTCCAAAACAATCTTCTTCTTCAAAAGGTTGCAGGGAAACACAAGACTCTAGACCCTTTTGCCCTTTCGGAGAAAGTGAGAAGTGAATTATCGGTGGATTTTCGAACTACCGGACAGTGGGAAGCAAAGGAAATTTTAAATCTCCTATCCGATCGGGGTTTGTTTCAAGATCGCTCGCTCATTCTTCGTAACGACGGACTCTTGATGCCTATGTTGTTCAGTTTCCGTTCGTGGTAAGTTTGGACGGAACAACATAAAAACGATGTTGTTTGGTCAAAGTTTGACCATCGACGGTAGGATGTTCATGAACACTTGGGTTTGTCTCTTCAAGGTATTGATCCGTAATCATATATGGCTGAAAATCATCTCGAAGCCTTTCGCTCTCTAGCGAAAACTTCATGTCGTCATCATGTGTCGGACTTGAAGAAAGCTTATCTCAAGCGGAAATATAGATTGTTATTTGATATCATGGTGAAGGTTATGTTTGGGGAACGGCAGAGTATGGACTCGGTGAGTCGAGGCGTCTTTGTGCTTTGAAGACGATTGTGGATGGCGTGGAGTGTGATTGGGTCCGTTGAATTTTGAGATTCTCGCAGAAGGAAAAGAATTGGTTCTTTCGGATCAAGTGGACGGTCATCCAGAGGTTAAGGTATGGGTCTGTAGAACAAGATATTTCCATGTCAAATAAGATTACAAAGGTTGGCCGAGAGGGTGATGCCTAACACAGCCGTGGGATCCTAAGTGGACGAAACCATACACTAAGGCAAAGTTTATGCCGAAAAAGGATGAGGAGCTCAGTGGTCCTCCCGATTCTCGATGATGATGAGGATCAGGCTGAAGTTGAGGAAGAGCTCGCCGCCGTGTTGCCAATTTTGGCGGTTGCCCCCGCGGCCGATGATATTGGGAAAGATGAGATGGTGAAGGATTCGGATAACCCAGCAAGTTCCAAAGTCATGCTAGTTCGGGAGAAGACTTTGAAGTCTTCTCGTAGCGAAGATCGTATTCCGATCTCTCAATTACCACGAGAGGAAGGCGAAGAGGTTCACCGTGGTAACTCGGAAAGATTCTCGTGAGCAATGTACTGAGGAGCACAGATGCCTCCTAAGGTATCTTCTCGGGAAGAAAGGTTCGTCTACGGTGGATGCAATGGAGGTTGATGATTCTCCAATATCGGATGATGAAGAGATGGTCTCTCATGAATCTGCCGGTGAGGAGGAACAGTACCAATTCCGTTTCCTTCTCTTTCGAGATTCCTTCTTCTTCGAAGTCCGCCGCACCGATGGAAGTTGGCGATGATGTTGCGGGTATAGGTGCCGCCGGAGCCTAGCACCTAGGTTGGCCGAGGGTGATCACGAGAGAGAATTTGATCGAACAGATCCGATGGATTCAAGACAAATGATAGACCTTGCCGGTAGAATACGTGGATCGCTTGAGCAAAGTGTTTGATGGCCGAGGCTTCTACTTGGGTGGATAGCAAGTTTCCCAGTTGCAGAATTTTCCGGAGGAGCGTGGGTTGCTAGTAGATATCCCGGTATGGAAGAATGCAAGGCTTGGAGCGATTGATGATCTCATTCTCTTGGCAAATGAGATTGGTCACAATGAATTTTCTCTGTGGGAGTTTGAGCTACGCATCAAGGCGGGCGTAGCGCAGCTTTTGATTTAACCTCGGACCATCGATTGCTTGCCTAGTTGCTCGACTCTAGATGAACCGGAGCCTACAGAGGTTTGTTATGTTCCTCCCTTTACGATGATCAAGAAATCAGGAAAGGTGTATCTTCTATCCCTCCTCCTCTTCCCGATTTTACATCTCGTACGCTTGCCCAACTTTATGCCTCGTTGTTGTTCATGAAGATTTGTATAACTCTTATTCTCGCAAAGTTTGCTGAGTTAACACAACAAAGATGCTTCAATGTTTTCTGTATTGGCTGCTAAATATACTCCTCTTGCTGAGTCTATTGAGTCTTTAAAGTCCTACATTGAGGCCGCCATTCGACGACCCCCTCTTTGATCCGTCAAACCGCCGCCGATATGTTTTCTCGAGCAACAGAAGACTATCATCGAAACTCTTTCTCGCATGATGTTGAACAACATAAATGAGGTTAGAAAGCACGTTGAAAGTGTAAAAGCTGAAGGTGAGAAAGCTGAAGCTACTCTCGTGAAGGTGTTTCAAAGAGAAACGATTGAGGACAGATTTTGGACAAAGATGGAGGATCGATTAACGAAACTCGGTGCCATGGAAGCACGATTCACGAGAAGGAATTGATCAGAATGCGGCCATCCAATCCTCTATGCTAGAAATGGGAAAGCAAATTGCTACTGTACAAGAGGCGAATGCTAAATTGACGGAGATGGCTACGGCTATCGCGGCCGACATCACTGCTGCTCAAAGATATGCTAAAAATCGATGAGAAGATTGCTTCTCGAATAGCAGTGAGTTTGCTTTGAAATGAAGAAGTTTACAGAGAAGTTTATCGCGTACAGACGGGATATTCTTTCCAAGATGCTGGAGATGGAAGCTCGCTGGACCCCTCTTTTGAATGATGTTAAAAGGGGGAAAGCCGATTGAGAATCGAGATGGTTGACAGAGATGAGGCTAAGGATAAAGAATTGAAGGAGTTGAAAGATAGGCCGAGGCGGTTGAAAGTTTTTGCCGAACGAAAAGAGAAGGCGTAATTAAAAAGAGCTTTGCGAGAGTCTCATTGGAATGGACGAGGGTCAAAGTTCTCAACCTTTGAAAAGGAGAAGGTTGGTTAAAATGTCTGAAAAGGTTGACCAAGGGAAGTCTCAAGAAGACTTGGAAGCTCTGCATGAGGAAGCTTTTCTTGCTAACATAGAAACAAGGAGAATGGAAGAAAAGGACAGTCACAAGATGATCAAACTCCTCGGAAAGCAAGGAAAAGAGGTGGATGTGTTGGACAAGAAATGTAAGAAGATGTTTATACTAAAGAAAGTCGCCGCAAAGCCACCGTATCAAAGAAGAAGCGAGTAGGAAAGGAAAGAAGCCTCGCTGGAGCAGAGGCCGAGGAAGACTTTATCCTCCCCACAACACCGATGGATTTGTGGATGATTGCTGCCCTCCGGAGAGGATTGAGGACTGAAAGCAGCAAAGAGAGATTTCATCTGCTCATACTATGTCTCGTAAAAGTATCGGCATCGGGGCCACAAAGAAATGAAACATTCTCTCGCTTGGATGGAGGAAAAGCACGGTGATCTTTGGGGAGAGATTCAAAGCTTCGTTGAATTCAACCTAAACCTTCAAGCGCGAGATTTTGAGAAGATTCCTACTCTACCACAGAGATGGAAAGTTCGACCACTGAGTGTTCGCAGGACGCTTAAAATCTGCTTGGCCGAGGTCAGCCCACCTATTGGAACAGATAACAGGAACTCTATGATAGAGTATATGATTGGCTGAATGTTCCAACAGGTTTCAAGGTATGACTGAGGAAGAGATGAAGTTTCTGGTTGGGAAGTCAATGAAGTTTGTGTTTATGTTCTGTTATGCATTTCTTTGTTATCTTTTGCTTCTTTTTGCATTTCACTTCGTAAAATGTACCGATATCTCCATATTAATAGAAGTGGTTGTTTTGCGCCAAGACAACTTCTCGTTGTCATTTGATTTTGTTTGAGATCTTTTTAAAGGTCTTTTCGTGTCTTTGTTTTGCGTATTTTTGCTTATGTGTAGTTCTCAAGAAGGTTTTAACATCATCAAAAGGGGGAATTTGTTAGGATTAGAATTTGTATGTTTTGATGATGTTCCTATGTTGGTCCCGGAAAGTTGAGTTGATTAAAAACCTTGAGTTAGCTTCCTAGAACAAAATCTAGAAAGGGGGTTTGAATAGATTTTGTAGATTTTTCAAATCTTTCAAAATCAATTCAAAATATCGATTAAACACAGGAATATGATATAAGATCAAAAGCAAGGTTGATATTCAGATTTTAGTTAAGATTCGAACTTTAATCTTGAAGTAACACAATTGTAAATCAAACAGATACTAAAGAAAGCAAGAAATAACACTGTGATTTATAGTGGTTCGGATTTTAATAATCCTACATCCACTCTCCTTCTTCAATCAAGAAGGGACTCTGCCATCGCTTACTTTCTTACCTTCACTTACAACTTACAACTTGTACAAATCTTCAAATCTTCAATCTCCTAAATCCTTCTTCTAGAAATCTAACTATTACAAAGGTGTGTACCGGATTTTGAAGATTACAAGAAAAGTGTTCTAAAAACACTTAGAACTTTTTGAAAACTCACTAGAAATATTTGTGAAAAGATTGTGATCGAAATCTGAGTAGTGAATAGTGTAAAATCTAATATGCATAAGTGTTCTATCTCCTAAAAATGAAAAACCTAGACTTATTTATAAGTCTCGAAAGTCGATTAGTTTGTTAGTTAGTTTTAACAAACATGAAACCGCTTAACAAACTTAATCTTGAAAACCGCTAAGACCTCAATCGATTCTTCATACTCATCTCACCGACTTGGTGAAAACTTCGCCTTTCTTATTCTACTCGGCTTATCTTGACCTCGTTTGAGCTCTTCATGTTTGTCTCCTGCAGATGACTAGGTTCAAGCTTGTCTTCGCATGACTAATATGATATCGCACTCACCGGTGACTAGGTTGATGCATGACCCCGTCTGATCCGCTTATATCCTCATTTGTTCTTCAGTTGGGTGATCGATCACTGATCTGCTCTTTAACTCATCAAAACCTCTTGATCCAACAATTTCCCCTTTTTGATGAAGTTAAAACCTATATAAGGAAACATACTCACAGTGAAGTTAGTACTATATTTAGTCAAATCAATCGTATAGATAAAGCACATTTTCACACTTCAACAGATTCACCACATTCAAGACAAAAAAATTTAAGTCTTTTACACTCTTTTAGAAGTACTTAAAAAAATTTTAACACTTTGGAAAAAAAAATTTCTCGATGATTTATACTTAGAAAAATTTTACAAAAATTTTAATTCTGAGATATAAAATTTCTCGAGATGATTTATGCTTTTAAAAAATAAAAAGAAACAAATAATTCACATAAGTCCGAATATATTCATTCACGAAATTTACAGACATACAAAATAAGAGAACTGATAGAAAATAAAAGATAAGGAAAGAAAAATCCTGTTCTATCGATTCCCCATCGGTCACCTCTGGAATGTTTAGCCACCGAAAATCCTTGCTCTAAGTCGCTTCGTATCATTCTCATCTGTGAGCCTCGGATTCCCTTTCTGCTTTGGCCACAATCGCTTCGACCCATTCCTGCAACAGAGAACCATCTTCTTTCAGCTTGGGGGTGACCTGCTCATAGCCGGTGCGACTAGATCGCAGCTTGAACACATTATGTGCCTCATCGAGCGGCTTCCCATAAAGATCTGCGTCCTCCTTCTCCATCCATTCATGCCGGCGAGATGTCTTCGTTGGCTGCTCCAGATGATGATGCCTTCAAGATGTACCAAGTAATACATCCATTTGGCATCCAGGGCTTGCTTTTATACTCGTTGGTGTATTTCCCGATACCATCTTTGGACGAGTCAGTAATGCGATGGACAGGCGGAAGTCGGCTTCATTTGCGGCTTTGGATACCCACTTCCGAGTATCCCTGTCCCACTTCATCTCGGCCTTCCCCATCTACTTCAGCCTCTTTTTTTCTCTCTTTTCAAACATCTCCTTCTCAAGCCTGATTCTTCGATCTGCTCAGGTGATAAGTTGGAGAAGTCTGGTTCCTTTCTCTTCCGCTCGGCTGATTCGGGGCTGATCATCTGCTCGGCCTGATGGAGACTTCTCATTCTTCTTTGCTTTCCCTTTACCTTTGCCCTTGGGCTCCGGTTCCTCGATTCTTTCATGCGAGCCAGCTGGCTTCTCTGTTTTCTCTTCTTCCTCCTTCTTCCTCTTCTCCTCATCCTCTCGGATGGCCTCTTCAAACTGAAAGTTACCCTCGGTTGCAAAGCGGACCAACTAAATGCGATTTGATTTTAATCTCCACCTTGTTGCCTCCAACTCATGTATGCTGCCTTTGTATCAAGCTTATCGATTATTGACATGACACCACCGTGAGGGTTTCCAATCTGCTCTCGGCACCTTCCCCTTTTTAACTTCATCCTTGAGGATCAAGCCGAGTCACTATCGTTGCACTACGTCAAATGCAAGTTGTTACGATCAGATGTGAGTGTTGAGACCACGACTTCGTTGTCATTTCTTGTCTTCTCTTTCGGTGCCTTGACCTCTTCTTCAAGCGCACTCGGCCTAGATCCAACAGCGGTCTTGAGATTGGTGATAAGTTTCTCGTCATGTTGACCTCGGCTATCTGCATGTTGGCGAGCATAGTATACGTGATTGCTCGAATCACCTTTCGTGTTTTCTTCTCCATCATCCTCACGAACTTGGGAAATGATTTTGCTTTGTGTAGTTGTTCAAACGCAGAGGAGATGGCAAGAATTAGTCTGTCCTCTTCCTCGATTCGGACGAGGAAGAGGTGGTGGGAGAAGTTGGACTAGGGGAGCTCATGGGAATATCCCCAAAGATATTTTGAGGTATCCACATGAGGTTCGGCTGGGGTAGATGAGGTGGGGGTGTCGATGGTGGGGGTGGGATTTACGGTGGGGAGATGATGGTAAAGGTGGGATTTGTGAAGTGGTAGGTGGAGGAGATTGAAGTGATTGGAGTAAGATGAGTTGGGGTTGAGAAGTTGTGGGTAAGGCTGGTGGAGATATGGAGATGGGGGTTGGGGAGAATCTTGGTCCGGATAAGAAGGACAACATATGAGATGGGGATGGTGGAGGAGATGAAGTTTGGATTTGGGGGAGAGAAGATGAAGTTGGACTTTGGACAATTTCGGGAGTAGAGGCTGTTTGAGAGGCTCGAGGTGCCGGCACTGACACCTCTTCATTGCCCGGACTTGGGTTGGAGATGGGGAGGGGGAGAAATATACGACCTCGGGCGGGGAGGGTCCCTTGAATCGATTTCTGGACCTCCTCCAATCGGACCACCCGAGCTGCAATTTGCGGCGTGGACACTCCTCGGGAAGAAGAGATGGCCGATCTGCAGATGATCCTCCCAAGATCCTCCCAACTCGAAGTTTTCACCAGCCTTCGTCTCCTTGGTGCCTTCTCCTTCAGCCTTCATCGGGCATTCGGCCTCGGTGAGCTCACGGTCGCGGCTCCGCCTCCATATCTTCTTCCTCCTCCTCCTCGGCTTCTTCGTCGGTGGAGCTTGAGCTCCAACCTCGGCTCCACCCTCATCAGAATCACTGGATTCCCGAGTGGCTCATCTTTGGTCGAAGCCCCTTACGCTTCGTGTAGGCTCGGACCCCGTCGACCAATTGATCTCGGTGACGGAAGTCCTCCATAATCACGGTCACTTTATTAAAAAAGACTGGTGATTGACTTCGCTGCCATTTCCCATTTACCACCTCCGGACGCTTCCTTTTCGTCTCCGGCTTCTCCAAGTAAAAGACCAGCCCAATTGGCCTGGACCCCATCCAAAATAGTTCTCATTACGCAGTGCAGGGCTGGTCAGCCCATCGTGAGAGCTCTGTTCTCCCAATATCACCTTCGTGACAATGGTCATCGAAGGCGATATCGTCGTCGGAGCATCCTCTTCTTCAACTCCGATCGGCGATCCTTCATAGAATTCCGGGCAATCATCTCAAATGATTCTACCCATTCATCAGATTTGTAGGTGAGGGGGTTCACACCCTCACCGCTCGTATCAAAAATCACGGCCACCTCCATGGGAGAAAGCAGTCAAGACCTCTCCATACACCCCAGTTACGAAAACTCCATGTTCATATGTCCCATTGACATAGAACTCCAGCCCTCTCATATCCAATGTCTTATTGGAAGGGGATTTCTTGGAGCAAAACGTCCTCAATCCAGCCCTTTCCAACAAGGACAATATTTACTCGGATTCTGCAAGGCTGCTGGTGGTGTCAAGTCGACATACATCTCGGACTTCACCTTTTTGCGTAGGTTTCATTTTGTACATCCACCATTGTTGATGTTACTCCTCTTACGTAAATACTCATATACAAATTTTAGAGAGAGTTTGAGAAAACTTGCAAGAGTTTTGAAATTTTTCAAAGTGAAAAGAATGAATTTGGAGAAGAAGATGTATTTATAGGGAATAGATTGGAAAGAGAAACCGTCATTTTTGAAAACTTGAATTAATCTTAGCCATTTATTCAAAAAGTTTTTACTGAGTATTAATCGACGGTTAAAAACTAAGATAAGCGATTAGGATTCAGCGCGTGAATTGTAATCGCCTTTGGAATGCGTAAATAGTTACTTTATAGATCGTTGATTTGTGACAGATGTAGGTTACTTTATGCAGAGAAGTAAGTATACTGACATCACCTAGGGTTACCTTACTTCGACTAAGGGTTTGTAAATCGGATGAGTTTGAAAAAGCAGACTAGTTTTAAAAACAGATGGGTTTAGAAAGTCATCGATAAAGTAACCTGTCTGATTTTGCAAATCAATAGCTTAGAAGTAACTTTTTAGCAATTTCAAAACAAGTTTAAACAAAAGCAGACTCAGATTTACTTTTCTAAAACATGGTTGTTTAATAATTTTGAAAAATACAGTTTATTTACAAAAACTAATCGAATAATGAGGTTTGAATAATAAGAAATGAAACAGAAAGATCGTGACTGTTCTGCCAAAAACATAAACTCAAAAGAAACCATCGAGAGGCTTAAGATAAATCGGATAGGATTTAAATAGTCATCTGATTTTCTTGTAAGATCGGTGACTATTGTGTCCTTGTGCGATTTACTCAATGTCGACAAGAAATTATCAATTCGGATAAGGTCAATATGACTAATCCTTGATTCTTGATTCCTAAAAGGAGATCAATGATATCATTACCCGATTCTCCTTTGACACATATCTAGTCGATAATTCTTTCTAGACATTTTTAAAGAAAAAGAAAAGATAGGAAAAGCAGATGCACACAAATTAGAAATCAGCTACGGATGCATCAAGTAATCCTAATTCTAAGCACATTTCTTTAAACCTAGATTCAGCTAATGGTTTTGTAAGAATATCACTTTTTGTGATTCGGTGGCAATTTTCTCAATTCTAATGTCATTCTTCTCCACATGATCCCTAATGAAATGATGCCTAATATCTATATGCTTACATCTAGAATGTAGAACAAGATTGTAAGTCATTGCTATTGCACTATTACTATCACGGTAAATAGGAACAGTGATGTTTGAATATTATAATCTCTAAGTCATTGACTAATCCAGGAGTTGAGAGCAACAACTTCCGGTGTCATGTATTCACTTGATTGTAGAGGTGGCAACAGATGTCTGTTTCTTAGATAACCAAGAAATTAATTTGTTGCCTAAGAATTGACAAGTTCCGAAGTGGATTTTCTATCAATCTTACATCCTCCAAAGTCCGAATCAATAACCTCGTCACCAAAGTTATCATCACCGGGTACCATAACCCTACTTGCAAGGTTCCTTTGAGATATCTAAGAATTTTCTTAGCGATCTCCAGATGAGTTTTCTTGGGATTAGACCGGAATCTTGCACATACCCCAACCGCAAAGGCTATGTCCTGGTCTACTTGCGGTGAGATAAAGAAGAGATCCAATCGGTCCACGATACTCCGTTGCATCGGTGGGTATCCCCGCTCATCCGAATCCATTGAGAAGTTAGTTGCCATAGGTATTTTAACTTCTCTCGCTAGTTGTCATTCCAAATTTCTCAATCGGATCCTTAGCATACTTAGGCGGGTGTATAAATATACCGTTACTCATCTGTTTAATCTGTAAGCCTAGAAAGTATGTTAATTCTCCCATCATTGACATTTCAAACCTCGTTTTTCATGAGAATGCTAAACTCTTCACATAATTTCAGATTAGGTGAACCAAAAATTATGTCATCTACATAAATTTGAACTAGTAAGATGTTGCCATCTACTTCCTTTCTAAACAAAGTTCTATCAATCTTACCTTTAGAAAAACCATTTGATGTCAAGAAATCGAGATAGAGTATCATACCAAGCTCGGGAGCTTGTTTCAGTCCATATAGAGCTTTGTTGAGTTTATAGACCTTGTTATTGGTCTTAAACCCAGGAGGCCGCTCTACATAGACCTCCTCAAGTAACACACCATTAAGAAAAGCAGACTTAACATCCATTTGAAAGACTTTGAAAGATTTATATGCAGAAATGCCAAGAACAATCTTATTGCTTCTAATCGCAATCGAGCATAGGTTTCATCATAGTTTATTCCCTCGGTGTGAATATCTTTGTGCAACCAGTCTTGCCTTATTTCGAACAATAATATTGTTCTCATCTGCTTTTATTTTTAAACACCCATTTGGTGCCTATGATCTTTACGTGTAAGGGTCTTTCCACTAGATCCCATACATTTTGTCTTTCAAGTGATGCGCTTCTTCTGCATGGCATTATCCAGATTAGGGTCGATAGGGCTTCCTCAATAGTCTTGGGTTCAAGAAGCGACACATAACAAGCTGAAAAGACTTTCGCAGTCTAGCATCATTCGTGTAATACGCACACTACTAGATGGGTCTCCGATAATCGATCGAGATGGATGATAGCTTCTCATCCTTTTGCCTATATGAGGAGAAGGATCCTCATCTTGAGTTTCGATGGGCAACTCCTCCGACTCAACCTCGGTGACGTTCCCCCTTCATCGGCTAATCCTTGCCGATCGGTGATGTCAAGGTGTACGATGCGAAGGAGTGCGATCGAAGTTGTCTTCGATTATCGATGGGGATTCTTCTTCATCGATTCGAATCAAGACTAGGTAGATAGACGAGTTCTATGTTTAGTCTTGGATAATTCAATTTTTCTAGATTTTCAAATTTGATTCACTTTATACGAGAAGGAATACAACTCATCAAAAACAACATGAGGGTTTCCTCCACACAAAGAGTTGTCTTGTTAAAAACTCTAAATGCCTTTGAAATATTAGAATATCCCAAGAATATTCCATCACCGCTTTAGCATCAAAAGTTCTTAACTTAGATTTCCCATTGTTATGGATGAAACACTTACAACCAAAAGCTTTGAAGTATGAGATCCTTGGAATCTTACCCTTCCAAATCTCATAAGGAGTCTTACCCTTGTCTTTGACAACTAAGCACTGTTGCAGGTATAGCAAGGCTGTGTTGATGGCTTCACCCCGAGAACCTATGAGGGTATTATACTCGGCCAACATGCTCTGTTTGCTTCCTTCAAAGTTCTATTCCTTCTTTCAACCACTCAATTTTGTTGAGGAGTTCTTGCTGAAGATGTCTCATGAATAATTCCACACTCATTGAAAAAAATTAGATAAACAAGAATTCAAAAATTATGTGCCCTTATCACTCCTTATTTTAATAATATTAACACCCTTCTCATTCAGATGCATGCAGAGCAGATCAGAAATCTTATTCATAGTCTCATTTTTCTTGAAAAGAAATATAACCCAAGTGTATCTAGAAAAGTCATCTACTACAACAAGAGTATATTTCCTTCCACCGAAACCGAGAGGTGTAACAGTCCAAACAGATCCGGATGAAGAAGTTGTAACACTCTTTCGGATGAAGAGGAGTTAATACTCTTAAATGAGTGTCTAGGCTGTTTACCTTTTTGACAAGCATCACATTTAAGATCGGTGGATAAAAGTTTTCGGGTAATCCCTTGACAAGGTTCTTCTTAGCCGACTTACTAAGGGTCTTGAAATTCGGATGACTAAGCCTCTTGTGCCATAGCCACCGAGATCTTCTCCACCCTTAGCTATCGAGACAAGTATCTTTGGGACAACTATTGAAGTTGGCCACATAGACATTACCATGTCCGAAGCCGATTAATAGTACCTTATCCGAGGAATTATCTAAAATATCACATTTATCCCTTGAGAATTTTACAAGAAAACCTTTATCACAAAGGCCGAGAAGCAGATAGCGATTATGTTTCAAACCTTCAACAAAATATACCTCGAGATACGAGTATCCTTGATAATAAAAGTACCTACACCTTTAGTCGACCACAATTATTATCACCAAATAAAACTCTTGGACCATCAATGCTTTGAAAATTTGATAACGACTTCTTGTTATGGGTCATATGTTGTGAACAACAACTATCAATGTACCATATTGAAGTTAAGATCTCTTCCTTGAGTGATGATCCCTGTAAATCTGTAAAAGCAGATTAGTTTTGAGGTACCCTAGTGATCTTGGGTCCTTTTGGGTCAAGAATCACTTTAGGAATCCAAATAAACATCTCATCTGCAGACAATAAATCGGACTCGTATTTTCTACCAAATCTGCATCTACAATTATATCATTTTTAAATGATAACTTGTTGTATTCAGATTGAGTAATTTTCCTAAACTTAGGAAATGTAGGATAGCATTTGCTCCTTCCATCAAAAGAATTATAATAAGAAAATCTTCTTATTTTGATTCTTGGATTCCTTCTAGTCTGATAGGGATTTTTCAAATTTGAATTCTTGGTTTTTGGAAGATGTAGTCCTTATCGACCGGTTGGTTTCCATGGACCAATTTTCATATCCTTTGATTGAACAGATGCTTTCACAAATTTCCTAGGTTTTTGAACATCCGATTTATTGTTCCTATCATAACCAAGTCCTGTCTTATCATGAGATTTTTTAGAAGTATTAAAAATATGATCTATTACGATTGTGAATTATTAAGTGACTAATTTTGAAGACAAGCTTCTCATTGTCTTTCTTAATTAATTCATTTTCGGTCTGAGACTACTTCAAATTTATCTTTTAAAGTTTTCAATTCATTTTCTAACCTTTCGGGTAAAGGTGGCTGATGTACTAGCTTGATCTCAAGAAAACATTCCCCCTTGAATGTTTCCTCGGTCTCTGAGCTGTTCATCACCTGCTTGCCTTTATTTAGAATTTGAATCGATCCTTTAAAAATAAATTCTCTGTCTCTAGCTGTTTATAAGCGGCTAAGGATGTCTTTAAATCTCTCAATAACTCATGAATAACGGTTTGGTCATGATCGGATGCGGTGACAAGAATCATTATCGAGAAGATGAATAGTAGATTACCTCATTAGCCATGAGACAGATCTCATCATCGATCCAAATCGATGAGGATGATGAAGATGATGATGATTTCTTTGGCTCTTTTTCTTGACTAACAAAGCTCTTTGATCTCGCAAATCTCCTGTCTCTTTTCTTTCTCTTTTCTTCCCTTTCTTTAGGAGTCGATTGAGGACGAGTCATAGCCGAAATGTCCCGGCTTGTTACATGTATAGCAAATGTCACTCCTATCTCGATGCAGGACTAGAAGGATTTCTTGACAGGTGATCTGTATCTTCTTGTTTGGCTCTTGTTTTTGTCATCATCCGAAGATTTATCCACCTTCCTATCTGATCTGGATCTTTGTCTATCCTTATCTCGCAAATCTCAATTTATTTCTCTTATACTTCATTCTCAATTTATCATACCTTTTTGTAAGTAAGGCCATCTCGCTCTTTCAAAGATAGATCGGCTCCTACAGACTGCTGTTGACACCTTGTCTTCTTTCTTGACAAATGCAACAGACTTGGATGAGGTACTTGAATCCATCTCATCTTCCTCATCTTCTATCTGGATATCATACTCTAAAGTTTTAAGATGAGAAAATAAAGTATGATGAGTAATAGAAGATAAATCTTGAGTTGCTTTAAGGATATTGGATTTTTCTCTCCATCTCTTGGTTAATGATCTCGTAATCTTGTTATTAATCTCCTTCTCTGAATAATTCTTTCCAAGGTCAGTGCTTTGTTGAGAAGATTAGTCAACCTAACATCAAACCGATCCACGTACTCATTTTCTTTCATCTTGAATGTTTCAAATGTATGCAATACAATCGTAGCTTGTTTTCCTTGACTTGATCGAGATCCTTCACAAACATTGGCTAAAGTTTGCCACATTTCTTTGGTTGTTTTGCACCTCTTAATCTTCTCTATCCAATCTTTACTAAGAGTCTCGATGATTTCAGTTCTAGCTACTTGGTCAAGATTGTGGACTTTTCTTTCATCATTCGTCGATTCGTAACTCTTCTTTACTTGTCTAGTTCTTGATTCATCATCTCTGCTCGATCTGGTGCCTCCATGATAAAACTTTATAGGACCTTCCTCAAGGACCTCTTCCATTCTATCATGAATGGCCTTGAGATGATTTTCCATCCTAAATTTCCAATAATCATAATCTTCAATGGAAAATTCAGGAAGATTCCTAGACTTTTTACTTTTTCCCGATGACATGATGAAACAAAGACAAAATACTCCACAAAAGCTTATTAGTAGCTCTGTTAGTAATGAAAGAAAAAAATGAAGAAAATCAAGATAAATCCAGAATCTTGTTCAAGACCTAAAATCAATATCGAAACGACTTAACAACCGCTTTGATACCACTTGTTGGTCCCGGAAAGTTGAGTTGATTAAAAACCTTGAGTTAGCTTCCTAGAACAAAATCTAGAAAGGGCGGGGTTTGAATAGATTTTGTAGATTTTTCAAATCTTTCAAAATCAATTCAAAATATCGATTAAACACAGCGGAATATGATTGAATTCTCAACTTTTTATAAGATCAAAAGCAAGGTTGATATTCGATTTTAGTTAAGATTCTGAACTTTAATCTTGAAGTAACACAATTGTAAATCAAACGAGATACTAAAGAAAGCAAGAAATAACACTGGGATTTATAGTGGTTCGGATTTTAATAATCCTACATCCACTCTCCTTCTTCAATCAAGAAGGGACTCTACTCTTGCTTACTTTCTTACCTTGACTTACAACTTACAACTTGTACAAATCTTCAAATCTTCAATCTCCTAAATCCTTCTTCTAGAAATCTAACTATTACGGTGTTTCTTTGGATTTTGAAGATTACAAGAAAAGTGTTCTAAAAACACTTAGAACTTTTGAAAACTCACTAGAAATATTTGTGAAAAGATTGTGATCGAAATCGAGTAGTGAATAGTGTAAAATCTAATATGCATAAGTGTTCTATCTCCTAAAAATGAAAAACCTAGACTTATTTATATATGCGGAAAGTCGATTATTTTGTTAGTTAGTTTTAATAAACATGAAACTCGCTTAACAAACTTAATCTTGAAAATCGCTTAAGACCTCGGTGATTCTTCATACTCATCTGCGGTGACTTGGTGAAAACTTCGCCTTTCTTATTCTACTCGGCTTATCTTGACCTCGTCTGAGCTCTTCATGTTTGTCTCTGCAGATGACTAGGTTCAAGCTTGTCTTGAGATGACTAGTATGATATCGCACCTCGATTGACTAGGTTGATGCATGACCCCGTCGATCGGCTTATATCCTCGGCTTTTCTTGAGTTGGGTGATCGATCGATCTGCTCTTTAACTCGTCAAAACCTCTTGATCCAACATCCTAAAACCTAAATGTAATAGGACCAATTTGAACCTGTTAGTCACCTGATGATCTAGATAGGGTTTATGTCTTTGTATAGTTAAACCTGCTAGGCTTGATCGAAGAGGCCGTATTGATTGAGAATCAAGGTCAGATAAGAAGACTTAAGGATTTAAGAAAGATCTCGTTCGAAATCATCTAGAAGGGCATCGTGAAGATAAAGGAAGGCATATGATAAAAAGGGTGTTATCAAGAAAGGTTTAAGTGAAGATAGCAAGGTTGGTGTGCTTTGGAGCAAGGTGTAAGGTTGCTAAAGTTGACTTTGAGAGATTCGTCATGATTAATAATAGTCGAGAAGGATAATTGAGAGATTTCCAAGTCAATCAAGTGAAGATTTGATTATCAATCAAGATCAATCTAGATATAATTGATTGATATCGGCACAATCAATTATCCAAAGTCAAACAAATCTTTCAACGATCACTTACCATTTCTTTGAAGACCTGATTGACAAATTAGTCTAACGGCTAGTCAATTTCAGGATCATATAAAAGCTGAAGTGAAGGATTTTAAAAAGTACACGCGCGAGAAACATCAAGAAGAAAATCTTTTCACTCACCGCATTACACGCATAATTCTTCGTACCAGAAATTGATCTAACACATTGATATTCTTAAGAGATTTATTTTTGGTCAATGAAGTGTAAATCACCTTTCATTATCTCTCGTACGAGAAAAGGTTGATTGTTTTAGATCTAAAAGTTAACACTCGAAGATCATTTTTGATTGTACCAAGGGCGGGAACTTGTTAAACTTCCGTGGTCGAATCCTCAAGGAGATTAGAGGAGACAAGACCAGTTTCGGTGGATAGTAAGGCCCCTGTGAGATCGGGGAGAGTGGATGTAGGATCGTTATATCCGAACCACTATAAAAATCTCTGTTTCTTTACCCTTTCTGCATACATACTTATAATCGCTCATTCATCATTGTTTTAATAAACTCCGCACCGAAACTTGCTTAGTATTCTTCACCAAGGTTTTCATTAAAAGGGTTTTTCAAATACACACGAGATTAGCTTCCGCACCATCGAGAAGACTTCGAGTTTCAAGTCTGGCCGATCACACCTAGCACACTCTGAGTACCTTGTCTGTAGAAGACTTCAAAGCATTCTAACCTCACACTCAGCTCACGAAAAGTTGAAAAAGTTTTGAGTGTGGTAAAGTCTATTCAACCCCCCATCTAGACTTTCCACCTCCTTGCACATCTCGTCCGGGACCAACAAAAATCAACAAAATAATGGCAAGAATTAAAATGGCTAAACTATGCAAGCAATAAATCGAACACTTAGAATGCAAAATCAAATAGACTAGAAACAATGGGGGAATAGTGGCTCATGGTATCACGGTTCTTGATTGTACGTATATGGGGATAGTATGGTGGAAATTGTTGTGGATGAGGTGGATAGCAGGGATATTGATGAGCTTGTGGAGGGTAAGGATATGGATTTTGCTAGGGATAATTTTGTGGTGGCATCCCTTGAGGGAAAGGGCCAACTTGAGCATGAAAATGGTTTCCATTACCTCCATGTTCTACTCCTCTTCTCCTTGTCCATGTACCTCCTCAACTTGAGGTTCCCCAACTACTCTCTCCTCATTCCTTTGATCTTCTCCTTCCATAGCTTTCCTTCTTCTTCTACCACGATTTCTTCTCAAAGTAGCCTCAATCTCCAGATTTAGTGGCAAGGGTGGAATATCACTTGACCTTGTTATCATGCACCTACAATGCCACAAATCCAAGTATCAAATTCAAACAAAACAAAATCCGGGTAAGCGGTATTAAGACCAATCGCAAATTATCGAACCCAAGGGAGAAAGTATGCAAACGAGGCCCTAAGGATATGAGTTCTAGGTGACTAGAGTTGCAACAATGTTTTGGACTAAAATCAACAAAATAATGGCAAGAATTAAAATGGCTAAACTATGCAAGCAATAAATAAAACACTTAGAATACAAAATCAAATAGACTAGAAACAATGGGAGAATAGGGTGCAAGGGATAATCTACATCAAGGAATCCATGATTAACAAGCTATAATTGTATCCAAATGCAAATCAATCAAATTAGAAATCATAAACCATCATGAAATTAATCACTCCATTAAAATTACAATGCCTAATGTGAGTATTCTTAGTCTTTCCCATCTCTCAATGTAGAAATCCCCAATTCATACAATCATGCAAAATTGTAACCCGATTAACACCTAATCACGTTAGCTCAACTCTCGCCTATTGCTAGGGTGATCAACCATTAATCTAAAGAGACAATTTTAAATGAAGCACAATTAAGAATCACAATTAGGAAGCAATCTAATTCAATTGATCACAATTATCAACAATTATAGCATGAGGCAATCACTTCATCCCTAATTTCAATTACCCCAAGCACAAGACTATTAGCCCATGGTGCTACAAGCAAAAGACATGGGTAGAAAATCTAAGAAAGCAATTAACAATCTAATCAACACAAACAATGAATTAAAGAGAGAAAAAGGTAAGAACATCACCAATTGATCTTCAATATACAAAAATAGGAATGCTTGAGTCTTCTATAATACATGAATTCACTTCTCCACTCTTCAATTACAACTTGAATCTTCAATTTCATATGATCAAAATGCTAATCTATAGATTACACACTTGAATCTAATCTAAATCTAACAATCTAGGGCAATTACAATAGAAATCAAGCTATAAAGTGAAAAATTCGCCTAAGGAACCACCGGAAATTGCTCTAAATTGTTAGGATGAGTATATGCTCTGTTTTGGCTTCCAATGGCTTTAAAACTGAAATTTCCGAATTTTGGGGTCCCTCGACTCGAGCTTGAGGCCCTCGAGTCGAGGCTCAAGAGTCGCACCCACGATTTTATGATTTTATCCCTTGCCTCGAGTCGAGGCTCAGCCCTCGACTCGAGGATCCCGCCTTTCTCCATCCCTCGACTAGAGGCTCCTCCCTTGAGTCGAGACAAATGCTTTTTCAAAATTCTCTTCCCTCCAACAAACCTATACTCGAGGCTCATGCTCCTCGACTGCAGCTCGAGACCAGGGCTCTTTTTCGAGCGGGCTTCGACCCCGACCTCCATTTTCGTCCTCGATATGATCGTCTCTTCATTCTTAGCCTATTGGTACTCTCGGATTGGCAAAATTCCACCGAATTACCTGCAAAATGGACGAAAAACATCAAAAACTCATCAAGTAATACTTTTTAGGCAAATAAGTGATATTCTACACATTTATGCACAAAAATCAATACTTTGACCACTTTTGCACTCAAATAAACCCTAAAAACATGCATCAATTCACTCCAATCAGGCGGAGTCTGGGTCGAGAAAATTCCTGGACTCGACCTCCGGTCGAGGGCTAGGGGCCTCTACCCGAGGTTGCCGGCAAAGAAATAGAATTTAAAAATTTGAAGGAGCCTTGAGTCGAGGAGCGGGGCAATGATGGCAAGCTCGACTCGAGGGCTGAGCCTTGAGTCGAGGATCGAAATTTTAAAATTCGCCTATTTAAAGCCAAAACGAGCATAATCTCCATAACCTTCCATACAACAGCATTACAGCGGTTTTGGGGCGATTTCTTATGCCCCAAGCCAATTTCTCCTTGTAGGTAGCGTAGATTGTTAGATTTAGATAGATTTTAATTAATTGTTGGTTAGATTAGGCTTAGATCTCTTGTTTTCTCAATTCAAGCTTGTAATTCCTTTGGAGGAGAAGTTACTTTGAAGATTCAACCATTCTTATTGTTGATCATTTAATCCAATTGGTGATGTTCTTCCTCTTATCTCTTTTCAATTCCTTAATTGTTGTAATTAGATTTGTGTTTGTGCAATTAGATTTTCTACCCATGGATTTTGCTCTTTGCACCATGGGCTAATACTCTTGTGCTTGGGATAATTTAAATTGAGGATGATGTGATTGCCTTATGCTATGATTGTTGATGATTGTTGATCAATTGAGTTAGATTGCTCCCTAATCGTGATTCTAATTGTGCTTTATGCATTTTTATCTCTTTAGATTAATGTTTGATCACCCTAGCAATAGGCGAGAGTTGAGCTAACGTGATCCGGGATTAATCAGGTTATAATTGTGTATGATTGCAAAAATTGGGTGCTTCTTAATTGAGAGAATAGTTGCACTAAGGATACTCACATTAGGCATTGTGTGATTAATGGAGAGATTAATTTCATGATGGTTTTATGCTTTCTATCTTAGTTGATTTGCAATTTGATTCAATTATAGCTTGTTGATCATTGATTCCTTGATGGATGTTATCCCTAGCACGAAAATTCCTCTATTGTTATTTGTTCTTGCCTTCCAAGTGTTTGATCAATTGCCTTGTTGTGTTGTTTGATTTTATTTCTAGCTTTGTGTTGTGTTTTGTTTCAAAACCGCTTTGCAACAATAGTCATCGATAACTTGTATTCCTAGGGCCTCACGTGCATACTTTTTCCCTTGGGTTCGATATACTTGCTTGTCGTAAAATTGCTTACCCGATTTATACAATCAAAGACGAAGAAGATGGTGGAAGCGATCACAGAGATCATGATCGCCGGCATGAGAGAAGTCGAGGTAACACTCTCGAGATAAAATCACTTCTCGACTAACTCGTGCTGGCTGAAAATATAACAGCTCTGGAAGAGGAGATGAAGAAGCTAAAAGAGGAGGTAAAAGGCTACAATCAAATGGTGGTGAGCGAAATGGCACTTTGGACGATCGATTTGAGTGAAATGTAACGATCTAAATACGAAGGCTGACAGACTTGGCGGTGAAGTTAAAAAGGGGGAAAAGAGGAGCAAGAAAAAGACAAGCCCTCACAATTGTGGCCGAGGAGACCAGGAGAGAATTAGGCATAAAGGCCAACACGGCTTATCTCGGGAGGCAGCCAAGGAGGACGGCAGACTTAAGTCTCGATGAGCTGGCTGCTCTCCACGGCTTAGGGTAAGTCAACTGGAAGAAGCTCTCAAGGAGGACAAGGAGAAAAAGAGGAGGGAGGAGGAAGAAAGTGATTAGGGTGAATTATTGCATGATAATCGTGTGCTTATTTGTCTCAAATTGATATGATTTTCATGTTAATTCACTATTATTTGGCCCAATTGCACTTAATTGTTTGATTTGAGATTTTAATTTTAAATTGCAGGTTTGAGGTCAACTTTGAGTGCAAATTGATGACATTTATTATATTCAAATAAAAGGAGAAATTACATGGGTAGAAAGAGGGTCGAGAGACGGTCGTAACGCAAAAAGAATGAGGTCAATCGGAGCTCGGAGAATAAGTTACAAACATTTGAGCTGGAATTATCTCAACCCGACTAGAGGAGATGAAGATTCGAGCCGAGAAGATCAACTCGAGCCGAGGCCGATTTACATGAAAATCTTCCAGATTGAACTGTTGCCTAAGAAGAGCTTCAATTCGACCCGAGTTGAGAGAACTCGAGCTGAGTTGGTGCAACTCTAGCTAAGTTGGCCCGAGTCTGCGCGATTTTGACCAATTCATCCGATTTTTAGGGGCTTATTTGTAATTTTCGTTATTTTAACCTATCCCCATCCTATAAATACCCCAATTTCAGATGTTAAAAAGGGAGAACACATTGAGCGCAAGAAAGGAGTAGAGAAATTAGAGAGGAAAATTAGGGTTTTAATTCCTACACACACTATTACACACTTTTCACACACACATAGTTAGGGTTTTATTTTATTCTTCAATTTAGACGATCAACGGATGATTTCTTTATGATTGGACGCCATCTAGGTGACATTCTTCCTTTAATTTCAGTTTTCTTGATTCAATTTCTTGTTATGACATTCGGATATTCAATTAATTTCATGAACTTCTTTTCTTCAATTATGATCAACTAAATTCCTAGTGTTAGGGTGTTTAGATGCATATGGGTGATTGATCTTGTGAGGAATTCTTATGGGTGATTTTGAATGTTGATTGGTTGATTGGATTGATGAGGTTTGATTGATTTATTTATTTAATTAATTTCCAATTTCATGCATAGTTGTTTAATTATCGCAAGGAGACTTGAGTATTTAGATAACTCATTTGGGTGAGGGAGTTAATTGGGTAATTAGAGTTAATATTGAGTTAACGCAAGGAGACTTGGTTAATTCCAATAGAAATACATCAACTCCACATTAATTGCTTAGATTAGTAGTCGGGTGATTAGTGAAGAGACCATAGGTAAGGTGCCTTAGTATCGAATGGGAGACAAGCTAGGGAAACCTATTGACTCGTGCTCTAGCCCGGGAGGAAAGGGTGACTTAGTCCTCTCAAACTTTCGAGCTTAAACCGTAGCGTAATTCCTAGGCTTACCAAGTACGGAATTATTGTTTGATTAAAAGTTTGCTCTTATTAATTGATTGACATGGCAAATACTCATTAGAATTCATTGCATGATTGATACCCATTTTGTTGATAAGCACCGAGTACATCTTTATTATTGATTGCATTTAGTTGTTAGTAAGTTAGTTATTTGATTTCATTTATCGTAGCTTAAACCTTATCCATCCTATTATATGATTTGTGCTACAATTACGAATAAATTAGTAAATTTAGGGCTATCTCACACTTGATTTACGTGGATCGATAATTTAACCGAGTAACTTACTAGCTACACGATCTCTTTACACTTGAAGGGTGAGTGTTGGCTTTTAAGCCTATCGAAAGGTCGAGAGAAACTCTTGGCAGTGAAGGAGTCCGAGCCGCAGAGGCCAAGAGTAAGGGCAAGAAGGTAGCGGTGATGAGCCTAAATCACCGACATCTCACTCGTGAGCCGCTACCAAAGGCAAAGGAAAAGAGAAGCCGACTACTCTAATCTTTCCGAAGAGCGGATCAAGAGGATTAGACGAGAAAAGGAGTACTTCGGAAAGAAATAGAAGAGAAGGCAAAAGAAAGAGAAGGGCGCCAACGTCTTCCGGAGCAGACAGAGCGAAAATAGCTTGTTAAAGACCAAGACAGCGTGAACTTCGAGACCCTTTCATACAACGTCTGCTCCTCCGAAGGCGGCTTGCGGAAAGTATGAGAATGAATATAAAGTCAAGAACCTGGATGCTATGTGGATGTGTTTACGGTACATTCTCAAGGCTCCAGGGAACAGCTCGGCAAGTTCCGGACCTAGCAGCACGAGTGGATGGAAAAGGTAGATGCGGATCCTATCATCGGCTGCTGGAAGAAGGCGATGTTGAGTTCAACGTCAACCCGATCTCCCGGCCTTTGAGTACGCTGTACCGCCAAGAAACCTAATGGATCCTCGGACCTAGACCGGGTCAAGGGAATTGTGCAAAGGGCGAGGCCGAGTCTCAAGTTAGCCTCGTGAGGAAGATCTCAAGCGGCTTAGGAGGAGAGTATTTAATTGGCTGATGGTTCCATATGAAGATCAATGGGGTGTCCGATAAGATATATTTTTTCTTTCCTTATTTTTACATTATACGCACCAATCAGTAAAATTTGTAATCATCTGTGGAATATACTTGAGCTTATTTGAATCATCTTGTCTTATGTTTTAAGCTTTCTTTCTTGCTTTCTAAGAAAACTTAAAAATTTTCTAAGTGTTAATCATCCGAGGAAACTTCCATTTCGATTAAAAATTTTCTAAAAATTTTTCTAAATCCTAAGACTTAAAACTTTTGAAGTACTAATAATCTGATAAAATCTTTAAGACTTAATCTTTTCTAAAGACTCTAAAATTTTATGAGTGTGAATTAAGTGCTCTTATGTGAACGTATGTGAACTAAATGCTTATGTGTTCTAATGTGCTCATCTAATTATCTTGAATAATCTTGACTAACACCGGTTGTGAGCTTGTTTCTTTCTTGCGGTTTTAACTTCATCAAAAGGGGAAATTGTTAGATCGAAGGAGTTTTGATGAGTTAAAAGTATATAGATTAGAGTCAGCTCATGTAAGTAAGATGACCAGCTCAACATGTATAGACCATTGCTATAATTAATTCTAGTGCTAGGCACATTCAAACTAGGTAGAGCTAGAATAGTCGCTAAGGTCGAGAAAGAAAAGGTCATCGAAGACAATCTTGATGAAGTCATCTCGTTGGAAACAATAATGAAGAGCTCAAGACGAGGTCGAGACCACTGAGTAGAATAAGAAAGACAAGTCTTCAACAAGTCGGCATCGACTAGCTTGAGATTAGTCAAGTCAAGGCGGTTTTCAAGAATAAGTTTGTTGAACGGTTTTAGTTTGTTACAACAAACTAACCGTTTCACTGAGCTTATAAATAAGTTTAGGCACAATTAGATAGAACAATTAACACTCTCATTTTCTCAACACTCACGAATTTTTAAAGAGTACTCACAAATTTTTCAAAGTAATATTCAAAAGTTTCTAAGTGTTTGTAGAACACTTACTTGTATCTTCAAAGTTTACTTGCACCGTAATCTTTAAGTTTCTAGAGAGTTAGGCAGATTGAAGAGAAGTTTGAAGCAAAAATCTTCACTTCTTTGTATTTGTCACTTTGTAAGTAAGAAAGGTAGTAAGTCGGTCGAGGCCCTTCTTCAAGTTGAAGAAGGGGAGTGGATGTAGGATATGTTTGATCCGAACCACTATAATTCCTAGTATTCTTTACTTCTTGTTTTACTTACTTGTTATTCACCAATTATTCAATCAACTCAATTTTGATTCATATTGATTGCTTTTTGATCCTTAAAAGATTAAGTTTAGACTTGTTTCTGCCGCTTAGCTTTGATCCTTTGAATAGATAATCGGATCTTCGAAAAGATTTGAAAATCTATTCAACTCCCCTTCTAGATTTTCACTAGGAGGTGATCTAAGATCTTTTAATCACTCAATCCATGGGCCAACAACAAGTGTTTTATTCACAACAATGGAAAGTCTCGGTGATAACCTTTGATGCTAAGATAGCGAGATGAGGTATTCTTAGGAGTATTCCACTATATCTAAAGCTTATAGAGTTTTCAACAAGACAACTTTACGTGTGGAAGAAACACCGCACGTTGTATTTGATGAATCCACTTTTGAGTCTAAGGAAACAGGTGACATCACAAAGATTACAGACGATCTACAAGAATTGACTTTTAAAAGATCAACGGTGAAGTTCTATGTACTAGAATGTGAATCGAGATGATGAGGAAGAATCTGCCTCAAATAAAGACAAAGATCTTGAAAGTTCTTCCAGGACATCTTGTTAGATAAAGATTGTTTTGATGAGATAAAAGATTAATTCGGATGAGCAGATGACAATGTAGAACAGTGGAGACCGTGTTCTAGTACTAAGCCGATCGAGACTAGGTCAAGAATAGTTCAAGTCAGCAAGACTAGGAATCACAAGTCATCCGGAGACAAGCTCGAGTCTAGTCGTCTGCAGGAGACAAGTATGAAGAGCTCGAGACGAGGTCAAGACAAGCTGAGTAGAATAAGAAAGGCGAGTCTTCACCAAGTCAGTGAAGATGAGTAGATTAAAATCAGGTGAGGAGCAAACGAGTTTTCAAGATTAAGTTTGTTAAAAGCAGTTTCTAGTTTGTTAGAACTAACTAACAAACTAAGCTGTCTTTTCAGACTTATAAATAGGTCTAGGCACTTCATTACTGAATATAGAATACACAGAACACACAAGTTTTTCAGGAAGTTATTTTTCTAAAATCACAAATTTCTCAAAAGCACAAAATAGTTTTCCACGATTTCTTCACAAAATTTTCTAAGTGTTTATAGAACACTTTTTCATACATCTTCAAAAACACTTCTATTGTTTTAGAGTTAGATTTCACAATGTTGATTAGGAGTTTGAAGATTCTTGTAAGTTGTAAGTTGTACATTATAAAGTAAGTAAGTAAGTAAACAACTAGTGGAGACCCTTCTTCAAAGTTTGGAGAAGGAGAGTGGATGTAGGATTGTTATAATCCGAACCACTATAAAATCTGGTGTTCTTTCTTGCTTTCATTTATCTTTCTGTTCAAGTTACAATTTATTGTTCAAAGTTTAATTTCAGAATTAAAGTTAAGATCTGAATATCGGTGTTGCTTTTGATCTTATTAAAAGTTGAGATTGTTATTGAATTCCATTTGTGTCACTTTGGTACTTTGAATAAATTTTGAAAGATTTGAAAAATCAAAAATCTATTCAACCCCCTTCTAGTTTTTCCTAGAAGGCTGATACTTGTTTTATCTAATCTACTCAATTATTCGAGACCAACAAGTGGTATCGAGCGGTGTTAAGTGATCGTCATTTTTAGTGATAAGAAATTTGCGACCAAAGTTATCGAACCCAAGGGACTAGGAGTACGGTGAAGCCATGAAGTTGCACGTTTTTAGAATTATAGCGGCTAGTCAAGATTACAAAAGAAAAGCAACAAAAGAACAACACAAATTCAACAAGAAATTAAACCAAGCAATCAACAAAGGAAATACAAGGATGAGATAGTAGTGCTCGGGTGCAAATCACCAAAGACTTCGTCAAATTCGGATCATCAACAATCAAGTGTTCATTCAAAGAGGGATCATAGGGATAACCAACAAATAGTTCAAATAAAACCGTACTTGATAAGCCTAGGTTCTAAATGATCGATAAAGCACGTAGGAATGTAAGAGACGGCACTCTCACCCCCTCACTAATCACATGCAACAACAAGTAATCAATGTGCCTTAATGAGGTTCTAATTAATTAACCAAGTATCCTTGTGTTAACCAAATATCCACTTCAATCACTTTAGCAAATCTAACACCTATGCATCAATTCAATCAACCAAGTATCCTTGCATCAATTAAATCAATAAACACAAGATCAAAGCTCACCTTAGCAATTAAATCATGCAAAGCATCATTAAGACAATTAACCACCTCAACAAATGAACACCCAATCATTAATTCACCAAAATCAACTCATCAAGGGATCATTACACCCAAGCACATATGAAATTTAGCCAATCATGGCTAATTGAAAGAAACCCATGAACAATAAGTAAATAGGAATCATGATTAAGCTGGAATTAGATAACAAAACTGAAAATAAATGGTAGAAGTCACCTTGATGGAGTCTAATACAACTTGAATGATCAAATTTATCAGCTATAACTCTTGGGTAATTCAAATCCTTCCAAAAGCTAAGAACACCTATCACTATGTGTAATCTGTGTGTAAATGAGTGCAGAGAATTTCTAAACTAAATCCCTATCAAATGTTCAAAGTGTGGAAAAGCTCCTTTCATCAGCTGAATTGAGAGGTATTTATAGTGGGGGCAAAGCTACAAATTCCCTTTTGCAATTAAGGCCCTTGAAAATGATGAAATTCTACTAAAAACGCGCAGTGATGGTCCCACTCGGCCATCGAGGGTTCCACTCGGCCGAGTGGCTTGGATGTTGGTCGAGTGGCTTTTGAACCGAAGTGTCCAACTCGGGCATGGGGTGTTCCACTCGGCCGAGTCACCATGCTCCTGGCCGAGTGGATTTTCTTCTGGAATGGCTTGACTCGCCACTCCTGCCTTCACTCGGCCGAGTCGCCTATGCCACCGGTCGAGTGGCTTTTCCTCTGGCACAATGCAACTCGGCCATCAATTTTCTCACTCGGCCGAGTTGCCTTACTTCGATCGAGTGGATTACTTTCTGTAATCTGGCCACTCGGCCATACATGCCTTCACTCGGCCGAGTCATATAGGCGTGGTCGAGTGGCATCCTTTCTGGCAAAACGTGACTTGAGCATCTTCATTTCACTCGGCCAAGTGACCTCCCACTCGGCCAAGTGACTTCAATTCCTCTTGTTCTCGACTTTTGACCCTTCTCCAATATTTTTCGCCTAATCAAGACTTGTGCATCGAACTTCGATCATTTTCTTCTCACTTCTCAGCTACCTCTCGTCCTAGAATGGATCTTGCTCACCAAGTTATTGTCTAGCTCGATTCTTTACTCGTTTTCACCTTTTTCCTAGAAATGAGTCAACACTTGCATTAAAGTATTAGTTCCACAAAATTAAGCCCATTAACTTAAGATATGCAATGAAATATACCAGAATTATAGAATGATCATCAAATATCATGCAAGAATGAACCCAATCAACTCCCCCAAACTAAGAGATTTGCTTGTCCCCAAGCAATAAAACAACAAAGCACAAAGGGTGAATTGATTGCAACTATGTCACATGGCAAAAGATGAATTTTGGACAATCAAACTCATTAGTGAACACAAGTTTTCAATGCCACTTTCAACTAACACTCAAAAATGTCATGCTTTGACAAAATGCAATTTCAAATGCTTTCTCAATGCTCCTTCCAAGGAGTGTATCTCTCATCACACAAGTGTATAAGGGCAAATAAGCACTCAATCATCAATCACAACCATACACACCATATACTTGCCACAAGACTCAATCTCAATCATTCATTTTGTGCATCAACTACAAATCAAAGAGGTCTTTTCAAGAGGTTGTAATGAAGGCTCTTTGGATGAGGTGGGTGAATTTGGAAGAAGTGACTCAATGATAGTAGAGCAATGAGAGTTTAACATATAATTCAATGCGATTTTTCACCTCATTTCAACAAACACCACTCTTTCTTTTCACTTTCAATCTTTTCATATAACATTCACCACCAACACCTTTTGAGACTTTCTTTTTCATTCAAGCTCAAATTGAATTTTCTTCTCATAATTTTTCACTTCCTTTCTCAAATTGATTGGGTTCATTCTTGCATGATATTTGATGATCATTCTATAATTTAGTATATTTCATTGCATATCTTAAGTTAATGGGCTTAATTTTTGTGGAACTAATACTTTAATGCAAGTGTTGACTCATTTCTAGGAAAAAGGTGAAAACGAGTAAAGAATCGAGCTAGACAATAACTTGGTGAGCAAGATCCATTCTAGGACGAGAGGTAGCTGAGAAGTGAGAAGAAAATGATCGAAGGCAAAATGGCTTAATTTTTCATTCCTCTTTTCTTTTCTTTCTTCTTTTCATTTCAACATACTTATCCCTAACATACCACCACACTTTCTCAATTTCACTTCACCATTTATTGCCAACAATCATGCTCTACTAAACATATGGGAACAAAGGCTCATAAAGATAGGCAAAATGGCTTAATTTCACAAGCTTGCCAAAGAATAAGGCTTACAGTGCACAAATTGGCTTACTAGGGAAATCAATGACATTGGTGGGGTAAAATTTGGCTAAGTAACTTAACAACTCAAACATGGCCTCAAATCATCTTCATAAATCCACACAAAACTCAACTTCAACAAGTCTATAGGCAAGTTCTAGCATGCACAATCGTAAATGATGCACTCAACAAGGAATCAACCGTTTAACATGCACGATTCAAGAGGCTCAAAAGCTCACGGGCTTAAAATTTAGCAAAGAGAATAAGCATTCTACATCACACTCATCATCACAAGACAACTTCTCATGCTAGAATCAAGCAACAAATCAACTCAATATCACATCACAAGTTCACCATGTCCATCAATCAAAACAAATATGCCACGTACATACCTCCAAGCATAACACCACATCAATTCTCATCAAATCAACTCAAAGATAAGAGTGAAATCCACATATAAAGCTCAAAATTCACAAAAATTTTCAAACAATTTTCTCATTACAAATGAGAGGCCAATTGGTACAAACAAAAGATCGCACAACTATCACACCCCCAAACTTTTTCATTGCCATGCAATTAAAAATTTGGTAAGATAAGAAGAGCAATTTTGTTTGTACACAACTACCTACGTAAAGTCCACCAATCATCTGAACAAACAAAAGCATCACATCAAATTAACCCCGAGTAAAGTAAACATCCACAACATTCATCAAGTAAAAATTAATACAATCCCGAATGACATGAATAACAAGGAGTTCAAAAACAAAAAGAACAAGAGATAAGAGTCTTGATACCACCCCGATCAACTCATTGTGGAGGTATAACTCGGAAAATGCCCTTGAGCCACGTGCCACTCGTACATCGCTCGCCGCATAATAAGCCGCTCATCATGAGCAGCCTTGTTTGCCGCTTCCATCTCCATCATTCGGCTCTCCATCGCCATCTGCCTCTCCTCCATGCTACTCATCCGAGTGCCAAGACCCTCTTGCCTTTCTTCCAAGCTTCGCATCCGAACATTCAAAGATTGCATGCTCGAAGTTAAGCGTTGCATTTCCGTTCTTCTCACGTATGTGTACCGGAGAGGTTGAACTCGTTGTGGTGCCCGTGTCTCCATCTCTTGCTGCATCTCATTAGCTTCTTCAGAACTTGGGCACGGCTAGATTCTCCTATATCACTTCTTGGTCTTTTCTCCCGTCCTTCCGCTCTGCCATGCATAAAGACACGTACACACTCTTCATGAGCTCGAGAGTTCATTCGTCAATTTACTCTGTTAGTCACGGTGATGAGAGATGGGTTGTTCATAGGGAACTTCACTCCATCATGCATGCAAATACAGATCGTGTCCTCTATCTTCTCGATGACACCCATTCTTGCCAATGTCTTGCTATCCAATCTATTCCCCCGTCTAATGGCTTCTCATCCGAGCTAGGCTCCCAATTGTCTCCCTCAAAGAATGTGGACTACCAATCCACCAATTGAGCAATTCTTTACCTTGTCTTGTCTTCCCAACCGCCCAATCAAGTAGATCCCAAAATTCAAAGGGATACGGTTAGCCATGCAATGCAAGATGTATAGCTCCTCATTTCGCACCGATCCACATTCGTGTCTAGCAAACAAGGTGTTTGCTAGAATCCGATGTGCTAGCCGGAAAACGGGGTTCAAGATGTTGGACGCCTTAGAGCGTCTGCATCAAACACGCATCTCTCATCACGAACCCTATTCGAAATGCCGTCCCACATCGCATTCTTGTCAAAATCTTCCATTGCTTGATACGAGCTAAGGGAACATTTCTTCGGGTCTCGAAAAGGATGTTGATCTGCTCTCTCCCAGACCTTGTTGGCATTCCCTCTTCTCGAATTTAATCTTGTACGGAATGTCCTTCTTATCTGTGTACCACTCCAAGGTGCTTAGAATTTCAAGCACCGGTGCCAAGTAAGTCTCACTTCGGACTTCCAGAAATCTTTCCATCCTATATTGTCGAAAAGTTGCTCCACTTCTTCTTTGATTCCCATTTTTCTGGCCACTACCGGATCATAGTATCGGGTGGGCCTCATCTTCGCCTTCACCAACTTTACAAACTTTTCAGCAAACTCATCCCTCTGTGGCCCAAATACAATTCCATAATCAGATGGTTGTTGTCCACACAAGGCTTTGCACCTAGCATTCATTTCATCCTCAGCTGAATTTTTGCTTTGATTCGAGAAGTCGATGCTTTTTACTCATTTTCTGCAAACATCATTCATTTCATGAGTAAAGCATACACAATTTCTTACACAAATTTCAAAATTTCCATCCACAACTCTTATCACTTCAATTTCAATCCTATCCTATCACAATTTGCAATCAAACTTAAATAATCACAAGCAAACATAAGACTCTTCAATGTGTAAATCATGCTCAAGGATTTTTTTGACAATCTAAACAACACTCATCTATATTCCCTCACACCACAATAAACTTTTTCAACAATTTCCCCCTTAGCCAAGTCAAATTCACAAAAGATATATCAACAAAATTCTGAAATTGACCTAGCAATTGAGTAACCCATGACATATATGAATTAACAAACTCAACGACATGAAGAAAATTGCATCAAAGCATCAACAACACCTCTTACCCCATGAATTTCGAATTCAAGAATTATTCACAATGCAAGTTTCAATTTCTTTCAAAATTTCAACAAATTGGCACAAAATTGACAATGAATTGGAATGCCCATAACATATAAACATGATTCACATCAATTCTAGGCTATGTCATCACATTCAACATCAACTCCACAAAATCCCCAATTCTTCAATAAGAACCCTAAGTAGAAGAATGCCAACATTAATCCAAGAGAATGAGAGAAAGAGTAGTGAATGAGGAATAGAAGCACATACCTTGAGGCTTTGAGAGTGAAACGGCCGTGTGATAAGGTCGAGTGAAATGGCCGAGTGGTTTTTTACGTGAGAAGCGTGAGTATCAACGTGAGTGTGCGTGAGTTTGTGTGTGTTTGAGTGTGTGAAGTGTGTGTGAAATGCTGAAATGGGTTTAATAAATAAGGGGAGGGGTTAAAATGCAATAAGAGAAAGAAGAGAGGCCAAAAATTAAAAGAAAACTTACGAAGCGCGCGTGACTCGGCCGGACCTTCCGTCCACTCGGCCGAGTTGCTTGGCTTTAGGTCGAGTGGAAATTTCACCGGTTCAATTCGACTCGGCCAAACCTACTTCCACTCGGCCGAGTTGCTTGTGCCCCGGTCGAGTGGCTTCATTTCTGGACTATCTCACTCGGGCATCACCTCCGTCACTCGGCCGAGTCGTCTGGTCCATGGTCGAGTGGATTACTTTCTGTAAATGCACCAACAAGTGTTCAACTAGAAGGTGATACTTGTTTTATCTAATCTACTCAACTATTCGAGACCAACAAGTGGTATCGGAGCGGTTGTTAAGCTGTTTCCGATATTGATTTTAGGTCTTAAAATAAGATTCTCAAATTATCTTGATCTTCTTCATTCTCTTTATTATTACTAACAGTGCTACTAATAAGTTTTGTGGAGTATTTTGTTCCTTTATTTCATCATGTCATCGGAAAAAGCAAGAAGTCTAGGAATCTTCCTGAATTCTCTATTGAAGATTATGATTATTGGAAATTTAGGATGGAGAATCACCTTAAGGCCATTCATGATAGGATGGAAGAGGTTCTTGAAGAGGGACCTATAAAATTTTATCATGGAGGCATTGAAGCACTGGAGCCGAGTCAAATTTGAGTGCGAACTGCATAAGAGAAAAAGAGTTACGAGTTGACAAATGATGAAAGAAAGGTCCACAATCTTGACCAAGTAGCTCGAATGAAATCATTAAGACTCTAAGTAAGGATTGGATAGAGAAGGTTAAGAGATGCAAAACCGCTAAAGAAATGTGGCAGACTCTAGCCAATGTCTGTGAAGGATCTCGAACAAGTTAAAGAGAACAAGTCTGCGATCGAGTCTTGCATGCATTTGAGACATTCCAAATGAAGGAAAATGAGTCTGTGGATCAGTTAGATGTAAGGTTGACCAATCTTCTCAACAAAGTAGCTGACCTTGGAAAGAATTATACAGAGAAGGAGATTAATAACAAGATTCTGAGATCATTAACCAAGAGATGGAGGGAGAAATCCAATATCCTTAAAGCTACTCAAGATTTATCTTCTATTACTCACCATACTTTGTTTTCTCATCTTAAAGCTCTAGAATATGATATTCAAATAGAAGACGAGGAGGATGAGATGGAGTCGAGCACCTCATCCAAGTCTGTTGCCTTTGTCGATAAAGATGACAAGATGTCAACAGAGTCTCGTAGGAGTTGATCTATCTTTGAAGGAGCAGATGGATCTGCTCACTAAAAGGTATGATAATTGAGAATGAAGTATGAAAGAAATAAATTAAGATTTGCGGTAAGGATAAATCAAGATCCGTGATCAGGTAGAAAGGAAGATGAGTCTTCGATGATGATAAAAGCGAAGCTGACAAGAAGATACGAGATCACCTGTCAAGAAATCCTTCCAGCCCTAGATCAGAGGCAGAGTGATACTTGTTACACATGCAACAAGCCAGACATTTCAGCTATGATTGTCCTCAATCGACTCCTAAAGAAAGGGAAGAAAAGAGGAAGAAGAGAGACAGAGATTTGCGAGATCAAAGGGCTTTGTTGGCTGAAGAAAAGGAGCCAAAGAAATCATCATCATCCTCATCCGATTTCGGATCGATGACGAAATCTGTCTCATGGCTAAAGAGGTAATCTACTATTCATCTTCGATAATGATTCTTGTCGATCTGCATCGATCATGACCAAACTATTATTCATGAATAATTGAGAAATTTAAAGACATCTCTCGGCTGCTTATAAACAGCTAGAGACAGAGAATTTGGCTTTAAAGGATCAAATTCAAATTCTAATTAAAGGCAAGCGGTGATGAATTGTTCGACCGAGGAAACATTCAAGGGGAATGTTTTCCCAGCCGAGGCTAGTACATCGACCTTACCCGAAAGGTTAGAAAATGAATTGAAAACTTTAAAAGACAAATTTGAAATAGTTTGTGCTGAAAATGAATCAATTAAGAAAGACAATGAGAAGCTTATCTTCAAAATTAGTCAACTTAATAATTCACAATCGAATAGACCATATCTTTAATACCTCTCGAAATATCATGACAAAACGAGGTCTTGGTTATGATAGAAATAATAAATCGGATGTACAAAAACCTATGAAATTTGTGAAAGCATCTGATCAATCAAAAGAGGTTAAAATTGGTCCTTGGAAACCAACTAGTCAAGTAAGGATCGCATCTCCCCACGAAAACAAAAATTCAGATGAGGACTCCTTATCGACTAGGAGAAACGCAAGAACCAAAATAAGAAGAAATTCTTATTATAATCATTTTGATGGAAGGAGCAGATGTTATCCCACATTTCCTAAGTTTAGGAAAATTACTCAATCTGAATACAACAAGTTATCATTTAAAAATGATACAATTGTAGACAGATTTGGTAGAAAACCGAGTCTCGATTTATTGTTTAGAGATGAGATGTTTATTTGGTTACCTAAAGTGATACTTGACCTTTAAGGACCCAAGATCACTAGGGTACCTTACAACCGATCTGTTTTTCAGGATACACGGGGATCATCACTTAAGGAAGAGATCTTAGCTTCTATATGGTACATTGATAGTGGTTGTTCACAACACATGACCCATAACAAGAGGCTGTTATCAAATTTCCAAAGCATTGATGGTCCAAGAGTTTTATTTGGTGACAATAATTGTGGTCGGACTAAAGGTGTAGGTACTCCGATTATCAAGGATATTCGGGTATCTCGAGGTATATTTTGTTGAAGGTTTGAAACATAATCATTATCTGTTTCCCAGCTTTGTGATAAAAGTTTTCTTGTCAAATTTTCAAGGGATAAATGTGATATTTTATATAATTCTTCAGATAAGGTACTTTTAAGCGGCTTGACATGGTAATGTCTATGTGGCCAACTTTAATAGTTACTTGTCCGATAGTTAAGTGGAGAAGATCTCACTGGCTATGGCACAAGAGGCTTAGTCATCCGAATTTCAAGACCCTTAGTACGCTGCTAAAAAGAACCTTGTCAAAGGATTACCTGAAAAACTTTTATCCACCGATCTTAAATGTGATGCTTGTCGTAAAGGTAAACGGCCTAGACACTCATTTAAGAGTATTAACTCCTCTTCATCCGAAAGAGTGTTGCAACTACTTCATCCGGATCTGTTTGGACCTGTTTCTCCTCTCGGTTTCGGTGGAAGGAAATATACTCTTGTTGTAGTAGATGACTTTTCTAGATACACATGGGTTATATTTCTTTTCAAGAAAAATGAGACTATGAACAAGATCCCCGATCTGTTGATACAAATTCAAAATGAAAAGGGTGTTAATATTATTAAAATAAGGAGTGATAAGGGCACAAAATTTTTGAATTCTTGTTTATCTAACTTTTTCAATGAGTCTGGAATTATTCATGAGACATCTTCAGCAAGAACTCCTCAACAAAATGGAGTGGTTGAAAGAAGGAATAGAGCTTTGAAGGAAGCAGCCGGGAGCATGTTAGCCGAGTATGAAACCATTCACGAGTTCTCGGGTGAAGCCATCAACACGCTTGCTATACCCATAACAGTGCTTAGTTGTCAAAGACAAGGGTAAGACTCCATATGAGATTTGGAAGGGTAAGATTCCAAGAATCTCATATTTCAGAGCCTTTGGTTGTAAGTGTTTTATCCATAACAATGGGAAATCTAAGTTAAGAACCTTTGATGCTAAGGCAATTGATGGAATATTCTTGGGATATTCTAACACTTCCAAGGCATTTAGAGTTTTTAACAAGACAACCCTTTGTGTGGAGGAAACCCCTCATGTTGTTTTTGATGAGTTGTATTCTTTCTCGGTATAAAGTGAATCAAATTTCTGAAAGTCTAGATAAAATTGAACTGGCCCAAGACTAAACATAAGACTGTCTATCTACCTAGTCTTGATTGAGAATCGGATGAAGAAGAATCCCCATCGATAATCGAAGACAACTTGATCGGACTCCATCGAATCGGACACCCTTGACGTCGGTGATCGGCGGGGGTCGGTGATGAAGGGGAATGTCGAGGTGAGGAAGAGTCGGAGGAGTTGCCTACCGAGACTCAAGATGAGGATCCTTCTCCTCACATAGGCAAAAGGATGAGAAGATACCATCCATCCGATCAGATTATAGGAGACCCATCTAGTAGTGTGCAGACACGAATGATCTTTGGACTCACGAAAGTCTTTTCACTGTTATGTGTCGCTTCTTGAACCCAAGTCTATTGAGGAAGCTCTATCGAGATCCAAATTGGGTAATCGCCATGCAGAGGAATCGCATCGATTTGAAAGACAAAGTGTATGGGAACTAGTGGAAAGACCCTTACACAGAAAGATTATAGGCACCAAATGGGTGTTTAAAAACAAAATAGATGAGAACAACATTATTGTTCGAAATAAGGCAAGATTGGTTGCACAAGGTTACTCACGGTCACAGGGGATAGACTATGATGAAACCTATGCTCCAGTTGCGATTAGAAGCAATAAGGTTGTTCTTGGCATTTGCTGCATATAAATCTTTCAAAGTCTTTCAAATGGATGTCAAGTCTGCCTTTCTTAATGGTGTGTTGCTTGAGGAAATCTATGTGGAGCAGCCTCCCGGGTTTAAGATCAATAACAAGGTCTATGAACTCCACAAAGCTCTATATGGACTGAAACAAGCTCCCAGAGCTTGGTATGATACCTTATCTCGATTTCTTAACATCAAATGGATTTTCAAAAGGCAAGATTGATAGAACTTTGTTTAGAAAGGAAGCAGATGGTAACATCTTATTAGTTAAAATTTATGTAGACGACATAATCTTTGGTTCACCTAATCTGAAATTATGTGAAGAGTTTAGCATTCTCATGAAAAAAAGGTTTGAAATGTCAATGATGGGCGAATTAACATACTTTCTAGGCTTACAATTAAACAGATGAGTAAGGGTATATTTATACATCACTAAATATGCTAAGGATCCGATTGAGAAATTTGGAATGACTACTAGCAGAGAAGTTAAAATACCTATGGCAACTAACTTCTCTATGCATTCGAGATGAGAAAGGGATACCCACCGATGCAACGGAGTATCGTGGACTGATTGGATCTCTTCTCTATCTCACCGCAAGCGAGTGAGACATAGCCTTTGCGGTTGGGGTATGTGCAAGATTCCAGTCTAATCCCAAGAAAACTCATCCGAGACGGCTAAGAAAATTCTAAAATATCTCAAAGGAACCTTGCAAGCGGGGTTATGGTACCCGGTGATGACAACCTTGAGCTAACAGTTATTCAGATTCAGACTTTGGAGGATGTAAGATTGATAGGAAATCCACTTCAGAACTTGTCAATTTTTAGGCAATAAATTAATTTCTTGGTTATCTAAGAAACAGACATCCGTTGCCACCTCCACAATCGAAGCCGAATACATGGCACTGGAAGTTGTTGCTCACAACTCCTCTGGATTAGTCAAAAGCTTAGAGACTATAATATTCAAACATCAGTTGTTCCTATTTACCGTGATAGTAATAGTGCAATAACAATGACTTACAATCACATTACTGCATTCTAGATGTAAGCATATAGACATTAGGCATAATTTCATTAGAGATCATGTTGAGAAGAATGACATTAGGATTGAGAAGATTGCCACTGAGTCACAAAGAGCGAGACATTCTTACAAAACCATTAGTGAGTCTAGGTTTAAAGAATTATGCTTAGAATTCGGATTACTTGATGCATCCTTAGCTGGTTTCTAAAATGTTTGCATTTGATAAAAGTATTCCTTATTTCGGTTTATTTCTTTTCTTTAAATTAATGTCTAGAAAGAATTATCGGACTAGATATGTGTCAAAGGACAATCGGGTAGGTGACGTCGGGTATACTTACTTCCCTGCATAAAGTAACCTATATCTGTCAAATCAACGATCTATAAAGTAACTTTTTACGCATTTCAAAGATTAGTGAACTACACGCGCTGAATCCCAATCGTTTATCCAAGTTTTAACCGTTGATTCAAAGCACATTAATTCATTTCAAATAAACGGCTTAGATTAAAATTAATTTTCAAAGCGGTTTATCCCTCCAAACTTTCCCTCCTAAAAATTCATCATCTTCCTCAATCATACCCTTTTCCACTTTGGAAAACTCACATATTCTCAAACATTTTTACAAACCCACAAAGTTTCAATGGCATCTTCTTCCAAAACCACCATAACCTACAAACCTACATATATCTCCACGAATATCTCTCATTTCAAAATGAATGAAGAATTTTATAAAAACCGATTGAAAGCGAGAGATGTATGTAGATTTCGAAACAACCCAAGACCCGGAATCTGCAGTAAATCGTACGTCTCTTTGGAAGCATCAAGGCTAAGGGGATTTCTCTCAATGAAATCACCCCAAAACAGACAGGTGATCTCTTAGGGGCGAGTTTTTGGCAAGGATGAATGATACCCGTGGATGGGTTTGACACATCGATGGATGGAGCGAATCGACCTATTCTAGGAGAACATCTCCAGATTTTTGATACGTCAATGGAGGGGTTAATCCATTGGCGTACAAGGAGGATGAGTGGGAAGAATCTTTGACTTGATGGCAAGGGTGTCTCGAGAGGAATGAGAAGGGATTTGAAGAAGAACTTATTAAGAAGGAAATATAGATTGTTGATGACAGTGGTGATGAAGGTGGTGTTGGGTGAGCAAAGCTCACATGATGGGGTTAACCAAACCCAGATTGTGTGTAATGCGAGCCATTGTTGATGGTGTGCAAGTTAAGCTGGTAGAGTTGTTGATTCACAAGCTCGGGGAAGAGAAGAAAGCGACTCACGTTCAAGTCGTCTGCGAGGGCTGGATACCAACCTCAATAGTCGCCCTCTTCAACAAGATAACCGTTTTGATTGAAGGGCTGAATAGAGAGGCCGACCGGAGAGTGGGTACGAAAAAGTACTCCAAGCGTAAAGGAATCCTCACAAAGGATGATAAGCTTGGAGGAAATCCAGACTCGGATGATGAGTCCGATGCGGCTAGGGTCCAAAGGCTGGAGGCGAGTGCAGAAGCGCGAGACCAGCGGTGAACCACTGAGCCGGCCGAGGTCCCTCAGCCGAGATCGAAGCAGAGGGATATGAGGAGGCAGCACTGAGGTCGCCCCTCAAGAAGAATCAACCCAAGCAGTCGCTGCAGTCCCGGGGTTTCTCGGAGGAGAAAGAAGAGAAGGCCGGTGAAAGGCTGTGGATAAGAAGAAGGGGGAAAGCTCGTCTGCTGCCGATATCCCTCGTAAGGAGAAGAAGAAGATGAAGCTGATATCCCTCTGGTGAGGCGGCCTAGGCGAGCAACTCGAGCTCGGAAGGATCAACCAAATCTGGTGGCTCGAGCAGCGAGATGGAGTTGTCAACCCCTGCTACCAGAGGAGGTCCCCGTCCTTGAGATAGCGGCGAGGTTGGTCAGAGGTTCCCCCTCCCCAACCAAGGAAGCTGCACTCACCCCTATTCCAGAGGCAGGTATAAGTCTTTCCCCATCTCCTCAATTATCACCTCGCACTGCAATGAAGAAATGCCCAGTGGCATTTCGAGCCTCAAACTAAGCCTAAAATCCCACCTGTCCAAATAGGCGATGAAGGGGTATCCCAGTGGTACCTCGAGCCTCTCCAACGGCCCTACAATTCCAACGGTCCAAACCCAAACCCCACCAACAGAACTTGAACATACCTCACCTCAACCACCAACACCCATATTACCAACCTCATCTCTCATTACCACCCCCACCATACAAACCCAATCAACACCTCCACCCTCGTCTCAAAAAAATTACTCTCCCAACAATACAAGCCTCCCCCTGTCCCAATCATATCCTACTCATCCCTTCCAGCCATCCAAACTCAATCTATCCCTCTTCCATCTACTCAAACACAACCAATCCCATCTTCGTCGATTCCTCAAGTGAGGATGATGACACCGATCAAAGCCCCACCTCTGCCATCTCCTCCATTCTCTCCCTTGTAGAGAAAAAGATAAATTCTACCTTCGAAGGAAGATGAAAAGGAGGACAAGGAGAATGGTCGAAATCACATGACACAATGCTAGCCAAAGATGAAGGAAGTAGAGGTAACTTTGTCTAATAAAAGTGTTACTAACTCTGTCTTTGTTTGGTAAAGTAAAAGAAATGGAGTATGAGCCGAAAGCTTTAAAAGAAGAAGTTAAAGGATACAATCGTTTGGTAGTGAATGAGCTGGCGGTAGATCACTCCGACTTCGGGGCCAAGTGCAATTCATTGGATGCAAAACTTACAAACTTGGTAGCTGAAGTTAAAAAGGGGAAAAAGCTGAAGGCGAAAAGAGACAAGCCCTCACGGCTTTGGTCGAGGAGACCGGGAAAGATGTAGGCATGAAGGCCAACATGATCCGGGAGCAGCCGGGGAGGAAGCTCAAATAAAATCGATAAAGTGGCTGCACTCCGGCAGAGGGTAAGTTAACTTGAAGAAGGCTGTGAAAGAGGATGAGGAGAAGAGGAGGAGGAAAGAGGAGGAGGAGAGAACAGAGAAACTCTTGGCTCAGTGAAAGAATCAATCCGAAGGAGCCAAGGGGAAGGGAAAAGAAGTAGCGATCACCGAGCCCAGATCACCAAATTGTTACTGTGGCTGCTGCTAAGGGGAAAGGTAAGAGGGAAGCTGATTATTCCAATCTCTCGGAGGAATAGATCAAAAGAATCAAGAGAGAGATGGAATACTTTGGCAAGAAGGAAAAGAAGAGACAGAAGAAGAAGAAGGATGTGAATGTCTTACGGAGTCTTGTTGAGCATAAATGGATGATCGTGAGATCAAGGCGGCGAAATTCGAGACCATTTCACAACACGTCTGCCCCTCCTAAGGTAACTGCGGAAAATATGCAGGTGAGTACAGAGAGAAAAATCTGGAGGGAATGTGGATATACTCTTGGTATATTCTCAAGGGCCGGAGCATCTCGGCAAGATCCAGATTTGGCTTGGCATGAATGGATTGAGAAGGTGGATAAGGAATTCTATCATCGGCCTTTGGGAGAAGCAGATGTGGAGTTTAATGTCAACCTAATCTCTCCGGCTTATGAGTATGCCATCCCCGCCAAGAAACCGAGATGGATCCACCGAACCTAGAGGTCAAGGGAATTTTGAAGAAGGCGGAGGCTGAATCTGGACTTGCCCAAGGAGAAGATCAAGCGGCTTAGGAAGCGCGTATTCAATTGGGCCGATGATCCCGAGATGAAGATCGGTGGGAAGATTGATAGAAAGCAGGATTTTACTTTTCCTTATCTTTCTTTTCTATTATCTTTCCTTTGTAATTCTTGTAAATCCAATGTGAATATACTTTGTTTGATTCGTTTTTACATGTCTTATTTTCTTAAAGTTATCTTTCTTGCTTTAAGAAAAACTTATAATATTCCTATGTATAAATCATCGAGAGTTTTATCTCTCGAGACTTGAAAACTTTTTCATAAAATTTTTATCTAAGTCTTAAGACTCAATTTTTAAGTATTTCTAAAAGAGTCTAAAAGACTTAATTTTTTAAGTGCTTTAATGTGAATGAATCTATTGTAATGTGAAGAATATGCTCTGATATACCTATCTAATAATTTTGATTAACTCTAAACTAACTTCAAATTTGTGAGTGTGTCTCTTTCTTGTAGGTTTTAACTTCATCAAAAAGGGGGAAATTGTTAGATCAAGATTGTTTTGATGAGTTAAAAGATTAATTCAGATGAGCAGATGACAATGTAGAACGGTGGAGACTATGTTCTAGTACTAAGGCGATCGAGACTAGGTCAAGAATAGTTCAAGTCGGTGAAGACTAGGAATCACAAGTCATCCGGAGACAAGCTCGAGTCTAGTCGTCTGCAGGAGACAAGTATGAAGAGCTCGAGGCGAGGTCAAGACAAGCTGAGTAGAATAAGAAAGGCGAGTCTTCACCAAGTCAGTGAAGATGAGTAGATTAAAATCAGCCGAGGAGCAAGCAGTTTTCAAGATTAATTTTGTTAAAAGCAGTTTCTAGTTTGTTAGAACTAACTAACAAACTAAGCTGTCTTTTCAAACTTATAAATAGGTCTAGGCACTTCATTACGAATATAGAATACACAGAACACACAAGTTTTTCAGAAGTTATTTTTCTAAAATCACAAAGTTCTCAAAAGCACAAAATAGTTTTCCACGATTTCTTCATAAATTTTTCTAAGTGTTTATAGAACACTTCTCATACATCTTCAAAAACACTTCTATTGTTTTAGAGTTAGATTTCACGGTGTTGATTAGGAGTTTGAAGATTCTTGTAAGTTGTAAGTTGTACATTGTAAAGTAAGTAAGTAAGTAAGTAAGCGGCTAGTGGAGACCCTTCTTCAAAGTTTGGAGAAGGAGAGTGGATGTAGGATTGTTATAATCCGAACCACTATAAAATGCAGTGTTCTTTCTTGCTTTCATTTATCTTTCTGTTCAAGTTACAATTTATTGTTCAAAGTTTAATTTGAATTAAAGTTAAGATTTGAATATCGGTGTTGCTTTTGATCTTATTAAAAGTTGAGATTGTTATTGAATTCCGCTGTGTCACTTTGGTACTTTGAATAAATTTTGAAAGATTTGAAAAATCAGAAAAATCTATTCAACCCCCCTTCTAGATTTTTCCTAGAAGGTGATACTTGTTTTATCTAATCTACTCAACTATTCGGGACCAACACATCTGATTAGACAACCACCCTTCCAAATGATCAAGAAGAAATCTAATCGAAGGTAACATTGAACCAATTAAAAAGGATATTTTAGACATGACTTCATCCTTGGCAAAAGACAAGGGTAAAATGATAATGAACCATCATTCAAATTTGAACAAATAATAAGAGATTTAGACACTGGAGTCCAAACTCGGACACGATTAAATCTAGTGTTAGATCAAGATTGTTTTGATGAGTTAAAAGATTAATTCAGATGAGCGAGATGACTATGTAGAACAATGAGACCGAGTTCTAGTACTAGGCCGATCAACTAGGTCAAGGACTGATTAAGTCACCAAGACTAGGAGTTACAAGTCATCCGGAGACAAGCTCAAATCTAGTTATGCATAGGAGACAAATATGAAGAGCTCAGACGAGGTCAAGACAAGCCGAGTAGAATAAGAAAGACAAGTCTTCACCAAGTCACCTGCAGATGAGTAGAGTAAGATCACCGAGGAGCAAGCGATTTTCAAGATTAAGTTTGTTAACGCAGCTTTCAGTTTGTTAGAAGCCGACTAACAAACTAAGCTGTCTTTTCAGACTTATAAATAGGTCTAGGCACTTCATTAAAGATATACGAGAACATACGAGTTATTTTTCCAGCAAGATATTCTCTAAAATCACAAGTTTCCAAAAAGCGAAAAATAGTTTTTCACCGATTTCTTCATAGATTTTTCTAAGTGTTTATAGAACACTTTCTCATACATCTTCAAATACACTTCTACTACTTTAGAGTTAGATTTCACAGATTTGTTTAGGAGTTTGAAGATTTGAAGATCTTCGTAAGTTGTAAGTTGTACGATTGAAAGTGAGTAAGTAAGTTGATAGTAGAGACCCTTCTTCAAATTGGAGAAGGAGAGTGGATGTAGGATTATTCATAATCCGAACCACTATAAAATCAGTGTTCTTTCTTGCTTTTATTTACTTATCTGTTCAATTTCCAATTTATTGTTCAAAGATTAATTTAATCAAAGTTAAAATCTGAATATCGGTTTGCTTTTGATCTGAATAAAGTTGAGTTTAATATTGAATTTCCGCCGTGTTAATCTGGTACTTTGAATCATTTTGAAAGTTGAAAAATCTACAAAATCTATTCAACCCCCTTCTAGATTTTGTCCTAGAAGGTTAACTCAAATTTTCTTAATCAACTCAACCAATCGGGACCAACATCTAGATTGTATGTTTAGTTGCTATGCGTTATTACTTGAACCCAATGGAATAATGCTATGCAAGAAGAACTAAATTAGTTTCAAAGACAAGATGTGTGGGAGCTTGTTGAAATGCCTCATCATCAAAAAGTCATTGGAACTAAGTGGGTCTTTAAAAAAAAAAAGGAATGAGAACAATATTGTGGTTTTAAATAAAGTCGAGACTAGTTGCTCGGGGTTACTCGCAATTAGAAGAGATTGATTACGATGAAACCTTTGCACTTGTAGCTCGTCGTGAGGCCATTAGATTGTTCTTAGCCTATGTTGTTTTCAAAAGATTCACGCTTTTCGAGATGGATGTAAAATCAACATTTCTAAATGGAATCTTAGTGAAGAGGTCTAAGTAGAGCAACCTCCGTGCTTTGTCAAAGGGGACAAAGTCTATATGCTGAAAAAGGCTCTATATGGACTCAAACAGCTCCAAGAGGTTGGTATGACACCTTGTCCGATTATCTAATTCAAAACGGTTTTGTTAAGGGTAAAATTGATAGAACTCTTTTTGAAAAGAATATGTTAATGATCTTTTATTAGTTCAAATATATGTAGATGATATTATTTTTGGATCTACTAATCTATCTTTGTGTGAAGAGTTAATTCATCTTATGAAGAACATATTTCAAATGTCCATGATGGGAGAGATGACATACTTCCTTGGATTACAAGTCAAAGCAGGACAAAGAAGGGGATATTCATCAATCAAGCAAAATATGCAAGGGATCTTATAAAAAGTTTGGAATAGGTACCAACCAAGAAGCTAAGATACCTATGATGACAAACTTCTCCATGGATCCGCATTTAGAAGGGGGAAGACACCGATCCGATCAATACGGGGGCTTAGTAGGTTCTTTGTTATATTTAAGCTGTCGATTGACTCTGCTATTTCATTTGCGGTAGGTGTACGTGCTCGTTTTAAAGCTAGTCCGAAGAAGAGTCATCTTGAAGCAGCCTAGAAGATTCATAAATTCTTGAAAGGTACAATCAATGTAGGACTGTGGTACCCGGTGATGATACTTTCAAGTAGTCTCGGATACCGAGATTCAGATTTTGGTGGGTGTAAGATATATAGAAAATCTACTTCTAGAACTTGCCAATTTCTGGGAACTATAACATTATCACGAGAGATGTACCAATCTTTTGTGATAATAATAGTGTTATAGCTATTACCCGAACCCGTCTTACATACTACTGTAAATATTTTGATATAAGACATCATTTTATACGTGATTATGTTGAAAAAGGCGATATTAGATTAGAAAAGATATTAACCGATTTTCAAAGAGCTGATATGTTGACAAAACCATTTGCAGAAACTAGGTTTAAAGAGTTGATTGTATAATTAGGATTACTTAATGCATCTTTAGTTAGTCTATAATCTACTATCTATGCATTCCAAATTTTGTCACTTTCTTTATCTTGTCTAGAAAGAAATATCAAACTTGTAAAGGATCATATGGACAATCACAGTGATATCATTGATCTCCTCCATGGAATCAAGAATCAAGGAAGGAGACTTGGAGAATTTGGATTTGTAAGGAGACTTGGCGAACTAACTTCTAACCACTAACAACTAACATTTACCGATCAAAAAAAATGGAATCAAGAATCAAGGATTAGTCTATTGACCTTAACTAACTTAATATTTTCTTATACGACATCAAATAATTCGCATAAATATGCATTAGTCATCTGCTTGTTAAAAGCATGACGGGTATGTGTACCTTGTTTGATTTACTTAAAATATTACTAATGGTTTATCCAAGTGTCTTTGTTTTCAGGAAACATAAATCTAGTTGATAATACATCACTCATGGTAAGACAAAGTAACACTAATCTTATATTTGAAGTCGAAGAATACACAAACCCATCCAAATTAAGAGATAGAAAGCAGAAGTATTTTCAACCCTTGCATTTTCATTATTTGTAAAAATTATGTATATTAGTTCACATAATTAATGTGTGAATATAATATCATAATTGTTTTTATTTGTTCAATAATGAATTCTCTCGAAGTTCTTTCAAAATTGATTTTGGAAAAATTATTACTTTTATAGTATTTTATTAAAAAGGGTTTTATCTTTTCAAATTTCTAAAAAGTAAAAAGTAAGAAGTTACTTCTTTGTCAGAAGTTACTTTGGACCTGAAATTTTCATTAAATTTGGTTGTAAAAACCCGAGTGACATTCGGGCACACGTTTTGGAGGCGGTTCAGCAATTTGAAACGTCAAACATTACACGCGCGGCATATTAAACTTGACTATTATTTAATTGACACACTTTTTCAAAAATATAGCCATGATTACCTTTTAATAGGCACGTAAACCCAGTTTTACACTTTTTCAATCAATAAATAGGATTTATTTTATTTTATTCTTTATTTTACCATATAAATAGAAGTTCGCGTACATTTCACCTTTTACACACAAAATACATGCATTCATAATCTCTCTCTCTCTCTCTTTCTCTCTCTCTCTCAAAATTCTCTTTCCCTCCTAAAAACTCAAAACTTCTTCAATGGCAGATCAAGCAAAAACAAGTTCGTATATGACCTTGAGAACATTAGAAAGAAGACAAAATCTGAGATGTATGTTGACCGGGAAACTACATCGAGATCTAGAATCAGAGAAATTCTTCATCTTCTAGAATCCGAGAGATTTAAAGCAATTCTGTACAATGAAATCTCGATAAAGGCAAGACTCTGGATGACTTTGCGGTGGAGTTTCGACTAGAGCCACCTTTAAAAAGAAATCTATCGAATCAAAGGTAAGAATTGATGGGAGAAGGGCTGATATAGTGGTTTCGGTTGAGGAGTTGGGGAAATTTTTGGGTTAAGTAATGAAGGAGTGGATCCTTTTCATTACAAGAGTGAGGAGTATTTAGAAAGCTTTAAATTGATGGCAAGGAGTTTTCATCAAGAGACTACAACAAATCAAAAGGCTGTCCGAGGCGTAAATATAGATTGTTAATGTTGATATTGACAAAATGTATTACTGGGAGAACAGCAGAGCCGTGATGGTTTGACAAGACCCGAATATCTTTGTTTGAGAGCGATAATTGATGGAGTACAAATAAAGCTGGGCAAGGTTCTTTGTTTACAAGACTGGTTGAGGAGTTTAAAAGGTTTCGTAAATAACAGATTTCTAAGAACAAATTCAAATGGTCTCTGAAATTTGTAGCAAGTATGATGAATAGGATCACTCACGATCCTAGAGGCGAAGATACGGTCGATAACCTAAACTGGGAGATTGGTGTGAAAAAGTACACAAAGCGTAAGGTCTGCTAACAAAAGATGAAAAAGATATTTGGTCCTTCCGATTCTCAAGGAGATGAGATTGCTCCAGTGCCCAACCGCACCCAAGAAGAGATCCTCAAAGACCAAGTCTAAGGAATGCTGAAACCCTTCTAGTTGATAAATCATCAGAGGAGGAGTCTAATGAGGAAGGGACAGACAAGGAGGAAGAGGTGAGATGGAAAAGACAGCTTCTCTAGGGGAAGTGTCTCATGCCGAAGTTGTTGGTACCTCGTGGCAAGAGGAGGTCCTAGCCGAGGAAAGGATTGAGATTTTCTCAAGGGAGGAATACTGAAAAGGCTGCTACATCTTCATCATCTTCTTCGTCTAAGGAAGCACTAGATAAACAAACCTTCTACATCCCAAACCGGGTAATGAAGAAGAAGGCGAGGTCGCCGCTTCCGAGCCTCTAAAATGACCCACCCCAGAAAGTCCAACACCCCCACCCACCCAAACATCAGCCGATCCATTTTCAACCACAACTGAACTCGCTCTTTATTTAAATCTTCCCAACTCGTGCAGGGTAATAGGTCGGATCGAGTTTTCTTCGGTCCTTGGATGGAGGTATATCCTCAAGAAACAATCAGCCTTAGTGAAGAGCACAGGCTATCAAGGAATTGGTCGACATTTGGTTGCTAAGGAGGCTAAGGACAGGTTTCTTGAAGAAATAGCTATCCTCATCGGGAGACAGGGGAAACAATCTCTCCATCAGGGAGAAGACAGAGACAAGCTGGTTTGAAATCCTTCGAGGAAATTTTCACCGAAGATCGGTTTGTCGATTATATCTTAAGGAGAGTATATCTAGGTTCCCCTGTCAAAGAACAAGTTGAGGAGCAGCCTGAAGGAGCCGAGGTTGAAACGGAGATGGAGGAAGGAGTTGAGATTGAGAAAAAAGTAGCCGAGAAAGAAATGGTGGAGACGGTTGATGAACCCGCCGAGATGGAGACAGAGAGGAAGCCCAGATAGAGCATGTGGAGGAGCATATTCCGGCTGTGGTGGAATCGAAGTGCAAGCCGATCAGCCTCATTGGGCGATTACTCACTAGCGGAGGTTAGCCAACAAAGAGAGGTGGAGGAGATAGACTTAACACTGTCTTCTCCATCCGAAGTGGATTTAGCTCAACCCTTCACATCTACATCTGCATCGAGGTTGAAGCCCTTAAAGCCGAGGTGGCGAGTTTGAAAACTACATATTTATCCGCATTCCAAATGTTACTATTATTTGTCATCTCATCTATAAAAAGAATGTAGAATCTGCAATTCTAGAAAAGATGAAGATCGATCTCTACTTCTCCGGCTAAGGAATAAAGAAACAGATGGCTGCAGTGAATCTAAAAAGAGCTAAAGAAGAATCAAAGCAGAAGAATGGGTGAAAAATTATGTTCATGCAGCCGATCTTGAAATCGGAGACTCGGTAAATAAGTAGATGAACATAAAATGGGCTGAAAAAGAAGCATCCTTCCAAAGAGATTATGAAGATGACCTTGGCTTTAGAAAAGGCATCTCAAACAAATCAATTGAGCCAACCGCTGCACAATGAACTCGAGAGGCATAGAAGCGGCTTAGAAGAAGATGTTTGATACACTGGATCGTAAGACAGTCTAGTCCGACATGAGGTCATCGATTAAATCGAGCAAGTTGAAACTATTTTGAACACTCGTTTCTTGATGTAAAAAGGGGGAAAGCAAAGATCTCAAAAAAAGAATAGATACCCAAGACGACAAGATTCTGGTTCTCGAATGTCAAAATTGATGAGCTAGCCGAAGAATTGATGCAAGGTGAGGAAGCCACAAAGAAGGCAATGAGGACAAGTCTCGCGTGTCTTGAGAAGATTGAGAAGAGGATCGAGTTAGCATAGGTCGAAAAGGCGGTTGAGCCCATTGAGTTTCAAACTGTGCAAGAATTATTTGTGCAAGATCCTGCTCCTATTCAGACCCTTCAACCCTCTTTAAGCAAATCACCGGGAAAGCTAGGACGAAGTGTCAACCTTAAAAGACCCCACCGAGTTGGAAGAAGAAGATAAAATCGAGAAAAAGAAAGAGGAAAGAAGTGGCTTGATACAAAAGAAGAGATGCTAAGAAAAGGAGATAGCGAGGAGAAGGCGGTGGAAAATCCTATGATCGGAAGACGAGGAGATGGAGTTCGTAAGACAAGGAATGATCAAGGAGAGGATACCTTTCACCCTTTCCACCGAACCGAAGGAGTGCCCAAAGAGATACTTACAACGAGCGAGCAAGAGAAGTGGAGATCCTACGGCGTAATGGATTTTCCTTTTCCATGTCTCTGTAAGAAGGTGTCTTTGGGTACGCATTTAAAACATCGCATTTTATGAATGGTTGGAGGCGAAGGATCCAAACTTCTATCAATACCGATCGACTATGATGATGAAGAATTCAACCCGGACATAGTCGCACGCCCTATGCATGCATGTCTCCTCCCCTAACTCAAGATGGTCGTCTAGACCAAGAAAAGATCAAACAAATGATTATCCAAGCGAAACGGCAGCCGACTTGGCTGAAGGAGGAGACAAGAAGCTTGAAGAAAAGGGTCTTCGACCGGATGAGTATTCCGTAAGAAGAACGGTGGTATGAGAACTAAAGAGAAGACTTTGACGACGTAAGACTTTGAAGACAAAAAGACTTAAGACAAGACTTGAAGGCAAGAGACTTGATCGTAAAACCGATAATCGCAGAAATATAAAGGCTGCTAACAAGAAGATCTAGAAGGTTTCTTATATTCGTAAAGGTTGTCACGAAAAGACTAGAAGACTTATAACGTACCCTAAAGCGGAAGATAGACACGACTTATGAAGGTCAAGTAGTCAAGAAGACTTGTAAAAGAAGATAACAAGGTTGAGAAGCTTGCTAGGATAAAAATAGAAGACTTGATTGATTCAAGGTGAATTCGGATATCAATCAAGATATTCCGTAGCAATCGACATCGATTGGAAGAACAAAATCTCAAAAAGTCAATCTATCAAGAGATAATTGATTGGATTTAGACAATCAATTATCTAAGTAAAAAGATCTTCTTAAACGACTACTTATCATTTTGTTGAAGACACGATTATCAATCACCTAACAGTTAGTTGATTTCGTGAATCTATAAATCGAATGAAGGGTTTCAAAATCAGCACGGAACTACGTGCGAAAAATTTCAAGAAATCCTTCAATTCATAGCCAGACACGCAAATTAATTCAAACCACGAATCAAAACACACGTTGAATCGATGATCTCGGTTACGATTTAAGAATTGTAAATCACCTTCCAATATCTCGAGTACAAGAGAAGGTTGATCATTTGTTAGATCTATGAGTTAGAACAAACTCAAGGATCATCTTTTGTAATCAAGTGCAGAACTTGTAAAATCTCCCGTGGTCATAACCTCGAAGTGATAGAGGGAACAAGACCGGAAGATTTGGTGGATAGTAAGACCCTGTGGAGTCGGGGAGAGTTGACGAAGGATCGTTATATCCGAACCACTATAAAAATCTTTGTGTCTTTTATTAGCTTTACGCATACATATTTATAATTGCTCATTCATCATCGTTTTAATAAACTTGCATTAAAACTTGCTAAGTATTGTTCGAGAAGGTTTTTCACTCAAAGGGTTTTTAAAATACACACACGAGATTAGCTTCCGCACCATCGTAAGACTTTGACTTTCCTAAGTCTGGATCTCTCATAGTACCCTCTCGAGTACTTATCTCAGAGAAGACTTGCAAAGTCTGCTAACCTTACACTCAGCTCACGAAAAGTTGTAAAAAGTTTTGAGTGTGGGAAAGTTTATTCAACCCCCTTCTAGACTTTCCACCTCCTTTCACATCTCGTCCGGGACCAACAAGTGGTATCGGAGCAAGGTCAATCGACCACTCGACTTTGGTTACCAATAGTCTTTGAGGAAAGACTGTTGTGGTCACTGAACATATCTTTTTGAAAAACCATTTTCATAAAACTCATTGCATTCATTGCATAAGCTGTTTTATTACTAACATGAGTTATAAGAAGCGCAATAAAGCCGTAAAACTACCGTAATTGTCTATCGAAGACTATGACTACTTTGGAAGTTCCGCATGGAGAATCACCTTGGTGCGATACATGATAGGATGCTTGAAATTCTTGAAGATGAACCTATCAAGTTCTACTGAAGTGGTAGAACCGAGACTTCAACTTGCCAACTCCCATAGAGATTATAGAAACGTTAACCGCAGAGCTTACTAAAAAAGTGAAAACTCGCAAAGGAAATGTGGGAGATACTAGCACTAATGTGTGAAGGATCAGAACAAATCAAAGAGAACAAGTTGCAGTCAATTCTTCATTCTTTTGATACTCTCAAGATGAAGCCGATGAAACTATTGATCACCTGGACTTAAGGTTGATAAATATAATCAATAAAGCAAGCTCTCTAGGCAAGTCATACACCGAGAAGGAGATAAACAACAAAATTCTCGGATCATTGACTAGCAAGTAGAGAGTGAAGATTACCGTGATCAAAGATACCAAGGATCTCAATAGAATAAGTCATCATGAATTATTCTCTCATCTTAAAGCTCATGAATATGATCTCAAACACGAAGAAGATGAGGATGAAGGAAATTCAAACTCTGCAAGTAAAGAAGTTGCTTTCAAAGTTACACCTACTATGTCATCAAAAGAACCAGAGGGGAAGATCTAAGTATAAAAGAACAGATGGCATTATTAACTAGAAAGTTTGACAAGATGAATTCAAAGTTTGACAAATATAGAAGACACTGGAAGAACACTAGGCGAATGTGTTTTAAGACCAATACAAAGTCTTCTACCAAATACAGACGGGAGATCCAAGATTCTAAAGATGAAAGAAGATATAGAACTCCTGAAAGAAGAATAGAAGAAAGTCCCAAAAGGAAAGATTTTTCGCCTAGAAGAGACTCAAGTCCCGGAAGATCGACAAGAGATGACAATTTTATTTTACATGTCACAAACCTCGGACACTTTAGTTATGACTGTCGAAATTAACTCCTAGAGAAAGAGAAGAAAAGAGACTCAAGAGGAACAGAAAGTTTCTTGATAAGAGAGCCCTAGTAGCCGAAGAAGAAGATTCTTCATTGAGCGACACAACCTCTTCATCGGATTTTTCTTCATATAATGACTTATGTCTTATGGCTATTGATGATGAGGTACTTTCGACACTTGTTCTTTATCCGCTTCTCGCATCTCTTTAGCGTAAAAGTTTAACCATAACTTTGTTGATAAGTTGATGGGAGATCTCAAAACCGCTATAAATGCTTATAATCGTGTGGAAAAGGAGAACACTAGCTTAAAGGCTAAGGTTGAACTACTTACTCTAGAATCTCTTGGCGGGGTTTCCTAATACTAGCAGATTCTAATCGGATAACTTCATAAGAGTTTGACACTCAAATTGAAGTATACCGAACAGGTCACCGGTAGAAAGGTTGCTTGCTTTGAGAATCTTGAGAAGACTGATCGGTTGAAAATCCTACAAGCAAAGTTTGTTGAACTCTTCCATCAACATGAACGTGTAAAATCAAGTGAGGAACGTTTGAGTTTGAGGTTGGATCAACTGAATAAAGCTTCTCATGCTATTCAAACTATAGTTGATTCATCTTAAACAATTAACATAAAGAAGGGAATTGATTTTACCATTGCCCAATCCTCACAAGGTTTAAATAAATGTACCTAAAAAGAGTACACATGTTAAGGGTGATGATACGGTAGGAGAAGGTTCCAAACCTAAACCTACCGATAAGGGTAAGAAGTTTCTTGACCCACAAATCGGTTGAATAGGAAGAAGAGTAGATATACTCAATAACCCAAACAACCGATGAGGTATCAAAGGAAGGGGAATCCCAACTTAAGAAACCTCGGTGATTGGAGTGAATTGATACATGTTTTTAGGGCCAATTTTAGTGCAAAAAGTGAGCTAAAGTGTGATTTTTGTGCCTAAATGTGAAAAGTATCACTCTTTGCCTAAAAGTATTACTTTGTGAGCTTTTGATGTTTTTCGCCCATTTTGCAGGTAAATCGGTGGAATTTTGCCAAACCGAGAGTATCGGTATTCTTAGAATGAAAAGACGAACATACGGGACGAAAAGAGGGTCGGGCCGGAGCCCTTCTCGATAAAAATTCCACTGGTCTTGGGCTGAAGTCGAGGGTGCACAGACCTCGACTCGAGGTTCATCTTTGGAGGGAAACAATTTCAAAATGACAGTGAGCTCGACTCAGGGAGGAGCCTCGAGTCGAGGATGGGAAAATTGCAGGATCCTCGACTCGAGGGCTGAGCCTCGACTCGAGGTGGGCGATATTTTGAAGAAAGCGTGTTAGCGACTCTTAGGCCTCGACTCGAGGGCCTCGAAGCTCGACTCGAGGAGTGCCCAAAACCGAAAAATTTAGTTTTTAAGCCATTGGAAGCCAAAACAGAGGAGAGATTCATTCTAGCGATTCAGAGCGATTTCGAGGAGTTTCTTTGAGCGAATTTTACATTTTGTAGCTTGAATTTACTTGTAATTGCAATAGATTGTTAGAAAGAGAATAGATTACACATTTAGTTCATTAGATTAGTAGATTGATTGATTGTAATTGAAGTTTGCAGTGAATTGGGAAGAATTGAAGTTGGATTGAAGCATTGTAGAAGATTAATCATTCTTATTTTTGCCTATTGAAGCTTAATTGGTGATGTTCTTACCCTTTGTTCTATTAAATTCATTGCTTGTAGTGATTAAATTGTTAATTGCTTTCTTAGATTTTCTAGCCATGGATTTTGCTTGTAGCACCATGAGCTAATAGCTTTGTGCTTGGGATAATTGAAATTAGGGATGAAGTGATTGCCTCATGCTATGATTGTTATTAATTGTGATCAATTAAATTAGATTGCTCCCTAATTGTGATTCTTAATTGTGCTTCATGAAAAATTGTCTCTTTTGATTAATGGTTGATCACCCTAGCAATACACGAGAGTTGAGCTAACGTGATTAGGTGTTAATCGGGTTTCAATTTTGCATGATTGTATGAATTGGGGACTTCTACATTGAGAGATGGGAAGAACTAAGGATACTCACATTAGGCATTGTGATATTAATGGAGTGATTAATTTCATGATGGTTTATGCTTGAGTCGACCTTTCCTTGCAACGGGCAAGGCTATGATTAATGTGGAAAAGGAGAACTTAAGTTGAGCTCAAATGGTGATGAAGTGACATTTACAAGAGTGCATGAGGAAGAGGTTGCTCAAAGCAAGGTAGAGAAGAAAACGTGTGGATACATAGAGATTGTTGATGAATGCCCTTCCATTGAAAGGGAAGTTTCTACACCTATTACTTCTACTTATCCTTTAGTTAATGAGCATTTCCTTCCCTCTTGTAAAATCATTTCTAACAAGTGTTGTGTTTCCCTTGATGATTGTAGGAAGGAGAGATCGATAAAGGACCCTTTGCTTGACCCCGGTGAACAAGAGAAGAAAGAAGAAAGTGAGAAAGAGTTGACCAAATTTGAGCATGGCTCAAGTTTGTGGGTATTGATTGAGAAAAAGGCACCACTTGAGAAAAGGAAGGAAAAATTTGAAGTAGGAGATCAAGTGGTGTGGTGTGAATCAAATTGGAGTCGGCTACTTGGTGTTGAAAGACCAAAGGAGGTGCTTACGGTGAAAGAAATCAAAGGAGGAAAGCTACTCCTAGAGGATAAATGGGGGTGTTGCCTTTTTGCAAAGGAATGCCTAGTGGAGCATAAAGCCGGTCTCTACAAGGATAAAGAAAGGGAAGTGTGAACTTTTAGAGTTCCGTCCGGCAAAGGACGTTAAACCTAGCACTAGATGGGAGGCAACCCATTCTTTGTTCTTTGTTGTTTTTGTTTTTGTGTGTTGCTTTGTTTAATGTGTTTTGCTTTCGTGATCTTTGTAGGTGTGAGGAATTGCTAGGAATTGAGGAGCTTTAGAAGGCTTAAAGGATGATGAAGATTGAAGGTTTATGGGTAAAACACTTCCTTTCAAACTTAGACTTGTCTAAGTTTGGGGAGGTGTCTGGTGATTGTTGATGATGTGATGACTTGATGAATTTGATGTTTTGGATTATGGATGATTTTATTGATGCTATGATTTCCTTGATCTATTTGAGCTTATTGTCTATTAATGATTGTGACTTGATGATCTTTTGGATTTCTTTATTCCATGATTCCATATTCTTTATCTTGAGCTTGATTGTGGATTCATTGATATATTTTTGAGTATCATTCATGTGGTAGTGAGTATGTTTGGACCTATGTACATGAGCATTTGAGCTTGATTTGCAAGACTATTGGATTTTGATATGATCATGAGTAAATGTGTAGCTTGATGCTAACTTTCTTGATGTATTATGTGAAGATGAATGTGAATGATGATACTTGATTCATTGCTCAAGTTAAGCCCGTGAGCTTTTGTGCCTAATAATCGTACATTTTATACGGTTGATATATTTCTTTGAGAGTGCATCATTCATGATTTGTATGCTAGAACTTGCCACTAGACTTGTTGATATTGATCTTTGTGTGATGTCTTGAAAGTGATAAGAGGCTATGTTTGATATGTTTAGTCACTTTGCCAAACATTTTTCCCTACCAAATACATTTGATTTCCTTAGTGAGCCATGTTGAGCCGTATGATCCTTATTCTTTGGCAAGCCAAGTGGAATTGAAACAATTTAGCCTATTTTTATGAGCCTTTCTTGTCCTATATTTAGTTGAGATTGAATGTTGGCTAATGATGGTGATTTGATTGTTAAGTGTGGGAAGATGATGAGCTAAGTGATGAATATTGAAAGAAAAGAAAGGTTGTGAAAAATTGAATTGTGAAAAATGTGACATTGAAGTGAAGTAACATTCAATTTGTGAGCTTAAAAAGAGAAAGCTCAAGTGAATGGTAGATTGATCATTGAAGTTCAAAAGAAAGAGTGTGTTTGATGAGAAGAGAAGAGATGTGTATTGAAATGATTAGCTTACATTCAAGTCTCTACTACTTAGTCACTCTTAACCAAAAACATCCCACCTTTCCAAAGAGCCTACATTACAACCTAAGATAAAGACCTCTTTGATTCTTGATTGATCACAAGTGATTTGGATTGAGATTAAGTTTTGTGGGAAGCATATGGTGTGCAAGTTTATGAATTTGATGATTGAGTGCTTTATACCTTTATACACTTGAGTGAAGAGTGAAACACTCCATGGAAGGAGCAATGTGTTAAGTGTTTGATTGAGCATTTGTTTGAGCATGATTCATCTTGATGGCTAGTGGATAGTTTCATTGATACAAGTGTTCATTGATGAATTCGATTGTCTTTTATTTCGTCTATGGTGCCATGTGACATAATTGCAATCAATTCACTCCTTTGTTCTTAGTTTCTACGTTGCTCGAGGACGAGCAACAATTCAAGTTTGGGGGTGTGATTGGAGAGAAATGATACATGTTTTTAGGGCCAATTTTAGTGCAAAAAGTGAGCTAAAGTGTGATTTTTGTGCCTAAATGTGAAAAGTATCACTCTTTTGCCTAAAAAGTATTACTTTGTGAGCTTTTGATGTTTTTCGCCCGTTTTGCGGGTAAATCGGTGGAATTTTACCAAACCAAGAGTACCGGTATTTTTAGAATGAAAAGACGAACATACGGGGCAGCGGAAGTCGGGCCGGAGCCATTCTCGATAAGGGCTGAAATCGAGGGTGCACGAGGACCTCGACTCGAGGTTCATCTTTGGAGGGAAACAATTTCAAAATGACAATGAGCTCGACTCGAGGGAGGAGCCTCGAGTCGAGGGATGGAAAAATTGCAGGATCCTTGACTCGAGGGTGAGCCTTGACTCGAGGCGGGCGATATTTTGAAGAAACGTGTTAGCGACTCTTAGGCCTCGACTCGAGGGCCTGAAGCTCGACTCGAGGAGTGCCCAAAACCGAAAAATTCAGTTTTTAAGCCATTGGAAGCCAAAACGAGAGGAGAGATTCATTCTAGCAGATTGAAGCGGTTTCTAGGAGTTTCTTTGAGCGAATTTTACATTTTGTAGCTTGAATTTACTTGTAATTGCAATAGATTGTTAGAAAGAGAATAGATTCCACATTTAGTTCAATAGATTAGTCGATTGATTGATTGTAATTGAAGTTTGCAGCTGAGAATTGGGAAGAATTGAAGTTGGATTGAAGCATTGTAGAAGATTAATCATTCTTATTTTTGCCTATTGAAGCTTAATTGGTGATGTTCTTACCCTTTGTTCTATTAAATTCATTGCTTGTAGTGATTAAATTGTTAATTGCTTTCTTAGATTTTCTAGCCATGGTTTTTGCTTGTAGCACCATGGGCTAATAGCTTTGTGTTTTGGATAATTGAAATTAGGGATGAAGTTATTGCCTCATGCTATGATTGTTGATAATTGTGATCAATTGAATTAGATTGCTCCCTAATTGTGATTCTTAATTGTGCTTCATGAAAAATTGTCTCTTTTGATTAATGGTTGATCACCCTAGCAATAGGCGAGAGTTGAGCTAACGTGATTAGGTGTTAATCGGGTTTCAATTTTGCATGATTGTATGAATTGGAGACTTCTACATTGAGAGATGGGAAGAACTAAGGATACTCACATTAGGCATTGTGATATTAATGGAGTGATTAATTTCATGATGGTTTATGCTTTCTAATTTGATTGATTTGCATTTGGATACAATCATAGCTTGTTAATCATGGATTCGTTGATGGAGATTATCCACTTGCACCCAATTTCCCCATTGATTTTAGTCTATTTGATCTTGCATTCTAGGTGTTTGATAAATTGTTTGTGTAATCTTGCCATTTAAATTCTTGCAATTTTGTAGTGATTTAGTTCAAAAACTTGTTGCAACTTTAGCCATTTAGAACTCTTATCCTTGTATCTCGTTTGCATACTTTCTCCCTTGGGTTCGATATTTTGTTGATTGGTCTTAATAACTCTTACCCTATACACTCCAATCACTCGGCAAGGTCGGAAAAGTAGACATCGACCGAAACCATCTTCGTGGAGACAGTTTGGTGAAGACTACACAACCTAAGCAAGCTTCAATGTTTTCTAAACGATCTACTAAGTCATCTCGTGCTGTAAGATATGAATCTTTTGATGGCTCAAGTAGAACGTACCCTTATCATCAAAACCCTAGAACCATTGCACAATAGATGATCACCTCAATCGGAGGACATCGGAAGCATCGAAGTCTTCTAGAAGAAACACAGTTCACACCCATAGACATGTATCTAAGAAGGCACCAAATGATGAAATTGTCTATGTTGATATGTATGGAAGGAGGATAAGATCTTCTGAATATGATGAGAAGGATCTATTCCTGTGGATTCCTAAAAGATGCTCTAACCCTCAAGGACCCAATTCTAAAGGGTACCTAAAACTTAACTAAACGTGCGAGGACTCCGTGGATCGAGAGAAGGAGAATTGCTGGAAAAGGCTGTTTGGTACATCGGCGGTGGTTGCTCGAAACATATGACAGGAAGTAGGCAATTCTTGAGCTCAATGCGAATACAAGATGGTCCACGAGTAGTGTTTGGTGATAACAACTTTGGTGTAACCAGAGGTATTGGAATCTTACACATTGGCGATGTACGTGTTGAAGAAGTTCTCTATGTAGAAGGCCTAAAGCATAACTTGCTATACGTATCCCAATTCCGTGATAAGGGATACTCGATTAAGTTCTCTAGCTCCTCTTGTATTGTTTCTTATAGTCAAGATGATCGATACTTTTGGTAGTCCGAGAAAGGGCAATGTTTATGTTGCGAGAATTTCAAAAGCTTGTCCTAGGAACACATGTTTGGTAGCGAAGAGCACTCAAGAAGCTAGTTGGCTATGGCACAAGAGATTAAGTCATCTAAACTTCAAGACACTTAACAAAATAGCTAGGAAGTCTCTTGTGGAAGGTTTCGAATGAAGTTTTGTCAAAAGATCAAACTTGTGATTCTTGTTAAAAAGGGAAGCAAACCAGAGCATCGTTCAAAGAAGTGACATCTTTAACAACAAGCAAAGTTCTACAATTACGTCACATGGACTTATTCGGACTGTCTCTCCAATGAGTTTCGTGGAAGGAAGTATACACTAGTTGTGGTTGATGATTATTCAAAATTTACATGGGTGGTATTTCTATTCAAGAAGAGTGAAACCATCCCCAATTTACTCCGAGCTACCGAAAAGACTACAAAACAGAAAAGGAGAAAACATTATGAGAATTAGAAGCGACAAAGGAACAGAGTTTCTAAACACACATATAGCAAAAGATGGTATTCAACATGAAACATCTGCAGCCCGTACTCCGCAACAAAATGGAGTGGCGAGAAAGACAAAACGAGAACTCTCAATGAGGTCGCTAGAACAATGCTAGTAGAATTTAATGTTCCTCGAGAGATTTTGGGCGAAGCCATAAACACTGGCTTGCTATACTCAGAATCGAAACTGCTAAACAAAGATCATGAAAAGACACCTTATGAATTGTGAAAAGGTAGACTCCCTCGTATTTCTTTCTTTCGTGTTTTTGGGTATAGGTGTTTCATCCATGACAACGGAAATCCAAATTAAAAACCTTTGATGCCAAGGTTGCTGATGGAATATTCTTAGGATATTCTAGCACAAGCAAGGCTTATCGTGTTGTTAATAGGAAGACTCTTGTGGTGGAAGAAACACCACACGTGGTATTTAACGAATCTTCTTGTGAGTCCAAGGCAGGATATGAGGAATCACTAGCAAAAGGAATAGAGAATCTGAATGTAAAAGAAGTCCCAAGATATGTCAAAGTACATTTACCTATTCTCGATTCGGACTCGACGACGATCGATAAGGTTCAAAGTCTGAAGAGGAAAAAGTCATCTCTCGCTGATATTGAGGAAGCATCCCAAGGAGAGTCGATAAGGAGACATCAATGCCTCGTGAAGCATCTCCCAAATCACCGACTGTTGAAGTATCAAATCCGGTGGAATTTCGGAAGATAATCCACCTGAATACACTTCAAAAGAGTTGGGCACGTCAAAAGAATGTCAAAGAAGGAAGCTGGATGGTGATCATTCCAGAGACTTAATATTGGGGAATCCTCTTGATGGTGTAAAGACAAGAAGAAAAAAGAATTTGGATGGATTGTTTAGTTGCTATGTTTCACTTCAAGATCCAAAACTATAGAAGAAGCTCTTTCGGATGCAAAGCTGGATTGAAGCAATGCTAGAAGAATTGAATCGGTTGCCGACAAGATGTTTGGACATTGGTTGATACACCAAGACATCGAAGTTGATTGGTACAAAATGGGCATTCAAGAATAAGAAAAATGAAAAGGGCGAAGTAACAAGGAACAAAGCAAGATCGTCGCGTAAGGTTACTTTCGATCGGAAAGGTATAGACTATGATGAGACCTTTGCACTGTAGCACGTCTAGAATTTATTCGATTATTTCTAGCCTATGCAGCACAAATGAGATTCAATATTTATCAAATGAATGTAAAGTCTGTGTTTACAGAGCGAGTTCTAGCGAGAAGAGGTTTACGTTGAACAACCTCCAAGATTTGTCCAAGGGAACAAGGTATATCGTCTAAAGAAAACTTTATATGGTGAAGCAAGCTCCAAGAGCATGGTATGACACGCTTTCATATTTTCTCCTCGATCATGGATTCAACAAAGGAAAAATAGACAGAACACTCTTGAGAATTGAAGAAGATCAAGACATTTTGTTGGTTTAAATTTACGTGGATGACATAATATTTGGATCTTCAAACAAGAAACTTTGTGAGAAGTTCGGTGAGTTGATGCATAGCAAATTTGAGATGTCCATGATGGGAGAAATGAATTACTTTCTCAGTTACAAGTTAAACGAGAACTCTAAAGGAATTTTCATTAACCAAGCAAAATACACCAAGAATATGTTAAAGAAGTTTGGAATGCGAGACCCGGTAAGGAAGCACAGATTCCAATGATGACTAACTACAAGATGGATCCAGGATGAAAATGGTGAAAAAGTTGATCAAACGGCATACGGAGGATTGATAGGATCCTTGTTGTACCTAACAACAAGCAAACCAAATACATCTTTCTTTGTAGGCATGTGCACAAGATTTCAATCGAACCCAAAGAAAATTCATATGGAGACAGCAAAGAAGATATTGAAATATCTTAAAGGAACAACAAACTTAGGCTTATGGTACCCATTGATGATAATCTTGAATTAAGTGGATACTCGATTCGGACTATGGAGGATGTAGAATTGATAGAAAATCAACCACCGGTACATGTCGGTTTCTAGGTAGTAAGCTAATATCGTGGTTCTCAAAGAAGCAAACTTCATTGCTACTTCAACCACAAAAGCAGAAAGTACATGGTGCCGGAAGTTGCCGCTCACATGACTACTTTGGATAAGTCAACAATTGAAGGATTATCATATAGAAGTCAAAAGAAATACCAATCTTTGCGCGATTACCGGTGCGATAGCAATCACTCAAAATCCAAGACTTCACACTAGATGTAAACACATGTATATTAGACACCACTTTATTCGAGATCATGTAGAGAGAAAGAACATTCGAATGGAAAAGATTCACACCGATCGATAGAGAGCGGACATTCTTACTAAACCATTAGCTGAAACAAGGTTCGTAGAACTATCGGTGGAACTTGGTTTGTTGGATCCGAGAGAGAGCTTTTCAAAAGAGACTGTTGAAGAGTATCCTAACTTCATCCTATTTTTTGTGCTTATCTCTTCTTTCTTTCCTTGCACTAATCCTTTTGCAGAGTAGAATACTTATGAAGAAAGGATGAAGCCTTCGCTAAAAGATAAATTCAATGATAGAAGGTTTACCAAGTTTGCGTAGCAAGGTTCCAAACCTTGGCACTTTCTGATGCTCTGACACATCTACGTGGCATTAGGTGACTTTACGATTAGCTATCAAATACATTTCTCTCTCTCTCTCTCTCTCTCTCTCTCCTCTATTTCCAAAAGAGTTTTGATTTAAAATATTCCCTATTATTTGTTTACTAAAATCTTTCGGAATATTTTATTTCCTAGAAATCCATCCTCGCCGCATTGGCTTATCTTTTAAATGTCAAATCAAATCTTGATTATTGCGAAAATTAAGGGTTCACGATTTTTCTAAAATATTTTATTACCTATTTATGTGGATCCGAAATTCTTTTAAATTTGAAAAGTTTATTTTTGCGTCCATGAGTGAGGTCACACACTTATTGGAATTCGAACCATTGCATCCATAACCGTTCGATCGATCGTGCAATATGCCAATCAACGATTACCCATTATTTCGCTATTTTAAAATTTGCGCTTTCCTTTTCGTCTCATATAAATACTTCATCATCCTTATTCTTTATTCTCACTTTCTCTAAAATCTTCTCTGAAAATCCCTTAAATCTTTTACGCATTATTCGTGTTTGTAAAATCTCTCTTTACAAATAGCTCCTAAGCATGCTTCTTCTTCTAAGAAATCAGCTAGCAAGGGCAAGAGCAAGGACATGGATGCTCTAGCTCTATCGTAAAAGATGGGAAGTGAACTCTTTGTGGATTTTTACTCGAACCATCGGCACGAAGCAATGGAAATCATGACTCTTCTCTCGATAGGGGGTCTCGCACAATCTTGTTTTGCTCATTCGGGAGGCGTAGAACGCTCGATGCTTATGCCATATAATTTTTGATAAGGGCAAAGTTCGGGATGATGGTCAGCGACAAGGGTTAACGATTAATCCTTGACTATCACAAGGAATGATATTCACACTCATCCGGTCTCTCTCTTCATGGTATTGATCCGAGAAACATACATGTGGGATAATCATCTTATTTGCTTTCGATCATTGGCGAAAACATCCTGTCGCCACTTCGTCACCGATTTGAAGAAGGGGGTACTTAAGGCGGAAATACAGGTTGTTGTTTGATATTATGGTGAAGGTCATTTTTGGGGAGCGTCTATGGACTCTCTAAGTCAGCGAAGACTGTGTGCTTTGAAAGCGATCGTAGACGGGGTTGCATGTGATCGGGTGACAAAATTCCTGGATATTTTGAAAAAGGAGAAGAACAGATTCTTTCGGTGATGATGCGGCTCATGTAGGGGTGAAAATGGGTTGTGGAACAGTATGTATTGATGTCCAACAAGATTACTTGTCTTGTTAGAACGGATGTTGCCTTATGTTGTTTGGGATCAAAAGTGGACAAAGTCTTACACTAAGGCTAAGTTCATGCTTAATAAGGATGAAGATGCATGCGGACCTCCGGTACTAATGACGAAGGGGTTGCACCAATGGCTATAGCCGAGGGGAACATGCGATGAAGAAGATGTGAACTCATCGGGAATGAAGAAGGTTCCTCGGAGGAGGAGGAAGAAAGCGAAGGAGGAAATGGAATGGATGTTGACGGTGCAAGTGATGAGAGAAAGGTTGCTGCTAGTGAACTCCGGGGAAGGAGTCTTCTAAATCGAAACTCCGAAGAAGGAAGCAAGTTCAAAGTCTGCTAAGTCGGTTGAAGGCTTTAGGAGTTGATTCTTCGACAATGAGGATCAAGTTCCTATCTCAGAGTTACAAAAGATGAAGGCTCGAAACCATCTCGTGGTACCCGGATAAGGTTTGATCGGTGGTCGAACTAGGGGAGCAAGAATGTCTGGACCTATTGTTTACAGTCCGAAGGGAGCTTCAACCTGTTGATGCAATGGAGATCGAGGACTCTTCATCTAAGGAGATGGAAGACACTTTGTTGCCGAGAATCTGCCGGTGAGGAGAAGGTATCATTTCCCTCTTCTATATCTTTTCATGATACTCCTTCTAGTCTTCAGAAGACTTATCTTCCAAAGAAGTCGGCGATGAAACCGCGGAGTTGGGTGTCGCGCTAGAGCCAAGCACCCAAGTTGCTGAGGTAAATCCTGCTATTGTGGACACTCAACCAAGCTCTGCCTCAAGAATTCGTGGCCGATTTGAAGATTGCTTGGTGGTGGAAGCGACTTCATGGGTAGATAGCAAGTACCTAAGATTACCTGAATCATGATGTCGAGAGAAAGCCGATAGAAATCATTCGGTGGAGGAATGCTCGTTTGGGTACAGGTGATGATCTAATTCGTTGATAGAAGAGATAGGAAGGAACGCATTCTCGATTGGGAGTATGAATTGCGTAGCAAGGCGGGTGTGGGAAAAGCCTTTGATCTGTCTTCGGATCATCGTGTCGATTGTCTAGTAGCAAGGTTGCTAGGGGAACAGGAACTTCTTGAGGAGAGCACTGGACCTCATGTTGTTTTGGCTGCCGAAGTCGGGAAAGTTGTTAATTCTCCTCCCTCTTCTTTACCTGATTTCTCTTAAATGCGGTTACCGAATTTCATACTGTTGTTGTACATGATAACTTGTATAAGAAGTATGCTACTAAATTTCTTGAGTCAAAGGATCAATATGCCACTATGTTTTCTATTCTTGATGCCAAATATGCCCCATTGGCTTCAAGCATTGAATCGTTCAAAGCATACATTGATGCCGCGATTCAAATGGCTCCTCAAATGATCCGAAGGACGGCTGCTGAGATGTTTGATGAGCAACAGCAAAACATCATTGATACCCTCGGTGGAATGATCTTTGAACAATGTAAATCAAGTCGATTCGGAGTTGAGGCCATGAGGGACCTTAAGGAGAAAAGTGAAGAAAAGTGGAGACAAGTTGTCGCGAAAGGGAAGCACAACTGCAGTGAGGCCGAGGTTAAGGCAAAGAGTCCGATTGATATACGATTACAATAGATGTAGGGGATGCAACAAGCTCGAGGGTTGGAATTGATCGAGAATGAATCCATCCGGTTGTCGTTGCAAGAGATGGGCAAGCGATTCTCTATTGTTATGCGGCGAGAACAAGGACATCACTTTGAAGCTACATCTCGCTACTGCTTGTGGACGCGTTGCTGCGGCGGCAAAAGATTGGCTCGATGTGGAAGATAAGATTGCCAAACCTATAACCGCAGGAATCGGGCGGAGTTAAACAAATTTGTGGAGAAATTTGATGCCTATCGGAAAGACATCTTCGGACGCACTCGAGCTCACGGGCGCCAAGTGGTCACCCTTTTTGATGGATGTTAAAAGGGGAAGAAGAGTTGAAGCTGACTTGAAAGGAAAGGAGTCCGAATTGGCTGGTGTGCTAAAAAGGTTGAAGGCAATAGAAGACTTTTCTTTGGAATGAAAGGGGAAATTTGAACTAAAAAGGCTCTCGAGGGAATCGGCGGCACATAGGGATACCGTAGGTACTGTTGCTACGATCCCTACGATTTCATCGGATGTTCTTTGGAGAAACCTCCCAACCAAGCAAGAGAAGAAGGTTGGTTACGATGGCTGAGAAAGAGAAAGTTGTTGTAGAAGAGATTGAAGCTCTTCATCAAGAAGCTTATTTAGCGAGATCTTGTAGCGAGGAATGATCAAGATGTTACTCGAAAGGTCTTAAATTCCTTGCGCATGAAGATAAAATCTTGAAGCCGGAGGATGTTCAAGGAAGAAAGTGTTTGTTGCTAGAAGGTTTGCTTCCAAACCTTACGGATCAAAGAAGAAGTCTGGCCGGTAAGAGAAAGAAGAAGTCTGTGGAGGAGAGGTGACATGGATTTCATCTTTCCTCATAACACCGAAGGATTTGTGGATGATTTGTTATCCAATGGAAAGGATAAATGACTGGAAGACAGTTAAGAGAGACTTCATCTGCTCATTTATATGTCTCCAAGACTATTGGCGTTGGAGCAATAGAAGATGAGACATTCTTTTCTTGGATGGAAGAAAAGCATGGAAGTCTGTGGCGGATATTACGAAAGCCTCTGTGGAGTTTAATCTTAACCTACATGCTCCCGATTTTGAAATGATTCCCACCCCGTGACGGCAAATGATAGTTTGGATCAGGTGAGTATTCGAAGGACAATCAAGACTGTCTTGCTTTGCCGAGGTTAGACCTCCGTGGGTTCGAGATAATCGGGGGACTGTATGACAAGGTTTATGACCGGCTGTCTGTGCCGAGAAAGTCATAGGAGATATGATCGAGGAAGAAGGTTGCTTCTTTGAAGGAAGCCGGCTGAAGAAAGGAGTGAAGGAAGCGGAGTTCTTTGTTGAAGGGAAGTTAATCCTTTTGTCTATCTTTTATTATATTTTGTGTGTGTGTTTCTATTTTTGCATTATCTAGTCTATAAGCACTTATGTAATATTTCGATGATTGTGATATTAAAGAAAGTGCTTATTTTCTCGATCAAGACAACTTCGTTGCCTATAGTTTTCGAGGGCTCTGGTTTTAAAGGTCTTTGTTTTGTTTATGTTTCAGTTCTCAAAAGGTTTTAACATCATCAAAAAGGGGAATTTGTTGGTTCTTGGTTACTGTAGGTTTTGATGATATTTCTAATACCCATATGTAATAGGACTAGTTGAATCATTAGTCGGTTGATCATCTAGATAGGTTAGTATTTGTGCTAAGGTAACCTTGCTAAGCCCTATCCAGATGGCTTATAGATGTATGAGAACCGAAGACAGAAGACTTTGAAGACAAGACTTGAAGGCAAGAGACTTAATCGAAAACCGACAATTAGAGAAGTATAAAGGCTCCTAACAAGAAGATCTAGAAGGTTTCTTATATTCGAGAAAGGTTGTCACTAAAAGACTAGAAGACTTATAACGTGCCCTAAAGAAGAAGATAGACACGACTTATGAAGGTCAAGTAGTCAAGAAGACTTGGACAAGAAGATAGCAAGGTTGAGAAGCTTGCTAGGATAAAAATAGAAGACTTGATTGATTCAAGGTGAATTCGAGATATCAATCGGGATTTTCCGTATCAATAAGATTCTTGATTGGAAGATCAAAATCTCAAAAAGTCAATCTATCAAGAGATAATTGATGGATTCGGACAATCAATTATCTAAGTCAAAAAGATCTTCTTAAATGACTACTTACCATTTTTTTGAAGACACGATTATCAATCAAATTTAACGGCTAGTTGATTTCGTGAATCTATAAATCGGAATGAAGGATTTCAAAATCAAGACGGAACTACGCGCGGAAAATTTCAAGAAATCCTTCCATTCATAGCAAGACACGCAAATTCTTTCAAACCACGAATCAAAACTCACGTTGAATCAAGATCTGGTTCTGGTTTGAGAATTCTAAATCACCTACCAATATCTCGAGTATGAGAGAAGGTTGATCATTTGTTAGATCTAAGAGTTAGAACAAACTCAAGGATCATATTTTGTAATCAATGGCGGGAACTTGTAAAACCTCCCGTGGTTATAACCTTGAAGTGATATAGGGAACAAAAACGGAAGATTTGGTGGATAGTAAGACCCCGGGAATTAGGGAGAGTTGACGTAGGATCGTTATATCCGAACCACTATTAAAATCTATGTGTCTTTTATTAGATTTCTGCATACATATTTATAAGCTGCTCATTCATCATCGTTTTAATAAACCTGCATTAAAACTTGCTAAGTATTCTTCGAGAAGGTTTTTCAAATACGCACACGAGATTAGCTTCCGCACCATCGAAGACTTTGACTTTCCAAAGTCTGGCTGATCTCACATAACACCACGCCGAATACTTATTTATAGAAGACTTGCAAAGTCTGCTAACCTCACACTCGGCTCACGAAAAGTTGTAAAAGTTTTGAGTGTGGGAAAGTCTATTCAACCCCCTAGACTTTCCACCTCCTTTCACATCTCGTCCGGGACCAACGGTAAGAAAGGAAGTAAGTAAGTCAAGGCCTTCTTCAAGTTGAAGAAGGAGAGTGGGCGTAGGATCTTTAGATTCGAACCACTATAAATTTGGTGTTCTTTCTTTCAGTTTTCAATTTACTCGTTATTACATACAAATTGATCAAACAAGTATTTACGATCACTTTAGATCCTATATAGATTGAGTATAAAATTGTTTCTTTGAACACTTTAATCTGCGAGTTTGCAATTAAATTTGATTGATAATCCGAATTTGAAAAAGTTTAGATATTCTATTCAATCTCCCCCCTTCTAGATTATCTCTTGAAGGTCATTTGAACTCTTCTTAACCACTCAATCTAGGGACCAACAAGTGGTATCGTAACATTGTTAAGTTGTTTCGATATATTTGTGGTCATGAAGTTTCGAAATTGTGTTTAGATCATTTTCTTTATTTTTGATTCACTAACATTACTAATAAGTCTCTGTTGAAGTTTCTTGATTCACCATGTCTATGATCAAAAGTAAAAAGACTAGGAGTCTACCAAAATTTTCCATTGAAGATTATGATTCTTGGAAATTTAGGATGAAAAATCATCTCAAAGCGATTCATGATCGAATGGAAGAAGTCTTAGAAGAATGTCCCATAAAGTTTTATCATGGAATTGTAAGTGATGGAACTGAAACTTGAGAAACAAGAGTTAGACGAGAAAAGAAAGGTGTTGATTTGACAAACGATTAAAGAAAGATTTATAACTTAGATCAAGTGGCAAGAACTGAGATAATAGAGACACTTAGTAAAGATTGGATTAAAAAGTTAAAAGGTGCAAACCGCAAAGGAAATGTGGGAAACCTTGGCTAACATGTGTGAAGAGATCGAGACCAAGTTAAGGAAAACAAGCTACAATCATGTTGCACATACTTTCAAAATGAAAGAAGGCGAGGCTGTTGATCAATTGGATGTCGATTGGCTAATCTTCTCAACAAGGCCGCAGACTTGGGAAAGTCATATACGTAAAAGGAGATCAATAATAAAATTCTCGGATCCTTGAGTAAAAGATGGAGAGAGAAGACCAATATTCTTAAAGTAACTCGAGAACTTTTTCAATCTCTCATCATACTTTATTCTCGCATCTTAAGGCATTGGAATATGATATTCAAATTGAAGATGAAGAAGACGAAGGTGAGTCGTCTACTTTTGGAAAAAGCTTGATTGCGTTCCTTCATCAAGAGGAGTCTCAAAAGTATGTAAGGCATCGAGACTTATCAATCAAGGAAGAAATGGCTCTTTTGATGAAACGATATGAAAGACTTAAGATGAAATACAAGAGGAATAAAAGGGATAGATCAAGTCGACGAAACTACAAGCCGAGATAGAGAAGAGAAGAGTTTAGAAAATTATAAGAAAAAGGATCAATCAAGAAGGTTCAAATCACCGGTCGGGAGAGGAGATAATAGTCCAAAATCGAGATAGAGGAGACATTTGCTATACTTGCAATAAACCTGGTCATTATAGTTATGATTGTCCTCGGCTTACCCCAAGGAACGTGAAGAAAAGAGAAAGAAACATGATAGGAGATATGCGAGACGAGAGGACTCTTCTAGGTGAGAAAGAAGAAGTTCATGAGACATCATCATCCTCATCTAGATTCGCATCGAGAATATACCATAAGTATATCCACATACCCACCGCTTTGTTCTTTGATCAGCCATTTTCGCTAGCGGTGCTCCGAGACGCGTTGGCGTCCTTCTTCTTCTTTTGCCTCTTCTTTTCTTTCTTGCCATAAAATTCCATCTCTCTCTTTATTCTCTTAATCTGTTCTTGAGAGATTGGAATAATCAGCCTCCCTCTTTCCTTTTCCCTTAGCGGCAGCTCTGGAATGAATATCACCGATCTCGGCTCACTGGCTGCTACTTCCTTGCCCTTCCCTTGGCTTCTTGATTCGATTCGCTTAGCCTAGCCAAGAGTTTCTCGATTCTCTCCTCCTCCTCTTTCCTCCTTTTCTCCTCATCCTCCTTCAACGCCTCCTCTAATTGACTCACCCTCACTGAGAGCAGCTAGCTCATCGAGTGAGTTTCAAATCTTCCTTAGCTGCCTCCCGGATCAGTGTGTTGGCCTTCGTGCCTACTTCTATCTGGTCTCCTCGACCATAGGCTGTGAGGGCTTGTCTCTTTTCGAGACTCATCTTTTCCCCCTTTTTAACTTCGGAACCAAGTTTGTCGGCTTTACATCAAGGTCATTGCACTTAGCTCAAGTCTCTGTTTGGTCTACACCATTTCATTGACCACCATCTGGTTGTACCCCTTCACCTCTTCTTTCGGTGCCCTCGGCTCATCCTCCATTGCTTTCACTTTGTCGGCCGGAGAGCGAGTTAGTGGACAGCTATGATTTTATTAGACAGAGTTACCTCCACTTCTCTCATGCGGCCAAGATCGTGTCGGCCATCGCTTCGACCATCCTCCTTGTCCTCCTCTTTATTTTCCTTCGAATGTAGAATTTATCTTTTTCTCCACAAGTGTGAGGATTGAGGAGATGGCGGAGAGGCTGAGCTTAGATCACTCTCGTCTTCCTCGAGATGAGGAATCGGACGAAGAAGGGGTAGGTTCTTTTTGAGTTGGTGGGAGAGGGGTAGGATGTGTTTGGATTCTTTGGGAGAGAGGAGTAAGATATAATGGGAGCGAGTGAGGCTTGGACTATTGGGAGAAGGAATGGTTCGATTGATGGGGAGGTGATGGTTGAGCTTGTATAATGGGGGTGGGAATGGGAGATGAGGTTTGTAAGAGGGGTGTTGGTGGTTTAGATAAGATGTGTTCGGTTTACGTGGGTGGGGTTTGAGTTTGGACTGTTATGGGAGTAGAGCTTGGAGAGGCTCGAGGTACCATTGGGATACCTCTTCATTGCCTATTTGGACATTGGAATTTTGATTGGAGTGAATTGATACATATTTTTAGGGCTTATTTTAGTGCAAAAGTGAGCTAAATTGTGATTTTTGTGCATAAATGTGTAGAGTATCACTTATTTGCCTAAAAAGTATTACTTTGTGAGTTTTTATGTTTTTAAATCCGTTTTGCGGAGTAAATCGGTGGAATTTTGCCAAACCGAGAGTACCGTTATTCTTAGAATGAAGAGACGAACATACCGGATGAAAACGGGGTCGGGCCCAAGCCATTCTCGAGAAAATTTCCCTGGTCTCGAGCAAAAATCGAGGAGACATGGACGTTGACTCGAGGGATAGGTTGAGGGAAAGAATTTTCAAAAATGCAGCAGCCTCGACTTGAGGGAGGAACCTCGAGTCGAGGGATGGAGAAACGGCAAGATCCTCGAGTCGAGGGCTGAGCCTCGACTCGAGGCGAGTGGAAAATTGAAGAAGCGTGTTAGCGACTCTTGAGCCCCGACTCGAGGGCGTGAAGCTCGAGTCGAGGAGTGCCAAAAATCGAATTTTGCGCTTTTAAAGCCCATTGAAGCCAAAACAGAGCATAACTTGATTCTAGCGGTTCAAAGCGGTTTCTGTGAGGTTCCATAGGCGAATTTTTCACTTTGTAGCTTGATTTCCGTTGTAATTGCTATAGATTGTTAGAATTAGATTAGATTCTACTTTTAGTCCATCAGATTAGCATTTTGATTCATTGTAATTGAAGATTCAAGTTGTGATTTGGGAGAAGATAAGTTGAATTCAAGCATTGTAGAAGACTAATCATTCCTATTTTTGTATATTGAAGATCAATTGGTGATTTTCTTACCCTTTTCTCTCTTTAATTCATTGCTTGTGTTGATTAGATTGTTAATTGCTTTCTTAGATTGTTTACCCATGGCTTTTGCTTGTAGCACCATGGGCTAATAGCTTTGTGCTAGGGATAATTGAAATTAGGGATGAAGTGATTGCCTCATGCTATGATTGTTGATAATTGTGATCAATTGAATTAGCTTGCTTCCTAATTGTGATTCTTAATTGTGCTTCATGAAAAATTATCTCTTTTGATTAATGGTTGATCACCCTAGCAATAGGCGAGAGTTGAGCTAACGTGATTAGGTGTTAATCGGGTTTCAATTTTGCATGATTGTATGAATTGGGGACTTCTACATTGAGAGATGGGAAGAACTAAGGATACTCACATTAGGCATTGTGATATTAATGGAGTGATTAATTTCATAATGGTTTATGCTTTCTAATTTGATTGATTTGCAATTGGATACAATCATAGCTTGTTAATCATGGATTCCTTGATGGAGATTATCCCTTGCACCCAAATCCCCCATTGATTTTAGTGTATTTGTTATTGCATTCTAGGTGTTTGATATATTGTTTGCATAATCTTGCCATTTTGTAGAGATTTTAGTCCTAAACCTTGTTGCAACTTTAGTCATCTAGAACTCTTATCCTTAAGTTTCGTTTGCATACTTTCTCCCTTGGGTTCGATATTTTGCGATTGGTCTTAAAAGCTCTTGCCCTATACACTCCAATCAGATTTCAGGCTGAATTTGAGGCTCGAAATGCCAGCCTGGAGCACTTCTTCACCGCCAGTGCAGGTGACAAAGAAGGAGATGATGATAAGATTATACTGTATCAGGAATTGGGGAGAGAATAGCATCCTTGGTTGGGGAGGTGGGGACCTCGAGCTGACCAACCTTAGGCTATCATCGGCACAGAACCTCCTCTGGTAGCAAGGTTGTTGTGTCCATCTCACGCTCGAGATCCTCCCGATTTGGTGGAGCCTTCGTGAGCTTTGAGTTTATCGTCTGCAGGCCTCCTTACCAACGGAATATCAGCTTCCTCTTCCTCCTCTTCTTACGAGGCAATTCAGCGGATGCAGCAGGCGAGCTCTCCCTTTCCTCTTCTCCGCAGCCTTTCACCAGCCGTCTCTTCTTTCTCCTCCGGGAGACCACAGGGACTGCGGCGGTTTCTTGGATTGGAAGCACAACTGCTTCCTCTTGAGTACCGACCCCAGCCGCTGCCTCCTCGTACTTATGCTTCTACCTCGGCTCTGCTAGTTGAATTTCTTGGTCTTTGGGCTTCCTCTGCTGCTGCCTCCACTCTCGATTTCTAGAAGCATCGGACTCATCGTCTGAGTCTGGATTTCCCCAAGCTTCTCATCCTTTGTGAGGATCCCCTTCGCTTGGAGTACTTCTTTGTACCCACTCTCCAAGAAGCTACTCTGTTCAGCCCCTCAATCAACACCGTTATTTTGTTGAATAGGCCGACTATCGAGTTAGGTACCCAACCCTCGAGACGACTTGAAGGTAAGCCGTTTCTTCTCTTCTTTCAGCTTGAAAATCAGCAGATTTGTCCAGTTTACTTGGACTCCATCCAAAATCGCCCTCATAACACACAATCTGGGTTTGGTTAACCCATCATGCGAACTCTGTTCCCCTAGCACAGATTTGGTAACCACCGTCATCAAGAATCGGTACTTTCTTCTTAACAGTTTTCTTTAAATCCCTACGGATTTGTTGCTTTTATTTTTGTTTTTGTTGATTCTATTTGGTTTGAAGTTGACTTGGATTTGTGGCATTATAGGTGCATGCTAATAAGGTCAAGTGGTGTTCCACCCTTGCCACTAAATCCGAAATTGAGGCTACTTTGAGAAGGAATTGTGTGAGAAGACGAAGGAAAATTATGGAAGGGAAGATCAGAGAAATGAGGAGAGAATAGTGGGTGAACCTTAAGTTGAGGAGGTACATGGACAAGGAGAAGGAGGAGTAGAACATGGAGGTAATGGGAACCATTTCCATGCTCAAGTTGGCCCTTTCCCTCAAGGGATGCCACCACAAAATTATCCCTACCAAAATCCATATCCTTATCCTCCACAAGCTCATCAATATCCCTACTATCCACCTCATCCACAACAATTTCCACCATACTATCCCCAAATGCCGTATAACCAAGAGCCACGATATCATGAGCCGCCTCACATACCAAATGCCCAACCACAACCCATAAATGAGCCACCACCTCAAGGAAGGCCTTTGAGAGAATTTTTTGAGCCACAACTTAGAGAGCACTATGACGGGATAGCAAGGCCGAGGATAGATGCTAATAACTTTGAAATAAGTCCCGCTCTAGTGAGAATGCTTAGGGAGAAGCAATTTGAAGGAAAGGATGAAAATGAGTGCCCACATCAACATATGGCACAATTTCTTGAGATTGCCGACACTACGAAGTACCACGGGTACCCGAAGATGCGAAGAAGTTGAGGCTCTTCGCCTTTACATTGAAAGGAAGAGCAAAAGTATGGCTTAATTCATTACCATCCGGGACCGTACGTACATGGGAGGAGTTGTCCAAGAAATTTTTGATGAAGTTTTACCCACCGTCAAAGACCGTGCAAGCTAACGAGGCTATTTTCCACTTCCGCCAAAAGAATGGGAGACCATACCGGGAGGCATGGGAGAGGTATGGCATGTTACTTATCAATTGTCCTCAACACGGTTTTCCGGAGGTATGACATGTATTGAAGGATTGTGAATATATCTTGATTTGTTCATATGAGATTGTATGGAGTTTAACTAACTTGTTTGATGTAATTCTATAACCGACTTAATCATAAAATTAAGTAACCTAAGAAGCTTTAATTAGTTAAAATCTATTAACACTAATTCATCTGCAAGACTTGACTGACTTAATTGTCTGATGAACTGAGTATATATGTCTATCTAACTAAGTGCCTTAACTATCTATTTTTTTCTTCATATTCTTATTTTACTAACTCGTTTCTTTTCTTGAGAAGTTTTAACATCAACAAAAAGGGAGAAATTATTAGGAAAAAAAAATGTTATAGTTTTGATGAAGTTAAGATGAGTATGTAAAATAAGATGACCAATGAATTATTGTATAGACAAATGATGTAGTGAGTAAAATCTTGTAAACTAAGTACTTAGATAAGATGAAGACAAGATAGAGGTCAGATGAAGACAAGCAAGATGAAGACGAGGTAACAAATAACTGCACACTCATCAAAACATACGAAGACATACTAAAGATCGACGAGGTGCAAAGCGTCGAAGTCAAGAGTGGCAGACAACAAGAAGTGTTAGAGAAATCGAAGTTATAACAAACATCAAGAACAGTTATAACTAACCAAGAGGCGATTACAAGATTCGGATTAGTCAGTTTTAATAAACTATGATGAGTCAACAAGGAAGTTACAACTACCATTATCGAGTCTCCTATAAATAGATCATTAGTTTAGAATAGAATCACTTATGTAACCTTTGTAACTCACAACAAATCCTGTAACACAATCAGCACACATTTAAAGCATACTCTTACGCACAAGAACGTTCTAAAACGTTCATAGTTTCACATGATGTTTGTAGAACACTTTCACCTATATCTTCAAGCCATAAAATTCTGAAGTTATGAAGAATTGGTTGTAAAGGCTGAAGATCATCACTATAAACCGTAAGTAAGTTGGTAAGAAAGTAAGTACGTAGTGGAGTCCCTTTCACATGGTTGTGAAAGGAGAGTGGATGTAGGATTTTTATAATCCGAACCACTATAAATCTGTGTGTTCTTTACTTTTTGTTTATCTTCAAATTACTTACTTATTTATAATCAATTTTGAATAATCAAAGACGTATTCAAAAGAATTATCAATTGAATCAAGTACAAAATTACTTCCATTTGTATAAATCTAATACTTGGATAATCTAATTGTGATTTGGGTTATCTACGAATTATTAAAAGGAAAACTTGAGTAGTGTGGAAATCTATTCAATCCCCCTTTCTAGATTTCCTCTTTTGAGTAAACTTGATCGTTTAGGACCAACAACGATGATAGGAAAAATCCATTTCCCCTGTGAGGTATTTCCAAATCTTCCGAACATCTCGTTCATTCAGAGTACGCTTTCCCTTCAAGTGCTGGACCGTTCTCAATAGTTAAAGATATACACAAATTCGCAACCAATAATATGTTCAAGTATCTCTCCAAATACATAACCGCAGCACAACTTCCCTATAAAGAAGACTACTTGAGCATTGAAAGACCGTTCGTGACTATTCTGCTCGCCCATCATGATGCAATAATAACTGAGAATAGTCTATGGTACTTATGGTGTATGTCCATTCTATATTTTCATGCCATTGAAATGGTCATTGAAGGAATGCTCGGCTTTTTCTTCAACATCAAAATGATACTACCCTTCAATGGGTATATCTTTCATGGTACGCAACACCGAGAAGAATGGATAAGTCTTCTCTAGTAAGAATACCTTAATTAGTGAAGGAGACCTGTCTGATCCTTACATCGTCATTTTATGCCATAGGCCTTACTCAAACATGATAAAAGGAGTTCCACGTCCTCTTCCTCTAAACTATAAGTGGAAGATAATTAGCGATCAATCGGACATTACAAGCGAGAGATTTATCAACCGTATGTTCATCTTTGCTACGCCAACAAGACTACACCAAGTACAACAACGGAGCCTCTAGCGTACACTTCGTTGGTGATTTCCGATAAGAAAGATGAATCAACAAAAGAAGCCAATTGCAGCCAAAGCAAGACAGAATTCTACTCGGGCCAGAATCGAGACACGAGTATGATCCGGCCATCCTTTAACCCCAGCCAAAGTCAAGAACACGGAGTCATGATATGTAATATCTTTGTAAATAAGAGTGCTATCTTTGTAAATATGTAATAAGATGGTGCCCAATTAGTGGGCACTTTTGTTTTGATGTATTTCTAATTTTCAATTAGGAAGTCAACAAGTCAAATGATGAAGAAAGTCAAGGATGTCAACCACCATCCTTGGAAGTCAATAAGTCAAACTATGAAGAAAGTCAAAGATGCCAACCACCATCCTTAGTTAAAAAGACACGTGGAAGATAAAGAAGCACATGTAGCCAAGATAAAACGTGGAAGACAAAGGAGCATAAAACCAAAAGGACACATGGAAGATAAAGGGGCATGCTTAGCCTAAAATAAAATGTGGAAGTAGCACACTTAACCAAGAGGACACTTGGAAGGATACATGTGATTTGTAGTAGTCCGGTAATCGGTATTAAGACCAATAAAAATATTGAACCCAAGGGAGTAAGTATGCAAGTGAGGCCCTAAGGATACAAGTTAATAATGACTATTGTTGCAAGAAGGGTTTGGACTAAATTCTACAAAAATTTGGCAAGAATTAAATGCTAAATCTATGCAAGCAATTATTCGAACACTTATGATGCAATATCAAACAAGCTAAAACAAATGGGGAATGGGGTGCTAGGAATAATCTCCATCAAGGAATCCATGATTAACAAGTTATGATTGTATCCAATTGCAAATTAATCAAATTAGAAAGCATAAACCATCCCCAATTCATACAATCATGCAAAATTATAACCCGATTAACACCTAATCACGTTAGCTCAACTCTACGCCTATTGCTAGGGTGATCAACCATTAATCTAAAGAGACAATTTTGCATGGAGCACAATATGGATCACAATTAGGAAGCAATTTACTCAATTGATCACAATTATCAACAATCATAGCATGAAGCAATCACATCATCCCTAATTTCAATTATCCCAAGCACAAAATTATTAGCCCATAGAGTAAAAGCCATGGGTGAAAAATCTAGGAAAGCAATTAACAAGCTAATCAACACAAACAATGAATTAAAGAGAGAAAAGTAGAAGAACATCACTAATTGGTCTTCAATTAACGAAAATAAGAATGCTTGAGTCTTTAACAATGTTTCAATTACAATCTCCACCACTTCAATTACAACTTGGAAATGAAAATCTAATGGATTAAATCACTAATATAATGATTACAAGCTTGAAATCTATCAAAATCTATCAATCTAATCCAATTACAAGAAGAATTAAGCTATGGAATGTAAAATTCGCGAGAAAACCGCCTAGAAACTGCTCTAAACTAAGCTAGGAAGATTATGCTCTGTTTTCCGCTCAAAAGGAGTTAAAATTTGGGCCTCCCTCGACTCGAGCTTGGGGCCCTCGAGTCGAGGGTCAAGAAGTCGTGCTCACGTTTTCCGAAATTTCCTCCTGCCTCGAGTCGAGGCTCAGCCCTCGACTCGAGGGATACTCATTTTACCAATCCCTCGACTCGAAGCTCAACCCTCGAGTCGAGGCAGCTCCAATTTTGGAATTTTCTCTATCCGTCTTATCCCTCGAGTCGAGGCCTGCGGCCTCGACCGGAGGTCGAGACCAGGGCATTTTCCGGCCGGGACTCCGCCTCCGACCCCTATTTTTGTCCGTCTCATTCATCTCTTGATCTTAAGAATGCAAGTACTCTCGATTTGGCCAAATTCCACCGATTTACCTGTAAAAGCGGACGAAAAATATCAATTATCTCACAAGTAATACTTTTTAGGCAAAATAGTGATACTCTACACATTTATGCACAAAATCTAACACTTTGGATCACTTTTTGCACTAAAATAAGCTTAAAAAACATGCATCAATTCACTCCAATCATAATACCCCCAAACTTGAAGTGTTGCTCGTCCTCGAGCAAAGTAGCAATGAAGTACAAAGGAGTGAATTGATTGCAATTATGTCACATGGCACCATAGAAGAAGCATAAGACAATCGAACTTATCAATGATCATAAGTCTCAATGCAAACTATCCACTAGCAATCAAGATAAATCATGCTCAAATAAATGCTCAATCAAACACTTAACACATTGCTCCTTCCATGGAGTGTTTCACTCTTCACTCAAGTGTATAAAGGTATAAGGCACTCAATCATCAAATTCACAAACTTTCACACCATATGCTTGCCAATGGACTCAATCTCAATCTAAATACTTTGTGTTAAATCAAGAATCAAAGAGGTCTTTCTTCTAGGTTGTAATGTAGGCTCTTTGGAAAGGTGTGATGTTTTTAGATAAGAGTGACTAAGTAGTAGAGACTTGAAAGTTAACTCATCAATACAATTCACATCTCTTCACTTTTCATCAATCAACTCTTTCTTTTGAACTTCAAAGATCAATCACCACCATTCACTTGAGCTTTCTCTTTCTTTTAAGCTCTCAAATTGAATCTTTCTTTTCATGTTCACCATTTTTACAATTCAATTTTTACAACCTTTCTTCTTCTTTCAAGCATCATCACTTAGCTCATCATTTTCCACCCACACTTCACAATACAATGCACCATCTATAGCCAACAATCAAGCTCTACTAAACATAGGACAAGAAGGCTCATAAAAAATAGGCAAATGGTTTCAATTTCACTTGGCTTGCCAAAGAATAAGGATATAAGGCTCAAAATGGATCACTAAGGAAATCAAATATTTTGGTGGGGAAAGATTTGGCAAAGTGACTTATCAATCCAAACATGGCCTCTTATCATGTTCGTGAAATCTCACAAAGATCAATCTCAACAAGTCTAGTGGCAAGTTCTAGCATACAAATCCATGGATGATGCACTCATAAAGAATTCATATCAACCGTATAAAATGTACGAATATTAAGGAACAAAAGCTCACGGGCTTAAATTGAGCAATGAATCAAGCATTTTCTATCACATTCATCTTCACATAACTATCAAGCATGCTAGCTTCAAGATACAAATCAACTCATGATCGTATCAAAATTCAATAGGTCTTGCAAATCAAGCACAAGTGCACCGCCTAGAAACTGCTCTAAACTAAGCTAGGAAGATTATGCTCTGTTTTCCACTCAAAAGGAGTTAAATACAAATTTTCTGAATTTTGGCCTCCCTCGACTCAAGCTTGGGGCCCTCGAGTCGAGGGTCAAGAGTCGTGCTCACGTTTTTCTAAAATTTCCTCCTGCCTCAAGTCGAGGCTCAGCCCTCGACTCGAGGATCCTCATTTGCCCATCCCTCGACTCAAGGCTCAGCCCTCGAGTCGAGGCAGCTCCGATTTTTGGAATTTTCTTTATCCATCTTATCCCTCGAGTCGAGGCCTCGGCCCTCGACCAGAGGTCGAGACCAGGGCATTTTTCCGGCCGGGACTCCGCCTTCGACCCCATTTTCATCCGTCTCGTTCGTCTCTTCATCCTAAGAATGCCGGTACTCTCGGTTTGGCCAAATTCCACCAATTTACCTATAAAATGAGACGAAAAACATCAATTATCTCACAAGTAATACTTTTTAGGCAAAATAGTGATACTCTACACATTTATGCACAAAATCTAAAACTTTGGATCACTTTTTGCACTAAAATAAGCCTAAACAACATGCATCAATTCACTCCAATCAACATGGAAGGCAAAGAGACATGCTTAGCCTAAATGAAACGTGGAAGGAGCATAACTTAGCAAAAAGGACAGATGGAAGATCAAGGATAAAGAGGAAGATGACTGTGGTAGAAATTTCCTATTACAAATAGGATCTAAGGTTGTCATGTAAAACTCAGAATCAACTTACTATCAAAAGTGTTATGAATAAAAATTCCTTCTCATATACTTTTCCCATGTTCTAAATTTCTAATTATCCTCTCGAAAACCCTTGTGTTAGCCTCCTATCACAAAGTAATTCTACCCCATATCTCATGAAATAGCCTGGTTATTATTACGGTCCCTACTATCCATACGGCATCCGACGGAGGGTTATCCATACTGAAACCCGGGAAGAATTATACTATCCTCGCTTCATGGTCTGCATCTTAAAGCTCGTCGAGGCAAGGTGACCGGTTAGAGTGTGTCGATGCGATACGTGAACGAGTGCATGAGTATGGTCGTTCCTCTGCCTAAGGGTATGAATACGTTGCTCTTGTCCGCTTGAGGGTATGGCTAGCAAGGCTCCCGACCCCGTCTTTGGTATCGAGCAGTACTGTCTTATCTTGTCCCCGGGGAAGAATTGTGATTACGGTAGGTTTGCTACCCCAAGTGGTAAATAATATTTTCACCTCATTTTATTATTTGTTAAAAATATTTTTAATATAATAAAAAATCTCTTAAAATATATAAAAAAATAATCTTCCCCAACAAATTCGGTATATTTCTGTCTTCCTCAACATATCATGATTATCTTCCCAATCTAAAAATCTCTCACCCAAAAATTCAAGAATTTTGTTCTCACCAACAAAATCATTTCAATCTAATAATCTCTCGTCCCCAATTCAAGAATGTCGTGGTCGGTGGTTATACAGAGTAGGCGGCAGAGAAAATGGTCGGCTGTTAATAGGACACCACTAAGAATTCCAGGATTGACGTTCGAGAATAGAGTAGAGCGGTGGTGGAGGAAGAGGCAATGGCAATGGGATTGGTGATGAAGAACACCGATTTGGAGTGAAATTTTGAAGAACATTGATTATTTGATATTAAGAGTGAGATTTATTTGAAGAATACTGATTGGGACCTATCCCCTTCATCCTCTCCCGCCGTCGCCTGGATTTTCGCGAAAAAAATGTTATGTGATTATTGATGAACAACTATAGGATTATTGATCGCTGGATCTTCTCCTAGGTCTTCATCCCCTTCATTCCCTTTAGGATTATTAATGAACAACATTTGGGGGATGAGAACCCTAGAAATTGTATTTTGATTAGGAACCCTAGAAGTTTTGTGCATCGTTGTGTTACATTTCTTGTGAGGAAGATGAACAAGTTGCAGGTTATTTTAGTTGTAGGTTTATTTAATTTAAATTTTTAATTAAATTTGTAGGTTTTTTTATTGGTGGTTTATTTTATCATGACTTACCATTGCTTTGACTCATCACTTCCCTAGATTACATTGGCCAATTAGTGTCACGTTTGTTCATGTAGGCTAAATCATGAAACCCCTTACTTAAAGGTCATGTGCCCCGCACATGAGGTGAAACAACAACGTTTCGTGTCCTCCGGAGCATCATGGGATGAAAATTATACACTTAACAATAATTTGAGACTTAATAGGAAAAATTCACTTTTTTGGGATGTTTATGAAAAAGTGCAAAAGTTATGGGACTGATTTTTTTATCCCTGATTCATATGTTATTTCAAGTGAGTGGGATACTCAGAGGAGAACCTTGAAATATCATCGTGAAGCATAAGCTTTAGAATTGAGAATTATTTTTCTTTGTTTTTTCATTTTTGGAGGACAACGTGTTGAATCTCTTGTGGAACGTCTGACTATTCCTTTCAATTATCTCGGAAAGAAAAAATAGATTTAGGAGTTACTTGATTTGAAAATTCTTCAATGAGAATGGAAAATGAGAATAAATAGTGGTTGATGAGAATAAAAGATATTTTTCCTTATTTGATTAAATTTCTCTTGTTACAATCAAAAAAATTTTTGTCCATCTTTTTAAAATTAAAGTATCACTCTAGTGATGTAACTATCATGAAGTTAAATATTAGGGTTCTTGTTTGAAGAGGAGTATCCTCTTATAGTCGATAACCAAATGAGGCATCAGTGGATTTAGGATTTTGCACTGTCGTATTCACCATAAAAGATTTCAAATTCGTCGGTGAAGAGGGGTTCGGGTTTGGGAATGTCATGAGACGAACACGTAGGAGGAACAGTGGCGAGGAGAGAGGGGAGGGGATGCCTCGATTGCAAAATTGTCCCTAGCATTTTAGACATGGTCCAAATAAATTTTTTCAAACACTGTTTGTCCAATAACCCTCCCAACTTATAATTTTATTCCCACGTTAGTAGACGGTGTTAAAAAACTAATAACATTTGTCACGTGCAATGCATGCGATCTTTATATCAATTAACTTAAACAAAAAAACACAGAATTTTTTGAATTTACAGCGTCATTGTCGAAGGAACTCAAATGTTCTAAATAAAAAAACCTAATTTCCCATATTTGATCAACAATCTTGGTGATTTTAAGGGGATAATGTTGCGAGGAACAAGCATTCGGGAAATGTACCCCTGAATACGGTATATTGCTATTTTTATGCTATTGTACACTTGGATTTTTGATAGTTTCTAAATGTTGAATAAGTTGGGTAGAGTTGGTAAGTTATTTCCTTTTCTTGATTCGTAGATATAATCGATGGGTAGTTTTCTTGGTTTTATTTTTTTGGTTAAAATCATTCCCCTGTTTATTTTATAATCGATGGAGAGAATCAATGAATTCTTTGTATTTGTTGATTTGGTAGTTTATTTTATTTGTTTAGGGTTTATTATGTTAGGGTTTAGAAATTTGAAATCATCCCCGCTTCCTACTTCTTGCTTCTTGTTTACCGGAAAATCCTCACTTGAAATCGTCCCCCCGCTTCGGGATATCCCTAAACCCTGTTTCTTGTTGTACTAAAGAAGGTGATACTTCTACGTTCTATACTTTAAAATTGCATCATAGTGGAATGATGCAACTTGTTGGAGAGAAGCATCGGTATTAGCTTACTAATGGTACACATGCAATGTTTGATTTTGTGCCTATTAAGAGGACCACAATGGAGTATCTTGATGTGTTGTCTAGAAATTATGTTATAAGGGTGATAAGAAATTTTATGGTTTGTGGAAAAATGGTAGCATTCAATCGGTTGAAGGTAAATATGATATAGAGAAGGTTTTTAAAGGTCATAAGAATTTTGTAATAACAATGTGGTTGGTGTGTGAGAAGACAACTATAGAAGCCGATTAACCAATCACTATAGAAGATGTGTAATATGTGCAAGATCTGCAAGATGAACAATATGTGCAAGATCTCGCAAGATGAAGAAGATGTACAAGATAAGCAAGATGATCAATCTGTTGTAGATGACTCTAATGCAGATGATCATAATTTCCACACTTCGAGGACGGTGGAGACTATGTACTTGATGATATCATCTTTGAGATGCAGCATCGGTTCTACTACTCATGAAAATGAGAACTCGGAATCAAGTGAGGATTCAAATTCAGGTTCTAGTGAAGAATTTGATTACGGCCAATCTTCCTTGTTAGGATTTGAATTTGTATGTTTTGATGATGTTCCTAAAACCTAAGTGTAATAGGACCAGCTGAATCTGTTAGTCACCGTTGATCTAGATAGGGTTGGTGTCTTAGTATAGTTAAACTTGCTAGGCCTAACCTAAAGCTTCATATTGTTTGAGAACTCAAGGTCACTGATAAGAAGACTTAAAGATCTAAGAGAAATCTCATTCGAAGTCATTTAGAAGGGCGTCGTGAAGATCAAGAAGAGATGATAAGAGTTATGCAAAAAGAAGTTTTGTCAAGAAAGGTTCAAGTAAAGATAGCAAGGTTGATATCCATGCTACAACAAACTTTAAGATGTCTTTGGAGCAAGGTGTAAGGTTGCTAGAGTTGACTTCAAGAAATTCATCGGGGTTAACAAAAGAGAGAAAGATATTTCAAAGATATCCGAAGTAAGTCAAGTGAAGATTTGATTATCAATCAAGATCAATCACGGCATAATTGATTGGTATCGGACAATCAATTATCCAAAGTCAAACAAATCTTCCAACGATCACATACCATTTCTTTGAAGACCTGATTGACAAATTAGCCTAACGGCTAGTCAAATTGAGAATCATAAAAGCTGAAGTGAAGGATTTTTTGAAGTGACACGCACGAGAAACATCAAGAACATCTCCTTCACTCATTGTAATACACGCTGAATTCTTCATACCGTAAATCAATCTATCACGTTGAATTTCCTAAGAGATTTATTTTTGGTCAAGGAAGTGTAAATCACCTTTCATTATCTCTGCGAGAAAAGATTGATTGTTTTTGATCCAAGAGCTAACACTCGAGGATCATCTTGATTGTACCAAGGGCGGGAACTTGTTAAACTTCCTGTGGTCGAATCCTCAAGGAGATTAGAGGAGACAAGACCAGTTTCGGTGGATAGTAAGGCCCCTTTGGGATCGGGAGAGTGGACGTAGGATCGTTATATCCGAACAACTATAAAAATCTCTGTCTTTGCTAGCTTTCGCATTCATACTTATAACCGCTCATTCATCGTTTTAATAAACCTGCATCAATCTTGCTGTAGAAGACTTCAAAGTCTTCTAACCTCAAGAAGGTTTTCTTTAAAAGGGTTTTTCAAATACACACGAGATTAGCTTCCGCACCATCGAAGACTTCGAGTTTCCGAAGTCTCCGATCTCACTTAGCACACTCTGAGTACCTTGCTGCAGAAGACTTCAAAGTCTTCTAACCTCACACTCGGCTCACGAAAAGTTGTAAAAGTTTTGAGTGTGGTAAAGTCTATTCAACCCCCTTCTAGACTTTCCACCTCCTTGCACATCTCGTCCGGGACCAACAAGTGGTATCGAGCGGTGGTTCAACCGACCACCGGCTTTGGTTACCAATAGTCTTTGAGGAAAGACTGTTGTGGTCACCTGAAAAGATCTTTTTGAAAAACCGGTTTCATAAAAATCATTGCATTCATTGCATAATTGTTTTTATTACTAACAATGAGTTCCCTCAAGAGCGGTAAAGAAAGCTACCAGAGTTCTCTATTGAAGACTATTACTACTGGAAATTCCTCATGGAAAATCATCTTGGTGCAATTCATGATAGGATGCTCGAGACACTAGAAGATGGACCGATAAAGTTTTACTTTGAACCAGTAAGTTCTGGGAGCGGTGGAGCGAAGCATCTACTCGGCAGAAGATTGAAAAGAAAAGGAGTGAAATGTCAAATGATGAAAGGAAACTATTTAATCTTGACCAAGTTGCTCGGACAGAGATCATAGAGACATTAACTAGAGAACTTACAGAGAAAGTCAAGACGTGTAAGACTGCTAAAGAAATGTGGGAAACTTTAGCACTCATGTGTGAAGGATCGGAGCAGATTAAAGAGAACAAGTTGCAGTCCATTCTACATTCATTTGATACCTTCAAGATGAAGCAGATGAGACGATAGATCAATTGGACTTAAGACTGACAAATATCATCAATAAAGCAAGCTCCTTGGGAAAATCATACACCGAGAAGGAGATCAACAACAAAATATTGAGATCTCTAACTAGCAAATGGAGAGTCAAGATTACGGTGATTAAGGATACAAAAGAACTGCAAGATTAGTCATCATGAGCTATTTTCGCATTTGAAAGCTCATGAATATGATCTGAAACAAGAAGAAGACGAGGATGAAGGGAATTCAAATTCCACGGAAAGGAAGTTGCTTTCAAGGTCACTTCAAATTAGTCATCTAAAGAGCCTATTGGAGTAGATTTAAGCGTAAAAGAACATATGGCTTTGCTGACGAGAAAATTTGATAAAATGAACTCAAAATTTGGGAAATATAGAAGATATTGGAAGAATACAAAGAAAAGGCGCTTTCGAGATCAGGAAATAAATCTTGAGACAAGAGATCGAAGACTCCAAAGAAGACAAGGTTCAAGACTCCGTAAAAGAAGAAGAGAAGATAGTCCAAAAAGAAGAGATTTTTCTCCTAAAAGGGATTCTAGTCCAAGAAAATCTTCAAGAAGTGATGCTTGCTATAATTGTCATAAATCGGGACATTTCGCTTATGATTGTCCAGATTTAACTCCAAGAGAAAGAGAAGAAAAGAGATTGATGAGGAGCAGTAAAGTTTCTTGACAAACGTGCTTTAGTGGCTGAAGAGGAGGATACTCTTTCAAGTGATTCAACATCATCTTCGACTTCTCTTGCACAATGATTTGTGTCTTATGGCAAAAGGAGATGAGGTACTTTCGATTCCTGCTCTTCGTCTCGCTTCTCGTGTTTCTTTTGAAGAAGAGTTTGACCATAACTTTGTTGATAAGTTAATGGAAGATCTCAAAAATGCTATAAATGCTTACAACTGTGTGGAAAAGGAGAATGTGAGCTTGAAAGAAAAAATTGATCTATTTACACAAGAATCTATTAGCAAGACATCCGAGACACTATGATTTTAATCGAGATAACTTCGTAAGAGTTAAACACTCTTAAAATGAAGTATCTTGAGCAGTCTGCTGGTAGAAAGGTTGCTTCTTGAGAATCTTGAGAAAAGCGATCGGTTGGAAATTCTACAAGCAAAATTCGATAAACTTTTCCATCAGCATGAGCGTATAAAATCGAGTGAGGAACGTTTAAGTTTGAGGTTGGATCAACTGAACAGAGCTTCTCATGCGGTTCAAACAATAGTTGAATCGTCTCAAACACCTAACGTAAAGAAGGGAATTGGTTTTACCATTGCCCAATCCTCACGAGTTCAAACAAGTGTACTTAAGAAGAGTACACATGTTAAGGGTAATGATTTGGTAGGAGAGGGTTCCCAACCTAAACCTACCGATAAGGGTAAAAAGATTGCTGACCCAAAGAAATCACTTGAATGGGAAGAAGAGTAGATATACTCAACAACCTAAACAACCGATGGGGTATCAAAAGAAGGGGGAATCCCAACTTAAGAAACCTCGGCAAAGTCGAAAAGTAGACATCACCAAACCATCTCTGTGGAGACAGTCTCACCCAAGACTACACAATCTAAGCAAACTTCAAAGCTTGCTAAACGGTCTACTAAGTCTTACGTACTCGTGAGATATGAATCTTTTGATGGCTCAAGTAGAACGTACCCTTATCATCAAAACCCTCGGACCATTGCACACGGCTGATCACTCCATACGAGAAGACTTGAGAAGGGTCAAGTCTTGGAAGGAACACAATCGACACCCATAGGCATACATTCAAGAAGGCACCAAAGGATGAGATTGTCTATGTTGATATGTATGGAAGAAGGATAAGATCTTGAATATGATAAGAAGAGTCTATTCCTGTGGATTCCTAAAGACTGTGCTAACTCTCAAGGACCCAAATCTAAAGGGTACACGAAACTTAACTAAACGTGCAGACGCCGTGGGGCATGAAAGAGAGGTTGCTGGAAATACTGTCTGGTACATCGACAATGGGTGTTCAAGCATATGACTGGAAACAAGCAACTCTTGAGCTCAATAAAGTCACAAAATGGCCCACGGGTGGTATTTGGAGACAATAACTTTGGGATTACCAAAGGTGTTGGGACTCTATACATTGGAGATGTACGTGTTGAGGAAGTTTTCTACGTGGAAGGATTAAAACATAACTTGCTTTCGGTTTCGCAGTTCTGTGATAAGGGATACTCTGTTAAGTTTTCTAGTTCTCTGTGTGTTGTTCTAAGTGGTTTAAACGATCAGGTGCTCTTAAGCGGCACGAGAAAGGGCAATGTTTATGTTGCAGAATTTCGTAAATATTCTAGTAATACATGCCTTGTAGCAAAGAGTACTTTAGAGGCCAGCTGGTTATGGCACAAGAGACTCGATCATATAAATTTCAAGACGCTAAACAAGATAGCCAGGAAGTCTCTTGTAGAAGGCTTACCAAATGAAGTTTTCTCAAAAGATCGAGATATGTGACTCATGTAAAAAGGAAAGCAAACTAGAGCCACTTTCAAGGAAGTTTTTGTACCAACGTCAAGTAGGGTATTACAATTACTCCATATGGATCTTTTTGGTCCTGTATCCCCGCTAAGCTTCAGTGGTAGAAAATATACTCTGGTGGTGGTGGATGACTATTCAAGATTCACATGGGTGATATTTATGTTCAAGAAGAATGAAACCATCACAAGGTTACTCGACCATCAAGAGATTACAAAACGAGAAAGGAGAAAGTGTTGTAAGGATTAGAAGTGACAAAGGAACAGAATTCTTAAACTCTCACATAGCGACGTATTGCAAAGAAGCTGGAATTCAACATGAAACGTCTGCAGCTCGCACTCCACAGCAAAATGGTGTTGCTTGAGAGGAGAAATAGAACACTCAAGGAAGCTGCCGAACAATGCTAGCAGAGTATGATGTTCCTCGCAGGTTTTGGGCGTAAGAGCGTGAATACAAACATGCTACACTCAGAATCGAAGCTTGTCGACCAAAGAACATGGAAAGACACCATATGAGTTATGGAAAGGTAGAATTCCTCGTGTTTCTTTCTTTCGTGTTTTTGGTTGTAGGTGTTTCATTCATGACAATGGCAAATCCAAGTTAAAAACCTTTGATGCCAAGGTTGCCGATGGAATATTTTTAGGATATTCCAAAGACAAGCAAAGCCTATCGGGTTTTTAACAGAAAACCCTTGTTGTGGAAGAAACACCCCATGTGGTTTTTAATGAATCTATTGTTGAGTTTAAGGACAAAGGACAAGAAGAGTCTCTAGCAGAAGGATTTGGGAAACTAGAACTCAAGGATAAGACAAGATATGTCAAGGTTCAAGTGCCTACTTTAGACTCGTATTCGAGAGATGATCGAAGAAACTTCTACGGCAGCAGACTCAAACAAGACAAAGTCTCATTGACGAAACCTCTAAGGCTGCTGATGATTCACCCCGAACACCAGATGTGAATGTGTCAACTCAAGGGGGAATGACGCAAGATGATGTTCCAACAATATCTTCAAGAATTACACGTATCTAACAGAAGGAATTGGATGGTGATCATCCTAGTGACTTAATCTTAGGAAATCCTCAAGATGGAGTAAAGACAAGAAGGAAAATAAACCTAGATGGTTTATTTAGCTGTTATGTCTCTCTACAAGAACCTAAGAATATTGAAGAAGCACGTTGGACAACCTGGATAGAAGCAATGCAAGATGAACTGAATCAATTCACACGACAAGATGTGTGGGTACTTGTTGATAGACCAAAACATCAAAAAGTGATTGGCACGAAGTGGGTTTTCAAGAACAAGAAAAATGAGAAAGATGAAGTCACCGTAAATAAAGCAAGGCTTGTCGCACAAGGTTACTCACAGTCGGAAGGAATTGACTATGACGAGACATTTGCACTGTAGCTTGATTGGAAGCTATAAGATTATTCCTTGCATACGCAGCATACATGAAATTCAGAGTATATCAAATGGATGTAAAGTCTGCATTTTTAAATGGAGTTCTTGCAAGAAGTATACGTTGAACAACCCCGGGTTTTGTTCAAGGAAATCAAGTCTATCGTCTAAAGAAAGCTCTATATGGACTAAAGCAAGCTCCTCGAGCTTGGTATGACACACTATCGCAATTTTTGCTTGATCATGGATTCAGTAAAGGAAGGATAGATAGAACCTTGTTCAATTGAAGAAGAACAAGATATTTTATTAGTACAGATATATGTGGATGACATCATTTTTGGATCTCCAAACAAGAAGCTTTGTGAAAAATTCAAGTAAATTGATGCAAAGTAAGTTCGAAATGTCTATGATGGGAGAAATGAATTATTTCTTAGGTCTTCAAGTCAAGCAAACTTCTAAAGGAATATTCATAAACCAAGCAAAGTATACCAAAAATATGCTAGAAAAGTTTGGAATGTTAACAAGCAAGGATGCAAAGATTCCGATGGTAACAAACTACAAGATGGATCCAGATGAGGATGGTGAAAGCACCGATCGAGACCATGTACAGAGGTTTAATAGGTTCCTTTCTTTGTATCTAACAGCAAGCAGACTGACATTTCTTTCGCAGCTGGAGTATGCGCTAGATTTCAAGCCAATCCGAAGAAAAGTCATTTGGATGCAGCAAAGAAAATTCTCAAGTATCTCAAGGGTACAAGCAAATGTAGGTCTTTGGTACCACTGCTAATGACAATCTGGAACTCGGTGGATATTCGATTCAGATTATGGTGGTTGTAGAATTGATAGAAAATCAACCACGAGCACATGTCAATTTCTTGGAAGTAAGCTGGTTTCTTGGTTTTCTAAGAAGCAAACTTCAGTGGCTACGTCAACTACGTAAGCGAGAATATATGGCTGCCGGGAGTTGTTGCTCACAATTACTTTGGATAAGTCAACAATTACAAGACTATCACATTGTTGCTAAAGAAATTCCTATATTCGTGATAGCAACAAGTGCCATTGCTATTACTCGAATCCAAGATTTCACACAAGATGCAAGCATGTGGATATACGTCATCATTTTATTAGAGATCACGTCGAAAAGAAGAACATTCGAATGGAAAAGATTCATACAGATCGGACAAAGTGAGCGAGATATTCCGACGAAACCATTGGCGGAGGCACGGTTTAGAGATCTATCTGTAGAATTAGGTCTACTGGATCCGGGAAAATCGTGTTAACATATTGTCAAGTATGAAACCTGTGAAGAGAATATTAAGCTTGTCAAGAAAGCATTAAACTTGCTAAAGAGAATATTAAGCTTCAAGAAAGCATTAAACTTGTCAAGAGAAGATAAAGCTTGTCAAGAAAACTTTAAAACTTGCTGCGTAAAGTTCTAAAGCTTGCTACTACGGTACTCGGTGGTATCGATTGATTACAATATCAACTCGACAGATATGTTTCTCTCTCTTTCGTTTTGCTCTTGTTTATTTGTTTGTCAAATATTTTGGTCTAAAATATTCCTTAGTCTCGTATGGTTAAATTAATTTTCTAATATTTTATTCCTGAGTTTATCCTCGGCATTGGGAAGTAATTATGTGAATTGTCAAATCAAATCTTTTCAACCACAAATTATGGGGTAATTTTTCCTTAAAAATATTATTTTACATCCTATTTCATGGACCCGAAAATCTTTTAATTTTGGAAAATACCTTTTTCAAATCCAAAGCCGAGGACACGCACTTTTCGGAATTCGAACCGTTGAATCCAGAACCGTTCGATCTGATCGTGCAATATGCAAATCAACGTTCATATTTTATTATGTAATTTAAGAATTTAGCGGTTTCCTTCTTCTCTCTTATAAATTGTTTTTCTCTTCTCTCTCTCTCTCATTATTCCTCGATCTTCATTCTCTGCTTTTTTTTTTCTTTCTTCGAGACTTGATCTCTCTGTTTTATTTTCAATGGCTCCAAAACAATCTTCATCTTCAAAAAGGTTGCAGGGAAACACAAGACTCTAGACCCTTTGGCCCTTTCCGAGAAAGTGCGCGGTGAATTATCGGTGGATTTTCGGACTCTGGACAGCGGGAAGCGGTGGAGATTCTAAATCTCTTATCTGATAGGGGTTTGTTTCAAGACTATTCGGCTCATTCTTGAGCAGCGGACTCTAGATGCCTATGTTGTTCAGTTTCTGGTTCGTGGTGATTTCGGATGGAACAACATAAAAACGGCAGTGTTTGGTCAAAGTTTGACCATCGAGACGGCAGGATATTCATGAACACTTGGGTTTGTCTCTTCAAGGCATTGATTCAGAATCATATATGGCGGAAAATCATCTCGAAGCTTTTCGTTCTCTAGCGAAAACTTCATGTCGTCATCATGTGTCGATTTGAAGAAAGCTTATCTCAAGCGGAAATATAGATTGTTATTTGACATCATGGTGAAGGTGATGTTTGGTGAACGCCGCAGTATGGACTCGGTTAGTCGAGGCGTCTATGTGCTTTAAAGGCGATTGTGGATGGAGTAGAGTGTGATTGGAGTGCTCAGAATTCTTTGAGATTCTGCAGAAGGAAAAGAATAGGTTCTTTCGGACAGAGGTGGATGGACATCCAGAGGTTAAGGTATGGGAAATTTTGTGGGAACAAGTATGTTTCTATGTCGAATAAGATTACAGATCTTCTTTGGAGAGGATGATGCCTAACACAGCGTGGGATCCTAAGTGGACGAAACCATACACTAAGGCAAAATTTATGCTGAACAAGGATGAGGAGCTCGGTGGTCCTCCTGATTCGATGATGATGAGGATCAAGCTGAAAATGAGGAAGAGCCTGCCGAGGTGTTACCGATCTTGGCGGTTGCCCTTGCGGCTATTGATATTGGGAAAGATGCGATGGTGAAGGATTCGGATAACCCAAAGCAAGTTCCAAGGCTGCTAGTTCAGGAGAAGACTTTGAAGTCTTCTCGTAGCGAAGATCGATTCCGATTTCTCAATTACCACGAGAGAAAGGCGAAGAGGTTCACCGTGGCAACTCGGAAAGATTACGTGAGCAATGCGTACGGAGGAGCACAGATGCCTCCTAAGGTCTCTCCTGGAAAGAAAGGATCGTCGGTGGTGGATGCAATGGAGGTTGATGATTCTCCGATTTCGGATGCTTTGAAGAGATGGTCTCTCATGAATCTTCTAGTGAGGAGGAACAGTACCAATTCCGTTTCCTTCTCTTTCTCGAGATTCCTTCTTCTTCGAAGCTTGCCGCACCGATGGAAGTTGGCGATGAGGTTGCGGGTATGGGTGCCGCTTCGAGCCTAGCACCCAGGTTGCTGAGGGTGATCACAGAGAGAATTTGATCGGAACAGTCCGATAGATTCAGTCCAAATGATAGACCTTGCTGGTAGGTCACGTGGGTTCGTTTGAGAAATGTTTGATGGCCGAGGTCATTACTTGGGTGGACAGCAAGTTTCCCAGATTACATGAATTTCCCGGAGGAGCGTAGCTTGCTAGTAGATATCTTGGTATGGAAAAATGCAAGGCTTGGAGCAATAGATGATCTCATTCTTCTAGCAAATGAGATTGGACATAATGAGTTTTCTTTGTGGGAGTTTGAGCTACGGACCAAGGCTGGAGTAGCGAGCATTTGATCTAACCACGGATCATCAGTTGCTTGCCTAGTTGCTCGACTGTTAGCTGCAGAGGATGGTTCTATTCCTCCCTTTACGATGGTCAAGAAGTCGGAAAGGTGTATCTTCTATCCCTCCTCCTCTTCCCGATTTTACATCTGTACGTTTGCCCAACTTTATGCCTCGTTGTCATTCATAAAGACTTGTATAACTCTTACTCTTCAAAGTTTGCTGAGTTAACACAACAGTATGCTTCAATGTTTTCTGTATTGGCTGCTAAATACACTCCTCTTGTTGAGTCTATTGAGTCGTCAAAGTCCTACATCGAGGCTGCCATTCGACGGCCCCCTCTTTGATCCGTCAAAGCTACGCCGATATGTTTTACGAGCAACAAGAGACTATCATCGAAACTCTTTCTCGCATGATGTTGAACAACATAAATGAGGTTAGAAAGCACGTTGAAAGTGTGAAGGCTGAAGGTGAGAAAGTGAAGCTACTCTCGTGAAGGTGTTTCTTTGAAAGAGAGACGATTGAGGACAGATTTCGGACAAAGATGGAGGATCGATTGACGAGACTCGGTGCCATGGAAGCACGATTAAGAGAAGGAATTGATCAGAATGCGGCTATCCAATCATCTATGTTGGACATGGGAAAGCAAATTGCGGACTGTACAAGAGGCGAATGCTAAATTGACGGAGACGGCTACAGCTATTGCGGCCGACACTGCTGCTTCTTTGTTCGGATATGCTCAAAATCGATGAGAAGATTGCTTCTCCAATAGCAGTGAGTATCTTTGGAATCAAGAAGTTTACGGAAAAATTTCTGCATACGTAGACGAGATATTCTTGCCAAGATGACGGAAATGGAAGGTCGCTGGACCCCTCTTTTGAATGATGTTAAAAAGGGAGAAAGCCGATTGAGAAGCTGAGATGGTTGTGAGAGATGAGGCTAAGGGTAAAGAATTGAAGGATTTGAAAGATAGGTGGAGGCGGTTGAAAGTTTTCTGTTGGAACGGAAAGAAAAAGCAGAGGCTGAAAAGAGCGTTGCGAGAGTCTGCTGGAATGGATGAAGGTCAAAGTTCCCAACCATTGAAAAGGAGAAGGTTGGTTAAGATGTCTCAAAAAGTTGAAGGGAAGTTTCTTTGAAGAAGAGTTGGAGGCTTTGCATGAGGAAGCCTTTCTTGCCGACTTAGAAACTAGAAGGATGGAGGAGAAGGATAGTCACAAGATGATCAAACTACTCGGGAAGCAAGGAAAAGAAGTGGATGTGTTGGACAAGGAAATGAAAAAGCGATTCATACCGAAGAAAGGCTGTAAAACCTGCGGTGTCAAGGAAGAAGCAGAGTAAGAAAGGGAAGAAGCTCTTTGGAGCGAGAGGCCGAGGAAGACTTTATCCTCCCCACAATACCGATGGATTTGTAGATGATTGTTGTCCTCCGGAGAGGATTGAGGACTGAAAGCAGCAAAGAGAGATTTCATCTGCTCATACTATGTCTGTAAAAGTATCGGCGTCGGGGCCACATAATGAAACATTCTTTGCTTGGATGGAGGAAAAGCACGGTGATATTTGGGCGAGATATTCCGAGAGCTTCGTGGAATTCAACCTAAACCTTCAAGCGCTTAATTTGAAAAGATTCCTACTCCATCCACAAAGAGATGGGAAGTTTAACCAGGTGAGTGTTCGCAGAGAGATTTCATCTGCTCATACTATGTCAGTAAAAGTATCGGCGTCGGGGCCACAAATGAATGAAACATTCTTTGCTTGGATGGAGGAAAAGCACAGTGATCTCTCGGCGAGATATTCTCGAGAGCTTCTGTGGAATTCAACCTAAACCTTCAAGCGCTGAATTTGAAAAGATTCCTACTCCAGTCACAGCAGATGGGAAGTTTGACCACCGAGTGTTCGCAGGGACGCTCAAAAGCTGCTTGGCTGAAGTCAGCCCACCTATTGGAACAGATAACAAGGAACTCTATGATAGAGTGTACGAGTGGCTAAATGTTCCAACAGTGGTTTCAAGGTATGACTGAGGAAGATATGAAGGTTGCTTTGGGTTGGGTAGCTAGATTGCTGGACGGGAAGGCCGATGAAGTTTTTTTATGCTTTTCTTTGTTATCTTTTGCTCTTTTTGCATTTCACTTACGTAAGATGTACCGATTTCTCCATATTAATAGAAGTGAATGTTTTGCGCTAAGACAACCTCTCGTTGTCATCTCGATTTTGTTTGAGATCCTTTTAAAGGTCTCTTCTTGTCTTATTTGAGATCCTTTTAAAGATAACCTCGCATCAATCATGCGTAGAAGACTTCAAAGTCTTCTAACCTCAAGAAGGTTTTCTTTAAAAGGGTTTTTCAAATACACACGAGATTAGCTTCCGCACCATCGAAGACTTCGAGTTTAGAAGTCTCTGATCTCACTTAGCACACTCGAGTACCTTGCTGCAGAAGACTTCAAAGTCTTCTAACCTCACACCCAGCTCACGAAAAGTTGTAAAAGTTTTGAGTGTGGTAAAGTCTATTCAACCCCCTTCTAGACTTTCCACCTCCTTGCACATCTCGTCCGGGACCAACAAGTGGTATCAGAGCGGTGGTTCAACCGACCACCGGCTTTGGTTACCAATAGTCTTTGAGGAAAGACTGTTGTGGTCACTGAGCAGATCTTTTTGAAAAACCGGTTTCATAAAAATCATTGCATTCCTTGCACATCTCGTCCGGGGACCAACATTCCTAGCCGCTTAGGGCTGGGCTTAGAGCACATGAAATTTCTTTATTAAAAGCTCATCAGTATCCTACATTGCTAATTTATTCCTGTAATACGGCAAGTTGTGCTAGTGCGGATTCCATGTTGCGTAAAATATCACCAAAACTAGATGATTCCACTCCTAAAATTGCAGCTTAAGACACTATGAGGAGAATAGTGTTGCCTCATCGATGATGATAACAAAATTGTGGAGAGACAATTGGTATTCAAGTCATCTAAATTAAATGATCTTGAATTCTTTTTGGAGCAGATATTTGCAAGTAAGGCCTTGTTCAAAGAAGCGATTAATACACCATGGTGTGAAGACTGGAAAAAGCATTGGATTTTCAAAAATGATGGTAGAAGAATATATGCGGTGTGCAAAAGTGAAGGGTGTGAATGGACATATTCATGCATTGAAGATGAAGGATCATTAAGCTTTCCAAATTAGACAAGACAACCCGTGATCATAGTCGTGCTAGGAAGTACCATGTTACAAATGCTAACTCGGCTTGGTTAGCAAAGAGATTTGAAAAAGATTTTAGGGCAGACTCCAAATAAGAGCACTAGGGGTTTCAAGAATTTTGTAATCTCAGATTTGGGTTATTATGTGTCAAGATCTCGGGCATAAAGCTTTGAAGAAGATTGAGGGTGATGCAACTAAGCAATATGAAAAACTATTGGATTATGTACACACATTGTTGGAGAAGAATCCTGGATCCACTATCATTCTGAATATGGATAACAACTCGATGGGAGCACTAGATTTCAAAGGTTATACATTGTTTGGATGCATTAAAGCAAGGGTTTAGGGCGGGTTGTAGAACATGGATAGGTGTGGATGGTTGTCAACTAAAAGATGCTATTGGTGGGGTGTTGCTTCTTGTTGTTGGTATGGATCCTAACAATGATCCATACCTTTGGCTTATGCATTGGTAGGAGAGGAGACAAGAGAATCTTGGGAGTGGTTTTTGCAATTGACCAAGGATGATTGGCTGTTTGGAAGAGAGGATAATTACATATTCATGTCGAGACAAGCGTAAAGGGTTGATACCAGCTTTTGATAATGTACTTCCTATTGTACAAAATAGATTTTGTGTTAGGCACCTTCATGGGAATCTAAAGAGGGTTGGATTCAAAGGTGATGCCGATAAAAATTACTTTGGGCTGCAGCAAGGGCTAATCTTGTTCCTAGCTTCATGACAAAGCAATGAGGAGAATTGGTGAGCAAGATCCTAAATGTCTACAATGGTTGGAAGACATGCCTCCTTCACAGTGGTCTAGATAACATTTTAGCACTTTTGCTAAATGTGACACACTTGTGAATAACATGTGTTGGTCTCGGTCGATCAAGTTTTATACAAACAAGAAATCTAGAAAGGGGAGGGGGATTGAATAGATTTCCAACATATTCAATTTTTCCTTTTCAAATTAATCCAAGACAACGCAAATTAAATTCAGATTATCCAAGTATCAAATTTGTACAGCGGAAGTAATTTTTATAATTGATCATATTGATAATTCCTAAATAAGCCTTTTGATACTTGAGATTGAATGTAAACAGAAAACCAAATTAAAGAAATACCGAAAGTAAAGAACACATGAATTTATAGTGGTTCGGATTTGTAAAAATCCTACGTCCACTCTCCTTTCACAAACTTGTGAAAGGGTCTTCACTGCTTACTTATTTCCTTTCTTGCTTACAGTTTACAACTCAAGATGATCTTCGTCTTTGAATCATCTTCTATCTAAAACTTTACCTATCAAATCTAAGAGTACAGTCTTGATCGTGTTAAGAAGGAATTACAAGAGAGTGTTCTTCAAATACTTGAAAAATATCACAAGAGTTTTTTTAATCTAATGTTGGTGAGTGCTCTATGAAAATGTGTTTCAGAATTGAGTGTCAAAAGTCATTCTAAGGACTGTGCTTAGGTCTATTTATAAAGTCATAAGATCGTGAGTTTGTTGTAACAAACTTATAACCGCCTAACAAACTCTTCTTTAGAAACAGCCACGACTTGGTGATCTTGAGTGCCGTTTGACTTTGACTTAGTGAAAGCCTCGCTTTTCTTTTCTACTCAGCTCACTTTGACCTCGTCTTGAGCTCTTCATTAACCTCTTAATCGATGACTTCTTCGAGACTGTCTTGAGATGACCTTCAAGCTTCTCGACCTCACCGCTTAATCCGTCAAACCTAGTCTCGATCATCTTACTTGTGAAATGTACTACTTCATCTCGATCTATACAAATTCAGCTGGTCATCCTACTTTACATGAGCTCATCTAACCTATACATTTTAACTCATCAAAACTACTCCCGATCTAACAATTTTTCCCTTTTTGATGATGTTAAAACTACAAGAAAGAAATAAATTTATAGCTTGTGTTAGTCAAGGTTATTTAAGATAACACAATTAATCACTTTAGGCACATAAGCAATTTCCCAATCAGGTATGTTCACATAAGAGCAACTACACATGCCTTAGTAAAATTTTATACTTAGAAAAAAAAATTTAAGAAATATTCTAAGGCACAAAATTTTGCCAGATGATTAACACTTAGAAAAATATCTTATAGAATTTTCAACGTTTTAGAATTAAAGAAATTTGAACTTGAAAAAATGAATAAAGTATAAGACATCGAGATAAGTTCATTCATTCCATTCATATATAGCAAAAATTATATTTACAAATAGGCGGACAAGATATTAAGCGATAAAGAAAAAGTAAATCTTATCTAGTTTGTCCAACGATCTTTTTCTCGAAGCCGCATCTAATCAAAGTCTCGGTTCCTTATGCCCTTTGGATCGAGATAACTTCATTATGTTTTGACACATAATGATAGTTGATCTAATCCAATCTTTATCAATTGACCCATCTTCCGTAACTTTGATTCGAATGGTTGAGTAAGTGGAGTAACTAGATCTACATTATACCATTCATCTCCTTCTACAATCAGCTTCCGACAAAGTACTAGATTCTCCTTCTCCTTCAAGTCGTGCCAAGCGATTGTTTCATCTTCGTACGAGGCTCTAGCACCTTTCCAAATATACTAGAAGAAAGTCTATTTCGCCTCATACTTCATGTATTCGTTTGCCTAAGATAGATGAACAATCATCTTTGGGGAAGCATCTGATGCCGTAAGGTGGCCTAACTGGTGCCTTATCTGCTTCCCCCAGTGGTCCGGCAGACAGGAGGCGGGATCCATCTCTTGGTTGCTCGATCGTAGATCCTCCCTGCTTCCTTCGCCGCTTTGATCTTCCTTCATGCTTCCCTTCGTCCATAAAAGACTTTCTCGCCTTAATCCGCTTATCCCTGGCCTCCTCAATCCCGATCTGCTCATCCTCGATTTTTCCAAAGTGGTCATTTACCAGCAGCCTTTGAAGATATGCTCTTTGAGGATTGTCGACCGGAGACAGGCCGGATTCGTGCTCTTTCCCTTTCTCGGCTTGGTGCCTTTGCCCTTGCTTTCTCAGCCTCTTCTTTTCTTTCTCTTATCTTGGCCATGTATTTTTCTGATTTGATCTCGCCTTTCCTTTTCCTAGCCTCGCTCATCTCGCCTTGATTGCTTCTTCAATTCGTTCAATGCGAATTTTCAAGGCGATGAGCTCATCTGTTTAGCCGCTAGCCGAGCTCTTTATCGGGTCCAGTTCAACTCTAATTCGACGATATCTTCCCCTTATTAACATCATCAAGAAGCGTCTTGAGTTGCTCCTTGACAACATTAAAGTAGGTGGAAGATGTGGTGCTGATCTCTTAAGATTTCATCGCCTAGAATCTGATTATGCATTGCGACTTGTGCTCGTAGCTCTTCCAACTCCACTTTCACCTCACCAACCTTCTCATTTACGAGACAAGTTAATGGAATTTGAAAGATTATTCATTAGGTTTACCTCGGATGCTTTTAGCATATCCTCCATCGTGATGCTCACCGAATCCACGATGTCGGGCCGTATTAGTTTGGAGCATCGAGCAAACTTCTCTTCCATCTTTAGTTCCCATTGGCTTAAAATTGCCGAGAAGGTAGAGCCTAAACTACTGGGGCGAATATCAACTGGTGCCGGTGGAAATCCAAGTCGGCTCTTGATATGATCAAAGAGCTGCTCCTCTGATAGGATGGTGGACACAGATGATAGGCCTGCAAACTCTAAGACCTCCTTCTCCCAAATAACCAGGTTCTCCAAGCTAACTTCGCTGAAAAAGCCGAGCTCCTCCAGGTCTCCATCCCTCAGATTGTGTACTAACCATAGCTTAATCGATTCCTTCATTACTTCATGGTTGTTACGAAGTTCAGAATTATTTCACATAACCTCCTCCACGCCATCTGCTCTAAGGGATAACTCAAATTGGCCTATGGAGCAATCAAGCATAGGGGTATGGATTAGACTGATTTGTGGGGAGGGGTTTAATATTCGGTGGAAAGGAAGTCTAGAAAATCATATGTTTGTGGTGAGGGTTGAGATATGGGTTCGTAGGGTGTAGGTTCTTGTGAAGGTTAGCTTTGTTTAGGTTATGTTTGGACTGTTTGGGAAGGTGGCTGAATTGGAGGCTCCGAGGTATCACCGTGGCTACCTCTTCATTGTCATGGTGGGGAGATTTTTCTCGAACATGATGAAAAAGACAGGGAAGAAGATGTACCTACTTCTTTCTCGAGAAAGTCCGCACGAGGTTCCCCCTACTTCGTGGCCGGGATCCTCCAACACCTCAGCTTCCTCGATCGCTCCAGCAGCTATCTCCAATGTCGTAGCCTCTTCCTCGGGAAGGAGAGACCGTGCGAGATGACTCTCCGGCTGCTTTCTTGGTCGCGGCTTTCACCGCACGACGACGTTTCCTAGGAACTTTCGACCTCTTCCTTCTCCGAGAGGACCCAGAGGGTGAGAAGACCTGCTCCTCAGTGCCTCCTCGGTTGCAGTCTCTTCCTCACTGGAACAACTTCTGGTTGAGTGGTGCAACCTCGCCTTGTCTCCTCGCAGCTCGCTTCTCGCAAGCCCTCTCTGTGCCCTTGCACTTATAGAATCATCATCGAATCGTGCATTCCTTGAATGCGGTCATTTTTGTGAGTAATCTCTTCTGCTTTTTATACTTTCTCACCCTTAATCCCAATCATCAACCACCTTAAAATCCTCCATAATAATAGTGGTTTTGTTGAACAGGAATCTATTGAATTAGCTGTCCATTCATCCCTCACAACGAAAATATTTTCTTCTCCTCTCGCCAACCTATCCGTAAACAATCCAATCTAATCCAATTGCACTTCACACCATCTAATATAGCCCTCATGCAACAGAGTCTTGGCTTTGTAAGGCCATCATGTGAACTCTGTTCACCCAAAATGAACTTGGTTAATATTGTCATTAAGAGATGATATTTCCTCTTGAGCATGAACTTCTTCAACTCCTTCCTGGCACCTTTGCACGAATTCTTCGCCAAAGATCTCAAACGATTCTACCCAATCGTCTTCCTTATACACCAACGGATTGATCCCTTCTTCATGTGTTTCAAACAACTTTGCGATTTTATTTTGTAATGGACAATCGATGAGTTGTATTGACCTTGGTTTCAATCCCCGTATCTCGCAAATTGTTTATTGACATAATACTCAACACCCACCATATCCAATGTCTTGTTTTTAGGAGATCGCTTCAACAAAAACCTCTCAAACCAGAATTTTCCAACAACCGAAGAATTTCTCTTGACTCGGCATATTGTGTTGTAAAATCGACATACATCTCACTGGGAGTTTACTTTTGAAAGCTTCACCGTTGAATTTCAAAGGGGTCTGAGTAGAAGATGAAGCCATTTTTGTAATCTTGGAAAGAAATTTTTGTAGAAGGTTGATTGCGGTAAAACTTAGGGCTTGGGTAAAAGTTATTTTGAAAACGATGAAGGTAAGTATTTAAATGGAGAGAGAGAGAGAGAGAGAGAGAGAGAGAATCGGGAAGAGGGACATATCAACGGCTAAATAAATTAGACGTTTCATCTCTCGTGCGTGGTATTAACTCAATTTTAAAAACACAAAAATAACCGCCTGTGCTACGATTAGATGTTTTTAGGGGCACTTTATGCAGAGTAGTGAGTATACCGACGTAAGACGAAATATACCTTTCTTTGCATAAAAGTTTCCTAATTCAGATCGGGTTGTATCAAACTTAGTAAAAATGACCTCGTCTTAGATTTTCGAAAACACCTCCTAGTCTCGATTATTTTGAAAACAAAATATTTTAAGTCCGAGTTAATTTTGAGCCATTATTTTAAAAAAATATATAACTAAGTCTTATATCTTTATATAACTAGTACATACCGACATACAACTCAGTCATGGGGTTTTCATAAAAATAACTTATCTCGAAAATTTTGAAATTGATGAGTCAGGAGAACAATTTTTGAAAACACTTTTGAAGAAGGAAAAATAAGGGTTTTGATTTTGTCCTAGTAAAGAAGGTTTTCAAATGTGAAGGTCTAAATTGATCTAACAATGTTAATCGAACTCGTTCTGCAAATACACAAACATGTGAAACTATTACAATCTAGAGTAAGTTAGACAAGATGCACATACTCATCCGATTTTAAGAAAATCAGCCGACTCTCGTGTCCTTGTCTGATTTACTTGATATCGTATAAGAAAATATCAAGTCGATAAGGTCAATACGACTAATCCTTGATTCCCGATTCCTTAGAAAGGAGATCAATGATATCAACTATGTGATTGCCCTTAGACACATTTCTAGTCCGATATTTCTTTCTAGTCATGATAAAGAAAGCGAGATAGAAATAAACTACAAGATACAAACAAGAGAAAATCACAAGTCAACTAAAGATGCATCAAGTAATCCTAACTCTAAACACAATTCTTTGAACCTAGTCTCAGCTAATGGTTTAGTAAGTATATCACTCTTTGAAAATTAGTTAATATCTTCTCTAATCTGATATCACCTTTCTCTACATGATCACGGATAAAATGATGTCGTATATCAACATGTTTGCAACGAGTGTGTAAGACTGAGTTCTGGGTAATAGCTATGACACTATTATTAACACAAAAGATTGGTACACCTCTAGTGATTATATTATAATCCCTTAGCTGTTGACTCGATCCAAATTAGTGGGAACAACAACTTCCACCGCCATATACCAGCTTCAAAGTGAGGGAAGTAGCTACAGAGGTTTGTTTCTTTGACAACCATGAAATTAGCTTACTTCCCAAAAATTGGCAAGTTTCGTAAGTAGATTTTCTATCTATCTTACACACGCCAAAGTCTGAATCTTAGTATCCCGACAACTCGAAATTATCATCACCGGGTACCACGATCCTACATTTATTGTACCTTTTAAGAATTTGAGAATCTTCTTGGCTGCTTCAAGATGACTCTTCTTAGGTTTAGCTTGGAAACGTGCATGCACACCTACCGCAAATGAAATATCGCCCACTCGCGCTAATTATAATAAAGAGCCTATTAATCCCTCGTATTCTCGTATGATCGGTGTCTTCTCCCTTATCGTCTGGATCTATGGAGATGTTTGTCATCATTGGTATCTTAGCCTCTCGGCTGGTACCTATTCCAAACTTTTCTATAAGATCCTTTGCATATTATGTTTGATCGATGAAAATCTCTTTCTTTGTCTCTGTCGACTTGTAATCCAAGGAAGTATGTCATTTCTCCCATCATGGACATCTCAAATCTGCTTTTTATAAGATGACTAAATTCTTCACACAAAGATAGATTAATAGATCCAAAATAATATCTTCAACATATATTTGTACTAATAAAAGATCGTTATTGTTGGTCCCAGTCGATCAAGTGATATACAATTAGAAAATCTAGAAAGGGGGTGGGGAATGAATAGATTTTCAACCTACTCAATTTTTCCTTTCCAAAATTTAACTCGCATAATCCAAATTAACTCTTAATTCTCTAAGTATCGATTTAAACAAATGAAAGTATTTTATTTATACTTGATTTGATTGATAATTCCTTGAATAAATGTTTTAACAAATGAAATTGAATGTAAACTGAAAGATGAATTAAAGAAATACAGTAAAAGTAAAGAACACACGGTCTATAATGGTTCGGATCTGTAAAAATCCTACGTCCACTCTCCTTTAACAAACTTTGTGAAAGGGTCTTCACTAGCTTACTTACTTTCCTACTTCCTTGCTTACAGCTTACCAATCGAGACGATCTTTGTCTTTGAATCTTCTATCGACGGTGTATCTATCAAACTAGAATACAAAGCAGTAATGTGAAGAAATTACAATTGAAAGTGTTCTTAAAAAAATTTAGAAAAATATCACAAGATTTTTTTGATTTAAAACTGATGAGTGCTCTTTTTAAAATGTGTTCTTAGATGTGAGTGCAAAAGTCCTTCTAAGGACTGTGTTTAGTCCTATTTATAAGGTCAGAAGACGGTTAGTTTGTTGTAACAAACTTAAAACCGCTCAACAAACCTTTCTTTAAAGCGCCCGACCTCGGTGATCTTGAGTCGCCGTCAGACTTCGACTTGGTGAAAGCCTCTCTTTCTTATTCTACTCGGTTGGCCTTGACCTTGTTTTGAGCTCTTCATACTTCTCTCAATCGGATGACTTCTTCAAAATTGTCTTGAGATGACCTTCAAGCTTCTCGATCTCGGTGACTTTACCCATCTCACCTAGTCTCGTGAGCTCACTAGTAAAATGTACTACTTCAGCTAATCTATACAGTTTCAGCTGGTTATCCTATTTTTCATGAGCTCATCTAACATATACATTTTAACTCATCAAACTGAAACTCCGATCTAACAATTTCTCTCTTTTTGATAATGTTAAAACTACAAGAAGGAGATGAACTCACACTTGTGTTAGTCAAGGTTCTTCAAGATAAATGATAAGTATACTAAGCACATAAGAACCTTTTAATCGATAGGTTCACATAAGAGCAACTATTCACATTTCAAGTAAATATCCATACTCAGAAAAATTTTAAGAATTTGTTCTAAGGTATAAAATTTTATCGATGATTAACACTTAGAAAAATTTCTTAAGTTTTCTTCAAAAGCTTTAATGAAAAAAATTAAACTTAATGAAATAAGACAGTGTGTTTCGAGATAAGGTTCAAACACTTCATTCATTTACAGTAAAATTACATTTACAGATTGGCCAAACAAGATGTAAGAGATAAAGAAAAATAGAGCTTATCTAGTCTCGCCATCGATCCTTCTCTGGGAGCCGCATCTAATCAAAGATCTTATTTCTCACTCGTCTATGTCCTTTGGATTAGACAACTTCATTATGTTTTGACCCATAACGATAGTTGATCTAATCCAATCTTTGTCAATAGAGCCATCTTCCACAACTTTGATTGGAATGGTTTAGTAGGTGGAGCAACAAGGTTAACATTGTACCATTCATTCCCTTCAATGATCACCGGTAGAGCGTCGGGTTCTCCTTCTCCATCCAGTCATGCCATACAATTGTTTCATCTTCGGATGAGGCACCAACATCTTTGCAAATGTCCACTTAGCCTCATATTTCATGTACTCGCTGGCCTAAGATGGATGCACAATCATCTTCGGAGGAGCATCCGTCCCGTGAGGTGGCCAAATCGATGCCTTGTCTCGCTTCACCAAGTGGTCCTCCAGCTAATGCAGGTATCACCCTTCTCGTTGATGCTCTATCAAAAACCCTTCCGCCTCCTTGGCTGCCTTAATTTTTCTCCTCACCTCCCTTCGGCCATAAAAGATTTTCTCGGCTTTAACCCTCTTATCTCCGTCTTCCTCAATCCTTATCTGCTCTGTTGATTTTTCAAGTGGTCTCTTACCAGTGCCTTTGACAATAGACTTTGTCTGACTGGAGACAAGATCGGTTCGAGTTCTTTTCCTTTCCCAGCCTTTCTTCTCTTTCTCAAAGCAGATGCCTTAGCCATAGCCTTCTCGGCTTCCTCCTTCCTTTCTTTAATCTTGGCCATGTATTTCTCGAGATTTGATCTTAGCTTCTCTTTTCCCGGCCTGCTCATCTCGCCTTGATTGCTTCCTTCTCTTTTGTATTTGGAGACAAGATTGGTTCGAGTTCTTTTCCTTTCTCGGCTTCCTTCTCTTTCTCAAAGCAGATGCCATAGCCCTAGCCTTCTTAGCTTCCTTCTTCCTTTCTTTAATCTTGGCCGTGTATTTCTCGGATTTGATCTCGGCTTCTCTTTTCTGGCTGCTCATCTGCCTTGATTGCTTCTTCAATTTATTCAATGCAAATCTTCACGGCGGTGAGCTCGTCTATATGATCGCTGGCTGAGCTTAATCGATCTAGTTCAGCTCGACTCTCCTAGATCTTCCCCTTTTTAACATCATCAAGAAGTATCTTAAGCTTCTCCTTGACAATATTAAAATAGGTGGAAGTCTTGGTTTGATCTCTCGAGAATCTCATCGGCCCAAGAGTGGGTTGTCTGCTTGCCGCCACTTGAGCTCGTAGCCCTTCCAACTCTTTTCTCACCTCCATCAACTTTCTCATTCACAAATATATTAACAGAGTTGGAGATATTAGCCATGACATTTACCTCGGATGCTTGAGCATATCTTCCATCGTGATGCTCACCGAGTCCACGATGTCACCATTTTGATTTGAAGCATCTCGAGTGAATTTGTCCTCCATCTTCTGCTCCCACCGACTCGGAATAGCGGTGAATACAGAGCCTGGACCGCTAAGATGCACGTCGGTGGTGTTGGTGAAAGTCCAAGATGACTTTTGATGTGGCCTATGAGCTGCTCCTCCGATAGAATTGTTGAGATTGAGGACACTCCAGTGAACTCCAGGACCACATTCTCCCAAAGGCACCGTATTTTCCCACCGACCTCATCGTAAAGTAAGCTCATCTCCTCCAGGTCTCCTGCTCTCGGATGGTGTACCAACCATAGTTCCACCGATTCCTTCATTAGTTAAAGATTCTGAAGTTCAGAATCATCTCACTTAACCTCCTCCTCCCATCAGCTCTAAGAGATAGCTCAAACTAACCATGGACCCATCAGGCATGGGGGTGTGGATTGGACTAATTTGTGGAGAGTGGGTTTGGTAATCGGTGGAAAGGAAATCTAGGAAATCAAAGGCTTGTGGTGTGGGTTGAGGTATGGATTCGGAGGGTATTTGGACAAGTAATGGAGGTGGGAATGAGAGTGGGGATAGGAGTAGGCGATTGTTCGGATGGAATATGAGTAGATGAAGAAGTGGTTGGAATACCGGGGGTTATTTATAGTAAAGGGGTTTCGTTTGTACTTCTTGGGAGGGTGGTTGACTTAGAGGCTCGAGGTATCAGCCAAGGCTACCTCTTCATCGCAGAGTGGGTAGGTTCATCGGATAAAGATAGGTTAGACGATGTACCTTATTCTTATCCGAGACAGTCCTCTCACTGAGGTCCCACCTCTTTTCGAGCTTGGATCGTCTAAGACCTCGGCTTCTGCAGTCACTTCAGCTGCTATTTGTACAGTAGTTGTCTCCTCAAGTAGCAGACTAAGAGGAGCAACAGAAGATTCCCCAATAGCTTTTCTTCGACGCAGCCTTTCACCAAACGTGTTATTTTAGGGGCTTTCAGCTTCCTAGGCCGTGAAGCCTCAACCGAGATGGCTGCTTGAATCGGAGGTTGAAGTTTCCTTGGGTGGGATATCCTTAGCCGCTATCTCTTCCTTGGCTACCGGAGCAGCTTCCGGTTGAGCCGGAGGAATTCTAGCTTGTCTTCTCGCAGCCTGCCTCTACAACCTGCTCCTCTCGTGCCCTCGCACTATCGGAATCATCATCTGAATCCGCATTTCTCCAATGCGCTCATTCTTCATGAGCAATCCCTTCTCGCTTCGTATACTTTCTTACCCTTAACTCCCAATCAAGAACAACCCCGAAATCCTCTATGATAATAGTGATTTTGTTGAACAGGAGACTATAGAATTAGTTATCCATTCTTTCCCTATCAATGAAAATCTCTTCTTCTCCTCTGCCAGTTTATCCTAAAACAGACCAATCCAATCACACTTCACACCATCCAAGATTGCTCGCATACAACAAAGTCTCGGCTTAGTGAGGCCATCATGAGAACTCTGTTCTCCCAAGATACACTTAGTTAATATCGTCATTAGGAGACAATATTTCCTCCTAAGCATATATTTTTCAATTCTTTTCTCGGCACCTCTACAGAAATCTTCGCCATCATTTCGAACGATTCCACCCAATCATCCTCCTTATACACCAAGGGATTGATCCTGTCTCCATGTGTTTCAACCAATCGTGCAAGTTAGATTTTGAAATAGACTATTGATGCGTTGTGTTTATTCTTATTTCAATCCCAGCTTTCTCAAATCGCCCATTGAGATAGAACTCGACACCCAAAGATATCTAGTGTCATGTTCATGCGAGATCGCTTTGAGAAGAAAACCTTCAACCCAGAGTTTTCCAATAACCGTAGAATTTCTCTGGATTCTCGCATCTTGGGATGTTGAGAAGTCAACATACATTTCGTAACGTATCTTGCTTTTGAAAGCTTCCTCGTTGAACTTGAATGGGATTTATGTTGAAGAAGAAGACTTTTAGAAAATTTGGTAAGATAATTTGTAAGGGAGAATTTTTCAGTAAATTTAGGGCTTGGGAAAACTGATTTTAATTTTGACGAAGGTAAGTATTTAAATGGAGAAAGAGGAGATAGGGAAAATTGGGAAGTGAGACACGTGGCAAAATTGGGTAAATCGTGGCCTTTAATCAATGTCGCACGTGGAGCATATCAACGGCTAAATATAATACACGCTTTCACCTCCGCGCGTGGCATTAACTCGCTTTTGAAATTGTAAAGAGTAATTGCCCAGTGCTATTGATTAGACAGCTTTTTAGGGGCCACTTTATGCAGAGAAGGAAGTATACCCGACGTAAGCGAAATATAACTTTCTTTGCATAAAGGTTTCCTAAATCAGATCGGGTTTTAAATGACTTGGTCTAAAAATGACCTTGTTTGTGGTTTTGGAAATACTTCCTAGTCTAGTTATTTTAAAAATAAAACATATTAAGTCCGAGTTAATTTGAGCCATTTTTTAAGAATTGGCTAAGTCTATATCTTTATATAACTAGTACATAAAGACATGCAACTCAATCGAGGTTTTCAAAAAGACAACCCATCTGAAAATTTTGAAATTGATGAGCTATGAGAGTAATTTGAAAAACAATTTTGAAAGCAAGGATTTTTGGTTTTGATCAGATAAGGAAGATTTGAACCAATCTAACAATGTTGTCTCGAACTCGTTCCGCAAATACACAAACTTGAGAAACCATTAGTATCTAGAGTAGATCAGACAAGATGCACATACTCATGACTTTTGAGAAAATCGGTTGATTATCGTATCCTTGTCTGATTTACTTGATGTTTAGAAAAGAAAATATCAAGTTAGATAAGGTCAATATGAGTAATCCTTGATTCTTGATTCCTTTAGAAATGAGATCAATGATATCACCGTGATTGTCCCTTGACACATATCAAGTCTCTGATATTTCTTTCTAGACATAATAAAGAAAGCGAGATAGAAAGAAATACTAGATACACTTAATAGAAAATTATAAGTCAACTAATGATGCATCAAGTAATCCTAATTCTAGACACAATTCTTTAAACCTAGTCTCACTTAATGGTTTCGTAAGTATATCACTCTTTGAAAATCAGCTTAGTATCTTCTCTAATATGGTATCACCTTTCTCTATATGATCACGAATAAAATGATGCCGAATATCAACATGTTTGCAACGAGTGTGTAAAACGGGTTCTGGGTAATAGCTATGACACTATTATTATCATAAAAGATTGGTACATCTCCAGTGATAATATTATAATCCCTTAGTCAGATCGATCCAAATCACCGAGAACAACAACTTCCTGTTGCCATATACTCGGCTTCAGAAGTGGAAGTAGCTACAGAGGTTTGTTTTTAGACAACCATGAAATCAGTTTACTTCCCAGAAATTGGCAAGTTCCGAAGTAGATTTTTGTCTATCTTACACCCACTAAAATCTGAATCGAGTATCCCGACAACTCAAAATTATCAGCATTTGGATACCACGATCCTATATTTATTGTACCTTTCAAGAATTTAAGAATCTTCTTGGCTGCTTCAAGATGACTCTTCTTTCGCTTAGCTTGGAAATGTGCACAGTACACCTACCGCAAAAGAAATATCGTGTCTACTAGCGCTAAGTATAATAATGAACCTATTAATCCCCTATATTTTATCTCGATCGTTGTCTTCCCCTTATCGTCTGAATCCATGGAGAAGTTTGTCATCATAGGTATCTTAGCCTCTCGGCTGGTACCTATTTCAAACTTTTCTATAAGATCCTTTGCATATTTTGTTTGGTCGATGAAAATCCCTTTCTTTGTCCTGTCTGACTTGTAATCCAAGGAAGTATGTCATTTCTCCCATCATGGACATTTCAAATCGCTTTTCATAAGATGACTAAATTCTTCACACAAAGATAGATTAGCGAGATCCAAAAATAATATCATCAACATAAATTTGTACTAATAAAAGATCATTATCAAAATCTTTTCGAAATAAAGTCCTATCTATTTTACCCTTTACAAAATCGTTTTAAATTAAATAATCGAGACAAGGTGTCATACCAGATCTTGGGACATATCTCCTTTGACAAAGCCTCGAAGGCCTGCTCTACATAAACCTCTTCACTAGGATTCAATTTAGAAATTCTGATTCTACATCCATTTGTAAAATTGTGAATCTTTTAAAAGCAGCATAGGCTAAGAACAATCTTATGGCCTCCAGACGAGCCACGATGCAAAGGTTTCATCGTAATCGATCCCTTCGATTGCGAATAATCTTGAGCAACTAGTCTCGGCTTTATTTCTAACCACAATATTGTTCTCATCCCTTTTGTTTTTAAAGATCCATTTAGTTCCAATGACTTTTGATGATGTGGCCTTTCAACAAGCTCCCACACATCTAGTCTTTGAAACTTATTCATTCGTCTTGCATAGCATTAATCCAATTGGAATCGCTTAGAGTTTTAGTAATTGACTTAGGTTCAACTAATGAAAAATAACAATCAACATACAATCTAGATTTAGCTGTATCCTACTGACTCCGAATCTAAATCTCCTATTATTTGTTCATCCGGATGATAAGTCATTACCTTTTTACCTTTGTCTTTTACCAAGGATGAAGACTTGTCTGAAATATCCTTTTCAAATGATTACGTATTACCTTTAAGCTTCTTCCGATTGTTTGGTAAGGTGGTTGTCGATCACCGACTTTGAAGAACTTTCGTGCTCTCTATCTTTGTTTGAGTCTGATTCTTCTTCCTCATCTCGAGTCTGATTCTCGTGTACCAACCATACCGTTGATATCTTAATAGTCAACTTATGTAGATCATCTAAAATCTTTGTGGTGTCACCGCATCCTTGGACTCAAAAGTAGATTCATCAAACACAACATGTAGTGTTTCTTCCACACACAAGGTTGTCTTATTAAAAACTCTATAATCCTTAGACACAAGTGGAATATCCTAAGAATATTCCATCGGCAATCTTAGCATCAAAAGTTTTTAAATGAGATTTATCATTGTTGTGAATGAAACACTTGCATCCAAAGATATGAAAATATGAAATCTTGGGTGATCTTCCCTTCCATATTTCATAAGGAGTTTTACACTTATTTTTAACAATCAAACATCTATTTTGAATAAAACAGCATTATTAATGGCTTCGCCCAAAACCTATGTGGAGTGTTGTACTCGAGATAGCATAGTCCTTGCAGCCTTCTTTAAGAGTTCTATTTCTCCTTTCAACAACTCCATTCTCGTTGAGGTGTCCTCGCCTGATGTTTCGTGAGCTATACCATTCTCAAGACAATAGTTAGCAACAAGTGTATTAAGGAATTCAAGACCTTTATCACTTCTAATTTTAACAATACTTAACCATTTTTCATTTTGAATTCTTTTAAGAAATTCTAGAATCTTTGTCATAGTCTCATTCTTCTTGTACAAGAAAATAACCCATGTAAATCTGAGAAGTCATCTACAATTACCAAGATATATTTTCTTCCACCGAAGCCGAGAGGTGTGACCGAACTAAAAATATCCATGTGAAGAAGTTCCCAATCCTATCTCAAGAAGGACTATTTATTGTTTTAAAAAGTTTTGGTCTGCTTTTCTTTTTGACAAGCATCACAGACATGAGTCTTTGAAAATACCCTGTCTGAAGTCCTTTGACTAAAGATTTTCTTGTTATTTTGTTAAGAGTTTTGAAGTTTAAGTGACCAAGACATTTATACCATAGCCAACTTAAATCATCTGAACTCTTTGCAACAAGACAAGTATCTTTAGGACAACTTTTGAAGTTAGCAACATAAATGTTACCTTGTCCGACTCACTAATAGAATATTTTCATTGAGACCATCTAAAACATAGCATGCATTACATGTGAATTTTACACTAAAACCTTTATCACAAAATTGTGAAATAGACAACAAATTGTGTTTTAACCGTTCGACGTAGTAAATCTCATTGGCTTGAATATCACCAATCATCAAGGTTTCAACTCCTTTGGTTAGTCCAAAATTGTTGTCTTCAAACATGACTCGTGGTCCATCTATAGTCCGATAGTTAGAAAACTCGATTTTCAATTAGAAAATTTTGAGGGGGTTGGATAGATTTTCAACCTACACAATTTTTCCTTTCCAAAATTTAACCTGCATAATCCAAATAAACTCGCATTCTCTAAGTATCGTATTCAAACAGCAAAAGTAATTTATTTATACTTGATCCGATTGATAATTCCTTAAATAAATATTTTAACAAATGAAATTGAATGTAAACTGAAAGATGAATTAAAGAAATACAGAAAAGTAAAGAGCACACGGTTTATAATGGTTCGTATTTGTAAAAATCCTACGTCCACTCTCCTTCCACAAACTTTGTGAAAGGGTCTTCACAAGCTTACTTTCCTACTTCCTTGCTTACAGTTTACAAATCGAGACGATCTTCATCTTTAAATCTTCTTCTATCTACCAAAGTGTATCTAGGAAACTAGAATACAGTGAAGAATGTGAAGAAATTACAAGTGAGAGTGTTCTTCAAAAATATAAAAAAATATCACAAGATTTTTTTGATTTAAAATCTGATGAGTGATCTTTTTAAAATGTGTTCTTAGATGTGAGTGCAAAAGTCCTTCTAAGGACTATGCTTGGTCCTATTTATAAGGTCAGAAGACGGTTAGTTTGTTGTAACAAACTTAAAACCGCTTAACGAACCTTTCTTTAAAACCGCCTCGACCTCACCGATCTTTAGTCTCTGTCGCCCGACTTCGACTTGGTGAAAGCCTCGTCTTTCTTATTCTACTCACTGGCCTTGACCTTGTCTTGAGCTCTTCATACTTCTCTCAATCGATGACTTTTTCAAAACCTGCGTCTTCGCATGACCTTCAAGCTTCTTGATCTCAATCTGACTTTACCCATCTCACCTAGTCCGATCAGCTCACTAGTAAAATGTACTACTTCACCGATCTATACAAGCCACCGTCAACCTATTTTACATGAGCTTATCTAACCTATACATTTTAACTCATCAAAATCAAACTCCGATATAACAATTATCAAATTCCTTTTGAAATAAAGTTCTATCAATTTTACCCTTTACAAAACCATTTTGAATCAAATAATCGAGACAAGGTGTCATACCAGGCTTTTGGAGCCTGTTTAAGTCCATATAGAGTTTTCCTCGCCTATAGACCTTGTCTCCTTTGACAAAGCCTGGAGGTTGCTCGACATAAACCTCTTCAGCTAAGATTCCATTTAGAAATGCTTATTTTACATCCATTTTAAAAATGTGAATCTTTTAAATGCAACATAGGCTAAGAACAATCTTATGGCCTCCAGACGAGCTACAGTGCAAAGGTTTCATCGTAATCAATCTCTTCCGATTGTGAGTAACCCCGAGCAACTAGTCCTGGCTTTATTTCTAACCACAATATTGTTCTCATCCCTTTTATTATTAAAGACCCATTTAGTTCTAATGATTTTTTATGATGAGGCCTTTCAACAAGCTCCCACACATCTTGTCTTTGAAACGGATTAAGTTCTTTTTGCATAGCATTAATCCAATTGGAATCGCTTAGAACTTCAAGAATGTACTTAGGTTCAAGTAATAAAACATAGCAACTGAATATATAATCTAGATTTAGTTGTGTTCTAGTCTGGACTCTAGAATCTAAATCTCCAAATATTTGTTCGGTTGGATGATAACACATTACCCTTTTACCTTTGTCTTTTACCAAGGATGAAGACTTGCCTCGAAATATCCTTTTCAAATGGTTATGTGTTACCTTCAAACTTCTTCATGATTGTCTGTTAGGGTGGTTGTCGATCAGCTATCTTAGAAGAACTTTCAGGCTCTCTATCTTTGTTTGAGTCGATTCTTCTTCCTTGTCTTAGTCGGACTCGGTGCATAGAACATTACAGCTTGATCTCTTAATAGTCATCTTTTTGTAGATCATCTAAAACCTTTGTGATGTCATTTGTATCCTCAGTACTCAAAAGTAGATTCATAAATACAACATGTGGTGTTTTTTCCACACACAAGGTTATCTTATTAAAAACTCTATATGATTTTGACATTGGAATAGCCTAAGAATATCCTATCTCGCAATCTTAGCATCAAAAGTTTTCACCGAGACTTACCATTGTTGTGAATGAAACACTTACAACCAAAAATATGAAAATTTGAAATTTTAGGTGATCTTCCTTTCCATATCTCATAAGGGGTTTTACGCTTATCTTTAACAATTAAACATCTATTTTGAATAAAACAAGCGGTATTAATAGCTTCAGCCCAAAACCTCAGTGTGGAGTGTTGTACTCAGATAACATAGTCCTTACAGCTTTTTTAAGAGTTGTGCTTCTTCATTCAACAACTCCATTCTCGTTGAGGTGTCCTTGCGGTGATGTTTCATGAGCTATATCATTCTCGATAATAATTAGCAACAAGTGAATTAAGGAATTCAAGACTTTATCACTTCTTATTTTGACAATACTTAGCCCTTTTTCATTTTGAATTCTTTTAAGAAATTCTGGAATTTTTGTCATTGTCTCATTTTTTTCTTGTACAAGAAAATAACCTGTAAATCTAGAAAAATCATCTACAATTACTGCAGTGTATTTTCTTCCACCGAAATCGAGAGGAGTGACTGGACCAAAAAGATCCATATGAAGAAGTTCCTGCAATTCTCGTCTAAGAAGGACTATTTATTGTTTTAAAAGATGTTTTAGTCTGTTTTTCTTTTTTACAAGCATTACAAACGTGACTCTTTGAAAACACCCTATCTGGAAGCCCTTTGACCAAAGATTTTCTTGCTAATTTGTTAAGAGTCTTGAAGTTTAAGTGACCAAGACACTTATGCCATAGCTAACTTAAATCATCCGAACTCTTCGCAACTAAACAAGTATCTTTAGGACAACTTTTAAAGTTAGCGGCATAAATGTTATCTTGTCTTACTCCAGCTAATAGAATATTTTCATTGAGACCATCTAAAATATAGCACGCATTACAGTGAATTTTACACTAAAACCCTTATCACAAAATTGAGAAATGCATAACAAAGTTATGTTTAAACCCTTAAACGTAGTAAACCTCTTTAACTTGAACATCACCAATCATCAAGGTTCCAACTCCTTTGGTTAGCCCAAAATTGTTGTCTCCAAACATGACTCTTGGTCCATCAACTGATTGATAGTTTGAGAGTAGACATTTTTCAAAAGTCATGTGTTTTGAACACCCATCACAATGTACTGCATTTACCTCGAGCACGTCTCGCCGCCTGTCTACTATACTCGTATCTTCCTGTAATCACAGATTAGATTTTAGGTACCCTTTGTAAGTCGGGTCCTTTTTGTTAAGATGGTATTTAGGAATCCAAATAAACACATCAATGTTCCTTAAAACAAGTGATTGATGCTTGCATCCATATCTATCAACTAGTATAAGACTTTCAAGATCAATCTTATTCAGTTGTTCTTTAGAGATTGTCTTATACTTAGAAAATAATGGATATGACTTGTTTCTTCCATCAAAACTATTATACTTAGGATGAGACTTTGATTTGATCTTTGGTGTGACCTTTGGAACATTTTTCTTCAACTGTACTTTCTTTGCGAAACATCAGATGAGTTAACTTGTTCTTTAGGTTTCCAAGGACCAAATCTAGTCTCTTCTTTAGTATTAGTAGCCTTGACAAAAACCCTTGGTTTGACAGATCATCTTTCTTGTTTCTATCAAATCCTAACCCTGTCTTATCACTATATTTTTGAGAAGTACTAAAGATTCTTTCTATAGTTGATTGAGTATTACTAAGAAGTCCTAAATGAGATTTGATTATCTGTTAGTCTTCTTAAAACTCTCTTTCTCGTAATAGACATTTGATAATTTAAGTTTTAAAAATTCAATTCTTTTTCTAACTCAATAGTCTTTTCACGAGGAGTTAGTGATAATCTTAGGCCGGCATTCCCCTAGAATGAGACGTTAGATTTTTCACCATTCCTAGTCCGACATCCTTTGGTTAGACTTAGATTTTGATCCTTTAAACTTAAAATTTCCATCTATGTCTCAGAAGCGAGATAAAATCTTCCAGATCTTTCAAAAGTTTATTGATAGGACTTTGATCGATTCGATTGATTCTCAAAATCATTTTCAAGAAGAATAGTATGTTCCCTCTTTTGCCATGAGGCACACTTCATCATCTCGACCCAAATCCAGGACGAGGATGAGGATGAAAATGTTTTATGAACTTCCTCCTTTTCTACTAGAAGAGCTCTCTGATCTGCATATCTCCCGTCATGTTTCTTCCTCTATTCCCGATTAGGGTGAATTATTGCGTAAGTTTTGAGGGATTTAAATGCATAATTTGATGAAAAGTATTATTGTTTAAGCTTAAAAGTATAGAGTATCACTCTTTATGCTTAAAAGTATTACTAATGCATTCCGTTCGGTTTTTATCTCCTTTTTAGAGTTTTCGGTGGAATTTGATGAAACGGGAAGTACCAGGATTCATATGGCGATGAGAGGCGAACGTGTAGGGCAAAAACAGGGTCGGAGGTGCCTATCGGGCCTAAAAATTCCCCGGCTCGACCTAGGATCAAGCTTGGGAAGCCTCGAGTCGAGGCTGAAGGCCAAGTTAAAAAACCCAATTTTTCAACCGCCTCGAGTCAAGGCCTGGCCTCGAGTCGAGGAGGGGCCAAGCCTCGAGTGGAGGCTCAGCCCTCAAGTGGAGGGGCGTATTTTTGGGAATTTGTTGCTTTTTCGACCAATCATAATGTGACACGTGGCAGGGCAGCTATATACATATATATACACAAAAATACCAATTTTTCTGACGGTTTTTGATGAAGAGGGAGAGAAGAAGATCAAGAACACACACTTTCACACACACATAGCTAGGGTTTCGATTTATTCTTTAATTTAGACGATCAACGGATGTTTTCTTCATGATTGGACGCCAATTAGGTGATATTCTTCCTTTAATTACAGTTTTCTTGATTCAATTTCTTGTTATGACATTCGGTAATTCAATTAATTTCATGGATTCATTTTGTTTAATTATGATCAACTAAATTCCTAGTGCTAGGGTGTTTTGATGCATATGGGTGATTGATTTTGTGAGGAATTCTTATGGGTGATTTTGATTGTTGATTAAATTGATTGAATTGATGAGGTTTGATTGATTTATTTATTTAATTAATTTCTAATTCCATGCATAGTTGTTTAATTATCGCAAGGAGACTTGGGTATTTAGATAACTCATTTGGGTTAGGGAATTAGTTGGGTAATTAGAGTTAATATTGAGTTAACACAAGGAGACTTGGTTAATTCCATTAGATATGCATCCACTCCACATTAATTGCTTAGATTAGTAGTCGGGTGATTAGTGAAGAGACCATAGGTAAGGTGCCTTAGTATCGAAGGGGAGACACACTAGGGGAACCTATTGACTCGTGCTCTAGCCCCGGGAGAAAAGGGTGACTTAGTCCTCTCAAACTTTGAGCTTAAATCGTAGCGTAATTTCTAGGCTTACCAAGTACGGAATTATTGTTTGATTAAAAGTTTGCTCTTATTAATTGATTGACATGATAAATGCTTATTTGAATTCGATGCATGATTGATACCCATTTGTTGATAAGGACCCGAGCACATCTTTATTATTGATTGAATTTCGTTGTTGGTAGAATTAGTTATTTGATTAGGGAATTATTTACATAAAACCAATTGATCCTACTATAAGACTTGTGCTACAATTGCGAATAAATTAGTAAATTTAGGGTTATCTTACATTTGATTTACGTGGATCAATAATTTAACCGGGTAACTTACTAGCTACACGATTCCTTTACACTTGAAGGGTGAGTGTTGGCTTTTAAGCCTATCAAGTTTTTGGCGCTGTTGCCGGGAATCGGTGTTTGAGATAACTTAGATTGAAAGTTGAAAGTAGTTGATATTGCCTTTTATTTTTGTTTATCTTGTTTGGCTAGTCTTGAGAGGATTTTGATACTTAGGTGTTTTCTAGGTGTGCATGAACACAAGATCCGGTGGTGTTGAACAAATACCTATTGACTTGGAGATCGAAGCAACCGCTAGAAGGAGAAACCGAGATAAAAATCGTCGAAGGGCTCAAGCCCGAGCAAGAGAAATAGAACTTGAAATGGAGAATAACGACCAAGATGTGGTCGATAGGAGGGTGAATGGAAGAGAAAATCAAAGAGAGAATCCAAGAGAAAATCCAAGGGAAAGACCAATCCGGGAGTATTTTGAGCTTCCAGTCCAAATCCACTATGATGGGATAGCTCGTCCACCATTGACGGCTAACAATTTTGAAATTAAGCCGGCATTGCTACATATTCTCCAAACCAAGCAATTCGGTGGAGATCCCAAGGAGGACCCAAATCGTCATATTGCTCAATTCCTTGAGTATGCCGATACGATGAAGATGAATGGAGTGACCGAGGATGCATGGAGAGCTCGTCTCTTCACATTTACTTTGAGAGACCGAGCTAAGGATTGGATAGCCTCTCTACCACGAGATAGCTTGGGTTCTTGGGAAGAGTTGAGTAAGAAATTTCTCTTGAAATTTTTCCCACCATCCATGACTCTCCAATGCAAGACGTTGATTGCTCAATTCCATCAAATAGAGGGGGAGAACATGCATGAAGCTTGGGAGAGATTTAATAGCTTACTTCGGAAGTTCCCTCAACACGGTTTTGTTAATGAGAAAATAGTGAGCTTCTTCTATTATGGACTTTGTTGGTCCCGATTAGTTGAGTTGATTATAAAGCTTTGAGTTAACCTTCTAGGACAAAATCAAGAAGGGGGTTGAATAGATTTCGTAGATTTTTCAAATCTTTCAAAACTAATTCAGAGTACCGGATGTACACAGCGGAAATTCAAGATTATACTCAACTTTAATAAGATCAAAAGCAAAACCGATATTCAGATTTTAACTTTGACTCGAAATTAATCTTTGAACGATAAAATGTAATTTGAACAGAAAAGTAAATGAAAGCAATAAAGAACACCAGATTTTATAGTGGTTCGGATTATAATAATCCTACATCCACTCTCCTTCTCCAACTTTAAGAAGGGTCTCCACTATCCGCTTGCTTACTAACTTTACAATCTTACAACTTACAACTTGATCTTCAATTCTTGAGAATACTAATCTAACTTATGAAATCTAACTCTAAGAAAAAGAAGTGTATTTGAAGATGTGCAATGAAGTGTTCTACAAACACTTAAAAAATCTTGAAACAATATTTTGTACGTTTTGAAAACTTGTGATTTTAGAGAATAAATTTTTGGAAACTAACTTGTGAATTCTGGTATTCTCGTATGGAATGTTTCGTATTGATTGAAAAAGAAGTGCCTAGACCTATTTATAAGTCTGAAAAGACGGTTAGTTTGTTAGTCGGTTCTAACAAAGTGAAAAGCTGCTTTAACAAACTTAATCTTGAAAACCGCTCTAGACCTCACTGTCTTTGCTCTACTGTCTCATGCGGTGACTCGGTGAAGATTCGCCTTTCTTATTCTACTCAGCTTGTCTTAACCTCTTCTCGAGCTCTTCATGTTCATCTCCTGCAGATGACTAGACTCAAGCTTGTCTCCCACGACGTGCACTCTTCCGGACCTCACCGACTAGATTGGTTCTCGACCCCGTCTGATCGGCTTAGCTTACGATCTCAATCTCCGCTTGTTCTACAGTGTCGTCTGATCATCTAAGCTGTTTCTTTTAACTCATCAAAACTCCTTGATCCAACAATTCCCCCTTTTTGATGAAGTTAAAACCTATAAGGAAGAAACACACTCACGTTGAAGTTAGTACTAGAGTTAGTTAAGATAATCGATAGGTATATCGATCACTTATTCTCATTACAAATGATTCATTCACATAAAAACACTTGTTGGGTCCCTTTAGAATGAGTTAATCAAGTAATCAAGATGCCTTCTAGTGATAATCTAGAAGGGGGAATGAATAGATTATCAAAAACTTTTTCAAGTTTAGATAAACTATCAATCTCCAAAAATAGTTTTACAACGGAAACAGCTTCTTGATTAAACTCAATTCAGTTAGGATCTAAAGCTTTATCGAGATATTGAATTTGCGATCAAGAAATAATCAATGAAAACAAGTAAAACAATAAGAAGAAATAACACAGGATTTATAGTGGTTCGGATCAAATGATCCTACGTCCACTCTCCTCCTTCAATTTGAAGAAGGGACTCTACTTCTTGTCTTTCTTCTTTCTTACTTCCTTCCTTTACAACGTATATCTTGACCTTACAAGTATGATACTATCTCTATCGGCTTTTGAAGATTCAAATGAAATGGTGTTCTCTAAACACCAGAAAGCGAATGAACACTAAGTGTGTTCGTGAATGATGTGTATACAAAATAATCATGAAGAGAGCTTCTAATTCTTTGTTGGTCCCGAACGCGTTGAGTTGATTAAAACCTTGAGATAACCTTCTAGAACAAAATCTAGAAAGGGTGGGGGTTTGAATAGATTTTGTAGATTTTTAAATCTTTTCAAAATCAATTCAAAGAATCGAATTAAACACAGCGGAAAACAATTTTTAAACTCAACTTTTAACAAGATCAAAAGCAAGGCTGATATTTAGATTTTAGATAGATTACGATTTTAATCTCAAATAACAAATTGTAACTCGACGAGAAATTAAAGAGAGCAATAAAGAACACTGGATTTTATAGTGGTTCGGATTATAACAATCCTACATCCACTCTCCTTCTCCAAACTTTGAAGAAGGGTCTTCACTAGCCGCTTACCTACTTACAATCTTTTACAAATTACAACTCGATCTTCAAACCTTCAAAGATGCTAAACAAGCTTCCTGAAATCTAACTCTAAAACTAAGAAGTGAATTTTGAAGATGTGAAGTGAAGTGTTCTACAAACACTTTAGAAAATTCTATATAAAAATTGTGAAGAACTATTTTGTACTTATTAGAATTTTGTGAAAATCACTTGCTAAAAAAACTTGGATATTCTGTGTGTTCTCTCCCTTCAAAATGAAGTGCCTAGACCTATTTATAAGTCTCGAAAAGACAGGTTAGTTTGTTAGTTAGTTCTAACAAACTAAAACACGCTTAACAAACTTAATCTTGAAAACCGCTTGCTCCTCGGCTGATTTTAATCTACAAATCTGCAGGTGACTTGGTGAAGATTCGCCTTTCTTATTCTACTTAGCTTGTCTTGACCTCGTCGAGCTTTTCATATTTGTCTCCTGCCGATGACTAGACTCGAGCTCGTCTCCAGGATGACTTGTGAATCCTAGTCTTCACTGATTTGAACTATCCTTGACCTAGTCTGATCGGCTTAGTACTAGAACTCGGTCTTCACTGTTCTTTATTATCATCTGCTCATCTGAAATAATCTTTTAACTCATCAAAACAATCTATATCTAACAATTTCCCCCTTTTTGATGAAGTTAAAACCTACAAAAAGAGACACACTCACAGTGAAGTTAGTTTAGGGTTAATCAAAATCATTAGATAGGTATATCAAATAACATTCTTCACATTACAAAGAATTCAATTACATTAAAGCACTTAAAAAAATTAAGTCTTTTAGACTCTTTAGAAATACTGAAAAAAATGAATCTCAAGACTTAGATAAATTTAAAAAATTTTCAAGTCTCGAGAGATAAAATTCTCGAGATGGCTTATACTTAAGAAAATTTTAAGTTTTTCTTAAAGCAAGTAAAAATAACTTTAAGAAAATAAGACAAGTAAAATGAATCAAACAAAGTATATTCACATTGGATTTACAAAGATTACAGATGGAGACTAATAGAAAAGAGAAATAAGGAAAAGAAAAATCCTGTTTCTATCGAGACTCCCCATTGCTCTTCGTGCAGGATCATCGGCCCAATTGAATACACGCCTCCTAAGCCGCCGGATCCTCTTCTTGAGTAAGTCCAGATTCGGCCTCTGCTTTCTTTAGAATCCCCGAACCCGAGTCTAGGTCCAGGTACCATCGAAGCTTCTTCGCGGGAATGGCATACTCGAAAGGCTGGAGTGATCGGGTTGACGTTGAATTCTACATCGGCTTCTTCCAGCCGAGCATAGAAGTCTGCGTCTACCTTCTCAATCCATTCGTGCCAAGCCAAATCTGGATCTTGTTGAGTTGCTCTGAGCTTTAAGAATGTACCAATAGTACATCCATATTCCCTCCGAGTTCTTGTCTTTATACTCGGCGGCATACATTCCATAAGCCACTTAGGAGGAGCAGACGTGTTGTGGAATGGTCTGAATTTCCATTGCCTTGATCTCGATCATCCATTTCCTTTCAAGAAGACTCCGAGAAGACATTGAAGTCTTTCTTCTTTCTCTGCCTCTTCTTCTCTTTCTTTCCAAAGTATTCCATCTCTCTTTTGATTCTTTTAATTTGTTCCTCTAAGATATTGGAATAATCATCTTCCCTTTCCTTTCCCCTTAGCGGCGACCACAGTAACAAGTTAAGGCGATCTAGGCTCGAGATCTGCTACTTCTTTCCCCTTCCCCTTGGCTCCTCCAGATTCGGACTCTTTAAGCCGAGCCAAGAGTTTCTCTCGTCCTTTCCTCCTCCTCTAGTCTCCTTTTCTCTTCATCCTCCTTCACGCCTTCTTCCGGTTGACTTACCCTCACTGGAGTGCGGTTAGCTCATCGAGACATGATTCGAGCTTCCTCCTGCTGCCTCCGAGATCAATCAGTGTTGGCCTTCATGCCTACATCTTTTACGGTCTCCTCGACCACATTTGTGAGGGCTTGTCTCTTTTCGGCTTCAACTTTTTCCCTTTTTAACTTCAGTGCCAAGTCTGTTAGTTTTGCATCCAATGTGTTGCACTTGGCCCTGAAGTCGAGTGGTCTACTGACACGGCTCATTCACCACCAGCTGATTGTATCCCTTAACTTCCTCTTTCAATGCCCTCAGCTCATCCTCCATAGATTTCACTTTACCGGCCAAAGACACGAGTTAGTGACATTTATAATCTTATCGAAAGTGTTACCTCTACTTCTCTCATGCTGGCTAGCATCGTGTCTCATTACGGCTTCGACCATTTTCCTTGTCATTCTCTTCATCTTTCTTCTCAAGGTTGAGTTAATCTTTTTCTCTACAAGATTGAGGATGGAGGAGATGGCGGAGGTGGGGCTTAGGTCATCGTCGTCATCCTCGGATGAGGAGGAAATGGGTTACGGTTGAGTAGGTGGGAGAGGAGTACGCTGGGTTTGTATGGTTGGAAGAGAGGAGTAGGATATTATTGGAATTGGTGAGGTTTGGACTGTGGGGAGAGTGATTTGTTCGAGATGAGGGTGGGGGAGATGTTTGAGTTTGTAAGGCGAGGGATGGTAATGGGAGATGAGGTTGGTGATATGGGTGTTTGTGGTTGAGATGAGGTATGTTCGGGTTACATTGGTGAAGTTTGGGTTTGGGTATTGTGATTATAGAGCCGTTGGAGAGGCTGGGATACCGGCACTGGGATACCCCTTCATTGCCGGTTTGGAGTGGTGGGATTTCAGCCGAAGTTCGAGGCTCAAATGCCCGGCTGGGCATTTCTTCATTGCCGGGTGCAGGGGATAATTGAGGAGATGGGGAAAGACTTGTACCTGCCTCTGGAATAGGGAGAGAGTAGCTTCCTTGGTTGGAGAGGGGGAACCTCCAGGTGACCAACCTCATTTGCTATACGAAGGAGGCCCAGGACCTCTTCCGGTAGCAGAGTTGACAGCTCCATCTGTTGCTCGGAGCCACCAGACTTGGTTGATCCTTCGAGCTTTGAGGTGCTCGTCTTGGCCTCCTCACCAGAGGAATTTCACCTTCCTCTTCCTCCTCTTCATCTGAAAGGGCTTTGGCGGAAACAACGAGATGAGCTTTCCCCCTTCTTCTTATCCACGACTTTCACTAGCCTCCTTTTCTTTCTCGTCAAACGTCCTTGGGATCTAGCACTGTTTCAACAGATTCTTCTTGAGGGGCTACCTCAGTTCTGTCACCTCATGTCCCTCTGTTTCAATCTCACTGGAGGCACCTCAGGTGGCTCATTCTTTGGTCTCTGAGCTTCGCAGCTGCCGCCTCAAGCCTCTGGACCACGGCTGCGTCGACTCATCATCCGAGTTGGATTTCCTCCAAGCCTGTCATCCTTTGTCGATTCCCTTCGCTTGGAGTACTTTTTAGTACCCACTCTCCGATCGGCCTCCTGTTCAATCCTTCGATTAGTACGGTGATTTTGTTAAACAGCCGACTGCCGAGGTAGGTATCCACCTTCTCGCAGATTTACTTGAAGGTGAGTCGCTTCTTCTCCTCTCTCAGCTTGTGGATTAGCAAGTCTACCCAATTAACTTGCACACCATCGACAATGGCTCGCATTACACACAATCTGGGTTTGGTTAACCCATCATGTGAACTTTGCTCACCCAATCTGCTTTTGTCACCACCGTCATCAATGTGCCTAAACCTCCTTCTTAACAGGTTTTTCTTCAAATCCCTGCGAGTTCCCTTGTAAGTAATTCTCGCCATCATATCAAAAGACTCTTCCCATTCATCCTCTTTGTACGTCAATGGATTAACTCCCTCCATTGACGTATCGAAATCTGGAGATATTTTCCCTGGTATAGCTTAGCGTTGTTCCATCCACAGATGTGTCGAACTCCATCCTGGGTATCCACCATTCTTGCTAGAAACTCGCTCCCAATAAATCAGTTGTTTTGGTTTGGGGTGATTTCATTGAGAGAAATCCCCGAGCCTTGATGCTTCAAGAAGACGTAGAATCTCTGCAGATTACGGATCTTGGGTTGTTTCAAAATCCACATACATTTTTGCTTTTAATCGATTTTGAAAAATTCCTCATTCATTTTGAAATGAGAAATATTGGTTGAAATATATGTAGGTTTGTAGGTTTTGGTAGTTTTAGAAGAAGATGCCATTGGAATATTTTGTGAATCTTGGAAAAGTGTTTGGAAGATATGCAGTTTTCTCGAGAGTGAAAAAAAAATGATTAAGGGAAGAAGAAGAAGAATTTATAGGAGGGAAAGTTTGGAAAGAGAAACCACTTTGAAAACTAATCTTAACACCGCTCCGATACCACTTGTTGGTCCACCGAACGTTGAGTTGATTAAAACCTTGAGATAACCTTCTAGAACAAAATCTAGAAAGGGGGTTTGAATAGATTTTGTAGATTTTTAAATCTTTTCAAAATCAATTCAAAGAATCAGATTAAACACAGCGGAAAACAATTTTTAAACTCAACTTTTAACAAGATCAAAAGCAAGGCCGATATTTAGATTTTAGATAGATTCTGAATTTTAATCTCAAATAACAAATTTTAACTTGAAAGAAATTAAAGAGAGCAAGAAAGAACACTGGATTTTATAGTGGTTCGGATTACAACAATCCTACATCCACTCTCCTTCTCCAAACTTTGAAGAAGGGTCTTCACTAGCCGCTTACCTACTTACAATCTTTTACAAATTACAACTCGATCTTCAAACCTTCAAAGATGCTAAACAAGCTTCTAAAATCTAACTCTAAAACTAAGAAGTGAATTTTGAAGATGTGAAGTGAAGTGTTCTACAAACACTTTAGAAAATTCTATATAAAAATTGTGAAGAACTATTTTGTACTTATTAGAATTTTGTGAAAATCACTTGCTAAAAAAACTTGGATATTCTCGTGTGTTCTCTCCCTTCGTAATGAAGTGCCTAGACCTATTTATAAGTCTGAAGATAGTTAGTTTGTTAGTTAATTCTAACAAACTAAAACCTGCTTAACAAACTTAATCTTGAAAACCGCTTGCTCCTCGGCTGATTTTAATCTACTCATCTCAGCTGACTTGGTGAAGATTCGCCTTTCTTATTCTACTTAGCTTGTCTTGACCTCGTCTGAGCTCTTCATATTTGTCTCCCGCAGATGACTAGACTCGAGCTTGTCTCCGGATGACTTGTGAATCCTAGTCTTCACCTGACTTGAACTATCCTTGACCTAGTCTCGACTTAGTACAAGAACTCAGTCTTCACTGTTCTTTATTATCATCTGCTCATCTGAAATAATCTTTTAACTCATCAAAACAATCTTGATCTAACATTCTTAGAGTGTTAAATTGCTAGATTGCTAAGTATTTCTTGGTTATCAATTGAATTTCAGAACCTATTTATAGATCTTCGTTGATGATGGTTGTAACTTCCTTGTTCTTGTTGTAGGTGGTTGTAAATGGCCCGATTAACCAATTCTTGAACATCCTTATCTTACTATCCTATACTTAGTCTATTTTACAAAGATTACATTACATCACCTGCTATACATTATTTATCACCGTCATCCTAGTCTTATAGTTTTAACTCATCAAAACTAAGTACATCTTTTTCATCCTAACAATTTCCCCTTTTGATGATGTTAAAACACAGCTCAAGAAAAGAAATGTTAGTAATCTTTGAAAGTAAGAATAATCAATAAATTCACGTAGTCGATAATTAGAACAATCGAGTATTATCAACGAGATGATTAGAATACATGAATTAGAAAATAAGAGTAATTTAATAATATAATTAGATGATTAAGAGTCGGATAATCAAGATGAGACAATTAGCTTATCTTAATCAATTTGGTCGTAGATTTCTTAATAAGTCTTAATCAAGTTATGTTACAGAATCGAATAGTTAATCATATTAGTTTCAAGTTAATCAACAGATTCTCGATAGTAGGTCAAAAGATCTATTCATAATCAGTTCATATCTTCACTTTCATGCAAGTCGGATAAAATCGATAAGATGAGAGAAAAAACAGAGATCTAGTCATACCACCTATCCTCCTCTGGAATTTTAAGCCGCCGAAGACCCGCTTCTTTAATGAGATTGTTTCACCACCCTCTACAAGATCAGCTATAGATTCTCGCTTTGATAATCACCGCTTGATTTTCTCCAGTCCGCATTTACCATCGCTTGTCGAGGGGGCTCCATCTCGGGAATAGGATGGTGTAACGACGCCTCGCATGAAATTCGTCATTAGCAATGTTGATAAGATACTCGATACATCTCGGGGTCCTTCTCTTCCAGCCGCTTATGGAAAGCTTCATTTTCCTCTAGTCCCCATTTAATGACTTTGCGAGACGTGAAATCGAAATATCCAACGACTTCAAAAGGCCTCCACCTCGCCTCGGTCTCGCCATTAACAAGATTTCCTTGGGGACTACTTCACTTCTATGATATGGCCGAAGAACTTCTTCCCCTGCTCATTTCTCTCTCTCTGAACCCACTTTCTCAATGACCGATCATAAAATTTCCCGGCCGCCTTCTCCTGCTCTCTTCTCTTTTTGGCATCCCTTCGTTTGTACCTCTCCTTCTCCTCTCTCTTTCTTTTTCTCGATTTTCTCCTCCTCATCTATTTCAGCTTGAGTTTTCTTTGAAGTTTGAGTTGTCCTAGATGATCCAGAAGAAGATGTGATTGGAGCAGGTCTTGTACGGGGCTTCTTTTGTCTGGGTTCAACTCTGTCTTCTTCAAAGCCTTCTCTCGACTTGTCCTTATCTTTCCTCTTCTCCCCGCTCGGCTTTTCAGCAGCTTCTTGAGCCTCTTCTATCTTCATGTTCAGTGGCAATGATCTTATCATCATGCTCGTCTATTCTTTTCTTGAGCACACTATCTTCCCTCTTTTTAGCATCAAAGAAATGGGTATTGCAGAGATAGTGGCTACTTGTTCAATTTGTCCCATCACTCATGTCGAACATGCCCCGTCTTCCGCCCTAGCTGTTCATTTCTCTTCTTACAGGCTGCCTCAGTCCTCTCGAAACTCTCCATCTATGAATTGCTTTATGATCGCTGCCTGCCTATCCTTCTCCATGGTCACCGCATTTTCAGACTTGATGAAATGAGGCCTCCTTAGCTTTCCGTGATTCTTTTACTTGATCCTCAATCAATCCCGATTTCGGTATAGGCAGTAACGAACGTACTATTTAACCCACTCATCCCGAGAGTTCATCTCCCGTAGCAACTTTCTTCTTCACTTCAGTCATCTGTTCCTCATGTCCGATCCTTGAAAAATAGAGGTCAATTTTTGTCTTTTCTTGAATTACGGCCTCTATGTTTTCTTTGATAGATGATGTAATGACTCCAAGAATCACCGTAGAGCATTCGGACTAGCTCTTTTGAGATTCAACACCTCTTCTTTCAAGCATGTTGAACTCGGATATAGACACGAGACGGCCTGCGATTTCTTCGGATGGAGAAGATAGAGTTAAATCTATCATCTCTATCGAATTTCGCTTCAACCCTAGCTGGTTCTTCGGTTTGCAGGGCTCTTCCATCTGTTCTATTTGTGCCTCCTCACCGTATCCATCCCAGTGGCTCATCGGCGCTTCCACCCATAGCCATCTCTCGGCTCTTCCCTCCTTTCTTCGACCTTTCAGTCTCCTCCATTCTTTCCTCTTCCGACTTCTTCTCGAAGTTTCCTTCGCTTGCCGCATGTCTACGAAGTATACCCTATGCAGATATAATCGAAGAACATGCTCTCCGTTAAAATATCCAAGAAGGATTTTAGCTTCGCCTTTTTTAGAACTTCCTTTTCCCATAAGGACGGGTTATTCCCTCCTACTTTAGCTATGAGGATAGCTGTCTCCTCAAAGCTTCCTGTCCTTATCCTCCATAACAGCCACACATCTATTAACTCCTCCAACAGCTCGGGTTCATTCTTTAGATTGTGCTCTTTATGAAGCAAGAACTTCTTCCCAATAATTCAAAGGGATTCCTCTGTTGGTCCCATGACTCCGGTGGGGTTTGGAAGAAGGGAGTATAGATGGGGTTCTGTTTGAGAGGTGGATAGGAAAGAAAATGGGTCGGATGAGGGTTGTGTTTGTGTTGGACTTTTGGGAGTAGACCGTTTTAGAGGCTCGAGGCAGCGGCCTTGTCTCGCCCATTCATTGCTGGGTGAGATGATGAGGGTTGGGTGTCTTCACCTCGGATGAGGAAGAAGATGATGTAGAAGGTTGGGCTTCGTAGTTTGTTCTGGATCATCTCCGGATGAGATGTCCACCGGTTTCTCTGTCCCCGACACACCGGTCTCCTCGGCCGCGACACTTCCCCCTTGGGAAGAGCTGTCCTCTCCTCCTCTTCCTCCTCATCCTCAACTTCGGTCTGGTCTCCTCAAATGATGACTCATCGATAGCGTTGTCTCCACCTTCTTACCCTTGGCCTTAGAAGCCTTTTTCTTAGGTGATGGAGGTGGGGTGTCTCCTTCGAGTTCTGTAGCCCGAAGGGTTTCTCATCCTTGATGAGCATCCCTTCGCTTTGTGAACTTCTTTACCCCTCGTCTCCCGGTCAAGCTTATCTGCTCCAAGTTTGTGTTCAAGTATGATGGTGATCCTTGCCATCATACTTGTGATTTTTGTAAGAGACCACCTCACCAGCATCCTTTGATATCTCCTTCTTTACAAATTTTTTTCTCTTCCATCGATCGAGAATACACTGTCTACGAGCCTAATATTAGCTCCGTCTATAATGGCCCTCGACAACATATCCTCGGCTTAGTCAATCCGTCATGACTCTGCTTCTCCCAAGATGCATTTTGTCAAGATGAGCATCAAGAAGGCAGTACTTCCTCCTTAACATCCCCTTTTTCAAATTTGCGGTTTTATTCTTCCGGGATTTTCGTGCCATCATCTTATAACTCTCCAAATAATCCTCCGCCTTGTACGTAAATGGATTGCCGCTGGTGCTCGGACTAAAATCTCACCAATATCAAGAATGGATACATGAACCTTTCTACTCTTTTCTAGGGTTCGAATTCGAGTTTCTAACCTGGCTGCCGATTTTGCTCGTTAGAAATTCTCCGGCAATATCATCGAGGATTTTGGGTTTGATGGGTTTCATCGAACAATATTTCTTCAAACCTTTGGTTTCAAGAAGTCAAGAATTTCTCTTGTTTCGGATCGGTGGAAATATCCCACTCCACATACATCTCTCGATTTTGTTCGATCTCTCGATAGAGGCATGATCGTATTCATACTTGATTCTGGATTTTTCGGTGTCCGCCATTGAAACAGCTTGATTTTGGAAAGTTTTGAGAGGGAAAAGGATTTTTGAGAGAATATGAATAGGTAATTATGTGTGTAAGTTATTATGCACACGATTTCCTATTTATATGGAAAAATTTAATAATAAACTAATCAAAAACTCATAATGACTGCAAAAGTATAGATTTTGGCTTTCGTGCCAGCATTAAATGCAATTATGCTGATTTATTTTGAAAAGTGCACGAATAATATTAAATATATCGCACGTGGAACTGTTGACGGTTCATATTTAAACCGCCTCCAATTTATGCGCGTGAATGTCACTCGGTGTATTTCAAAACTTTATTTGATAAAATTTCGGTCCGATAGTAACTTCTCGACAAGAAGTAACTTGATTTGTAAAATCTTTTCAGCTTAATTGGAGAGATAAACTGAAATATTATTTCTTTTATTTTCAAAAGTATATTTTTAAAAGGAACCCTTTATTTTGTTTTTTTTTAAAAATTAAAAAGAATCTACTGAGTGAATTCAATTTTAATAAATATCTAATTATGATATTAAATTCACATATTAATTATGTGATCTAATAATCATAATTTTTAAACACAAAAAGTTAGAAAAACTCCTGTGATTTTAACCGTGTCTAGATTGAACATTGTCTGCTTCTTTTCTCGTGGTGCGATCGGATGAGATATGCCTTATTTACTTAACTAAAGATTTTCCTGAAATCAAAAACACTTCGAGCAAACTTATTAGTATCTTTTGTGAGTAATTCGGACAAGGTACATATAATCATCCTGTCTTTTGATCAATCACCGATTATGATGTATTTGTCTCAATTACTTGTGTCTAGACAGTATATATCAAGTTAGTTTTAAAACCAATAGATGAATCCTTGATTCTTGATTCCTTATAGGAGATCAATGATATCAGCTCTATGATTATCCATGTGATTTTTAACAAGTCTCGATATTACTTTCTAAACATAGTATCATGAATGAGAAACAAGGATGAATAATAAAGAAAAGATCATAGATCGGTGAGATAGCATCTAATAATCCTAACTCTAATGAAAGATCTTTGAACCTTGTCTCCGCTAGTGGTTTTGTTAAGATGTACGCCCTTTGATAATCTGTCGAGGATCTTCTCTAGTCCGATATTACCTTTTTCTACATGATCTCGAATGAAGTGATGACGAATATCAACATGTTTGCACGTAGTATGTAAGAATGGGTTCTCGGGTAATAACTATGGCATCACTATCACAAAAGATTGGTACATCTTTGGTGATAATGTTATAGTCCCTTAGCTGTTGATCGATCCAGATCGGTGTGAGCAACAACTTCCACCGCCATGTACTCGGTAGTAGAAGTAGCTACGAGAGGTTTGTTTCTTAGACAACCATGAAATCAGCTTACTTCCCGTAAATTGGCATGTTTCGGATGTAGATTTCCTATCTATCTTGCACCCACCAAAATTTGAATCTGAGTATCCCGACAACTCGAAGTTGTCGTCACCGAATACCACAGCCCTACATAGATTGTACTTTTCAAATACTTTAGTATCTTCTTTGCAGCTTCAAGATGACTCTTTTTAGGTTTAGCTTGAAAGCGTGCACATACACCCACCGCAAAAAAATGTCGGGTCTACTAGCGCTTAAGTATAAAAGAGAACCAATTAAACCTCTATACTGCGTCGATCGGTGTCTTCCTTTCTCATCTGGATCCATTGAAAAATTTGTCATCATAGGTATCTTGGCTTCTCGGCTAGTACTTATTCCAAATTTTTCAATAAGATCTTTGGTATGCTTTGCTTGACTTATGAAAATTCCTTTCTTTGTCTCGCTTAACTTGAAGTCCGAGAAAGTATGTCATCTCTCCCATCGTGGACATTTCAAATCTGTTCTTCATAAGATGACTAAATTCTTCACACAAGATTAGATTAGTTGATCCAAAAATAATATCATCAACATAAATTTGTACTAACAAGAGACCTTTATTAGTTTCTTTTCTAAATAAAGTTCTATCTATCTTACCTTTTACAAAACTATTTTGAGTTAAATATTCGGATAAGGTATCATACCAAGCTCTAGGAGCCTGTTTAAGTCCATATAGAGCTTTTCTCGGTTTATATACCTTGTCTCCTTTGACAAAACCTGGAGGTTGCTCTACATATACTTCTTCGGCTATGACTCCATTTAGAAAAGCAGATTTGACATCCATTTGGAACACAAGAAATCTTTTATAAGCAGCATAAGCTAAGAACAATCTTATGGCTTCAAGACGAGCAAGCTGTGCAAAGGTTTCATCATAATTATTTCCTTCTGATTGTGAATAACCTTGTGCGACCAATCTAGCCTTATTTCTTCCCACAATGTTGTTCTCATCTCTTTTGTTTTTAAAAACCCATTTTGTTCCAATAACTTTTGATGATGGGGTCTTTCAACAAGTTCCCACACATCTTGTCTTTGAAATTGATTTAATTCTTCTTGCATTGCATTTATCCAATTGTAGTCGGTTAGAGCTTCAAGAATAGATTTAGGTTCAAGCAATGATACATAACAACTAAACGAGGCAGTCTTGGTTTATCTGTGTCCTTGTCGGACTCCGAATCTAAACTTCCGATTATCTCTGTTCAAATTGGATGATAAGTCAATACTCATTTACCTTTATCTTTTACTGAGTATGAGGTCTTATCTCGAGATATTTTCATCAATTGGTTCTCAGATTACCTTCGGGAATTTCTTCTAGTCCATCTCGGTAGTGTAGTTGTCTGATCGGATGACATGGAAGAACTCTCGAGCTCCTTATCTTTATTTGAGTCGATGTGTCCTCCTCATCGATTCTCGACTCGGTAAGTAGAACTTGACTGATTTCTTGATATTCATTCTGTTGAGATCTTCGGCTATCTTGGTGACGTCATCTGTACTTTCAGACTTGAAAGAAGTTTCGTCAAAAACAACATGTGGTGTTTCTTCCACACATAATGTAACCTTATTAAAAATTCTATATGCTTTGGATACGAGATGAGTATCCTAAGAATATCCCTTCTGCAATCTTAACATCAAAAGTTCTTAATTTAGATTTTCCATTATTATGGATGAAACACTTACAACCAAATATATGGAAATATGAAATTTTTGGTATTCTACCCTTCCATATTTCATAAGGAGTTTTGCATTTATCTTTCACAATTAAACACCTATTTTGAACAAAACATGCAAGATTAATGGCTTACGCCCAAAACTCGTGGAGTATCATACTCGAGATAACATCGTCCTTGCAGCCTTCCTTCAAGGTTCTGTTTCTCCTTTCTACTACTCCATTTTGTTGGGGTGTTCTTGCAGATGATGTTTCATGTGCTATACCATTCTCAAGACAATAGTTAGTAACAAATGAATTTAGAAACTAAGTACCTTTATCACTTCTAATCTTGACAATATTTAATCCTTTTTCATTTTGAATTCTTTTGAGGAATTCTGGAATTTTTGTTACATTCTCATTCTTTTTGTACAAGAAAATAACCCAAGTGAATCTAGAAAAATTATCTATAATCACTAAAGTATATTTTCTTCCACTAAAACTCAAAGGTGTAACAGGACCAAAAAGATCCATGTGCAAAAGTTCCAAAATCCTTTTAGAAACAGGACCATTTATTGGCTTGAAAGAAGTTTTGGTCTCTGTTTTCCCTTTTGACATGCATCACACATATGATCTTTTGAAAATATTTTATCCGAAGTCCTTTGACTAAGGATTTCCTTGCTATTTTTTTAAGAGTTTTGAAGTTTAAATGAATAAGGCGTCATGCCATAGCCAACTTAAATCTTCTGAACTCTTAGCAATAAGACAAGTATTCTTAGGGCAACTCTTGAAATTTGCAACGTAGATATTACCTTGTCTCGACTCAGCAAGTAAAATATTTTCATTTAAACCATCCAAGATATAACATGCATCATGAGTGAATTTTACACAATATCCTTTGTCACAAAAGCGTGAGATGTATAATAGATTATGTTTCAATCCTTCCACAAAGTAAACTTCATTAACCTGGACATCTCCAATCATTAAGGTTCCAACTCCTTTAGTTAGACCAAAGTTGTTGCCACCAAACATTACTCGCAGTCCATCTATTGTCGATAGTTTGAAAGAAGTCTTTTCTCATAAGTCATATGCTTAGAACATCCGTTGTCTATATACCATATGACTTCAAGAACATCTCCTCTTTCAACTATCTCCTTATCTCCCCGCAATCACAAATTTAATTTTTAGGTACCCTTTGTGTATTGGGTCCTTTCTCGTTAATTTGATACTTAGGTATCCAGATAAAAACATCTAAGTTTTTCAAAATCAATGATTGAATCTTGCAACCATATCTGTCCACTAATATTAGACTGTCTAGATCAATTTTATTAGTGATTGTCTTATATTTTGGAAAGAATCGATATGACTTGCTTCTTCCATCAAAGCCATTATACTTTGGAAAAGGCTTTGACTTAGTCTTTGTATTTCTTTTGGGAACATTTCTCCTCGTCTGTGTTTTCTCTTTAGAAATATCAGATGAGGTGATTTGCTCCTTAGATTTCTTTGGACTAAGTTTTATCTTTTCCATAGTCTTAGTAGCTTTGACAAAAACTCTTGGTTTGATAGGATCATTTTTCTTATTTCTATCAAAACCCAATCCGATTTTATCAACAGCATCCGAGAGGTAATTGAAAATGTTATCAATCATAGATTGAGAATTATTAAGATTTTCTAACTTGAGTTTTAACTCTTGATTAGTCTTCTTAAAATTCTCATTCTCTCGATTCAACACTTGAAAATTTAACTTTTAAAGAACTCAATTCTTTTTATAACTTACAGGTTTTCTCGGATGAGGAACTAGTAGTGGTCTTAGATTGACATTCCCCCTTGAATGCATAATCCATGTTTTTACTTGTTCGATCTGATATTCCTTTGTTAGATTAAGAACTTGATTCTTTAAATTTAAATTTTCAGTCTCTATCTGTTTATAAGCGGATAAAGTAGTTTTCGAGATCTTTTAGAAGCTTGTTAATAAGACATGGATCAGATTGCATAAGTTATCACAATCATTATCGAGGATGAGTAATAGTTTACCTCTTTAGCCATTAGGCATATGTCATTGTCGACCCAAAACTAGATGAGGAGGAGGATGATGATGTCTCATGTGTTTCCTCCTTTTACGCTAAAAGTGCTCGTTGATCTCGCATACCTCATATCCCTCTTCTTCCTCTTTTCTTCTCTCTCTCTAGGAGTAAGTTGAGGACAATCATAGCTATAGTGACCGGGTTTATTGCGAGGTATAACAGATATCTCCTCTTTACGATTTCGGGCTATTATCTCCTCGTCGATTGGTGATTTATACCTTTTCACCGGATCCTTCTTTTGTCATTATCTGAATACTTCTCTTCCTTGTCTCGATTTATAATTTCGGCGATTAAACCTGTCTCTCTTGTTCCTTTTATACTTCATCTTGAGTCTCTCATATCGTCGATCAATAGTGTCATTTCCTCCTTGCTTGACAAATCGATGCCTTAGAAATCTTGTCAATCTTCTTGATGAAGAAATGCCATAGTTTTTCCGGATGTAGACGACTCTGCCTCATCTTCTTCATCTTCAATGTGTATATCATATTCCGAGTGCTTTAAGATGAGAAAATAGAGTGTGATGTGATATTGTCGGCCAGTTACGTGTTGCTTTGAGAATATTAGCTTTCTCCCTCCATCTTTTGCTCAATGGTCTCGAGTACCTTGTTGTTGATTTCTTTCTCGGTGTAAGTCTTACCCAAATCAGCTGCTTAGTTCACAAGATTAGTCGGTCTCACGTCCAATTGATCCAAAGTTTCTCCATCCTTCATTTTGAACATGTCAAATGCATGTAAAACCGACTGCGACTTATTTTTTTAACCTGATCGACCCTTCACAGACACTTGCAAGAGTCTCCCACATATCCTTAGCGCTTTTACACCTTTTAACCTTTTCTATCCAGTCCTTACTTAAAGTTTCAATGATTTTAGTTCTTGCAACTTGATCCAAATTGTGAATCTTCCTTTCATCATTTGTTAATTCCGCACTCTTCTTTTCTTGGTGACTTCTTGTAACCGAAGATTCAGCTCCAGTGCTTACAACTCCATGATAAAATTATTGGACTGTCTCAAAACCTCTTCCATTCGGTCGTGAATGGCCTTTAAATGATTCTCCATTCTAAACTTTCAATAATCATATTCCTTGATTGAGAACTCGTAGACTCCTAGTTTTCTTACTTTTAACAGTTGACATAGTGATTCAAAAGACTAAAAGACAACTTATCGAAGTGTTAGTGAATCAACAATAAGAAATCAGATTCCAACAAGAACTCGAAATTTCAAGACCACAAATCTTTTATCGTAACAACTTAACACCGCTTCTGATACCACTTGTTGGGTCCCTTTAGAATGAGTTAATCAAGTAATCAAGATGCCTTCTAGTGATAATCTAGAAGGGGGTGGATGAATAGATTATCAAAAACTTTTTCAAGTTTAGATAAACTATCAATCTCCAAAAATAGTTTTACAGTGGAAACAGCTTCTTGATTAAACTCAATTCGCTTAGGATCTAAAGCTTTATCGGATATTGAATTTGCGATCAAGAAATAATTAATGAAAACAAGTAAAACAATAAGAAGAAATAACCACAGGATTTATAGTGGTTCGGATCAAATGATCCTACGTCCACTCTCCTCCTTCAATTTGAAGAAGGGACTCTACTTACTGTCTTTCTTCTTTCTTACTTCCTTCCTTTACAACGTATATCTTCACCTTACAAGTATGATACTATCTCTATCTCGGCTTTTGAAGATTAAAATGAAATGGTATTCTCTAAACACCGAGAAAACGAATGAACACTAAGTGTGTTCGTGAATGATGTGTATACAAAATAATCGTTAAGAGAGCTTCTAATTCTTAGAGTGTTAAATTGCTAGATTGCTAAGTATTTCTTGGTTATCAATTTCAATTTCTGAACCTATTTATAGATCTTCGTTGATGATGGTTGTAACTTCCTTGTTCTTGTTGTAGGTGGTTGTAATCGATTAACAAATTCTTGAAATCGCTTCTTGTTTGGTTGTAAATCGACTCTTGATTTTAACTAACTCTTTAACTCGTCGATTCTTAACCTGTCTGATTCTTCACCTTGTCTCGAGTCTTCACTCTATCTCGAGTCTTGATCTTCCTCCATGTCTGTCTTTGTCCTCTGATTTTCTGTTCTTGTTTTCATCGACTTCCTTTGAACATCCTTATCTTACTATCCTATACTTAGTCTATTTTACAAAGATTACATTACATCACTGGCTATACATTATTTTTCACTGGTCATCCTAGTCTTATACTTTTAACTCATCAAAACTAAGTACATCTTTTTCATCCTAACAACACTTAAGAAAAATTAAGTCCTTTTAGACTCTTTTAGAAATACTTAAAAATTTGAGTCTTAAGACTTAGATAAATTTTTAGGAAAAAGTTTTCAAGTCGAGAGATAAAATTCTCGAGATGACTTATACTTAGAAAAATTTTAAGTTTTTTTCTAAAAGCGGTAAAAAAACTTTAAGAAAATGAGACAAGTAATTCACATAAGTCAGGATATATTCATTCACAAATTTACAGATTTACAAAAAGAAGAACTGATAGAAAATACAAGATAAGGAAAAGAAAATCCTGTTCTATCGATTCCCCATCTGTGGCTTACGGAATGATTAGCCGATTGAAAATCCTTGCTCTTAGTTGTTTAAGCTCATCCTCGTCTATGAGCTCGATTCCTTCGCTTTGGCTATAACAGATCTAACCCATTCCATCGGGAGAGCCGTCTTCTTTCAGCTTGGGGGTAACTTGCTCATAGGCTGGTGCAACTAAGTCGCAGATTGAATACATTATGTGCCTCATCGAGCAGCTTCCCATATAGATCGGCGTCCTCCTTTTCCATCCATTCATGCCCGGCTCATGTCTTCATCGGTGCTCCAGATGGAGATGCCTTCAAGATGTACCGGTAGTACATCCATCTCGGCATCCGGGGCCTACTTCTTGTATTCACCGGTGAATTTCCCTGATACCATCTTAGGAGGAGCTGACGTGCGGTGGACAGGCGGAAGTCCGCTTCATCTGTCGCTTTGGATACCCACTTCCGAGTATCCTTGTCCCACTTCGGCTCAGCTTTCCCCAACTTCTTCAGCCTCTTCTTCTCCTGCTTCTCATACTTTTCCTTCTCGGCCGTGGATTCTTCCGATCTGCTCACCGAGAGGTTTGAGAAGTCAGGCTCCTTCCTTTGCACTCGGCTCGAGCCGATCAAGCTCACTGATGAAGACTTCTCTCTTGCCTTGCCTTTACCCTTGCCCTTGGCCTCGGGTTTTTCCGATTCTTTCATTTTGGCCAGCGGTGCTTCAGACTTCTCTTCCTCCTCCTTCCTCCTCTTCTCCTCATCCTCTCGAGATGGCCTCCTCTATCTGGTCACCCTCGATTGCAAGGCTGCCGGCTCGTCGATTTTATTTTGATTTACGCCTTGGTCGCCTCCAACTCGGTGAGTCTGCCTTCGAGTCTACCTTGTCTCTGTGAGTGACAATACTCCAACTGTGAGGGTGTCCATTCTTCCTTCGGCTCCTTCCCCTTTGACTTCATCTTGGAGGGTCTGAGCTGTCTTTCCAGCCGAGCAACGAACCACAAGTCATTACGATCGAGACGTGAGTGCATTGACCAGGATCTCGTTGTCACCGGTCATCTTCTGCTTAAGTGCCTTAACCTCCTCTTCCGTGTCACTCACCGAGAACCAACAGCAGATCTGAGATTGGCCGATAGGTTTCGTGAAATGTTGACCTCAAGAATCTGCATCTTTGGCGAGCATTGTATCGGTGATTGCTCGAATCACCTTCCTCGTCTTCTTTTCCATCGGCTTTTGGACTTGAGATATAATCTTCTTGTGCGAGATCCTCAAAAGCCGACGAAATTGCAAGGATTATCGGCCTCCTCCTCGATTCGGATGAGGAAGAGGTGGTGGGAGAAGTTGGACTGGGAGCTCATGTGGATATCCCCAAAGATGTTGGAGGTGTCCACCGGCTGGGGTTCGGATGGGTGGGATGAAGTGGTGGCGTCGATGGGGGAGGGGGATTTCGGTGGGGGTGAAGATGGTGGGGGTGGGATTTACGAGGTAGTGGGTGGTGGAGATGGGGTTGGCTGGGGTAAGGTGGGTTGGATTTGGGAGGATGTGGGTAAGGGTGGTGGGGAGATAGTAGATATGGGGGTTGGGGCGTACTGGTCTGTTAGGAAGGACGGCATGCGAGATGGGGATGGTGGAGGAGATGATGTTTGGGTTTGGGGAGGGTAGATGAGGTTGTGGCTTGACCGATTTGGGAGTAGGCTGTTTTAGAGGCTCACGAGGTGCCGGCACTGGGACACCTCTTCATCGCCGAGTGGGCCGGAGAGGGGGAGGGGGAGAATTGTACTGATCGTGAGTGGGGAGGGGTCCTCTCGAGCTTATATCTTGGACCTCCTCACGATTGGACCACCCGAGCTGCTATCTCCAGCGTGGTTACCTCTTCAGTAGAAGGCTCGGTTGATCAGCGAGATGACCCTCCAAGCTCCGAGGTTTTCACCAACCTCCTCCTCCTCGTGGCCTTCTCCTTCGACTTCATCGGATGTGAAGCCTCGGTGAAGCTCACCGTCGGCGGCTCTTTCTCTCTCTCTCCTCTTCTTCCTCCTCCTCGGCTTCTTCTGCACTGGTGCACAGGCTCCGACCACGGCTCCTCCTTCATCTCGAGTCGGCTAGAGCCCCAAGCGGCTCATCCTTAGTCGATTCCTTTTTGCTTTGTGTAGGGCCTGACTCCATCTCGCCCAATTTATCTCACCGACAGGTCCTCTAGGATCACCGTCACCTTATTAAATAGGCTGGTGATCGACCTCGACCGCCACTTTCCTCCTACCACCTCTAGCCTTTTTCTTTCTGTCTCAGGCTTCTCCAACAAGATCCCAGCCAGGTTGGCTTGAACTCCGTCTATTATAGTTCTCATTACACATAGCACTGGTCTCGGTCAGCCCATCATGGGAACTCTGTTCCCCAAGGATTACCTTCGTCACAATCGTCATCGCAGACGATATCTCCACCGGAGCATCTTCTTCTTGACTCCGATCGCGGTCCCTCATAAAATTCCAGAAAATCATCTCAAATGATTCCACCCATTCATCGGACTTGTATGTGAGGGGGTTTACTCCTTCACCGCTGGTGTCAAATATTCGCGCCACCTCCGCCAAGTAATGAGTCAATACCTCGCCATAGACTTGAGTTTTAAAAACTCCATTCTCAAACGTCCCATTGACGTAGAACTCGATACCTCGCATATCTAGTATTTTATTGAAGGTGGATTTCTTGGAACAGAATGTCCTCAATCCCGACCTTTCCAATAATCCAAGGATCTCCCTCGATTCACCATCGGTTGTTGTATCAAAGTCGACATACATCTCCGACTTTATCTTTTTGTTATACGTATCATTGTGAACATCCACCATTGTTGATGTAACTCCAATTTGTTTTTGAGAAGAACTCATAAAAATAAAACGAGAGTTTTTTTGAAAATATGCGAGTGTTTGTATGAAATTCTAAAGTGAAAAGGTTTGATTGAGGAAGAAGACGTATTTATAGGAGGGAAGATTGGAAAGAGAAACCGTCTTTTTAGAAAATTTGAATTTAATCTGAGCAATTTATTTAAAAAGTTTTTATTTCGCATGAATCAACGGTTAAAAATTAAGATAAACGATTGGGATTCAGCGCGTGGATGTTACTTGCCTTTGGAACGCGTAAATAGTTACTTTATAGATCGTTGATTTGTGAGATATAGGTTACTTTATTCAGGAAGTAAGTATGCCCGACGTCACCTAGGGTTACCTTACTTCGAATAAGGGTTTGCAAAACAGATGAGTTTAAAAGCAGATGGGTTTGTAAAGTCATCTCGATAAAGTAACTCGTCTGCGGTTTTTAAAAACAAATTTTAGTTTAAACTTTTTAGCAATCTTAAAACCAGTTAAATAAACAGACTCAGACTTCATTTTCTAAAGATAGGTTTTCCAACCAATCATTCCAACAAGAATTTTACGAAAAATATGAGGTTCATTATAGAAACAAAGGTGTCTGAATAAAAGATTGAGGAAAATGAGGTGAAACAGCTTTGATCTTGTGACCTATTCCCGCAAAAACAAAGACTTAAGAAAAACCATTAGTAGCTTGAGGTAGATCGGATAGGGTGCGAGATAGTCATCTGTTTCTTCGGGAGATCGGTGACTATTGTGCCCTCATCGATTTACCAAATGTAAGATAAGTAATTATCATGTCGAGATAAGGTCAATATGACTAATCCTTGATTCTTGATTCCTAAGAAGGAAATCAATGATATCACTACACGATTGTACTTTGACACATACCTAAACAGATGCAAACAATTTTAAAAATCAGATCATCAAGTAATCCTAATTCTAAGCATAATTCTTTAAACCTAGACTCATTAATGGTTTTGTAAGAATGTCTGCTCTTTGTGACTCAGTGGCTATCTTTTCAATTCTAATATCATTCTTCTCAACATGATCTCTAATGAAATGATTCCTAATGTCTATATGCTTACATCTAGAATGCGAGAAGATTGTAAGTCATTGCTATTGCACTATTACTATCACAATAAATAGGAACAGTGATGTTTGAATATTATAGTCTCTAAGGCTGTTGACTAATCCGGAGGAGTTGAGAGCAACAACTTCCGGTGCCATGTATTCGGCTTGATTGTGGAGGCGGCAGAGATGTCTGTTTCTTAGATAACCAAGAAATTAATTTGTTGCCTAAGAATTGACAAGTTCCTGAAGTGGATTTCCTATCAATCTTACATCCTCCAAAGTCTCGAATCAATAACTTTGTCATTTCAAAGTTGTCATTAGTTGGGTACCATAACCCTACTTGCAAGGTTCCTTTGAGATATTTAAGAATTTTCTTAGCCGTCTCCAGGATGAGTTTTCTTGGGATTAGGCTGGAATCTTGCACATACCCCAACCGCAAAGGCTATGTCGGCCTACTTGCGGTGAGATAGAGAAGAGATTCAATCAGTCCACGATACTCCGTTGCATCGTGGGTATCCCCTGCTCATCTGAATCCATAGAAAAGTTAGTTGCCATAGGTATTTTAACTTCTCTGCTAGTAGTCATTCCAAATTTCTCAATCAGATCCTTAGCATATTTAGACCTGATGTATGAATATGCCTTTACTCATCTGTTTAATACTGTAAGCCTAGAAAGTATGTTAATTCGCTCATCATTGACATTTCAAACCTGTTTTTCATGAGAATGCTAAACTCTTCACATAATGTCGATTAGGTGAACCAAAGATTATGTCATCTACATAAATTTGAACTAATAAGATGTTACCATCTACTTCCTTTCTAAACAAAGTTCTATCAATCTTGCATTCTCAAAATCCATTTGATGTCAAGAAATCGTATAAGGTATCATACCAAGCTCTGGGAGCTTGTTTTAGTCCATATAGAGCTTTGTTGAGTTTATAGACCTTGTTATTGATCTTAAACCCAGGAGGCTGCTCCACATAGACTTCCTCAAGCAACACACCATTAAGGACGGCAGACTTAACATCCATTTGAAAGACTTTGAAAGATTTATATGCAGCAAATGCCAAAAACAACCTTATTGCTTCTAATCGGCAACTGGAGCATAGGTTTCATCATAGTCTATCCCCTCGATTAATAATGTTGTTCTCATCTGCTTTTGTTTTTAAACACCCATTTGGTACCTATAATCTTTCTCGTAAGGGTCTTTCCACTAGTTCCCATACATTTTGCCTTTCAAAGCGATGCGCTTCTTCTTGCATGGCGATTATCCGGTTTGTATCTCGATAGAGCTTCCTCAATATACTTGGGTTCAAGAAGTGACACATAAAAGCTAAAAAGACTTTCGTAGTCCAAACATCATTCGTGTGTATCTGCACACTACTAGATGGGTCTCCTATAATCTGATCGGATGGATGGTAGCTTCTCATCCTTTTGCCTATATGAGGAGAAGGATCCTCATCTTGAGTCTCGATGAACAACTCCTCGACTCTACCTCGGTGACGTTCCCCCTTCATCGGTGACCCCGATCAGTGACATCAAGGGTGTCTGCTTTTGATGGAGTCTCGGTCAAGTTGTCTTCGATTATCGGATGGTGATTCTTCTTCATCTCGATTCTCAATCAAGACTAGGTAGATAGACAGGTTCTATGTTTAGTCTTGAGTCGGTTCAATTTTATCTAGATTTTCGTAAATTTGATTCACTTTATCTGAAAAGCAATACAACTCATCAAAAACAACATGAGGGGTTTCCTCCACACAAAGGGTTGTCTTGTTAAAAACTCTAAATACCTTGGAAGTGTTAGAATATCCCAAGAATATTCCATCACCGCCTTAGCATCAAAAGTTCTTAACTTAGATTTCCCATTGTTATGGATAAAACACTTACAACCAAAAGCTCGAAATATGAGATTCTTGGAATCTTACCCTTCCAAATCTCATAAGGAGTCTTACCCTTGTCTTTAACAACCAAGCACTGCTCTGGGTGTAACAAGCCGTGTTGATGGCTTCACCCGGAACTGTGATGGGTTTCATACTCGCCTAACATGCTCCCGGCCGCTTCCTTCAAGGTTCTATTCCTTCTTTCAACCACTCCATTTTGTTGAGGAGTTCTTGCGAAGATGTCTCATGAATAATTCCACACTCATTGAAAAAGTTAGATAAGCAAGAATTCAAAAATTATGTGCCCTTATCACTCCTTATTTTAATAATATTAACACCCTTTTCATTACGAATGCATGCGAGCAGATCGGAGATCTTGTTTATAGTCTCATTTTTCTTGAAAAGAAATATAACCCAAGTGTATCTAGAAAAATCATTACTACAACAAGAGTATATTTCCTTCCATGATCGAGAGGAGAAAGCGAGGTCCAAACAGATCCGGATGAAGTAGTTGCAACACTCTTTCGGATGAAGAGGAGTTAATACTCTTAAATGAGTGTCTAGGCTGTTTACCTTTCTCGACAAGCATCACATTTAAGATCGGTGGATAAAAGTATCTCGGGTAATCCCTTGACAAGGTTCTTTTTAGCTTGACTTACTAAGGGTCTTGAAATTCGAGATGACTAAGCCTCTTGTGCCATAGCCACCGAGATCATCTCCACCGTTAGCTATCGGACAAGTATCTTTAGGACAACTATTAAAGTTGGCCACATAGACATTACCATGTCTCAAGCCGATTAAAAGTACCTTATCTCAAGAATTATCTAAGATATCACATTTATCCTTGGAAAATTTTACAAGAAAACCTCTATCACAAAGCTGGGAAACGAGATAGCAGTTATGTTTCAAACCTTCAACAAAATATACCTCGATACCCGAATATCCTTGATAATCAGTACCTACTCCTTTAGTCCGACAACAATTATTGTCTCCAAATAATACTCTTGGACCATCAATGTTTTGGAAATTTGATAACAACCTCTTGTTTTGGGCCATGTGTTGTGAACAACCACTATCAATGTACCATATAGAAGCTAAAATCTCTTCCTTGAGTGATGATCCCCTGTGAATCCCGAAAAACAGATTAGTTATAAGGTACCCTAGTGATCTTGGGTCCTTGAAGGTCAAGCATCACTTTAGGTAACTTGATAAAAATCTCATCTCCAAATAATAAATCAGACTTGGTCTCTCTACCAAATCTGTCTACAATTGTATCACTTTTAAATGATAACTTGTTGTATTGATTTAGTAATTTTCCTAAACTTAGGAAATGTGGGATAACATCTGCTTCTTCCATCAAAAGGATTATAATAAGAATTTCTTCTTATTTTGGTTCTTGGATTTCTCTTAGTCTCGATAAGGAGTCCTCACTGAATTTTTGTTTTCAAGGCTGGGAGATGCGATCCTTACTTGACTAATAGGTTTTCAAGGACAAATTTTAACCTCTTTTGATTGATCGATGCTTTTACAAATTTCCTAGGTTTTTGTACATCCGATTTACTATTTCTATCATAACCAAGACCTGTTTTGTCAAGGGATTTTTGAGATGTATTAAAGATATGATCTATTGCTGATTGTGAATTATTAAGTTGACTAATTTTGAAGACTAGCTTCTCATTGTCTTTCTTAATTAATTCATTTTCAAGACAGATTACTTTAAATTTGTCTTTTAAAGTTTTCAATTCACTTTCTAATCTTTCGTAAGGTGGTGATGTAGTAGCCTCACCACAGGAAAACATTCCCCCTTGAATGTTTCCTCAATTTTTGAATATTTCATCACCGCTTTCCTTTAATTAGAATCTGAATTTGATCCTTTAAAGCCAAATTTTCTGCCTCTAGCTGTTTATAAGCAGCCAGAGATGTCTTTAAATCTCTCAATAATTCATGAATAACAGTTTGATCATAATCGGATGCGGGCGACGGGAATCATTATCGAGAAGATGAATAATAGACTACCTCTTTAGCCATGAGACAGATTTCATCATCTCGATCCAAATCGATGAGGATGATGATGATGATGATTTCTTTGACTCCTTTTCTTCAACCAACAGAGCCCTTTGATCTCGCAAATCTCCTGTCTCTCTTTTCCTTTTCTCTTCCCTTTCTTTAGGAGTCGGTTGAGGACAATCATAGCTAAAGTGTCCTGGCTTGTTGCATGTATAGCAAGTGTCACTCTGTCGATCTAGGACTTGAAGGATTTCTTTTGACAGTGATCTGAATCTTCTCGTCGGCTCCTGCTTTTGTCATCATCTGTAGATTCATCTTCCTTTCTTCTTGATCTGGATCTTGATCTATCCTTACCTGCAAATCTCAATTTATTTCGTTTATACTTCATTCTTAATCTATCATACCTTTTGGTGAGCAGAGCCATCTGCTCCTTCGAGAGATAGATCGGCTCCTACTACTGTTGACATCTTGTCTTCTTTGTCGACAAAGGCAACAGACTTGGATAGGTGCTTGACTCCATCTCATCCTCCTCATCTTCTATTTGAATATCATATTCAAGAGCTTTAAGATGAGAGAACAAAGTATGGTGAGTAATAGAAGATAAATTTTGAGTAGCTTTAAGGATATTGGATTTCTCCCTCCATCTCTTGGTTAATGATCTCTAATCTTGTTATTAATCTCCTTCTCTGTATAGTTCTTTCCAAGGTCATTTTGCTTTGTTGAGGAGATTCGTCAACCTTACATCTAAGCGATCATGATTCATTTTCGTTTATTTTAAATGTATCAAATGCGTGTAAGACCGATTGCGGCTTGTTCTCTTTTACTTGTTCTCGATCCTTCACGAGACATTTGCGAGTCTACATTTCTTTGGCGGTTTGCATCTCTTAACCTTCTCTATCCAATCTTTACTTAGAGTCTCAATGATTTCGTTGAGCTACTTGATCAAGATTGTGGATCTTTCTTTCATCATTTGTCAATTCGAACTCTTTTTCTCTTGTCTAGTTCTGGATTCAGGTGACTCGGCTCAGTCTGCTAGTGCCTCCATGATAAAATTTTATAGGTCCTTCTTCAAGAACCTCTTCCATCCTATCATGAATGACCTTAAGATGATTCTCCATCCTGAATTTCCAATAATCATAATCTTCAATAGAAAATTCAGTAAATTCCTGGACTTCTTGCTTTTTCTGATGACATGATGAGATAAAGACACAAAATACTCCACAAAAACTTATTAGTAGCAACTGTTAGTAACAATAAAGAGAATGAAGAAAATCAAGAAAATTTCAATCTTAGTTAAGACTTAAAATCAATATCGTAACCGCTTAACAACCGCTCCGATACCACTTGTTGGTCCCGATTAGTTGAGTTAATTATAAAGCTTTGAGTTAACCTTTTAGGACAAAATCTAGAAGGGCGGTTGAATAGATTTTGTAGATTTTTCAAATCTTTCAAAACTAATTCAAAGTACCGGATGTACAGAGCGGAAATTCAAGATTATACTCAACTTTAATAAGATCAAAAGCAAAGCGATATTGATTTTAACTTTGACTAAATTAATCTTTGAACGATAAAATGTAATTTGAGCGAGAAAAGTAAATGAAAGCGATAAAGAACACCAGATTTTATAGTGGTTCGGATTATAACAATCCTACATCCACTCTCCTTCTCCAACTTGAAGAAGGGTCTCCACTATCTGCTGCGTACTTACTTTACAATCTTACAACTTACAACTTGATCTTCAATTCTTCAAAATACTAATCTAACTTATGAAATCTAACTCTAAGAAAAAGAAGTGTATTTGAAGATGTGCAATGAAGTGTTCTACAAACACTTAAAAATCTTGAAACACTATTTTGTACGTTTTGAATACTTGTGATTTTAGAGAATAAATTTTTGGAAACTAACTTGTGAATTCTGTGTATTCTCGTATGCAATGTTTCGTATTGATTGAAAAATAAGTGCCTAGACCTATTTATAAGTCTGAAAAGACAGTTAGTTTGTTAGTCGGTTCTAACAACTGAAAAGCTGCTTTAACAAACTTAATCTTGAAAACTCCTCTAGACCTCGGTTGTCTTTGCTCTACTCAAATGCATGGCGGCTCGGTGAAGATTCGCCTTTCTTATTCTACTCGGCTTGTCTTGACCTCGTACGAGCTCTTCATGTTCGTCTCCTGTAGATGACTAGACTCAAGCTTGTCTCCAGACGACGTGCACTCTTCCGGACCTCAGTGACTAGATTGGTTCTCGACCCGTCGATCGGCTTAGCTTACGATCTCAATCTCTGCTTGTTCTACGAGGTCGTCCGATCATCTCGAGCTGTTTCTTTTAACTCATCAAAACTCCTTGATCCAACAGACTTGATCCTTCATCTCGGAGAATTCTAGACTCAAGTGCGGGTGGATCACTCTTTGACAAGTCCGGAAGAGAAGCTAAGGAGTTGATTGAGAACATAGCTTGCAACACCGCAAGTTGGCCAACCGAGAGAAGGGGTCACTTCAAGATTATTAAAGTAGAAGAGAATGAAACGTTGAAGGTGCTAGCCGACGTGGTTCAAAAATTGGCTACAAAGGTGAATGGTATCATAGAAAGTGGAATGAGAAGTGGAATGGGGGTGGCAATGAAGTTCCACCAATGGCTAATCATGTGGAAGAGGTAAGCTATATGGGAAGACCATCATATCCTCAAGGAAATTTTCAAGGTAATCAATTCCCTAATCAAGCCCCTCCACAAAATTATCAAAATCGATATCCCAACAATCCTCCACCAAATTTCCATAATCAAGCCTCTCAACCACATCCATATCCCTTAAATAACCCTCCACATAATCCCAACTTTCGAAGGCATGAGAACTTATAATACTCAAACACAAAAGCTGCCCTTACTTGCCTCCGGGAATTGATCCGGTGCTCGTGCTCCCAACAATGAGGGGAAACCAAGCCTTGAGGATTTGCTCACAAGTTTCATGGGATCTCAAAATCAAAATATGGAGAAGATGGAGAGCATTGTGAGTTCTTTGGCCAATCAAGTCAAGAACTTAGAGTTCCAAATTGGTCAAGTTGCTTCTTCAAGTGGAGAAAATCAAAAAGGAAAACTTCCCTCTACTACGAAGTGAACCGGAAAAAGCATTGTATGGCAATTAAACTTCGGAGTGGTACTAATTATGAAGGGCCAAGCATGCCGGTGGAGGAAGATGAGGACAAAGTTGAGAAGGAAGTTGGTGGTGAAGAGAAAGAAGAGTTGAAAGTAGAGAGAATTCCCAAGTGGAAGAAGGCAAAAGAGTTGAGGAAAGAGAAAGAGAGGAAAGAGCTTGAAGGTGCTAACGTTAAATGTGATGCATGGGGGTACCCAAGACTTATGTTCCTCCACCATATCCTCAAAGGTTCATGAAGCAAAAGCTCGATGAGAAATTCTCAAAATTCTTGAAAATCTTCAAGAACGTGAATATCAATGTACCTTTGATGGATGCTCTTGAGGAGATGCCTACTTATGCTAAATTCTTCAAAGAGTTGATCACCAAGAAGAGAAAGATTGATGAAGTGGAGATGGTGAGTCTATCTATGGAATGTAGTGCTCTTATTCAAAAGAGTCTACCTCAAAAATTGAAGGATCCGGGAAGCTTCACATTGACTTGTGAGTTAGGTAATGGTGAGAAGAAGAAGGCCCTTTGTGACCTTGGAGCTAGCATTAATTTGATGCCATTATCTATCTATGACCGTTTGAAGCTCGGTGATCTAAAACCGACCCACATGGCCCTACAACTAGCCGATAGATCATTCGTTCATCCGTAAGGAGTTGTAGAAGATGTGGTGGTGAAGGTGGACAAATTTAGCTTCCATGCGGACTTCGTGGTGATGGAGATGGAGGAGGACTCCAATATTCCTTTGATCCTTGGGAGACCATTCTTGGCTACTAGTGGAGCTACAATTGATGTGAAAGAGGGGAAGATCAAGCTCAAAGTGAATGATGAAGAAATCTCATTCTCCATGAACATGAAGGATCCTCCAAAAATTAGTTCCATACATTCTATACTCTATAGCTCTCATTTTATTGATGATTACCATGTTTTAAGCAAGTTTAATGTTGCTAATGATAATTCTCTTTGTGTGCTAGGAAAGAAAGTGGAGGAGGAGAAGGATTGGTTTGATAAGAAGAAGAGAAGAAACAAGAGAGGGAAACATCATCATGCTTCATCCTCCATGGGAATGGGTGGAGTGAATATGAAATGGATGGCAAAGTTGAGCGTCTCAAGCTCCGTCCGGCATAGGATGTTAACACTAGCGCTAGATGGGAGGCAACCCATCGTTTTCTTGCTTTCGTTTTTTTATTTATTTATGTATTCATTGCTTTCAATAAGTGTGTGTGATTTATTTTTGTGTTTCTTGTAGGAGATCGAGGTGTGCAAGTGAGACTTCGTGTGCTAACAAGTTTTAAAGATAAAAGAAATTTTTTAAGCCTTTATGTCATATCTTAATCTCTCATTAGTTATTTACCAATAAAATTTACTCATTTTTATTAACTTATATGAGTGACACATTATTTATTTATAATTCTTTTCATTTTACTCCTTAAGTTTTATATATATGATATTTTATTGAATTAGTAGTCATAAACATCTACTTAAATTGTTAAATCTAAAGTAATATAAATAAATTGTCAACTACTCATAAGTCAATGTACTTCATACAATTATTTATTTGTGTGTTACTTGTAATCTCGTACTACTTTATCTTGTTTAAAATATTGTATTAAATATATGTATTTACCTACTTAGTGATGAGACAATAATTAACTTTACTATAAGATTGTATTTAATTCTTTTTGTACTACTTAATTGTTACTATTTCTAGTGTTAATGTGAAAATTAATTATAGTTGTGATACTCGAGCTTCTCACTACTCATTAATCAATATATTTCATGCATTGAGTGCATTTTATTAATTACATGATACTTGTGATTTTGAATTATTTTATCTTGCATTATTTTATTGTGCTTTTAAATATTGAATTAATTAATTATATATGTCTTTATATGTTTAGTGGTGAGAAAATTAATTTATAAGTGATTGGGGTTTTAATGGTGTTTGAGTACTAATACAATTTATTTAATTGGTAGTAGTATTAGTTAATATAATGAATGATAAATATGTAATAGATTTAGTTATAATATCAATTGCTATTATTATTATTATTATTATTATTATTATTATTATTATTATTATTATTATTATTATTATTATTATTATTATATATACATAATTCACGTGGCATGGTATGCGTTAATTAGTTTAATAAATTAAACTATGGAAATCTTACCAAGGAAGCAATTAGGAGGCGGTGACCTTATCTCAATAACAAGGATAAAACTAAAAGTTTTTCCCAAAACCAGCACACCACCGAGAAGAAGAAATAGAAATAAGAAGAGAGAGAGGGGGAGAGAGAGAGACGTGCAAATTCCCGAAGTATTTTGGTAAGTATTCGACTTCCGTCAATCGACAAATTTTATACCCTTTTGAAGCTCGCGATGAATAGAACAAAACCCTATCATCAAATTCTTAATAATTATTCTTATTTGATAGTGAAAGACGATAAAAAGGATTTAAGGGTTTGATTTATCAACGTTTTTGCGGAACCGAGGTAAGTAGAAATTTATTTGTGACTACAATGCATAAATGGAAAAATTTGTGAATTCATTTATGTTTAATTAGTGATATGTGAATATTATGCGAATTTTGATATTTGATATTGTTATTTATCATGAAAAGAGCTGTGAGCTCAATAATTGATGTGGACTGAATCTGTAAGTTCGGTGTTTTTCATGAATTGAACATGTGAGTTCAATTATTGTTGAATTGAACTGTGAGTTCAATTGTTGTTGAATTGAACATGTGAATTCGATTCTTTGTTGGATTGAGCCTGTGAATTCAATTATTGTTGAATGAACTGTGAGTTCCATGATTATTGTGAAATGAACTTTTGAGTTACGTGATTGTTATAGAAATGGATAGGGTGATTGAATTGGTGAGTTATGAGTAGAAATGAATTAGGCGATCGATTAGAAATGAATTAGGTGATTTCAAAAGAGAGTATTTATATTGGCCACGTGGTGGCTTTTGTCTTGAATGTACACCGGCATATATCTGTAAGTCAGGGCCCCCAAGAATTGATTAGAAATGAATTAGGTGGGAGATTAGAAATGAATTAGGCGAGGGTGATAGAAATGGATTAGGGCGCGATTAGAAATGAATTAGGCCGGGACGATAGAAATGGATTAGGACGTGATTAGAAATGAATTAGGCGAGGGCGATAGAAATGAATTAGGATGCGATTAGAAACGAATTAAGCAAGAGTGATTAGAAATGAATTAAGGTATTTCAAAAGTGAGTATGTTCGAAGAATTGTTGAGAATTCTATATATTGCATAATTTACGCTTCTTTGAGATTTATATCTCACTCGGTTTATGCATTGTAGGTAATCTTGATGATCCGTGATGTTGAGGTTCTCTTGGACAAGGCATGCGGCTCTGCGGGGTTTTGAGTGGTCGTGTACATAGATGACGACTGTTGGGACAAACCGTAGGCGTGTATTTTGAGTTGTATTTTATAAAGTTTTGTATATGATATTATGAGTCCTATTTGTCATGTCTAGAAGTGCTCATTGTCTTTACTGTCAAAGCATTGAGAAAAAAAAAAATCGCACGTGCACACAAGTTATTTCTTGTAAAATTATTCACAACTCATGTTTCTTGTTAAATTAGTATTTCTAGTTGGGTTGTCAAAAGGTGGTCGTGTCACTTTACGGTACCACACCTTCTCTAGACTTAGACTTGTCTAAGTTTGGGGGAGGTGTGCCTCGTTTCTTCCTTTCTTTTCATTATGTGCTCATTTGGATTTCATAGTGAGTAGTTGTGTGCAACTTCACCTAGCTAACTACCTTGGCCAAACTTTTAATTGCTTTGCAATGAAAAGTTTGGGGGTGTGTTAGTTAGCAATGCTTGTTGCACCAATTTGCCTCTCATTTGTAATGAGAAAATTGTGTGACAATTTTCCTGAATGTTGAGCTTAAATGTGGATTTCATTCTTATCTCTCGAGTCTATTTTATGTGAATTTGATGAGGTGTTATGCTTGGAGGTATGTACGTGGCATATTTGTTTTGATTGATGGATATGATGAACTTGTGATGTGTTGATGAGTTGATTTGTTGCTTGATTCTAGCATGAGAAGTTGTCTTGTGATGATGAGTGTGATGAAGGATGCTTTCTCTTTGTTCATTTTACTCCCGTGAGCTTTTGAGCCTCTTGAATCGTGCATGAAAAATGATTTGATTCCTTGTTGAGTGCATCAATTGCAATTTTGCATGCTAGAACTTGCCTATAGACTTGTTGAAGTTGAGTTTTGTGTGGATTTATGAAGATGATTTGAGGCCATGTTTGATTTGTTAAGCCACTTAGCCAAATTTTACCCCACCAATGCCATTGATTTCCCTAGTAAGCCAATTTGTGCCTTAAAGCCTTATTCTTTGGCAAGCTTGTGAAATTAAGTCATTTTGCCTTTCCTTATGAGCCTTTGTTGCCATATGTTGAGTAGAGCATGATTGTTAGCAAATGAATAGTGAAGTGAAGTTGAAAAGTGTGGTGGTATGAATTGGATAAGTATGTTGAGATAAAAAAGAGGAAAAGGAAAAAAATTGAATTAAAAAATGATGAAAAATCATGAGAAGAAAAAAATTCAATTTGAGTTTGAATGCAAAAGAAAATCTCAAAAGGAGTTTGGTGGTGAAATGTTATGTGAAAAGGAAGAAAATGAAAAAAGGAGATGTGTTTGTTGAGATGATGTGTAAATTGCATTTGCATTATCGATCAACATTCATTGCTCTACTAACATTGAGTCACTATTTCCCAAAATTCACCTACCTCATCCAAAGAGCCTTCATTACAACCTCTTGAAAAGATCTCTGTGATTCATAGGTGATACACAAAATGACGATTGGGATTGAGTCTTGTGGCAAGCCTATGGTGTGTATAGTTGTGATTTAATAAATGAGTGTTTTATTGTCCTTATACACTTGAGTGATGAGAGATACACTTCTTGGAAGGAGCATTGAGAAAGTATTTGAATTTGCATCTTATCAAAGCATGACAATTTTTTAGTGTTCGTAGAAAGTGACATTGAAAACTTGTATGCACTAATGAGTTTGATTGTCCAAATTTCATTCTTTGTGCCATGTGACATAGTTGCAATCAATTCACCCTTTGTGTTTATTTGTTTCGTTGCTCGGGACGAGCAACACTTTAAGTTTGGGGGAGTTGATTAGGGTGAATTATTGCATAAGTTTTGAGGGATTTAAATGCATAATTTGATGAAAAGTATTCTTGTTTAAGCTTAAAAGTACAGAGTATCACTCTTTATGCTTAAAAGTATTACTAATGCATTCCGTTCGGTTTTTATCTCGTTTTGAGTTTCCGGTGGAATTTGACAAAACAGGAAGTGCAGGGATTCATATGGCGATGAGACAAATGTGTAGGGAAAAAGCTGGGGTCGGAGGTGTCTATCGGGCCTAAAAATTCCACAGGCTCGACCTAGGGTCGAGCTTGGGAAGCCTCGAGTCGAGGCTGAAGGCCAAGTTAAAACCCAATTTTTCAAAGCAGCCTCGAGTCGAGGGGTGTGTTTTTCAGGAATTTGTTCCTTTTTGACCAATCGAGAACGTGACACGTGGCGGGGCGATTATATACATATATATACACAAAAATACAGATTTTTCGACGGTTTGTTGATGAAGAGGGAGAGAAGAAGATCAAGAACACACACTTTCACACACACATAGCTAGGGTTTCGATTTATTCTTTAATTTAGACGATCAACGAGATGTTTTCTTTATGATTGGACGCCAATTAGGTGATATTCTTCCTTTAATTTCAGTTTTCTTGATTCAATTTCTTGTGATGACATTCAGTAATTCAATTAATTTCATGGATTCATTTTCTTTAATTATGATCAACTAAATTCCTAGTGTTAGGGTGTTTTGATGCATATGGGTGATTGATTTTGTGAGGAATTCTTATGGGTGATTTTGATTGTTGATTAAATTGATTGGATTGATGAGGTTTGATTGATTTATTTATTTAATTAATTTCTAATTCCATGCATAGTTGTTTAATTATCGCAAGGAGACTTGGGTATTTAGATAACTCATTTGGGTGAGGGAATTAGTTGGGTAATTAGAGTTAATATTGGGTTAACACAAGGAGACTTGGTTAATTCCATTAGAAATGCATCCACTCCACATTAATTGCATAGATTAGTAGTCGGGTGATTAGTGAAGAGACCATAGGTAAGGTGCCTTAGTATCGAAGGGGAGACACACTAGGGGAACCTATTGACTCGTGCTCTAGCCCCGGGAGGAAAGGGTGACTTAGTCCTCTCAAACTTTCGAGCTTAAATCGTAGCGTAATTCCTAGGCTTACCAAGTACGGAATTATTGTTTTATTAAAAGTTTGCTCTTATTAATTGATTGACATGATAAATGCTCATTTGAATTCGTTGCATGATTGATACCCATTTGTTGACAAGCACACGAGCACATCTTTATTATTGATTAAATTTCGTTGTTAGTAGAATTAGTTATTGATTAGGGAATTATTTACATAAAACCAATTGATCCTACTATAAGACTTGTTCTACAATTGTGAATAAATTAGTAAATTTTGGGCTATGTCACATTTGATTTCCGTTGATCGATAATTTAACCGGGTAACTTACTAGCTACACGATCCCTTTACACTTGAAGGGTGAGTGTTGGCTTTTAAACCTATCAATTCCTCACGTTCCCTGGGAGTTACTTGAGGACAATCATAGCTATAGTGATCAGGTTTATTGCAGGTATAACAGTTGTCTTCTCTATTAAATTTCGGACTACTATCCCCTCGTCAGACCGCGATCCGAATCTCCTAATCGATCCTTTTTCTTGTCACTATCTGATCCCTTATCTTCTCTTTCGACTTGTAGCTTCTTCAACCTAATATGCCTTGTTTATTCCTTTTGTACTTCATTTTAAGTCTTTCATATCTCAATAAATAGAGCCATTTCTTCCTTAAGTGATAAATTAGATGCCTTAGATACCTTATCACGATTCCTCTTGATGAAGAAAAGCTACGGTTTTCCACAGATATAGATGATTTAGCCTCATCTTCTTCATCTTCAATCAAAATCATACTCTAATGCCTTAAGATGTGAAAATAATGTATGATGCAAAATTGATGGTAAATTTTGAGTAGCTTTCGAAATATTTGATTTTTCTCTCCATCTTTTGCTTAAAGCTCTAAGGATCTTGTTGTTGATTTTTTTTTTTTTTTTTTTTGTGTAGGACTTCCCTAGGTCGGCGGCTTTGTTGAGAAGATTAGTCATCCTAATATCCATTTGATTAATTGATTCTCCATCTTTCATCTTGAACGTATCAAATGCATGTAGTACAAATTGCGACTTATTTTCCTTGACTTGATCGAACCTTCACACATATTTGCTAAAGTTTCCCACATTTCGTTGGTTGTTTTGCAACGTTTTACCTTTTCTATCCAATCTTTGCTCAAGGTTTCTATAATCTCGGTGCTTGCAACTTGATCCAAGTTATGAATCTTCCTTTCATCATTAGTCAAATCTGTACCCTTCTTTTCACGCCTAAACCTAGCTTCAGAAGATTCAATTCCATCACTCACCACTCCATGATAGAACTTAATTGGACCTTCCTCCAGATTTTCCTCCATACGATCATGAATAGCCTTTAGGTAATTTTTCATCCTAAACTTCCAGTAATCATAATCTTCAATTGAAAATTGGCAAACTCCTGGTCTTCTTGCTTTTAATAGTAGACATGATAATCAAGAAAACTCAATTGAAACTTATTAGCAGAGTTAGTTAATCAAAGATGAAGAATAATCACAAAACCACAATTAAAGAACTATCAAGACCTCAAATATATCAAAAAGCAGTTTAACACTTTGCTCACGATACCACTTGTTGGTCATAGTCGATCAAGTTTTATACAAACAGAAATCTAGAAAGGGGGTATTGAATAGATTTCCAACCTACTCAATTTTTCCTTTCAAATTAATCCAAGATAACCAAAATTAAATTCAGATTATCCAAGTATCAGATTTGTACAGCGGAAGTAATTTTTATACTTGATCGATTGATAATTCTTGAATAAGCCTTTTGATGCTTGAGATTGAATGTAAACCGATGTTGGTCGGTAGATTGAGTGTTTAACAAGAGTTTGAGCAATCCTTCCAGAGATAATCTAGAAGGGGGTTGAATAGATTACCTAAATTTTTCACAAAATTCAGATTCTTAATTCAAACTCGAATTGAAAACCTCAAAATCAAAGTGTCGTGAAGCAGATATTATACTCAATCTATATTCTCGGATCTAAAGCGATGCGAAATGAAATTAGCCAATTTGTAAAGAATCAATAGAAATTAAATGCGGGATGAAAGAACACAGAATTTATAGTGGTTCGGATCAAAAGATCCTACATCCACTCTCCTTCTTCAATCTTGAAGAAAGGACTCTACCTTTTTACTTACCGTCTCGCTTACCGTTGATTACAAGTTACAATGAAGATGTACTTCGTCACTGATTCTCCTTCAATCTATCAATCTATCTAACAAATCTAAGATTACAGTAGCATTGTGATTTGAAGGTATACAGAAGTGTTCTTTAAATACTTAGAAAATATTATAAGAAAAATATTTTGAAATTAGTGCGTGCTTTTTTTTTTTTTTTTTTTTTTATAATGTGAGCTTTGAGAATGAGTGCAAAAGTTCTTCTAAGAATTGTGCTTAATCCTATTTATAAGGTGTAAGGACGGTTAGTTTGTTGTAACAAACTTAGAACCGCTTAACAAACCTTTCTTTAAAAGCGCCAGACCACAACTAATCTTAAGTTAGTCGTCCCTTTGACTTGGTGAAAACCTGTCTTTCTTATTCTACTCAGCTGGTCTTGACCTTGTCTTGAGCTCTTCATTAATCTTACAAACAGATGACTTCATCAAGGCTGTCTTCGAGATGACCTTCAAGCTTCCTAATCTCGGTGACTTCATTCATCTCACCTAGTACGATCGGCTTAGTGAAATGTACTACTTAAGCCGAGCTATACAATTTCAGCTAGTCATCCTAATTTACATGAGTTTCTCTAACCTATACATTTTAACTCATCAAAACTAAAACCGATCTAACAATTTACCCCTTTTTCATGAAGTTAAAACTACTAGAAAGAAAAGAACTCACAGTGGTGTTAGTCAAGGTTATTCAAGATAAACAGACAAGCACACTAGGCATATAAGCACCTTTTAATCAGATAAGTTCACATAAGAACACTTATTAACACTTAAGTAAATATTCATACTTAGAAAGTTTTTAAGAAATTTTTGTTTTGAGGTATAAAATTTTTATCGGATGATTAACACTTAGAAAAATTTCTTGAAATTCATTCGAATAAGTTCATCACATTTCATTCATATTGGGAAAACACTTATACACATTAAAATTTGTGCGAGATAAGATAAAAAAATAAGAAGAGAAATAAAATCTTATCTAAACACCCCATTGGTCTTCTTAGGTACCATCGGCCATTGATGACTCGTTTTCTAAGTGCTTTAGTTTGCCTTAAATGCAGTGAGTTCGACTCTACTTTAGCTTTGGTCACAATCCCCTTCACCCGGTGAAGTCGATGGTCCGTCGGCATTCTTTTTGGGTCTAGCCGGTTCGTATCTTTGGGGTAGACAAATCGGCATTGAAGACCCGATCCGCCTCGTCAATCGGCTGTGGTAGAGATCGGCATCCTCCTTCTCTATCCACTTGTGCCACCTCAGTCTTCGTCTTCGATTGAAGATCCAGATGCCTTTAGAATGTACCGGTAGTATATCCATCGGCATCCAGATTCTTCTCTCTGTATTCCTTCGTGAATTGACCTACGACCATCTTAGGAGGGGCGGCTAATCGATGGTAAGGTCGGAGAGACTCTTCGTCTCTTGTCTTCATTACCCACTTAGGATGTCTCGGCTCCACTTCATTTCCAGACCCCTGATCTGTTTCTTCATTCTCTTCCTCTCCCTCTCCCCGTACATAGTCTTCTCCTTCGAATCCGCCTTATCTGCTCCTCGAGACAAGTTTGAATAGTCTGGCTCTCTTTTTCTCTTTTCGGCTCTGGCGAGACTTGGCTGTGATTTCGATCGGAGTTGGCTCCTCGGCAACCTTCCCTTTTCCCATGCCTTTGGCCTCTGAAGATTTTTTGCATTCTTTCGGCTGGCCATCGGCTTCTCGAATTTCTCCTCTTTTTCTTTCTTTCTCCTCTCCTCCCGTGATGTATGGATTTATAATCGCATGAGCCACATCGACTAATATAGCTTCCTAACTTGTTTTAGGCTTATGCATATTGCCTTGTGTTGCTTTTAATATTATGTTAATTTGAGTTCTAACATGAGTTTTCTCATCACCTCTGCAGACTAAAGGGGATAATAAATTATTATATTATCTCTCAAGCTAAATACTATCATGCCCCTTACAATTGAGGTAAATTATATAACATTAAATTGCAGAATTGGGTATTAGTCCCGGACGATATGTGCAAGGAGGTGGAAAGTCTAGAAGGGGGTTGAATAGACTTACCCACACTCAAAACTTTTTATAACTTTTCGTGAGCTGAGTGTGAGGTTAGCAGACTTTGCAAGTCTTCTACGAGATAAGTACTCGAGTGTGTTATGTGAGATCGGCGAGACTTTGGAAACTCAAAGTCTTCGATGGTGCGGAAGCTAATCTCATGAGTGTATTTGAAAAACCCTTTTTATGAAAACCTTCTTGAAAATACTTAGCAAGTTTAGTGCGGAGTTTATTAAAACGATGATGAATGAGCACTTATGCAAATGTATGCGAAAGCTTGTAAAGACATAAAGATTTTTATAGTAGTTCGAATATAACGATCCTACATCCACTCTCCCCGACTCTACAGGGTCTTACAATCCACCAAAACTTCCGGTCTTGTTTCCTCTATCACTTCGAGGTTATGACCACGGGAGGTTTTACAAGTTCCCTGCCCTTGATTACAAAAAAATGATCCTTGAGTTTGTTCTAACTCTTAGATCTAACAATCGATCAACCTTCTCTCGTACTCGAGATATTGGAAGGCGATTTACAATTCTTAAACTAGAATCAGATCTTCGATTCAACGTGTGTTTCGATTCGTGGTTTGAATGAGTTTGCGTGTATTGTTATGAATGATAGGATTTCTTGAAATTTCTCACGTGTAGTTCCGCAAGATTCTCAAACCCTTCATTACGATTTATAGATTCCCGAAATCAACTAGTCATTAGGTGATTGATAATCAGTCTTCATCGAAATGGTAAGTAGCCGTTTAAGAAGATGCTGTTTGACTTAGATAATTGATTATCTGAATCCAATAAATTATCTCTTGATAGATTGTGTTTTTGAGATTTTGATCTTCCAATATGTAATCGATTGATACGGATTATCCTGATTGATATCTTGATTCATCTTGGATCAATCTAGTCTTCTATTTTTATCCTAGTAAGCCTCTCAACCTTCTTTGTCTTCTTGTCCAAGTCTTCTTGACTACTTGACATTCATAAGTTGTGTCCATCTCTCGCTTTAGAGCACGTTATAAGTCTTCTAGTCCTTTAGTGACAACCTCTGCGAATATAAGAAACCTTCTAGGTCTTCTTGATAGTTCACCTGGTTGTGCGTTTACGATCAAGTCTTTTGCCTTCAAGTCTTGTTCTTCAAAGTCTTCTCGTCTTCAAAGTCTTGTCTTCAAAGTCTTGTCTTCGGTTCTCATACATCTACAAGTCATCTGGATAGGTCTTAGCAAGGTTACCTTAGCACAAATACTAACCTATCTAGATCATCACCGACTAATGTGTTCACTGGTCCTATTACATATGGGTTTTAGAAACATCATCAAAACCTACAAAACCAAGAACCAACATGGACTAACCCTGTTATTTTCCTTTCTTGATTAATGATAACGTAGCTGGAAAAGCTGTGACAATTTCATGAAATTTTCTCATAGAGCATAAAAAATATCCAATTCATGTTCCTGATGTAGTACAAATATTGTCAAATTAAGAGAAATAATGCAAAAAAATTGGACTATGTGTAATATTTGTGCAACATTCTTCCTTGTTTTAGAGCGGAAAACCGAACATGAACGGATGAAAAATAGGCAACTCTCAAAGTTGGACTTAATTATATGACTCATGCAAGTTGGACTTGTTGGTTCATTTGTTTCTATTTGCACTCAAAATGATATTTTTCCAATTTTTCTTTCAAGGTAAAGACTACTGAAAAATTATTGTTAATTCTGAAAGTTTGTTCTATATATTGGCATAAAAGTTGCTAAAAGGTAATCTTAATTGAACTTGAGTACTTACAAGAGTTTATCATATAAGATATTGCATATGGTCTTTAAGAAAGTAATCATGAGTTGATGAGTGACATTATTGTGGAGGCTGTAACATGAAATTTATTGTGGATTATGCATATTGTTTATGCTTGTTTTTAGTGTGGTTGAATTTGGAAATTTGAAGTTGATCAACAAAGGGTTCCTAGTAAAACAATAATCCTTTTTGGTGATCACTAAGAGATGTGTGATCGGTAGGGTGCATTCATTAATTTCAATTTTCAGATTATCGTGTATTTTTATAATTCTTGTAACTAAGTTTTATAATGCGATTGGAGATTCTTTGGGAAGACAGATAATCATGTGGTGAGAAAGAGGACACATCGAATTTAGAAGCCTCTGAGGTTTTAAGGCAATAGGTAAAGCGTAAAAGTTAAGACTAAAGTTGTATGTCAAAAACTTTTTCTTGTGCAGACTTTTAGTTGGTGCTACTCGATACAACACTTGATAGTTGGATACAATGTCATGTGAGGGAGAAAAAGATGGGCGTGTTTCTTTGAGTTCAAAAGTACAACATCATCCTCCTCCATTTCTCGTAGCTACTCAACTTTAAAACATATTCAACGAAAGTGGCCGTCTCTAGTGATGTTTTATGATGCTCATTTTATTAGAATTTCGCACCATTCTTCCTCCAACAAATTTTCTAGTTACAATTCCACATTTGGTGAGATGTATATTAGTGAAGGCATCTTCTCGTGGATCCTTGATGGCTGTAGAGGTTTTAGATAAAGTTCAACATGTTATTTTTTAATGTAGTACTCTTATTATTCAATGTACTCTCATATGTAGGTGTACTTATTAATTTAATTATATTTATTTTTATTGATCCAATTTAATTTCTATATTTTTGTTGATCCAATTACCGTTTAGGAAATTAAATTTGCTAATTTACTATATTATTATAATTAATTATGAAATTCCCTGTAAAAAAATTAATTAATTATGAAATTTATTAGTGTCATGAAAATAATTAAAAATATAAATTATAAAACATCTATTACGACACTTAAAAATGTCTTGATAGACATGAATTAATATATAAATGAAAATCGGCAGTTACCAAGTGTAGTATAAGTTAACTTCACATGACATTTAAAAATGTCTTAATAAGTCATCACTTATTACTACATTAGATTAGAAGACACTTTACATAAATGTCATAATAAACCAAGTGTATTAAAAAGTGTCCTATAATGACAATTATCAATGTCATAAAAGCTTATTTTTCTTGTAGTGAACTTCAAGAACGATTTACAATTAAACAAGAAACAATTACAAGATTCGGTTAGTTGGTCATAACAAACAAATGAAGAGTCAACAATGAAGTTAAAACCACCAAGTATCAATCCTCTATATATAGATCCTTTGTTTTAGAGTAGAATAACTTTTGCAACTCTAGAAATTCACAACTCACATACTTTGTAATCAGCATATTGTAATTTCACACACAAGAACGTTCTATACGTTCATAGTTTTCCTAGTGTTTATAGAACACTATTATTCACATCTTCAAGCCAAAAATTTCAGAACTCGAGAAGGATTACTTGTAAGGTGAAGATCATCCTTGTAAATTGTAAGTAAGCAAGTAGGAAAGAAAGCAAGTAGTGAAGGCACTTTCACAAGGTTGTGAAAGGGGAGTGGACATAGGATTTTACAAATCCGAACCACTATAAATCGTGTGTGCTTTACTTTCTACACTTCTTCAATTTACTTTCCCGTTTACATTTAATCTCGTTTATTAGAACATTTATTCAAATAATTATCAATCGAATCAAGTACAAAATTAATTCCCCTGTTAAATCTGATACTTAGATAATCCAAGGTTAATTTAGATAATCTTAATTTAATTGAAAGGAAAAATTGAGTAGGTTGAAAATCTATTCAATCCCCCTTTCTATATTTTCTGTTTGTACATCACTTGATCGATTGGATCAACAAGTGGTATCGAGCACCTTTGTTAAATTGTTTCTAATATATTGAAGGTCTTGATAGTTCTTAAATTGTGTTTTTGCAATTATTCTTCATCTTCGTTTTAACTAACCACCGCTAATAAGTTTTTTTAAGTTTCTTGATAATCATGTCTCTGCGATTAAGAGCAAAAAGACCAAGAGTTTGCGAATTTTCCATTGAAGATTATGATTCGGAAGTTTAGGATGATAAATCATCTAAAGGCTATTCATGATCGAATGGAAGAAATTCGGAGGAAGGTCCGATTAAGTTTTACCATGGAATTGTGAGTGATGGGGCTGAATCTTCGAAGCCGAGGTCGGACATGAAAAGAAGGGTCTTGATTTAACAGATGATGAAAGAAAGATTCATAACTTGGATTAAGTTGCAAGAATAGAGATTATTGAAACCACGAGTAAAGATTGGATAGAAAAAGTGAAATGCTTTGTAAGGCGACCAAAGAAATGTGGGAGACATTGGCAAATATTACGAGAATGAGAGTTTTAAGAAAACTAACAGAGTTAAATCTCAAGTTGGGACTTCTCGGTAACACTCAATCAACAATAGATAAAATCTTCGGCACTTCTAAAAATCTAGTGATAAAAGCGAGTTAGGATTTGATAGAAACAAAAAGGATGATCCTGTAAAACCAAGGGTTTTTATTAAAGTTACTAATGCTAAAGAGGAGACTAGATTTGGTCCTTGGAAACCTAAAGAACAAATCAACTCATCTAATGTTTCGCAAAGAAAGTACGAGATGAAGAGAAATGTTCCCATGGTCAAACCAAAGACTAAGTCAAAGTATCATCCTAAGTATAGTAGTTTTGATGGAAGAAGCAAGTCATATCCATTATTTCCTAGATATAAGACAATCACTAAAGATCATTTGAATAAGATTGATCTTGATATTCTTATATTAGTTGATAAATATGGTTGCAAACTTCAATCACTGGTTTTAAGGAATATTGAGGTGTTTATCTGGATTCCTAAAAGTCAACTTAATCAAGAAGGACCCAACTTACAAAGGGTACCTAAAATCTAATCTTTTATTGCGAGAAAGATACAAGTTTAGTGGAAAGGGCAGACGTGCTTGAGGTCATCCGGTACATTGATAGAGGGTGTTCTAAACACATGACCTTTGAAAAGCGTCTACTTTCTAACTATCGGTCTATAGATAGACCACGAGTCATGTTTGGAGACAACAATTTTGGGCTAACCAAAGGAGTTGGAACCTTGATGATTGGTGATATTCAAGTCAATGAGGTTTACTACGTTGAAGGGTTAAAACACAATCCGTTATAAGGTTTTAGTGTAAAATTCACTTGTAATGTGTTGTGACCGAGGAATAAGCGAGAGATAATGCTCGCACGATTACGCGAGCAGCGATCTTGGCCAGCGAGCACGGTACCAGACCCTCCGAGCACCTCTCCCGTGTCGCGCGAGGAGACCAAGCCAAGCGAAGAGACCCGGCAAAGACCGAGGAGCGACCGGCGGGAGATGGGATCTTCCCCAAAGGGGAAAAGTATCCGAGGGACAGACCACGGTCGAAGATGCCATGCCCCAAAAAGGGAAAAGACCTCGCCGCCGTGAGGGATCTCTCGCAACCATGCCACGTGGACGGCCCGAGAGGACTAGAAGCCCGATCCTCCGTGCAAGTACCCCACGGGCGCATTTAATTACTGTACCTTCACATTAAATGCACCCGATTCTATGGGATTTATGAGCCGCCAAATGGCATGTATAAATAAGACCTGCATGACACAATAATATGGATCGAAAAACATCCAACCTTAAGCACAGGACTCACCCTCCCAAAGCAATCCACCTTTACATTCTTGCTTTACGCATTTATTTCTCTCATCATTATTCATCAATATACTCACACTCATTGCCAATCATTAGCATTCAATACTAAATATCTTTAACTACTAAATAGGCCGATTAAACATCCAAATACCCGATTATTGGGTGGATTAATCGGTGTAACAACGATTGGCGCCGTCTGTGGGAAACACTAGACAAGAAAAGCCACTCCTAGCTGATATCTCTTTTGTTTCAAGGAAACGCCATGACCAACAATCGAGTCATAAGCGAGGCACGTAAGCCACGACGGTGAAGAAGCGTAGGGGCAAAACAGCCCAATCCGCAACATTGAGGACCAAATCCCTCTCCTCCCGGGAGTACCGGACTCGAGCAAGTGAGCAGAGCCATCCAATGGCTCCAAGCCCGAGCCCGTGAGCTTGAATCTCGAGCACGACCCATTGCCGTTCCGTCGAAGGCCCATCAAGGCCTCAAAGGGGAAGAGGAAGGCCTATAACCAAGAGGCCGAGAGCCGGAGACCGATCGGGGTGCGCCGGCTGAGCGATTAGTGTTTAATCGCACAGGCTCCCAAGCTGAAGGCTCGATTTCGACGAGCGGCCCCAGTGTCTCCCCAGGGAAGCTGTCCATCGTAGCCCACAATGTGCCCAGAGCGCCGTGATGGCAAGGTCTAGAATCCCGGTCCTCGACCGCATCGGTCCCAACGTGGCTCATCGAGCCCTCACCCAGCCGGACACAGCCATTGTAGCCCTCCGGGAAGCTAGACCTCATAGAGGGCCGCGTGGACGCCGCGAGGGCATCCCCAAGAGGACTGCCGTTAACTAGCCCCTCTCTATGGCCATTGATATGGCGGAGGTCCAAACCAAAATCCTGCCCCCACAAACTGCCCTATATGAGGGAAAGATCGACCCCAGAGGTCCATCTCGGTAATTACATCACTTACATGATCGGGAGGGCATCGAGATGCAACAAAGTGTCAATGCATTTGCTGATGTTGGGCGAGCTAGCCCACAAATAGTCTCTCCTCATGCCTTTGATCTTCTCCTTCCATAGCTTCCCTTCTTCTTCTCACACGATTTCTTCTCAAAGTAGCCTCAATTTCGGATTTAGTGGCAAGGGTGGAACACCACTCGATCTTGTTAGCATGCACCTACAATGCCACAAATCCAAGTATCAACTTCAAACAAACAAAATCAACAAAAACAAAAACAAAAGCAACAAATAGCCACTTCAAACAATCCTCAAATCTCACTTATAGGCGCAAAACTAACTCCCGGCAAAGGCGCCATTTGATTTGAGTGTATAGGGTAAGAGTTATTAAGACCAATCAACAAAATATCAAACCCAAGGGAGAAAGTATGCAAACGAAATTCAAGGATAAGAGTTCTAAATGGCTAAAGTTGCAACAAAATATTAACTAAAATCTCTATAAAAATGCAAGAAATTAAATGGCAAGATTATGCAAACAATCTATCAAACACCTAATATGCAAGATCAAATACACTAAAATCAATGGGGGATTAGAGTGCAAGGGATAATCTCCATCAAGGAATCCATGATTAACAAGCTACGATTGTATCCAAGTGCAAATCAATCAAATTAGAAAGCATAAACCATCATGAAATTAATCACTCCATTAATATCACAATGCCTAATGTGAGTATCCTTAGTTCTTCCCATCTCTCAATGTAGAAGTCCCTAATTCATACAATCATGAAAAATTGAAACCCGATTAACACCTAATCACGTTAGCTCAACTCTCGCCTATTGCTAGGGTGATCAACCATTAATCAAAAGAGACAATTTTTCATGAAGCACAATTAAGAATCACAATTAGGAAGCAAGCTAATTCAATTGATCACAATTATCAACAATCATAGCATGAGGCAATCACTTCATCCCTAATTTCAATTATCCCAAGCACAAAGCTATTAGCCCATGGTGCTACAAGCGAAAGCCATGGGTAGAAAATCTAAGAAAGCAATTAACAATTTAATCAACACAAGCAATGAATTAAAGAGAGCAAAGGGTAAGAACATCACCAATTGAACTTCAATAGACAAAAATAGGAATGATTAATCTTCTACAATGCTTCAATTCAACTCCTCTACTCCCAAATCACAGCTGGAATCTTCAATTACAATCAATCAAAATGCTAATCTAGTGGACTAAAGGTAGAATCTAATCTAATTCTAACAATCTATGACAATTACAATGGAAATCAAGCTACAAAGTGCAAAATTCGCCCAAGGAACCTCCTAGAAAGCTGCTCTAAACTGCTAGAATCAAGTTATGCTCTGTTTTGGCTTCAAATGGCTTTAAAACTGAAATTTTCGGTTTTGGGCACTCCTCGACTCGAGCTTCGTGCCCTCGAGTCGAGGCACGAGAGTCGCTAACACGTTTCTTCAAAATATCTCTTGCCTCGAGTCGAGGCTCACCTCGACTCGAGGAATCTGCCAATTTCCCATCCCTCGACTCGAGGCTCCTCCCTCAGTCGAGATTCCTGCTTTTATGAAAATATTTCCCTCCACCTGACCCGCGAGTCGAGTGCATGCTCCCTCGACCTGTGCTCGAGACCAGGAAATTTTATCGAGAAGGGCTTCGGGCCCGACTCCCCATTTTCGTCCCGAATGTTCGTCTCTTCATTCTAAGAATAACGGTACTCTCGGTTTGGCAAAATTCCACCGATTTACCTGCAAAATGGATGAAAAATATCAAAATCTCACAAAGTAATACTTTTTAGGCAAAAGAGTGATACTTTTCACATTTATGCACAAAAATTACACTTTAGCTCACTTTTTGCACTAAAATAGGCCCTAAAAACATGTATCAACTCACTCCAATCATACCCCCAAACTTGAATTGTTGCTCGTCCTCGAGCAACGTAGAAACTAAGAACAAAGGAGTGAATTGATTGCAATTATGTCACATGGCACTATAGACGAAAAATAAGACAATCGAACTCATCAATGATCACTTGTATCAATGCAACTATCCACTAGCCCTCAAGATGAATCATGCTCAAACAAATGCTCAATCAAACACTTAACACATTGCTCCTTCCATGGAGTGTTTCACTCTTCACTCAAGTGTATCAAGGTTTAAAGCTCTCAATCATCAATTGCATGAACAAGTACACCATATGCTTGCACAAAACTTAATCTCAATCAAAATCAATTATGATCAATCAAGAATCAAAGAGGTCTTTCTTCTAGGTTGTAATGTAGGCTCTTTGGAAAGGTGGGATGTTTTTGGATAAAAGTGACTAAGTAGTAGAGACTTGAATGAAAGCTAATCAATACAATGCACATCTCTTCACTTTTCATCAAGTACACTCTTCCTTTAGAACTTCAATGATCATTCCACCATTCACTTGAGCTTTCTCTTTTAAAGCTCACAAATTGAATTTTTCTTTTCTTTCCACTTCATGCATTTTTTCACAATTCAACTTTTCACAACCTTTTTCTTCTTTCAATATTCATCACTTAGCTCATCATCTTCCCACACTTAGCAATCAAATCACCATCATTAGCCAACATTCAAGCTCAACTAAATATAGGACAAGAAAGGCTCATAAAAATAGGCTAAATGGTTTCAATTTCACTTGGCTTGCCAAAGAATAAGGATCATAAGGCTCAACATGGCTTACTAAGGAAATCAAATGTATTTGGTGTGGAAAAATTTGGCAAAGTAACTCATCATATCAAACATGGCCTATTATCACTTTCAAGACATCACACAAAGATCAATATCAAAAGTCTAGTGGCAAGTTCTAGCATACAAATCATGAATGATGCACTCACAAGGAATATCAAATCAACCGTATAAGATGTACGATTATAAAGGCACAAAAGCTCACGGGCTTCAATTGAGCAATGAATTAAGCATCATCAATCACATTCATCTTTACACAATCAATCAAGAATACTAGCATCAAGCTACAAATCAACTAATGATCAAGTCAAAATCCAATTAGTCTTGCAAATCAACACAAGTGCTCATGTACATAAATCCAAGCATACTCACTACCATATGAATGATACTAAAAAAATATGACACTAAATCCACAATTAAAGCCCAAGATAAATCAAAGAATATGGAATCATAGGAATAATGAATCCAAAGGATCATCAAATCACAATCATCAATAGACAATAAGCTCAAAAGGATCAATAGACTCATAGTATCAATAAAATCAACAACCATCCAAAACATCAAAATCATCACATCATCAAGTTAATCAAAAGTATAATCATCACAATAAAGAGTACAATCAAACAAACACCTCCCCAAACATAGACAAGTCTAAGTTTGAAAGGAAGTGTTTTACCCATAAGTCTTCAATCTTCATCTTCTTTTAAGCATCCTAGAGCTCCTCAATTCCTAGCAATTTATCGCACCTACAAGGATCACAAAAAAAAAAATACATAATTTAAAGCAACACACAAAACAACAAAAACAACAAAGACAACAAAGAACAAAGAGTGGGTTGCCTCCCATCTAGCGCTATGTTTAACGTCCTTTGCCGGACGGAACTCTAAGAGTTCACACTTCCCTTTCACTACCTAAATAGGGTACATCCTTAAGATCAAGACCATCCAAAACCTCTTTTTGTGAGTGATCATGATAAAGCTTCAACCGATGCCCATTCACTATAAACCTTTCATCCTTGTCATTCATCACCTCAAAGTATCCATTCGGAAAAACCTTCACAACACGAAAAGGTCCACTCCATCTTGATTTGAGTTTACCGGGAAAAGCTTCAACCTTGAGTTGAATAGTAGCACTTGATCTCCTTCTTTGAACTCCTTCCTTTTAAGCCTTGCATCATGCCACTTCTTGGTCTTTTCCTTGAAAATCTTTGAACTCTCATAAGCTTTCATCCTAAACTCGTCAAACTCATGCAATTGTAAAGCCCTCTTCTCTCGCATAAGCTCTTCATCAAAATTCAACTTCTTTAGAGCCCAAAATGCTTTATACTATAACTCCACCGGAAGATGACAAGCCTTTCCATACACTAATTGATAAGGGGACATGTCAAGAGGCATCTTAAAGGCGGTTCGATACACCCATAACGCGTCATCAAGGTTTGTTGCCCAATCCTTTCTACTTGTCCTCACCGTCTTCTCCAAGATACCTTTGATCAAGCGGTTAGACACCTCGGCTAAGCCATTCATTTGCGGGTGATAAGGAGTAGCAACCTTGTGTTTAACATCATACCTTAACAAAAGCTTCTCCATGGCCTTGTTAACAAAGTGGCTACCACCATCACTTATCAAAATCCTTGGAACCCCAAACCGTGTAAAGATCCTTTTCAAGAATGCTATAACCACTTTGGAATCATTGCTTTTGGTCGGACCGGCTTCTATCCATTTAGAAACATAGTCAACCCCTACGAGGATATATTGATACCCCTCCGACGGTGGAAATGGCCCCATAAAGTCAACTCCCCATACATAAAAATTTCCACTTCTAAGATGTTGCTCAATGGCATCTCATCCCTCTTGTTAAGGTTTCCTATCCGTTGGCACTTGTCACATTCCTTGATGAATCTCTCGCAATCCTTGAAGATAGTTGGCCAATAGAATCCCGCCAATAAAATCTTCCTCACGGTCTTGGAAGTGCTATAATGGCCTCCACACAGTAAAGAGTGGCAATGTTTCATGATTTCCTCCCCTTCCTTTCTCGTCACACACCTCCGAAATACTCCGTCCACCCCCACCTTGAAGAGGTATGGATCGTCCCATATGAAATGTTTGACCCGGTTGTAAAAACCTTCCTTTCAAAGGGATTCATCTCCGGTGGCAATTCTCCACTTGCTAAGAAATTCGCATAATCGGCAAACCATGGAACATCCCCTTCCTTTACCACACCCATTACTTCTTCAATACTTAGCAATGCCTCATCGGGAAAGGTCTCTTCAACTTCCTTGACATCCCTTTCCATCTCTTCTACTCCTTCAAGTCTAGAAAGGTGATCCGCTATGACATTTTCACTACCTTTCTTATCTACTATCTCCATGTCAAATTCTTGCAACAATAATATCCAATGAATCAACCTAGGCTTAGCATCCTTTTTCGACATGAGATACCGAATTGCGGCATGGTCGGTGTACACAATAGTTTTCGACCCTACAAGGTATAGTCGAAACTTATCAAAAGCGTACACCACCGCAAGCATTTCTTTTCGGTAGTGGTGTAGTTAACTAAGGCCGGATTGAGAGTCTTGGAGGCATAGTAGATAGCATGAAACTTTTTCTCTCTCAATTGTCCTAAGACGACCCCCATAGCAAAATCACTTGCATCACACATGATAATGAAGGGCTTTGTCCAATCCGAGTCTCGTCAAAGCTTCCTTCAAAGACCTAAAAGCAATCAAACAATCATCATTAAACTCAAATGGCACATCTTTTTCTAAGAGATGAGATAAGGGTTTAGAAATTTGAGAGAAATTCTTAATGAATCGCCGATAGAACCCGGCATGTCCAAGGAAAGATCGAATTCCTTTCTCATCCTTAGGTGGAAGCAACTTCTCAATAGCCACAATTTTTGCCTTATCCACTTGCAATCCCTTCAATAATACATGATGTCCCAAAACAATGCCTTCCTTGACCATGAAATGACACTTTTCCCAATTTAGCACCAAGTTTGTATCTTCACACCTTTGCAAAACAATGTCAAGATTAGTAAGACAATTATCAAATGACTCACCAAATATGGAAAAATCATCCATAAATACCTCCATGATTTTCTCAATTAAGCCATGAAAAATTGACATCATACATCTTTGGAAAGTTGCGGGAGCATTGCAAAGACCAAATGGCATTCTTTTCCAAGCAAACGGCCCATACGTGCAAGTAAAAGTAGTCTTTTCTTGGTCTTCCGGTGCAATCATAATTTGATTGTAACCGAAATAACCATCTAAGAAACAATAGTACTCAAATCCACTTAACCTATCAAGCATTTGATCTAGAAAAGGTAAGGGAAAGTGGTCCTTGCACGTGGCCTTATTAAGTTCTCTATAGTCAACACAAACTCGCCACCCCGTAGCTACCCTAGTTGCAATTGATTCATCATTTTCACCCTTGATTACCGTAATCCCCCTTTCTTAGCTACAACAATGGAGAGACCCACGGACTATCGGAAATAGGAAAAATCATATTAGCATCTAACAATTTAACAACTTCTTTCCTAATTACTTCTTGAATATTAGGGTTAACTCTTTTTGGGGTTGCACTATGGGTTTATGGTCCTTTTCAAGCCTAATCCTATGCAAAAGCAACAAATAGCCACTTCAAACAATCCTCAAATCTCACTTATAGGCGCAAAAACTAACTCCCGGCAACGGCGCCATTTGATTGGAGTGTATAGGGTAAGAGTTATTAAGACCAATCAACAAAATATTGAACCCAAGGGAGAAAGTATGCAAACGAAATTCAAGGATAGGAGTTCTAAATGGCTAAAGTTGCAACAAAATATTAACTAAAATCTCTATAAAAATGCAAGAAATTAAATGGCAAGATTATGCAAACAATCTATCAAACACCTAATATGCAAGATCAAATACACTAAAATCAATGGGGGATTAGGGTGCAAGGGATAATCTCCATCAAGGAATCCATGATTAACAAGCTACGATTGTATCCAAGTGAAAATCAATCAAATTAGAAAGCATAAACCATCATGAAATTAATCACTCCATTAATATCACAATGCCTAATGTGAGTATCCTTAGTTCTTCCCATCTCTCAATGTAGAAGTCCCCAATTCATACAATCATGAAAAATTGAAACCCGATTAACACCTAATCACGTTAGCTCAACTCGCCTATTGCTAGGGTGATCAACCATTAATCAAAAGAGACAATTTTTCATGAAGCACAATTAAGAATCACAATTAGGAAGCAAGCTAATTCAATTGATCACAATTATCAACAATCATAGCATGAGGCAATCACTTCATCCCTAATTTCAATTATCCCAAGCACAAAGCTATTAGCCCATGGTGCTACAAGCGAAAGCCATGGGTAGAAAATCTAAGAAAGCAATTAACAATTTAATCAACACAAGCAATGAATTAAAGAGAGCAAAGGGTAAGAACATCACCAATTGAACTTCAATAGACAAAAATAGGAATAATTAATATTCTACAATGCTTCAATTCAACTCCTCTACTCCCAAATCACAGCTGGAATCTTCAATTTCAATCAATCAAAATGCTAATCTAGTGGACTAAATGTAGAATCTAATCTAATTCTAACAATCTATGGCAATTACAATGGAAATCAAGCTACAAAGTGCAAAATTCGCCTAAGGAACCTCCTAGAAACCGCTCTAAACTCGCTAGAATCAAGTTATGCTCTGTTTTGGCTTCAAATGACTTTAAAACTGAAATTTTCGGTTTTGGGCACTCCTCGACTCGAGCTTCAGCCCTCGAGTCGAGGCCTGAGAGTCGCTAACACGTTTCTTCAAAATATCTCGCCTCGAGTCGAGGCTCACCCTCGACTCGAGGAATCCTGCCAATTTCCCATCCCTCGACTCGAGGCTCCTCCCTCAGTCGAGATTCCCGCTTTTTGAAAATATTTCCTCCAGCTGACCCTCGAGTCGAGGTCCGTGCTCCCTCGACTTGTGCTCGACACTGTGGAAATTTTATCGAGAAGGGCTTTGGGCCCGACCCCATTTTCGTCCTGGATGTTCGTCTCTTCATTCTAAGAATAACGGTACTCTCGGTTTGGCAAAATTCCACCGATTTACCTGCAAAATGGATGAAAAACATCAAAATCTCACAAAGTAATACTTTTTAGACAAAAGAGTGATACTTTTCACATTTATGCACAAAAATCACACTTTAGCTCACTTTTTGCACTAAAATAGGCCCTAAAAACATGTATCAATTCACTCCAATCAGTATTCACTCACCCTAAGCCCCTCAAGAACAATGCCGTGAGGAAAGCCTCAAACAAATTCTCGCGCTTTCACGACGGCCCCGGCACAATACGAGCGACGTGTGGATCTTCTTCGACACTGTGGAGGCTATACGAGGAAGGAAAGTTAGGCGAGTATGTTAAGAAGCCGGCCCCACGCCCGAGGCATAACGGGAGGAGCGCGGGCCTCCTCGCAAAAAACAGAGAAGAGGAGCGCGGCAGCACTGTGGGTCGCCGCAGAGGTAGACGCGGGATACAAGAGCGATGACATCCCCCGCCGAACCGGGGGATGGGTCCAAATGATCCAACCGGGAGGGAGTAGCACAGGCGGATCGACTCCCATCCTCGCCATGTCAAACAGAAGCGGAAGGCCGAACTCCACGCTATCGACAACATCTACATCGCCGCACCTCCCCCGAGCCAACGATTTTGAAATCCGCCAACATCGACTTCTCCAACGCTGATCGTGAGGGCCTCTTTTTCCCAAAGAACGAGGCCTTGGTTATCTCGACCAAAATTCTGGGATGACCGTGGAAAGGTTCCCGATTGACAACGGCCGCTACCGCAACATAATCTTCAAGTCCGCCCGGATCGGATGGACAACCCGACGAAGTTCATCAAGCCATACGATCTGCATTGAAGGGTTTCTGGGACACGACAGGTGATCCCCTATGGAAAAATCAAGCTGTCCGTGGAGCTCATGGATTTCCGGAAATGAGAAACTTAGTATCACTAGGCCTTTAGAATTTGTAATCATCGACCAGCCAAGTATCTATAATGGCTTTCTCGGTCGACCTTTTCTTGAAACGCTTGAGGCGGTTGCCTCTTCTTACTTTTATTGTATCAAATTCCCCACCCCCGAGGGGAAGTTGGCATTGTAAAAGGCAATCAAAAAATGGCAAAGAAGTGTTTGAACTACTCGGTCTTGACTTTCTTTCCGCACATTTGTTAGATCTGCAATGTAATACTTTAACGGGGAAAACATGGGCGCAATTTCGCAGCCTGTGCATGCTCGCCAGCCTCCTCCTCGGGGCATCCCGCTTGGGCACGCGAGGATTTGGAACCAAGACTTGGTTTCGAACCCACAACCATAGACCTGGATCCAAGGGGCAATACCCGCGATCCCCAAGGCCTCAAGCGGATCGCTCCGATTGAAGAGCTAGAGCGTGTCCTGTTGACCCATCTCGCCCCAAGCTCAAGGTCACCATAGGGGCGAAAGTCCCCGCAGATATAAGGGATGACCTCATCAAGTTTCTCCAAGAGAATGTGAGTGTATTCGCGTGGTCGCATCAAGACATGGTCGGGATCGATCCAAAGCACGTTTGCCATCATCTCAAGATCGATCCGTCGCGATGACCGATCCTCGCAGAAAGGAGGAAGTTTGGCCTGTAAAAGTACGCCGCTCTCGCCGAGGAGGTCAAGAAACTCCTGGACAACAAATTGATCGAGCTCGCCGAAGACGAGCCCCAATGGGTTGCCAATGCGGTTCTCGTCAAAAAGGCGAACAACGCGTGGAGGTCGTGGTATCGATTTTACCGACCTCAACGCAGCCTCGCCCGAAAGATCACTTCCCAATGCCATACATTGACCACCTCGTCGACAGCACCACAGGCACGAGATGATGTCATTCATGGATGCATTCGCGGGATACCACCAAATTCCCATGGCGGTGGAAGATATCAAGCACACTTCGTTCCTCACGGAGAAGAACATTTATTCTTGGACAAGGATGCCTTTCGGCCTCAAGAATGCCGGTGCAACTAATCAAAGGTTAGTGAATACCATGTTCACACCAAATTGGGAAAACTATGGAAGTATACATTGACGACATAGTCACAAAAGCCCGAGAAAGGAAGATCATCTAAGAGACCTCAAGGAAACCTTCTCTATCCTTGAGAAATACAACATGAAGCTCAACCCAAAGAAATTCAGCTTTGGGGTGGGGACAGGAAAATTCCTTGGCCACATTGTCGCCAGAGGGGCATAGAGGCCAACCCACTCAAATCAAAGCTATCCTCGACATGGAGGAACCGAAATCGGTGAAACAGTCCAGAGACCGACCGGTGTCTCGCGGCCCTTAGTCGTTTCATCTCGCGATTGGGCGACAAAAGCAAGCCCTTCTTCGCAGCAATAAAAAAGTAGAAATTCTTCTAGAACAAAGAAAGCCAACTCTCGCGTTCAAAAACTCAAAGAGTATTTAAGTAATCCTCAGATCCTCGCCAAGCCGATCCGGGAAACTCTCCTTTTGTATCTCCCACCTCCGAAACAATGATAAGCGTTGTCCTCGTGCGAGCGTAAGGACAGCAACACCTCCAAATTTACTACGTTAGCCAAGTGCTACATGACGCCGAGCTCGGATATTCGCCACTCGAGAAGCTCGCGACGCGCTGGTCATGGCCGCAAGAAAACTTCGAGCATATTTCTTCGACCACCAGTATTCAAGTACTCACGTCCATGCCACTTCGGCAGTACTCCACCGACTGCACACTAGTGGGCGGCTCCCGAAATGGGCCCTAGAACTCGCCCGGTATAGCATCTCATACGCTCCGCGCACCGCAATCAAAGGGCAAGTGCTGGTAGACTTCGTGGTGGAGCTTACCTTCCCAACCAGCCCTACGAAGCTCAAGATCCCCCATGGAGACTCTACGTCGACGGGTCATCCACATAACGTGCGCTGGAGCGGGGTGGTCCTCGTCCGGACCAGAGGGCCGTTGTTTTACAAATGCAATAAGATTCAATTTCCCGGCAACGAACAACGAAGCCGAGCACGGCTCCGGTCTGCGGCCTCGAACTCGCAAAGGCCATAGGAGTCCGACACCTCCATATCTCCATGGACTCTCTCCGGTCGTAAACCAAATGAAGGGTGAATATAAGGCCAGGGGTTAACAAATGATGAAGTGCCACAAGCTCGTCATCGCCCTCTACGAGCAACTTCACCAAGTGTTCATCGAACAAATCCCCGCGAACACAACTAGCAAGCAGATGCCCTATCCAAGCTCGCAATAACGGAGGGCACTACGGACATGTCCAATATAGTCCTAACGAAACTTACCCGCCCTCAATTACCGAGCATCTAGTGGCCACCGTCACCGAGGAGAAAGAAAGCTGGATGACTCCCATACTCAAGTACCTTGACTCGGGAGGCTGCCGGAGGACAAGGTCGAAGCTTGTCGCATTCAACTCCGAGCAGCGAGATTCTTGATCCTTGACGGCCAACTATACAAGCGAAGCTTTACCCTACCCCTCTTGAAATGCATCACACCCGAGGAGGGTCACATCGTTCTCGCGGAAATCCACAATGGCGTGTGCGGGAACCATGCCGACGGCCAATCTCTCGGTTTACAAGACGATGCGACAAGGATACTTCTGCACACCCTAAGGAAAGATGCGATCGCCTACGCCAAAAGTGCCACCGGTGCCAAGTCATGGCACCGAACATCAAGCTCTCGCCCGAAAATCTCAAATTCATATTCAGCCCGTGGCCATTCGCACAATGGGGATCGACTTGATTGGTCCTTTACCAACGGCCCCGGCGGATGCAAATTTGCGGTGGTTGCCGCCGACTATTTCACCAAGTGGGCGGAAGCGGAGCCCTCAATAAGATCGACTAAGCGGCCATCATCGATTCATCCGGAAGAATATCATATGCGATTCGGGCTTCCACAGGCAATCGTATTCCGACAATGGGAAACAATTCGACGGCCTCGAAATCGCAGAATTCTGCGACCATTGGAAAATAAAGAGGTTGTTCGCAACACCCTATCACCCTCGGACCAATGACCAGGTCAAGCGGTCAACAAAATCCTCAAGCACACCCCTGAAGGCCTAGCTTGAGGACAAAAAGGGGAAGTGGGCCTTGGAACTCCCCGACGTTCTCTGGGCTTACAGGACAACAACGAGAAACTCCACAGAGAGACACCTTTCGCTCTCACCTACGGCACGCAGGCGGTCATCCCATCCGAGGTCTCGATACCCACTTATCGAACCTCTCAAACTCTCAATGAAGAGAACGAGACCGCGAGAAGACTTGACCTTGACACGTTAGGAAGAGCGTTGCCTAGCATCCGTTCACAAGAACGCCGCCTACAAGCGAAGTTCGGAGAAGTACTACAATTTCAAAGTCAAAGTCCGATGATTCTCAAAAGGCGAGTTGGTTCTTAAGAAGTCCCATGGCCCGAGCACCGGGTATTTGGCCCGAATCGGGAGGGCTAATTCGTGGTATCCGAGTGGCTACCGGTGGGGCATACAAGCTAGAGCACCCCGATGACACTCCGGAACAATACCCCTGAACGCCAAATACCTCAAGAAATACTACCGGTGACTCGTGCCACTTGTAAGCCATATCTAAACCTCTTCGCATGTAATAGAATGTATCGGGGTTTTTGAATTTAATAAAATCACTATTTCCTCGCGAAGTCGTACAGTTTCTTAAAAACAAATGCGCCCGAAAAGCTTTTAGACTCACGATGACTCACACTCGCCGAGCACCACAAGCCTCACCGTGTGGCCAAGGCCCACGCGAGCACTAAAAAGCCTCCTAACGAGGCTCAAGCCCTTGCAGGAGCATAAAAGTCTACACAGGTTATACCCACAGAAGCACAAAGACTCGCACGAGAAGAATGGCCTCGCCGCAAGCACCAAAAGTCTTGTCCTGGGCCTATGCCCTCACGAGCAACAAAAGTCTCCTGCCGCGGCCTTAGCCCCGGTGAGCATAAAAGTCTACACAGGATTACACCCACAGTAGCATAAAGACTCACACGAGAAGAATGGTCTCGCCCGCGAGCACGAAAGTCTCACGATGCGGCCTAAGCCCACATCAAGAACGCCTTACGGCCGTGCGATGGCGTCCCATTTGTAAAGCCTTACGGTCAACGATACCATCCCGTTTGACACCTAAAGCCTCATGCGAGAAGAATGGCCTCGCCCGCGAGCACCAAAGACTCGTGGTCGAACAAGATTCCCAACGAGCACCAAAGACTCCCGGCGAGCGCAACCTCCCAGGCCGAGCATTTTTCCTTGTACATTTCAAGATATTTAAACATGTTACATTGTTTAACATTTTGAATGGTTACTTCGCAGGTCGCGAGATCCGCTCGTTGCTACACGAGAATTTAAAGTTGCAGAAATAAAGTCTCTTTGAAATTAAAAGCGAAAGCAACATGTATAAAGGCGAATTTTTCATTCATAATTGTGGCGGCCTACGGCCGAAGTACAAAAATTTCTAAACCCTAAACCCTAAACCAAAAGAAAAAGAAGAATTACAACGGCAGCGGGGAGTTCAAGATATCCCTTGGAGTTCAAGGTATCTATTAAAAAGAAAACATCGAGGCCGCGGCGGGAACGAGAGTTTAAAGTATTGATCAACTCTGCTCAGGGGGAGCCACCTCGCTCTCCGCCGGAACTCCAGGCGTCACTCCAACCACCGGGTCCTCGCCGCCCGCCGCCGTCTCCGCGCCCGCTTCCTCACCTCGCCCCACCTCGTCTTCGTCCGCGGGAGGATCACAAAGCTTGGCCTGATAGGGGAACCAAGAGAGGTCAACCCCATAGACGGCCGCTGTGTCCTTGAAAGGGAAGTCCAGTGGTGTCCAGGACGACATGCTCGGGGTCAAGGACATAAGCCTTGAGCGACCTCCCGGGGGAATCCATCTTCGCCTTCTTCAGGTCACGGATGGCGTCGGCAAAGGCAAGGGAAGTAGACGATGTCACCCATGACATCCGCATCCTTGAGGGTCGGTGCGGTAGTCTCGGAGCTCGATCTCCACCGACTCGGCCCTCCTCGCGTCCGCCTCGGCTGGCGATCGCCTCCTCGGCCTCCTTTTGGCGGCGGCTGATCCGGCAGATTGGGCACGGGCCGGTCAGCGGCGTGCGAGAGGACTCTCACCGGCCCCCACCTTCTCGCTCGCGGCGAGCGCACTCTCATGCGTGAATTGGGCAAGGCGGACGGCCGCCGCAGCTTCATCCCGAGCGGCCGTCGCCTCTCGATCGGCTCCTCCAAAGATTGCTATCCGGCCCGCCATGGCGTCCCTCTCCTCCCGGTGGCGGATGGACCGCTTCACCTCCTCATCCAGGGACCGAAGGGCCCGGCCGTGATGCGATTAGTGATTAGGAGGTCGGGATGTGGCTCACCATGAGCTCGCTCTCGCGGTTGAAGTTGACCGCGGCCTCTAGCTCGTCTGTCCGGCTCATGGCAAGGTTCCACATCGCAGAGCCGATATGAGCAGGGAGTCCAGTGGCGGAGCGCCGCGAGGCGAGAAAGTTGTGGATCATGGGGGCCTCGGGACCCCATCAGCGAAGCCTGTACGAAGAGCATAAGTTCAAAAGAAAGATAATGAGGAGAAAAACTATGAACTGTGAGAAGCGGAACTTACCGGCTCTCCATGGCCGGATCGCGACCTAGGAAGGTGGGATCAGCGGGATCCTTCACGACGGGCGTCATCCCGCTGGAGTCCCCTCGCTTCCTCGGGGCGGCATCATGCCGCGACTTCTTGCGGGCCTCCACGGTGGGGACCTCCCTCACCTCATCATCGTCCTCCCGCGGGCGGGTCCGACCCTCCCTTTCGGGGACGACCCGGGCGCGGCGGAGCCACAGGAAGTAGGCCGGGCCACGCCGCCGGAGGTGGTCTTCGCCCTCTTGGGCGCGCCTCGCGTCCAGCCGGGCGTGAGGTTTGGCCACTCGGGGCCGCGTATCCTTCCTCACGCTTGGCGCGCTCTTCCCGCCAACCTCTGTGACAGTTTGAGCTTCCCCATTATCTCGCGAGGCAAGTGCGGAAAATGGGAATCACAGGAAGCTGCGAGAAACCCGTTAATAGTTAGGAGATAGCGAACAGCGAACAAAGACGTAAATGCGAGCAAGTGCTTACCGGGTTCAAGGTCCACCTCGCGGGGCGGGCCGACCGGCGAGCTCGTTTCAAATGCTCAACGGTCGAATCCTCTGCCCGGTGCCTTTCGTTCTCGGGAGCTCCTTGATTCACTTTAAGCACACCAAAGTCCCAATTCAATTCCCGAGGCGAGCAAACTCGAGTCCCGCAGAGACAGAAATGAAATTAGATCGGTAGTCATCGACCTTTGAAGAAGGGAAATCTTACTCGCTCGTTTCCTATCGAACTCGGTGGGGCAAGCAAGGGTAGTACCGCGAGCAGGCCCTACCGCCTTCCAGCTCCCGCCACCTGAGACCAGCGGTGCCGCCACTCGTAAACCTTATTAGGGACCCCTGTGATGAGGGCCCTTGCTTGATTTCAGTACAGCCCGTCCTTTCCGTCCGCGAGGCTGTACACATAGAGAAGCTCCTTAGAGTTCGGCATCCAAAAAGACGGTGCTCGCCGAAGAGCACCAACAGGCTATCAGCGCCTCCACCGTTGGGGTGCGGTTGGATGGGGGCCACCTCCCAAGCTGTGAAGTAGTAGGAGAGGCACGGCGGGAACGGGAATCGAACGCCACCTCCATCATCGCGAAGTTTGCGGTGACCATCCCGGAGGAGGCTGATCGGGCCGCTCGTACGACCTTTGGTCGGTGAAGGTGCACCGAGGAGGGAATCTCCCACTGCTCGCGGAAGCGGTGCAACTCGGCGAAGTCACCGAGCTCTCCCAGCGTCCCAGTCGCACGGCCAATGAGAGGGCTCCGCTCGCCGGATCATGTTGTCTGCCTATTTCATCCTCTCATATAGGCATGTGGCCAGGTACGCTGCAAAGTCGAAGTCGGGCACTGGGACCCGCCAATCGTCCATAAAATTGACCCACTCCTCGTACATGCGGGCATGGTCCGCCTCCGCTCGCTGCCTCCTCTCCTCGCCGACCTCCTCCTCCAAGCGAGAAGCCTCTTCGAGGACTCCCTCCACCTCGCCCGGCCGAAGGGTCCGATCCAGGAGAGGAATCGGGGCCGAGGTTGGAGTCGGTCACTTCCTCATCATCGGGGGCCAACTGCCAATGTAACTCTCTCGGGAGACTCGAGATCAACCCCAAGATCACCCAAGCCGGCGAACTCGGGGCTCCCGCAAGATCCGGCGCGTCTCCACCTCGGGATGGCCCAGCCGAATGGAAATAGGAGTGACGGGCCGCCCGAACACCACATCTAATCCCTCCAAATCGGCCTCCGTCCATGTCCCCATCGATTTACGGGGCCGGGATCACTTAACCACCACTACCGGACCCTCTCTCCATCCCGGACTCCAAGAAAAACAAGAAGGAAAAAGGAGAATATCTAGGATTTACCTAGGAATGCTGACAAAAATGAATGCGAGATCCAAAGCTAAGGAGCTCTTAGTCGAATCGGGCGTTTGAGAGTTTTTGGAAATCGACTCTCAAGTTCTCAAAGAGCATAAAGTGGCAAATGGTGAGACTCCCCTATTTATAGATATGCGGGAAGGGCCTCTTAGCAATTTCCCAAAATTAGAAAACGGGGCCCAAAGGGAATTTTCCCTAAGTTAGGGCCCCGGTGTTATCCCCCGCCTCGGGACAACACGCGCATGGACCTCCGCACCATAAATGCGGCGGCCCATGCGCCTAGGAAACGGCGCCCACTCGCACCCTTTAAGGTGAAAGGGCGCATCGGTTACCGGAAAAGGCTGACACATGGACGTCATCCTGCATAGGTTGAAGGGACGTCACGGGAGCGTCCGAGAAGAGCTAGCTCGCACCATGTCACCCGAGAATCACACCTCGCTCCAGCCCGAGCACGATCGGGACCGAGTGGGGGCCATTGTTGTGACTAAGGAATAAGCCGAGAGATAATGCTCGCACGATTACGCGAGCAACGATCTTGGCCAGCGAGCACGGTACTGCACCCTCCGAGGCACCTCTCCCGTGTCGCGCGAGGACACCAAGCCAAGCAAAGAGACCCGGCAAAGACCGAGGAGCGACCAGGAGAGGAGGATCTTCCCCAAAGGGGAAAAGTATCCTGGGACAGAGACCACGGTCGAGAAGATGCCATGCCCCAAAAAGGGAAAAGACCTCGCCGTCGTGAGGGATCTCTGCAACCATGCCACGTGGGACGGCCCCGGGAGACTAGAAGCCCGATCCTCCGTGCGGTACCCCACGGGCGCATTTAATTCTGTACCTTCACATTAAATACACCCGATTCTATGGGATTTATGAGCCGTGTTGAATCAAGAAGTTTTTATGAGTTAAAAGAAGCCTCGGTGATCGGGCGACCAAGAACAACCGAGTTTGAGCTAGGCTGATCGAGACAGGTCGAGAACCAATCTAATCAGTGAGATCTAGTCATCTGCTGGAGATAAACATGAAGAGCTCGACGAGATCAAGATAAGCCGAGTAGAATAAGAAAGGTGAATCTTCACCGAGTCACCGCAGACGAGGAGAACAAGGACAGAGGACTAGCAGTTTTCGAGATTAAGTTTGTTAAAGCGGTTTCCAGTTTGTTAGAACTAACTAACAAACTAATTGTCTTTTCAGACTTATAAATAGGTCTAGGCACTTCATTTTACATAACTCTTCACTAAACACAATATACACAGAATTCACAAGTTATTCTCTCAAATCACAAGTTTTCAAAACACAAGATTTCTTCATAGAATTTTCAAGTGTTTATAGAACACTTCACTTCACATCTTCAAATACACATCTTATTCTTAGAGTTAGTCTCGAGAAGTTTGATTAGCATTTTTGAAGAGTTGAAGATCAAGTTGTAATTTGTAAAGATTGTAAAGTAAGTAAGTAAGCGGCTAGTGGAGACCCTTCTTCAAAGTTTGGAGAAGGAGAGTGGATGTAGGATTGTTATAATCCGAACCACTATAAAATCGGGTGTTTTTTAATGCTTTCATTTATATTTTCGTTCAAGTTACAATTTATTGTTCAAAGTTTAATTTTAGAATCGAAGCTAAAATCGAATATCGTTGTTGCTTTTGATCTTGTTAAAAGTTGAGTTTAAAATTGCTTTCATTTGTGTTAATCTGATTCTTTGAATTGATATTGGAAAGATTCGAAAAATCTACAAAATCTATTCAAACCCCCCTTTCTAGATTTTGTTCTAGAAGGCTAACTCAAGGTTTTAATCAACTCAACATTCCGGGACCAACAAGCTGCCAAATGGCATGTATAAATAAGACTGCATGGCACATTAATATGGATCAAAAACATCCAACCTTAAGCACTCGACTTACCCTCCCCGCAATCCCGCTTGCATTTACCGCTTTCTGCATTTATTTCTCTCATCATTGTTCACCAATATACTCACACTCATTGCCAATCATCAGCATTCAATACTAAATATCTTTAATCGCTAAACGAGCCCGATTAAACATCCAAATACCCGATTATTGGGTGGATTAATCGGTGTAACAACATAATGCATGCTATGTTTTAGATGGTCTCAATGAAAGTATTCTATTAGCTGAGTCGGACAAGATAACATTTATGTTACTAACTTCAAAAGTTGTCCTAAAGATACTTGTCTTGTTGCGAAGAGTTCGGATGATTTAAGTTGGCTATGACATAAACGTCTTGGTCACATAAACTTCAAAACTCTTAACAAAATAGCAAGGAAATCTTTAGTCAAAGGACTTCCAGATAGGGTATTTTCAAAGAGTCATATCTGTGATGCTTGTCAAAAAGGAAGCGAGACCAAATCCTCTTTTAAAACAATAAATAGTCCTTCTTGAGATAGGATTACGGAACTTCTTCATATGGATCTTTTTGGTCCAGTCACCGCTCAGCTTCAGGAAGAAAATATACCTTGGTAATTGTAGATAATTTTTCAAGATTTACCTGTTATTTTCTTGTACAAAAAGAATGAGACTATGGCAAAGATTCGAGAATTTCTTAAAAGAATTCAAAATGAAAAAGGGCTAAGTATTGTTAAAATTAGAAGTGATAAAGGTATTGAATTCCTTAATACACTTGTTGCTAACTATTGTATTGAGAATGGTATAGCTCATGAAATATCGGGCCTGTGAGGACACCTCAACGAGAATGGAGTTGTTGAAAGGAGAAACAAAACTCTTAAAGAAGCCGCAAGGACAAAAATCTCGCCTCTGGTTCCGACCGTACTCTACCTAGCACAATCCGCATGTTTAGTTCGACAACTCTTTTGTCCATTAGAAACTTAGGTTCTTGACCCTATCGTGTCTCTTTAAGTCTAGGCTTTGATATTTAGAAGTACTTGTTTCGTTATCCGATCTTATGGATTCAAACCTTTTGGTTTAACAAGATTTCTCGTGTATCGTCGGTTCAAGGTTCGGGATTTGGGTTAGTTGGTTTTATTCTATTATAAGAGACCAAATACAACATTCATGGAGTATAACATAAATCATACATCACATGAGGCATGCTCAGTTTTCCAAAAGTTAAGTAAATTATTTCCCTAATACTCTATTATTGAAGAAAATGACACGTAAACATGCATAAATAGAATAAAATACTTAAACTCATCCAAAAATTATGAAATTTTAGTATGTTGTACATCTTTCAGTTTAAAACAAAGTTTATTAAGAGTCCGAGTTCATTTGAGTTGCGAAACTATAGCAAATTTTGAAATAAGGACTGCAAATTTCTGTTTCGGCAAAACAGTGACCTAAAACTTATAAAATCCATAACTCTTTGTAGTATTATCCAAAAAATTATGAAATTAAAACATGTGATGTATTACTCAAGTATGAACAACTTTCATTCAGGAACCCAAGCCATTTGACTTACGGATTCTGCCCAGAAAAATCGTGAACATTTAGTCTATTGTTTGGCTCGGTCACTGGACATGTCTTACGAGAAAATTCATAACTTATTGGATACTTGTTTAAAAATCACCAAATTTTAGAATCTTGTTATAAACAGGTTTTAGGACATCCATGAAATTTTTCCATAATTTAAACGTTAGTCTAACCGAAAAATAAATTCGTGCAAGACAGAATAATCCTATACGTCGAGCGTCGACCAGGTACTCAGAAAATGAATTTTATCTCATGAAGTACTAAACGAAATATTATGATTTTTGACTATGATTTAAAAAGCATCAGTGGGAACATCCCAGAGTTTTCCTATAATTTTATAGCTATCAGAAAGGGGAGAAATAAAAGTAATGATTCACTGCTCCCAGTTTCGGATTACTTCCGACACATAATCTTTCACGATTTTATTCTCAGTCTACAAAAATCCAGTGACCACGAAATTTTAGTATGTTATTCTACACTTCAAAAATACATCTAGGAATATTTTCATCATTTTTAAACAGGTGGAAAGGGTCCGAATAAATTTTACAAAAACTGGTCAGTGGTTAGGGCATGGTTTTGGCAGCTTCATGTTTTAAGCATAACTTCACCATTTTGACTCCAAACACCAAAATTCCAACTCAAGCACTCCATATAGGATCATATTATGTAAGAAGGGGTTCTTAGGAGTTCCTATCATGCTTCTACTAATTATTTAATGCTCTTAAAACAAAACATAAGTTTAGAGGCTAACCTTTGTAGTTTCCTCCTAAGGACTTCTTGCTTGCTACTTGTTTTTCCTTCCTTGTTGGTGTAGGAAATGAAGAAGGGTGATCGTAATATTTTAGCAACAAGTATTTTAGACCAAACAAATATCGAACCCAAGGGACTAGGAGTACAATGGATCCTCAAAAACATACGTTTCCATAGAATTATAGTGGCTAGTCACGATTTCAAAAATTAAAGCAACAACAAGACAACACAAATTCAACAAGAAATTAAACTAAGCAATCAACCAAAGAAATACCACGGATGAGATAGTAGTGCTCGGATGCAATTCACCAAAGACTTGTCAAATTCGGATCATCAACAATCAAGTGTTCATTCAAGAGGGATCATAGGGATAACCAACAATTAATTCAAATAAAACCGTCTTTGGATAAGCCTAGGTTCTAAATGATCGATTACGCATGTAGGAATGTGAGAGACGGCACTCTCACCCCCTCACTAATTACAAGCAACAACAAGTAATCAATGTGCCTTAATGAGGTTCTAATTAATCAACCAAGTATCCTTGTGTTAACCAAATATCCACTTCAATCACTTTAGCAAACCTAACACCTATGCATCAATTCAATCAACCAAGTATCCTTGCATCAATTAAATCAATAAACACAAGATCAAAGCTCACCCAAGCAATTAAATCATACAAAGCATCATTAAGACAATTAATCACCTCAACAAATGAACACCCAATCATCAATTCACCAAAATCAACTCATCAAGGGATCATTACACCCAAGCACGTATGAAATTTAGCCAAACATGGCTAATTGAAAGTAACCCATGAACTTTGAGTAAAGGGAAAACATTAACAAGCTGAAATCAATAAACAAAACTTGATATAAATGGTAGAATTCACCTTGATGGAGTCTATTACAACTTGGATGATCAATTCTAGCAGCTATTACACTTGGGTAAATGAAATCTAACAAAATTGGAAGAACACCTATCACTATGTGTTTGTGTGTGTGAGGAATGCTGAAAATTAAACTAGGAATTTCTCTAAGTCTAAATTGTGCTCTAAGTGTGTAAAAACTCCTCTTATCAGCTGAAACAGGGGGTATATATAATGAGGGCAAAGTTTTAAATAACGAAAATTGCACCTAGGTCCCTCAAAAATCGGATAATTCAAAGAAACCGCGCGAGGCCGGTGTCAACTCGGCTCGAGTTGAACCAACTCGGCTCGAGTTGGTCAACTCGGCTCGAGTTGAATGATGACAGTCGAGTTGAAACAAGGATTTTCGGGCGAAATCTTACGGAGCCCTCAACTCGGCTCGAGTTGAACCAACTCGGCTCGAGTTGGTCAACTCGGCTCGAGTTCATGTGGAACGGTCGAGTTGGCTTCTCGCTTGGCTTCAATGCTTTCGAGAATCATGTTTTCCTCCAACTCGGCTCGAGTTGAGTCAACTCGGCCCGAGTTGGTGCCGTTCGCTCACACGTTCATAACTTCAACTCCCGAGCTCCGATTCAGCTGATTCTTGTTGCGTTTGACCCTCACTTCTTTGCCTTTTTCATTCTGTGTCATTATCCAAGCCAAATCCTGCAACAAATGCAACACTACCCTTCTCGACTATTAGATTCACAATTATATCAATCACGATGAATAATGCAATGAAATTAGCACAAGTACATGTCTAAACTCACATCAAATCATGCACTATATCATCCTAATCAACTCCCCCAAACTAAAAGATTTGCTTGTCCCCAAGCAAAGAAATAAATGATCAACGGGAAAAGCTTTCATAGGCGCACAAATCTGTGGACTAATCAACAAAATTCTACAATCAAGTGACTCTCCTCAAATGAATCATCAAGCCGGGAAATAACTAATCACATTCACATGCATCTTGCTTCAACAATGGTGAATTTGAGCATGTAAACTACCAACTCGCAGGATGTGTGTTTCACGCTCAACACTCAAAAGTGTATAGGACAGGATATGCACTCAAGTAGTCAATCCACATACTCACAATACCATATGCTTGCCAAAAATCTCAATTCTCGACCTTTTACTAGGCCTTATTCATTGAATCAAAGAGGTCTTTTATGGGTTGTACCGTTGGCTCTTTGGAAAAGGTGGGGAATTTTGGAAGTAGTGACTCACAATTAGTAGAGCACATGAAAGTTGATTAAGCAATTCAATACACTCCATCTCAAGTCTCAACAATCATCACTCTTTCTTTTCTTTTCATACTTTTCACATGTAATTCACCACCAAATCCTTTGAGTTTTTCTTTTTCAATCAAGCTCAAAATTGAATCTCCCTTCTCATCATTTCTTTCATTTTTTTTTTTACTATTCAATTTTTCTTCTTTTCAACCTTCTTTTCTTTCTTCTTTCTCACAACAAACTTATCCAATCATACCACCACACTTTTCTCTTTTAACTTCACCATTCTTTTGCCAACAATCATGCTCTACTAATCATAGGGACAAAAAGGCTCGTAAAGATAGGCAAAATGGCTTTAATCTCACAAGCTTGCCAAAGAATAAGGATTCAAAGCTCAAGTGGGCTAACTATGGAATTCATCAATTTGGTGGGGATACAATTTGGCTAAGTGACTTGATTCTTACAACGAAAATGCCTCTTATCCCTTTCAACAAATTAGACCTAGACAAGCTTCAAATAAGACCAAGGGCAAGTTCTAGATCATGACCACATGGACGACATCACACACAAGAACATCATCGGGTTAAATGAATACCCATTTATGGCTCAAAACTCCCTGGTTTATTATGGTAGACACATGCTCTCATAAACCAAGTTCCCACAAAAGTACATGCTACAATGACTAAATCACACCCTAACTTGATTCAACCTCCAATTCAAATCACAAGATCACCAATTTCACTCATGAAAAGTCCATGACTATGATCACCAAGTTCACATGCTCAATTCTTTCAAATAACATTCACTCAATCAAATTTAACTTAAAGATCAACAATTCAATCCACAATTAAAAATAAGTGAAGTCTAAGATCAAATCCATACAACCCACAAATCGAAAATTAGTTAAAGAAGAGATACTCAACAAGTCTACAGTCGATAAACTCACAAGGAGAAATAGCACGGCAAATATAGAATGGAAAAACAAAGGAAGTACCACCACAAGGTACTCCGGAATTCTCACGATCAATTTCATCATTGTGGTGGTTGGTATGGCGGAAAATGTCCTTGACTCAAATGCCAATTATACATAGCTTCTTGCATCCTAGCTTGCTCCAAAAGCATAGTCTCGATTCTCTCTTGACGCTCTTCGACTCCCGTCATCCTCAAGTTAAGTCGTTCCACCCCCTTGTCAAATTGTAAATCAGTCCTCCTTTGATATGTTTGCACGATTTGTCTTCGGGCAGGTTCTCTAGCCGGTGGTTCCTCTTCATGTCCCATAGATGGTTCCTCTTGGCTCCTCTCTCCTCTGTCTCACTTCTTCTTGACGACTCCGGCGCATCTCTTCTTCTCTTACGTCTTTACTGGGGCATCGTCAAGTGTGCTCATCCAATCTCTATGGGCTTGCGATGATAATTGCCAGATTCCTCAAATTATCACTCGGTACCTCTATGAGCTCCGGCTTTGGAAGTGGAAATGCATTATCATCTTCGAGCTTAAGGCATAGGACTCCCTTCTTTCTTACAATCATCCTTGATCGCATCAAGGACCCCAAATCTAACCGAAGTCTCCCCTTCAATTGGTTCACCAAAATCAACCATACCGAAATGCTTTGAGCAATAGGGGTTATTAATCCACCTATTTGGATATTCTTCACAGTGCTCTTTGCCGCCAAAATCGATAAGTTAGAGACTCCGCAAAGTTGGCTTCACACTCATTTGGCCATCTTAGACATGACTATTAGTTCATCTTCTCTAACAGCTCCAATTTCATGCCTAGCGTATACCGTTTGAGATAGAACCCGTTGCACATAACGGAACAACGGATTCCTAATCAAGGATGCCTTTGAGCGACATGGGTTGTATGCTGGCTTTGTCGTACTCATTAACTCCGGCAATCTTTATCCAAAAACTCCCAGCACTTAAATTATCATGTTCGATCCGTCCGGCTCTTCCTCTCGTATGAAAAATCCTATTAATTTCCCACAAGTAAAGAAATCGGTCTTGGTTCCCGAGTCAGAATCGATCCCGTTTAAATCTATCGTTTTCACCAAACATTGCATCTTCCAAGGTGCTCAAGAACTCCATGACCAATGACTCATAAGTCGGCTCTCGAACTGTGAGAAAGTTCTTCCATCCTATCCTTTCAAACAATCCTTCCACCTCCTCTCTTATCCCGAGCGCCTCAACACATGCCTCATCATAATATTTTGTTGCTCTAATGGACATTTGAGCGAGCTCGATGAATCTGTCAACGTACTTGTACCCATCAACCCCGGTCTATGCCAAATTCGGAGGGAGTCCGTCTACACCCCTTGTAGCAATCATAATCAATACATTCACGGACTTCCTCGGCGAATTCCCTATCCTCAATGTCTCTTCGTACCCTTTCTCTTCTCCTTGGCGGCATTTCCTATTCAAGCAAGCAAATTCGGCTAGTCTTAAAATTTTCTCAACATATCAAACATAATCATGAAATTCTCACAACCTCAACCTATTGCTAGAACTATGCAATTTAATCACATTCATGAAGTTAACAGGTCTAGCAACAAGGCATGTAAGAATCTATCTTCACAACTTCAACCCATGAAAATTTCATTATAAAAGAAATTCCCAATGAGGCATGCAAAAATCTCACCATTAAGCAATTTATCAAACAATTCTTTCTAATTATCTCAAGACATTCACAATTTCTCATTTCTCAATAACAATAAATCAAATTCCATGCCTAACCTATGAGATACAAAATTACCCAATTGGATTGAAATTGAAAGCACCCATCATGCATATTCACCAATTAGTAATTCCTCATCACAAATTAAACAAGAATTAACCATCAATTTCAACAAATTCCCTCTATTTCAACTTAAGCAACAATGAGACCCAATGCTTCAAATTCTTCAATCCCACACAAATTTGGCATACCCATATCTAATTGACATAAGAATTGGAAAACCCATCACTCAAAAACAACAATTTCATCTCAAATAGGCCACATTATGCATCAATTCATCCCACAAATAAAAAGCCCCAAAATTTCAATTCTAGGGTTCTTCCACATCTTCACAAAAAAATCTCCAATCCTAACCCATGGATGAAATAGAGTAGAAAACATACCTCTTGTTCACCGAGAAATGAAAAACTAGACTTGATACTCTATGGAATTAACTCGATCCGAGTTGTTGGTGAAGAACTATGTGGGAGGAAGTGACCGTGCGTTTTCTTCTTTGAAGGGAAAGGGAGAAGTTGATTTTGAAATAATGAAGTAAAATGAGAGAATAAGGAGTGAAAGACTGACTTAAAAAGAGTCAAACCTGACTTGAATCCCGTCGCCTCCAACTCGGTTCGAGTTCACCAACTCGGGTCGAGTTGGTCTCCCCAATTATAATTCTGGACACTTCAACTCGGGTCGAGTTGCATCAACTTCGGTTCGAGTTGACTTTTCAACTTCGGGCGAGTTGCATCAATTCGGTTCGAGTTGACTTTTGCTTCAAAATCTCCTGCCCACTTCAACTCGGGTCGAGTTGCCTTAACTCGGGCCGAGTTGGACTTTTTCACCTTCGAGTGATTACGCCCTTTTCAACTCGGGTCGAGTTGGTCTTCCTCGGGCGAGTTGAATCTTTCAAGAAACCACAAATTCTTTCCTCATTTTTACCATCTTCTCTGCTGAAACACAACAACACAATATGCAATGCAAATGGAATTGTGAATCGATCATACCCCCCAAACTTTTTATTGCTCGGCTATTAAAAATTTTGGGCAAACGATATACAATGAAATTTGCACTTCAAGCATAAAATCCCCAAACCATTAATCGATCATCATTATCAATCTCACAAGCCCAATCCTAAGCAACATTAATCATCTACATACACACAGAAAAAAACTTCAAGATCATCATAAAAAAGCGGGTAGCGCGCTGTGCGGTGTCATATAAACCCGTGTGCACCGGTGCAATGTCAAGTGCTCAACAACAAAATCCCCCAAACTTAGACATTGCAAAAATATCTAAGTTCGAGCCGGGGTTGCTTACCCCAAAACTCACGTATCATGACTCAAACATTGCACCAATGATACCCCGAACTTCTCAACGCACGTTAATTCCCTCGAAACGCCATCCAAGACCTATCATAACACAAAACACTTATTAAAACAAAGAACAAACAAAGCAACAAAGAAAGCAAGAAAAAGATGGGTTGCCTCCCATCTAGCGCTATTTTTAACGTCCTATGCCGGACGGAGCGTGAGTTGCTCAACTTTCCTCTAAGAATTGCTCATCCACAAGGCCGATTTGAGATGGTGCAAAATAATGCTTGATTCTATGACCATTAACCACAAACTTATCACCTCTCTCATTTATCAACTCAATGTGGCCATTAGGAAATGCTTGCACCACCACAAACGGACCACTCCATCTAGACTTTAGTTTTCCCGGAAAAAGCTTCAATCGGGAATTGAATAAAAGCACTTTATCACCTTCCTTAAACTTCTTTTTCTTGATCCTTTGGTCATGCCATTTTTTTGTCATCTCTTTGAGCCATTTGGCATTTTCATAAGCATTCTCCCTAAATTCTTGAAGCTCATGGAGTTGCAAGATCCTCTTCTCACCACACAAATCATTATCCAAATTCACCTTTCGAGTAGCCCAATACGCCTTATGCTCCAACTCCACCGGTAAATGGCAGGCCTTTCCAAACACAAATTTATACGGGGACATCCCAATAGGGGTTTTGAATGCCGTACGGTAAGCCCACAATGCATCATTTAACTTCTTAGACCAATCCTTCCTTGAAATGCTCACTGTTCTCTCCAAGATCTTTTTAATATGGCGATTCGACACTTCGGCAAGTCCATTTGTTTGAGGATGGTAAGGTGTGGAAACCTTGTGTGACACTCCATAACTAGTCAACACTTTAGCCAACAATTTGTTCACGAAATGGCTACCCCCATCACTCACCAATGCTCTTGGCACACCAAATCTTGCAAAAATGTTCCCCTTTAGAAACTCGATCACGGTTTTGGCATCATTATTCTTTGTTGCAACCGCTTCAATCCACTTAGAGACATAATCCACGGCTAGCAAAATGTACTCATTGCCAAAGGAATTAGGAAAAGGTCCCATAAAATCTATGCCCCAAACATCAAATAATTCAACTTCAAGCATGTTGTTCAATGGCATCTCATCCCTCTTTGATATGTTCCCACTTCTTTGACACTTGTCACATCTCATCACAAAATCTTTGCAACTCTTGAACATTTTTGGCCAATAGAAACCCGATTGAAGAATCTTAAAGGTGGTCTTTTCCCCTCCATAATGTCCTCCACAAGGTGATGAATGACAATGAGTCATTATACTTTCCCATTCCTCTTGAGGCACACATCTTCTAATAATGGAATCAACCCCTTTCTTGTACAAGAAGGGATTATCCCAAAAGTAATCCTTCACATCTTTCAAAAATTTCTTCTTCTCATGTGGTTTCAAATCATAGGGCAACCTTCCTACTACAAGGTAATTAGCAAAATCCGCGTACCATGGTCCTTCTTCTCCATCCTCCTTGATTTTGATAGCAAACAAATGCTCATCCGGGAACTCCTCTTTCACTTCACCCCCTTCTTCATCATACCCTTCATCATGCTCCAACCGTGACAAATGATCGGCAATTACGTTTTCACTCCCCTTCTTATCCTTGATGTCCAAGTCAAATTCTTGTAGGAGTAGAATCCACCGAATGAGTCTTGGCTTAGAGTCTTTCTTCGTCATCAAGTACCTTATGGCCGCATGGTCGGTATACACAGTGGTTTTCGCACCTACTAGGTAGGGTCGAAATTTATCCACCGCATACACCACCGCTAAGAGCTCCTTCTCCGTTGTAGTGTAATTGAGTTGGGTAGAATTGAATGTCTTGGACGCATAATAAATGGCTCGAAACTTCTTCTCTCTCACTTGTCCCAACACCACACCCATAGCCCAATCACTAGCATCACACATCACCACAAAGGGCTCCTCCCAATTTGGTGCCACAAGAATCGGCGTAGAAATCAATGCTTCCTTTAAAGCCACTGAAAGCAAACAAGCAATCATCATTAAATTCGAGCGGAACATCTTTCTCAAGCAAATGTGAAAGGGGTTTAGAGAGTTTGGAAAAATCCCTTATAAATCTCCTATAAAAACCGGCATGTCCAAGGAAAGAACGGATTCCCTTGATGTTTGTGGGTGGAGGGAGCTTCTCAATGGCCACAACCTTGGCTCTATCCACTTGAATTCCTGCATGAGACACATGATGGCCAAGAACTATCCCATCCCTTACCATAAAATGACATTTTTCCCAATTTAGGACAAGGTTAGTTTCTTGGCACCTCTTAAGAACACTCTCAAGATTAGCTAAGCACACATCATATGAACTTCCAAAACTGAAAAATCATCCATAAATATCTCCATCACATTTTCAATCATATCATGGAAAATAGACATCATACAACGCTGAAACGTCGCGGGAGCGTTACACAATCCAAATGGCATACGCTTCCACGCATACGTTCCATAAGCACATGTAAATGTAGTCTTCTCTTGATCTTCGGGGCAATCATGATTTGATTGTACCCCGAATAACCATCGAGAAAGCAATAAAATGCATGTCCACTCACACGATCCAACATTTGATCCATAAAGGGAAGGGGAAAATGGTCTTTGCATGTAGCCTTATTCAATTCTCTATAATCTACGCACACTCTCCAACCGGTCGCTACCCGTAGCAATGACCTCATTGGAGTCGGTGGTAATCACCGTCATCCCTCCCTTTTTACTCACCACATGTAAAGGAGATACCCATGGGCTATCACTAATAGGAAAAATCATACCGGAATCAAGGAATTTAATCACCTCTTTCTTAATCACCTCTTGAATTAAAGGGTTAACCCGTCTTTGAGGTTGCACTATAGCCTTACTACCCTCTTCTACCCTTATTTTATGCATACAAATAGATGGGTTAATCCCTTTCAAATCGTCAATACACCAACCCAAAGCACCCTTGTTTCTAGCTAGCACATGCAATAATTTCTCAAGTTCATTAGCACTTAAGGTAGAAGAAACAATCACGGGGTACCTCATTTCTTCATCTAGATAAGCATACCGAAGGTGATCGGGTAGAGGCTTGAGCTTGTCCTTCTTCTCATCCAATTTAGGCACCTCTTCTCCTTCTATTTTCAAGGGTAGAAATTTGGGTTGACCTCTCCATTGATCACATCCCTTCATTTTCTCATCAACTTTGCCTATACAATCATTAGAAATATGCAAAGAAAATTCATTAGACTCACCCAAATGCAATGCATGCAAATTTCTATTTAAGAAAGAATAAGAATCAAGAGACAAAGAAGAGTTTGAGAAATCTTCCCATTCATCTTGAATGACCCCGTAATTAAGCTAACGAAGCTAACACTCTCCACTTGATCACTCTTTTCCAACGTCTTGTAAATAGAAAACTTGATCTCCTCATTATTGAAACACAATTTGAGCTCTCCATCTTTCACATTGATCATAGCCTCCCCGTTGCAAGAAACGGTCTTCCCAAAATGAGAGGCACATCTTGATCTTCTTCCATGTCCAAAATCACAAAGTCCGCCGGAAAGATGAAGCGATCTACCTTCACAAGCACGTCCTCAACCATTCCCCTAGGCCTCTTAATTGATCGATCGGCAAAACTGGAGTGTCATGGAAACCTCATTAATATCACCGAGATCAAGCCTTTTATAAATAGAGTAGGGCATAAGGTTTATGCTTGCTCCGAGATCACATAACGCCCACATTGTATCACTTCCACCAATTTCACAAGGAATTGTGAAACTCCCGGATCTTTGAGCTTTTGTGGCACACTCTTTTGAAGCAAGGCGCTACACTCCTCCGTTAAACTCACCGTTTCATGCTCTTGGAGCCTCCTCTTCTTGGAAATCGCATCTTTGAGGAACTTCATGTAGTGTGGCATTTGTTCCAAGGCATCGGCAAAAGGTATGTTGATGTGAATCTTTTTGAAGATTTCTAGGAATTTAGCAAATCTCTCCTCCATCTTTTGCTTCATGAACCTTTTTGGAAAAGGAGGTGGAATTGGTGTCTTGGGTACTCCCCATCTATCACAAGGCACATGCTCCTCTTTTTCTCTCAACTCCTTGGCCAATTTCCACTTTGGAATACGAGTTGAACACTCCCCTTTTTCGAGTACCTTTTCCTTCTTCTTCAACAAAGCTTCATCCTCCTCCTTCTTCATCCCCTTTTCCTCCTCATCTTCATCAAATCTCTCAAACTCGTTTTCTTCCTCTTCACCACTCTCTTCTTCAATCTCTTTCTTCTCATGAGAATTCTCCCTTTCAAACTCCCCTTCTCTTGGCATTGATGGTCCATCATACTTAGTACCACTTCTCAATAGAATTCCCTTGCATTGCTCTTTTGGGTTCACCTCGGTATTTGAAGGAAACTTCCCCTTATTTTGCAAATTCCCCAAGGTGTTGGCTAATTGTCCCATTTGGAATTCAAGGGTCTTGAGTTGGTGACCATGTTGAGAAATTTGGCTCCCAAACAAACTTTCCATTTTATCTAGCCTTGCTTCTAGCTTAGCATCTTTCTCTTCCGTCTTCTTTATCAACAAGGCTAACAACTCATCCGCTGAAGGCTTCCCTTCTCCATTAGGCGGTTTAGCTCCCGGATCAAATCCGGGTGGAAATTGTATGGCGGCCTTCGGATTTGCATATGAAAAATTGTCATTCTTACGAACATTTGAGTTATAGGAGTTGTTACCTTGAGTAAATTGACCTCCTTGTTGATAAGAAGATGAAACTCCTTGTTGATACGGGGTCGGAATTGTCCTTGATTGAATTGCTTTCCTCCTTGGTAGCCTTGTTGATATCCTCCTTGAGGTTGCCTTCCCATATAATTTACATCTTCACATGGCCCAACTTGATTAAGAGTTTGCCCTTCTTGCATCATTGGAAGAGGAGTGACATCCCTTTGTTGATTGGCGGTAAGTGAGCTTACCTTATCAATAAGCGTCATCATCATAGACTTCATTAAGTCTCCTTGCTCAACATTGGCTACTCTTTGATTGGGGCCTTGATTGGTGTTCCATTGGGAGGCATTGTTGGCTACACCATCTAAAATCTCAATGGCTTCTTGTGAGGTCAAGAATAAGAAGTCCCCTTAGCACATGCATTCAAATGTAGTTGAGATGCTTCATCCACTCCACAATAAAAGAAGCATATGGTTTGCTCCTCCAGGAAAGCCGTGTTGGGGACACGAAATCAACAAATTGTTGAAACGTTCCCATGCATCCTTGATACTCTCCTTTGGCTTTTGTTTGAAACCGGCAATCTCATTCCTTGCTTGGACGGTTCGAGAAGGAGGATAGAATTTAAGCAAAACTTCTGACTTATCTCCTCCCACGTCACGCACGCTCCCGGCGGTAAGGTTTTGCTAAGCCATTGCTTGGCCTTTCCCGTGAGGGTGAATGCAAACATCCTCAATTTCTTTGCATCTTCTCGTGACTCCATTAAACTTCATAGTATCCGCTAGCTCCAAGAATCTATCCAAATGTTTGTGTGGATCATCTATCCCATCTCTTCCCTCAAATTGATTCTCCATGAGAAGCTTGATCATAGCCGGTGCGATCTCGAAATTGTTAGCTTGGATATTCGGCCTAGCTATCCCATCGTAATACTCCCGTAGATGAGGCTCAAAATAGGCACGAATGGGTCTACCTTCCCTTTGAGGTGGGGGATTTTGTGGGTTTTGATTGTTATGCAAGGGTGGTGGTGGAGGATTGTATAGATCAATGTAATTTTGGTCTTGATATGGAGGATATGGTGGATATGGAGGTGGGTATGGATATGGATTTTGGCCTTGAATTGGATGTGGTGGATATGGATATGGGTATGGGTAAGGGTAAGGATAAGGATTTTGGGGATTTGGTGGATTTTGATGCACCATCTCTTCTCTTTGAGGTTGGGCACCTCTCAATTCCACTTGGATGCCTTGAATATTGATCTCCCTTCTCCTCCTTCATGAGCAACCCTCTCTCCATGTGGGGTGGATCCCCTTCCATTTCTCTATCAAAAGTCCTACGATTCCTCCTCCGATTCCTTCTTCTTGGTAGAGCTTCGTTATCAATTTTCAAAGTTCGATCAAGCACCTACCAACAAGAGACCAAGTATCAAATTCTTAAACAAAAATAACAAAACAACAAAAATAAATGCCACTAGTAACTCCACTCAACTAGAATTCAAGTTCCACCTAAGTGTCCTCAACTAGTCCCGCAACGGCGCCATTTTGATCGTAATATTTTAGCAACAAGTATTTTAGACCAAACAAATATCGAACCCAAGGGACTAGGAGTACAATGGATCCTCAAAACATACGTTTCCATAGAATTATAGTGGCTAGTCACGATTTCAAAAATTAAAAGCAACAACAAGACAACACAAATTCAACAAGAAATTAAACTAAGCAATCAACCAAAGAAATACCACGGATGAGATAGTAGTGCTCGGATGCAATTCACCAAAGACTTGTCAAATTCGGATCATCAACAATCAAGTGTTCATTCAAGAGGGATCATAGGGATAACCAACAATTAATTCAAATAAAACCGTCTTTGGATAAGCTAGGTTCTAAATGATCGACACGCATGTAGGAATGTGAGAGACGGCACTCTCACCCTCACTAATTACAAGCAACAACAAGTAATCAATGTGCCTTAATGAGGTTCTAATTAATCAACCAAGTATCCTTGTGTTAACCAAATATCCACTTCAATCACTTTAGCAAACCTAACACCTATGCATCAATTCAATCAACCAAGTATCCTTGCATCAATTAAATCAATAAACACAAGATCAAAAGCTCACCCAAGCAATTAAATCATACAAAGCATCATTAAGACAATTAATCACCTCAACAAATGAACACCCAATCATCAATTCACCAAAATCAACTCATCAAGGGATCATTACACCCAAGCACGTATGAAATTTAGCCAAACATGGCTAATTGAAAGTAACCCATGAACTTTGAGTAAAGGGAAAACATTAACAAGCTGAAATCAATAAACAAAACTTGATATAAATGGTAGAATTCACCTTGATGGAGTCTATTACAACTTGGATGATCAATTCTAGCAGCTATTACACTTGGGTAAATGAAATCTAACAAAATTGGAAGAACACCTATCACTATGTGTTTGTGTGTGAGGAATGCTGAAAATTAAACTAGGAATTTCTCTAAGTCTAAATTGTGCTCTAAGTGTGTAAAAACTCCTCTTATCACCTGAAACAGGGGGTATATATAATGAGGGCAAAGTTTTAAATAACGAAAATTGCACCTAGGTCCCTCAAAATCGGATAATTCAAAGAAACCGCTAAGAGCCGGTGTCAACTCGGCTCGAGTTGAACCAACTCGGCTCGAGTTGGTCAACTCGCTCGAGTTGAACCAACTCGGCTCGAGTTGGTCAACTCGGCTCGAGTTGAATGATGACAGTCGAGTTGAAACAAGGATTTTCGGCGTAAATCTTCTGAGCCCTCAACTCGGCTCGAAGTTGAACCAACTCGGCTCGAGTTGGTCAACTCGGCTCGAGTTCATGTGGAACGGGTCGAGTTGGCTTCTCGCTTGGCTTCAATGCTTTCGAGAATCATGTTTTCCTCCAACTCGGCTCGAGTTGAGTCAACTCGCCCGAGTTGGTGCCGCTTCGCCACACGTTCATAACTTCAACTCCCGAGCTCCGATTCAGCTGATTCTTGTTGCGTTTCGACCCTCACTTCTTTGCCTTTTTCATTCTGTGTCATTATCCAAGCCAAATCCTGCAACAAATGCAACACTACCCTTCTCGACTATTAGATTCACAATTATATCAATCACGATGAATAATGCAATGAAATTAGCACAAGTACATGTCTAAACTCACATCAAATCATGCACTATATCATCCTAATCAACTCCCCCAAACTAAAAGATTTGCTTGTCCCCAAGCAAAGAAATAAATGATCAACGGGAAAAGCTTTCATAGGCGCACAAATCTGTGGACTAATCAACAAAATTCTACAATCAAGTGACTCTCCTCAAATGAATCATCAAGCCAGAAATAACTAATCACATTCACATGCATCTTGCTTCAACAATGGTGAATTTGAGCATGTAAACTACCAACTCGCAGGATGTGTGTTTCACGCTCAACACTCAAAAGTGTATAGGACAGATATGCACTCAAGTAGTCAATCCACATACTCACAATACCATATGCTTGCCAAAAATCTCAATTCTCGACCTTTACTAGGCCTTATTCATTGAATCAAAGAGGTCTTTTATGGGTTGTACCGTTGGCTCTTTGGAAAAGGTGGGGAATTTTGGAAGTAGTGACTCACAATTAGTAGAGCACATGAAAGTTGATTAAGCAATTCAATACACTCCATCTCAAGTCTCAACAATCATCACTCTTTCTTTTCTTTTCATACTTTTCACATGTAATTCACCACCAAATCCTTTGAGTTTTTCTTTTTCAATCAAGCTCAAAATTGAATCTCCCTTCTCATCATTTCTTTCATTTTTTTACTATTCAATTTTTCTTCTTTTCAACCTTCTTTTCTTTCTTCTTTCTCACAACAAACTTATCCAATCATACCACCACACTTTTCTCTTTTAACTTCACCATTCTTTTGCCAACAATCATGCTCTACTAATCATAGGGACAAAAAGGCTCGTAAAGATAGGCAAAATGGCTTTAATCTCACAAGCTTGCCAAAGAATAAGGATTCAAAGCTCAAGTGGGCTAACTATGGAATTCATCAATTTGGTGGGGATACAATTTGGCTAAGTGACTTGATTCTTACAACGAAAATGCCTCTTATCCCTTTCAACAAATTAGACCTAGACAAGCTTCAAATAAGACCAAGGGCAAGTTCTAGATCATGACCACATGGACGACATCACACACAAGAACATCATCGGGTTAAATGAATACCCATTTATGGCTCAAAACTCCCTGGTTTATTATGGTAGACACATGCTCTCATAAACCAAGTTCCCACAAAAGTACATGCTACAATGACTAAATCACACCCTAACTTGATTCAACCTCCAATTCAAATCACAAGATCACCAATTTCACTCATGAAAAGTCCACAGCCTATGATCACCAAGTTCACATGCTCAATTCTTTCAAATAACATTCACTCAATCAAATTTAACTTAAAGATCAACAATTCAATCCACAATTAAAAATAAGTGAAGTCTAAGATCAAATCCATACAACCCACAAATCGAAAATTAGTTAAAGAAGAGATACTCAACAAGTCTACAGTCAATAAACTCACAAGGAGAAATAGCACGGCAAATATAGAATGGAAAAACAAAGGAAGTACCACCACAAGGTACTCCGGAATTCTCACGATCAATTTCATCATTGTGGTGGTTGGTATGGCGGAAAATGTCCTTGACTCAAATGCCAATTATACATAGCTTCTTGCATCCTAGCTTGCTCCAAAAGCATAGTCTCGATTCTCTCGACGCTCTTCGACTCCCGTCATCCTCAAGTTAAGTCGCTCCACCCCCTTGTCAAATTCTCAGTAAATCAGTCCTCCTTTGATATGTTTGCACGATTTGTCTTCGGGCAGTTCTCTAGCCGGTGGTTCCTCTTCATGTCCCATAGATGGTTCCTCTTCAGCCTCCTCTCTCCTCTCGTCTCACTTCTTCTTGACGACTCCGCGCATCTCTTCTTCTCTTCTCGTCTTTCTCGGGGCATCGTCAAGTGTGCTCATCCAATCTCTATGGGCTTGCGATGATAATTGCCGCTTCCTCAAATTATCACTCAAGTACCTCTCTATGAGCTCCGGCTTTGGAAGTGGAAATGCATTATCATCTTCGAGCTTAAGGCATAGGACTCCCTTCTTTCTTACAATCATCCTTGATCGCATCAAGGACCCCAAATCTAACCGAAGTCTCCCCTTCAATTGGTTCACCAAAATCAACCATACCGAAATGCCGAGCAATAGGGGTTATTAATCCACCTATTTGGATATTCTTCACAGTGCTCTTTGCCGCCAAAACCGATAAGTTAGAGACTCCGCAAAGTTGGCTTCACACTCACCGCCATCTTAGACATGACTATTAGTTCATCTTCTCTAACAGCTCCAATTTCATGCCTAGCGTATACCGTTTGAGATAGAACCCGTTGCACATAACGGAACACCGGATTCCTAATCAAGGATGCCTTTGAGCGACATGGGTTGTATGTTGGCCTGTCGTACTCATTAACTCCGCAATCTTTATCCAAAAACTCCCAGACTTAAATTATCATGTTCGAGTCACGTCCGGCTCTTCCTCTCGTATGAAAAATCCTATTAATTTCCCACAAGTAAAGAAATCGGTCTTGGTTCCCGAGTCTGACCGATCCCGTTTCGTCTATCGCTTTCACCAAACATTGCATCTTCCAAGGTGCTCAAGAACTCCATGACCAATGACTCATAAGTCGGCTCTCGAACCGTGAGAAAGTTCTTCCATCCTATCCTTTCAAACAATCCTTCCACCTCCTCTCTTATCCCGAGCGCCTCAACACATGCCTCATCATAATATTTTGTTGCTCTAATGGACATTTGAGCGAGCTCGATGAATCTGTCAACGTACTTGTACCCATCAACCCCGAAGTCTATGCCAAATTCGAGGGAGTCCGTCTACACCCCTTGTAGCAATCATAATCAATACATTCACGGACTTCCTCGTGAATTCCCTATCCTCAATGTCTCTTCGTACACTTTCTCTTCTCCTTGGCGGCATTTCCTATTCAAGCAAGCAAATTCGGCTAGTCTTAAAATTTTCTCAACATATCAAACATAATCATGAAATTCTCACAACCTCAACCTATTGCTAGAACTATGCAATTTAATCACATTCATGAAGTTAACAGTGTCTAGCAACAAGGCATGTAAGAATCTATCTTCACAACTTCAACCCATGAAAATTTCATTATAAAAGAAATTCCCAATGAGGCATGCAAAAATCTCACCATTAAGCAATTTATCAAACAATTCTTTCTAATTATCTCAAGACATTCACAATTTCTCATTTCTCAATAACAATAAATCAAATTCCATGCCTAACCTATGAGATACAAAATTACCCAATTGGATTGAAATTGAAAGCACCCATCATGCATATTCACCAATTAGTAATTCCTCATCACAAATTAAACAAGAATTAACCATCAATTTCAACAAATTCCCTCTATTTCAACTTAAGCAACAATGAGACCCAATGCTTCAAATTCTTCAATCCCACACAAATTTGGCATACCCATATCTAATTGACATAAGAATTGGAAAACCCATCACTCAAAAACAACAATTTCATCTCAAATAGGCCACATTATGCATCAATTCATCCCACAAATAAAAAGCCCCAAAATTTCAATTCTAGGGTTCTTCCACATCTTCACAAAAAAATCTCCAATCCTAACCCATGGATGAAATAGAGTAGAAAACATACCTCTTGTTCACTGAGAAATGAAAAACTAGACTTGATACTCTATGGAATTAACTCGATCCGAGTTGTTGGTGAAGAACTATGTGGGAGGAAGTGACCGTGCGTTTTCTTCTTTGAAGGGAAAGGGAGAAGTTGATTTTGAAATAATGAAGTAAAATGAGAGAATAAGGAGTGAAAGACTGACTTAAAAAGAGTCAAACCCGACTTGAATCCCGTCGCTCCAACTCGGTTCGAGTTCACCAACTCGGGTCGAGTTGGTCTCCCGAATTATAATTCTGGACACTTCAACTCGGGTCGAGTTGCATCAACTCGGTTCGAGTTGACTTTTCAACTCGGGCCGAGTTGCATCAATTCGGTTCGAGTTGACTTTTGCTTCAAAATCTCCTGCCCACTTCAACTCGGGTCGAGTTGCCTTAACTCGGGCCGAGTTGGACTTTTTCACCTTCTGAGTGATTACTGCCCTTTTCAACTCGGGTCGAGTTGGTCTTCCTCGGGCCGAGTTGAATCTTTCAAGAAACCACAAATTCTTTCCTCATTTTTACCATCTTCTCTGCTGAAACACAACAACACAATATGCAATGCAAATGGAATTGTGAACTCGATCATACCCCCAAACTTTTTATTGCTCATTTATTAAAAATTTTGGGCAAACAAGATACAATGAAATTTGCACTTCAAGCATAAAATCCCCAAACCATTAATCGATCATCATTATCAATCTCACAAGCCCAATCCTAAGCAACATTAATCATCTACATACACACAGAAAAAAACTCAAGATCATCATAAAAACGGGTAGTGCGCCTGTGCAAAGTGTCATATAAACCCGTGTGCACCGGTGCAATGTCAAGTGCTCAACAACAAAATCCCCCAAACTTAGACATTGCAAAAATATCTAAGTTCGAGCCCGGGTTGCTTACCCAAAACTCACGTATCATGACTCAAACATTGCACCAATGATACCCCGAACTTCTCAACGCACGTTAATTCCCTCAAACGCCATCCAAGACCTATCACAACACAAAACACTTATTAAAACAAAGAACAAACAAAGCAACAAAGAAAGCAAGAAAAAGATGGGTTGCCTCCCATCTAGCGCTATTTTTAACGCCCTATGCCGGACGGAGCGTGAGTTGCTCAACTTTCCTCTAAGAATTGCTCATCCACAAGGCCGATTTGAGATGGTGCAAAATAATGCTTGATTCTATGACCATTAACCACAAACTTATCACCTCTCTCATTTATCAACTCAATGTGGCCATTAGGAAATGCTTGCACCACCACAAACGGACCACTCCATCTAGACTTTAGTTTTCCCGGAAAAAGCTTCAATCGGGAATTGAATAAAAGCACTTTATCACCTTCCTTAAACTTCTTTTTCTTGATCCTTTGGTCATGCCATTTTTTTGTCATCTCTTTGAGCCATTTGGCATTTTCATAAGCATTCTCCCTAAATTCTTGAAGCTCATGGAGTTGCAAGATCCTCTTCTCACCACACAAATCATTATCCAAATTCACCTTTCGAGTAGCCCAATACGCCTTATGCTCCAACTCCACCGGTAAATGGCAGGCCTTTCCAAACACCAATTTATACGGGGACATCCCAATAGGGGTTTTGAATGCCGTACGGTAAGCCCACAATGCATCATTTAACTTCTTAGACCAATCCTTCCTTGAAATGCTCACTGTTCTCTCCAAGATCTTTTTAATATGGCGATTCGACACTTCGGCAAGTCCATTTGTTTGAGGATGGTAAGGTGTGGAAACCTTGTGTGACACTCCATAACTAGTCAACACTTTAGCCAACAATTTGTTCACGAAATGGCTACCCCCATCACTCACCAATGCTCTTGGCACACCAAATCTTGCAAAAATGTTCCCCTTTAGAAACTCGATCACGGTTTTGGCATCATTATTCTTTGTTGCAACCGCTTCAATCCACTTAGAGACATAATCCACGGCTAGCAAAATGTACTCATTGCCAAAGGAATTAGGAAAAGGTCCCATAAAATCTATGCCCCAAACATCAAATAATTCAACTTCAAGCATGTTGTTCAATGGCATCTCATCCCTCTTTGATATGTTCCCACTTCTTTGACACTTGTCACATCTCATCACAAAATCTTTGCAACTCTTGAACATTTTTGGCCAATAGAAACCCGATTGAAGAATCTTAAAGGTGGTCTTTTCCTCCATAATGTCCTCCACAAGGTGATGAATGACAATGAGTCATTATACTTTCCCATTCCTCTTGAGGCACACATCTTCTAATAATGGAATCAACCCCTTTCTTGTACAAGAAGGGATTATCCCAAAAGTAATCCTTCACATCTTTCAAAAATTTCTTCTTCTCATGTGGTTTCAAATCATAGGGCAACCTTCCTACTACAAGGTAATTAGCAAAATCCGCGTACCATGGTCCTTCTTCTCCATCCTCCTTGATTTTGATAGCAAACAAATGCTCATCCGGGAACTCCTCTTTCACTTCACCCCCTTCTTCATCATACCCTTCATCATGCTCCAACCGTGACAAATGATCGGCAATTACGTTTTCACTCCCCTTCTTATCCTTGATGTCCAAGTCAAATTCTTGTAGGAGTAGAATCCACCGAATGAGTCTTGGCTTAGAGTCTTTCTTCGTCATCAAGTACCTTATGGCCGCATGGTCGGTATACACAGTGGTTTTCGCACCTACTAGGTAGGGTCGAAATTTATCCACCGCATACACCACCGCTAAGAGCTCCTTCTCCGTTGTAGTGTAATTGAGTTGGGTAGAATTGAATGTCTTGGACGCATAATAAATGGCTCGAAACTTCTTCTCTCTCACTTGTCCCAACACCACACCCATAGCCCAATCACTAGCATCACACATCACCACAAAGGGCTCCTCCCAATTTGGTGCCACAAGAATCGGCGTAGAAATCAATGCTTCCTTTAAAGCCCTGAAAGCAAACAAGCAATCATCATTAAATTCGAACGGAACATCTTTCTCAAGCAAATGTGAAAGGGGTTTAGAGAGTTTGGAAAAATCCCTTATAAATCTCCTATAAAAACCGGCATGTCCAAGGAAAGAACGGATTCCCTTGATGTTTGTGGGTGGAGGGAGCTTCTCAATGGCCACAACCTTGGCTCTATCCACTTGAATTCCTGCATGAGACACATGATGGCCAAGAACTATCCCATCCCTTACCATAAAATGACATTTTTCCCAATTTAGGACAAGGTTAGTTTCTTGGCACCTCTTAAGAACACTCTCAAGATTAGCTAAGCACACATCATATGAACTTCCAAAACTGAAAAATCATCCATAAATATCTCCATCACATTTTCAATCATATCATGGAAAATAGACATCATACAACGTTGAAACGTCGCGGGAGCGTTACACAATCCAAATGGCATACGCTTCCACGCATACGTTCCATAAGCACATGTAAATGTAGTCTTCTCTTGATCTTCGGGGCAATCATGATTTGATTGTACCCGAATAACCATCGAGAAAGCAATAAAATGCATGTCCACTCACACGATCCAACATTTGATCCATAAAGGGAAGGGGAAAATGGTCTTTGCATGTAGCCTTATTCAATTCTCTATAATCTACGCACACTCTCCAACCGTCGCTACCCGTAGCAATGACCTCATTGGAGTCGGTGGTAATCACCGTCATCCCTCCCTTTTTACTCACCACATGTAAAGGAGATACCCATGGGCTATCACTAATAGGAAAAATCATACCGAATCAAGGAATTTAATCACCTCTTTCTTAATCACCTCTTGAATTAAAGGGTTAACCCGTCTTTGAGGTTGCACTATAGCCTTACTACCCTCTTCTACCCTTATTTTATGCATACAAATAGATGGGTTAATCCCTTTCAAATCGTCAATACACCAACCCAAAGCACCCTTGTTTCTAGCTAGCACATGCAATAATTTCTCAAGTTCATTAGCACTTAAGGTAGAAGAAACAATCACGGGTACCTCATTTCTTCATCTAGATAAGCATACCGAAGGTGATCGGGTAGAGGCTTGAGCTTGTCCTTCTTCTCATCCAATTTAGGCACCTCTTCTCCTTCTATTTTCAAGGGTAGAAATTTGGGTTGACCTCTCCATTGATCACATCCCTTCATTTTCTCATCAACTTTGCCTATACAATCATTAGAAATATGCAAAGAAAATTCATTAGACTCACCCAAATGCAATGCATGCAAATTTCTATTTAAGAAAGAATAAGAATCAAGAGACAAAGAAGAGTTTGAGAAATCTTCCCATTCATCTTGAATGACCCCGTAATTAAGCTAACGAAGCTAACACTCTCCACTTGATCACTCTTTTCCAACGCCTTGTAAATAGAAAACTTGATCTCCTCATTATTGAAACACAATTTGAGCTCTCCATCTTTCACATTGATCATAGCCTCCCCGTTGCAAGAAACGGTCTTCCCAAAATGAGAGGCACATCTTGATCTTCTTCCATGTCCAAAATCACAAAGTCCGCGGAAAGATGAAGCGATCTACCTTCACAAGCACGTCCTCAACCATTCCCTAGGCCTCTTAATTGATCGATCGGCAACTGGAGTGTCATGGAAACCTCATTAATATCACCGAGATCAAGCCTTTTATAAATAGAGTAGGGCATAAGGTTTATGCTTGCTCCGAGATCACATAACGCCCACATTGTATCACTTCCACCAATTTCACAAGGAATTGTGAAACTCCCGGATCTTTGAGCTTTTGTGGCACACTCTTTTGAAGCAAGGCGCTACACTCCTCCGTTAAACTCACCGCTTTCATGCTCTTGGAGCCTCCTCTTCTTGGAAATCGCATCTTTGAGGAACTTCATGTAGTGTGGCATTTGTTCCAAGGCATCGGCAAAAGGTATGTTGATGTGAATCTTTTTGAAGATTTCTAGGAATTTAGCAAATCTCTCCTCCATCTTTTGCTTCATGAACCTTTTTGGAAAAGGAGGTGGAATTGGTGTCTTGGGTACTCCCATCTATCACAAGGCACATGCTCCTCTTTTTCTCTCAACTCCTTGGCCAATTTCCACTTTGGAATACGAGTTGAACACTCCCTTTTTCGAGTACCTTTTCCTTCTTCTTCAACAAAGCTTCATCCTCCTCCTTCTTCATCCCCTTTTCCTCCTCATCTTCATCAAATCTCTCAAACTCGCTTTTCTTCCTCTTCACCACTCTCTTCTTCAATCTCTTTCTTCTCATGAGAATTCTCCCTTTCAAACTCCCCTTCTCTTGGCATTGATGGTCCATCATACTTAGTACCACTTCTCAATAGAATTCCCTTGCATTGCTCTTTTGGGTTCACCTCGGTATTTGAAGGAAACTTCCCCTTATTTTGCAAATTCCCCAAGGTGTTGGCTAATTGTCCCATTTGGAATTCAAGGGTCTTGAGTTGGTGACCATGTTGAGAAATTTGGCTCCCAAACAAACTTTCCATTTTATCTAGCCTTGCTTCTAGCTTAGCATCTTTCTCTTCCGTCTTCTTTATCAACAAGGCTAACAACTCATCCGTTGAAGGCTTCCCTTCTCCATTAGGCGGTTTAGCTCCCGGATCAAATCCGGGTGGAAATTGTATGGCGGCCTTCGGATTTGCATATGAAAAATTGTCATTCTTACGAACATTTGAGTTATAGGAGTTGTTACCTTGAGTAAATTGACCTCCTTGTTGATAAGAAGATGAAACTCCTTGTTGATACGGGGTCGGAATTGTCCTTGATTGAATTGCTTTCCTCCTTGGTAGCCTTGTTGATATCCTCCTTGAGGTTGCCTTCCCATATAATTTACATCTTCACATGGCCCAACTTGATTAAGAGTTTGCCCTTCTTGCATCATTGGAAGAGGAGTGACATCCCTTTGTTGATTGGCGGTAAGTGAGCTTACCTTATCAATAAGCGTCATCATCATAGACTTCATTAAGTCTCCTTGCTCAACATTGGCTACTCTTTGATTGGGGCCTTGATTGGTGTTCCATTGGGAGGCATTGTTGGCTACACCATCTAAAATCTCAATGGCTTCTTGTGAGGTCAAGAATAAGAAGTCCCCCTTAGCACATGCATTCAAATGTAGTTGAGATGCTTCATCCACTCCACAATAAAAGAAGCATATGGTTTGCTCCTCCGGAAAGCCGTGTTGGGAACACGAAATCAACAAATTGTTGAAACGTTCCCATGCATCCTTGATACTCTCCTTTGGCTTTTGTTTGGAAACCGCAATCTCATTCCTTGCTTGGACGGTTCGAGAAGGAGGATAGAATTTAAGCAAAAACTTCTGACTTATCTCCTCCCACGTACGCACGCTCCCCGGCGGTAAGGTTTTGCTAAGCCATTGCTTGGCCTTTCCCGTGAGGGTGAATGCAAACATCCTCAATTTCTTTGCATCTTCTCGTGACTCCATTAAACTTCATAGTATCCGCTAGCTCCAAGAATCTATCCAAATGTTTGTGTGGATCATCTATCCCATCTCTTCCCTCAAATTGATTCTCCATGAGAAGCTTGATCATAGCCGGTGCGATCTCGAAATTGTTAGCTTGGATATTCGGCCTAGCTATCCCATCGTAATACTCCCGTAGATGAGGCTCAAAATAGGCACGAATGGGTCTACCTTCCCTTTGAGGTGGGGGATTTTGTGGGTTTTGATTGTTATGCAAGGGTGGTGGTGGAGGATTGTATGGATCAATGTAATTTTGGTCTTGATATGGAGGATATGGTGGATATGGAGGTGGGTATGGATATGGATTTTGGCCTTGAATTGGATGTGGTGGATATGGATATGGGTATGGGTAAGGGTAAGGATAAGGATTTTGGGGATTTGGTGGATTTTGATGCACCATCTCTTCTCTTTGAGGTTGGGCACCTCTCAATTCCACTTGGATGCCTTGAATATTGATCTCCCCTTCTCCTCCTTCATGAGCAACCCTCTCTCCATGTGGGGTGGATCCCCTTCCATTTCTCTATCAAAAGTCCTACGATTCCTCCTCCGATTCCTTCTTCTTGGTAGAGCTTCGTTATCAATTTTCAAAGTTCGATCAAGCACCTACCAACAAGAGACCAAGTATCAAATTCTTAAACAAAAATAACAAAACAACAAAAATAAATGCCACTAGTAACTCCACTCAACTAGAATTCAAGTTCCACCTAAGTGTCCTCAACTAGTCCCTGCAACGGCGCCATTTTGATCGTAATATTTTAGCAACAAGTATTTTAGACCAAACAAATATCGAACCCAAGGGACTAGGAGTACAATGGATCCTCAAAACATACGTTTCCATAGAATTATAGTGGCTAGTCACGATTTCAAAAATTAAAGCAACAACAAGATAACACAAATTCAACAAGAAATTAAACTAAGCAATCAACCAAAGAAATACCACGGATGAGATAGTAGTGCTCGGATGCAATTCACCAAAGACTTGTCAAATTCGGATCATCAACAATCAAGTGTTCATTCAAGAGGGATCATAGGGATAACCAACAATTAATTCAAATAAAACCGTCTTCGGATAAGCCTAGGTTCTAAATGATCGATTACGCATGTAGGAATGTGAGAGACGGCACTCTCACCCTCACTAATTACAAGCAACAACAAGTAATCAATGTGCCTTAATGAGGTTCTAATTAATCAACCAAGTATCCTTGTGTTAACCAAATATCCACTTCAATCACTTTAGCAAACCTAACACCTATGCATCAATTCAATCAACCAAGTATCCTTGCATCAATTAAATCAATAAACACAAGATCAAAGCTCACCCAAGCAATTAAATCATACAAAGCATCATTAAGACAATTAATCACCTCAACAAATGAACACCCAATCATCAATTCACCAAAATCAACTCATCAAGGGATCATTACACCCAAGCACGTATGAAATTTAGCCAAACATGGCTAATTGAAAGTAACCCATGAACTTTGAGTAAAGGGAAAACATTAACAAGCTGAAATCAATAAACAAAACTTGATATAAATGGTAGAATTCACCTTGATGGAGTCTATTACAACTTGGATGATCAATTCTAGCAGCTATTACACTTGGGTAAATGAAATCTAACAAAATTGGAAGAACACCTATCACTATGTGTTTGTGTGTGTGAGGAATGCTGAAAATTAAACTAGGAATTTCTCTAAGTCTAAATTGTGCTCTAAGTGTGTAAAAACTCCTCTTATCAGCTGAAACAGGGGTATATATAATGAGGGCAAAGTTTTAAATAACGAAAATTGCACCTAGGTCCCTCAAAAATCGGATAATTCAGCAAAACCAAGCGCGGGCGGTGTCAACTCGGCTCGAGTTGAACCAACTCGGCTCGAGTTGGTCAACTCGGCTCGAGTTGAACCAACTCGGCTCGAGTTGGTCAACTCGGCTCGAGTTGAATGATGACAGTCGAGTTGAAACAAGGATTTTCGGGCGTAAATCTTCGAGCCCTCAACTCGGCTCGAGTTGAACCAACTCGGCTCGAGTTGGTCAACTCGGCTCGAGTTCATGTGGAACGGGTCGAGTTGGCTTCTCGCTTGGCTTCAATGCTTTCGAATCATGTTTTCCTCCAACTCGGCTCGAGTTGAGTCAACTCGGCCCGAGTTGGTGCCGCTTCGCCACACGCTCATAACTTCAACTCCCGAGCTCCGATTCAGCTGATTCTTGTTGCGTTTCGACCCTCACTTCTTTGCCTTTTTCATTCTGTGTCATTATCCAAGCCAAATCCTGCAACAAATGCAACACTACCCTTCTCGACTATTAGATTCACAATTATATCAATCACGATGAATAATGCAATGAAATTAGCACAAGTACATGTCTAAACTCACATCAAATCATGCACTATATCATCCTAATCAACTCCCCCAAACTAAAAGATTTGCTTGTCCCCAAGCAAAGAAATAAATGATCAACGGGAAAAGCTTTCATAGGCGCACAAATCTGTGGACTAATCAACAAAATTCTACAATCAAGTGACTCTCCTCAAATGAATCATCAAGCCAGAAATAACTAATCACATTCACATGCATCTTGCTTCAACAATGGTGAATTTGAGCATGTAAACTACCAACTCGCAGGATGTGTGTTTCACGCTCAACACTCAAAAGTGTATAGGACAGATATGCACTCAAGTAGTCAATCCACATACTCACAATACCATATGCTTGCCAAAAATCTCAATTCTCGACCTTTTACTAGGCCTTATTCATTGAATCAAAGAGGTCTTTTATGGGTTGTACCGTTGGCTCTTTGGAAAAGGTGGGAATTTTGGAAGTAGTGACTCACAATTAGTAGAGCACATGAAAGTTGATTAAGCAATTCAATACACTCCATCTCAAGTCTCAACAATCATCACTCTTTCTTTTCTTTTCATACTTTTCACATGTAATTCACCACCAAATCCTTTGAGTTTTTCTTTTCAATCAAGCTCAAAATTGAATCTCCCTTCTCATCATTTCTTTCATTTTTTTTTTTACTATTCAATTTTTCTTCTTTTCAACCTTCTTTTCTTTCTTCTTTCTCACAACAAACTTATCCAATCATACCACCACACTTTTCTCTTTTAACTTCACCATTCTTTTGCCAACAATCATGCTCTACTAATCATAGGGACAAAAAGGCTCGTAAAGATAGGCAAAATGGCTTTAATCTCACAAGCTTGCCAAAGAATAAGGATTCAAAGCTCAAGTGGGCTAACTATGGAATTCATCAATTTGGTGGGGATACAATTTGGCTAAGTGACTTGATTCTTACAACGAAAATGCCTCTTATCCCTTTCAACAAATTAGACCTAGACAAGCTTCAAATAAGACCAAGGGCAAGTTCTAGATCATGACCACATGGACGACATCACACACAAGAACATCATCGGGTTAAATGAATACCCATTTATGGCTCAAAACTCCCTGGTTTATTATGGTAGACACATGCTCTCATAAACCAAGTTCCCACAAAAGTACATGCTACAATGACTAAATCACACCCTAACTTGATTCAACCTCCAATTCAAATCACAAGATCACCAATTTCACTCATGAAAAGTCCACAGCTATGATCACCAAGTTCACATGCTCAATTCTTTCAAATAACATTCACTCAATCAAATTTAACTTAAAGATCAACAATTCAATCCACAATTAAAAATAAGTGAAGTCTAAGATCAAATCCATACAACCCACAAATCGAAAATTAGTTAAAGAAGAGATACTCAACAAGTCTACAAATAATAAACTCACAAGGAGAAATAGCACGGCAAATATAGAATGGAAAAACAAAGGAAGTACCACCACAAGGTACTCCGAATTCTCACGATCAATTTCATCATTGTGGTGGTTGGTATGGCGGAAAATGTCCTTGACTCAAATGCCAATTATACATAGCTTCTTGCATCCTAGCTTGCTCCAAAAGCATAGTCTCGATTCTCTCTTGACGCTCTTCGACTCCCGTCATCCTCAAGTTAAGTCGTTCCACCCCCTTGTCAAATTCTGTAAATCAGTCCTCCTTTGATATGTTTGCACGATTTGTCTTCGGGCAGGAGTTCTCTAGCCGGTGGTTCCTCTTCATGTCCCATAGATGGTTCCTCTTCAGCTCCTCTCTCCTCTGTCTCACTTCTTCTTGACGACTCCGGCGCATCTCTTCTTCTCTTCTGTCTTTCCGGGGCATCGTCAAGTGTGCTCATCCAATCTCTATGGGCTTGCGATGATAATTGCCAGTTCCTCAAATTATCACTCAAGACCTCTATGAGCTCCGGCTTTGGAAGTGGAAATGCATTATCATCTTCGAGCTTAAGGCATAGGACTCCCTTCTTTCTTACAATCATCCTTGATCGCATCAAGGACCCCAAATCTAACCGAGTCTCCCCTTCAATTGGTTCACCAAAATCAACCATACCGAAATGCTTTGAGCAATAGGGGTTATTAATCCACCTATTTGGATATTCTTCACAGTGCTCTTTGCCGCCAAAACCGATAAGTTAGAGACTCCGCAAAGTTGGCTTCACACTCACCGCCATCTTAGACATGACTATTAGTTCATCTTCTCTAACAGCTCCAATTTCATGCCTAGCGTATACCGTTTGAGATAGAACCCGTTGCACATAACGGAACACCGGATTCTAATCAAGGATGCCTTTGAGCGACATGGGTTGTATGTTGGCCTCTGTCGTACTCATTAACTCCGCAATCTTTATCCAAAAACTCCCAGCACTTAAATTATCATGTTCAGCCACGTCCGGCTCTTCCTCCGTATGAAAAATCCTATTAATTTCCCACAAGTAAAGAAATCGGTCTTGGTTCCCGAGTCTGAATCTGATCCCGTTTCGTCTATCGTTTTCACCAAACATTGCATCTTCCAAGGTGCTCAAGAACTCCATGACCAATGACTCATAAGTCGGCTCTCGAACCGTGAGAAAGTTCTTCCATCCTATCCTTTCAAACAATCCTTCCACCTCCTCTCTTATCCCGAGCGCCTCAACACATGCCTCATCATAATATTTTGTTGCTCTAATGGACATTTGAGCGAGCTCGATGAATCTGTCAACGTACTTGTACCCATCAACCCCGAAGTCTATGCCAAATTCGGAGGGAGTCCGTCTACACCCCTTGTAGCAATCATAATCAATACATTCACGGACTTCCTCGGCGAATTCCCTATCCTCAATGTCTCTTCGTACCCTTTCTCTTCTCCTTGGCGGCATTTCCTATTCAAGCAAGCAAATTCGGCTAGTCTTAAAATTTTCTCAACATATCAAACATAATCATGAAATTCTCACAACCTCAACCTATTGCTAGAACTATGCAATTTAATCACATTCATGAAGTTAACAGGTCTAGCAACAAGGCATGTAAGAATCTATCTTCACAACTTCAACCCATGAAAATTTCATTATAAAAGAAATTCCCAATGAGGCATGCAAAAATCTCACCATTAAGCAATTTATCAAACAATTCTTTCTAATTATCTCAAGACATTCACAATTTCTCATTTCTCAATAACAATAAATCAAATTCCATGCCTAACCTATGAGATACAAAATTACCCAATTGGATTGAAATTGAAAGCACCCATCATGCATATTCACCAATTAGTAATTCCTCATCACAAATTAAACAAGAATTAACCATCAATTTCAACAAATTCCCTCTATTTCAACTTAAGCAACAATGAGACCCAATGCTTCAAATTCTTCAATCCCACACAAATTTGGCATACCCATATCTAATTGACATAAGAATTGGAAAACCCATCACTCAAAAACAACAATTTCATCTCAAATAGGCCACATTATGCATCAATTCATCCCACAAATAAAAAGCCCCAAAATTTCAATTCTAGGGTTCTTCCACATCTTCACAAAAAAATCTCCAATCCTAACCCATGGATGAAATAGAGTAGAAAACATACCTCTTGTTCACCGAGAAATGAAAAACTAGACTTGATACTCTATGGAATTAACTCGATCCGAGTTGTTGGTGAAGAACTATGTGGGAGGAAGTGACCGTGCGTTTTCTTCTTTGAAGGGAAAGGGAGAAGTTGATTTTGAAATAATGAAGTAAAATGAGAGAATAAGGAGTGAAAGATCGACTTAAAAGAGTCAAACCCGACTTGAATCCCGTCGCCTCCAACTCGGTTCGAGTTCACCAACTCGGGTCGAGTTGGTCTCCCAATTATAATTCTGGACACTTCAACTCGGGTCGAGTTGCATCAACTCGGTTCGAGTTGACTTTTCAACTCGGGCCGAGTTGCATCAATTCGGTTGAGTTGACTTTTGCTTCAAAATCTCCTGCCCACTTCAACTCGGGTCGAGTTGCCTTAACTCGGGCCGAGTTGGACTTTTCACCTTCTGAGTGATTCTGCCCTTTTCAACTCGGGTCGAGTTGGTCTTCCTCGGGCCGAGTTGAATCTTTCAAGAAACCACAAATTCTTTCCTCATTTTTACCATCTTCTCTGCCTCAAACACACAACAACACAATATGCAATGCAAATGGAATTGTGAACTGATCATACCCCCAAACTTTTTATTGCTCATTATTAAAAATTTTGGGCAAACAAAGATACAATGAAATTTGCACTTCAAGCATAAAATCCCCAAACCATTAATCGATCATCATTATCAATCTCACAAGCCCAATCCTAAGCAACATTAATCATCTACATACACACGAAAAAAACTCAAGATCATCATAAAAACGGGTAGTGCGCCTGTGCGGTGTCATATAAACCCGTGTGCACCGGTGCAATGTCAAGTGCTCAACAACAAAATCCCCCAAACTTAGACATTGCAAAAATATCTAAGTTCGAGCCCGGGGTTGCTTACCCAAAACTCACGTATCATGACTCAAACATTGCACCAATGATACCCCGAACTTCTCAACGCACGTTAATTCCCTCAAACGCCATCCAAGACCTATCACAACACAAAACACTTATTAAAACAAAAGAACAAACAAAGCAACAAAGAAAGCAAGAAAAAGATGGGTTGCCTCCCATCTAGCGCTATTTTTAACGTCCTATGCCGGACGGAGCGTGAGTTGCTCAACTTTCCTCTAAGAATTGCTCATCCACAAGGCCGATTTGAGATGGTGCAAAATAATGCTTGATTCTATGACCATTAACCACAAACTTATCACCTCTCTCATTTATCAACTCAATGTGGCCATTAGGAAATGCTTGCACCACCACAAACGGACCACTCCATCTAGACTTTAGTTTTCCCGGAAAAAGCTTCAATCGGGAATTGAATAAAAGCACTTTATCACCTTCCTTAAACTTCTTTTTCTTGATCCTTTGGTCATGCCATTTTTGTCATCTCTTTGAGCCATTTGGCATTTTCATAAGCATTCTCCCTAAATTCTTGAAGCTCATGGAGTTGCAAGATCCTCTTCTCACCACACAAATCATTATCCAAATTCACCTTTCGAGTAGCCCAATACGCCTTATGCTCCAACTCCACCGGTAAATGGCAGGCCTTTCCAAACACCAATTTATACGGGGACATCCCAATAGGGGTTTTGAATGCCGTACGGTAAGCCCACAATGCATCATTTAACTTCTTAGACCAATCCTTCCTTGAAATGCTCACTGTTCTCTCCAAGATCTTTTTAATATGGCGATTCGACACTTCGGCAAGTCCATTTGTTTGAGGATGGTAAGGTGTGGAAACCTTGTGTGACACTCCATAACTAGTCAACACTTTAGCCAACAATTTGTTCACGAAATGGCTACCCCATCACTCACCAATGCTCTTGGCACACCAAATCTTGCAAAAATGTTCCCCTTTAGAAACTCGATCACGGTTTTGGCATCATTATTCTTTGTTGCAACCGCTTCAATCCACTTAGAGACATAATCCACGGCTAGCAAAATGTACTCATTGCCAAAGGAATTAGGAAAAGGTCCCATAAAATCTATGCCCCAAACATCAAATAATTCAACTTCAAGCATGTTGTTCAATGGCATCTCATCCCTCTTTGATATGTTCCCACTTCTTTGACACTTGTCACATCTCATCACAAAATCTTTGCAACTCTTGAACATTTTTGGCCAATAGAAACCCGATTGAAGAATCTTAAAGGTGGTCTTTTCCCTCCATAATGTCCTCCACAAGGTGATGAATGACAATGAGTCATTATACTTTCCCATTCCTCTTGAGGCACACATCTTCTAATAATGGAATCAACCCCTTTCTTGTACAAGAAGGGATTATCCCAAAAGTAATCCTTCACATCTTTCAAAAATTTCTTCTTCTCATGTGGTTTCAAATCATAGGGCAACCTTCCTACTACAAGGTAATTAGCAAAATCCGCGTACCATGGTCCTTCTTCTCCATCCTCCTTGATTTTGATAGCAAACAAATGCTCATCCGGGAACTCCTCTTTCACTTCACCCCCTTCTTCATCATACCCTTCATCATGCTCCAACCGTGACAAATGATCGGCAATTACGTTTTCACTCCCCTTCTTATCCTTGATGTCCAAGTCAAATTCTTGTAGGAGTAGAATCCACCGAATGAGTCTTGGCTTAGAGTCTTTCTTCGTCATCAAGTACCTTATGGCCGCATGGTCGGTATACAGTGGTTTTCGCACCTACTAGGTAGGGTCGAAATTTATCCACCGCATACACCACCGCTAAGAGCTCCTTCTCCGTTGTAGTGTAATTGAGTTGGGTAGAATTGAATGTCTTGGACGCATAATAAATGGCTCGAAACTTCTTCTCTCTCACTTGTCCCAACACCACACCCATAGCCCAATCACTAGCATCACACATCACCACAAAGGGCTCCTCCCAATTTGGTGCCACAAGAATCGGCGTAGAAATCAATGCTTCCTTTAAAGCCCTGAAAGCAAACAAGCAATCATCATTAAATTCGAGCGGAACATCTTTCTCAAGCAAATGTGAAAGGGGTTTAGAGAGTTTGGAAAAATCCCTTATAAATCTCCTATAAAAACCGGCATGTCCAAGGAAAGAACGGATTCCCTTGATGTTTGTGGGTGGAGGGAGCTTCTCAATGGCCACAACCTTGGCTCTATCCACTTGAATTCCTGCATGAGACACATGATGGCCAAGAACTATCCCATCCCTTACCATAAAATGACATTTTTCCCAATTTAGGACAAGGTTAGTTTCTTGGCACCTCTTAAGAACACTCTCAAGATTAGCTAAGCACACATCATATGAACTTCCAAAAACTGAAAAATCATCCATAAATATCTCCATCACATTTTCAATCATATCATGGAAAATAGACATCATACAACGTTGAAACGTCGCGGGAGCGTTACACAATCCAAATGGCATACGCTTCCACGCATACGTTCCATAAGCACATGTAAATGTAGTCTTCTCTTGATCTTCGGGGCAATCATGATTTGATTGTACCCCGAATAACCATCGAGAAAGCAATAAAATGCATGTCCACTCACACGATCCAACATTTGATCCATAAAGGGAAGGGGAAAATGGTCTTTGCATGTAGCCTTATTCAATTCTCTATAATCTACGCACACTCTCCAACCGGTCGCTACCCGTGTAGCAATGACCTCATTGAGTCGGTGGTAATCACCGTCATCCCTCCCTTTTTACTCACCACATGTAAAGGAGATACCCATGGGCTATCACTAATAGGAAAAATCATACCGGAATCAAGGAATTTAATCACCTCTTTCTTAATCACCTCTTGAATTAAAGGGTTAACCCGTCTTTGAGGTTGCACTATAGCCTTACTACCCTCTTCTACCCTTATTTTATGCATACAAATAGATGGGTTAATCCCTTTCAAATCGTCAATACACCAACCCAAAGCACCCTTGTTTCTAGCTAGCACATGCAATAATTTCTCAAGTTCATTAGCACTTAAGGTAGAAGAAACAATCACGGGGTACCTCATTTCTTCATCTAGATAAGCATACCGAAGGTGATCGGGTAGAGGCTTGAGCTTGTCCTTCTTCTCATCCAATTTAGGCACCTCTTCTCCTTCTATTTTCAAGGGTAGAAATTTGGGTTGACCTCTCCATTGATCACATCCCTTCATTTTCTCATCAACTTTGCCTATACAATCATTAGAAATATGCAAAGAAAATTCATTAGACTCACCCAAATGCAATGCATGCAAATTTCTATTTAAGAAAGAATAAGAATCAAGAGACAAAGAAGAGTTTGAGAAATCTTCCCATTCATCTTGAATGACCCCGTAATTAAGCTAACGAAGCTAACACTCTCCACTTGATCACTCTTTTCCAACGTCTTGTAAATAGAAAACTTGATCTCCTCATTATTGAAACACAATTTGAGCTCTCCATCTTTCACATTGATCATAGCCTCCCCGTTGCAAGAAACGGTCTTCCCAAAATGAGAGGCACATCTTGATCTTCTTCCATGTCCAAAATCACAAAGTCCGCCGGAAAGATGAAGCGATCTACCTTCACAAGCACGTCCTCAACCATTCCCCTAGGCCTCTTAATTGATCGATCGGCAAACCGGAGTGTCATGGAAACCTCATTAATATCACCGAGATCAAGCCTTTTATAAATAGAGTAGGGCATAAGGTTTATGCTTGCTCCGAGATCACATAACGCCCACATTGTATCACTTCCACCAATTTCACAAGGAATTGTGAAACTCCCGGATCTTTGAGCTTTTGTGGCACACTCTTTTGAAGCAAGGCGCTACACTCCTCCGTTAAACTCACCGTTTCATGCTCTTGGAGCCTCCTCTTCTTGGAAATCGCATCTTTGAGGAACTTCATGTAGTGTGGCATTTGTTCCAAGGCATCGGCAAAAGGTATGTTGATGTGAATCTTTTTGAAGATTTCTAGGAATTTAGCAAATCTCTCCTCCATCTTTTGCTTCATGAACCTTTTTGGAAAAGGAGGTGGAATTGGTGTCTTGGGTACTCCCCATCTATCACAAGGCACATGCTCCTCTTTTTCTCTCAACTCCTTGGCCAATTTCCACTTTGGAATACGAGTTGAACACTCCCTTTTTAGTACCTTTTCCTTCTTCTTCAACAAAGCTTCATCCTCCTCCTTCTTCATCCCCTTTTCCTCCTCATCTTCATCAAATCTCTCAAACTCGTTTTCTTCCTCTTCACCACTCTCTTCTTCAATCTCTTTCTTCTCATGAGAATTCTCCCTTTCAAACTCCCCTTCTCTTGGCATTGATGGTCCATCATACTTAGTACCACTTCTCAATAGAATTCCCTTGCATTGCTCTTTTGGGTTCACCTCGGTATTTGAAGGAAACTTCCCCTTATTTTGCAAATTCCCCAAGGTGTTGGCTAATTGTCCCATTTGGAATTCAAGGGTCTTGAGTTGGTGACCATGTTGAGAAATTTGGCTCCCAAACAAACTTTCCATTTTATCTAGCCTTGCTTCTAGCTTAGCATCTTTCTCTTCCGTCTTCTTTATCAACAAGGCTAACAACTCATCCGTTGAAGGCTTCCCTTCTCCATTAGGCGGTTTAGCTCCCGGATCAAATCCGGGTGGAAATTGTATGGCGGCCTTCGGATTTGCATATGAAAAATTGTCATTCTTACGAACATTTGAGTTATAGGAGTTGTTACCTTGAGTAAATTGACCTCCTTGTTGATAAGAAGATGAAACTCCTTGTTGATACGGGGTCGGAATTGTCCTTGATTGAATTGCTTTCCTCCTTGGTAGCCTTGTTGATATCCTCCTTGAGGTTGCCTTCCCATATAATTTACATCTTCACATGGCCCAACTTGATTAAGAGTTTGCCCTTCTTGCATCATTGGAAGAGGAGTGACATCCCTTTGTTGATTGGCGGTAAGTGAGCTTACCTTATCAATAAGCGTCATCATCATAGACTTCATTAAGTCTCCTTGCTCAACATTGGCTACTCTTTGATTGGGGCCTTGATTGGTGTTCCATTGGGAGGCATTGTTGGCTACACCATCTAAAATCTCAATGGCTTCTTGTGAGGTCAAGAATAAGAAGTCCCCCTTAGCACATGCATTCAAATGTAGTTGAGATGCTTCATCCACTCCACAATAAAAGAAGCATATGGTTTGCTCCTCCGGAAAGCCGTGTTGGGGACACGAAATCAACAAATTGTTGAAACGTTCCCATGCATCCTTGATACTCTCCTTTGGCTTTTGTTTGAAACCGGCAATCTCATTCCTTGCTTGGACGGTTCGAGAAGGAGGATAGAATTTAAGCAAAAACTTGACTTATCTCCTCCCACGTACGCACGCTCCCGGCGGTAAGGTTTTGCTAAGCCATTGCTTGGCCTTTCCCGTGAGGGTGAATGCAAACATCCTCAATTTCTTTGCATCTTACCGTGACTCCATTAAACTTCATAGTATCCGCTAGCTCCAAGAATCTATCCAAATGTTTGTGTGGATCATCTATCCCATCTCTTCCCTCAAATTGATTCTCCATGAGAAGCTTGATCATAGCCGGTGCGATCTCGAAATTGTTAGCTTGGATATTCGGCCTAGCTATCCCATCGTAATACTCCTCGTAGATGAGGCTCAAAATAGGCACGAATGGGTCTACCTTCCCTTTGAGGTGGGGGATTTTGTGGGTTTTGATTGTTATGCAAGGGTGGTGGTGGAGGATTGTATGGATCAATGTAATTTTGGTCTTGATATGGAGGATATGGTGGATATGGAGGTGGGTATGGATATGGATTTTGGCCTTGAATTGGATGTGGTGGATATGGATATGGGTATGGGTAAGGGTAAGGATAAGGATTTTGGGGATTTGGTGGATTTTGATGCACCATCTCTTCTCTTTGAGGTTGGGCACCTCTCAATTCCACTTGGATGCCTTGAATATTGATCTCCCTTCTCCTCCTTCATGAGCAACCCTCTCTCCATGTGGGGGTGGATCCCCTTCCATTTCTCTATCAAAAGTCCTACGATTCCTCCTCCGATTCCTTCTTCTTGGTAGAGCTTCGTTATCAATTTTCAAAGTTCGATCAAGCACCTACCAACAAGAGACCAAGTATCAAATTCTTAAACAAAAATAACAAAACAACAAAAATAAATGCCACTAGTAACTCCACTCAACTAGAATTCAAGTTCCACCTAAGTGTCCTCAACTAGTCCCCGACAACGGCGCCATTTTGATCGTAATATTTTAGCAACAAGTATTTTAGACCAAACAAATATCGAACCCAAGGGACTAGGAGTACAATGGATCCTCAAAACATACGTTTCCATAGAATTATAGTGGCTAGTCACGATTTCAAAAATTAAAGCAACAACAAGACAACACAAATTCAACAAGAAATTAAACTAAGCAATCAACCAAAGAAATACCACGGATGAGATAGTAGTGCTCGGATGCAATTCACCAAAGACTTGTCAAATTCGGATCATCAACAATCAAGTGTTCATTCAAGAGGGATCATAGGGATAACCAACAATTAATTCAAATAAAACCGTCTTTGGATAAGCCTAGGTTCTAAATGATCGATTACGCATGTAGGAATGTGAGAGACGGCACTCTCACCCTCACTAATTACAAGCAACAACAAGTAATCAATGTGCCTTAATGAGGTTCTAATTAATCAACCAAGTATCCTTGTGTTAACCAAATATCCACTTCAATCACTTTAGCAAACCTAACACCTATGCATCAATTCAATCAACCAAGTATCCTTGCATCAATTAAATCAATAAACACAAGATCAAAGCTCACCCAAGCAATTAAATCATACAAAGCATCATTAAGACAATTAATCACCTCAACAAATGAACACCCAATCATCAATTCACCAAAATCAACTCATCAAGGGATCATTACACCCAAGCACGTATGAAATTTAGCCAAACATGGCTAATTGAAAGTAACCCATGAACTTTGAGTAAAGGGAAAACATTAACAAGCTGAAATCAATAAACAAAACTTGATATAAATGGTAGAATTCACCTTGATGGAGTCTATTACAACTTGGATGATCAATTCTAGCAGCTATTACACTTGGGTAAATGAAATCTAACAAAATTGGAAGAACACCTATCACTATGTGTTTGTGTGTGTGAGGAATGCTGAAAATTAAACTAGGAATTTCTCTAAGTCTAAATTGTGCTCTAAGTGTGTAAAAAACTCCTCTTATCAGCTGAAACAGGGGTATATATAATGAGGGCAAAGTTTTAAATAACGAAAATTGCACCTAGGTCCCTCAAAAATCGGATAATTCAAAGAAACCGCGAGGCCGGTGTCAACTCGGCTCGAGTTGAACCAACTCGGCTCGAGTTGGTCAACTCGGCTCGAGTTGAACCAACTCGGCTCGAGTTGGTCAACTCGGCTCGAGTTGAATGATGACAGTCGAGTTGAAACAAGGATTTTCGGGCGTAAATCTTCTGGAGCCCTCAACTCGGCTCGAGTTGAACCAACTCGGCTCGAGTTGGTCAACTCGGCTCGAGTTCATGTGGAACGGGTCGAGTTGGCTTCTGGCTTGGCTTCAATGCTTTCAGAATCATGTTTTCCCCCTCCAACTCGGCTCGAGTTGAGTCAACTCGGCCCGAGTTGGTGCCGTTCTCGCTCACACGTTCATAACTTCAACTCCCGAGCTCCGATTCAGCTGATTCTTGTTGCGTTTCGACCCTCACTTCTTTGCCTTTTTCATTCTGTGTCATTATCCAAGCCAAATCCTGCAACAAATGCAACACTACCCTTCTCGACTATTAGATTCACAATTATATCAATCACGATGAATAATGCAATGAAATTAGCACAAGTACATGTCTAAACTCACATCAAATCATGCACTATATCATCCTAATCAAAGGGGAAGAGGGGTATTTATAGGGGAAAAGGGAGGGGAGGGGGCCGGTCAAGTGAGGTACGGAAAGGGAGCAAACTAGGTGATTAATAGACATAAGGCTAAAAGGCTAGTTTAGGAGCTAAACCTAAGATTTTGGTTAGATTTTTGGTTAATAGGTGCTAGTTAATCCCACTACTCTCACATACCTTCACATGGCCGGTTGGTTTGGGGGTTTTGGGCTGTCCTTTTGGCAGCCCACATTTAAAATAGTATTGTGATCTCGACGTTGAATTTTCGGTATTTTTCGGTCCGAGTTTCGGCTCCAAAATTATTAAAACGCAGCGATGGGAAAATAAACATTTTTCTTTGAATTTTTTTGAATGTTTTCCTCCTTTAAAGGATTATTGGTAATTAATCATTATTAATCTAATCCGGATTACGGATATGGGTTTTAGAAGTATTAGTACATTTTCGGTTCGAAGAACCGTTAATCAGTGGAGAAAAATACACATAAAATTTTAAATCAAACAATAAAATAAATCAAACTTAGAAAATCAAAATATAAAACTCTAGGTTTTGGTTTCGTGTTATTACATCCTACACCCCTTAAAAGAAATTTCGTCCCCAAAATTTACTTACTTATTTTGAAGACATTGCGGGTACTTAGCTAGGTACTCATCCTCTCTCTCTCTTTCTCTCTCTCTCTCTCTCTCTCTCTCTGGAGCTCCATCCTTTCCGTGCTTGTTTCACCTGTACTAGTACTATTGGCGAAGTCTTGACTCCTCGAGATGTGAACCTTCCCTTCTAAGATTGTTGCACATATTTCCTCGTAAATCAACCCTTGAATTATCTCTAAACTTCAAAAGAACCGACAGTTGTCTTAGGTTGCTTAAGTACTTTCTCTACTAAACCCTGGATGTTCATTGCATTCCTAAATGGAACACTTACGTCTAATGTTTAGTTAAAACTTTTCAATCTAAGGTTTTCCTTAATCCTTAGATATTGAAAGTAAATAAATAATATTAAATATTATTTATTTAATAAATCCACACATGAAGTGGATAAGATCAAGAAGTTATTTTGGTATAACTTCTCCATCATGCATGCAGATTTTTGTGAGAACATCGTAGGATGATAACTCTCTTCGAAAATGAGAAAAATCTAATGTCGGCTCTTAGATCTTGCTCCCTCTCGATACACAATTCTCTTGACATATCACATATTGCATGAATCTCTAAAGGGCACTTAAATTGTGAACTATGGAAGCAATCCGAATAATAACGTAATTGCATTTCGGACTCTGAGGATCACAAGTGTACGTAGAATTCAACCGGCTCGATCATTCCATTGCGTTATAGGTTAGTGATTCCTAACCATTGAATTTCCAACATTGGTATCGAGCCAATGTGTTGGATTCTCGTACGTGATTTATGATTCTCTATGCATGTTCATATGTTAGATACGTACGTATGATTTTTCTCGTATATGTTATGCATGTGATTATACGGAATTCATGTGAATCTGTATTTTCTCAAAATTTCGATTTTATGAAACGGTTGAATTAGAGGCTGAAAATTTTACTGTACATGCCTTGTATAGTGTAGATTCAATCTGCAAAATTTCATATTTTTGGCTTTACCGTTTGTGAGATAAAAATCGGTCTTTGTAAAATCACAGAAATTTTGACTGGAAATTACGAACATTATATCATGAATCGTGATAAGTTCTTGTTACTAGATTGTAGTGCGTTGAATGAGGATTCCGTGGATATAAAGTTTGTTAATTTTGGTCAAGTATTGACTGAGTTATGTTTTTGAAAATTTGACGAATTTGGGGTGAATCAAAAGATTCAGAAATTTTGGGTCGCTTTTATGAGAATTAGACAATCTTTGAGGACTTTTTCGCATTTTCGGAAAAATATAGATAAGGACCAAGTCAATGGCAGTTTGACTCGGTCAAACCGGGACCAAACCGGACCGACCCTAAACCAGACCGAGCAGTCGTCGAACCGGATCGACTCCGATCCGAACCGATCAAGACCGATCCGGACAGCAAGACACGTCAGCTCCGGTGGACGACGGCGGACTGTGGCGCGCGTGATTTCCACGCGCCGGAGGACGGCGGCGCGGACGGTGGCGCGCGTGATGCTCACGCTTGTGCGGGTAGCGACGGCGACGGTGAGGCGCGTGACGCCCACGCGCCGGTGGGCGGCAGCGGCGCGATGGCGGCGCGTGATGCCCACGCGCCGGGCAGCGGCCGGCGGTCGCGCGTGAAGAATATGCGCCGCACGTGGAAGCGGTTTTTCTTATTTTTGGCGGTTTTCGCGGATGCGGGTGGTTTCCGCCACCGAAGGCTGTTTCGGCCCTACGCGCGCATGAAAACTTGTTTCAGCGTTTGAGCTCGTTTTAACTCCGATTTTGGTGCCGTAAATTCCTATGTTCATATTTTTCAGTGTAGATTCTTATTATGCATAAATATGAGGTATTTGAACTATTAAAGTTTGAATACTTATTTATCCATTGAGATGAGAACCATAGTTGAACTTATTTCACTTGTGAATTAGCCTATTACACTTGACAATAAATTTTTTGCTTGGTGTAATAGTGAGCTTGAATTTCATGTGTTAAAAAAGGTTTAAGTATTAATTAAGTTTAATGGTTGCTCATTTTATGGGTATGACTTGAAGAGTAGAAGAACAATTATGGTTCTTGAAATTCGAACAATGAAGTTGGTGCTATGCATTTTTAAGAATTGCATGATGAAAAATTATCACCACGATTGTTTTGGAACATTAAAGTTCTATGATGAAGATGTATAGCTCGTTTTAGTATATCATAAGTTAATTCCAATTTTAGAGCTCAAAACTTAATAAGAGTTGAGATTTGAGTGAGGCACTTCCAAGAAAACTTTAAGTAGTTTTTTGGAGTTTTTTTAATAAAATAAACAAAATTTAATTAGAATTGGAATCTTATGAATATTGTGATACTATGAAAGAAATAAGTGATAATAGGGTATTGGATATACAGTAGACAAGTTGAATGAGCAACATGTTTACACAAATAAACGATTCGACGATCCGAAGCGGTTTTAACTTGAAAAGTCGTAATAATGTTCGGATGAAGAATCACCATGTAGATCCTTTTATCATAATTTCTCTTAATAAGTACTAATGAAGTACTCCGTGAGCGTCTACATTACATCATAGATTATCCAAAATTTTAAGGAGTTTACCTAAGAGCTTTCTTTGAAACAAGATCGTTTTTGAATGACCTTAATAGTTGGTATTTAAGACTTGATAGTCTTTTGAGATTACCGTAACTATTTTGGTTGTTTTTTTATGACATGATTGTGCTTTATTGCATTAATATTGATTGAATGTTTTTAAGCATGCTTTGTTTCATGTTGTTGAGTGGGAGTTTTAGCTATTTACTTTAATCATGATGCTAGAACTTGTTTTTGTTCATGTTTTGGAACTGAATCATTTAAGGAGGATACTTCATGAGATTGATGATTGATGGCTTTAAGTCATTTTTCGATATTGAATTTCGTATCGAATTATTCAGATGTCGATTAGCTTAACATAGAACAAATTGATACATAAATGAATATTAATTCTTGAATCACTTCTATTAAAACCAGACAATGGCTTGAAAACTATTATCGCGGAGTTAAACCAAATAGAAAAACTTCAATGGCGATAATTATGACACATGGCGTCATGATATTCTGAATGTTCTTAGAGAACATGGTGTGTTAGATACTATCAATCATGTTAATGTGGATCTCGGGATTAAGATGAAAACTTCGCATTGAAAAGGCTCATGAGAGTTGGAAGATGAAAACATCATAGCTCATGACATATTGATGAGTTCAGTCGTTGAAGACATGATCTCTCGAGTATGCACATTGTCTTACCGCCTGTGATATCTGGGAATATCTGAAAGGAAAGTATGGTAGCACTTCACTTTTCGAAGTACATCAATCTCGGGATCTTATCCAGTCACTTCTGGCAAGTGGGAGCACTTAACGGTCGACTTGACTCTTGACGAAAGTGTTAAGGTTTCCACTCATGACCGGTGTTGTTGAGATAAAAGATGATGGACTAGGAGTTGCCGAGTCTTCATCAAGAGTTCCCATTGTTGAATCCAGTTCTATAAAAGCTTCAAGCTCAAAACGTAAACGAAATTGGAATGAAAGTGAAAAGGGCGAATGACCTCGAATCGGATACAATGTGGTGATTCTTGGAGTCAATTCTGATGATAGGGAGAATAAAAAGAGGAAATATGCTAGACTAAAAATGGATAAGAGTGAAATGACATGCTTCAGATGTAACAAGTGTGGACATTTTACTCATGAATGTCCCGAGTCCAAAATGGGGACTAGGTAGTTCTTTCCAATTTCGTTTTGAGCATATTTTTTTGAAATGTATTCTTAAATGAGTCTTATCTTTGTGGATTATAGACTCATTGATTACAAGATCGTTGACTAAAGACAGATGAACATGGGGACAAGATGCACTATGCGGAGAACTAAGCTCGAGTTGAAGTCTAGGGACTTGTAACTTGAAATTGACAATGGTCAATGTTTTATAGTGTATATAGTCTCTTGTTTACTTTAGAGATTGCTTGAGATCTCACCTCTGTATTTATTCTTCTATGATTGGAATATAATTTCTTGTTTTCATATATAACATGGTTGAAATTAGTATTTACAATGTGTATTATGGTATTTGACTTCCTTTAAAATGTTTTATGTGGTTTTGGATTGTAAGAGAACTACTATTAATTTTTTATGAAGTTAGTTCATATTTATTATAAGTATGTTCCACTAGTAATGCTTGTGTAAATAATGACATTTGGCATACTAGTTTTAAGTCATGTTATGCAAGATTGGATGAACTGACTTGCGAAAGAAGAACTTTGAAGTTCAATTTTTTTAAAAAAAAGTCGAGTTATCAAATGTGAACATAATCTTGCTAATAAGTGACTTAAAAACCATTGATAAAACTGTAAAGTTGACTCTTCATTGCAATTATTTTGTTATGATAAATGTGATTCTATGAATGTCAAACAACTTACATGGAACTTACTTGCTTTCAATACTTACGTTAATGGATTTTTCATGCTTTAAAGGGTGTCTGTTTAATTTCACACATGTCTAAGACTTATGATGGTTTTAGATGTTTCCTGACATTGTCTGTGAATTAAAAGACATGACTTTAAAAGGTCTTAAGAACCTTTAGAGCGCGTACGAGATCCAAACAGTTCAATGGACTGCGTAATGAGAAAGACAAAATCCAACAATCATTAAAATATTGTACACCATTACATAATGGTGATACTAATCTAGAGATTTGAACATTGTTGGATGTGAGGAGATCCATGTAAACATAAGTTAATTTTACCATCTCTTTTGAGGAGAGATGGGTAGTTATTAGTTGTTGATGGTTGTTTTGTAATGACTATTCATAGTTGATTACTTCAATCATTTTTTTGATCTACCAGATAGGTGAAATACCTAATCGGTATCCTTAGATATAAGGATCAGAAATTTCACATACATGATTTTTTTGAGTCAAGATGAAAGTTGGGTCCATGTGATTAATTGTACCTTCATTAGGTATGTTGTTAAATCTAAGGGATACGTGTTAATCGTTGATCAAATAAATTGAAGTATACTTGAGATAGAATCACATAAAATCTAAATCATATTTTTTGGGATTGTAGTAATCACTCTCTATCGATCCAAGTGGGAGTGATTTGCTTGATAAAATGTTATTTGATAGATGTTTTACTTTTTTAAGATCGATGGATCTTGATGAGAGTAATTGTCTAGAGAATGTATGCTTGAATGACATTATGATATCCGTAAAAATATGATAAGTCTTTAGTGAATGAGGAAGAACCTACAAACGTTCGAGAGGTTCAATCTCGGTGACAAAAGACTAGTGAAAGAAAGCAATGTAAGAACAAACTTGAGTCGTTGAGGTCAAACGAAGTTTGAAAACTTGAAGACTTTTCGTCAAGACACTTAGTAATTGAGAATTAATGAATTCTCAAAATTAAATTGAGACTTATGACTCTATAGTGAGGTAGTAAAGTTCACGCGATGGAAAATTTATACTCTAAAAGGAGTGTATCACCTTTTTTCCATCTCTGTAATTTTTACCTCATCCGATTCTAGCTAATATAGAATTACATCAAATTGGACGTTAAAAACTAGTTTTTTCCAATGGGAAATGGGAAGAAGAAATCTACATGTAACATGTAGGATTCAATCTTCTAAGAGGATAATGTTTGTAAATTGAAAAGTTGATTTGCGAACTTAAATAATCCTCAAGACGGTGTAACTTGAGATTTCATTTAAATGATTATCTCATATAACTCATTGTGAAAGACAAAGATCATTGTGCTTAGTTAAACGGTCCAAGATAGTTTTGTAATTCTAATACTATTTTATTGTTATATTATTAGCTGGAATGACAACAAGTGAGTATGTTTTTATGGAAAGATTCATAAAGATTGTTCAAGAAGTTACTTGAGGTTGTCTTAAGAGGCTTACGCAAAGAGACTTCTTAAACAATTTAAAATAGGTGTATGAAAACCTATTGATACTCATGTTGTGAAAGACGAGTCATTGTCTTGTGATGAGTGTCCTGGAAACTCAAAGATGGGATGTCAATAATATCATATACAAATGCAATTGAAAGTCTAATGTATGCTAAGTTGTGCACACATTGAGATAATAGTTGAGCTATTAGGTTTGGTTAGCGTATATCAATTAATCCAGAAAAACACTAAAAGAAAGTGTTTGATTTTTTGAGATATCCGAGTGGTATTGCAGATTATTATCTCAAGGAGATAATTTAAATATTTAAACTATACAGATACAATCTGGAATAGTGATTTAGATTAACGTAAATCAAATTCCAGTTATGTCATCTTGCTTGAAAATTGAAGCAATCTAATGACATAGTATGTGACAGATCTGTATAGCATCACTATAGAAGTCAAACTTGTGGCAAGTGCATCTGCAGACAAGAGATAGTTTGGTTAAGAGATTTTCTTGAAACTTTTGGGAATAGTAAGCATTTTAAATGAAGTTGTAGCAATTCATTTTGCGATCAAACACTCCGGTAGGAGCTATAGTGATTCATTGTGGAATCACGGACTCCGATGGGAGTTGTAGCGATTTACCAAGTAATCAAACACTCCGATTGGGAGCTGTAGAGATTACCATGGAATCAAACACTCCAATAGGAGATGTAGCGATTCATTGTGGAATTAAACACTCCGGTGGGAGTTGTTGCCACTCATTATGGAATCAAATATCTGGTGAGAGATGTTGCTACAATTCGTTGTGGAATAGAATACTTTAGTAGGAGTTGCTACTATTTAGTGATAGTCAAAGCAACTGAAGCTTACACTAGATATTCCAAGTATCAAGAAAACCAAATACTCTAAAAAGGTTCTTTGTAGAGATATTACAAAGATTGAAAGAGTGATTCTTAAAATACATTTTACTTATAAATGTTAGTAAATCCTCTCGTCAAACTTGCTCATATAGATGTCTTGGACATCTAAGATTAAAGTTTAAATGGATTTGGACATGGTATGGGTATATGTTAATGTTGCTAGAGATTTATGTATTGTAATTTATGTGATGGTTCACATAATAGTGTGTCGACAAGTATAGATTGGCTCACTCATACGAGCAATCACCTCCGACATCGAGTGTGTGTAGAGATGAGGTTATTTGAAAATAATCGCAATAGATTTTACCACAAATCTATATGACTTGTTCATAAGCTAAATCAATGGATTCCCTAGACTATAGTGGGAGGAAATTCAAGTTAAGTGTCGAGAATACACTTGAACTATGATTTATACGATGTCGAGATGAGAAAGAAAATGACTCAAAGACACACACTTCCATTACGGAAGTTCAAGACATCGTAACATGTGTTTCATACCACATGTGCTAAGTTGACCATAAGGAAATGAGAAAGATATCCCTATTTTCTCATTGTATGAGGCCTTGAGGTTTAAAAGAACCTCTTAAAGTACCCTTAAGACTTTCTACTATATTTCTAAGTCTCCACTTTAGTGTTGCTACTTTAGCATGCTACCAATAGCTAAGATAATTCGGCGGTGCGGTACATGTCTAGGAAAGCAAATATAGTGGGAGTCTCAGTAGATATTACGTGTGAAAGGAAGGATGTCTTTATTAACACAATCTATTGTAATTCATTGACCGGTCAATCAAGTTGAGAACTTGATTATGAATACATAGATTTGATGAAAAGTTGAATATGCTCTAATATTTCAAGGGATTGAAAGAGATATGTCAATTTGTGTTAATTAAAAGAGTTCTGGGTATTACGAGTTTTGGATTCTACATATAAAACTGGTTGAGTTGCTATATATCCTTAACAAGTGTATAGCACAAAAACTCATATTCTCGAGGGTCACACGATTTATTTGCCCGTATGAAAAATGTATTATGTGATGATATAAAAAGGTAAAGTATATGTGTATAAGACTCAAACTTCATGTGTGAGTGGGAGATGAAAGTAAATAAATAATATTAAATATTATTTATTTAATAAATCCACACATGAAGTGGATAAGATCAAGAAGTTATTTTGGTATAACTTCTCCATCATGCATGCAGATTTTTGTGAGAACATCGTAGGATGATAACTCTCTTCTAAAATGAGAAAAAATCTAATGCTTTGGCTCTTAGATCTTGCTCCCTCTCGATACACAATTCTCTTGACATATCACATATTGCATGAATCTCTAAAGGGCACTTAAATTGTGAACTATGGAAGCAATCCGAATAATAACGTAATTGCATTTCGGACTCGAGGATCACAAGTGTACGTAGAATTCAACCGGCTCGATCATTCCGCTGCGTTATAGGTTAGTGATTCCTAACCATTGAATTTCCAACAGATATAAATGAGTGCGAGGCTCCAACATCGGGTAATATATGAGCACGTAAACCAAGTGCTAGCAAAGCGTACTTATCGGTTATTCGTTGGGAGTCGGATCCTCCATGTCATTTTCTACCATTATGGCATTTGTCTCAGACGTCTCCTTTGTTCTTGAACGGGAATGTCTCCTCTTGGCGGCCCGTGCAAGTGGTAGTCGCCACTTGAAGGCCACCGGTAGATGGTAGTTGTTCACAAACGGTGACGACCACTGATCCCATCTCTCTAGGGGTGGCCCTTTGGTTAGTTGAGGGCACTCGGAGACTCTGTGTCCCGGTTGGCGGATCTGTAACATGTGTTGGTCCCTTTAAGGAATGGCCCTACATGCGATTTTCCACAACTAGAGCGGGGTAGTGGGGGTCTTGGCCCATGCTTTGAGTAACTAAGTTATTTTCCCTTTGTGGTCGGCTCGAGTTCTTAAAATTTGGAAACCAATTTTTGTTCACGATGCAAGCAGGTGGGATTTGCCTAAACTCTAGTCCTAGACCGATGGATATAATTAGTGCACGGTCGAAGACTTCACCATAGCTTGAGAGCTTTAATCCAGCTACGACACCTCCAATCTCTCGGTCTTAGGCCTCTCTCAAATCTCCTTGCTTTTCTCTCATCTCGCCTCCACCGTGTGTGGAGCATAGCGAGACAGTTTGTTAAAGCGCTTTTCGTACTCGATCACGGAAAGGGTTCCTTGTTTGAGGTTCACAAACTCAACCTCCTTCGATCCCGTAGGGCCTGGGAAAATACCTCCTCATAACAGCCTTGCTTGAAATCTCCCCAAGTAAAAGCTTCTCTTTCACCAAGTAGTCATAATACGCTCATGGGCCTCCCACCACCGAGCGGCATCCTTAGCCAATTGAAATTGGGCACACGAAACTCTTTGTGCTTCAGTCAATGTCATATGGCGGAAAATTCTTTCCAACTCAAAAATCCACTCCTCCGTCTCCATAGGTCCTTCATTACCTTTTTAGTCGGGTGGTCGCAGCTGCCGAAATTGCTCGGCAGTCGAGTTGGCATGGGGGTCTGGGGTGGTGCATGGGTAGGCGGCGGCGGTGTTTGTTGCTGCACGAAAGTTTGTAGGGAATTGAAGAATTCTCGTGCCATCTCGGCTCCCGATGCAGCAGGTGGAGCTTGGCGCCCTACGTAACCCTCGACGGTTCTTGATTAGCACGGGTTTTCCTTCTAGGCGGCATCCTAGGGCAGGGTCTAAAGGAAATAAAATATTTTACATTATATACGTATGATTAAATTCAAAACAAGAGAATCCAATATTTAACAACACGGTATTAAGTCAATCATGCATGGGAGCACGCAGAAACCGGAACATACCGTCTGACAGCAGACGGTTGTTGAGCTCGACGATGCATGTTAGAGAGGTAATAACACATATTGTAAATATTAAGATAAAAATATAACGGATAGAATAGAATATCTCACAAAACTACGTGAGACTAACATACATATATAATTGACATGAGAAAGACAAGTTCTCAAAGTTTAAATGGAGAGACAAAGAGGCTCCAACGAAAATTTAAAGATGCGAGGCTTTAAAATAAAATAATTTAACTAAAATAGACACTACATATATATCGCAAAGTCAACTACACGAGGCATACGAGGCTGCTATAAAAAGATTTGGCTTGCTAAACGTAAGGGGTTCCGGAGGTCTAAGGCCAAAAACAGAAGAAGAAAATAGTAGTAGTGTATAAAGGGAAAAACGAAAGTGCTCGCACAAAAACAAAATCGAACATATAAGTAAATACACAAGTAGTCAAGTAGATTTCACACACATGCGTGATTGGAGTGTATAGGGTAAGAGTTATTAAGACCAATCAACAAAATATCGAACCCAAGGGGAAAAGTATGCACATGAGGTCCTAGAAATACAAGTTATTAGTGACTAGAGTTGCAACAATGGTTTGGTACAAAAACAACAAAAACACAAGCAAAAATACAAAACAACAAGGAGCAAGCAATAGATCGAACACTTAGAATGCGAGAACAACAACAACACTAAATGGTGGGATAGAGGTGCTAGGATTAACATCCATCAATGAATCATCAATTAACAAGCTACAATTGAATCAAATTGCAAATCAACTAAGATAGAAAGCATAAACCATCATGAAATTAATCACTCCATTAAAATCACAATGCCTAATGTGAGTATCCTTAGTCTTTCCCATCTCTCAATGTAGAAATCCCCAATTCATACAATTATGCAAAATTGAATCCCGATCAACACCTAATCACGTTAGCTCAACTCTCGCCTATTGCTAGGGTGATCAACCATTAATCTAAAGAAGCAATTTTACACAGAGCACAATGAAGAATCACAATTAGGAAACAAACTAATGTGAGTATCCTTAGTGCAACTAATCTCTCGATTCGAAGCACCCAATCCACACATTCATACACAATTATCACCCGATTAATCCCGAATCACATTAGCGCAACTCTCGTCTATAGCTAGGGTGATTAAACACTAATCTAAAGATAATTGTGCATAAAGCACAAATGAGAATCACAATTAGTAAGCAATCTACTCAATTGATCTCCAATCATCAACAATTATAGCATCATCAATCAATTCATCATCAATTTCAATTAACCCAAGCACAAGAGAGATTTAGCCCATGGTACCACAAACAATACCAATGGGAAGAAGATATAATTGAACAAACACAAAGCTAATCACAACAATTAAGAAATTAAAGAGACAAAAGAGGAAAAACATCACCAAATGATCTTCATTCAACAAAAATAGGAATGCTTCGAGTCTTCAACAACAATCTCCAAATGAATTACAAGCTTGAATTGAAAGGATTACAATGATCAAATGCTAATCTAATGCTAATCTAACAACAATTAATGGAAATCTACTCCTAATTCTAACTTCTACACTAATCTAAGGAAATTGGCTTGGGGCTTGAGAAATCGCCCCAAAACCGCTACTAACTGCTACTATGAACTCCTCCTCTTTTCTCAGCTCCTGGAATTGCCTGCTCGGCTCTTTAAATAACGAAATTTGGAAAATTCTCCCCCTCGAGTCGAGGGTCAGGCCTCGACTCGAGGTCCCTACAAAATACCTCGCCCTCGAGTCGAGGGTCATGCCTCGACTCGAGGTGCCTGCCATTTTTCGTTTTGATCCTTTTCGCATAGCCCTCGACTCGAGGCTCTTGTTCCTCGACCAGCAGCTCGAGTCCAGTGGCACTTTTCTCGCACGGGGCTTCGGCCCGACCCTGTTTTAAATCACGAATGTCCGTCTCTTCATTCTAAGCCTAATGGTACTCTCGGTTTGGCAAAATTCCACCGAATTACCTGCAAAATAGACGAAAACATCAAAATCTCACAAATAATACTTTTTAGGCAAAAGAGTGATACTTTTCACATTTAGGCACAAAAACTAACACTATAGCTCACTTTTGCTCTAAAAATAGCCCTAAAAACATGTATCAATTCACTCCAATCATACCCCCAAACTTGAATTGTTGCTCGTCCTCGAGCAACGTAGAAACTAAGAACAAAGGAGTGAATTGATTGCAATTATGTCACATGGCACCATAGACGAAAAATAAGACAATTGAACTCATCAATAATCACTTGTATCAATGCAACTATCCACTAGCAATCAAGACAAATCATGCTCAAACAAATGCTCAATCAAATACTCAACACATTGCTCCTTCCATGGAGTGTTTCACTCTTCACTCAAGTGTATAAAGGTTTAAAACACTCAATCATCAATTCACAAATAAGTACACCATATGCTTGCCACAAAACTTAATCTCAATCAAAATCAATTATGATCAATTAAGAATCAAAGAGGTCTTTCTTCTAGGTTGTAATGTTGACTCTTTGGAAAGGGTGGATGTTTTTGGATAAGAGTGACTAATTAGTAGAGACTTGAATGAAAGCTAATCAATACAATGGACATCTCTTCACTTTTCATCAAGCACACTCTTTCTTGAGAACTTCAAGGATCATTCCACCATTCACTTGAGCTTTCTCTTTTTAAGCTCACAAATTGAATCTTTCTTTTCATGCATTTTCTTCACAATTCAATATTTCACAACCTTTCTTTTCTTTCATGCTTCATTCATCACTTAGCTCATCATCTTCCACCACACTTCACAATCAACCCACCATCTTTAACCAACATTCAAGCTCTACTAAGCATAGGACAAGAAAGGCTCATACAAATAGGCTAAATGGTTTCAATTTCACTTGGCTTGCCAAAGAATAAAGATCATAAGGCTCAACATGGCTCACTAAGGAAATCAAATGTATTTGGTAGGGAAAATATTTGGCAAAGTGACTCATCATTCCAAACATGGCCTCTTATCATTTTCAAAACATTACACAAAGATCAATATCAACAAGTCTAGTGGCAAGTTCTAGCATACAAATCATGAATGATGCACTCACAAAGGAATCAAATCAACCGTATAAGATGTACGATTATTAAGGCACAAAACTCACGGGCTTAACTTGAGCAATGAATCAAGTATCATCAATCACATTCATCTTCACATAATTAATCAAGCAACTAGCATCAAGCTACAAATCTACTAATGATCATATCAAAATCCAACTAGTCTTACAACTCAAGCACAAGTGCTCATGTACATAACCTCAAGCATACCCACTATATCAAGAAGATACTCAAAAATATGTCAATTAATCCACTATTAAGCTCAAATCAATAAATCTCAAAACACGGGAATAAGGAATCCAAAGAAATCATCAAGGAATACTCATCATAGACCATCAAACTCAATAAGATCAAGATAATAACAACCATCAATAAAATCATCCAAAAATCCAAAATCAATCATCACAATCATCAAGTCAAGAGTATAATCATCATCAAAAGTACAAAGGAAAACAAGAATATCGGAATCTAAAGAACAACAAGAAGGAATAAGGAATAGGGATAGCCCTAG